>OZ014472.1:36372881-37803872 GCA_963965965.1 Trididemnum nubilum | reverse complement strand
AAGTTTATATCAGCAAGTGCGGTACATACTGTGTCTACAATACAATAAACAATGATATCAAATTGTTCATTAAAATATATCGTCAAATTTTCTTCTTTTTAGAACTGTAGTTTTTCTAATCACGGTACATATTGCTTTTCTAATTCTAATCTAGTACTTTGGCATCTTTCAGTGCTTTTGAGTTGAACTGTACAATCTAAACTTTTTTTGAATTAACTAGATATAATTCCTCAAGTTTAGCATAAATAAAATGATGATGCAAGAGCCAACCATTACTGGATGATGCAATAACATGAACTTTAAATATTTGTCACAATACAGTGCTGCACATTGCCCAGTTAAGTAAGACTAATTGCCATTAAAGAAACTATTTTAATCTGATAAGGCAGCGTGGCACACTAAAAGTGCAAAAATACATAAGTTTAAACCTGATCTGACTTATTTTCAACGCCAACGTGAATTGCAATGCGTTTGAAGTTGAGCACTGAAGACTTATCAATAATCAGTAAATCTGTAATAAATAACTTGGCTGTAACTTTTTTATGGCAAAGTTCTTTTTAATGGAGGTATAAATGTGCTGTTTCTGCAACTTTAAGGTAAAAAATAGACTTCTAGCATATGTGGTTAGTGAGATATGGCAAAATTGGCTATTTTAAACCCGTTTAATGAAATTAAACGGCCACTAGAGGGTGCAAGAACTCAACATTGTGATAGAAGTATTTCATTTGGTATTTGGAGCCATATATCAAGACCACTTTTTTAAATTCAAAAATTTTAATTTTTCACTCCATCCTATTGACGATGTGTTCAGTGGCGTAACCACGGAGGGGGGCTAAGGGAGGCTGAAGCCCCCTTCGTCAAGTCACTAGGAAAATTTAATCCAAATATGCGTACCTTTAAGCTTGCTTTGATCTTGACCAGGAAGTAAAGGGTAGGGGTTAAGGTGCTATGTAAGTTAACTATATCAAAGGGCTTCAAATTCTTAGCTACTAATTCTTTTAAATAGTTCTACAAACGTGCGAAATGAAATCCAAATAGTGTTAAACTAGCTCTTTTTTTTAAATCACAAAAATCGCCCAGCAGCTGTTTGTGAGACGCTGGAGCCTATCGACAACTTTCAGCTTTAGAGTTAGCAAAATCCTAGTTACCGTTGCGTCTGCATGTGTTGTAAGTCGGACCCTATTTGTCTGTATTCTAAAGGAGTTTTCACTTTCAGCAGAGCTCTTAATATTCAACAACATTTAGAAATTGCAAAATTGTAACCAAACACTCCCAACATAGCCAAACATGTTTATATGAGAACTGGTTTTTGAGCTACGCTAGCAACTGCCTGCCTTTACAGAAAAATACCTTTTTAATAAGGAACTGGTAATTTTTTCCAACCTTTCCAAAAAAAAAAGATACCTGCTACATTGAATAGCACCACAGTTAAGGCCCTGTGGACTGTTGAGAGCGACCACGGCGCTGCCTGCGAGAAAGTTTTTTCTGGTCCATAACTTGGGAGGACCAAATGGCAACGGTCTTGGACCAAAACATCTACAATGTACTGTTGTGTATACGCAATACTGTCAAACTATGCAATCCTTTATATCTTTCCACTTAGTGATTCATCATGCTCCTATACTTCTGTATGAGCGAACAAAAGTTATAACAGCTTTAACAAACCTCATATCAGGAGCTTGCTCGGGTAAACTTTCATGAAGCCTACGATGTGCATCGCTCTGTCAAAACAAATGCATGTCATATCTGATCCATGATTTGGGAAAATTTTACGGTGCACTTGTATGAATCGTAAACGTTACTGAGAATAATTACTTTGGGAACAATCAAACGAAGCATCATTTGACTACTCCGGACTAGGAGGAAAATGAACCAAAAAAAGACCGTCGAATAGAGAAGATAACCAAGTGTATGTTTATAGTCTCTCTCATACATACACATAATTGCGCAATGCTTTGATCATTTTTGGGTATTTCTAACATAAATCATTCAAATAGAGAGGCTAGCTCCAAATACAAAACTAGCGCCAGAATGGAAAGGAAACTAAATAAGCACGAGATCCTTAAGACAAGGAGGAGGTCTAAACTTTCCTCTGGACTTAACTGTCACAAAACATGGTTGTCAACGTGAGGTTGGCACAATCATTAATAAGTTACGCATAAAAATATAAATAAAAATACTTTTCATGCTTTATTCTCAAACATCATTATAAATAGTATGAACTTAAACGACTAAACTTAGAACTAAAATCAACATCAATCGCTTACTCGAGTCCACTTATCCTGTATATCAAGTAACGAAGTTTGGGGTCGGGGCAACGAAGCCTTTGAGGACCAACTGAATGGCTTGAACTCTGCCTCCAGCCGGTGGTCGAAACTCCACCTCCAATGAGGGGGAACCCCATCACGATGAGTGAAGGCACTAGTGGGTCGAAGAGCTGGACCTAACACAAGCCTTTGTTGATTCTTTGTATTTGTTTACTGGTATATGTAGTCCACATTTGATGCAGTTTTTACAAATTATTTGTTTGACAACGCTTACATTTGCATCTATGTTTGATTCCCGGTTGGGTCAAACCAAAGATTATTAAAATTAGTATTCACATCTTCCTCCGTGACGTTCAACATTAAAAGGGACAGTGTGAAGCCTCCACCGCGAGTGGTAGGCATGTGGTAACTTGACTCGAAGACCGAGGGGTTCCCTCGCTGTATCCTGGTCAAGGTAACTCAGTAAATCAAATGTAACTAGAATTACAATTTTTGAAAACTGCTTTGTTTGGAAACGCTTACATTTGCATGCCTAGTCTATTAATTTCAATTTCCATCAATCTAACCTATGTTCAAAAATACTGTTGGTTTGATAATGATAACATTAAGCTAATTAGAAAAAAGCATCCACGAAAAGATTAATGATATCTATGACGCTAGTTCGATCTTTCTTTCTTACTTGGAGGGAAATTCAAAGGTCTGCTTCTGTTGGGTTGTTCTTCAGACGACAAGGGTGTGCTTGTAAATTTGAATTCATCCCCGTATTCTGAAGTTGCGACTTTTACAATCTGAAAAATATTTGATAAAACTGGTTAGACCTCAAACTACAACAAAACTATAGCTTGAAATTACATGTTTATTTGCCAAGTGGCCTCGGTCAGGAGACAGCCACTAGATCTTTATGGTCTTCGAGTCAAGTTGCCACCTGACTAACTGTCCACCACACAGTGAAGTTTTCACGCTGTCCTTTTTTTATTCCTGTGAAAACTAATTTTTACAGTCTTTGGTTTGACCAGACCGGAAATTAAACCAGAGTTTACCGCTACAGGAGCAAACGCTCCATTCGCTCGACCATCATAACATACTCGTAAAAAATAACGACACGTAGCTTTAATTGGAGCATTCAAACATTAGCGTTGGTGATTTCAGAAATTAGGGTGATTTGAACTTATAGCAAGACAATGCTGTTTAATCGATGTCAGAAATAAAGTGGAAGTGGTAAATTTCAAAGACAAAACGAATGACTTACCTCATTAAATGAAATGCTTCTACTTGGTCCTATCCTCGGAGGAGAACCAGGCATCTTCAGGATAGACCCTGTACTCGCCCCTTTCATAGAATTGCTCCTACCAGAACGAAACTCGGGCAAACTTCTTCTGCCGTCTTCCGACAGCGAAAACGGGTTGCTTTTCGTGACGTACGTTGGAACATGAACCCGGTGATTTTGTTCCGGGTAATCCACAGTGGGAACGTCTCGTACCCAGTCTTTCGCATAGCTTTTGTAGCCTTCAAGTTGCCTAAAAATAGAGCATTTCAAAAATTAGATCAGTTGCAGTGGTATTGATATAGATAGTAAGACAAAAATAAGAGCTCCAGCCATCAGATAACCACTGTAGCCTACAATAAAAGGATGTAAGATAAAGTTACAGGTAGGATCCTTCAAAATATTTTGGTCTAAATAGCAAGTAAAATAATGTTCATTATTTTATTTTGCCCTTAATTTTTAAAATAACTTGAATAAAATGTATGGAGCAGAGTTAATTCGAATATGACTGGCACCATGGTCGACTTTATAAGCTTTTTACACATAACTCTTCAGTAATGATCTCTGGCTTATTAGATACGATCTAAAGAGATCGTGCGATAAGCTTATAACAAAAAAAGCTATGCTGAAACTCATATTCAAATTTTGCACCATTCCGAAATTGTTCATAAACTCCGACACTTTAACTCTCCATTTAGCTAGCAGGAAGAGCATGGGCAATAAGCAATTACATTTTCGTTCCAGTTTTATGCATATTGCGTTCCCAAAACAACTTCATAGTTTGGAAAGCAACCTACAATCGTCTCGGATTACGTCACCTGTCGTGCAAATCGGTGATAGTTCCACAATCAGCGATATCCTCGGTAGAAAACTTCAGTCCGGTATCAAATCTGGATTCGGGCTTGTTCTTAGTCGTTCGCAATTCATGAAACCGAGCAAGATCCTTTGATTCCTGCCGCAAAAAAAATTATATGACAAAGTAGCGGCATTTGCGCTACGTATACATCTCAAATACGTCAAAATACATGTCGAAACTCGTAAAAGGCTACATATGCAAAAAGGATGTGGCAACCATTAGACTTGACATAATGTATTTTGCACTGAAAAAAGAAAACAAGGCCATTTTCTCTTTCGATGAACTCTTTCCATAATTCCTAAAGCAACCAGAATTTAGAAACCTAGAAGTTAAAATGCTAAAGCGATATTATTAGTGCTTAGTCATTCGACTTTCACTATGTTAAAACTTTGGAAATTTTATGACCGCTCGACCATTTCGAAATATAGTTTATTTCAAGCTTTTAATTAGTCTGACAAAATTAATTTCAAAATAATAATTTGAACAGCATTCTTGCTTCATCATACCAACCTGGTCAATATGCTGGTCAAATGCTACAGGCTTGAGAGTGCTGCCAACTTGACAGACTTTGTTTCTAAGAGCGTGCATGTTTTGCATGTGATCGTATTGAAACTCAAGTTTTCTCATTTCGTGGGAATTGCGAATTTTCTGCAAAAATATAACGTGCTTAAGTTTTCCAAAATTCAATATCCTTTATTTTTTTAAGAGGCTGAAGCAGTCAGCGACAAATATGACCGGAATATACAAAAACCTCAAAATCCTATCTTCACCAAATTGTAACATTCTCCGACGGTCCGTTTTCGAGATATTTCATTTTGAAACTAGAGATCTACCTGCAGTGTTGCCAGTAAAAATTTTATTTTTCATGTCCTGAACTCTTGCTTAACGTTTTAAGTTCGGTAATGTGACCCATTGCTGAAGCATTGAAATCATGCTTTTTTAAAATACTCGTAAAAGTTATACTTATTTTGAAACAAAACTTGACTTTGACTGACAACATTGCAGGGGATCTCCCTAACTTTAAAATAAAATATCTCTAGTATGACTTGACGCAGAAAGCTGAAATTTAGTGAATATATGTTTCAGATGCTTATTTATCTTTTGCATGTAATCCTAGCTGGATGCTTCACCCTCTTTTTATTGATCGATTCATATTTATTCTCCACTCACGAGAACACGGCCGTAGCGCTTTTATTTTAGGCTAATCCTCACACGCTTACAAGCAGACTGTATTCCACGCTTTCTGATTGACTTTTTCCCAAGCAGACGTTCAACTTCTTTTCTTCTTCCCTCAATACAGCGCATCGATTCGTAAGAACTAGAACACGCTTGTTATTTTTGCTTAACTCAGAATTGAACACGTTTAATGTTAAGTTTAACTGTACCAAATTTTCTTGTGTCATCGTAGCACTTTTGCAGAGTTTTTGAACATGCCAAAATCCCGTATTCTGATTATCGAGAATTTGGGCGTTAGCAAGCTTTAAAAAGATGTTAACGATCTTTAGCCAAGGTTATGCATGATCAAGTTTATGATCGGCGTTGAATCGCTCATGACTCTCACGGCCGCAGCTATGTAGATGCATTAACAGTTTCCATGCATTACTGAAGTGTGCGAAAAAAAATCGATGGAATGAAGAATTGAACTAAAAGTACCTTAAAGCTTGTATTTCGCTCTTCTTGACTTTCTTTCAGATAGGAACCGGGAACTTCTGGAAGTTTCTCCGATTGTCCTACACTCTTCGGTAGCATATCTGTTTCATCGGCCCGCATCAGACTTTTTTTGTTTTCAATAGTTTCGAGTCCTAAATAACAAAGTTAGTTAATTGCGATAAACTAGTTGCTTGTAAAAACAACTGTTATTTATAAACGAAATCAATTAAGAACATTAACATTATAACCAGACTAAAAAATTGAGCTTCTGCCTCTGAAATTAGGCAACAATCTGAACTCGGATCAGACGAGCAGTTTCTCTACATCTACTTTGTCATACACTCCCGCTAAGCCTGGACTTGCAAATGCCGTAATAACTACGTCCAGAATAGATTTGCATGTGACTCTGTGAATAACAAATTAACCTACAACTTGCACGAAAGTTTTGCCGCCATTTAACCTAAATTAGCAATAAAGCACAGAGCTGGACAGCGCTGTTTCGAGCTTTTAGCTCTCATCGGCAGCCCTCAGCTATATGGCTTCCCAGGAGTCGACCACGAAGGACGTCAAGATGTTGCAGTTTCAAATTAGCAATATTAGCACTAAACAGTAAGCATAAAAAATGAAAAATTTCACCAATTATTTCTTCATACTGTATTACTAATAGAAAGTTAAACTTGGGGGTATCAAAAGCCTGGAAAAATAAAAATTTATGCAACCATTGTCCGGCTGTGTGGTCAGTTGCATCACCCTCCATTGTTCATCAATGTCAGCGTTGCTCAAAAGTGATCGAAAATTTGCGGCCGTCTCGTTTACAGTCTTTCCCGTTTTCTGCGCAAAATACTAAGGTTTTATTCGTTTTGTTACAGTGATGAAAATTGCCTAAGTCATTAGTTTTGTGCTGCTTGCTAAATGCTACTCAAATGTTTTCTAATTTCTTGACGGAAGATTTAAGGTAATTTTAGGCAAATGCATTGCCCCTACAAGATCACTTGTATAGGTGTAGTAGCACGTTTAAGAAAATAATGAATTTGAATACGTTAAAATCAAATACGCGTCAAAGTAAGACTGCTATAGGCAATAACTGGGTAAAATCACAGGACTACCAGCCTATTTTTTCTTGTTTTAACCCAGCATACCAGCTGTAATCGGCTTAAAATATAGTGACATTAGCTGACATCCTTATGATGCTACGCCAAACGTAGTCCAGCTTTGATTTGTGAATAACGTACATTAGTTTCCATCACGGGCTCGGCTGATTTCCGTCCTGTTTTGTACCATTCGTCTTTCCACCGTGGTGTAGACGGCGTTCCAGGCAGTGATGTGTACGATCTTTGGTCGATGACATCGGGAGGGTCGATTTTGGGGTTTTCGTCCGGATACCGTATATCTGCGCTTATATTGCGACGCTGTTGGTAAATTCGGGAATATCTGCCCTCTAGCGGTCGAGGTGATACAAGAATAGGCGAGGATGCAGGGATCTAGAATCATTTTAGTAGCATTTCAACGCATCTCAATCAAACAAGATTATCCAGTACGCTTCTTAGCCTCAGTCTACACTGGGCGTCAAATCGCGAGCGTATTCTTAGTTTGTTTTAACCAACTGGCAGCTTGTACGAATGTACGCTGGCAAGACGTTAGGCTGAGCGAACTGAACTTTACTTAAAAAAATAAACTAAAATACGCTCGTACGCTCACAATTCTACATCCTGGGTAAACCAGCACGCATTAACAATAAAATAATCGTAGAAGTAACATTTCGGAGCTAAGAAAAAACATGTCTTGAAAACACTTTTTCTGTCAGAGCAGACAAGTTCCGCAGTCCTTATTCCAAAAATTAAAGAACTAAGAACGTTAAACTGACGCAACGTACTAAATTATGGTTTTTCTTATCCTCATTGGTCACAATATTGTCCACTAGCTTTCTGTGGTAATCATCAAGATGTTTGGCATTGGATGGTCCGTTTCCTTCAAAAAATTAAATCTCATTTGTAAACGACGAAAATTAAACGAATGAAAAGCAAAATAACAATAAACCAATACCGTTTTAGCGCACTAGGAAAAGAGCAGGTACCCTTTCTACAGCCTAGAATCACAAACACTAACGAAGATATTAGTTTTCGAAATTTGTGTAGACGCAATATGCCAATAAACGTGAGTTTAATTTAAAAAGCCAAGAAAAAGATACCATTAATTATCATCCACAACAATTTTACGCAAAAGGGCCAAACCGCATACTTTTAATTTTATCTTTATCAATACAGCATAGTGGTTAGGTGAATCGTGTAGATGGAAACCCGACAAATATTGAGTCAGTACTTATCTCAGCATTTCTCATCGTATATAACTGACTTGGTTTGCAAGGTTGTATATTTTCCGTAAACTTGAACGAAGATTCCAACACGTTGCGTCAGATGTGGACTTGCAACACGATCACCTGATTTACCCTACTTCATACGGTAGAATAGTAAAGCCGCCAACCCAGCGGGCCGTAAAAGACGACCAATGAGCACCATCAGCAGCCTAAGTGGTGATGAGTTAATCTTTGAGTGAGAAGAAAATGGCCACTTTTCTCTCTCGAGTTCTCCAGCTCAGCTGTGGTTCTGCAGTGTAGTATTTCTGATCCACCACGCTGTCATCCACAGAGAAGTGACGGGTATCTTCAAGCAACCAACCAACCTGTATAGTTGTAGTCGTATGTGGTCAGCCACTGATCATGCTCAACGTTTCTTAAAGCGTTAACCGACCGCAACTCTAGTCTTTGATCTTCGCTCCGTAATCTCAAGTTAGGATGGACCTGCAGAAAAAATTGATCAACTGGAATAATGCTGTAGTAAAAAGGATACATACTACTTCATAATCATAACACTTCGAAAGTGTTGTTCAAGATGAAAGCTGGGTAGCTGACGAGAAATTTTTCTCGGAAATTTTAGCTTACTGACTCGCTGTTAACACGAGATTGGAACAAATAGGATAACAAAATTATAAAATAAGGTACGTCCAGGAATATCTAAACGTCGGGTAGGTTTAATGCAATTTCTTAAATAACATGTAATTTCTATGGAAAACGTAATTCAACGTGCATGGTCTGATGATAAAATAACAGACGCTTAAGAAGCACAGAATAACTTTACGTACTACTTTTGGTGGTGTTGGAAAATAAGGTTGTTTTCCACCATCTACAGATTTCATTAGCTGATAGTAATCATTTTCGCCATTCCAAGTCAAAGCTTTTTTGTCGCTTTCAAGTACATTTTCTTGCAGCTCATGTCGATAGGGCGATCCTAAAACCAATACAATCAGCATGATGGGGGCCGTAATCGCATTCCTACAATGCTGCGTGCGTACGGATTAAATCGTTTTTTATACGCGATCGGTTAGACGAATCCACACCACAGAAATCTACATCCGCTAAGGAGTTTTGACTGATTTAGCGAATCCGTATCTGTTAAGGAGTTTCCAAAGATCCAATGTTTTAGTGGATTTCGTCGAATTCTTGTTCATTGAATTAGCCGCTTGTTCGAAGCCACCAAGCAGAGATAATTATCGCACAGCGTCTTATCCAAGGACGCAACAACGTGACTAGGGTGCGGTTAAACCAAAATCATGCGATCAAGGTCGTCGTAAAAATAACGCCTTTACCCTAACGGCCGTAATTGATCTGTATGACTGTAAATTTATCAAATGAGGTACCGTTTACTTATTGAATGAGGTATCGCTTATAAGCTTATCACGGTACTTCATTCAATAAATGTACAGTATACAGATCAACAACTAACTTTTCGCTACATATAAGCATACCTTTTGTTTTGTTGAAAATAGCAACATTGTGGGAGGTCGCTGGTGTTTCAGATGGAATGGGTTTCTTGATGCGAGAAGGGTCACCAGTCACAGGATCATCTGGGGTGTTAAATTTGGGAAAAAGTGCAAAGCGAGACATATGAGAATAGTAGGGATGTTCAGATGGAAAGGGAAGATCAATTCGTCTCTCACTGAAACACATTTATCAGTTAGATTCGATTTAGATCAGAGTCTGAATGGTTGTTGGATATCTGCGCAGTTTGCCAAAAGATGATGCGTCGTTGTGTTCTTGAAAAACATTTAACAATATTTTTAATAGGCCTACGTCATCATTATCATACGCTCGTATCTTATCAGTTATCACACCAGTGGCAAATCCAAGCCAGGGATTTCTCCGCTGTATCTCTCAGGTCAAGTATACTGCAATGTGTGCCAAGAGGGTACCAGGACAAAATGTTGTCCGTGTCTGATCGTCCTATCTCTTGACAGTCTACCGAAAGATGAACAACCAAAAGAAAAGAAGTTTCTGCGTTTGAACAGCTACAAAGACTTAGCTTGACTATTTGATGAAAGCACCAAATAAATAATTTTACTATAGCAATGCATCCAAGCTTATTGTTTGCAAGAGCAAAATCTCTTGCAAAATTTGTGTTCTATCTTTAGTTATACTTTGATAAAGTTAAAAACAAAAACATAAATTACTTCATTTCTTTGCTCGGTGATGGGGGTAAAATCTGATCACTTGTTCTAACATGGCTTTTCTTTAAATGAGTTAAATCATAATATTGTGGAACTTTCAAATCTCTTGCATCACTAGCACCTGTTCCATAATGCCGATGTCCCTAAATAAGCAAAAAAATATCGTAAACCATGATCTGTTATTATGTGTAATGTTTTTAGTTAATCATTAAGAAAGTTTGAGATCATGAAATCAACAAAAACTCAAAAATAAATGTGATTACTAACATATATCAACTTTTAATCTAACATTGATATAATCTTAAAAGCAGTTGCAAATATTAAACTTTGCAGTTCTTTTTTAACTGAAGATCTACATCAAACTAGATCAGTCAATTAAAAAGAATTGAAGCAACAATTTACCTTTTGTACTACTTCAGGTGGGTATCCTTTTGGTTTGATAAATTCTTCAGGCAACTGAACTTTTTGTAAACCTCCATAATCTCGCAACCGACCCCATGGCAGTAGCGGCTGTTTTTCCACACCTGCTTGATATTTTTCAAACCTAAAAAAGCAATATATTCTGTTTTATAAGTACTACTAAAAATTTGAATATGACTTAGCAAAGGCGACTTCATATTATATATATAAGCTTTTGCAATAAGCTTTTCTGACAGAACTCTACAGTAGTGATCACTTTCTGATTTGATATGTGATGAGCAGGATCTTTCAAGATCATCAAAAGTAGTTCTGTCTGAAAAGATTATAATTTATGAAGTTGACTTATTTGAAAGTCATATTCAAATTTTGCACCATCACAAAACTGCTCATACTACTAAAAAACAATTTTAAATTGAGCAACAAGCCAACTGTAATCATTTAAATACGCATAAAGTGACATGTCGCTGACTACAAACAAATGGTTTGAGAAAAATTATTTCAAGCAAAAATGAAGGTACATATGAGTGCACTAAACGGGCATGGTAAGGTTAAGGTAGGTGGTAGTGTTGTCCACAATTCCAGTTTAAAACAACTCATAAATTAACATGGCATTCATATGATATCAAATAATGGCAGTGGTAATCTACTTTAGCTTATGCTACACACATTAGCTTTAAGCAATGCAATTCAACTCAATGTCATTCAGATATATTTAAGCAATGGCTACAGCTAAAACACTACTGATAATAGCTAAGAGAAAATGCTTCTAGATGCCAGATCAAGAAATATCTCGAGTAGAAAAATATACATGATAAAACAACATATAAACAAAATAAAAATAAATAAGAGTAGCACAAACAAAACATTTCAAAGCTGTTTCTATAATCTCTACAATAAGTTTAAACATAAGCAAACATCAAAGCTGTTTCTATAATCTCTATAATAAGTTTAAACATAAGCAAACATTCTGATTAAACTCTGAATTGTTAAATTTAGTGGATTTCTAAAATTTTAAGAAATGACAAGACAAATTTTATTTAGCCATTCAGTAACAATATAACGGCTAACATAAACATTGATTGCAATTGCAACAAAGAACTTGTAAAGAACCTCACGGTCATCAAATCAAGCAACCACCCTAAACGTCAAAGATAACTTACTGATTTAACCAGTATTATTGAAGTTTTGATATTTTTTTAGCAAAATGCACTGTTGCTAGATTTTATTTCCTTAATGGCACGTCATCAACCAAACTATTTGAGCCTCCAAAAGAATCAAAACAGCAAAATAGTTTGAGTAAGATGTGCAGGTAAACCTATTCTCTACTGATTTAGCACAAGATATTTACACTGAATTTTAACATTTTTTTTGTATCTCCAATTGAAGAGAGCTGAATGATCAGAGCAAATCGTAATTTTATTCAAAGTCAAATTTAGAAACCCTTAACAGTCTGTTTTTTCTGGTGATCCCATAAGGGTGAAACTAGGAATGGGCATTTCAGAATAGTTGGCTATTCCAGAATTATTTCGAATACCTAAAACCGAATCCACAACACCGAATCCTATTCTGGTTTAAATTAACTTAATTTGCTGAAAAAGTGAACAACCAGTCAACCACCACCAATATCCAGAAAAAATTTATTCAACGATTTGCTTACGTAAAGCAGCACTTTATCGCAGAGCATGGCATTGAGTGTTTCTAAATCTTTACCACTTAGTTACATTCTTAATTCAGTCACAGTCAAGCCTGCACTGGAGAAACACGTTTCGGAAGAAGCTGATGTTGCAGAAATGCAAAGGTATTTTGAAGCAAGTTGTTTTAAAGTTAGAAGTTGAGAATTCAAGAACCATCATTTCATGTGTCCAGCTTAAAAGTTTGAGTTTTGGAGGGCCCCCTTTGGAGAAACTTTTCTTCATATTTGCCTACCCTGAAAATTTCATGTGTCTAGCGTGAGTGGTTAAAAAGTTTGAATTTTGGCGATGCCGTTTGGGGGGGGAAACCCCCATTGTGACACCTCCAATTTTTGTTGGGTTAGTTTATTTTTAATATCTACCCATTCCGAAAATTTGATCTATATGGCTCAAACGGCTTAAAATTTTAAAATTTTGGAGGACCCGATTGAGGAAGATCCCCCAACCTGGTACCCCTGATTTCCGTGGCACAAAAGTCCTCCCTGATATCTTCAATCACTCAAACTTTAAATACAGTGCGTTCAGCAGTTTAAAAGTAGACAGCAGCAAAGGAAAAAAAAAGTAAGAAAAAAGATACAAAACAAGAAACATAGTATTCAAGTTGGAGTAAATGAGCATAACCAAAAGAAAGGTGGTTGATAGTGTGCTTAAAAACCGCAAACCATTTTTTTCATCAATATCGATTCAAATCTGTCAACTTTTTGCCCATTTTCGGCTTGTAAAATTTTGGTCACGTGAATGGGCGACTCTAAACTTGGTTTGCATTAAGTATTTATAGGTACTCACATTGGGTTTAAATTTCAGCTTTGCATGTCAAGTGGTTTTTAAGTGATACGCAAATTAATTTAAGAAAAAATCGCCATTTTTTTATGTTTTTTTGTGTCTCAATTCACAATCACGTAACCTAGGATTCCCAAAATTGGATTGGGTTTAAATTTCAGCTTTGCATGTCAAGTGGTTTTTAAGTGATACGCAAATTAATTTAAGAAAAAATCGCCATTTTTTTATGTTTTTTTGTGTCTCAATTCACAATCACGTAACCTAGGATTCCCAAAATTGGCACACATGACGCTTTCATTAATTCTTCTGCTAAGTCCAAATTTTATCTATCTAGGTTTACTGTTTGCTAGTTATAAGCAAATCAATCTTCATCTGCCAAAATTCACGAACAAAAAGTCAAAAACAAAAGTACTACGCGCTCAAGCAGTCTTAATTGCAGAGCAAATGGCTCACTACACTTTTGTGTGAGAATTAACTGTGAACAATTTATACGAACGTAATTGCGTTGATTTAAAACCAGTTCCAATCATCCAATTTATATTTCCATTTCGATTCCGGATAGTTTGGGATTTGGATCCTTCTGGATTCGCTATTCTGAAATGCCCATTCCTAGGTGAAACCTGCTGATGATCCTATAAGGGTGAAACAGACTGTTAAGGGTTTCTAAATTGGACTATGAATAAAATCAAACCGAATTTTAAGTATTTTTTAAGATAATACCCTTATTTCTTGAGGAATGGAATTCCAGACCTTGATTCCCAGATATTTAATGCGCCTTTGCAATTTATTTGTTTGGTACTGCAGAATATGAAGATTAGAGTTATTATTGCATTCTCTCATAACTTGGCTTGAATGTTCAACAGCTTTACAAAAATAATTGTGAAAGAATTATAGGTTTTGTTCAAAGTTTGCAAACACAATTTAAAGTTTGCTATGTTAAAAAATGGTGCAGCCACTTCTTACCTTGTAGGATTAACAGTGATTCTGTCCAGCTGTAGCGGTGTAAATAATTCATTAGAACCCAAATTTTGCGACAACGTTTTTGCTCCTAAAGTATCAGGGTAATAATGACTGAGTGGCAGTGATGCTTGAACGGCAGTCATTTTGGCAGAAAAGTCACAAGCAAATTAGTAAAAACTAGTCAGAGTCACATGTTATTGTTCCATAGCAAACAGTTATCATTGGAATTTTTGGAATTTTAAGCTAGGAGCATAGACCGAAGGTCAAGATTACTTTATCCTAACCTGCAGATTAAGAACAGTTAGTAGTACTTTATCAGATATTGCTTGTTGTCAGGTTATGCTGCTAAAACCGGAAACCTACTGCTTGTTGTTTAATGTATAATTCAAGTATGTTTTTGATTGTTTCCAGTTAATTTTTTCATTTTGTTTTTCTGTTTCTGCTGTGTATTATTCGCACAGCTTACTTTAGTAATAATATTATTTCACAAATTAATGTTTATAAGTCGTTATAGAAAAGACGAGGACAAGGAGCGCCTGGACTAGTATACTTCAGGGTTGTTCGGCACTCCTTGGACTCAGAGATCGTAGACGATTTAGTTATCTATTTTTTTATCATATTATTTACTCGCTTTATTTTATTCTATTGTTTTTTTTGTATTGTTGTGGCTGAGTCCAAAAACAAAATTTACTTAGCTACTGAACACAACCCTAGTTAGACTTCAGATTTTACAGACTGCACAGTCAGATGGTATTTTGAGTTTTTTGGCAATGGTGCTTATAGCAGGGTTCGAAATTGGCGCTTGCCAGATACAAGCTAAACTCACCTCAGGCAAGTTATTTTCTGGCTTTAGTTGCCTGACAAGCAAGTCAATGAAGCACAACATACAAAGAAAGCAACTTCAAATGAAATAATTTAATAATGCAAGTTACCGCTTTTGCTACAATAAAATAAATAAATGCAAGAAAGCTTTTAACCGGCCAGTTAATCGAGCAGTAAAGCTTTCATCTCTGGAGCACGTGGTCTGAGGTTAAATCTTGGGCCAGTCAAATCAGACACAGTGTTGCCAATAGCTGGCAACTGCTGCAACATTTCTTTGAAGCTGTGTTACCTGGGTGCAATGATGCAGAGATGGGCCCTGCAAACTCGCTACATGCTTCAACGTAATACAGCAAGTACAAAAAGAAAGATTTGATTTAAGAAAGCTTCTGTTTGCTTTATTTTAGCACAATCAACACACTTAATACTTGGTTTAATTGCATGCACATCAATAATCCAATTAACACTTCTTAATCGCATGCAGGTTCGTTCAATACTGAGATGCGCTTTGCAATTCTTTTGGTGTAAAACGTTTCGCTCTCTTCCAGCAACAAATTTTTCCAACGCTTGCCATATTTCTAATGCTTGCCACGTTCTTTCGAGTATCACAAGTAACTACCTTGTGCTGTAAGAAAGCAAGGTCGAAAACTCGACAATTTTTTATTTTATGATAGTTTTTTAAAGAACTTTGGTAATGTTATCTTTTCAAGAAGTTTAGCTTTTTAGTTGGTGTAGTTTCTGAGATATTTGTGATTAAAAAATAAAATGCACTGCAGTTAAAAAGCAACGTCAATAAAACAACGAAAATGACTACAATCCAAAAATAAATTTTTGTGAGTTGAATGATTAATAATGATTCAACTCATTACTCAATTCAAGTCATCAATGTGATTGATGACTTTCTATAGTATTTGTTATGCACGAAAACTGCGTTGCAGAGTAGAACTAAAAATGAGATTTTTAGGAAACAATTAAAATTTTTTTGATATCGCCACTAGTTTGCTGTTGTCGATTTTTTTGATTAAGTTTGAAACTAAACTTTGTTATCTGAAAGAATGTACACCGAACCTCAACCAGTGCAAGATTTTAGTTCAATAATGGAAGTGGATTCTTTGGCACATTTCAATGTGATAATTTGATGCAATATTTTTGGAAAAAAAGCAAGCGATAAGATTGTTATCCCCGAAAAAAGCATCCATCTGTGTTCCCTCTAACTTTATGGCTAATCGGCGAGTGCCCAAATTTTCCTGAAGCAATTGTGCCCAAAGCCCTAAAAAGACGTTTATGTGCCCTAAATTTTGTACCAATCCGGTATTAAAGTATACTAAATGTCATATTTCCACAAATTTGTCAAATTTTCTAAAGCTATATTAACTATATTGCCAAAAATTATTTGCCCTTGCTCCAACAAATCGCCGATTCGCTGAAAAAAATCGGCTAAGTGGGAACACTGGCATCCATTATGTCCCCCTAATTTAAAAATCACACTTATGAACCGAATTATCTTGAAATACAATATGATTTATATTCAATACTCACAATGCATTTTTTTTTCAAGAATACACATCAAAATGCATTGCACCAAATTGTTTCCAGCAAGTTAAAATTTTCCTGGGCAAGTAAACATTTGCCATCACTTGCCCGACTGGCAAGTTGTTGAAAAAGTTAATTTTGACTCCTGTATTTGATATAGTAAAATAAAACCGAGTGAACATTTCTCATGAGTGTATTTATTTAAAAAAACAAACAAAATTGAAAAACATTTATGATTTTTGCTTTCATTTACTGAAACCAATATGGTATGCTTTCAAGATGATACCAGTAAGGGCCTAGAGTTTATAGAGATTAAACTTATCAGACATATATAAATGCTTGCCTAAAGCGATAACAAAGTGAACCAGAAGTCAAACCGGCCAACTTTAACGGTGTCTTATATTTTACAAATACTATTAACTTACGCAAAAAAAATTGTCAGTTTGTTGCATGTTGCGTTGCTAGCACTCCAAACGTAACTGTATTAGACAGCTTCAATTTAAAATGTTTGGCGACACTGTCTGCTTTAAGCCCAGCAATGTGTATGAGAGCTATGAACTACAATCCAGGACCAAGCTTAAACTAGTATGGCCTGGACTACAAGTACCTGTTCTGATGTACAGTAAATCTATTAGGCTACTATCAGTGATTACTCGCACACAAAGTCATAACAAATTACTGGCAAACATTTCTACAAAGTACAATGTACAGTATTTTAACGAAGTGACTTGGCAGCTTGGCACACAGAACATGAGCAGTTAAATAAACAAAGATTGCGGTGACATTACTCATTTCTAGAAATTTTTATTTAACAAATGGTGACTATTTTACCAAAAAGTGTCAAGTTAAAGAAAATAAAACGAAGATGAGAAATATTTGGGTGTCGTTAAGTATATATAAGACGTCAGCTTTATTTCGGAATCTCTGTAACCCGTGTGTGAGCGTGCGCGTTCTCTTGCTTCTCTCATGCGTGCACTCATTAGGGCTAGGGCTAGATCTGGGGAATAGCTTAGATTGGAGAGAAGAAGAGAACGCACGCATGCTCATACACGAATCGCAGAGCTGCCGAAAATAAAGTGACAGCTCATACTTAACGACAGTCAAATATTCATCTGCGCTTTTTTTATTTGCTTTTTTAGTGGTTAAGATTAGGGTTGAGGTTATGGTTTGGGTTAGGGTTTGGGTAAGGGTTTGATTTGGTAATAGTTTCAGAGTAAGAATTTGAGTTTGGGTTAGATTTGAGACAAAATATATAAAAAACTAAATAAAAATTTCCAATGAAATAAAGCCTTCCTTTTTATTTTATTACAGTTACGCTGTAGTACAGTGGTTCCCAAACTGTGGTACGCGAGAGTCTTTAAAATGGTATGCGAACTACTTAAGTTTACTTATAAAATTTGCAAAGACATTCAATTTTTAAAACTATCATACTTTCATACTTTACTTCAAACAACTTCAAAAACTTTCAGTTTCAGATTGAGTAACTTGCAATATAACATTTAAATTTGCTCACCTTCCTACCACACTTTTTGACTTCTTGTTGTGTTTTAATTGGTTTAACTTTTGAGGTTTTCCACATTTATGACCTTTTTTTTGGTAAGCGTCGTTAAATCGACTATAAAATGCCCAAGTTTCAGGCAATAACCTTTTTCTTTTGGTCAGCACAATTACAGGTCCGCTGAAATGGTGGTGGCTCGCTGGAACCTTTCTGGATCTGAATGTGGCCCACATAACAAAAAGGTTGGTGACCCCTGTGGTACACGAACATTGTGAAAGCTTAAGACAGTAGGCATACCCGAGTACAAAAAATTTGGGAATCACTGCTGTAGTAGGATCAGGGTTTGGGGTAAGGTTTTATTACAAAGTGTCTGCGCGCACAGAACATGAGCCAAGCCCTTTTCTATCTTTAAATAATAAATTAAGTCTATAATCTAGGCTAAATTAGTAATTGAGTAGCCTACCGGTAAATGATAACTCAGAACTTGTAAGTCTAAGAAGCATTACTTGTCACTCAGATGTTCTGAAGTATTGCACTGGCATGCTAACAGAGCCTTCGATTTCAGAATGGCTGATTAGTGATTACTAACCAAATGCTGACCTTCCTAAGCTAACTTCACAAGTGTCTACTGTCAATTGTTACGCAGCTTTCGAACCAGTAAAGAAACGAATTTTTGTGTGCGTGCATGGTAGTCTTAGCAACAGCTTAATTATTACAACGGAGTTGAATAGTTGATGTATTCAATTCCAACGAATTGCACGGAATGCAAACTACGTCACAGGCAATTTTTTGGTATGTTGCTTTCAGGGTTGGAAGTCGATACTGTTTAAAAGCAACGACGAATCGATAATTCACGCAAAAAGCAAAGAGTAAAGTAAAGAAACAAAAAGCAAAGATATCGGAAACAAAAAACAAAGATTAGTAATCGATGCCGAAATGCAAACAAAAATTTTTGTTCTATTTTTCATAAAAATGCACAAAAATTTTTGCCATATTGACCATTGAAAGAAACTTGTGAGTTGAAAAAGTATTATTACCGGTACTATCAAGTATAAAAAAATACACACTTTTAGGATAATATTATACAGAGCAATATATCATTAGAGAAACAAAACGATGTAAGCTTAGGCAGACTCAACAAGAACAAAAGTAAAGTTTAAAGATTCCACCAATCGATAAAATGTAAGCCAAAAGCACAGAAAAGGCGATAATTGATAGAAAAAATTAAAAGCAAAGCATCTGCGATAATCGATAGCAGAAAAGCAAAGAATGTAGTATCGATTATCGATTACTAATCGATATTTCCAACCCTGGTTTGCTTTTCAGTGTGGTTTTGCTTGAAAAAACAACACCTTTCACGGAATTCCAAATATTGTTTTATTTTTTGAAGAACACGTGCAAATAATTATTGCTAACCTGGTAGCCCCAAAATTATCGGCGTTGAATCCATTGAAGGAATTATCGGTAATTTTATTCAAGATCACAATATTTTAATGATCTGATCTTGATCTTCAAGATCACATCTTCAAGATCAAGATCACTTTCATTTTTAAATGTCGCGTAGAGCAAGCATCGCCGAGGCCAGGTTATGCAATATTTTGAAGCTATTTCATGGTTCCGACACGGAACGGAGTCTAAACTGGAGAGGAGTTTAATGGAAGGAGCGGATAGAGTCTAAAAAAATTCTTTTAGTTTACTGTCTATGATTTACAATGTCAATTGACATAAAATATACAATGTCATGAAAAAGGATTTTGTTCTTAACCGTCGGGATGGCCGAGTGGCAGACGCGTCTGGCTTCAATGGCAAATCTTGTGCAGGAGACCGGGTCAATTCCCGCGTCAAACGAATCTAACACTAATTGCCAATGGCCTGCCACTGTTGCGACGTTAAATTGTGTGCCCGTGGAGCTTTGAACCGGAGATGGGCCCCACAAACTTGTGGCACCCATAAACGGTATTTAAGCGAGCATAGTGAAGATTTGTTTAGTCTTGAATTTCGTTTTTGTTATATAAAACTTGCAAAACTAATCTACAAGGGTTTTTGTGATTATTAAAACTAGTAAAGTAACTACAAAACTTTGTGAGTGTCAAATGTCTTACGTTATTAGCGAAATCATCACTGCCATTACCCATTGATTGTCGATACTGATGCAATATTTAACATTGATAGCTTTCTCCCCCCCTATCATCACCACTGTCTCTCTTTGTGTGCTAAAAGTAGAGTGATTTTGATCTTCAAGATCACGATCTTGATCTTCAAGATCACAGTGTTTGGGTGATCTGATGTTTGATCTTCAAGATCACATTGTTTTGATGATCTGATCTAGATCTCCAAGATCACCAAAAGATGATGATCTTGCCCATCTCTGGGTGTAAAAATAAAAAGCCGACAAAATTTTAGAATTTTGTAATACAAATAATATAATAAGGATAAAAAGATTTGAATCTCAGCCCCATATCGAATCTACGAATTGCCATATTGCGAGCTTTATCTACGGGCGGACATCATAACATTTACGATTATCAGATCTTTATAATGTGATGCATGAAGTTAGATTATGGTATATCTTTGAAATGACTATGATTAGCATAAGTTCTTAAGTGTTCTTATAATATCATATCGTTTGTGTTAAGACATCGATATATTGTGTTCTGTAATAATGCTGGCAAAATGATTTCATATAAGAGGTTATCATATTTCAAGCGCGTTTACTGTAAATTGATGATATAAAGACTACTTTGTTAAATACCCAAGAGCACAATAGAGCGTTGTTATGATGGTAATCAAGCCTTTTGTTCGCCGTTAAAACGAGCGTAAAAAATCCGTTGTCTGGGTGAAGCTCTTTGGGAGATACTGTTATATTGTAGCACGTAATGTGTGCCTTATGTACGATTAATGTGGACAAAAAGGTCAACTTCTTTCATTTCAAACAACCAAGAATTATCATCTTATTTGATTTATTCAACACCATATGTAGCAACTGTAGGGTCCTAGTGTGAACAGGCGTACCAATCACCATGATACGAACTTTCAACAATCTACGAAAAAATATTTTAATTTTATGCTACTCTTGATTTTCACGAAAAAATAATTTATAACATGGTCTCCAAGAATCGAGGTCTAATTCAATTTTACAAAACTCTACCGTACAAAATAAATACATAAATAAGAAGCATAAAATATAATAAAATAAATTAGAAAATTTTAATAATAAAAAGCTATGACGAAACGGATAAGAAAATTTAAAGGAAAAAAGCTAAAATTAATTAGAAAATTTTAATAGCAAAAAGCAAAAATTGACACCAAATGAAGAAGTCGTAACTGTCCATTTTAGTATTATTACAGTAGTATTATTATTATTATTTTTTTTTTTTGAGAACTTTCCCTATTCAAAATTATTTTTTGCAATGTTTTTTTTGTTTTTAATTTTTTTTTTTTTTTTGTGTAATGCGTAGTCTATCTTATTATTATCATATCTCATTGGCACATACCTTTTTTTCGCTAAATGGTTCAGCTGCAAACTAGCCCTTTTTTAAACGATGTAGATTAAAACATTTAAACAAATCAGCAGCTTACTGTAAAGAACAATTTTTGCTTAGCAGTTCTGAAGCCGAAGATTGGCACAGTGAGAATATAAAAAAAATTCTATTACTGTATCATTTTCAAGGGCTACAGTACTTCTCTAAAAATGTTTTAAAAAATCGCAAAGGCTACGTAATCTGTAATAACCTCTTTTATTTCACAATTCTCAAACAGACTGCGATTATCTAAAACACAAAAAAGTCTAGAACTTAGCAAAACTTCGAATGATCTTGATCAAATCGATATTACTATCTATACAACGTCGCAGCTATCAGATCTTAGTTTCTCTATCTAAATGTTGATGCTGAAAACCTAGCGAAAGAGATATTGTTTGACACGCGTTTTCGGTTGACACACAATTAAAAAGGAATGGATGTAATTATCTTTACTTGAAAAGTTGCTTCGATCCGCTTTGAATGACTATATAGTGGGTGTGCTATGTGGTGTGAAAAGCCAATTGTTTTTAAATTTGATCGATTTTGGTTGTTTTACGCCATTTTAAACTTTTCTACCAAAGTTTCTGCATTATTTTGCAACAGAGAAAAAATAAATATTTCTAATTTCGTGCCATGTTTAATACAAAAATTGACGTCAACAAAACAATGCCAAATTCAATGCCAATTTTATTCAATAGGCTTATATTATTGCAAAAACACTAAGACAAAAAATAACTTCGCTCGTAGACGCAGTCTATATTGCTTGCTTAATTTATTGGACATACGCCAGTTGCCGAACATAGTTACACGGAATTCGAAAATCCTCAAAATTTCCACTTCGATGTGCATTGAGAAATTTTTTTAGATACAAAACATAATTTTATGAACTTTCTGTTTCGAGCATGATAGTGATTATATCGCTTTATTACTTTAATAATATTAAGAATTTTGTCTAACCCGCTCTTATTTTTTAGATGATTGACGTTCATTTTTGATCAAGTTGTTATTTTCGTCATGTCTTTTGCAAAAAGAGAACAATACATGAAAGTAAAATACGCATTAGAATATTTTGACTTGACTTTTAACATATTTGTTGCATTTGCATTCTTTAATCAAAAGTGATATCATTTTGAATAAATTTGTTAATTAATTTTAGGTTACCCGTAACACGAGCATGAAGTTATTGTTTCTTGCTTGCTCAACCAAAGTGAATTTTGTATTAAGTTTATGGCAGGGGTCGAAATTGACTTTTTTAGCAACTTGCCCGTCGGGCAAGTGATATCAATGGTCTACTTGCCCGAGGAAATTTCAACTTGCCCGAAAAAAAAATAGGCAAAATAGGTTTTGAGGCTGTTTACCTTTGGAAAAAAATTGTAAAATGTACTTTTTGGCAAAAATACTGAATTTGCATTATACGTGTTTTCTTTTTCGAGAATCAAGTTTTTGTAAGCGATTGTTACGGTAAGTTGACGTAATAAATAACTTTTTTCTAATGCATTATGTAAAAATTGATTTTTTGATTGTAATCCATTTTCAACCGCGAACATTTTGGAAACTGCACTAGCTAAAAAGCAAAAACTTTTTGCAAAAGTTATAGGTGCTAAAAGATCAGTCCAGATCGGCCAAGAGTCTTGTCCAGCTGGGGAATACCTTCACTCAGAGCGGCTGTGGATGCTTGAAAGAGTGTCTGCAGCTCTCAAAACTACTCCCACTACCATCCCACAAACTCCACACATTTCCAAAAACCCACAAAAAAAAAAAAAATCAAAATAATTACAACAAAAAAACTGCAAAATTCTTGAGGTTGTCTTCATGCAGTGCAGGGCATAGGCCTAGTGGTACTTGTAATCTTGTAATATTTGAAAAATCGGTTAACACGGCAAGCGTGGAAAAAATTTTCTCAGAAAACGTAGCTCTTGGTGCCAAAAAGTTGCTAAGCGCGTCTGAGTATCGAAAAATTTGCGTGCGATTAAGAAGTGTTGATTGCGATTAATTATGTGCGTAGGAGTGCTAAAATAAAGCAAGCAACAGCTTTCTCTACTTACATTTTATTTTACAGCAACAAAGAGGATCTAAATTGCATCTCTAAATATTCGTGTTTGATGTTGTTTAATACGCTGTATTTTGTTAGCTTGCCCGTCGGGCAAGTTAAGCCAAAAAATAACTTGCCCGAGGCGATTTCAGCTGGCCTTGGGCAAGCGTTAATTTCGGACCCTGAAGTTTATGGTCTTGTTTTAAATAGTTTTCCATCAATACTTTTGAGAAAGTTTATCCCATCCGAAACAAATTTGTTTGTTTCGACGCAATACCATTATTATCATCATCATCATTATAAACAAACGCTGTAAGCTAGTGACCGCATTATCTACGACCTGATCGCTCTTCATTAATTTTCAGCTGGACCATTTTTGTTGTTTGCTAGGAAAAATATAGATTTTTACTCTCTCTTTTTTACATTGTTAGAGTTATTTAAAATACTGTAATTGATATTGCATAAGCCTATTTTATAAGATTTTATAAGTGGGGAAAGGCGGGCAAAATTTTTTCTCTCTTGGTGTTTGTAATAAATATCTTTAGATAATTTTTTTCCCTCAAAGTAACATGACTCTAAGTCAAATTTATTGACAAACGATCCCGGAAAATTTGAAGTTAATAAAGTGAGGAGAAGTTTTTAAATTTCGAAGTTTGTTAAAGCTGCTTCACCAAAAAAATTGGCTATTATTTGGTCCATATTTTATCTAAATACCATCACAAAACGTTTTTGTGACGTAATCACTTTGACTTGGGCATTTTATGATTCATATTTAAAAAAACACCCTATATGAGCAAAATTCGAACCGCCAAGGCGCCCACGCCGTCTTTACAAAAATGATTTCGGCCGTGACATGGGCTTTGACGTCAATATGACGACATCGTCAACTCAAAACCAAATTTTTTAAAAGATTTTAAATTAACAGCAATCTAAACAACAATCTACATGCCTAAATTGGTGTTCCCATGACTTCCGCTGTAAAAAGAGTTAAATAGGGTGAGGATTTCCCCCTCCCCGTTTAAAATACGTCGGTCAAATAGCCGGTATGGTTAATCTTTAGTCCCAGTATCTTCAACTTGCTAGTCTACATATTTCAGTGCTAAGCACTTCCGCAAATCGGTGCGCAAGTCCGCAAATTGCGGATTCAAGGTTTTGGTTTGCGGATTTGCGAACCGATTTTTTTCCGCAAACATTTGCGGATTTGCGGTAAAAAAATAGTAATCTACCGCAAATCCGCAAATCAACAACAACGGTGGGATCGTTTCTTTGCTATTTTCAAAAAAATACGTTTTGCCTACAGATTTGGGTGAATGTATTTATATTGTACAACACCCCCTTACCAAGTTTCTCTGCTGTGGAACGATAATTTTTCGTGGGTGCTGCTGTTCAAGTTGCACAAGATGACTTTGGTGACATGCCCAGCACGTCTAGTAAGTAAATAGGCTGCAGGCTTACCAACATTTTCAATCTTAGTTTTATCTTTTTAGGCGTTTTGTTTTTAGTTTCGTTAATTGTGTTTTTGGAATGCATACTTTAGACTACATGCGTTGCCTAAAGGCATAAATTTCTGAGCAGATGGCGGCGTTACTCCAAAATTCACGAGCTAAGTTAGTAATATTGACAAACTCTTTAACGAGTAAATTGCTGTCTACGGCATATTGATCTTGTAGATTTTTGGCACCACCGACAAACTGGCCTCTGCCAAAACAAATTTTTGATTAAGCAGTGACCATTAATTGAACCTGCGTTACATTTTTTTTTTAGTTAGTTTGTATTTTATTCCACGACCGCCAAAGCACAAAGCAACAACACAAAACTAGCAAAAGATCGAGGAAAAGGCAGAAGCAGCAAAAACGATATACGTTATAACATGCTCACTAAAAGTAAAATACAAACAAGAAAACAGAATTATAGCATGGCTGCTTCACCTGAATAGGCACTACACAAATTACTTACAAACCGTAACAAACAAACAACAACACAAACTGGGTGTACTAATATAATTTTTTCCAGAATATCAAAAACACACAACAAGATAATAAACAGAACATTAAGTTTTGTAAATGGCATAAGCTTTGTGAGTGTATGTTGTGACAGTAAGCTAAGGCTAACTTAAGAAGTAGCCAAAACATGAACTACTATGCACGCTACTATTTAGCCATCGACCATTGATTTGCCAGCCCCTATATGATAATAAAACAAAGGTTCTACAATGTAACAAAATGATTGTAGCCGAAATCATGAACAAGATTTTCCCATAAGGAGGTCCATCACTTTTCTAGATAGAATCTTAACAACATCCCATGAGAATCAAATACAAATATAATATATCACGAAATGATTACGCATGTAGAAGTATAGAAGATGTAGCCTATATCAATTAAAGAATGTTATTAAGTGGAAAACCTGCACAGCGGTTCAGGTGTATAATTTACTAGGGTGGAACGCTACATTATGCTAATTTATGTTCCCGTTGACTAAGTAAATTTGAATTTTTTTTATAAATTCTTTTACAGTTGGGGAATTTTGGCGTAAGAAGGCCGGAAGTTTATTCCACACAACAGGTCGCTAATAATGAAAGGATTGTTGTGTAGTTGATAATCTACAAAACAATGGAATCACACTACTCCCATAGTCATCATGCAGTTCATATTTTGCTTACTTCGAAAAATGTTATTGAAAACTGGAGGAAGGAGTTCGGTGTGAAATTTAGACATAAAGAGGGCTGTTTCCTTAAAAACCATTTGTTTAATCGCTGTAAATTAAACTCTTTCATTATTTCGGAAACGCTTTCTCTAGAATCCACAGAGTTGTAAGTCGGGTCGGGCTTTTCGGGTCGGGTTCGGGCCGGGCTTGGGCCGGGTTCGGGCCTAAAGTTGACATAAATTTCGGGCTTAATTCGGGCCTGAGACGTACTTTTTGTCTTAGGTGCACAAAAATATGATCAAAATAAATTGGCAGCATTGCTAAATTTTTCAGACCTAACTTAACTTTCGTTTTTTTTTGGGGCATGATTTGATCTTCAAATTAGTTTTCGGGTTCGGGCCGGGTTCGGGCCTCAACTAGTCCGCCGGTTTACAACTCTGAGAATCCATGCTGAAAGTTAATCGTATGAATTTATTTAAAGTTCTTTGCAGTTTATCGATCATTGTTTTGCTACCATGGCAACAAGCAGAGATGCAATACATGACATGACTCACAATTAGACAGTGGTATAATATTAAAAGAGATTCTTGATTTAGGAATGGTTGAACATACCGATAACCAAAATTAAAACCCAAATTTTCAATTTTTACAATTACCTTAGGTGCTGACTGCTCAGACTAAAGGGAAATATAAATTTTAAAATAAGAGCGAGTTTTCGATCAAAATCAATATTTGCACCCAGTGGCGTACGCAGAAAGTTTCCGAGGGGGGCCCAAAGTTTCGTCACGTGGCCCAAGATTTCGTCACAAAACAACTTTATGGAGAGTACCAATGACAAGACCATTGTTGGGTTGTCCGGCGGCATGCCCCGGCATATGCAAAATTTTGCCAAAAATAGGCGTTTTTATGCATTCTGGGAGCCAGTTGTAGCATAATGCTTTTCCGAGACTTATTAGAAAAATGAAATTGTAAAATGAAAATGCTTCAAAAACATTACGGAATTAAAAAGCTAGGTCATTTATGAAGAAAGAAGAAAAACTAAAATAATGATCGTTTTATTTTTGCATTTACGCAGCAATAACGTACATCCTTCCAAAACTGCTTGGTTTTGCTTTATCTTTTTTCATTTTTAGGGTCGAAGGGAAGGCCATGGCACTCTGGCATCCCTCTTCGTATGCTAGTGTCTGCATCCTAATAATATTTTATGCAATTCAAAGCTTTTAAAAAACTGCTCTTTTTCAAAGTTCGACTAGAAGCTCAATCGCTAGAAGTTCATGTTACCATTAATCAGGACTGTAATGCAATCGAAATAAAATAAACAAAGAAGCCAAACTTTTGGATTGTTCTTCTTACACTTAGCACATTTTCATCTTTATGAACACCTTTTATAAGTATTTAAAAAATGTTTGTTCTGTGCAAAACAAAATGTTAACTGCAATTATCGCGCTTGAACGAAGTTATTTTAATTCTGATCTGCAATTTGCCAAGAGTAATGAAGAGAACAGGAAGTGACATCATCAACAACGAACCGCCCCTCCACAACCCCCCGTTCCATCTCCCAAGCAGTAAATAGAAGCCTACAAGTTTGTAAAGTATCATTTTCAAGAACGCGAAAACGCAAGTTTGTGGATCTCGAGTTTTTACTTACCGCGATTCAATAAAGATTTGTGCTTATCTGTTTGTCCTATATGACAAGTACTGTGCAAGCACGTAAATCAACTGAAGATTTTCAACTAAACGAACATACTGTAATTAGAAGTTAACACAAGTGACTTGGAGGTGAAGGTTACTCTCTTCCAAGTGTCTACTCTAGCCACCAGATTCGCAGCCGTAATCCAACTCAGTCACAGTTTTGTTCACAAACCTGCGTATATTTCCACTCGGCCACGCTGCTGACATGTATATTACAACTTACAAAAACAGGATATTGAATAAATCGAAGAAAACTTACTGATGTTTATTACAGGTCTATAGTCTACATGGAAAATAGGGAGCATCGTTATCCTGCTATAAGTCTACTCTATTTATCAAACCAGGAAAAAATAACAGCACGGTTAGCAGTTCAAGTTTTTAGGGAGTAAAAAGTCATTTGCGGTCGCGGAAGTGCAAAAAGTTACCGCAAACGTACTGCACACTTGCGGATTAGCTGTTGCGGAACAGAGAGTAAATTTGCGGTGCCCAGCACTGATAGGTTCTGACATTATTTAAAAGCTTGCATTGCACATTCAATGGGTTTGGCTAATAGCTTTAGATCCCTTTGCTCCCATATGCTTTCCATGTCGGGTAACTTTAGAGTACGCACAGCCTGCTCACCGTAGGGCTCCTTTCTTCACTTTTTCTGTAAAACTCGTGCTAATAGGCAACAAGTGTTACCAGTGCAAATTGGTTTGTACCGGTACGATGAATGAATGTTGCAAGAAATTAACGATGAAAACCTTAACGTAAGTTAACGAAACTTAACGGAAGATAATTTAGTCCGTTAACAAAAAAAACTTTTTAACGGATTAAGGAGTTAATGAAAAAGTTAGCTTTGTTATTAACGGATGAACGATCAACGAATTTGTGCCCGCTTATGCTGCTGACTATTTAGGCTACTGAGCAATAGTATTGCAACTGTAATTATTTGTGGTGCATGATATTCATTTCAATATAATACGATTGCCAAAAACTAGTAACAATTTATTAGTTTTCAACGTGATAATTTTAATTTCTTTAAAAGGTAGTCGCGAAATAAACAGATTTTAATCAAAGCAAATGAAAAATATTCTTTTGATTGAATTTTAGTTGAATAAGGTTACAAGTGTTAATTTTATCGTAATGCCTAAATTTGTAAGTTGCGGTTTCATTTACGGGTAAAAAAAATTAAAGTCAAATAAAAGCGACTTAAGAGTCTCTATTAGGTTTGTATGAGCAGAAACAAAGTATTGTTGATGATTTGGAACAAAGATTCAATTGCGTAGCCAAAATTTTTACTTAGTTGGGCTTGTTTTGACCTGGTATAAAAATATGAATTCGGTCACGATTTGGGTCACGCAAAATAAATTTTTTTCCGACTATAAAAGCAACACGTTTATTCAAATTCATTGCAGAAGCATAAATTAGCGCTGGTGGTGACAACCCCAGAACAAATGAAAATAATGTGAGAAAAACAATGCTTAGCAATAAAAACTCGGTAAATTAAATCTTACTGTATATTTCGGAAAAATAATTTATTTACTAAATAGAAACGCTTTATTACAGCAGAGTAAATAAGTATGGCTTCGCTGGCTTTTACATTGTAACAACGCAAAAAATACATTAAAAAAATTTTTAGTACAGCAACTCTGGCAATCCAATGATTAAATGTAAAATGCATTTCAAAACCGTCCAGTTGGTCGAGCGGTAAAGCGTTCTTCTCTTGAGCGGGAGGTCTGAGGTTCAAATCTCGGGCCGATCAAAATCGGACACAGTGCTGTCAACGGCTGGCCACCACTGCGACGTCTCTTCAAAGAAGCTGTGTTGCCCGGGCTTGATGACGCAGAGATGGGCCCCGAAAACTCGTTAGAAAAAAAAAACATATAAAAACCATTCAAAATTTTTTAAACTTTTTAAAATATAAATTAATAATCATTTTAAGTTAAAAATGAAACACAAAAAACCTTGAGATAAATTCAAAATGTTATTATTATAATTGAAAATTTTTCAACAAGTTTTTTATTACAATAAAAACATTTTGTCTCTTAGCAGGTCAGCTAATTAAAATTATTTTATGAGTTTTTCTGCGTAAATTTGCAAAATTGATAAAAATGTTTGAGAAACTTGTTGTATTTTGCTTTGCATTTGTAGTAGCAGCTCATCAAGAAGAAAAAAATTACGTTTTTGCCAATACAACTCAAACTCCGGAAGCATTCAAACTTTTGCATAGAATATACAATTATTCTCTGCATGAATTCATGAAGCAGAAGCGATATTTCATCTCGTTTGGCCATCACGCGAAAAGTTAGTTCAATATTGATCAGCATGATTTTCTGTAATCGATTTAGCGAAAACTCTGAGTGTAACCAAAATTTTAAATTTAAAAACGCCAATTTGCCACCACATTTCAAAGTATTGAACTGTAGAATAATTAACTCAAAACATTCACGAACCATCTAACAAAGGCTTATTTCGCTCATTGAAAATTTTTATCTACTTTAATGTTAATTCGAACTCAATTTTAACCCAATCTTAAATTCTTATCCTAAAACTACAACCCAAAATCTTACCCTAACTTCATCCCACATCTGATCTCTTTAAAAAGCGAACAAAAAATGCGCGGATGAATATCCTCGTTTTCGCTTTAATCTTTTTAACTTGCAGCAAAATATTCCGGTGAACCACTCACTTCCATCACATGAAAGTAATGGCTGTGGTAACACTGCTTAGTAACTACATACTGTCAGAGTATGCTGTACATTTTGTAAAAATGCGACCGCTCATCCAGGCTAAATCGCATTTTAGTTACGATACAAGATGAAGCTGCAAAGAAAAATCCTGCATATTCTTATGGGGGGGCACGATAAACCAATAAATATCTGTGGCTAGAACTAGCTTACAGTTTTAGAACAAACGATCACGTTTGTACTTCACAGAAAAAAAAATATGCAACAGACACGTTATTGCATTCCATATTCTCATCAAGTTGCTCTATAAGCTAAGTGGAAAAAAATCAATTGTCCTATAAAGACTGGTAAAAAGTGTTGGTTTCTAAAGATTTTTTGTTCACAGAAGTTTCCAAGCACACAAGGACGAAACGAGACTTGTTTGGAAGTTCGAGATGCCATTTTCACGTCATTCAAGATGGAGAGTCTGGATTTGGTCAATTCAAATGCCAACCAGGTCAACGTTGTACTGAGTCAGAACAACCTTGCCCAACATGGTAATTTTTTAGTCTTATAGCAGTAAGAGATTTCGTACTGTACATAGCAGCACTAGAAGCATGTCAAATATTTCGTTTCTGATATGCGTGCTGTTCAAGTCAATTGTGATATGCGTGATGGGAGCCCGCCAGTTGGTCGAAAGGTAACGTGCTTGTTTTTAGAACAGGAGGTCTGAGGTTCAAATCTCGAGCGGGTCAAATCATAACACAACATAATTTATTGCGCTTCTCAATTTGAAACAAATAATTCTCTAATATTAAAACAGCACACTTGAGTGTAGCGGAAAGGTGAATACGAAGGGATTGGGAAGTCATCTGGACACAGTGTTGCCAATGGCTCGTCATGGCTGCGACGTTTCTTCGGAAGGAGCTATGTTGCCTGCAGGTGCAATGTCGCGGAGATGGGCCCCGCAAAGTCGTTACACACTTCGGCGTAGAACACGGGGTATAAAGAAAGATTGATTTGATATGCATGGTGATGTTGAAAAAGTGATTGTCATGACGTCACAGTTTCGAAAAATTAGAGAATGGCCATTTTGCGGAAAATTTTAATTTAAAAAGAGAACAACGAAAATGAAAAACATTCATCCGCGCAGTTTTTGATCGCTTTTTTTAATAATCGAGATTTTGGTTTGAGTTAGAGTTTGGGTTAGATTTAAAATTACCTTTAAAGTAATCATTTGTGTTTGGTAAAATTTTTGTCAGAAATAACAAAAAAGGAGATAAAAAATCTTCGGTGAAAGAAAGCCTTCCAAAAAATTATTACTTGTAAGTGATGATATGTACACGAAATAACATTGCGATTATTTTATCTTCTTTACACAAACTCGTATATAACTTAAGGAAGCAAATTAAAAATTAAAAATTTTTACATTGTCATATAGCAACAAGTAATTATTCAATAAAGACTCCAAAAATTTCTAAGTTAACGAATATTAAAATATTTAATTTGAACACAGACTGCAGAGATTTCGTAATCACACTTGCACGTGGCAAGAATTAAAATAATTTTACACTTGTACAGTTGGTTGAATTCGAATAGTACGCTTGTGGAGGGTCATGTGGTGGGAATATTTTAATATTTCTAATGATTCAGCAAAGCGCGATAATTCTTCATTGATTAGTTTTGTTTCCGTTTTGCAAAGTTGATCCAGACCTACCTAATAAGTTGATGATGACGTAATCAATTTGTAACCTCTTATGTTCTTGTCTGCTTTGTCTTTTCACAAATCATTATATGTCTAATGGTCTGAGCTTGAAGCTGCTCACTCATTAATGGACAGTTTCTTTTTTATGAATGAAAAATAATCTTGATTGTAGTTGAGAATCATACAAAGATCTATATTTGTACTTTCTGGTACATTGTTGTAGTACAAATGGCAAGAGGTTTGAGTGTTCTTTTTGAGCCAATCAACATGATTTGATTCCGCGTCAGATTTTTTAGTACCATACGGACTCTAAAAATGGGTTCCTACTGGTTCAAAACTGACCGAGTTAAAAAGGGTCCTGAAAGAATTTAAGTTGGCACCTAGCTGAAATATTTTGAACTCTTTTTCCAATGGACTTGCGGGGCAATTGCTCAGAAAGAGTCTACAGCACTTCACGGTTTTCTGGTATATTATCGACAGATTTATTGCAATGTTTGAGATATTTCAAAAGATTAGAAATTTGTTGTAAGCTTAATCGTTTCTTTTCTTCTTTTTCTTTTTTTTTTTTTTTTTTTTTTTTTTTGCAAAACACTCTATGCTATTTAAAAGTTTTGAGTTTGAAACAAAAAACTTCATGCCCGTTTGTCCGGAATTCACTATCTGTTGAAAACCAAAACAAAAACGTGCGTTCCCTCAGCATGAATTTTTTAGTACCATACGGACAAGAGCGAAAAGTTCGTGACACTAAAAAGTCGTGCTCATTTGCTGCAAATTTATTAAAATTTTTTGTTTTTTCAGGGAATTTTGGCCGGCGTCTCTACTCATTCGTAATCCAATTGTAATCCAATAATAAAAAGAAAGTAGTTCAATTCAAAACTGATGTAGCAGATGTCATTATTTTGCTTTTATTAGTTCTGCTGGCGACAATTGAATTAAAACTTGAAATATTTCAAAGACTTCCGCGGCACTATTTTTAGAATAACAAAATTAATCTTTAGGATAAATCTATAAGTGATTTAATAAATTTTATTACCCTATATAGTCTATAATTAAAAAAACAATCTGAAATGAATAATATTTCATTCTCAACGCTTGCGTACACACAAGAAATAAACTCAGTTAATATACATACTTCTGAAAATTTCTCGCATTTTTCACATGATAAATGTAATATTAATTTTTCGTTTAAAAAATAGTCTATACTTTTTCATTTTACAAATGTTTTTAAAGGAAATAAACATAAATTTTGAGTGTTACATCAGCAATTAAGATTAAATGTTTTTGCATTCAACTTTTGAATTTTGACGTCATTTTGAAGTTGATATGTTTACTTAATTGATTCTCGAGAACAAAACTTAAGAGAACGGAGTTTTCAATACACGATTTCAATTATGTTTTTTTGAGACAATATTATATTTTGATTGCAATTAGTCTTAAAAGTATAACAATCTTCAGACACTAAAGTAGTCAACAGACCATATTTAGGTATTAACAATATTGATAACGGAAGATAAGTTATATGTTATTATTTTTTAATTAGGCTGTTAAATAAAATTTGATGTTATCTTTCCACCTTCCAGGTCTAATTGGTATGGCCAAGAGCTCTGCAACGCCACTTGTGGTCAGGGTTTCAGAATTGAAAGAAGATATTGCAAACATAAAAGACCTAACTGGAATTGCGATGGAGGAGATATTAGATACTCAAAGTGTAACTTGCAAGCATGTCCAACGTGGTCAGATTGGTCTCCTTTTACTTCCTGCACCAAAACTTGTGGAATTGGCCAGCAAGTTTTAGCTAGGTAAAAATAATGATTCTAAAACACTTTTCTCTTTGCTTTTCAAAAACAATTTTGTAAGAATACGAGGCTCAAAATTGAAGTACGAATTAAAAACAATGCCGGCTTAGTATAGAAAAAATACTTAAGAACACAGATTAATAATGCATTTGTCAGTATCAGCAGAGATTTCTTAGCTTTTTCAATATTACTTTTGTTGATTTGCCTAACAGTGACCACGATCTGTGGAAAATACAACTTTTAACTACGCAAGAAAGATTTTAGGTTACCGATACTTTATTTTCTAATTAACTTAAGAACAAACTAAAAACAATTGAGGCCGAAAATTTCTGAAAATTTAAGATCAGCAAGAGCTTCAGCATAAAATTTTTTGGCTTTTAAGAAAAACTGTAGCCTATTTATTATACGGTTGACAAGAAAGGCCTTGATAGTAATGAATACGCCAAAACGGACCAAATAAATCCGAAGACGAAAAAAAACTTTTATGATTTGGGAGTCACAACAAATTATTATTAATTCTGTAGGTATTGCTTACTCAATTCCACAAGAACAACAGGGTGCGACGGTCCCCACCAGAAAGTTGTGTCGTGTACAGGTAGGTTGTTTTTTTCTACATAAAAACTAGTAACGGTTGCGGAACATTGTATCTAAGGCCTATTTTTACAGGATTAGCTCCCGAAGAACTTTGTAACGGTACCAATGCTACATCGTACGAGCCGTCAGAATGCACGACTTCTTCTTGTCTTTCACATTGGGAAAACTGGTCTTCTTGGTCCCATTGCTCATCTTCTTGTGGATCTGGATACAGTTTCAGTACAAGAGACTGTATTGAAAGACAAAATACATGTAAGACAACATTCTGAAGGACCAGTAATTTGTTGATGTATTTTTTCAGTCAGAAGAGTTTTGGTAATAATGCTCAAAAGTCGTTAATCATTAATTACCAATTAGCAGTCGCCATACGCATGGTAATATTCACAAAATTGGCCCAAAGAGTAAAGACGTTTTTGTTTAAGAGTATTTGGGGAGTTTCGAAAGATTACTGACATATTTGGAGGGTTTCGGAGTATCTGGGGTTTTTTAAGGATTGCTGCTATTGCCTCTGTCTGCAGTAATTAGATCTTATTTAATTCATTTGAGATTTATTTGTTGTATTTGAGAGAGCGGTTTATTGGATTGCATTGATATGATCGTTTTGTTTTTTTTGTTTCAGCTAGTTGTGTTGGAGAATCGAGAAAATACCAGCAATGTTTTGCTAAACCTTGCTGGTCAGATTGGTCTTCTACAGCTCCGTGCTCAGCATCCTGCGGTTCAGGAATGCAACGATGGACCCGGAAATGCCAGGGAACGACCATAATGTTCACACGTTGTGAAGGAAACGAATTGGAAGTGCGCACATGCAACACTCAAGTGAGTTCTCGCATTACCAACATATCTACCGCACGGAACCGATGTCAGAAACACTTTTCTGATGTTTGTCGTTCGTTCCGATAAATCAGTTGTTTAAAACAGTAAAACCGGCATACTGTAGTAGGGTTAGAGTTTAGGGTTAGGGTTGGGTTCTGCACAATGCCATTATCTATGCCTGTGTCTTCTACGCCTACTTTGCTTATTATACTTGCGTCACCTACTATGCCTTAAAATAAAGAAAAGAGGTTTCGAATTGAAACTTATAGACCCTAAAAATGGCAAAAACTAAATAGTATAAATTTATATGTAGGGAAATTGTAACAAATGTAATTGTTTAAAGTCAATGCGAATGCAATATTCATAATGAGATTTTAATATCTTCTCAGCACTGCCCACTTTGGAGTCCATGGAGCGAGTACGGACCCTGCTCAGCAACTTGCGGCGAAGGAAGAAAAACGAAAAGAAGGGTTTGCTTGAGAGGAGTTTGCGAAGGGAGCCAAACTTTGGATTACCGATGCAACATTCAAGTAAGCTCTGCAACAAATTTAATAACTTGTTTTGTGACAGATAAACAATCAACAATACGCTACTCCTTTCTGTGAAGTTTTAAATGACAATGATATTAGTGGTATAGATTTAACCGTCTCCAAAATAAAATGTTTCTTAATAAAAACTGCGTTGCGATTAATGATCTTTTTGTAACCTTACTCAAAATTTGTATGTTTAATTTTAGGATTGTCCTACATGGTCTACTTGGTCTTTATTTTCCTGCTGTTCGTCGAGCTGTGGCAGGGGAGTCAAAATAAGAACAAGAACTTGTTTGAATGAATTCGGTGAACCTACAGGTAACTTTCAAATAAATTTTCTACATAAAAATGTTTCCTTTACTGTCTGTTTTCAATATTAAAAAAGTTTTGCCTGATTGTATTTGACCCTGGTTCAGGCCTCCCGCTAAAGTGTCGTATGAAAAAGGCTCTTCTATATTCTTTGCCACCCCTCCTCACTCCCGAGTAAGACCTGCTGGGAGCCTCCATTGCGTTCGCACAGCCTTGACTTTTAAATCATTAAAAAAAATTGGCGGTGCCTCCTTCAGTGTTACCGGCATCATTATGTTTAAAAAAAACATACTTAATACTGCACATATTATCGTAGACTTTCGATTGTCTTACCTTTAAGCTTATTTTACGTTAAACATTTTTTGATCTCTTTTTGGTTTTTTCGTGATAAATGCCTTCAGAAATAAGATTTTTATTTCAAATTAACTTGACTTTGAGTCAAATTTCATCACAAATATCTCCTGAAAATTTGAAGTTGCTGATGTTGCGGAAAGTTTTCCAATTTTGAGGTTTTCCGAAGTCACTTTGCAAAACCTGACCATGTGCTGGCCAATATTTAACGTAAATGACGTCATAAGACGTTTTTGTGACGTAACCAACTTGAATTAGCCGCTTTATGATTCAGTATTTCAAAAGTCGCCTTTGACGTCATCGCAAAAATGACGTAATTTTTCGAAAATATGGCCCAGGGGTCACAACAATAAAATCATCAACTCAAAATTAGTATAACTGAAAAATTTTGGCAACACCTACCCACATATTAATTTTGGTGTTTCCATGACTTTTGGTTCAGGAGTTAGATAAGGGGCATTTTCGCCCCCCCCCCCCAAGTAAAATGAGTTGGTCAAATACCCCGCGCAAAGTAGGACTAACCAAAAAGAATTTTTTTTTTTGCATTCTATGATTAATTACAAAAATTTATCAATGGTCTGTAGGATAAACGAATTGTGGCTCATAAAATCAACGAAACTAGATTTCTGATAATGCTCAACTTGTTATTTTGTGATGCAGAAGAATGCGAGGGTGATGCTTTGGATGAGGATGCATGCAACGCCGGGCCGTGCAATGAAATTGCGGATGCAACAACAAGCGCTTTTGTTTGTGGAAATACAACTGCTGCTGCAAATCAACTAAAGAAAAAATCTGCTGTGTTAAGAATTTTCGGCGGAAGGGTATGCAAGTTGTGCTGTGTTTCGATCAGAGCAGGGGTGTCCAAAGTCCGGCCCACAAGCCGTTTGCCGCTTGCAAAGAAATTTTATCTGACCCGCGCCTAGTTTCCAATGTTGACCTAACACCAGAATTCTCGCAGAAATCGCGATCGAACTATTCTTTATGATACCATTTTAAAACTATCTATGAAATCATCTCGTAAACAGGCTGAAGACCGTTTCGTTTTTACTTTTTTTGTTTGTTCGCCGTGATTTTTTGAACTAAATTATCCCATGAAATAATTACGCTTGGTCTTAATGTTTAGCCCATGTGCACACTCGCAACGTTTATAGGGCACTCCATCGAAAAAGTTTGGATATCCCTGAATTAAAGTGATTGAATTAGCATGAATTTGTTTACAATACCAATAATTTCTAACACATAATGGAACTTGAATTAGTGGAAGTTAATACAACAGGGTAGAAATTTTGTAAATGGTTTATTGATAGTTCAGGGCTCGGGGTCTAGAGATAAAGTTACCGGTATAAAAGATTTAAATTTAGGGAGCAAAAAAGTGAATTCAACAAAGGCATACTACAATATATTATGCTAAAAATAATTTTGAGATGCTGTATTTGTCTTGTGTATGGCAAAAGCTTTACGTTTTTAATTTTCAATGCAGGTATCTCGCATACAAAAATGGCCGTGGCAGGTCAGTCTGCAACAAAATACTCGTAGATGCAATGGGTTTTCAGGGCCGTGCTGGAGTCACATTTGTGGGGGAACGTTGATCGCTCCACAATGGGTGGTCAGTGCTGCTCATTGTACTCAGGAAGCTTTGTAAGTTAATCTTAAGTATAATTATGTTGCTTTATTTTGAATTAATATTTTTTTATTAGTTTAGACTGCAAAATTGTTTGACTTTTGCCACCTCATATGTTCAGTCAGTTATAGCGTTAGTTAAATAGTACATGGATGCTTGGTAAATGTTAATAAGCTGAATACAAGCGCAAAAATTCTCAATTTATTTTACTGATTATCAAATTACCTGCCAGTTGGTCGAATGGTAACGCGTTTGTGTCTGGAACGGAAAGTCTGAAATTCAAATCTCAGACAGGTCAAATCGGACACAGTGTTGCCGACGGTTCGCCAGCCCTGCGACATTTCTTTGAAAGAAGCTGTGTTGCCCGCTAGCGTAATGACGTAGAGATGGGCCCAGCAAACTCGTTACACGCTTCGGCATATTACAGCGAGTATAATGAAAGATGTGATTTGATTTAGGTGATTATCAAAATTAATACAGGATAATAGCCCGACCAAGCTTAGTACTACATGTTCAGAGCCATATCTGTTATGGATTGTGAAATTCACGTTCTACAAAATAATTTAATAGATCTTAAACTTTCAAATCAATATCAAATGATATTTCGCAATTCAAAAATACAGTAAAAATTTCAAATTATTCCTAGAACTTAGAATTGTAGTTTCTTTTGAAAAATTTTTATTTGTAAATTCCAAATTGTTTTTGTTTGGAGGAAAATTATATGACAGAAGTAAATTATTATTAAGAGTTCTCTAGCGCCAGCTACTGTCAAAACTTTACCCGTTTCAGAAAAGACAATATAAATCACGTTGAAATAAAGTAGTAGGCCTAACTAACAGATTTCTATACGATTACACATAATGCTAAATACACTATATACCAGTCCTGTTGGAGGTATAGAACCATATGTGGCGTCCCTCCTTCCCACCTAACCTTTGAGGGGCCACAAATGACTGCCGGCTTGCAGGATATGCAGAAAGAAATTCTTATGATTAGTTTACTGTTTATTTATTAATCAACAACACAATTATGATTTCCAAATTATCGATTTACTCGGATGCAATTTTTAGATTGCTTCTCGTGCCACGTTGGCAATCAGAAAGGGAAGACTAATTATTTATCATTGCGTAATAGGAAAAACACCAGGGTTGCCAAAAAAAACATTCTTTCAATAAACGGACTAAACCGTATTCCCGCACATAGTAATAATAGTTTTGTTATTATCTGCACAGATTTTCAGAAATATCTCACGATCAGCCTTTCAATGACCTCAGCGTAGTCATGGGAACGTCGGACATCCACTCAGCCCCATGGGAAAACAGAGTGTATGTCAGAAGAATTATTGTTCATCCAAATTACACCCATATTGGACTGAGATTGGAAAGTAGGTATTCAAGTAATTCTTCAAAGTCTTGTAGTTCAACACTAGAACTTCAGGGTTGGAACGAGTTTCTTCTTTGGTGACTCGAGTGACGTGACTTGTTTATGTTTATTCAAGTCGAGTTTTTTTGAACAAAAGTGACTTGAGTCATTTTTGGAAAAAGAGAAAAGGGCTCTAGTCCAATTACCTAATTGGATTGGAGTCACTAAAAAAGATTTTAGTCACTAAATAAAGCGACTCGAGTTCAGTCTCGAGTTATTCATAAAAATAATAAATTGAAAAAAAATATTATTTCACTTACTTTTGGATTTGGAGCCCGCTTGATTGTGACTAAATCACTTCGAAAATTAAATTTGTTTACCATAATTAAAACTGGAAACACGTATTTTACAAAAAGAAGCTTGATTTTTATTGTGAATGAAATCGAAATTATGGGTCGAGTCATTGAAACAAAATTTGAGTCGAGTCCTTTTCATAAATGCAACTTGATTCGAGTCCAAGTCAATTCCCAAAACAACGAAAATGACTCGAGTCGAGTCCGAGTTACTACAACATGCGATTTGAGTAACTAACTCGAATCAAGTCACTCGCACGAGTCTTTCCATCCCTGATTAGAAGTTATGAAATTTATTAAAAAATTGAATTTTTTTATTCCGTGGTTGGATTTGACAATAATTTATGTTTTGTGTTGCATTCAGATGATATTGAACTTATTAAGCTGGATCAAGCAATGCCGCATTCCGTGGCAATGATGCCGGTTTGCATGCCTTCCTCTGCACCCTCACCGTCCGACAGAACTGTTTGTTATGTAACTGGATGGGGATATACCGGTACGTATGATAGGGCTAAACATAGGCCTGGTTGCGGCTCTGAGGCCTGTAAAAAAGTTATCCAAGAATTTGCAGTTAACATACACTTTTTTTTAAAGGAGCAATTTCATGAGAACACGAGGATCATTTTTGCTAAAAATTAAAAAATAACATTAGGAACAATGCCAGCCTCAGCGGTAAAAATAGAACAAACGAAAAAAGACTAAATTTCTAGTCTAAACAGAAATAAATTCTGAATTGATTGAAACGATAGAATTTTAATAAATTTCCAGTATTTGCAAGCAAAATTGCAATGATTACGAGATTACAGAGTGCTGTTTTGCGCATTGCGTAAAGTAAACAAATAAAAAAAAAATGTTGCCTGTCGATCAAATCGAAAATTACTCGCTTTTTCGCTTGTACAATTCACGATGAAGCAAAAGCAGAAAAAAACTGACAGAACATTCAAAATTAAACACTTTTACAAACATGTCCGCTAAAATTGTTGAATTGGTATCGATGCTCTTAAAATGTAAAAACAAATGAGGCTGAGAATTGGCGAAAAATTAAGAACAGCCAGCCTCAACTCAAAGTTTTCTGGTTCTTACAAAAAAAGGTGTAATCCAATTTGAGTGCCTGCCTAATTTGGCACATCAGTGCGACAAATGGCTGTCTCTACCGCTGCGCACAGTTTTTCGAAAGGAGCTGAGTTAATCTACGTTTAATGATACAAAAAATTAGCAACCCCGCTGATAATTTTGAAACCAATGATGGTTTTAGTCTTTTAATTCAATTTTGATTTAATTCTTAACTTGCAATATTAATTACGATACGCGTCATTACAGTGTTTCCGGTTTCTAAACCAAAAAACATTGAATATTTTCTGCATCAGAACTTTCAAATCGAGTTACATCGGTATTGAGGGAAGCGATGATCCCAATACTTGATTTTCAACAATGTAGAGCTTTGGGCTACCCGTTCCATATTCTTGATGAAAGGTACCACATGTGCGCCGGAAACCCCAGTACAGGCAGTCCGGACACTTGTCGAGTAAGCTGATGTCATTGACTTCTATTAGGCTAGTTAAAAATCATTTTTAAGTTAACAATACAAATAAATGAAGGTCCTTTTTAGTGTTCATGTTAACAATAAAATTAATGGAATCATTTTTTTCTAATTAAATTTTTTATTATATTTGCTGTATTACGCTTAAGCGTGTGACTAGTTTACGGGGCCCATCCACGGGTCATTGCGCCTGTGCAACACAGCTCCTTTCGAAGAAATGTTGCATAGGTGGCAAGCCGTTGACAACACGGTGTCCGATTTGACCAGCCCGAGATTTGAACCTCTGACCTCCCGCTCCAGAGACAAACGCGCTACCGCTCGACTAACTGAAATCAATTTATCGCCCTTTTTGTTTCAGGGTGATTCCGGGGGACCGTTGGTTTGTAAGAACGAAAACAACATATGGTACTTGGCGGGAATTACGTCATTTGGTTTGCGCCGTTGCGGCACACCAAATAACGTTGGTGTTTATACTCCAATTTATAATTACGAAACGTGGATTCGAAGTACCATAGCTAATTACTCACATCGGGGTTGCTAAGCTTTTACTGTTTTTTTTGTTTGTTTTATTTTGTTTTTATTTATGCAAGGTCTGTCAGATATTAATTATGAATATGCACTTGCTTTGATATAAATATTAAATATTGTTGTTTGTTCTTCATTTATATCTCAGGCACATTTACTGTATTATATGGCTTATGTTAAAGCTCTTTAGGTTTTTGACTTGCTGAAAAAACAATTACACAAATTATACGTTTGAATTAAAAAAAGTGTTTCACCTCATACCAAGACTTTCTGTTGGTATTGATTGCTTCGTGATAGTTATTCTAAAACTGATAAGTTTCAATCAAGGATATCTGGTTTCAATTCAAAAAACTGAATGATTAAGGAAATAATCTTTTTTGTGATCTAAAAATGTAGATCACTATATAATCGACGTTTTGTTGTCTCAACTCTTCAATAACATTTTCTAACGTATATTTTGTCGTTTTTGTTTTTGTGTCTTGTTTTTATTTCTAATTGTTAGCAAAACTAGTTTGTCTGTGTCTGTTAAAGTTGACGTATAGTCTTGTTAGAAACCTTTTTGCAATCGAATTGCAAAATTTCTTATGAATGCACGTTGAGATGTAGAATTTATAGTGCAACTTGTCTAGCGGAATTTAGAAGCTGATGTATATACAAAAAATGGCTCATTTACGATCTTTTTTGCTCAATTGATCATGAAATAAAAATACTTTTTGTATTAATCTGCTTTCTTTGGAACTTTTTGTAGATTTAACTTACAGTCTATGTCCAGATTTTGATGCCATTGCACTCTGATAATACAGCAAACTTAAAATATATTTTAACGATGCACAGTGCAAATACAGAACCCTTTTTTTCTCAAAAAAGACCATAAATTTGATAAAACTGTAGATTTTGAAACGATTCAATCTCTCTCGGTAAAATTGCCATTGTAAAATAGTAAAGAATCACATAACTACAGTTGGTAGCCATATTCCAATTTCAAATCTCGCTTTGTGTTTCCATGATGGTAATCTGACGTTTTTTTGAACCACTTCAACTTCAAAATTAGACCGACGTAACCATATTAACGCTTGTGCGAGAAAAAATAAATTAATATCGGACACGAAGACGTGTGTCGTAACCTCTGTGACACAAACGTAGTTCGACATGTCAGAGAATGCTGTAGCACTTCACCAACACAAATTCGGTGCTGCAGACTGCATTTCTTTTGTGTCCACGAATTTTCTGAAAAGCAAAGGAAACTGAATCAACTTTGTGGTGGTTAAGTGCTTAACCGAAAGCTTTGACTAAAAACTATAAACACGAACGGGAAAGTTTAAAAGTACAGTAATAATTATTATGGAACTCATAATATGGAAAGCTGTTGGAAAAACTTTAAGAAGTCTCTTTATTATCTTTTTTCCATTTCATTCTTCTGTTTTGAAACCAGATCTTGATTTGTCTTTCAGTTAAAAGCAGTGATCGAGCAATTTCGATTCTTCTTCGTCGCGTTAAATAACGGTTAAAGCAAAATTCTTTTTCCAGTTCCAACGTTTGGTGGCGTGAGTAAGTCTGTCGACTCCGTCTTCGATGCGAACCTGCAAAATGACTTTTATGACTCCGTTTGACATTAAAAAAGACTGAAAAAGATCAACTTTTTCCACCCTAAACAATATTGCTGTACGTAGCTCTATAATATTCTTTTAAACTGATATGTTTCAAAATGTCAACTGAGAAAGCTCACTCTTTACTGCTGATTATTATCCCAAACTGTTTCGTTAGAAAAACGTACTGAATTAACAAATTTAACTTAAAATCTCCTTTTTTTTACAGGAATTAGTGCATCGAATATATTAAGATATTTAAGATCTAATACAGTACTCAAAATTCAAAAGCATTAAATTTTTCATTATGAGAGGCTGCCAAACATCAAAAAATGACCAATCCGAAGAGGCTTCCATATTTGTCGAATCCATAAGGACAAAACGTCTCAAATAAATTGTAGGCCATACCATCTTTTTGAATCAGTTCATAAAATTCATTTTGTAAATTATTGTTGTTTACCTTGTTGTTTCATCCATGGGTATACTGGCACGGATGAGGCGTCTTTGTCGTCATCACCATCATCAGTGCAATCTCCGAGGAAGTAATCAGAGGGGGAAGAAGGAGAGGAGGTTATTGTTTGAGATTTGACAACGCTCTCACCGCTCCACAAACTGTTAGCGGAGTTATCTCTGGGGATGGGGAGAAAGGGGGGATAAGCAGGCGCTGGGTGTGTGCACAAATGGTTGGGGCCTAATACTTGGGGGCAAAACTGCCCACAAGGCAAACAACCGTGAAAATTCTTGAAAAAGGGATTTGATTTTGAGGTATACCCTGCAGGCGACGTTACATGATCCAACGCGGGAAAGAAAACTTTCTGTGAAAGGAAGTTTAGCTTTCAAAATATAGCAGTGATATACACTTTTCTTATACTTGTTGTAGTGAATCAAACAGAGTTGAGAACTGTTTTTAGGGCAATAACCAAGAGATTAGCAAATGAATGCAGTAGCGTGGCCGGGGGGGGCCTATAGCCTGCCGACCAAAACGCAGAATATGAAAAATACCACGTTTTTAGCAGTTTTGAGACTGATTTTTGCACTGGAATAGACTCAAAAAAATGATTTTAAGCATATTTTGAAGCGTTCGATAGACTTCGGATACAAAAGCCGTTCCAATTTTAGGAGAAGATTTTTTTTTGGTCTTCAATGACTTCGAACCCAAACACGTTCCAGTTTTAGGTAAAGACGTTTTTTGGCCCCCGGTCCTCGTGACAGCCCCCATTTCAGATTTCCGGCTACGCGCCTGAATGAATGAAGTTAGATTTTTTATAGAACTTGAGCACAATAATTGTAATACTGATTAAGTAGGCCTACTAATAAACATTACATTTTTCTTATTTTTATTTTTCACCTCCGACACATCATAATGCCATTTAATAATTTTGTTATTTTCTCAATTTTTTTAATGGGATTATGAAATATTACTAACCAGCAAACAGCAGTGGTACCTGTTGTTCAAAGCTAAGTTCAAAGTAGTTAAATAATAACACAAATAATCAACATTTGTTTCTCCAACGTGAAATAAAACAGCAGTAGGCTACTAAAAATCAGCTTAAATTTTATTTTATTTTTAGTTGGCCTGATTCTATTGTTACAAATTGACGTATTTTTTAAGTGATAATTATCTAATCGACGATATTCTTTTTTAACTCCATTTTACATGAGGGGGTATTTTTGCCCCTTCTTGGTTTTTTCGTAATAAATTCCTTCAAGAAACAGATTTTTATTTCGAAATAGAGTGAAATTTATTCACAAATAACTCCTGAAAATTTTGAGTTGCTAAAATAATGGGAAGTTTCCAAATTTTGAGGTTTCCTGAAGTTACTTTTGAAGACTGAGCATTTTTTGGCCAATGTGACTTTTGGTTTAGGAGTTAGATAGTTAAATAGGGGGCATTTTTGCCCTTCCTCCCGTATAAAATGGGTCGGTCAATGCTCCATGTAAAATAGAGTTAAAGCGCAAACTAACTTACCTGTTGATTTCTGAAAAAATCTATGTCTGTTTCAAAAGTGGTGGCAGGATCTAAAAAATAAATAATCTGTATATTGAGTAGGGTGAGCATTTTATTGTATTGGAACTTGGAAAACACGTTGCATCATTATCGAAAGTCCCAAACAGCAAATGCCAATTCTTAACGAGCCAATCAATACAGAAGTTTTTTCGAATAATGTAGTGGTTGTTGAAGAACCTAGTTTATGTTGCTTACGTATAAATCTTATTTCTACAAAAAAAAAAATTAAAACATTACGGATGAAAACAACAATGTTTGGAAAATACAGTAAGAAAAAACGTAAAAATAACGGTTTTTATTTCCTAAATTAATCAATTTTTTGCCATGTATCAATCTAGTAGGTTAGACAAGTTGCTGCAGTGATCCAAAGTTTTTCGTTTGTTTGCATTTGTTGTATCACGGGGAGGTGCGGACAAAATAGATAGCGCGACGCCATTTTATCATAGTTAATTGAACATGGAAAATCATTTCTAGCCATTCAAAATTTTTATCGGGTTGCAATGGACTTTTCTTTTTTTTAGTCCAGCATTTTGAGTATCTCAAACATAGCTAGTTGATATGTATGTAATAGTGTAATAATGCGGTAACATTCTTTGCGAAAACATTTCAGATTTGTACATGCTACGAGGGACTAGCTTTATCAACACCGGAAGCGATGTGGCGTTGAAGATTTTTGGTCGCACCAAAACGTTGGGGGTTATCCTGAACTAAGTAAATCTTCAAACTCTTCTGCCTCCTTTGAACTCTAAATGTGGATTAATCTTCATTTTTCGATGACATTTTGATTAATCTATGCTAAATTTCAGGCTCAATGGCGCAGAGAAGGTGGTGGAATGTTGAAGGAAATGGAGATGCACTATCTGCAGAGCAAATATTTTTTGCATGGTAGGCCAAAATAACTACGGATGACCCTATGTAATGTTTTGTAAAATTTAAAACCTTGTATAATTGAATAAACGAATGAGTGAATGAATAAATGAATGAATAATTATGTTTCGTTAGTTTTAAAGATTCAAAACGTTGTAACTCTTACGATGCAATAGAACATACTGTATATAGCACAATAAATTAGTTACGGCATCATTTACAAACATTTTTTGCAAAATGAATGACATATCACTACGTAAAATTGAAGAAACATGGAAAATAATACTTTCCAGCTATTATTATACAATAAGACGTAATGCGACTTAAAAATTAATCGCGACTAAAATTTTGATCTTAGAGGTCTCGTTAGAAATTCTGCATGAAGTACAGTCGGTACAAAGACACAATTTGATTTCGCGCAAACATTATCAAAACCGGTATATTGAGTAGGGTGTATGTTATCAAAAACTGTGTATTATCAAAACTGCAATAACGTTTATTCTACGCTCGGCGTATCATCGTGGGTGTACAATACAAGCGTGCTGACTGCTGTGCCTAGCCAGCAAACAAACTGCATTGTTTGAAACAACTCATGCGACGGTACGCTTATTATGATTTCATTTAATTTACAGAGCTTTTTTAATGTACTTTTAAATAGTAGATCAAGACCATGTCAAAGATTTCCTATCACGTGTTTACCTGTATAAATCTGTTGATTTTTGCTTCTGCTTCGGGCAATCGCAACTCCAAAGGAAGATGCGTAGTCAGCATCGGGAAGAGTTTGCTCTTGACCTAGAGGATGCTGGTTGGGAGGCTGATTGCACAACCACGACATAACATAGTTTGCTCGCTTGTCAGGATGCATGCAGTGCATTCTGTAATATTATTGACAGTAGTTTGACATCAATCTGCTAAGCAAAAAAAAACAAACTTTAAAATGTTTTTGAACGTAAGTAACTAGAAAGACACTTCAAAAATATTCAAATTTTTTGTTAAAATACATATTGATTATTTTGAAAAAAGGTAATTAATTTGTTTGCTTAGATCTTACAGTAACTGTACATTGCTTTAGGTTTATTTATAAGTTAAAAATGGTTTTATTTGGAGGCTAGCCAATTGTTCCAGTTTCAATCTTAATTTATTTGGCAAGGATACATCATTTAATTTTAAAATTTTGCCATCTAAATTAAGCTTTACTAATTTGGCTGAAGTACTAGGGTTCGATCTAAAATTCCAATCATTGTCTTTTCATACATTACCGATTATTGTTTATTAGGCGAATTCTCGTCACTCCTTTGCAATAGCTCTTATGTATAAAATAAATAGAAATTCTACATTAAATTAGACGCTATGCTTTAGTCTCTATACAGCCTGCTTAACTTGAAAGAATTGATTAACAAAACTCTCTCATTTAAATTAATGAACTGGTTGGTACAGTTGCTAGCGACTCTTATTTATATTTAGGAGAAGCAAATCGTCGCTATACAACAATGAGAGTTATCAACACTAGCAGCAAATAAGTTTGTATTGGTCTAAGATGAACTTTTCGGTCGACTTTGATGGCAACATTTTGTATCAGAAAAAGGGAAATAAAAATGTCATTAATATAAGTTTAGGTCTTTGAAGGACGCCGACCGACGTATCGCAAACAAATATCTCTCAATATTTCTTTGCTTACAAGTATATAATTGCTCTTCAAATAGTCATTTTCATTACCTTCCCTTCATTTCATTAATGACGAGTGAAAAACTGATTCCTTTTTAATATTGACTAAAATGCTTTTCTTAAATCGGCTACCAGTAATAAATTATAATTACGAAGTCGTAATGGTTTTTAAAACAGTTTTATTTTTACTGTATAAACTTTTGTCAAAAAGCAAAAATTCCTATTTTTAGCGTTTAAAGTTATTAAAGAAACGTGATAACTTAGTAGTTGCCGTTTATAGGAGAACCTTATAAATTCAATTGAAAAAGTTAAGGAGGTGCTGTAGCAACGTGTTAGGGACTTACACTCTATCACACTTTTTTTTTTTAAAAGCATTAAATTTTTGGGACGAGACTGGCTGTTCATAAAAAATTTCAAGAATTTTCAGCCTCATTTGCTCTTGATTTGTTTTAAAATTTTATTGAAGAATAAAGTGATAAAATTCATTGATTCTTGGTAAAAAGTTGTCTGTTGTCATTGATATGATGATTGAAATAGCATTCAGTCAAATCTACGATGGCAGTACCGAAAAGGCTAAGGAAGCTCTTGTGATTGCTTACAAACGTATTCTTATTTTTTCCATGTCGAGGCTAAAATAATTGCTCTTAAAACTTACCGGTAACCAAAAATTAGCCTCGTGTTCATGTGAAATTGTTCTTACAAAATGTACTGGCAGTTGCCTTCGTGGCAGAAAAGTAACAAGAGATTACCGCATACTATCAAGCCATTTTTTACAAACAAGGCTCACTGGTCTTATCGACTACAATCCAAAAGCTTTCAGCTGTTCAATGTACAGCAGAAATTACTCAGCACTTAAAAACGATTATTCTATGATTTCCATTTCGTAAGAATAGCGGCAAAATTCGAATTAGCAATAACTGGAGGAATGCCGCTAGCACTGTCGGGTCACACCCTCTTTAACTTACTTAGGTGGGCTACGTGCTTTGCTAAGATCATTTTGACTATTTCCAATCGGTTAGAACTCCACCTAGTTAAGTTATTAGTTTATCAATGTTTGTGTTAGATATTTCTAAAACCCTAAATTTTTGTCGAAACTAAAAGTTATCTTCCATAACCTCTTCCAGGGATCAAGGTAACCCTGACATCTTCCAATAAATTTGAGAGTGAAAAATCTGTGACATTCAGTATTCTGGCAGAGTTACAAAAAAAAAAAAAAAACTGGGTCGCACAGTTGTTACGCTAATACGCCATTTTGACAAATTGACAGTGACGTGAAGTGCGTAACGAGGAAATAGCATCGCGCACAAGTTCGAGTCACGTTTCGAACAGTATCGCCAGCAAGCAAAACCATGCGATCAAAAGGTGGACACTGGATAACCTAGACATGCTTTTCGGTATCGGTCTGCACTATGCTACCTATGCATTCGTAACTTCATCCTTCTTGCATGCTTATTTGTCAAGCCCAGTTGTTTGTTTTCGACAGCATTTTTTGTTTTTTGGTCATTTATCCTGTTTTGAAGGCGAACCCTTGTTTCACGCCTGCGCTTCTCCCGTGGTAGAATACTGTAATGAAGCCGCCCACCCAACCCCATTCTTTGAAAGGATAGGAAACAGCCACTTTTCCCTTCCAAATCCACCAGTCCAGCTGGGGTTCTATGTTGTAGCATTCCGCTGCACCATGCTCTCATCCACAGGAAAGAAGTAGGCAGCTTCAAACCAGAGTTGCAAACGGGCCGACTAGTTCAGGCCCGAACCCGAAAATACAAGCCCGAACCAGAAAATTAATTAGAAGCGCAAATCATGCCCGAAAAACCCCAAAGTTAAGTCTGAAAAATTTAGCAATGTTGCCAAATTCTTTTGATTATATTTTTGTGCACCAAACACAAAAAGTCCGCCTCAGGCCCGAAATTTTTGCCAACTTTAGGCCGGAACCACCCGAAAAGCCCGGCTCAACTTACAACTCTGCTTCAAATAATCAAAAACGTTGTGAAAATTGTTACCGTTGTGAGAAACAAAATGTAAAGCGTCATGTTGTAATATCAACCATCAAAAACAAGAAATCAGCGCTAGTGAGCAATGAGAAACGCAATATATTAATGCCACTCTCGCACTTTGGCGACTCCAAAGCGAATCAATTCGCAGCGCAGTCTCCGTGAAGTCAGTAGCGTTGCTAAGGATGGTGGCACCCTTTTTCGGCCCAAAAATGGGTGAAGACGAAAAAAAGGTCTTTTCTGCAAAATGAGAGGGTTTTCGATCTAACAGTATGGGAAGATCAACAAAAAAAAAGGTCTTCACCGCTAAATCAGTATGTTTTCGGTCCAAACGACGATGGGACTAACCAAAGCGAAAAAAGAAAGGTATTCACCACAAATCGGTGGAGTTATGGTTTCACATCATAATACGGTGTCACCCGGGTCGGGCCGCTCCCCCTAGCGACGCCACTGGATGGAGCCTCCATTCGCAGAGGATCCGCAATGCTTTACGACTTTACGGAGACTGCACTGACGATCATTCGCAGTGAAGTCGCCAAACTGTGAGAGCGGCATAACACCTTAACAGTGATTCAATGCACAATCAAACGTCACAAGAACATGGATCAAGAACATGCTGAATGACATTTACGCATAAGTGGACACAAGCCCGTTAATCGTTAATAACGAAGCTAACTTTTTCATTAACTCGTTAATCCGTTAAAAACTTTTTTCATGTTAACGGACTAAATTAACTTCTGTTAACGGACTAAATTAACTTCCGTTAAGGTTTTTATTGTTAATATCTTGCACCATTCATTTATCGTGCCGGTACGAACCAGTTTGCACTGGTAACACTTGTTGCGTATTAGCACGAGTTTTAAAGAAGAGAGCGAAGAAAGGAGCTCTTTTTTGTGGCAAACGATAAGCTGCAGCTTCATAGGTCTATTAATTATGGCTGTTTGCACCTTTCAAAGATTTTCCGAAAGCAGTTTCGTTAGTGCATTTGAACTTATTTTTATTTTGAAATTAGATTGGACTGTAAAATGTTACTTCCAAAAAACAAAACGACCACCATAGCAATAAATATTTCCTTACAATCAGCTCAATAGTGTCATTACGTATTCTAGAAGAGAGTGAATAAAAAGAAAAGCAAATAACACTCAAAATGTTAACGAAATAACGGACTTCATTAACTTCCGTTGATTAAAGCTGAAAATAACAAATTAACTTTAATGGAGGTATGACGTTTGCTTTACGGACTAGTGGTTAACGAAGCTAACGCTTTGCTTTAACTTGCCCACCTATGCATTTACGACATGGTTTAGACTTGGCACACTAACCAATTAGCGTACGAGCATATTTTAAGTGGGCGTGACAGACTAAGCGTAACAAATTTATACGAGGGTCGGTCAAAAAGTAATGAGCCCTGTTAAGTTTAACCACTTTAACCTTCATAGTCTTTCTAGAAATTTTAATGGTGTTTAGTAAATTTACTGCTTTAAAGATAAATTGTAATAAAAATTGTTTCAACGTGTCCAGTTTCGGTCTCGTGTTTCGGAAATGACGTCATCACTGGATGTCCGTCGGAAGCAAAGAGCCGTGATTGAATTTCTTGTTTCGGAAGGGGAGCCACCAAAAAAAATTTTCGAAACATTGGTAAAGGTTTATGGAGATGCTTCAATAGCCTACAGCACTGTGAAAAAGTGGGTATCCAGGATTAAAGACGAAGAAGATGATCCAAGTTTGAGTAGCCTCCGAGACAGACGAAGAAGTGGAAGACCATCTTCAGCAGTCAATCCTGGAAACAGTGATGAGGTTGAGAAATTGATTAGAGATGATCGCAGAATCACTATTGATGACATTGCTGAATGTGTTGGAGTTAGCCATGGAAGTGCTGTGAATATTGTTAATGAGCTAGGCTTTGCAAAGGTTTGTGCCAGATGGGTTCCGAGGCAACTTATGGATTTTCACAAGCAAGCCCGTTTTGAAGCTTGTTCGGAGCTTATTGAGTGACACAAAAGTGACAAAACTTTTCTCAGCCGTATAGTGACAGGAGATGAGACCTGGGTTCATCACTATGAACCTGAGTCGTACGCAGAAAGAACACAGTAAGAACGCAGTAAGAAAACTGCAAGAACGCAGTAAGAAACTGGTTAAAAATGCAGCCTGCTGACTTTTACAAGGCTGGCATAGTGTCCCTTGTTCATCGATGGACAGTTGGGATTGAAACGCGCGAAAATTACATTGAAAAGTAGAACTGAGATCTCCTGTCCCTGGGGTTTCTTTTGATGAATGACTTTAGATTTTATTGCAATAAATATGGCCAGGAGAGACTTGGGCTCATTACTTTTTGACTGACCCTCGTAGCTTAAATCAGCAAAGTTTACGCTCGTACGCACGCAATTTTACTACGCTAGGTGTTGAGTGTTGGCTGGGTCTAAACAATATGCTTCCAAAGTACCGAGCCAATTTGAACACACTGGCTTGTAATGAAAAAAGCAGCATGAGGTCGCAAACTCTTCGAATGTTATGAATATTTTGAACCAAAAACAGGATCGAAAACTTTATTAAGTAAAAAAAGACCAAATTTTGAAGTTTTAAAGCGTTTAGGTTTCAGTTTAAACCATCATCAAACAGTTTATTCTAAAAAAAATCTATCTTGCTTAATTCTGGTTAATTCAATTTCGTTCAATTAAAATTCGTCCGACTTAATTTTTACAATTGTTTTCAGATTATTTCAAGCATTAAAATACATACGTCTATCTCTGCTCGGCGGCAACCTTTTTGGGGCATATTTGAAAGATTTCCGATGAAGCCTGAAAACTTGCAATTAATTTTGATCAAAAAGTGCATCATGAAAGTCAATACCGTGTTGCAAGACATGATGCCTTGATTTCACTGTACTACCATGTCTGCAATTTCGAGTATAGCTCAGATGTCAAGAATCGCAGAAATTCTCGTATTCAAATAAGCTGTGTAGAATTCTATTTGAATAAGCTATTCTATTTGAATAAGGCTAGGAATAAAATATAACATTAATGGGATTGACTAATGACTATTTCACCAAAAAATTTTACGTTAAAAGAGAGTAATTAGGATTGGAGTTAAGAGTTTGGGTTAAGGTTTAGTTGTGTTTTGTTCTGATTTTACTTCTGTATATCATCGTGAACAGTTTCAGAAGATTGATTATCAACAATTTTCTAAAAAACAAACTAAATAGAAATTTCCGGCAAAATCATTTCTTCGTTTAAATAGTTAAAATCATTCTATACAGTTGAATGAGTTAACTGTTGACCTGTTTAATACCCTACGTCACAGAGAATGCCTTACAGAAAAAGTGAGGATAGTTACAGACCTGCCAACCGTCAACAGGAAACCTCCTTTAATGAAAATGACAAGAAGCACATTAATGAGATGACATCTGTCAAATGCTTCAACGAAGAAATTCAACACATAAAGTGTAAATTGTAAACAAGCATATCGGCCCTTTCGAACCTACAACCAGTAAATGCTCAATTAAAGCAAGCACTAAATTTGACTCATTTTAAACTGGATTTAGATAGTCTAGAACAATACAGAAGACGGGAAAATTCGAGATGGCACAATATTTCGGAGGTGCAGACTGGGTAAACTGAAATTACGACAGCTGCTAAAGAACTAAGATATAGATGAGCTCACAGATTAGCCTTGGCCCATAATCGTGTGAAGTTTTCATCTTACAAAAAAATAAATGAAATGATGCATGCCATAGGAAACTTATCACTGAGAAACGCTACGAAGAAGCTAAGCGGACAATGCAAAAACTAGAAGATTATATCTCGTCAAACGAAAATCAATTCACCAAATCACTAAAGTAATTGCAATTCTGCCATAAACAACAGGCCAAAAAGAAACTTGAGACCTGCAAGAATACGTTCATCTCAAAGGAATTGACACGAAGAGAGCGAAACTGCAGAACCATCGCAAAAATGAATGCGAAGAGGAATTTCTTCTATGTCTTACAATAAATAGAAAACTTAGGTTCAAGAAGTCAGCGGTTAAAAAAGATTTATCTCTAGATAAAAATGGAAAAGATTCAGAAGTAGACAATTGGATAACGGTTATCTTCTTCGACAACGATTTATCTTCGATGTATCTGAATGTACATCAGTCAAAAAATACTTCTAATGTTGAACTATAGTTTAGTGAACTCGCATAAACTGCATGGAATTTTGTTATGGGGTTCAACAAACCATTTAACCTTACAAGTTCTTCAAAATAAAATTATAAAGAATTATATGCAATGCCAACAAACATGAACGTGTAAAAAACAAAAGCTTGTATCATATATTAAAACTTTTTGAAGTCAATGATATTTTTCATAAATGGCAAAATTTATGTACCGGTATCTCTTCCAACACAATAAACTTCTAAATTTATTCAATCAATAATTTTACAGCTACTTAATTAAATTGGGAGTCTCAGCCAAGACACATATCCGCCTACACAACAATTTTCGGAAGTCAGCACCAAATTTTTTCGCAGTGATAGGTTTTAGAAAAACGCAATTTTTGATGGAACGTTTCAAATATTACTGGCTCTTCTTAGCAGAATTTAAAACTTGGCTACAAATAAGATTTTTAACCCATTTTGGTCAAAAAATTCTTATTATTTATTACGCTATTGCCAAAAGGCCAACTTTGTTTTATTTTACAGCAGTTCTATATTAATAGCTAAACACAATCAGTTTTGGATGATGTAGCAAAGTTTTTAAGATCATATACGATACGGCTACACGTAATGAAATACCAGACTTGTACTAGTTAACATACTCGTAAGCGCTTGAATAGTGCACAAACTCAAACGTACCATGAAGCTGGACTAAGAAATTATTCCACATTCGCAACTTGTATTCTACGTTGAATATTAAGATCAAAAAATCAAGATTCCAGCAAATCCCCATGATCAGAATTTCCCCAACCCCCTTGCTCATCATGTACTGGTTTATGTCAATGGTGCAACTAAGACGTAAACGGGGGCCCGACTGTTACACGCTAGGGAAACATCCCGTTTGTTCAACACGCCGTCGAATCGATACATTTTTTGAAGGAAAGTTTTGGCTTCGGGTTCAATCCCCTCCTTAGCAAAATCCTGGTTGTGTCTCTGCTTCGAGCGATTGAAGGAGGATAAGCTATTAGATGAAACGCCAATTTGAAAATTTCTAGTTGGAACCGTAAAAAAGGCATTATATCATCATTTAAAAAATTATACGGTACCCAAAGATAGCCAGCAACCATTCAGCTTCTTCCGCAAACAAGGGCCTATCCTTTTCTTATAGCAATATTACAATAGAAAATTGATATCAAATGGGTATATTTAAGTACCATCATGATAAAAACGTAAGGCCCCAAAATTTGAAATTTTCTCCGTAAATAAATCGTGGATCAAATTTAAGTACGGCAAACAAATGTGTAGTAGCTATTAAGGTAAAATGGATAGTAAAATAAATCGCAAGAAATATAGTTCAGCAGCAAAAATGACAAATTAACCAGCATTGAAATAAGTAGTTCGACAGACGCGAAAAAATAGAAATCAGAAAAAAAAACAATTGCAACGGATGAATCAAGATTGAGAAAACGTCGAAAATATTGCACTAAATCGCACAGTGAATTGGAAGTGAATTTCCTCGCAAAAGTTCATACTGTTCGCATAAGGCGCGTATCAACTTATTCCGTTCCGAGTAATCACGGAACAACAGTCGCCAGTTGACACACGGGCTTTTTATGACAACGTTATATCCAATTATCCCATCCAACTCAATTGAGGTTACATCAGCTAAAGAACAAAACTGAAGATCGCAAAACCGAGGCTGCATAGGCGGTTTTGTTTCGAATTCGGGAATAGGGTACGAGACAACGTTTTCGTCACACAAACAACAGCATTCCTTTGTTAGCAGAAAGGACTTGAGCAAATTTTCGCCTTCTAAAAGAACGCGGAGATAGAGGATGAAGCGGGATTCGTTGCTAAGATTCTCCTTGAATTTTTGAACTTCTAAAGTCGTTAAATTGAATTCCATCATCGCTTGCTCGTTTTCCAGCGTTATTCTGACACCACATCGAAGAAGAACGCTCAAATCTTCAAGCTTTTCTGTCAGTTCTAATAATCTAAATCGAATGAAAACGAAAACTGATTGACGTAAAGTTTTTCCTAGTACGAAAGGTGTCTGTATTTCTAACCTTAATTTCTTTAAGCCTTAAAAGTTGTCTCACTTTTTCTGATTTTGAACTTGTCAGAACGATGTATAATTTTCCCGCAATTAAATTGCAGTATCTCAACACTTGAGCATCAAGCCAATCCCTCATTATACCTTTCAAATTGCATAGTAAGTCAGAAAATGCAGCTGAGCATTGCACTACAGTTAGAATGCATAACCACTCGACAAAGATTTTTCGAAGTACCGATATCAAAAATGGCTGAAAATACAAAACAAGGCTAAATTACATCAAAATATTTCTAGTAACAAAGATCTTCCACAATAAAACGCTGCTAATTTAAAATATTTTAGCGAAATGTACGTACTTTTTAACATCCTGAAAAACTTTATTTGGCTCTTCCAGAGTGGCAAGAAACTGGTTGATGAAACCTTTAGAAAGACTTGAACTTCGAGTTACCAAAGTAGCTGTGTAGGCAGGACTAGAACCCGTGACTCGGACGTGTTGACCCGCGAGTCCAACCACAACCTGAACCAATTCCGATAAAGGAAAACGAGCAATGGTAGTTTCGTCCAGTAATAATGAGTCTTTGAAATGTGCAAATGTAAACGTTTCGGTCATGGATTTTGAACCATCATCAGGTGCGAAATAGAGGGCTTGATTAGAGAGGAAAATAACGCAAGCTTTTTCTTGATACGGTTGTTCGTAAAAGACCACACTTGACCACGTGACGTAACAGAGCTGTTCTTCATTCTGCATCTGAGATAGTGTTAATTTTTTCATCTCTAACGGAGTCAAATTGGTAAGATGGCGGAGTGGAAAAGACGAAAACCTCAAATTCATAACGGGTTCAATTTTCAAATCCACATCTTTTATTTTAAATCTGGGATCTTTGACACTCGTTTGCATGTTCTTGCCTCCTTTCCGAGTATTTTTTAAGATAGGATCACTCCTGGTTGTTCTTGCACCAAGGGAATAAGTTCGCAACATGTTTGTTCTTTCCGCAGTGTTGTTGCAAACACGTGGAAAATTTTCCCAACTACCATGCAGCCGTAGGTTTTCGTTTTTGGGGTTTGCCAAAGTTTCGCTCGAAATTCTATCCGTCTCATATTGGCCCCCACCACCACGGGATTTCAGAGGCGTATAATCTGGGACCAAAATATCAAAATTCAGCTGGTTTTGCGCATTTTCATTATCGGTTTCAAAAGTGAGTTGAAATGATTCGTTAGAACTCGACAATTCAATTTGGGCTAGATTTTGCTCATGCGTTTTTCCATCAGCTTCTGTATTTCCGTTTTGGCTTTCGTGCGAGGGACTTTCTAGGCAAAACATTAACTTAGATTGGGTTTCTTCGGGCTTAAAACCTTCGTTATCACCAGAAATGCCGTTCAGTTCTAAATTATCATCCACATAAACAGCAAGACGTGCATCACGTTTCAAACCAGAATCTTCACATCTGTTTGCAAGATCAGGCTTTGGCTCCTCATATTCATTAATTGCAGATTCTCCCGAAATGATGTCATCCATTAACGCCGCTTGTTCTACTTCGACCATGATGTTTTCATGAGATAATTGGCCGATACCGTCAACATCCAAAAGAGGGTTTAGTACAGAAACACTTGTAATTTCAGCTTTAGCAGATAGAGACGCAGTTGTATGGTTTTCTACTTCGTCTCCGACCGAGGCACTTGAATTTGCATCAAAATTTCGCTCTAGTTCGTTTGAATCCACGTCTCCAGTTTCACAGGAAATAAAATTTAAACTATGTTGAACATCAGCTTCTTCTTGCGCACTGTCACTTTTCTCAAGGGATGAGCATTTGCCTAAATCAATAACATTAAATGCAGGTGCATCATGGCATGAATCGTGATCACTCTTGTGAACATCAAAAGCTTTTTCACCAAGTTGTGATTCCGCATTATGATCTGCAGAGGTTTGTGAACCCTGAAATTCGACAAGTTCTTCAGTTTCATCTTCAGCAGAAAGCGAATCAATTTCGCTAGCATCAGATAGTTCCAGCGATTCGTATGGGTGGCTACGAATCATAATTGATGCTGTTTCGAGAGCTTTAGTTTGGAAGATCGCTTCTTCTTCTTCATCGGAAACAAGTTTTGAATCTTCCACCGAGCAGCTTCCATCTTGTGATGTGCTTTCCAAAGCAGAGGTTTCGGTATTTAGCGCATACACAGTTTCAACATCACCCGACGAATGAAATGTTTTTTCATTGAATGATTCCGCTCCGTCAGAGGCATCTGAAAGCGATTGCACCAAAGTATCGCTGCAAGCCATTTCTGCTTTTTCATCAGTCACTACTTGAAGAGGACTGTCTTCTTCGGCATCAGCACGGAAAAGATACAAATTATCATTTTGTGGCACTGACAATGCTTCTACTCGGCATGATGAAATCACAGAATCTTTGACAATCGGAAGTGACGCTACCGAATTTTTGGCAACCGGAAGTGACGTCGTTGGCTCATTGGCGGTGTGTAATTCATCCTCACGAGTCATTAAAGATGCATCTTCGTCAACTTTTGGAAGTTTCGAAGGTTCCCCCTTGTACTTTGCATCATCTTCAACAGCTGATAGCTTTTCTGGCGGAGTGTTACCATGCTCCGATGGTTGGGACCCCGATTCTCCATCTAAATGCAATGATATATGCATCACATAAACGATAACTTCTATTTGAGTAAAATTTTCTCCCTTAACATCATGGTAACGCGTTAAGCTGGCTTGAAGAAATAAACGATACAATTGACAACCATAGGCCTCTTTAAACTCCTAATCCTATTTTACACGGGGAATTTGACAAACGCATTTTACACAAGAGGACGGGGGGCAGAGCAAAAATACTCCCCTTCAAAATTCCTAAGCCAAAAGTCATGGGAACACTAAATTCGGCAAACCGGTAGGTGTTCACCAAAACTTTTCAGAAAAATTGGTTTTTAGTTGATGGCGTCATCATTGCGACGTCATGGCCGAGTTTTCGAAAAATGACGTCATTTTTGCGACAACGTCACAAGTGGTTCAAATTTCGTACAAAGGTTTGTTTTTAATACTGAATCATACAATGCCTAGAATTTAGATCTACGTTCGTTACATCAAAACAACGTCTTATGACGTCATTTCAGTTGAGCTTTGGCCACAATTTGTTTAGATTTCGGAAAGTGACTTCGAAAAACCTCCAAATTGGGAAACTTCCGGTTACCTTAGCAACTTCAAATTTTGAGGAGTTATTTGTGATGAAATTTGACACAAAGTCAAGCTGATTTGAAATAAAAATATTTTTCTTAAAAGGATTTACCACGAAAAAACCGAGAGGGGGACAAAAATTTGCTAAAAAGTAAAATTAAAATAGTCAAGACTAGTCTCTACAGCTCCAATATTTATAAGTTCATTAATTGCACACACCTAACAACAGCATGTCCATTGTTCATTGCTCAATGCTCATCGATAGTGGCTAGGAATAAACGTATAGACAGACAAACACCAAGAAAATTTACTTGATTTTAACTTTAAGATTATACATGCTACGCACTATTTCAGCAATATAATTATGTGTCTTAACAACCTTGAAGATGGTCATTTGGGCAAACATTTTTCAGACGATTAAATTTTCCTAATCAAAGCAATTACGATGTGTGGTGAATATACCTACTCACGGTTAGCAGCATACCCATTACCCAATTACCTACGGTTCATTATTTCCATTACACTACAAATAGCATGCCACAGTGCTACACCAGTGACTGATTACCAGAATTTAAATCAAGACGAACCGGTTAGTTGCTTTCGTGCGCCGACGACTTCCGGGGTCGCGTAAAACCGACCAGGAGCTGAAGAAACCGGAGTTTCTTGGACCTGAAAATAGCATTGAACAATGCAATGTCTGAAAGATGAGAAAAAAGCCCAAGATTGTTGCTGCAGTTCAAGAAAGCGTAAAGCATAACTAAAATATACAATATCTCAAACCGCATTGTAGAGCTGTGGTTAATTGAAGTTGTATGAAAACATATATTTTATAACAACCGAGTCAAATTTGATGGGACTCGCGCTTCAACTACGCAACGCTTCAGCTTTTTCAAACCAACTGAAAATTTGCTGATAATACAATCAAAGTTTTATTTACTATTTGAACAACACCAGTAGTAAACTTGGAAGGTACAAAGTCCCATGTCTTGCTAAGGCAATACACCTATAGTAAGACCATAAGTATTCATACATCAAGTGTTGCTGTCATTTCAATTGCTTCCGACAATATCATAGTAGAAGCAGATAAATTTATTTCACTACATCATACTACGGTCTCGTTTTCACGTTACAAAAGTTAAAAATCAGTCTGTAAGAGCTGCAACCGTCTCAGATTAAATGCAATGTATCATAGCGGAAACGAAATTAATGCGAGTCACCAATAGCTCACATGATAAAATAGAATTTGCAGCATGCAATTATGTCGAAAGTGAGATCCACTATGTTCCGTCAAGTAAAAGTTTCTGTCCCACCGCCGCAAACCTTATGAAACAACTTTAGCACTGTACAGTTTGGTTAGGAATAAAATTGTAGAAACAGTTTGTCAGAGCTTCATTGTGCTGAAACCTTTTTTTATTTTTTTTGTGTTTGGGAGTACCATTTCGCTTAAAATTCAACAGCTTACTTTTTTACGTTGAATTTGAATAGGTGAAGATTTTTCCGCTTCATAGCTGCCAGTTGGAGTGCTGCCAGAAGTTGACGATCTGTGAGACTAGATAACAAGGAAACTGATAAGCAATGGCGTTTTCAAAAAAAAATCCTATCGTACTAATCTTTTAAGAGCATTTTAATTTCTCAATTGATTTTATGTTAAAAACTGACTCTAATTGTTTTCACGAGCTAATAGCCTATCTGTATAGCGAATTTCTAAGCAACTGAAAGTAGAGCAAATTGGTTTGCGCCGTAAAACTGAAAAAAAATTTAAACCAACACCAAGCAACACTAGCTGGTAGTGGATACTGCGCTACAATACCCACTAATGTATACCTACAATGTTATTGTAAATCGTAATTAGATCTTTATTTACCGAGATGCCAAGGCCAAGAGACAGCGAAAAGACCTAATAGTTTTTGAGTCAAGCAGCCACCTGTCCTGTGCCCACCCATCTACCACACGCGATTGAGACTTCACAATGTCTCTTTTATTACTGAACGTAAAAGCAGGGAAGCTATGAATATCAATTTTTATACCTTTGGTCTAACCCAAACGGGAATTGGACCTGAGACTACTGTTTCAGTAGCAGACACTGTATCAACTAGAGTAGAACGCTGATCGATAAACTGGTTGCCACTTATCGGTAAATTATCGGTTATCGCGCATTCGCATTGACAATAAAATAAAATGATAATTAATTTGCAAACAGCCTGTGCACCGATAACGAGTGTTTTGAAAAAAACCAAATCATTGTTTCGGTATCTTTCGTTACCAAGCTTTACTGTTCAAACGTGCATTGACGATATAGTTCGTGTGAGTAAATGATATGGATATCACAACAGTTTTTGCCATCGTGTGTGATTACCGTTACATCGTTTCATCTAGAATAGCAAATCTACCTTTAAAATAGCATGTAGTACAGCAGCAGTATCCAATTCCTTTTGACTCGAAGGAGTTTCGTCCAAACATATCTCGCATGCTCTACCACCAAACTTTGAAAGGACTTTAGTCCGGTAATCTACCTCGGTAACAAGGGTGTTGTTGGACAAATTCAATTTCAAAATACAAGGGAGACGAGAAACATAGTCCACTTCGTTTAACTATAAAAAATCAATGCATTTTCTCCTTCGCATCGAAGATTAAAAATGACAAAATAAGATTTTTTCTTTAAGCTTCAACATTTCAGAAAATTTAGTATCAAGAACTGTATCAATAATAATGGTTGGATGGCAACTAATAATATTAAATAAAAATTGATGTCTGCAAAAAAATTGGGTAAGTTAGCTTAATGGTGCTATATATCTAAGAGCTGGTTTCTGAGCAAATCGAATAGAAAACCAAGGGGTTGACGATTTGTCGAAATAAAGATAACAAGTAACATCAAACAGTGTAATGCCTAATCACAACCAAGGTAGACTCCACAATCTCTGATTACTTTGTAGCTCCTATTATCAACCACATTTTAAAACGGTGGGCTTTGTCGCGACGAAAAAACATTGTTGGTTCGACAATTAGTTCAATTAAAAGCATATTTATTTCCATCGTTGCCGAGTTTATCAGGAGATCAGCCTCAGAAGTAGGCCAATAAAGCTATTCACATTTTATTAACAAAATTATCATGATATGCATAGTACGCATTCATAGAGTGCAATCAGTAAATGATTCACTTAATACATCAACCAGTAAGTTAACAAAAGCCTAGTGGTTAAAATGAAATTTACACTGTTTGCTGTAACCTTTGTGTCAATCGTTTCGCACCTCTGTGATTAAATTGTCTGAAACATTGAGGTTTTCGAGCGAGTAGAGCTTTTCCAAGCCATGCAAAGAGCTGAGTTTGTTGTTGGCCAGAATTAACGTTTTGACGTTTCCCATTTTGGCGTGGGCACATTTGAACTCCGTGATCAAGTTGTGGCTGAGATCGATGAAGGTCAAGCTTGCGAGAAACTGAAAAAAGTAGGGAAGAAAAATTTTGACAAAAACTTGTCACAGAATTAGGAATGGAGTGGATAGCGACTTTTATGCACTGACGTTTACGCGTGGGACATTTACGCGCGAGACGTTTATGCACGGGTCGATTAGTCGCAGCCGATTATGCCCAGAGACTATTAGGTACCGGTACCGGGACTTTTGGGCTCCAGAACTAAAAAAAAAATTGAAAAAAAATTTGGTTTTAAGTAAATTTTTTTCTTCCAATTCAAATTTTTTTATAGAAAAGTTTTTTCCCCAAAACAAAACGTTTTTCCAACAAAAAAATTTACAAAAAAATTGATTTTCGACTACATATTTGCAAAGTTTTTTTTCTTAAGCCCAACGTATGCAATCTTCAGCCGGTGGTCTCCAATTCTGAGGCGCACGGGCACGAGTTGCTTCTGTAAATGTATAATCTTGCCACACACAGCAAGCCCCGTGACGTTTCATGGTTATTTTTGGTCTACCTGTACCAAACACTATAGTACAAAGTTTTTCAGGAACTAAGGATTCATCTCCCATCAGATTCCTATCTATAATGGTTAGACCTCGTTGTAAATATACCAAAAACAATGTTTAAATGGATATTTTTCAAGTTTAATCGTTACATCTTGTCGTAAATCTTGTACGTTACGATCATCTTGTTGTGCATTACGATTACCATCCTTTGTAATTGACTTCTGATTACCGTTATTTGAAAATTGTGGAGACGATAACAATATAATGAAACCATCTATGGCGGTACCACATACAGAATACACTAAATTAGAAAGAAAGCTTAAAATTTAGGCCGCGGCACAAGAACGAATTTTTTGGCCAGAAAGGGCTAATTTGCAAACAACCCTTTATTTATTGCTGAGCCCATTTTTCCTCTCTATCAGACCTTCGGGTGTGGTCCGATTGCTGAGTCTCCCCGGAGTTTCTCCGTGACCCCAACCCTTGGAAGAATGAGGTAGAATGACAGACCGGGGACCTACCTTCGACGGCAGCATTGTGTGAAGTATTGATAGAGCTCTTCTCTTTCACAGTAATTGAGTCTTTCGTATTATCTTTGTTGTACCTTTTATTGCCGTTGTCCGCATTTTTTTCATGTTGATGATTGCATCCTCGCAAGAGCACACCTTTATATTTGAGCCATCACTCCTGTCATTATCGTGCTTCATCAAGTGGTTCACTTCGCTTGAATGAAGTCGTAAGCAGTTTTAGCATCCATCCTCCTGTATGTATGTATGACGGTATTTTTGCTTTTCTTTCCGTCGTGTTCTTAGGTTTTTGTTTTGCTCTTTTCATTCAGATGCTAATTTCTTTTCATTCTTGCAAGCAAACTTGTTTAATTGGTCTCTTTGTGAAACATTTGGCTGACATAGTTAAAAAGGGTGGTGGCGAGGAGGTAAGATTACGCGGGTCCGGTAATTCGAGGGGACTTCAAAATTGATACTTTAAACGGTTTGATAAATGATCTCAAGCAAGTACTTGGGAGTGAAGAGCGGAACTCCGTTAAAACACTAAGTTAATTATAGCAAATGAAACTTTGTTCTTGTTGGTTTTTGGTCTTCGCCTTACTTACATTCAGGAAGAAAATATAGACATATAACATGGAAAAAGTCGCTGCTCGGGTGTGAAGAAATCATCCTCGTCCTCGTGCTGTATCTCGGGACAAAGTTTTCCCTGATCTGTCACGCTGGACAAACTAGCAAGAGCGATCGATTTTGAAGCACAAATGAAATGAGCATCAGTCAAGCGCAAAGCCGTTTTCTGACTGCTCCCGTCCGCGTACACAGAATTTATCAGGGAAAAGCCGAATTAAAATATAACTTAATCGTTCATTTTACTTGCATGTGTTGGTTAAGGTTGTCTTTAACAGCTTACAAACAGGATTCTGGGATGCAGAACAATCGTTATCAGTAAAACGATATCAAATTTTTATTGCAGGAAATGCAGTGAGCGTGATAAATTTAAACTTCCCTATATAAAGCACGTATGCAAAAATTTACAGAAAAAATTGTCAACAATGGTTGTTGAGTCTACAGTCACTTCTAATTCACTCACACTACAAAATAATCCGAAAGTAAAACAATAATTCGAAGCAACTTACAATCCTGTATAACCTCAAAAAATCTTTATCAAGAATTTGACATCATTTTTACAAGATGTTAACGATTAAACTTAAAAAATATCCATTTAAACATTGTTTTTACTATATTTACAAGCTCGAACGATCATAAATAGGAATCTGATGGGAGATGAATCCTTAGCTCCTGAAAAACTTTGTTCGATCATAAATTTTTAGTCCAGAAAACCCTGAAAACTTGAAAAATAGTTTGGTACAGGTAGACTAAAAATAACCATGAAACGTCACGCGGCTTGCTGCGTGTGCCAAGATTACACATTTACAGAAGCAACGCGGGCCCGTACGCCTCAGAATTGGAGACCACCGGCTGGAGATTGCATACGTCCGGGCTTAGGAAAGAAAACTTTGCAAATATGTACTGGAAAACAAATTTTTTATTGAAAAACGTTTTTGGGAAAAAAACTTTTATATGAAAAACATCTGTATTTGAAAAAAAAAAGTTAAAAAAATTGTTGTTGTAGTTGTTTTTTTTAATTCAATTTTTTTTTAGTTCAGGTGCCCACACGTTCCGTCGTGTAATAAGCCCGGCGCATAATCGTCCCTAACATAAACGTCTGCGTCTAAAAGTGATAGACCAGGAATGGAGCACTCGCAAGCTACTTGCATTAAAGTTTTGCAAGATTTCTGATTTACACCTCCGAAACGAATTGCAAATCAAACCAGGGTGGTATACTGCACTGCGATAAACGCTTCTAAAACAGACAAGTTGCCACAAATAAAAGCTAATAAAACGCAGTTCGCGCAACCTATTAAGAACTAACATCACTAAAACGGACAATTGGACTTTGACTAAGGTCAACAAATCATCTCAGAGCACATGCAATAACTCAGGAAATGCTCAAGATTTCAACGGAAATTTAACCTACTTCCCTTAATCCATAATCAGTTTTGTACTGATTATTATTTTTTTCGTCATATACAAACGTTCTGGTTCTGCCGTTACGCACAATAAAATGAAAAGTTTAAGCAACTTGAAATTGAGAACAAATGCAAGATTCTTGATAGATTTACAGTTTGCCACAATCTGTTTGCATTTACGAACGTAAAAAAATTAACAATTTAACAATTGGTTAAACCACGAAACAAAAGTTTGTCCTATTCGCAAACGGTGGTAAACTAACATAAACAAACAAGTGGGATAGTTAAATTGTGAATACGACACATACTTTGATACTTACATTTAAGTTTTCGATTTTCGATATTTTGTTTCTGCTTAGGTCAAGAAACTCAACGCAAACCATCAACTTCTGCAAGAAAAAATCAATCCGATCAATGGTCGAGCGGATACAGCGTGTGCTACTGAAACGGTAAACCAAGGCTCGATGCCCGATCGGGTCAAACCAAACACTATCAACATTGGTATTCACAGCTTCCCTGCTTGATGTTTAGCAATTAAGAGACAGTCTTCACTGTGTGTGGTAGACAGGTGGCAGCTTGACTACAAGACCGAAAGGTCTCTTCGCTGTCTCCTGGCCGAGATAACTGGATGAACAAAAATGTAATTACAATCATAATCCCGAACTGAAAGGTTAACTTATTAACTGTAATACCGTATAGCTTATATATCGTTGCACAAAACAACTCAACAACGAAACAACATTCCGAACAGTTCGAAATTGAAATGACAAAGACATAGATAGATTGTAAATGAAAAAACTTTCTTGAGCAGGTTTCGAATTCAGACGTAAAAAAACTATAACTACAGTTGCTCATGTGCGCACTTCATTGACGAATATTCGTAGCGCTTTCTCGTTAGATCCGCGGAAAGAAGAAAAGTATTCGTTACTAATTAAACGATATAAGCAATTAACAAAATACAACAACGACGTAACAATAGAAAAATTATCAAAATTACCACAGAATCGTCAATGTGAGTGATATCATTGTCACTAAAATCTGCAGTAACCAGGCTTTTCCATTCCAAATCCAAATCCACTCTGTCATAGCCGCCAGTTAAAACGCTCTAAGGAAAAACTCGGTATAAAAATAACATTTCAAAACCTTGCGAATGAAAAAAAGGTAACTTAACTAATGAGATCGATGTTTTTTGACATAAGCTGTCTTTGTCTATCGTTTTTACAGGTACACTAAGCTGGGTTTGTTTGTTTTTTTTTGGTTATTTAATGACCCAAAAAAAGGTTAGTCTCAATGACCAAAAAATTTAAACAACTTCTGCATATTATTGCATGCAAGCCCTAAAATTGCATTTGCAAAATTGAAGAGGCTTTTAGATTTTTAAAATGTTCAAAAAAATTATTTACAAATTGGTAGATTTAAGGAAAATTTTTGAGCAAAAAATATACTTGAGGCTAAATACTGGGTTGGCTAGCGCAAAAAAACTTGAGATGTAAAATATAAAAAGTTAGCTATAGTGATACAGGAGACTACCATGATGCATTTATCTTTTAGTGAGCGATTCTTTTACAGGTAAGAAAATAATCGCAGTTTATTATGAATAAGTGTGCTTTCAGACCTTACAAAAGGTTTACCTTAATAGTGCTCAGTGAATTATGAACACTTATGGATGTTAGAGAACGATGAAGTTTCACTAGAGATTTAGCTTGGTCACTGCTACAGCCATCAGTCACCAACTGTGCGAGAGATCGGAATATAGCTATATCAAACATCAATTCCTCAGCTTTGATGTTACTCGAGCCAATATTGCCTCGTTGGCAAACAACCTGAAACGCAAACATTCTCTACTTACTTTTTCAGCTCTCAAAACGATGTACTGTATGTAGTTTAAGCAATCACTACTACTGTTGAAAAAAGATACACATCGAAATTCTTCCAAAATTTGTTTCATTATAAAAATTGAAATTATAATACCCATACAGGAATACCGATCACACAGGAGAAGAGAAAATGAAATGCATGACGTTAAAAATAAAAGTGCGCGGACCAAGATAAGGAATTCGTGCACTTTACATCAAATCCTTGCTCGTACGAAGTAAACACAAGATAACACTTAATGTTAACATCAATGCGACGAAAAAACAAAATGAAGTAAAAACAAGATAATACATAGTGGATCTCAAGTAGCTAGAATGTCCAATGTCAGGCCAGCTTCGAAAAAGATCTGCGAGACATCAAAAGTTGTGAAGTGCATACTATTTGGTGAAACAAATCGAAACACAAGTTACGATTACAACGGTACTTACATGCAAATATTTTAAGTTGTATACAAAGTCAAGCAGATGTCCAAAATCATAACTAGGATTTTCAATATCTACAAAACAAGATACAGAGTAAATCTTTTCTCTCTAACTTATAGTTATTATTACAACAAACGTACTGCAAATTAAGTCATGATAAAAACTTTTTTGTATTGACTTGTACTTTTACAAATTAATCAATCAGTATTGATTAAAGTGGGCTAAATTTAAATTATACTTTTCTGAAATCAATATATCAATTGACCACAACTTCAAGCAGTCTAATCGATTTTAAACTAAGATGTTACAAAAACTGAAACTGTTTGATTCCAAGTATTGCAAACATAACTTCACTTCGGAAAATATACGAGTATATCAGCTATCAGAGTGTCAGTAATATCTTGGCAACTCAAATTTCCATACTAAGATTCAAAGAGTTTGCATTTGCTTGCATGAAGCCAAAACAAGATAATTAACTTGCGAAACTAATAAAAAGTAACTGGAGTTGTCAAAACTGAAGATGAGCCTGACAAAGGTTTAAGTCAATTAGAAAAACTTCAAAATTCAAAAGTGAATTTAGTCACTAAATAAAGATAAACATATACTACCTGTTGAAGGCTTTTGCATCGAAATTCGCTCAGTAATAGCCCACAACTCAAGAGTATTAAAAGTGTATGAGCTTCCAGAATTTAAAATACCATCACCAATTCGATATAATTTTTGTGATAGAGACTGGCAAATCATTTCCACATCCTGTTAGAAAGCATTCTACTGATTAAGTAAGAACAAAAATGCATCTGGGATATTATTATGCTTAGTTCTCTTTGGCAATCCTTCTGTTTTTAGATAAAACCATAAGTTTTTGAATAAAACCAACCGTACTTAGATAAAAACTATTACTTTTTGCACATAAAAAGTGTCAAGTAGTTAGTGTGTGATGCTGTCTCGTGACAGGATAAATATGCAACTACAACAACAACCACGGTGTATACAAAAACTAATGCGCATTGCAGTCCAACCATAAAAGTCTATGGCAGTGAATGAATATTACTTACATACAAGTTGAAATGAAGAAATTTTCTCAAAGGCAATGGCAAACCATGCTTGAATTTTAAATTTAATAGTGTTTGCAAATATGTTTCAAGCTCAGCCCTGAAAATCAAAAATTGTTTCTAAGTTTTAAAACATCAGCAAATAATAATCTTTTTTTTTTAATGTGTACTTGCATTGCATTTAAAAACCACAGCATGCTCAACTGCTAGTCCTGAATCCAAAACTAAAAGTGCACAATTATGAATTCACTACCTAAGCCGATTTCATTTAATTGCAGCATCATTTTATCTGCACTCAAGTTATCAAAAAAAAAAAGAAGAAAACAGCATAACTCTAATGATAAAAGATTAAGTCTAAAATAAACCGAAACGCCATACACTTGATTTGGCAATATTAAAAGAATGAAACTCTTTAGTTAGTCTTAGCACGACATTTACCTTCGCTTGTCTACAAAGGAAGGGGACATCTTTCCAAAGATCTTTTTTGGCGGCAATAAACTTTTCTCTACCAGTGGATTTTTTAATCTCACCTTCAAATGTATTTTCAGTTAGATAATAAACAGTCAAATTTAGCAAATAAATCAATGAACTACAAATACATTCAAGTAAAACAAACTTCACCTTATCAACAACTATTAGCTAGCACTTAGCACACCATTAAGATCATCTTTGCTGCAAATCAAATCATAAAGATACAAAATTTATAACACAAATGCTATTTTTGTCTTTTTTTTTTTTGTTTTTTGGTTAACTTTTAAAATATTGTCATTACATCACACCCATTAACTGTTAACATTTAGTGTACTAACAGCATCATGCATTGATTTGAATTCACTGTATCTATGGTTGACTTTCCAAGTATATCCTGAATGATGAACTTCTAGGATATATTCCTACACAAAAATAATGGTTTAAAACTTAGGCGTACAAGACCTTTAAATGCAACTATTTATTTACCCATGACAATATAAAGGTACTGTGACATTTACGAGCCTGGGCATTTACGTGCAAGACACTTAGGCACCATAAGCACTTTTTAAAATTTTTTTGAAAGTGATTAACAGATAGATAGGTATTTATTTTACAACCAAAAACACAAACACTAACATAACAAAAATAGACTACCAGTAGGCAACCACTACCAGTAATGTATATAGATTGCTATTCTTATGAAATATGCAGCAGTTTCAGGTGTTTTCAATTAGGCAAAGGCTGCTGTTACGTTATGTAAGAATAAGAAAATCGCAATTCTAGCCTTACCCCCAACCCTAAACCTAACCCAAATTCTAAACCTAGGTCTAACCCTAACGTTAATCCTAACCCAAACTCAAAATCTAACCCAAACCCTAACGATAATTTAAAGAAACCAAAAAAGTAAATATAGAAATGAGCACTCACTGTTTGCTCTCTTATTCTCTTACTGGGCATTATGAAACATAACACTAGCCACTTCCTTTTAAGTATTGTAAAACATAGGATCATTCACCCATTTTCATTGAGTAAGACTGAAGACAAGCAGGAAAATTGTCAACTTACTGTGTAATCATCAACTTGATTTGAGTGAAGAATGAATACCAAAGTTCCATCAGTATCCATTGCTTTATTTCAGTTTGAACATGATGATTACGAAAGCTTTTTTTTTGGCTCCAGTACAGGATAAGTCTGAGGTCTACATTAGCAGTGAGTAGGCTAGCCTACCCAAATTCTAAAACCTGAAAACTAAAAGCATATATATGTTAGGCCTATAAGGAAGTACCGTGGTTTTTTTGCCTCTAGAGGCAAAATACTGTTTTTCCTCTGTTTGGGTTAGGGTTTGGGTTAGGGCTAGGGTTGGGGTTAGGGTTATGATTAGAGTTTGCATTAGGGTTTGGGTTAGCATTGGGCTTAGGGCTATTTTGGCACTAGCGGCAAAATAGCCGCTACAACTATTTTCACAAAAATAGCCACTAGGACTAAATGGCAAAATAAGATGGGGCTATTTTGCCTCGAAAGGCAAAATAGTCACTGCCTAAAAATAAACTGCAAAATTGATGCAAAACTGATAGCCTAGACATAAGATTTCTGATCGACTATATGCCAGTGATTGTAATTGTAATTACATTTTATTCACCAAGTTGCCTTGGCCAGGAGACAGTGAGGGACCTTTCGGTCTTCGAGCCAAGCTGCCACCTGCCCACCTGTCTACCACACACGGCGGAGGCTTCACACAGTCCCTTTGATTGCTGAACGTCAAGCAGGAAAGCTGTGAATACCAATTTTTATAGTCTTTGGTTTGACCCGACTGGGAACCGAACCCGAGTCTACCGCTTCAGTAGCAGACGCTCTATCCACTCGACCACTGATCGGTTGTTCTGACATTAATGTATATATTGGTACTGTAGGTTTTGACATTAATAAAGAGCTTAGCACAAAAATAAAAGTTAATGCGCTCGCTGTGATACCAGTACAGTTATTGTAGGATCTACGGTATGTTTTGATGGAGTCGATTCAATGTACGGTAATTGTCTGCAACTTTATTATAGGTCCAACGGGTGTCGTTAAAACCCGGACTGCTTATTGGTACGACCGACGCTCGCGTCGCCTGTTCCTCTGTTTTTACTCGGCCATTTTCCAACTAACGAGTGCGAAATTTCAGACTTTTGCTTATAACTCGAGAACGGTTGAGTCTAGCTACATGAAATTTCGACAGCAGTTTGAGATTAATGAGGTGTATGTTTGTACCAAATTTCGAGGCAATACGTTACGTGACTTTGGTTTTAGAACCCGAAAACCGCCCAGCAAGTTTGGCATATAAAGTGGTCTCAGTCAAAAACGGCTTAAGTACGGCAAAAAATATTTCATATGGTTATATGTCTCAAGATACCCTTTCATCCCAACCAATCCACTTTTGGCCGCGATGAGAATTATTTCTTTTTTTTTTCCTTTTTTTTCCTTTTTTTTCACTTTTTTTCCTTTCTTTTCCTTTTTTTCTTTTTTTCTTCCTAAATTTTGTACGCTCTTCTTCTCCTAAACCACAAAACATCGATATCTAATTTTGTGTAAGTTGTTGAGCTGCAAATGCAATTTTTTCTCCCGATTTTTTTTGGAGCAACTCCACAGGGAACCCCCCCAAAATGGGGCCCCCAAAAATCAATTTTTTGAATGGCTCAAGCTAGGGTTCTACTTTTTTTTGCTATCAGTTGATATTTAACAGACAAATATTTTGACATAGTTTGGGGGTGCCACCCCCCCGAGAACCCCCCAAAATCAATTTTTTGAACAGCTCAACTTAGAGTTCCAGTGTTTTATGATATCAGCAGATATTTAACAAACAAATATTTTGACATAGTTTGGGGGTGCCATTCCTTGGGGACCCCCCCAAATGGACCCCCAAAAATCAATTTTTTGAACGACCCAAGCTAGGGTACTGCCAGTGTTTTATGATATCAGCTGATATTTAAGAGACAAATATTTTGACTGTCCTTTTCTGGAGGTTCCATAATTAGATATTTTTGAATAATTGCTGATTTTATGGTAGATGAAAAGTACTTTTGAGCGTCACAGCATTAGCTACGCGTCGGTCGTTCACTGGGTTTGCTGGCAAACTCCCATCTAGTTGATGGTGGTTGTTTTGTGTTTTGGAAGTAACAGTTTACAGTCTAATCTAATTTCAAAATAAAAATAGGTTCAAATACACTGACGCAGCTGCGATGGTAAAATCTTTGGAAACTGCGAAAAGCGATAATTAATAGACCTACGAGGCTGCAGCTTATTATTTGCCACAAAAAAGCGCTCCTTTCTTCGCTTTTTCGTCTATAAAACTCCTGTACGATGAATGAATGGTGCAAGATATCAACGATAAAAACAAGAACGGAAGTTAGCAAAACGTAGCAAAAGTTGATGTAGTCAGTAAACATCCGAAAAACTTTTAACGAATTACCGAGTTATATGAAAAAGTTAGCTTCGTTATTAACGGATTAACGATTCACGGGTTTGTTCCTACCTATGAATTTACTGCGAAGTGAGTTACCTATAGGCTACAGCATACAAATACTTGACTTGGCGCGCGATATCACAATCATCAGATAATGTATCACTTAAATACACCCAAATATTTCACAAAATCTCAAAAGTTAATGATTTTTTTTTCTAGCGATAGTTTAGGCTTTAAATTCGATAGTGTTTAACTTCAAACATCATGCCATATGATATATTAGTGTTGAAGACAATAACATGTGCAACAGCATATTTCGAGCCGACAGCTAGAAGTTGGTTTAAAAATACTTTTGAAAATATGGCATAGAAATCAGCAGTGCAAAAGCATGATTATTAAATGGGCAATGGCTATGTGGGAGGTGCTGGCTGATGATAAAATTTCAGTTCTCTTATTTGTTAGTTTGTATGAAACAGGCACTCTGCGTTTGTTTAACAACACCAACACAGAGCACTTTTTTGGGTTCTGTTTGCAAGTCTTTCGTGAAGCTGGGCCACCATAAGTTCTTGGTGCTCTTATTTACAACTGGTTTCGTAAATCATAAAATCTTATAGTGCAATGAAACTCACAAGGAGTAGTAATATAATGCTTCTATATTTAGTTGAGAAAAATAATTGATGGAGGGGAGCTAATGGAACGATATTTGAGTCGAAGTGATTGGTAATTAACTTATACTAAATATCCACCCCCTACCTATTCTTGAGCTTATATATTTTTTCCTTAAAATCTATATTCAGCATGTTTCAACAATCGATCAAATTTGATTCCTTAGTTTGGGCAATTTTTCAAAGTTTTTACTGATTTGTAAGTTATATGTTTGAAAGATTAGGGCCCCCATCTAAGTATGTGTTTCAAAAGATGTTTTAAATCATGTTTTAGTCCATTTCAGTGAGCTAAACAATTTCAGTGATATTAAGCATATTGTTGTTTGTTTTCTTTTTTGTTCCATTCCTATCATAAAATGATGTCACCTCATAATGCTGACACCCGGAGCGAGCCGCCTCCCTACCCCACTAGCAACAATTACACTGGTCTTAATTATTGCTATAAGTAGCCTACCATTTGCTGCAACAATTATTCTAAACTGGTATTGTTAAGCATAACGTATAATTCTTGTGGTGTTTTTTTATTTTGCTGTCCTGAAAATATACGTTGCTAGCAAAAATTTGGAGCAAACCACATCATGCACATACATGTTATTAAAAAAAAATTCTGCAATGTGGAAGCTTCGCCCCTCGGCAACCTAATTATAGCCAAGTAAAAATTTGCGCTTAACAGCGCAGACAATTGCAACAAAGTTGTTATCCCAAGAACTTGGAAATCCATCTCCAGACCCCAAATAATTGTTGATTATAAAATTCGCATCAGCTGAAACATAGTAACTTATGATTATACAACCCTAATGCGAAAAGTCGAATCACATGGTTATTCACCATAGGTGGGCAAGGTGCTTTGCAAAAATACCGCGGTACCGGTGCACGGTACTTTGCTAAAATTAGTACCGCGGTACCGGTAATTTTGCGGTACTTTTTTAAAAAAATTAAAAGAAAAAAATTGGACTGATTGACCTCGTTTACAGGATTGTAAATCATCACTTTTAGCAATTAGGGTTGTTTCCGCGACTAGAGCGCGCTGCATAGACCTACAGTTCGTTTTATAGAAAGTTTGCAGTAGAATAGTAAGCAGTTGCAGTATAGTATTGCTACTACATTTTGAAGTCCTTTGCCTTGGCTTCGAAGGTCAAGTTCTTGGCCTTGGCCTCGAAGCCTCAAGTACTCGAAAATTGCCCTGTCCTCGGCTCGAGGACAGCACTGTTTTTTGAAGTTGAAATTTCGTTGGAAAACGCCAGAAACCTCGCGGAAAATTTGCGAAGACTTTTTATGTTTTCCTCACTTGGAGCATAGGCGTAGCCAAGGCGGGGGGGGACAAGGGGTCCGGGTCCCCCTCAATTAAAATTTCACCAATGACAAAAATGTGACAAAAAAGCCTATTGTTTCTTCAGTTTCAGTTTCTTTTTAGCATTTTTTGCTTACAACAGTAACTAACATAGGTGGGCAAGTTAATGCAAAACGTTAGCTTCGTTAACCACTAGTCCGTTAACAAACTTCACACCTCCGTTAACGTTAATCCGTTATTTTTAGCTTTGATTAACGGAAGTTAATAAAGTCCGTTAATTCGTTAATATTTCACGTGTAATTTACATTTCTTTGTATTCACTAGCTTCTAGAAGACGTTTTGACGCTGTTTAGCTGATTGTAAGAAAATATTTGTTGCTATGGTGGTCTTTTTGTGTTTTGGAAGTTACATTTTACAGTCTAATCTAATTTCAAGATAAAAATAAAGTTCAAATGCACTAACGAAGTTGCGATCGGAAAATCTTTGGAAATTGTGAACAGCGATAATTAATTAATAGACCTGTTTGGCTGCAGCTTATTATTTGCCACAAAAAAGAGCTCCTTTCTTCGCTCTCTTCTATAAAACTCGTGCTAATACGCAACAAGTGTTACCAGTGCAAACTGTTTTGTACCGCTACGATGAATGAATGGTGCAAGATATTAACGATTAAACTTTAACGGAAGTTAACAGAACTTAACGGAAGTTAATTTAGTCCGTTAACAGAACTTAACGGAAGTTAATTTAGTCCATAAACATGAAAAAACTTTTTAACGGATTAATGAGTTAATGAAAAAGTTAGCTTCGTTATTAACGGATTAACGATTAACGGACTTGTGCCCACCTATGGTAACTAACAACAATATTGAAGACCACGGGCCCCGGGCTCGCCGCAATTCAATTTTTGCCAGCCAATTTAAACGTACAACCCGGAAGAAATGGAGAGTTTTTGTCATAAAAGTTGCTATCTCAGGTCCACATCTAGCCTTTTTATAAGCGTAATGCATTAATCAGGGCTGGATCTACCACAATATGACGCAGTACCAGCTAGGGGCCCCACGCTGAAATCGTAAGACTTTTTTTGGTCTTCACCTACATTTCGCAGAAAAATGTTGCGAAAATCTCCACAGTGCCAGGGGCCCAGCGCGATGTAAATCCGGCCCGGCAATAACACGGTTAGTAGGCGTAACCAAACTAACCATCTATTGTACCATTTTTCAATAACAATTCAGTAATTCAGCTCCAACTTCGCCGGTTTTTATGCACGAAGTTTTTTTTTTTAAATTAGCCATAGAAAATGCTGATTGAACAAATCATTGAACTTCAATTGAGGGGACCTGGGCCCCCTGACCAAACATGTACTCTTACCAGTAGCGTAGCCAGGTGGGGGCGGGGAGGCTCGAGCCCCCCATTGGCTTGTGAAGTATGCAAAATCGCACGTTTTTGGTGCGTTTGAGGCCGATTTTTTGTGGAAAATTGAAAATAGCCCCCCCCATAGGAAAACTGCCCCCCCTCAAACGTTTGAATTCCGGATGTCGGCCGAAAAATCAGACTCGATTTCAGCGAAGACCTTTTTTTTTTTCTTTTTTGGAGACCACCTGATTTTGGGCGGAAAAAACCTTTGAATTTCGGATTTCGGCCGAAAAATCAGACTCAATTTTGGCGATGACTTTTTTTTTTGGGGGGGGGGGGACCACCTAATTTTGAGCGAAAAAAACCTTTGAATTTCCGAGCATTCCGAGAAATTTCGTCTAAACTTTTGGACAATCCGAGTGAAACTGATTCAAGAACAATGAAAATTCGGGTCAAGGTCGTTTGCACTTTTCTTACTCTTTCAAAATAGCCCCCCTTTTCCAAATCCTGGCTACGCGCCTGACTCCTACAACTGGTTATTTTCATGACAAAACAAAAATCTCTAAGGAAAATCTTCGATTGAATTATTATTTACTGCTAAAATGTAGCAAGAGACAATGCGCCTTACTTCCCCCTACCTAGACCAAATCACTTACAACTATAATCTACCGTAATTCCAAAACGCCAGATGTTAAACGTATTTTGGACTAAAGTTGCAAGTAAAAGGCGGATTAAACAATTGAATTTTTTCTATTGGCTTTCAAATGTCAAAAATCTAGTGCTTTCAAATGGCTCTGAACACCTGCAAAATGTGATTCAATGGCATTGAAATAGCTTTTTTTTCCAAAAAGTTACAAAAAATCGTCCAACGGTTACAAAGCCCCGCCCCCCAGACCCCCGTCTGCGATACCTTTGAGTTACACTAGCTTTCTCAACATGTTTCCAAAGTTAGATACAGGGTTAGATATTTGCGTTTTTCAAGTATTAGTTTTATCCCTCACTCTTTTCAAAATCCTGTTACCTCCCGACAGGCAACGATTTCAGATCTTTCACCCTTTGATATCTTTGTCCCACAAAAACTTCCTGTTTGGAAAAATTTTGATGACCTCATTGCATGTGATTTGTGATTTAGGCCTCCCCAAATCAAAAATTTTGGGTACGCCTATAAATTGGAGATCACCTAAAAAACTTTTTTGAAGACCTTTTTTTTGGAGAACACTTGCGGCTGTGTCCTTGGTCCTTGGCCTCGAGCATTCCTGTCCTTGGCCTCCAAAGGGTCTGTCCTCGGAAAGGCTGTCCTTGGCCTCGGATTTTTTTGCGTCCTTGGCCTCGAGCCTTGTGTCCTCGACTCCACCTCTGGTATCTTGTCACCAGTAATAATCAAACAGTAGTCATCTCTAAAGCATCAAGTGCGTAAGTTGGCACTGAAGGCTACTATGACGATACATCAGCTCCCAGTTATTGCAAAAGTGACATTTACATAAAACTTAGAAACTGGGGGATAAATTGCACTTTTGGCAAAGTGAGCTGTTTTGATTTGTTTTTAGTTGATTCGTTGCTGCAGTTACTTTTTGGATTTCTTATTTAAAGCTACCGTAGATGGGAGCTTACAAGTTGCCAGCCTATAAACGAACGACGCATGTTAATGGTGATTTTAAAAAAATCCTTTTGTTCCCCCGTAATGAGAACAATTTCAAAATTATAGTATTTTTAATTGCTGTTGTATAGCATTTTATTCTCTTGTCACAGCACTGCGTTGGACGCTAATTATTATTGGACATTCCGCACGCTTTCATTGTGATAATTACTTCGTGCTTGGAGGAATTTGCACCTGCTGCAGAGTTTCTAGTTTTCCAATGTCCCGTGAATTTCGATTTCTTGCCACTAAATTTGTTGCTTGTTCGAAGCCACAAGCAGAGATAATCATCGTAAAGCGCCCTATCTAGGACGCAACAACGTAACCAGAGTGTGGGTTGAACACAGATTATGCAATTAGGGTTATCGCAAAAAAAGCTTTGGCACTTTTGGCCACGCTTTTGGGGAACTCTCAAGAAGATTCTTGGTCTCTTCTGATTATAAAAAAAAATTAGTTTTTAAGCTAAAAAGCCGCTAAAATATTTATTTTTTGTAAGGTTCAATTTCGGGGGTTCTAAAAGAGGTGTATTTTCATAAAAATTGATTTCTGGGGGTTTAATTTGTGGGTTTCCGGGGAGGTGGCACCCAAAAATTTTAAGAGACAAAACCGAGTTTTAACTCGACAATTTTGTACAAAAATTAGATTGCGTTGTTTTGCCCTTTAGAACATATTAAAAGAGCGTACTATGTTCAGAAAGAAAAAACCTCATCGCGGCCAAAGCCAAAGTGGGATTGGTGCAGATGAAAGGATTTTTTGAGATAATTTTTCTGTATAAGTGTTACCGGGTGAAATACTTTTGGCCGTATTATACACCGTTTGTGAATGAGAACATCTTCTTCGCCAAACGTTCCAGGTATATTTGAAACCAATAGCTAATACAAATGGAGGCCGGCAGTAACGTGCAGTAAATTTTTCTTCATGCAGGCGCGTAGCCAAAAATCTGCAATGGGGGGGAGGCGTTGTGGGGTCTGGGAGCGGATCCCCCAACCACCGGAGGCAATTGGGGTCTGGGGGCAAGACCCCCGGCCACCGGAGGCATAGGGTCTGGGGGTCGGATCCACCAGCACTCGAAAAAAAACTTTTTTTTGGCGAAAATAACTTAATTTTAGACCTACTTTGATAAAAATTAATGCCATTAATACGTGGCATAGAAATTAGCAGCGCAAAAAGTGATTATACCGTACCAGTTGCATAAATGGGCTCTGTAGGAGATAGCTATCGCTAGCATTTCAGTTCTCTTATTTACAAGTTAGTAAATCATAAAATTCTATTTTGGTAGGTTGGTAAACCTCTCAAGGAGTAATTTATTACGGCTATATTTTATAATAAAAGATATATATATATAAAGGGGGGCTAATCGAAGGAAGGTCGAGAAAAGTGGTTGGTAATTAACAAATACTGAATAGCCCTCTCCCCTGTTTCTGCGCTTATATACTTTTTTTTTATGAAACCTATGTTAAGCGTTTTTCAATAAGCGATCAAATTTGATTACCAATTTTCGACTATTCTTTAAAGTCTTTTTTCTGATTGATAGGTTTTATTTTTGACAAATTAGCCCCCTCCCACCTTCAATAAACGTTTCAAAATATGCTTTAAATAGTTTTTTGTAGTCCCCCCGCGCGCCCCCTGGCTTCGCTACTGTATTCACGTCTGTGTGATGAGTATTCATGACGTAAGTCGTCTCTTACAATTTTTTCCTAGCGGTTCTACTTTTGTTTCGCTGGTGCATGAATACTGGTATTGCATCATTTTGCCATTGAAAGAAAACGTCAATTTTTCAAATGGGCCAGCAAACTCCTAACGCTTAGTCCCTGCGGTGGTAGTAGCGAGTAAGACCAACAGTTAAACACTAAATTAAGAAAAAAAGATTTGTTGTTTATTCGGTTTATTCGCAAGCATTTTTACAACGTTTCAAGTTTTTAATTACGTTCGTAAAATCCCTACTAAAAAATAAAACAAAACTAAAGTACCGGTACCGCCCAAAAATAGCAAAGTACCGGTACCGGTACCACAAAAGTACCGACGGTACCGGTACCAAGAAAGTACCGCGGTACTGCCCACCTATGTTATTCACCAAGTGATTGAACTTTTCGCTGTAGGATCTTCCGATCCGAATTCCAGACTAAGTAGCAGCTAGTTATTCAAAAGTCACGCAAGCAACCGCAACCAAGCGTAACCCTCAATTGCCTTTTTCTCATGCATTTGCTTTAAATACAGCATTTTGATGTTGCATTGTTGCGACTGGTGTATTGTAGTGGTTAACGCGTTCGCCTTCCAATCATCGAAACCGGATTCAATTTGCGCTTGGGTTACGAATGCGTGGAATGGAAGTATACAGAGAATAGACACAGTACTTAGAAATTGAAAAGGAAATGCATGGAGCAATCTTTTTTTGCTTGAAAACTTTACATTACAGTTAGGGTTGGGGCAGCAATGCCACCCTGAGGGATAGCAATTACGTGGCAGCAGATTTTTCGCTTACGAAAGCGACGTACTGTTATGCTTGATTGCGGCTGCCCGTGTGACTTCTGCATGACTAGCTTCTCATATGGCTCCGACACGGAATGGAGTCTAAACTGGATCGAGAGTAATTCGCATTTGCTGTGGTACAGACAGAACAAGTACCAACCACAACGGCAGTACCAATACCTAACCAGATAACTTGAGGAGAAAATTAATCACAAATCAGCTTGGTTTAAAAAATTAAATGAATCTAATTAATTAAATTAGATCTAACACAAGTTGCGATGGCCCACCGCTGTTGCAATGTTAAATTATGTGCGTGCGGCGCTTTGAAGCGGAGATGGGCCCCGCAAACTTGTAACACCTTAAGTGTATTAAGCGAGTATAATGAAGATTTGATATTTTTGATTTGATTTTGTTCTTGAGTTCGTTGTTGTTATATAAAACTAGCTAAAGTAAACTATAAGAGTTTTCGTAATTATTTAGACAAGTAAAATAGCTACAAAAAGCTTGTGAGTGTCAAATGCCTTACGTTATTAGCGAAATCAGCATTGCCATTGCTCATTGATGGTCAATACTGCTATAGCATTTAACAATTATAGCTCACCCTCCCCCATTATCACCACTACCTCTCTTTGAGTACTAAAAGTAAGGTGATCTTGATCTTGATCTTCAAGATCACGATTTTGATCTTGATCTTTAAGATCACAGTGTTTGGTTGATCTGATCTTTGATCTTCAAGATCACATTGTTTTGATGATCTGATCTTGATCTGATGCGTCACATCGTAAATGCGACGTACTGTTACGCTTGATTGCGGCTGCCTGCGTGAGTTTTGAATGACTAGCTTCTCGTCTTTCCCATTTCTAAGGAGGCTACTCTGTCTACACTCCTGGTATCTCCATTCCACGCGTTTGGAAACCGTGCCAAATCAAACCCGATTTCGATGGTTGGAAGGCACATGTGCTAACCACTCGACTACGCCAGACACAACGTTGGCTTATCAAAATGCCGTATTTAAACCAAATGTATGAGAAAAAACCTATCGAAGGATATGCTTGATTGCTTGACTTTTGAATAACTAGCTTCTACTGTTCTGATCTGCATCGCGTCGCAAAAACGCATCGCAGTTTTCTTTTGTAATAAATATCACTGCTAAAAGTTCTAAATGCGATGCGATTGCCATCCCTATTACTTGACAATGATTAGAGCAGCACAGTTTTTGCAAGATAAAGATTTTTTCGGTAAATGTAAGTGATGCTAAACGCTACATTTACAATTTAGAGCTACGGTAAGTAATAGCAATAGTGAACTAGATGGGAGTTTGCCAGCAAACCCAGTGAACGACCAATGCGTAGCTAATGCTGTGACGCTAAAAAGTACTTTTCATCTACCATAAAATCAGCATTTATTCAAAAATATCTGATTATGGAACTTTCACAAAAGTAGAAATCCCAAACAATGTCAAAAAATATCAACTCCATTAATGTTTCTGATTTAAAAAAAAATAACTCGTTAGGTTAAGCCAGCATTTCTCAAACCATGGTTCGCGACCCAAATGTAGGTTGAACAAATGGAAAATTCTTAATAGCGCAGTGAAAATCCTGTCGTATCAAATTACGAGCTAAACCAGCATCTTAAGTGATTAGGCTACCAACAATTTGTCTGTTAAAGCTTCCACCATCAGCACTATCAATACACATATCTTGGCTCAAGCGTAAATTCAAAATGCGTACAAAGCTATTGTGTAATGTCTAGGATATATTATTTATTAACATAAGACACTTTGCATCGTATTGGTCTCAGATCTATGTTTTTGCCTTAATATCAACAATTCTAAACTTCTATCTTGAACAGACAACGATTTGTATTTTTAATTTTTTGTCTTACAAATATCTACTAAAAAACTGTTTTACCCGAAACGAAAAGTAAAGATTTGGGGAATCTATGTATTTGGGGGGTTCCCCGGGGAGAGATGTCACCTCTTAACCATGCCTAAATATTTATTTTTTACAGACTTAATATTAAAAACAATCAGCTCTCTAACTAGTGATTTAAAGAAATTGATTTAGGAGTAGTCCAATTTTCGGTTTCCCGAGGGAGTGGTACCCTTAAACTATGTCAAAATATTTGTTTAATATTTAATGACATTAAAAACAATTAGCTTCCCAGCTTTAGCCATTCGAAAAATTGAATTTTGGGGGCTTATTTGGGGGAGGGGAGTTTTTGGAAAGGTACCCCGAAATTATGTCAAAATATTTGTCCATTAAAAATCTGCTGATATCATAAAACACTGGCACCCTAAGTCAAGCCGTTCAAAAAATTGATGTTTGAGGGTGGATTTGGGGGATCCCCAAGGGGGTGGCCCCCCAAACTATGCAAAAATGTTTGTCTGTTAAATATCTACTGATAGCAATACAAACTGGCACCCTAGCACAAGCTGTTTAAAAAATTGATTTTTGGGGGGTCTATTTAGGGGGGTGGCACCCCCAAATTATATCAAAATATTTGTTTGTTAAATATCTGCTGATATCATAAAACACAGGCACCCTAATTTGAGCCGTTTAAGAAATTGATTTTGGGGATCTCGGGGGGAGTGGCACCCCCAAACTATGTCAAAATATTTGTCTGGTAAGTATCTGCTGATACCAAAACAAACTTGCACCCTAAGTTAAGCCGATCAAAAAATTGATTTTGGGGGGTCCCCAGGGGGTGGCACCCCCAAACTATGCGAAAATATTTGTTTGTTAAATATCTGCTGATACTGACACCCTAAGTTAAGCTGTTCATAAAATTAATTTTTGGGGAGTTTAATATTTGGTGGGGTTCCGGGGGAGGGGGGTCGGCACCCCCAAATTATGTCAAAGTATTTGTCCATTAATATCTGCGAATATCCTAAAACACTGGCACCCTAGTTTGAGCCGTTCAAAAATTGATTTTGGGGGGTCTAATTGGGAATCCCTGGTGGGGGGGTGGTACCCCCAAACTACGCTAAACTTTTTGTCTGGTAAATATCTGCAGATATCAAAACAAACTGGCACCCTAAGTTAAGCTGTAGAAAAAATTGATTTTTGGGGGGTCCATTTTAGGGGTTACCGGGGGGTGGCACCCCCAAACTATGTCAAAATATTTGTCTGTTAAGTATCTGCTGATATCAAAAAAAACTAGCACTCTAGCTTGAGCCGTTCAAAAAAATTGATTTTTAGGGGGTCCCTAGGGGGGTTGCCCAAAAAAACTTCGGGATAAAAAATTGCGTTTGCAGCTCAACAACTTAACACAAAAGTTAAATTTCGATGTTTCGCGGTTTAGGAGAAGAAGAGCGTACAAATTTAGGAATAAAAAAAGGGAAAGAAAAGTAAAAAAACGAAAAAAAAGAAAAAAAAACCCTTATCGCGGCCAAAAGTGAGTTGGTTAGGATGAAAGAGTATCTTGAGACATATATCCATGTGAAATATTTTTTGCCGTACTGAAGCCGTTTTTGACTGAGACCACTTTATACGCAAAACTTGCGGGGCGGTTTTCGGGTTCTAAAACCAAAGTCACGTGACGTATTGCCTCGAAATTTGGTACAAACACACAACTCATTAATTAGAACGACCGACGCTCGCGTCGCGTGTTCCTCTGTTTTTACTCGGCCATTTTCCAACTAACGAGTGCGAAATTTCAGACTTTTGCTTATAACTCGAGAACGGTTTGGTCTAGCTTCATGAATTTGGCAGCAGTTTGAGATTAATGAGTTGTATGTTTGTACCAAATTTCGAAGCAATACGTCATAAGACTTTGGTTTTAGAACCCGAAAACCGCCCAGCAAGTTTGGCGTAAAAAGCGGTCTCAGTCAAAAACGGCTTAAGTATGGCAAAAAATATTTCATATGGTTGTATGTCTTAACATACCCTTTCATCCCAACCAACCCACTTTTGGCCGCGATGAGGTTTATTTCCTTTTTTTCCTTTTTTTTCTTCCTAATTTTTGTACGCTCTTCTTCTCCTAAACCACACAACATCGAAATCTAATTTTTGTGTAAAGTTGTAGAGCTGCAAACGCAATTTTTTCTCCCGAAAATTATTTGGGGCAACTTCATCGGGGACCCCCCAAAATGGGGCCCCAAAAATCAATTTTTTGAACGGTTCAAGCTAGAGTGCTAGTTTTTTTGATATCAGTAGATATTTAATAGACAAATATTTTGACATAGTTTGGGGATGCCACTCCCCCGGGGAACCCCCAAATGAACACCCCAAAATTCGATTTTTTGAAGGGCACAACTTAGGGTGCCAGTCTGTTTTGATATCAGCAAATATTTAACAGACAAATATTTTGACATAGTTTGGGGATGCTAACCCCCCAGGGGACTCCCCCTAATAGACTTCCCAAAAATCAATTTTTTCTACGCTCAACTTACGGTGCCAGTGTTTTATGATATCAGCAGGGATTTAACAGACAAATATTTTTTTGCGAAGTTTGGGGGTGCCACCCCCCCCCCGGGGACTTCCCCAAATGAACCCCCAAAATCAATTTTTTGAATGGCCCATGCTAGGGTGCCAATGTTTTATGATATCAGGAGATATTTAACTGACAAATATTTTGACTCTAGTTTTCTGAAGGTTTCATGATCAGATATTTTTGAATAATTGCTGATTTTACGACAGACACAGTGCTGTCGCTTCGGGGGGGGGGGGGGGGGGGGGGAGGGGGGGGCCAGGGGGGCCATGCCCCTCTAACGACTGCTTGTGCCCCCCATTTTGGTTTACTCAAATTACTGTTTTTGGAACATCACGTAACTGCAAGACAACTATGATGGTACAAGGAGTAATTACGTTCAAAGATAATTCTCCTTTGAAGTTTTCTTGATTGCTTGCGAAATTGCTGGCAACCAACTGCTGTACATAAATCTGACCTAATAATTCATTTTATTAACATACCTTTACGGATGTGTCGCGGAAGAGAGATATAAGCCTGCAGAATCGTTACCGGTATTTCGTTAGTCATCATGACATGAAACAATACGTGAAAATATTTTTTTCAAAGACCAGCTGTTTTGATTTTTAAAGTAGCCTACATTCAAGATTTTGAGATCCCAATCTGTGGCACAACCAGGGTGAAGGAGCTTGAGCTCCCTAAGCCAAGTCACTTAGAAATTTAACCTCAAAATACGAGCGTTTAAACGTATTTTAGACTTGATTTGAAGTAAGGGGGAGCTAAAGGAGCTAAGAAACTTTATTCATTTTCTGTTTGAATTTGAATTTTAAATCTCTTTGAATTTTAATTCATTTTCTCTCTCATACTCTTGTTTGAAATAACTTCTGAATTTTAGCAATTTAGTGATTCGTATGGCTTTAAAACGTGCGAAGTGCGATTAAAATTAGATGGGAGTTTGCCAGCAAACCCAGTGAACGACCGGCGCATAGCTAATGCTGTGACACTCAAAAGTACTTTTTGTCTACCGTAAAATCAGCAATTATTCAAAAATATCTGATTATGGAGTCTCCAGAAAACTAGAGTCAAAATAATTGTCCGGTAAATATCTCCTGATATCATAAAACACTGGCACCCTAACTTGAGCTGTTCAATACATTGATTTTTGGGGGTCCATTTGGGGGGGTCTCGGGGGTAGCACCCCCAAACTATGTCAAACTATTTTCTGTTAAATATCTGCTGATATCAAAACAGACTGGCACCCTAAGTGAGCCATAAAAAAACTTGATTTTTGAGGGGTCCATTTGGGGAAGTCCCCAGGGGGGAGGGGGTGGCACCCCCTAACTATGTCAAAATATTTGTCTAGCTGTTAAATATCTACTGATATCATAAAACACTGGCACTCTAAGTTGTGCCCTTCAAAAAATTGATTTTTGGGGTGTTCATTTGGGGGGGGGCCCTGGGGGGTGGCACCCCCAAACTATGTCAAAATATTTGTCTGCTAAATATCTACTGATATCAAAAAAACTAGCACTCTAGCTTGAGCCAATCAAAAATTGATTTTTTGGGGCCCCATTTTGGGGGGTCCCCGGTGAAGTTGCCCCAAATAATTTTCGGGAGAAAAAATTGCGTTTGCAGCTCTACAACTTCACACAAAAATTAGATTTCGATGTTGTGTGGTTTAGGAGAAGAAGAGCGTACAAAAATTAGGAAGAAAAAAAAGGAAAAAAAGGAAATAAACCTCATCGCGGCCAAAAGTGGGTTGGTTGGGATGAAAGGGTATGTTAAGACATACAACCATATGAAATATTTTTTGCCATACTTAAGCCGTTTTTGACTGAGACCGCTTTTTACGCCAAACTTGCTGGGCGGTTTTCGGGTTCTAAAACCAAAGTCTTATGACGTATTGCTTCGAAATTTGGTACAAACATACAACTCATTAATCTCAAACTGCTGCCAAATTCATGAAGCTAGACCAAACCGTTCTCGAGTTATAAGCAAAAGTCTGAAATTTCGCACTCGTTAGTTGAAAAATGGCCGAGTAAAAACAAAGGAACACGCGACGCGAACGTCAGTTGTTTCAATGACATAAAAATCGCTTCTTTTTTGCTGCAAAATCACCAAAATTGCCCAGCGGCTCTGCCCCCAGGCTCACGTCTACAGTCACTACGCATTTAATGACAATGCCCTCGTTATTGACACGCTTGAATTGCATAAGTTTGTTTAGCACAGAGCCTAAATCAGACAATTTATGTGCAAAAAATTTACTTTTCGTTCACTCCTCTTTGCAAAATTCCTGGTTGTATGTCTGATAGCATTCACTGCCGTAGATGAATTTTTCAAGCGGTTGAGGGCTGCAGACCAAACAAGCCAAGAAACGCTGCAGGCCTTATAGATCTCTCTTTTTTTAGACATGAATACAGAATTGTTAAAATCGTGCATACTGGTAGCCGTACAAGATCTGCTTGAAGATCAGTCTTTATATGCAAAACTTCAGTTTATTTTAGTGCCCCCCACTTTCAGCTAGTGCCCATCACAATGTTTGCGCTGGTGATGGCACTTGGTGAAAAAAAGTAATTTTGAGCGTCACAGCATCAGCTACGCGTCGGTCGTTCACTGGGTTTGGTGGCAAACTCCCTTCTAGTTTTAGAGTGGAGCTTGGAGCCGGAGCCGGAGTGGAGTCGGAGCTGGATTTTGCATTTTTACGCCGGAGCCGGAGCGGATCCGGAGTGACAATTTAAAAAAAAAATTAGGATCCGGATTGGAGCCGGAGTCTGACTTTAAAGTAGTCTTTTAAGTCGAAGTGATAATTGGTAGTAAAATGAGTAACTTTTTTTGCATTCTGGATATAGAATATCAGAATATGTAGCTAGGCTAGGCTTATACCAGGCTATTGAGCAGTATGAAAATTGGTTTGAATTTTTCGTCGAAGCGTATTTTTGTCTCGGAGTATTTCGGAGCGGAGTGTTGTTGTAAAATTTCCGAGCCGGGTTGGAGCCGGAGTCAGTTGAAGAAATATCGGAGTGGAGTCGGAGTGTAAAAATTAGCCACTCCGCTCCACTCTATCTTGTTTATGTCATTGATTTGCTGGCAAACTCCCATCTAGTTTCAAACTGATGTCAAAATTTCATGAAGCTAGACCTAACCGTTCTCGAGTTATAAGCAAAAGTCTGAAATTTCGCACTCGTTAGTTGGAAAATGGCCGAGTAAAAACAAAGGAACAGGCGACGCGAGCGTCGGTCGTACCAATTAGAGCCCGAGCACCAACAGCAGAGAGACGAAACTTCGAAAGCTGAATTTTATGTTTGAAAACTGAATTTCAATCAATCATTGAAAACTGAATTTGATCCTATGTACTAATATAGCCTGGGCTAGAAGAAGTCGAGAACTACCTTACTGCACTGCACAAAACGAGCTAGAGCAGGCAGGCAGGGTGTGTCTGCAAGTGCAGGCCTAACCTAGGCTTACTGCACAGGTCTGAGGTTGGCTAAAAAAGTTGGCTGTTGATCTTTTTCGTTTTTTATTTTCAATTTGGGCACTGTGGGCTATTTAAGTTGGCATATAAAAATCTTACATCTAGTGCTGTTAAAAAGGGAGTTGTAATTGTGATTACATTTTATTTACCAAGTTGTCTTGGCCAGGAGACAGCGAAGGGACCTTTTGATGCTCGAGTCAAGCTGCCACCTGTCTACCCCTGACCCACAGTGGAGGCTTTGCACTGATGTAGAAATATGAGAGAGAAGAAAATAATGCAATCATGCACTGATGTAGAGAAAACACATAAAACTTCATTTTTCAAAGCAAGTAGCAGAGTAGTTCTACTGAAATAGGCTATTTTTGTTGGAAGTGTCTACATCACCGGTCCAGTTTCAGACACCAAATCGCTGCTGCGCCGGCAGCCTGTAATATTGCTTTTTTCTCTTTGCTTTGATTTAAATACGCCACTTTGACACATTAAATGCAAAGCCCAGACGGTGTAGTGGCAAGCGCACATGCCTGCCAATCCGCGGTCAGGATATAGATTTTTGCTGAACTTGCTTGGCAGAATTAGCGCTAGAAAGCTATTTCGCTTCATTTTTTTTTGTATAAAACCTTACGATTAAAGTTAGGGTTTGGGCAGCAATGTCAGCTTGAGAGATAGTAAAATGAACAGCAAAATGGAAAGACCGGCGCCGCCGGTGCAGCAGCGATTAGATGTTGCAAACCGGGCCAGTGCAGCAGACACTGCCGTTTTTGTTTTGCATTAAATTAGTCAGTTAGTAACTAACCGCACCAAGCACTTTTTCTGGATCTGCTCTTGCAAGTCTTGTCAGGCTGGCCACCACAAACAATGAGTAGGCTGCTTGGCCCAACTCTTAAATGGAAAAAATAGGCTTAGAAGTTTAGTGGCTTTATAATTATATAACTAGAACACAACGATCAATGATGCATTGCCAGTTCAAGAATTGAACTGAGAACCACCAACTTTTTAATGATGAATGTTGATGAGGCTACTCATGTTAATGACACAATATTTAATCATGCCAGCTTTCTTCTTTGTATTTTTGCTAAGTTGCATTTAATATTCAAATGCTAACATTGTGCTATACCTGATACGAGTTTTGTTACCTTCTTTACTCAAATACTTGTTAAACACCAGCAGGGTTTTCTTCCAATAATTTTGATCAATCAACAGATACTGTTATTAGCTGTGTTCATTTAAAATAACAATGTACATGACTTAGATAAGTTACTAACAATTGTAATTTATTTATGGGTAATACAGTCAAACCTCGGTTTAACGGACAAATGCGGACCAACGACAGTCCGTTGTTGGAAAAAGTCCGTTAAACGAAAACGCAGTGTTCCTCACTCTGTTACAATTGTGTGCACCTCAACTGCTAACATAGCTTATCTGTAACAGCAAATCTTAGCTTTTACTTGGAAAACACAATAATTTTACTTGGAAAACACGATTTCTCGTTTCGTCGGCTATTGATTTTCGCTTGTAACAATTACATGTACAGCAGTCTATGCTTACGGAACGGTAAAATCCGAAGTCCGTTAAATCCGAAGTCCGTTAAATCGAGGTCCGTTAAATCGAGGGTTGACTGTAGTTAACTTCCGCATTAATAAAAAAATAATAATTAATTATAGGTGTTGGAATATGTTGCATTGGCTGTTATTTTGCTCTACATAAAGAGAGATGTTTTCTGAATTTATGCATATGTATATTTTGAATATTAGAACTAACCTGGTAGTGGTACTCTACCAACAAAGCTGTTATTGCTTTCACTTATTAATTAGGCCTATTCTCTTAATCTGATCATGTATCAGAATAGTCTACCATCTCAGATCTATGTAACATTACTTCAGATTTTAATCTCTTAACTTGAATCAAATAATCTCAGGTGCTTGCAAATAATACAGAATATGTAGCAGTGTTCCTTCTTACTGTACGTTTTGGTGAGTCAGGTAGTTCCAAATAATTAGTGATTTTCTGATTGCGAACAATGGAAATCAAAAATAGAGTCAGTGTGTGCCCAATCAAAACTCTGGTTTATCGATCAAAATTGGTTTAATGGTTAATTAAAAAATAGCCTACCAGCATCTACTGTAGAACCCTAATCTTCCAGGATATCAAAGCATAGTGGTTAAAGTTAGGTTAGGTTTAAACATTGGCTTAAACATTAAAGTTTAAACATTGGCTAAACCCTTTCAGCTTTAGCCAATGTTTAGTTTATGTTTTTAATAATGAAACTGCTTTTAAATTTGTGTACACTTCAATTAATGAAGCAGAGGTGCGTATGTGGAACAACAAACATAACCAGTTGTGTACATCAAACATTACAATTTCGATGTTTATCACACATAAGTAGCCAATCAACCATCAAAGTGTTGTCTCTGAACTTTTCACATCATGTTTCTTCAGCAGCACAAACCAGAGATATCTTGTCTATTAATTATTTTCATTCTATAAGACGAAAATTTGCTTCTCTACCTCCAAGAAGACAGCGACCAGATGCAACTGGCAGTCCAATTAGTTGGTACAGCGTTGGTATAGTTTTTGCAGTGGGAAGCATTATGATTTTAGCATTAAAACATTTTATGTTTAAAAAAGAGAAAGAATTTGATTCTGGTATGATCAAGTCTTATGGTAGACCGGAACTTGGTGGAGATTTTGAATTGATTGATCAAGATGGACAGTTGCGTACTAATCGCGACTTCATTGGCAAGTGGATTCTGATATACTTTGGTTTTACTCATTGTCCCGATATATGCCCGGAAGAGCTTGAAAAAATGGGAAATGTTGTTGATAGTGTAAATCGTAACATGGGATCAACTGTTCTTTATCCTGTGTTTATCAGCATTGATCCTGCTCGAGATACTCCTGCTGCTGTGAAACAGTATATCTCAGTAAGTACATGTATTGTGTTAACACATATTGCTTTCTAAACTGTTTACTGGTAATGATAAACTGATGGCTATAATGCATGAAGCATATTTCAAGACTTGTTTGCTACATGGGCCATGAGCTCAACCATTGGCCGAGATAGCATATAGCCCTGCTCTAGCTTGGTCTGTTATTACAAAACATTAATTCCAAAATGTTCTTCGATGTTGCGTTTTTGGCAAAAATTCTGGTCATATACAAGTACTTTTTAATTAGATTTTTGTTAGAATTTTTAACTGCAGTTTTGTAGTCGCTTTGCTGTGAATAACTTCTGCAAATGTTTAAAATAAAAAATGCTAAATTGTTCAGTCAAAAAAGCATCAAAATCTCGTTTGCTTTTGGTCCATGGAAAAAAAATTTGTCAACACCTATGCCCCTGTACTGTTATTTGCCTTCTGGTACTGGTACCTCACAACAGTATTGAGCGTCTCAACTAATCGAAAAAAGGGAAGTTTGACTTGGCATTTTTTTATTGAAGAGGTAACAAAATCATCATGGCTTTCACTATCCTTGGTGGAGAAAACGATTTGTTGCAAAAACAAATTAGTTTTGCATTGAAGAACTAATAAGTTAAATCCTGGAATATATTAAAGTCTAAGATAGATTCTTGATAAAGCACATCAGTTTGTTGCACTCTAAAACACCGTGTTGTTTCAGGACTTCCATCCTAACATGATTGGGCTTACTGGTTCAAGAGAACAAGTTGATACAGCGTCTCGCGCTTTTAGAGTATATTATTCCGTTGGTCCAGAAGACGAAGAAAATGACTATCTGGTTGATCACACAGTTATCATGTATTTGATTGACAATGATGGCGAATTCTGTCAGTATTATGGACAAAACAAATCAGCTGGTGAAATAGCCTCTAATATAACTGCAACGGTGGTGAAAAAGAAAAAACTTTCCTAACACATCAAATTTTTAGCGTTAATGAACGTAGTGCATATTCAGTCGAAGGTGTGAAGTCGGAATGAGAATGTTGAGACCCCAGCAGTAGCAGTGATTAGTCTTTCAGTTGGATCTAGAAAGAATGGTATTTTTAAATAGAATGCGAATCGCATTCCGTGATACGTCGAATCGAGATTGCAAATAACTTCAATATTTTGGTTATCCAAATTTTTGATTAAACGAAAACGAAACAATCTCAGCCTCTAATAACTAGACTTGTAAAAGCTTTTATGTAGTGAAATAATATCGTTCATTTAAAGTTGCTTATCTTAGCTGTTTAAATGAGATCTTTATCATATATTTGAAGTTGCTTATCGTGTTGTGAGATTTGTTCGTAGCCCCTGATGTCTCCAGCATTTTTTTGGTTCTATAATTTAAACATGAATCATGTTGCCAAAAATTTGTGAGGTTGGCACATTATTGTTCCCAACCGTTATCCTAGTCCGGTACAGGCCTGGCTGTAGGGTTTTGGTGTTCTCCCAACTCTCACAAACAACCACCAACCCATATTCCTTTCAATGTATTTTTCTTTTGGAATCCACACGCAGTCAAATTTGGCCTATTACATTCCTAATTTTTGTTGGCGTCTTGTTTTGTCGAACATCGTCAACAAAACAGTCTCGTGCGATTCAACTAGCTTAAGGCCCACATAATGGAAATTTCCTCGTTTGCATTGATAACGAGAATTTTTTAAGAGGCGCTACCGAACGAAATACTCGCTTAAACGCAAGAGGTTAGTTTTGCACGTGCATCTGAAGCTCTGCGAGCTCGCTAACGTCATTTTCGCTCCTTAAGTGACTTGAATCGATTACGATATATAACTCGAGTAAAAAAACGTCACGTTTTCCTCGTCAACTTAACGAAGATTTTAAAGCACTCTTTAAGCGAGTGAGAAGTCTTTTGGTTCAGAAATTTAATGGCGAAATGTTGAATTAAAGCGAATTTTTTCTGAAAATTAATTAAAATAGTCGCCATGTTTGCTATTAGATAGCTAAGAAAGCGAATTGCATTGCGAACCATTTGCTGCTTCGATTGATAAAGAAATATTGAGTAGCGCCAGTTGACAAAAATAGCAACACACTCTTTTTATAAGAACAATTTTCTAAGAACACGAAGCTCATTTTCGCTCAAAATTTAAGAACAAATTAAAAACGAAGCCAGCCTCGGCAGCAAAATAAACAAAAAACAAACGCAAAAAAATCAGATCAATAAAAGAAACTAGATTTTGCGCTGATTCAAAACGATAAAATTTTAGTAATTTTTTTGTGTTTGCAAGCAAACTTGCAACTATTCAAGATTATAGAGCGCTGTTGCTCTGCGCAAGCAAGTGGGAAATTTTTTAGGCTGTTATTCAATTTGAAAAAAGCTTGCTTTTTCTCTTTTGCAATTTTACGATGGTGCAAAAGCAGGAAATAAGCCTTCACTGGAAGAGCAATAGGAATTAAACAATGTTACAAACATGGCCGCTAAAATTGACCTCGATGCTCTCAAAAATTTTAAAAAATTAAGTACAAATGAGGCTGAAAATCGGAAAAAAATTAACAACAGCCTGTCTGAACTCAAGATTTACGGGTTCTAAAAAAGAAGAGTGTACTTAGATTTGCTCACTTTTGAAAATTTTGAAACCTAAAGTTACTGTTAACATATAACTTTCCCCACCAACAACCTCAAGGGTGCTTTACGTCATTAAAAAAAAATTGCAGTACATGGAAAAAGTTCTTTTTTAACATTGATCAAAAAATATAATTAAATTCTGTCGCTCATTACTTAATTATCATCAGTCGAGGAATTTGCAAGCTTAAAATAATAACCATAGGTGGGCAAGTTAATGCAAAACGTCAGCTTCGTTAACCACTATAGTCTGTTAAGAAACTTCATACCTCTGTTAAAGTTAATTCGTTATTTTCATCTTTAGTTAACGGAAGTTAATGAAGTCCGTTAATTCGTAACATTTTGAGTGTAATTTACATACTTTGTTCAAGCAATTTACATTTACTTCTAGAAGACGTAATGACACTGTTGAGCTGATTGTAAGGAAAAATTTATTGCTCCGGTGGTGTTTGTGTTTTGGAAGTTACATTTTACAGTCTAATGTAATTTCAAGATAAAACTAGGTTCATATGATGTAACGAAGCTGCAATCGGAAAATCTTTGGAAGTTGCGAACAACGATAATTAAAAGACCGATGAGGCTGCAGTTTATTATTTGCTACAAAAAAGCGCTCCTCCAAAGCTCCAAACTCGTGCTGAAACGTAACAAGCGCTACCAGAGAAAACTGGTTTGTACCGTTACGATGAATAAATGGTGCAACAAATTAACGATGAAAACCTTAACGTAAGTTGACTAAACTTAACGCAATTTAATTTAGTTCGTTAACATAAAAGAAAAATTTTAACGAGTTAATGAAAAAGTTAGCTTCGTTATTAGGGATTTGTGCCCATCTGTGATAATAATGCATGTCTCATAGTATTTTTTTCCATAACAATGCAGTACATACAGTGCGCTTGAACGCATTATTTTGAAGTAGAAATGCGTCTGACGTTACAATAAGATATATATGACGTACTAACACAGGTTACAAACATCTCGCAAAGAAATTCGAGCGAGCAGTTTTAACGCATGTTGGGCGATACGGTTCGGAAATGGCAATTTGTGTACAAGTTTTTTCGTTCATTAGCGCCTTTTAGCGAGCGAGAATGGCCTTTATGAGCTCGCTAAGACGTTCTGTCATGTGAGCCTAGATACGGTAAACACAAAATACAAATATGGCACAAAGACAGCATTGTTCTTTTTTTTAAATTTTAGTCGCCCTTTAAAAAACGGACGTACCATAGATTGCCATGAAAAACGGAGAGCCAATGCTCAAGAAAAAAGGTACTTAAGGCGCTAGCGCATGATCTAGCACAACCACATGGCCATAGCGCTTTCTTTTTATACTAGGTTTAGGTTACCATGTTTGCAAAAGCAAAATTTCGGACAGTGCATGGCTAATTTTCTTGAGACCAAATAAATGCGCTACCTCATTTTGTCACGTCGAAATTTGACCTATATAATTGGCAATGCAACGCACAAAAAGTTGCCATCAGTGACATTGCATACCAGTGAAATTGCTTACCCAGAAAATACGGATCGATCCTGTACAAAATCCCGAAAAACAAAATCCCGAACGGACGAAATCCCGAATTGGACAAAATCCCGAATGGACAAAATCCCGAATTGGATAAAATCCCGAACGGACAAAATCCAGAATTGAACAATAGGGTGGAGTGAAAAAAAAATTTGAAAAAAGTGTAGTTCTTAAATCCTGACAAATACCCTAAAAACCCCCAAAAAATGTTTTTGGGCTGTTGCCACTTTAGGGGGGCTAGCAACACCCCCAAATCTGTTTTAGGGGGGCCAATTTACCCCAAAAGGCCATAACTTGAGAACCGCTTATCGTAGAGACTTCATTTATAGCTCAAAATTTGCGTAATTGCCATGTTTGTATCAGCTCTAAGAGAAAGTTTTAGTCTATTTTAATCACAGAAAAAGTTATGACCAAAAATGTGTTTTTTCTGCCATTTTGTTGAAAAATCATGTTAATAAGCTTGTGTTTATGCACTTATCTGCCCACATAGAATCTAGATTACCGCCATTATTACAAATGAGATTGAAATAGGACAGATACCAGTTAACGCTGATGTATATTTTACAACATGCTGTAGACTAAACTTAAGAGAAATGTGGAATATAAAATAGCTATTTAACCAGCAGAGAAACTCTTCACCCAAGCATTTTGTCTGCATTTCTTATGAAGCAAGATGTAATAAGTTTTACAAACAGAAGCAGTTTGGTGTACCGAAATGCATTTCAAATAACGTTTATCTAATTACAACCACTTACATTTAACAACATAAACTTTACGCAATATTCAATAATATAATGACGTTTACCCATGTAGGTATACAATATCAATTGAATCTAAAATGTAAACCCAGAGGCATAGTGATAAAGAATTTTCCCATTATAAAGCAAGATTCATTGCAATTTAAAATTTTATAATCCACACACAAGGGTTCTATTAATAAAAAAAAACACTAGTCCGAAAAGATACCACGCAAGTTTGTCTGTACTGTACACCTTCTCTAGTTTACACCATTCCATTGCCGCCCAGCCGCCCACAAACATTAAACATAAGTAAACCCGCTTAAGTTTTCGATTATCCGCTACCTACACAAAATAAAAAATGTCAAAACTGCATTTTAGTATTGAATGTTTTTAGAAGTTTACGAGATTTAATCTTCTGCCGAATCATCCCATCTCTTCGTGCAAAGCCTTCAACTTGAGCTGATGCCTCTGTTACCAACTTTACATGGCGTTCCACAGACTGATTATGACATGGATGGTCAAGCTTCAATGGCCTTGCTCGGCATTGTTCAATTTCTGTATCCGTTAAGTGTTCAATTGCAGGAGGCTGATGTTGCCAGGAAGTCAAGTCCACCATCTTGTCAAACGAAGTGGCGGTTAGATTGATTACTGGCACATTAAATGGGCGTACCGACAAAGCTGAGGATGTATCACAGGTTAATTCTGAAGAATGCTCTTCATTAACACTCATAGCAAGGAGATTCGACGAATCAGCTGATGTTAATTCTCGACGAATTGAAAGAACTTTGTTCACTCCTAGCATTCTAATTTTCTCATCATCATCTCCTAACATTCCAACCAAAATATTTTCCTGGTGAGCAAAAAATCCGTTTCGTTGCACCACTTTTAATGCAGTTTCCCTAACGATTTCATTTGGAACATTAAGAATTCTTTGGACTAAATTGAACAAATTTTTAGAACCACGAGTTAGTTGACTATTTGACTTGATTTCAAACCAACTTGGGAAGTAGACTTGAAGACAAAACTGTGCTAAGATTTCTAAGTTAGAGGAGGGATTATCCATGGAAATGTAATACCTAAGAATGCGACAACCGAGGGTAAGCCATCGCGAATGAACTATGGGACCAACTTTCAAATATTGCAAGTCGCTGTCAACAACTCCTTCGATTACAGCAGAACATATCTTATACGCATAATGCTGGTCAGCACTCAAATCTTCTATGACAGATACAGGCAACTTTACAAAATGTGGATTTGGGATTGATTTAAAATGAGCAGCAACAGGCCAGCTTGAAACTTCTCCATTTAGCGATTTTCCAATTGGACCTGAAAACGAGTCGGGGCTCTTAGTGGTACCATCAAGCATGGTAAAAACATGCCGCAATGGAAGTTCATTGGTATGTAACAAACACACCACCCATTGCAGTGGTTTGTTGAGCAGCTCTTCCAAACTTCGAATGCAGCCATTATATTTGCCAGTCATCGATGCAGTGCCATCTGTGCCAACTATGGCAAGCTTATTATGTAATTCCGTGTCAACAATGTTGTTGAAAATCTTCTGTGCAATCGTTTTTCCTTTGCCATCCTCGGTGGAAAAGTGTGTCAGATAGTATTCGCCAGGTTCTCCAATCAGTGTATAATGATCTTCAAGTTGTACCGATTTGTAATACTTGTCATTTGGTCCCTGGATGGTGACTTGCGTGGCATCCTTTCTGCCATCAAAGTAAATGGCATTCACTAGCTTGAAATTTTCTTGCTCCTTCTCCCTGATTTCAGTCCGACATCGCTCTCGTTCTCGTCGAAGCTTGCTGCGATCAATAACGTAGGTCTTGTCGTTTTCCGTTATGAAACCCAAATCCTGCATTACACTATTGGCAATCGCAGCAGCAGCTCTGTCTGATACTTGAAATCGTTCGCTCATTCTAGCAAGGTTGCTCCACTTCATTCGATTTTGACTAAATGACTCTGCATCCGGAACGAATTCGGAAGTAGTAGAAGACTGTGAATGCTCTGTTTGCACTGAGCTGCAATCTGAGACATAACCACAAGCTGACGTGGAAGGGGCGGCAGTTTCAGTAGAAGAACACGTCGGTTCTGTTGATTGAGGGTGGCGCCTTAAAAACATCTTGTCAGAAGAAGATAAAGGAACAACAGTATCCATACATTTGCCAACTCGTTCACTTTTTTGATCTTGGTAAAACGCATAATCTGCTTTTGCCATTCGTAAGCCATGCTGTTTCTCCAGATTTTTTCTCTGTTGATCATCAACACAAAAGACATCAAACAAACTATCAATTGTCTGCATAAATTCGGATTCTCTTTGCAAAAACGTATTTCCTCGTCTTGATTTTGTCCAACGGTCAAGTGAACTAAATGAAGCGACTAAGTTCTGAACTTTTTTTGATATTGTGTACTTATGAACCGGATACACATTGCACCAAATCCATCTGTCATGAATTTCTTCAGCTATGTCATTTGCTACGGTCTCAGTCCGAAAATTTTTTAAATGAAGAATTCGCTCTATCACTTGTCGTTTTGTAGGCAACACACCTGGAGGAAAGCTGTCGCGACTTGTAAATGTATGGCCACTATGTAATGTCTTCACTGTATTTGAACTTCTTCTTCGCATTCTTTAGAATTCAAGTCAATTATATACTACAACGTGATGGCTTAACTGAAAATATTTTAGCTAAATTCTGTAAAATAAATACAGTAAAAGTAAAAGTCATGTTAGAATTTATACAATAGACGATTTTATGCTAGGGCGCAAAATGTTTCAACTGATTTCTGTTTTTCTTTTCTCACAGATTTGGTTTTGCTAAGGAAACCAGTGGCTATCAAACCAGCTTCAACCTATTTGTAATAATGCTTGTAATCTAGATTCTATATGGGCAGATAAGTGCATAAACACAAGCTTATTGACATGATTTTTCGATAAAATGGCAGAAAAACCACATTTTTGGTCATAAGTTTTTCTGCGATCAAAACAGACTAAAACTTTCTCTTAGAGCTGATATAAACATGGCAATTACGCAAATTTTGAGCTATAAATGAAGTCTCTACGATAAGCGGTTCTCAAGTTATGGCCTTTTGGGGTAAATTGGCCCCCCTAAAACAGATTTGGGGGTGTTGCTAGCCCCCCTAAAGTGGCAACAGCCCCAAACCAATTTTTTTCGGATTTTTAGAGTATTTGTCAGGATTTAAGAACTACACTTTTTTCGATTTCGAAAAAAAGTTCTTTTTCACTCCACCCTATTGAACAAAATCCAGAATTGGATAAAATCCCGAATGGGAAAAATCCAGAATTCAACCAACTTCAAAGATAGAGAAAGTTAGGATTAATAGTGTATTTACTGCTGGCTTATAAGCATTAATAAATATAAATAATTCATTTGCGGACAAAACCGCATGTCTTTCATTCGCTTTTGTCGTGGCGACTTGGAAGAACAGCACATGTACAAAAATAGAGTGATCATTTGATCAAGTCAAAGAACTTTGCGGTTTTGTCAAGTTAATTAGGTGCGAAGCAGTTCGTTTGACGTCAACTCTTTCAGTTTGCAGGAAAAGAAACTAGGCAGTATTAAAAATAAATCAGCGAGTTTTGTTCTTGACAAAAAAGTAAATAGTTGAGAGATAAAGAGGAAGTTGGCCCGCAAATTAATTATTTATATTTAATAATGCTTATAAGCCAGCAGTGATTACACTATTAATGCTGACTTTATCTTTAAAGTTGATTAAATTCTGGATTTTGCCCTTTCGGAATTTTGTCCATTTTGGATTTTGTCCATTCTGGATTTTGTCCATTCGAGATTTTGTTCAATTCGAGATTTTGTCCATTCTGGATTTTGTCCGATTCGGGATTTTGTCCGTATACGAGGAAATACAACCACGGACTGTCACTCAAAAACACTCAACTTCAGAGTAAAAATATTGATGAAAATTAGGTTGTGCCGATTGGCCAGTTGGTCAAGCGGTAACGCGTTCGTCTCCAGAGCGGGAGGTCTGAGGTTCAAATCTCGGGCCGGTCAAATCGGGCACAATGTTGCTAAACGGCACGCCACCACTGCAGCATTTCTTCGGTGTTGCCCACAGACGCAATGACGCGGAAATGGGTCCCGCCAACTCGTTACAAGCTTCGGCATATTACAGCGAGTATAATGAAAGATTTGATTAGAGGTTGTGCTGACTGCCGAGAAAGGAAAGAACAGCAATTATATGCTTAGACAAATTAAAGGAACGCTTGCCTTTTCTTGCTTTTTCTAAAAGACACGCCTGCTTCATCTTTTTCTGAAATATGGATGTTTTTCATGCATCTCGTTTGTGAATGTGCACTTTCGTATAGCCATTTGAAATAATCTCTCTTATTAACAATAAATACGACCCAACTAAAATGCATAATTTAAGCTTGCAGTCTTGAAGGTAACCATGTGATTTATCACCAGACTAACTGAACTAATCACGAAGTAGACTAACTTATAACCTATTAATTAAATACAAAAATTGTTAAATATTAATGATAATCCGCATGGTTGCTAAATATTAAAGATGCTAGGTCTCAATACAGAATTTAATAGGCCTACTGCAAAGCGTGTAAATGCACTAATAATGAAGGATCCACGATGCACAGCAATCTATGAGCCAAATTATTGTAGCCAAGAAGCAGCGTGAAAGATACGAGCAATGTTTAAAGTTAAACGCAATTTACAGAATTATAAAATTCCGGACATTTGAGCTCTTTTAGAAATTCCTCCCGGACGCAAAATTTAACCCTAAATACCGGACTTGTCCTAAATTTTCCGGACGGTATGGCAACCCTATACTAGATACGAAGTTACTAAAAACAGACGTCTGCACTACAACCGCGGCATTCTTTGTTCGCAGCTCTAAAATATCTGTCGTGATTTTGTTTTCAACGTCATTTATTTTTTGTTTACTTTGACTGCTAGCTTCCTTGCATCAAGTGCAAGTTTATCAAGGCGAATTGCATTAATTCGATTTTCAATGATGAAAGATGCATAGCTGTTTCTAAATAAAATGTAGCTAAAAAAAAAAGTCTACCTCAAGCGATAGTTTTTCCGATCCAATTGTGATTGCCCGTTTCTTAAGTTGAAAAGAAGCATTTGCCGGTACCAAACTTCTTGTGCTTTGTAAAGTTTGGAGTCATTGGGTAAAATGCATTCAATTTGTCGGCCCAGATTAAAAATTAATTGGGACAATACTAAAAGGCGGGAAAGTAGGAAAGGCGGTTACAATTAACCCTAACCTAACTCGATTTTTAGCACGAGTTCCGCCTTTTCCTACTTGCCAAACGTGGAATTCGCGCAAAAAGGCGGGTTAGGATTAGGGTTTACCCTAACCGCCTTTTCCTACTTTCCCGCCTTTTAGTATTGTTCAATTAATTGCATATTTTGGCCCGTGCAAAATCGTTTCAAACCATTTATTACCGCAGCAACGTCCAGCTATTCAAGCTGAAGGAACTCGTGCTTTCTCCAAACTTGGGCTACTACGAAGTCATTTGGTGCTACACAAATTCAATAAACAGTGGAAGATTACCTGTAGGTAACACACAGCCTAAATCTTCAGTTCTAAACCACACAATTAAGCGAATTGTTTTTAACAACTCTTGTTAGCGGTGTTTAACTTCGAAAAACAATTAGTGTTTGCACCGGTACAAAACTAGAATGTACTGCCATGACCACGCTCTCAGTCGTAGCTTAACTCCAGCAGATACACCCAAGTTAAAAAGATGGCAGGACGTTACAGTGATGTAAAACGAGAGCGCGAGAAAACTACAGTACTTTTACTAGGTTGCATCGAATTAGCATCCATATTGCATCGGCCTAAAATTTTACTAACGAATAACACCAATAATAGAAATACTGTATCACGACAATTGGTTCGAGTATTAACCGTTCTAAACAGTGATACAAGAAAGAGGGACAGCACTCGGTCAAGGTAAAAATTAAGCAGGACAAGTATTGTTTAACATTAAAACCAAAATAGCAGAAGCGTTGCATGTGCAGATATACCGTGTTTCCCCGAAAATAAGACAGAGTCTTATATTAATTTCTTTCGAAAAATAACACCAGGGCTTATTTTAGGGGGATATCATTTATTTTCAATCATCACAAACAAAACTGCAAAGTAGAAATTTACGAGATTTTCAAATACACAAAATATGAACAGCGATATCCATTTATTTATAAATAACACATTTTTACTTAAAAACAGCTGTTTATAGATTGAATAGTGGCGTAATCTTCATGTTATCTCAGGTCATTAAACTTTTTCCTATCCCACACCTTTTAAATTAATGATGCGGGAATACGATCATTATTCAGCTGATCTATTCATTAACTAGCACTACTTTTTATTTTAAATTCCCTCAATAACTTTTCAAGCAGTGAAAGCATACTCGAGGACAAAAAAATTTCGTCCAATCGCCTAGATCTTATTTTTAGGTTAGGGCTTACATTAAAATCATTTTTTAAATTCGGGCTTGGTCTTCTTTTCGGGGAAACACGGCAGTAATGCATAACTTATACAGTTTGCCAGCAACCCACTGTTTAAATGCAAATTGTTGTTTTGCACATTTATCCACCTGTCTCTGGACAGCGTCAAACGCTAACTATTGGATGATCTCTTAAGGCACTTTTCATTGCGGTAATTAATTCGTGTTTGGTAAAATCAGTATCTGTAGGAGTTTTCCTGTGATCCGATGTTTTTGAATTCTTGTTCACTGGATTTGCTGCTTGTTCCAAGCCACCATGCAGGGCAGGGTTGTCCATGGACCGGACCAGGAAGAAGTTCCAGCCGGAATTTGCCTTTTTTTTGGAACCGGAAAGGTTTGGAATCAATTTTTCATTTACCGGAACAGGAATTCCAAAATTTCAAGATTAATTTTGTTCATGAAAGGTTTTTTGCAGTTAATAGCGCAGTTTTCAAGTAAGTTATTTGCAGTGTGCGGGATTACTAAATGTCGTAAACGAGTTTGCATTTGTGCGTCAGTTCAGACGTCACGCACGGACAGTATTTCAAAAGACAAAAGGAACTGAAGCCGTAATTGATAAAGGTAAAAGTTCATATTTGAAATAGTTTGTGTTTTCAAACTATCAAACAAACTTCATATATTTTTAGAATGCGTTACATGCCAATATGGTATCGATATTTTGATAAAACTTTGTTATTTTATAGGTACAATTTTTTTAGGATATTTAGAATGATGTTTTTGTTAAATTTTGGAACAGGTTAGGAATAGGAACAAAAGCCATTAGGAACGGAATAGAATAGGAGCAAAGATTTAGTGTTCCGGACAACTCTGAAGCAGAGATAATCATCGCAAAAGCGTCTTATCTAAGAACGCAGCAACGTGACCAGGATGCGAGTTGAACCAAGATCATGGGATCAGAGTCGCCGTAAATACGACGCCTTTACCTTCTAGACCACGCTGACAAAATTGATTCAAAATACTGTGGTTAATTTAAAGTGGTAAAAGTTGCAAATACGACTAGTTTTGAACGCAACAAGTAAAATAATAAATACTTTTAAAAACTGAGACCGTGATACTTCACGAAACGATGTAAAAATTGTAAAATCTGCGATCAATTTTGTTTGCTATCTGTCCCAATGCAAATTGGAAAACCAAAGGCGAGATACACGCAATCTAGATAGCTTGTAAAAATGTAATTGGTGAAAGCTCTTAACCTAACTATATTAATCCAAAAAAGCGTGAGTAATGCCCGTTGAGTGCTGACAATGATACACAAAGTATTGCAGATTTACAAAACAATATTCACCAACCTTAATGTCGAATTCTTCAACTTACGACCTAATTTGCAATATGCAAATTTGATCGAAAACTGGTACAGGCTGATAGTCGAAGTGAAAAATTTTCTTAAAACCATGCGGTTAATTCAAGTTCCTGGTATATATCAGAGCCCAATATCGTATTTTGTTTCAATGCACCGAGCGCTGTGAGCAATTATGTTCTAATTCTAACGCTTTACGGCTCTTTGTACAATGTACAGGCTACACGCTCGTTTCTGTTGTCGAGTAACGACGACGAGGTAGGAAACGAACTGGTTGCAGTCAAGTACAGTGCATCCTCGATTATCCGGTCAAGTTGGCAACCTTTTTTTCAAAATTTTGGCCGGATAAGAAAAGTATCTATCATAAGGTACCTACCATCCACCACCTACACTATACTTAAAGAAAAAACGAAACTAGTGTGAGAACAAAAAATTTAGTTCCGTTATGGAGGTTTGGCGCCCTTTACAATCAAATCGCCAGAATTTTGTGCTTCTTTCACTCAAAATTAATATTTTAAATTCTATTTTGGAAACCTATGCGATGTTTGTTTCGAAATATTTTATTTCTTGCATTTTGGCTTGCTGATAAGTATTTCGTTATTGGTTAAATCCGTTACTGTTTCCGGAAAAAAAAAAAGATTGTTGATCCCGGCCGGTTAATCGAGGATGCAGTGTATTTGCTACGTTGGAATTGCAAATTCTGCTTCAAATACACGTTCTACGCATTCGTCGAAACCGTCCGAAACTTCGTCACAAACGTCTGACACTATTTTGTCAACGATTTCTTTTGATAGCTCATTGACAACTTTCCAAGGATTAAATTTTCCTACCGGTTCATGATGCACGGAATAGAGATAACTGCTGAATTTCGATTTATTTTGATACACCGCCTCGATGGTTGATTTTGGCATTGACAGTGATTTGGCTGAGGATTGTACGTTTGGGCGCTCTGACAAAAACTTACTGTGAGGCTCTGGTTTTTGTTTTACAAATCGAACAATTTCTTTGTTTGGTTTCTTGGAATCAGTTTTGCCCCCTTGTAAGTTGATCGGAGTTTGTAGATCGTCGACATTGCTTGAAAATTCTTCTGGTTTGAACTGAGCCATCATATCGTACTTAATTCCCTTCCATCTTTTGCGTATGTCGTTTTCGATACTTTCCATGTCAAGTAGTTGCTGGTGTATGGTAGAACACATGTACGATATTTGGTCGTTCGTAGTGTTCGAGTTTGCATCACCATACTTCTCGTTGAGTAGTTCAGTTCTACGGTTAGTAAGATCACGGTGAGCTTTTCTCGATTTTCTGCACGAATATGGATTTACTGCATTAATTTTTGGCATAAAATCGTTAATATCATTATCATCAGAAGGCTTTTCTCTGGGCTTTTCAGTATGAGTGAGGACAACTTCTGCAGGATACGTTTTCGTTAGCACCGGCGAATGTGGCTGTTTTGCTCGGGAAACTTGTTCCATGGTCAGAGAACGAGGGTTAGCAGCATTTATCTTGGATGCAATAGTGTGACGATCACAATCATCGAAATGTCGTCGTTTGGGTTTCGCAGAGGTGACAACAGGTTCTGTGGGAAACTCTTTCGTTTTAGGAGGCGAATGGCGCTGTTCTAACCTAACAACTCGTTCAGGAGTCCGAGAGCGTGGTGAAGCCCGATTTGACCAGGTTGAATTTACACTTTTATTTAGCTTTTCTCTTTTGATCAAACCAAGACTCATCTTCGTGTTGCAAAAATTTGGTGATTTGGAAAGTTGCATGACTGGTGATCTCACTGGGTAAGGAATATCTGCCGTTGATACACAAGCATCTTTTGTAGGAGGGCTATTGGAATAATGGTTAAGTTTGTAATTAAGTGAAAGTGGAGGTACAAAGATTTCTGGGCTGGGATGAAGGTGCTGTAGAGGTCTAAAAGGTTTTTTGGAAGGTTTAAGAGGCACAGCTTGAATAGCAGCATTTTTATGTTGGTTTAGTGGATGAAAGAGCTTCACATCTGGTTTGGCTTTCTTGGAAGGCTTTGTTTTCTTTTGCTGTTTTTGAACTTCTTTCTGCTTTTCCAAGGAGCTGCGAGCATCCATTTTTGCCAACTGCATAGCAAACTTAAGGCGGTCAGATAATGGCTGTATTGATACTCGCTGACGCTCATCTTGCAAAATCAAAGGTGTTTGAGAAAGCTTTTGCATAAAAATAACTTGTGGTGACGTAAAAGGCGGGCTTTCAACAGAAGACAATGTACCATCTAAATTAAACTTCAACTGAGTAGGAAAATGAGGAGTCTTGTTCATTTGAATCATAATAACAAATTTCAGGAAGCTATGGTTCTACGATAACTAGTAATATTCAAATTCCAAAACACTCTAATAAAATATTAAAGCAGTGGCGATGATCTTCTGGCTTTACATATTTACAGTATTTCATTGAAGTGGTCATTTAGCAGTGACCACTCTTTTCAACCAACATATACTCCAGAAATGAAACACAACTTCAGAAACATAAGTTCATAAAAAGCAATCCAGACAACCAATCATAGGTTGTTCAACTGAGCTGGTAAATTGCATTGGGGCGCACCCTTTTGACATTAGATGCTTAAGTGAAGACCCTGGTATCATGTCAGGGTCACCACTTTAATATCAAGGGTAAACGTCCTAATACAGTTGACTGTTTCAGTATAACAACCTAAAAGCTAATGTCAGGGTTGATTTATCTGTTATACATCTATGTTTTTGAGGTGAAGTTTCATTAGTAGATTGCATGTCAATAAAATAAAAGCTACAACATTACAGAAAGAAGTACAACAGGAAATGTCTTTTCTTTTAAAAATAAAATTACGACAAATAATAGCAAGGAACAGCAAGACTAAAGTTATTCTAATGATTTATTTACAATCAAAAATGGTACTGACCATTTCACCGAAAATTTTCAAATTAAAACTAAAATGAAAATATTCATCTACGCTTTTTTCATTTGCTATTTTAGGGGTTAAGATTATGGTTTAAGTTAGGGTTTGGGTTCGATTTGGGGATAGTTTTAGACAAAGCATTTGAGTTTGGGTAAGATTTGAGTCAGAATTAATGAAAAAAAATAGATAAAAAATTTGTGGTGAAATAAAGGCTTCCATCAAAAATACAAACGTTTTTGCCTTTCATCAGCCCTCTTCAGTTATTTTATTAGTTAAATTGTAGCCATGTTGACTTCAGACAAACTGGAAAGAATGAAATACAAAGTTGAGCGATATCAAGGTTTCGAGTCACTGGGTGTAAAACAACTTCACGCAAAACCTTGATATCTCTTGATTTTGTTTTTCATTCTTTCCAGTTAGTCTGAAGTTAACATGGCTATAATTTAATTAATACCTGAAGAGGCCAGATGAAAGGTGAATTTCTAGCAGACTTCTTTTGGTCTTCACTTTAAAATCAGTTATAAATTGAGTCAAGATATTTTTTTGTTTTTTCTGCAAGGTGAAATCGCTACTCAGTTGAGAAACTCTTGTTTGCACTTTGGCTCTATACCTGGGCCCCGAATTTCTATCAACAGTCCTGTAAATCTGAAAACCAAACCTCAAATACATTCTCAGTTTGAAAACTTGAGTATTGTGCATTAAAAATATGAAGTGACTTGGCAAATAGAACTCGCTTGGTTAAATAAACAAAGATTCCAGTCATGCCACTCGTTTTTGGGAATTTTTATTTTAATTATTACAATTACAGGTTTGGGTTAGGGTTTAGGTTAGGCTTTGGGTTAGTTTTTTTAGGCTTTATTTCAAAATGTCTGCGCAAATAGAATATTCACCAACCTCTTCCTTAAGAATATAGTAACATTTTATTGGCCCAATCAAAAATGTAAAAAAAGTGCCCAAAGCTGTAAAAATATGTTTATGTACTTTAAAGTTTGTATCAATCTAGGCTACTGCATATACTCGTCCATAGGTCGCCACCCAAATTTGTGACTGTCAAAGAGGGTGTTTGTGGTTGACTCGTGTATAGGTCACACCCCTAGTTTGTGATTGTCAAAGTAGGTATTTGTGGTTGATCTGTAGGTATTTGTGGTTGACCAGTAGATCTGAGATCACACCATAATTTTCTAAGTTATATGGCTTGTTCTGACACAAAAACTATCGAACATTTTTTCACTTTTAACAATAACATAAAAATTTCGAATGAATTGGATCAACGAGGCAGAATCAAATCTTTGTAAAAAGATTTGATTTCGACTGACTTTGTAGACATCTGTTTACAAGAGGACTGGTGTTTGTATTTATGACCAGCGTATAGCTGCACCTAATTTTTTGCTAAAAAAGTGCAACCTGTAAGGGCAAGTATATACCATATGGTAGTATTAAAGTACCAGTATCCAGGGCAAAGCAGGGCATGGTATGGAATGGAAGATCATTTTTCCATATTCCATTCTGGCAATTTTCTTCCATTCCATTTCCATTCTGTACTCAAAATCTTCCATTCCATACTAAAATTTTTTTCCATATTCCATTCCACACTTCCATACCAAACAACTTTTAGACTGGAAGCAATGCAACGTATATGTTGCACCTTTGCAATGTTGAAAGCGACCACTCGCGAAGGTGCGCTAAACAATGCAAAGACCGGTATCTGGCATGCACATGGTTTAATGAATAGTCCTAGTTAGGATTTTAGATTGGGGGAGGGGGCAAACCAGAAATCACGTGCAATGACGTCACCAGAAATTTTTTAAAAAAAGGAATTTTTATGGGACAAAGAATGAAAGATCAGAAGCTTGGGGTCTGGTTCAGCACGTAACTAGAATTTTGCTAAAGGAGAAGGACTAGAACAGCAAGTTAAAAACTTTCACAAATATATCGAAGTTGGGAGACGTGGTGAGCAAATTAGTGCAACTCAAACATATCACAGACGGGGCCTGGTGGTGAAGCCCCAGCCACCAGAGGCTATGGGGGTGTGGGGACAGAGCCCCCAGCCGCAGGGCAATTTTTTGTAATTTGTTGAAAAAAATAGCTGTTTTAATGCCATTTGGATCACCTTTCACGCATTTTGAGAGCCATTTGAAAAAACAAAATTTTTGAGATTTGAAAGCCAATTGAAAAAATTTCTCCCTTTACTTCTGGTCAATTCCAAAACACATTAAAACTTTGCATTTTGGGATAAAATTTTGTGACTTAGCCCAGGTCAGGGGAAGCAAAGTATTGGTACATTGTCTTTTGCAACACTTTTGCATAAAATAGTTCATTCAAAGTCTTTGGTGGCTGGGGGCTCCACCTCCAGGCCCTGACTGTGATACACAACCAAATCTTTGAGTCAAAGGTTGCCTTGGAGATTTTTGTTTTGTCTTGAAAACAACCAGTTTTAGGAGTATATGTGCGACCAGGGGCCCAGGCACCATCAATTCAAATTTAATAATTTCTTCAATAAGCATTTCCTCTGGCTAAGTTTTTTTTCAAAAGTATTTTGTTGCTTGAAAACTGGCGAGGTGGAGATGGATTGCTATTTAAAGTTGGTAGGTGGAGGACGTGGATTTTTAAGTTATTGTAAGTTGGTAGATTAGATGCAATAAATGGTTACTAATCATGTTATTGCAATATAAAAGTTACCTGGGGGCCTAGAACATATTATTGCATAAAAAAAGTTGGATGAGGGCCTAAGAACAAAAACTCTGAATTTCTACCGGCTTGTACATATAAATTGGTTTCCAAAATGTTAAATTGAGGGGCCCGAGCCCACTGGTCGTCGTTATTAATATTATTGCTAATTGCTGTTGTACCCGCATAGCCTACTGTTGCACTTGAAAAATGCTAAAAGAAACTTAAATTGAATAAACGATTAGGTTTTGTGTAATCATTTTGATCACTGAAAGCATTTCAATTGGGGAGGTGCAGTAGGTCTGGGCCTCTCTGGTTACGCCTATGGTTTAATGATTACTGTTCAAGTTGCTCTTATACCAACTATAAAATTTGGCATAACCAAACTGCTACAAAACATTTACCGTAATAGAATTACCAAGCTTTCACACCAAAAAGAATTGCTATAACTTAAAAACTAAAACTATAAACAAAATTAACCTGAAACGGCGATGAAAGAGCAAATACTAATTTTCGTGACAATGCAAGAAAAAAAAAAAATCGATTTGGCAAATTGTCAATCTCAAAAAAAAAGTCAAACCTGTAAAAGCCGTCAACTATATCATCGATGCTGCAAATTGCAATGTACTTACTGTGATGCAATGAGTACATTGTTTGCACAATATACTCAGCCAGAGTAACTGTGATTTGTCGACAATAATACACATAAGTCGTGTAGGTATTGAAGTTGAATACCTTTGTGACAATCTTATTTATCACTACCCCACATCTGTATATATTTTTCAGTAAATACAATGTATGAAATCTAGTATGGAATTGGTATGGAAGTATAGAAGATTGTTTTCCATTCCATTCTTAAAATCTTCCATTCCATTCCGGCATTTTCTATATTCCATAGCAAAATTTCTGTTCCATTCCATACCATGCCCTGCCAGTAGCCTATACTAAAATTCATATTTCCCAAATTTGTTAACTTTTCCGAAGCTCATTATCGGTATATTGCCTAAAATTATTCAACCTTGATCCAATAAATCGCTGATTCGTATTTGTACTGTACTAATTTGTTGACTCTTCTAAAGCTATGTTCATCATACTTCCAAAAATTATTTGACCTTGATCCAACAAATCGCTGATTTACTGACAAAAATTGGCTTAGTAGGAGGCAGTGTCTGCTGCAAAAGCCCGGTTTCCAACATCTAATTGCTGCTGTACTGGCGACACCAGTTGTTTCTTTTTGCAGTTCTATTTACTATCTCTCAAGCTGGCATCGCTACCCGAACCCTAACTCTAATTGTAAGGTTCTCGAGAAAAAAAAATTACCGGTATGTAGCAAAATTGCACTCTAGTGCTATATACGCCAAGCGTGTCCAGCACGAATTGAAACATGAACCCTCGGTTAGGCAGGCAAGCACAATTACCACTACACCACCAGGTCTTCGCATTTGATCTGTCAAAATGCCGTAGTTAAGTCGAATTACCGGTAATGAGAAAAAAGCAATATAAAAGGCTGCCGGTGCAGCAGCAATTTGATGTCGAAAACCGGCACCTAGTGCTCTACACAATACCTTAGTGGGAACACTGAAAAAGCATACTTACCAAAATCTAACAGCATAGAAGAAACACTGCACATCACAATTAATCAATCATTCTGTAATAACAAGCAAAATAGCTTTTTGGTATTTCTGTCATGTTTTGTCAAACAAAACAGTCTACCGTAATTGTACAGCATCATCATGCACAATAACTCCATGACTAATAAAAATAAACTAGGAGAATAGAATAGCAGAACTTTGCAAAGAAGGCTAGTTACTACTGTAGTCAGTAAAATAAAATTCTTATAAGGAAAATTGCTGAGACCTTTACGATTTACAAGTGTAAGCCCATGTAAATTGAAGCCCAGAATCGCAGAAGCCTGGCATTTCAGGTAGGCAGTATGCTACGAGTAGGCCTATCAAAGTATCATTATCCAGCCAGAGTAAGGCATGGTCATTTTATTTGAAACACGATCGATGTGCAAGCTTTTTTTTTCAAGTCAAGTTCAAGTTCAAATATAGCCTATTTCGCCAAGCACTACGATAACAAATACGGTAACATAACCCAAACAATTTTCACTTGTAAGTACTTGACGAGGAGGTAGCGAAAAGACCACAATGGTCATCAAAGTCAGCTACCACCTCCAGCACATCATTGTTAGTTTTTGTTTTACATAAACGAACAAAAAGCAAGCATTATGTACAATCAGTCATAAGGCTACACAAAAACACACATCAGTCAAACTCACAGAAAAATGTACGGGGATCATCTTAATATGTTACATCATATTAATTGCAAAAGTTGCGAAAGCAATGAATTAGCAAATATTGTAGGCATTTAATAGTGTGAGATACCTTTTGTATTGTTTTGTAAATGTTTGCAAAGAGTATATCTTGAGATCACTCAGCACGTTTGCCCAATATTTCGGTCCAAGAATTTCAATGTTAGTTCTACCAAATTTTGAATTAGTTGATTTAAGAAAATAATTGCCGTTTAATCTTCTTCTTGTACCATAGTTGTGAATTTTGTCTAATGAGTTATATGCAGATGGATTCACACCAGCACAATGTTTTGAGTTAACTCGATGCATATGTTTACATACTTCTAATTTATGTGTATCATTTATTTTTAATAAATTTAAGTTCTTAAACAAGGGTGATGAATGTGCATTAAAGGCGCTGCTAAATTTTTTTACACCTACAGCCCTACACTGCTCTCGACCAAATGTGTGACTTAAACTCTGAACCTCAATTTGCTCATCTTTCGCAGAGTCCGCATTGCAGTTGTTCCTTACCGATATTTTTGGGCTTTTAAATTTCTACAGTCCAGCAACTGAACAAATATGTGCAATCAAGCATAAAACAGTTACTGGCGGATAAGGTTATCCATTCCTTTTTCTGCGGAGCTAGAATTGCAAAGATATTTTGGTCGTCAACGTAATTTCGGCCGGATGATGGGCCTTTACAGTAACGTATCCAGGGGGGGCGAAGAGCTGTTGTCTCTTCCATTGGCCTGTCAATTAAAATGCGGAATAAGGAAAATACCACGTATTTAGCACCTCGGAGACTGTTTTTTTGACAAGAAGCAAGTCATTCAAAACTTACGCAGAGAGCCGCACTAAAGCGCAGGCCCGGCGCCAAGATAGCGTGACTGGGGGGGCAGAAATAAATTTTGGAGGGGCACGAGAAGTTTATTTATGTGAATTGGAGAGAGGCACAGGGACACGAGAAATTCATTCCAGTGTGGATCAAACGAAAAAGATGAAGTCCTTGGGTCCTCGCCGCGTGCATACGTGTATTTTTTGCTCTGCAAGTTAGGAAATTTATTTTAAAATTTTGAGCAAAAGAAAAGATTTATTTGAAAGAAAACTTGACTAAAACCTTTCCTAAAGTTCAGAAATTATTTTGGCTGAATTAAGTAAGGAAGCTCTCAGTGAAATCACATTATTTTCTGAAAAAAGTTAAACAAGATTCTAGTCTAAGTCAACCACTCGCATAACTTCAGCAACTTCGGCAGCCATTTTAATTTTCAAATAATTACGTCACTTAACAAAACGGTATGCCAAGCAGAAGATTAAGGATTTCAAACAAGGATTTAGAAGTTTTGGAAGATAGGGTCACAAAACAGTTGCTCAGCAAAATTGAAACGATAGTTGCAAAAAAATGCAAGGAATTGTTTGAGGATAATAGCTGTAAAGTTTTAAATGAGCCGGTAGCAATTCAACATGAAATAGAATCTCTGAAAAGCAGCTTAATATCGTTGAAAAACGACTTTAGGTTCTTGAACAACAAAGCAGACAGTAGGCTACAATTGGAAGCCTCTCGTTTGTTGCAAGTGAATATCATGATGTCCGGGAAAAAATAGGTAGTATAACCAGCGAAAACTTGGAATTGCATAAAAAATTAAGCGGCCTAACCGAAACAATCGGAATAATGAACAAAAACCTAGCAAAAACTGAAGAGCAACTTGATGCATTTGAACAATATGGAAGGCGTGATAATTTGGAAATTCATAATATCCCTTGGACGAAAAATGAAAAGACGAATGAAATTGTTAAAAAGATTGCAAATACTCTGAATGTAAAGCTAGATGACCATGATATTTCTACCTCGCATCGAATCTACTCCAACCAAACGCCTAAGCCTAATTCGCCCTATATAAATTTGAAACAAACTGAAGCTGAAGGATATGAACATCCTCCAATCATAGTCAGACTTGTTAATAGGGATAAGAGAAATGAGATATTCGCTAAGCGTTTAAGGCCTAAATCTGCCTCAAATTCGACTTCTGGCAGGAAAACAGATTTCACTATCAAAGAAAATCTCACCAAATTTCGAAAAATGCTGTACAAAGAAGCCAGAAAAGTTCAGCTATCAACTGGATTCAAATTTTTATGGACCTGGCAAGGACAAATTCTGATGCGTAGAAATGAAATGAGTAAAGTATGTAAAATTTCTTCTCTTCGCGATCTCGCGAGGATTCAGAACTGGCATGCAGGGCTTACAGGTGGGATCTAATCAATTATTATTATTGCGATAATTACTTTTGAAGTACAAATTTATTTTTTACATAACTGACACAAATGGAGCTTTGTGATTGCGAATTTTTATGTACTAAATGCAGTACGGCTCTGATGCCGTTTTTTTCTGTTGACAACTTAGAATTCAAAATGCTAAACCATTTAAATGATGCAAATGAAATTAAATACGACGAATACTGTTCTCACTGCAAATTGTCTAAATTATCATCTACTTTAACTAAAAATGATTTTTTTATTCAACATTTTAATGTCAAAAGTTTATCCAAAAATAAAGAAAAAATTGAAGAATTTTTTGATGGCATAACTAGATTACCGGATGCTTTTGCAATTTCAGAAACAAAACTAAACTCAAACAGTGTCTCTAATTTAAATATACCAAATTATACATTTCTTCGTAAAGATTCACCAACTTGTACTGGTGGAGTTGGTTTTTACATTAAAGGAAATATGCAATATCGCATAAGAAACGACTTGCCTCTTAATGTCCATCATTGTGAAGATTTATGGATAGAACTTGAAACTAAAAAAGAAAATCTCATTTTAGCAGTAATTTATCGCCATCCTAATAAATTATTATTGCCTTTCCAAGACAAGCTTTGTGATACGTTAACTGATCTAGAAAATAGTAACCTAAATTATATTGTGTGTGGAGATATTAATGTAAACTTTTTTGCCAAAGACAACGAAAAAATTACTGATTACGTGAATAATTTAGCAATGATTGGGTGCAAAATGAAAATAAATAATCACACCAGATTTGGTAAAAATTGTAGGCCTTCATTGCTAGATCATATATATACCAACATTGGCAACACAAGGACAAACAGTGGGGTAGCATTATTTGAGTTGTCAGACCATTTACCTACATTTTTTATGGTACGAAACACCACATGTTGTGTTAAAAATGATACCAAATTTATACGCTGTATGAAACATTTCGTTCTTGAAGACTTCTTAACTGATTTGAATGCTAAAATGTCAGAAATCAAACTAAATTATTCTGAAACTAACGTTAGTACTGATGTATCTAATATCACACTTTCTTTTAAGTCAGTGCTAGATATACATGCCCCTTTGAGACCGCAGACACGAAAAGAAAAAACACTAAACAAAAAGCCCTGGATAACTACGGGTCTTCTTAATTCCATAAAAACTAAAAATAAGTTGTTCAGAAAACTTTTCAAAAGCAATAATCCTAAAGAAAAAACGTTTTACAAAAAATATCTGAACAAACTGACGCATGTAAAAGAGGCTGCAAAACGTAATTACTATGAAAACTTAATTAAAACTAACTCTAAAAACTCTTCTCAAACATGGTCTGCTATTAGAGAGAATATTGATTGCAAACATTCGTCTAACAAACTTAAATTGCCTTCTACAATATCAACTGAAAATCAGTTTTATAAAATAGATTCAAAACCTTTTCTGGACAAATTATGTGATTATTTTGCCACTATTGGTGCTTCTTTGTCTAAAAGCATTGCACCCAGAAATAATTCTTCGTTCAAAATTCACAGTAAATGCTGCTTGCATTCTTTTGTTTTTCATGAAATTACTGAACATGATGTAAGCGATTGCATTAATAACATCAAAATTAACTCTGCACATGGTATTGATGAAATTCCTTCTAAATTCGTAAAAATGTCTAACTGTATTTTATCTCCTGTACTAGCAAAATTGTTCTACAAATGCATCAAACTAGAAACCTTTCCAGATTCATTTAAGATGGCATATGTTGTTCCCAAAGCCAAAGTTTCATCCCTCAAATCACTGGGCGATTTTCGGCCTATTTCACTCCTCTTTGTTTTCTCAAAAGTATTTGAAAAAATTATTGAAACGAATATGATAAAATTTGTGGACAAAAATAACATTTTAACTCCTTTACAGTTTGGTTTCAGAGAAAACAGCTCCACTGATATAGCTATTACAACATTTTGTGACAAATTACTAAATAATATCAATGATGGCAAAATTACATGTTCTATGTTTCTTGATTTAAAGAAAGCCTTTGATTCAGTAGATATAATCATTTTATTAAAAAAACTTTACCATTATGGATTTCGAGGCCCTGCATTCAATCTACTGAAATCGTATCTTACAGATCATGAAATCTGCACAAAAGTGGGGTGCAACATATCCAAATTGTGTAACATAGAGCATGGAGTTCCGCAAGGTTCGGTATTAGGCCCACTATTATTCTCACTATATGTCAACGATCTGCCCAATGTTTCCAATTTTGAAACTACACTGTTTGCAGATGATACCAACTTACATATTTCTCATAATAACATCAAAATTCTACAATCTGTGATGACAAATGAAATAAAAAAAAATTGACAGTTGGATGAAACTCAACAAATTAACCATCATCTACAAAAAAAGCTGCTATATGCTTATTGATAAAAAACGTGCAAAAATGACCAATTTCAGACTGTATATTGATCATCACCCAATTGAATTAAAAAATAGCATTAAGTATCCAGGAATTCACTTAGATAGGGAATTATCTTGGAAAAATCACATTGACTATCTCGCTAAAAAGCTTTCTAAAGTTTGCGGAATGATCTATAAATTACGTCACTACGTTCCCTTATCAACTCTTCGAATAGTCTATTATAGCATGTTTCACTCGCATATTCAATACTCTTTATTAAATTGGGGTAGAGCTGCCAAAGGCCATTTTCACAAACTTTCAATTCTGCAAAACAAAATTTTAAGAATCTGTCTTTTTTGTCCCCGTCGTTATGAAACAAATTTATTATATTCTAGGTTTAGAGTTTTGAAGCTTGATGACATGATCAAAATGGAATTCGCTAAATTTATTTTTAAGTACAGCAATAACATGTTACCAAATTCTTTCAACAACTATTTCATCAAACTCGAAAACATACATAACTACAATACTAGACAAAAAAGTAGAAATGAGTACTTTCAAACTTCTTTCGGTACTGAAACAGGAAAAAAAACGTTGCAATATCTCGGTTAGAATGAATGGAAAAGTATTCCGCAAGAATATCGTCAATGTTCATTTGCAAAATTAAAAAAATTGTGTAAAAATAAGCTATTAAACAAATACAATTAATGTGCTTAACTACGAGAAATATCAGGCCGTCATTTTTGTGTTATTGTTAATTTTTTATCGTTATTTATGTATTTTCTTTTGTGTCTGCTGTACTTTCTATGTTTGAGTCACTTTTCATACAGTCCCTCTATTTTAACTAATTGTTTTCTCTTAAATTACTGAAGTAGCATTCGGTAGTTTGCGCGTATAGTTTCGAGCAGAAATATGATTGCTGTTGTAGTTCTTACAATCATAACTTACACAGTAACCTTCGGCTATTATTTTTTCTTCACTGCTTTTAACTGCCATAAAGTGATATACGTAGGCCTATCAAACTGGTTAAAAAACTAATATTTTAAAAAGATTGATTGCATTTTTTACATTTTTAATTATTTTCAAAAAAAAAACAAAAAAAACGACGTGGTGTTGATATTGCATATTCGGGTTTATGCTCTAGAGTGTGTTTGAATATCCAGAAATTTGTGTTCAAAATCGTACAGTGCTTGTGCTTTAGATCCTCATATTCTTCTTTCTAAAGTCTCCAATGCATAATTTGACTATGGCACGGCCAAGATATTTATTTTATTCCATACCTTATCTATGATTGTCTGAAATTCTTTTTTTTTTTTTTTTCAGCGTAACTTCAGTGTTCGTTCTTGGACCACTTGAGCTAAAGGTCTTTTTAAAGCGTAAAATATCGAAATTCTGGAAAAGTTGGTGGTCCTAATTTTGGGTTATAACTGAAAAAAATTATAATTTTTTTTAAAAGGTTGATGGCATTCAGATTTGCTTGATGTGATATGAACAGTCATCTAATGCGTTAGTACCGGTATGCAATCGATTTGGAAGCTGAGTCAATGTGTGCTTAGGTTTATTTTGTTATATCGATTAGTTTCTTATACGCGATTGAATTTAAACGAACTGAAAATTGCATTGTTACGGCTTTTTGATGGTTTGCGTGTAACTGCAATCATTGTCTTGATTATCCAATTGTTATTCGGGTAAATAGTGTTAAAAAATTTGTTTTTTTACCATATACAGTGTTGTCAAAATTGTTTCTTCAGATTATTACTTAGTTTTATTTCTGTCAATCCAAAATACAAGAATTTAATTCAGTCTTTTTTTAATGTTATTGCTGTATAAGAATATGACTTTAAACTAAATTATGACTGACTTGCCTTCTTTGATACAAAACAAGTTGAGCTTTTAACAATGCTCAATTTCTAAGTAATTCAATTTTTGATCAAGCAAAAGTCAGTTTTTTTTTTTTTTTGTGTGTGTGTGTATTTTTTTCCTAAATATTTACTGCAAAGCTGGCAGCACAGTTATTGTTACCTGTTACATTGTTAATGCTATTTTGAGTTTTTTAATTTCAATGACAAGCTTAAGTTTATGCCTGTAACTGTTAAGTATTGCTAATAGGTGCAGTTGACCTAGATGACCGCATGGTCTTATCGCTGTTTCCTGCCTGCGTACTTTTAAGCGTATGGTGAAATAAACTTGACTTGACCAAAAAAAAGTCTTCAGTTCAAAAATTTCCACAAATTCTGGTGCTCGTCTCAAAATTCTTGCTATTTTTCACGAATTCTTAAGTGAAGACCAAAACGAAAAGGTCTTCGTCCAAAAAGTTTTATGAAATCCGGTGTGAGTCCACAAAAATTACGAAAATTCGGGCGGTAAACACGAATTTGGAAGTCTCAGGCCTCGATTTGCACTCCAATAGCCCCGAGGCTATTAATTTCTTCGGGGCAAAGTCCTCGCTTGGGGGGGCACAATTTTCGTTTGGGGAGCACAAGCACTCATTTGGGGGGCACAGCCCCAGAATGCCCCCCCCCCCGTGGCGCCGAGCCTGCTAAAGCGTAACTGTACATTTCTTTCGTAAGCGAAAAAGCTGCTGCCACGTAATTGCTATACATCAGGCTGGCATCGCTGCCCCAACCCTAACTATAATGCAAGGGTTTTAAAGCAAAAAAAAGATTGCTCCGTGCATTTCCTTTCCCGCTCCTGTGTACTGCGTCTATAATCCGTATACGTCCATTCCACGCATTCGCAACCCAAGCGCGAATCCAAGCCGGGTGCGATGGTTGGAAGGCAAACGCGTTAACCACTACACTACGCAGCTCGCAACAATGCATTGACAAAATATCGTATTTAAACCAAATGCATGAGAAAAAGGCAATACCGGGTTAGGCTTAAATGCGGCTGCCTACGTGACTTTTGCATGACTAGCTTCAACTGTTTTTTGCACTGGAATGGACTCAAATACGAGTTAAAGCATCGTTTGAAACATTTATTTGGGGGTGGGCTAATTTGTCAAAAATAAACTCACAAATCAGTAAAACCTTTGAAAAATGGCCAGATATAAGCAATCAAAAATGATCGCTTGTTGAATAATCCTTTACATAGGTTAACATCAAAAAAATAAAAGTTCAGGAATAGCGGAAGAAAGGGCTGTGCAGTATTAGTAATTACCAATCACTTCTCTCAAATCTCGTTCCATTAGCCCGCCTCCAATTATCTTTCTCTACAAATACAGACGAAAAAGATTATTCCGTGTGAACTTTTTTGACCTACAGAATTTTATGATTTACCAGCCGGTAAATACGAGAGCTGACATTTCACCGTAAGCTATCTCCCACAAAGTCCATTAAGGCAACAGTTTAGTCATATTTTTTCACTGCTAATTTCTATGCCATGTTTTAAAAGCATTAGTTTCAATCAAAATAGGCCTAAAATTAAGTTTTGCAAAAATATACAAAATTTTTGAGCGCCAGGGGCTCCATCCCGATTGCTGATTTCTGGCTACCCGCCTGGGCCCTTATCTACAGTGCTGTCGTTAAGGGTAGGTTTGGCCTACCTAATTATTTTGGCAGGGTAGTCTCCCGGCTTCCAAACCATGCAATTTTTGTCAACTGTCACTGATTTGCAAAGCGTCCTGACCGAAATTTGGCTGAAAATTGCTCCAATTCACCCAGGTTCGAGCCAGATTTTTGATTGGGTCGACAAACCGCAAATTACATGCAATCAGGGGTGTCGCCAGCGGGGAGGCATAGAGGGCATTGCCCTCCAATCTTTATTTTTGCCCCCCCCCCCCCGATTTATTTCTTGCCCCCCACTGTATTTTTTCTTAGAAATGAGCATCGCCTTCACAGTTAAAATAGTGGTAATTTTAACTGTTCCATCCCCTATCCTGACATCGATTCTATTTCATTGATTGCATTTGAATAAGCTGAAGATGGCCACTGGCCGAAAACGATTTTAGTGAAAGTTTTTGTTAACATACGTTAGTTAAATATATTTTTTGGCTGATTCTTTGTTTCCTTCATGCAACTAAGTATCCTGACATCTTATTATTACAATCTAAGGTACGGTACGCAGCACAATCTCGTGTCGTGGGTCAGGTTCAACAACAACAACAAATCAATTCAGTACGGTAGAATGATAATACAGCTACCAGCAGTTTGTGTGTACTGTGTAGTAGGCGTGGCATCGTAGATTATGATGTCATATACAACAGCACTTATAGGCGAGGCCTTATTATAAGTCAGGTGTTGTGACTGTTAAAGGTAATGTACAGTAAGTTGGTGTAGGCTGTAAGTTGGTGATCAGTGGTATACGCATAGTACAAACCATCCGCAATATACCGTACAATCAATAGTTACAGAAAGGAAAATAGACTATCGCCAAATGCCTCCGGAAAAAAAGATAAGAATTCGATTGGTCAGTTGCACTTCTAGGCTATGTAGCAAACGTAGGCTACGGGTAAGCAAACTTAGCAAAAGTGAGTTGAGTTGACAAGCCCATGTCTGGAAGTGGAAGGCCTTAGCTTAGCAACTCACACCATACTGTATTTTGATTGGGATCTTGTTCAGCAGTATGAGTTATCGATCTGCAGAAACTCTGAGCTAACAGAGAAACAGACTGCATTCCTCCTCCAAATCGGAATCCATTGACAAATTCTTTGATAGCTAGACTACAGGAATTTTCTGACTTTCAGATTTACAAGAAGTGTCCGTTATTACCGTATAGTTCATTTAACTAGATCGATTAGTACCGATAGCAAAACAAACTAAGCAGTGTTCTCGGCACTAATAACGCCATTGATATATGAGATTTTGAGTAAATTTTAGTAGCCTGCAGTACCGTTTTGGCTGTTTGTTGCTGCTATTTGTGATGATTTTTTCAGAGCAGTAATACAGTCCTGGTGCATTACCGATACAGTAATCAGTGGTGCCGATCCATTTTAACCGTTGGGGGATGATTTAAGGAGTTTGTCTATTTTTTGATAATTTTGAACATTGGGAGGAGGGATGATCCTCAAACTGGAGATTTTCGGAGCAAAGTTCAACTCTCATTTTCGCCAATACCAGCAAGGAAGTCCGCAGAAACGCTTACTAAGGTTTGGAAGGAGTGATGGTGGCAATTAAGAATTTTCAAACACAAAAGTTATGATGAGACAGCCGTAAAGCTAGCTAGGGGGTCTTGGGGGGCGCTGTGAGCTCCCCAGCGGGGTCCGAAATCTCTAGCTTTTTCTACGTGTTTTCTAGGATAAAATACATCGTTTAGTAACGTTGCAAGTTGTAACACCAAAGTTACACACCGTACCGATGCGAACTATTGGGAGGTATGCAGCAGAAATTCTTTTGGGGGATGCCACCTCTTGGATCGGCACTTTCCTGTTTTCATGAAGTTATAGGCAATGCAGAAACAGAATAGGCATTCAAGTATAAATGCTAAACTGTTCATTTTTCTACTTTGGCTTGTAATACACACTTGTATATTATTAGCTACAGTATGCATCATAGAGGTACCGATATTAAAAGGGCATTCGGGACGTTTTTGTTTAAAATTTTTTTCTGCGAAACCATAGTGAAACAACTTTGGCAATTTTTTAGAATTTTTTTGCACCAATTTTGATTCCCTTTGGCCGAGAAATCGTTAGATATTCGCAATTCTTTTTCCCCTTGGACTAAGGAGAAACGCTTTCTGAACATAACCAAACTGAAAGAACGTAGGTCAAAATCGTTCCAAATGACTGATTACATTAGCAGCTGTGGAGGAAGTGTCTTCATAGGTACCTGTTGATAACCGTAACAAATCTAAACGAAAAATGCTTACTAAAATGCGTAGCACTGAAGCTTGCAATTTCATATTTACGTGAAAAACTAACTGACCTTCCTTATCTGACCTTTAGGCCTAAACCAATCGCGTAATAATCGTATAAAACTTACTGGCTCACTAAAAACTAGAATCTTAGTCTAATATCTTGTCAGCTACGATGCCTTAGCCTTCAACAGGCAATAATTTTTTCGGATAGGCTATCTGTACGAAGCATTAGTCACAATCTGCAGTACGCTATAGGCAGTGTTGGGCAAGTTACTTTCTAAAAGTAACTAGTTACAAGTTACAGTTACTTGGCAAAAAAAGTAACTAAGTTACAGTTACAAATTTGAAAAAGTAACTAGTTACAAGTTACAGTTACTTTTATAGTGATTAAAAATTTGGACTAAAAACTTTAACTGCAAACTCCAAATACGAAACCTGGAAACTTAAACGTTAATCTTAAAGTTGACCCAAAAACTTGATTTAGATCCCCAAACACAATTTTACCATAACATAATCCCTAACCCCTCCGATTCTTCTTGCTCCAGCCTCTTGAACTAGGTTGCGCTAATTAGAAATGCATTTCACTGAAATTGCAAACTAGCACTGATTGCTAGTACACGTACAGCTGTGCAGTAGGCCTAGCCAGCACTGAATCCCCAAAGGGTTTCAATCACCAGAAAGCGAAGTTGGAAAACTATCACTGCCTTCACTTTAACCAGCAACCACATGTATAGTTCAGTGAACACAGTGAAGAAAATATGAATAAAAGGTTATGGTTGATCAGACATGCGACTGTGCGTCCTATGTTGCCAGTGTAATACAATTATTTTGAATGGAATTCATAAAAAATCTGTAATTTGCTTCAAAGCATGTAGTACAAAAAGTAACTGTAACTGTAACTTTTTTTAGGGCTCTAAACTGGTAACTAGTTACAAATATCGTTACATCTGAAAAAAAGTAACGAAGTTACAGTTACAGTTACTAAAAAAGTAACTAGTTACAGTAACTAGTTACAATTGTAACTAGTTACAGTTACAATTGTAACTAGTTACTGCCCACCACTGGCTATAGGCTACTATGCCTAAAGCACTAAAGCCTTGTCTTATTCCGACTACTTAGCTAGCACTTAGCAGACAAAGCATACTTGGAAAGCATCTAACCTCTCTGAATTCAAACAGTAGCTGTTCCACTTATTGATTTACCTATACCTTCAGCACTCACCTAGTCCCAAGAAGCCCGGTACATAGCAAGACTCGGAAATAGAAGTTACAAACGGATTTATTGCGCAGTCTACTTGAAACAAGATGGCTGAAATTCGGATTCTAAGGGAAATACATAAAATTTTTTCTCTTAGACTTTCTTAACCGGATGATTTGCAAGAATCGCAATGGGGTCATGTTCGTAAACATATTTTTTAAGATTTTTTTGCAATTTTTCAAAATTCAGGTTGAATGCCCTTTTAAATTTTGCTCATATTTTTTCTGGAGTTTCCTGTCTTCAGTCGTTTCTATAGCCGTTATGCTTGCTGTAATCATGTTAAGTGAAATGAAAAGATATACGCTACTTTTTCAGCAATTGTTGAGTTAGCGGCTTTGCCAATATTTCAATCAGAGGTGGAGTCCTCGAGGACGTCCTTGGCCTCTAGGACACATTTTGAAGTCCTTGGCCTCGAAGCCTCAAGTCCTCGAAAATTGGCCTGTCCTCGGCTCGAGGACAGCACTATTTTTGAACCGTTGAAATTTCGTTGGAAAACGCCAGAAACCTTGCAGAAAATCTGCAAAGACCTTTTTTTTGGTTTCCTCAAGTAGATATCGCCTGAAAAAAAATTTTGGAATATCTTTTTCGCCTGAAAAAAAATTTTGAAGACCTTTTTCTTTTTTTTGGAGAACACTTGCGTCTGTGTCCTTGGTCCTTGGCCTTGGCCTCGAGAGGGCCTCGAAATTTTTTTGTGTCCTTGGCCTTGGCCTCGAGCCTTGTGTCCTCGACTCCACCTCTGATTTCAATATGTCAGAGACAGTATGCTTTCTGCATTTATTCAAAAATCATTTAAGGTAGTTTTTCATGCGCAATTTTTAACTTTTATTATTTAGATTAATTCTATATGTTTACCAGCGCGATAGCTATAGAATATGCCTAAATTTTTTGTTGCAAGTTTGTGTCTTGCTTCAAACAATATGTGGTATGATAACCGATATGATCCCATGCTGTTCTTATGTAAAAGACAAAGACAATCATGCACGTCAGATAGGCATTAAATAAATATACGGTTTAGTAATCGTTTCATTGCAACCTAAGTAATTAGTTTGTAAAAAAAAGCTGAAAATGGTTTTATGAACTTAATCAACGCCAAATAGCTATATTACTCAAAGGCGAAACGAAATTTACAACCCAGCCAGCAGCCACACAAACAATCTACTTAACTCTTAAAATACTGCAATAATTTACCGTCAAAACTTTGCCCCCCCCCCCCCCGGTTTTCAGCTTTGCCCCCCTGATCTCGCTAAGCTGGCGACGCCCCTGCATGCAATGACCCCATCAGAAATTTTTGAAAAGAGGGACTTTTAATGGGACAAAGATACCGTAGAATGAAAGACCAGAAATCGGTGCCTGGTTTGGCACGTAACCAGGGTTTTGCTACAGGGAGAGGACTCGAACCAAACTTTAAAAAGTTTTACGAAAATGTCTAAACTGGGAGACGTTGTGAACAAACTAATATAACGCAAACGTATCGCAGACGAGGATTTGGAGTAGAAGCCCGTAGCCGCTGGGCAATTTTTTGTAACTTTTTTGGAGAAAATAGCTCTTTTAATGCCATATTTGGATCTTTTTTTGAGTGTTTTTTCAGAGCCATTTGAAAGATCTAAATTTTTAAGATTTGGAAGGGAATTAAAAAAATTCACTTGTTCAGTCCTCCCTTTACTTACAGGTCAAGTCCAAACCACGTTCATTATATTGCATTTTGGGGTTAAATTGTGTAAGGACTTTGGCCCAGGTGAAGGGAAGCGAGGTACACTGCCTCCTGCAATATTTTTATCAGGAAATAATAATTCACTGAAAGATTTCCGTTGGAGATTTTTGTTTGTCCAGGGGTGCCGATCTTTGTTGAGCATTGGGGGGGATAATTTGCAATTTTAGCTCAATTTTGCTCTATTTTCAACATTGGGGGGATAAACCTCGACCACGATTTTTTTCAGGTGAGCAAATTAAGTGAAGGCCAAAAAAAAAGGTCTTCACCAAAAATGGAACACTTTTTTTCCCCGAATTCAAGTGGAGACCTGCGCTCAGATGCACACCAGATCAAATTATTGGGGGGGAATGCAAACGTAGACCATACTCAAATTATTGGGGGGATACAGTCAAATTATTGGAGGGGATATATCCCCCCCTTGTTACGACACCCAGTGGCGGATGCAGAAAATTTTGGTGGGGGGATTTGAAGCACAAAACCTCAAAAATTCGGATGTCTTCACCAAAATTGAGAGTGATTTTTCGGCCGAAATCGGAAATTCAAACGTTTTTTTCGTCCAAATTCAGGTGGTCTCCAAAAAAAAAAAAAAAAGGTCTTCACCAAAATTGAGACTGATTTTTCGCCGGATTAGTTACGTTTAGGTCGGTGGGGGGGGATGCATCCCGAAATGGAGCCGAATTATTCGGAACAGAGGCTGATTTTTCGGCCAAAATCGTTCATTTTAGGCTGGTGGGGGGGATGCATCCCCCCCCTAAATCCGCCACTGACGACACCCCTGGTTTTGTCATAAATATAACCAGTTTTAGGAGTATGTATACGACCAGGGGCCCAGGCCACTTCAATTCAAATTAAATAATTTGTTCAATAAGCATTTTCCCTAGCTAATTTCATTTTTTTCAAAAGTATTTTGTCGTGTAAAAACTAAAGAGGTGGAGGTGGATTATTATTCAAAATCGGTACAATATTTTGATTACTAATCATATTATTGCATTACGTTTACAAAAAGATTAGATGAGGGCCTGAGATTGCAACTTTTAGGCCCTGACTACGCCTATGCCACCTCTTAAAACGGAGCTTCTGGAGCATACCCATCTCTTTGTTTAGGACGGCAGTACTGCTTATGTGTGAGCTTTTTTTCCTATTCTGAATTGCGGAGACCTTTTTTGAAGCCTCAAGCTATGAAGATGTTGTTGGTGCTTAAAGCTATGGAGACCATTTTTTAGTCTTCATCATATTTCGCCGGAAAAAGGGGGCCCCAAACTTAAATTTTGCTACGGTCCACGAGAATCCTAAATCCATCAGACCATCACTGAAACAAGGGCCCAGCTAATTTTTTTTGTACAATTTGCATTGTTTTAGCGCGGCAGTTTGCTACATGCAAATATGCAACTTGAACATTAGTGAGGCAATACGTTGAGCAAAATTTACAGCATTGTATTTCCGGTTTATTAATTAACATTCAGTATACCTCGTTTGAATTTGGATAAAAAAATATTGAAATATGCTTTAAAGAGATGCCGCACTGCTTGTAGCTGCTTGTACGGAAGAAATGAAGACAACTTAAAGAATAAACGCCAAGACTAAAATAAAATTTCGTTAGAACGACAAAGGTCTTTTGCTAAAACTTTACTCGTCAGATAGCGATAAAGAACCTTACAATGCTAATATCATCCACTTTGCCGATAAAATGAGTGGTGTCTATAAGATTTTTACATTCTATCTCGATAAATTGTACCCTCCTGACGAGAGGTAAAATAAAACTAGCAAATTGTCAGTAACATGGCCGAAAAGCGAAAGCGATTGCGTGTTTTGAATTCAGCTCGCATCCTTGGTCAAAATGTTGCATCCTTATTTAAGGTGCTTTACTTCGATTAGTATCTCTGCTTGGTGGCTATTCGTACTAGCAGCATGTTTACTTGAAAAAAGTCAAACGTCAGAAAGAGACTTTGAAAAATAAAAATAGTTATAGCGCTGAAATTGATGCGAACTCGTTCACAGGACAGGGTCACAGTCGTTTTTTCTTGACATCAGGATAAGGATACATCAATGTCAATCAATCAATTACAGCTTACGTTGGTAAATTTTAGGCTTTTATATCTTCAGCGACTAAGATGTTTACTTTTTTTGCTTTGGCCAGATGGCACTAACTGACAAACTACTAAATTAAAAAACTTACAATGGGCAAACAGTATGCACCATACAGATACAGTAAGAAAGTTTGCAACTGTTAACAGTTAAATTAATTGTAATTACCAGGCTAACAGTTAATTGTAATTGCATTTTATTCACCTAGTTGCCTTGGCCAGGAGATAGCGAAGAGACCTTTTGGTCTTCGAATCAAGCTGCCACCTGCCTACCACACAGGTAGGGGCGTATTTAGGGGGGGCATTGGGCCATGCCCCCTTTGGGTCGCCAGGATAGTATAATTAGCATAGAATAGTATGCAAAATTGTGGCATGCCCCCCCCCCGTTTGTAACTTCGGCAGAAGGTTTCAGCACAGAAACGGTGGGCGAAGACCTTTTTTTTGGCCAAAAACCTGACTAAATTTGAGTGAAGACCTTTTCTTTATTTTTATTTTTTATTTTTTTGGTCTTCACCTAAGTTTGGGTAGGAAAACGGACTTGGTTTTGGGCTGGAAAATTTTCATTCTGGTCTTCATTATTCTCAAATTTTCTGAATTTCCTGCCTCCCCCCCCCCCGTCTTTCGAAAATCCTGCGTACGCTACTGCACACAGGGTGGAGGCGTCGAACTGTCTCTTTAATTGCTGAACGTCAAGCAGCGAAGCTGTGAATGCCAATTTTACAGTCTTTGGTTGGACTGGACCGGGAATCGAATCCGAGTCTGCCGTTTCAGTAGCAGACGCTCTATCCATTCGACGACAGATCGGTTACCCAAAAGGATTTTTCATACATTGTCACAATAATTGTTTAAAAAGATGTATTGCGTTTATTTGAAATCGCCTTGCTTGCTGTATTTTGTTGAAATAACAATCTTTAGTCTATACACAGTACACAGCAAAAAATATACTTAAAAAATAGCACTATATAACCCTGTTAACAGTGGCGGATCCAGAAAATTTTGGTGGGGGGGATTTTAAGCACAAAACCGCAAAAATTCGGATGTCTTCACCAAAATTGGGAATGGTTTTTTGGCCGAAATCGGAAATTCAAACGATTTTTTCGCCCAAAATCAGGTGTTCTCCAAAAAAAAAAAAAAAAAAAGGTCTTCACCAAAATTGAGACTGATTTTTCGGCCGGATTCGTTACGTTTAGGCTGGTGGGGGGGATGCATCCCGAAACGGAGCCGAATTATTCGAAATAGAGGCTGATTTTTCGGCCAAAATCGTTACTTTTAGGCTGGTGGGGGGGATGCATCCCCCCCATCCCCCCCCTAAATCCGCCACTGCCTGTTAAGAACTAACAATTATCGACGTACAGTACAATGGCGTTGACAGAAGGTAGAAACCTTTTCAGGTTTTCGTAAAAAATTAATGAATTTTCTTATGAAAATCTGTTCCAGTCTAACATATCAGTAGTAATATTTTCAATGAAAACAAAAGCGGCAAAACACTGACAACAAAATACACAGATTGTCGGAAACTGATTAATTTTTTACTGGAACCCAAAGCTTTTTGACTTTTAAATTTAAAACAATTACTTTTCTGCCAATCTTCATGACAGTATTTGCATTGGCGAATTAAACCACCGGTGGGGTTCGGAACAAAGTCGTAGGCAACCAAGATTTTACTAAGGGGAGCATGAACCAAAAATTAAAATTTTTTGTTTGAAAAATGTCTCATTTAGGCAACGTACTGAGCAAACTGGTGCAACTGTAGCGTATCATATGAGTTCGGGGTTCTGGAGGAGAAGCTCCCAGCTGCTGAACAATTATTGTGATTTTTAGGCAAAAAATAGCCATTTAACGCCATTCAGATCTTCGCACGTTTTAGAGCCATTTGAAAGAACTAAATTGCAAAAATTCGAAATCAATTCAAAAGAATTAAATTTTCCAGCCTCCTCTTACTTACAAAAGACCAAAATAGTTTAAACACTTGTGTTTTTGTAAGTTTGAGGTTAAATTTTCTAAGTGACTCGGCTTGCTGAAGCCCTCTTTTAGCCTCTCCTGGTTGCGCCAATACTAATCGTGTCCGAGGGTGCTAGGGGGGGGGGGGGGGGGGTCAGGTGGTTTGAGCTCCGCCTGGAAAATTTTTACACAGTAAGCTTACTATTGCAGCAGTAACGGGCAATTACAGAAATGCTGAGCCCCACAAAAATTGTGCTCAGCCCCACCTAAACAACGCGTCTGGAGCTACGGCTCTGGTTTGGGAGATATCAGGGTTGCCCTTGCTTTGTGGCCTCTAAATAGATTGAACCACTAAAAGTCAAGACCGATTTTGCTCTTCATTTTCGCTGCAAAAGTGGACTCCTGCCACAGTCGTAAATTAATGATTAATGAAATCAATTGGTTTCATTTCTCTAACCGGTTGGTGCGCTAATCCGCCGCTGAAATAGGTAGTGAAAGATTTACGCTGGTGCATTCAGTTATAAATTCCTAACGATAACGCTGACGTTCCGGGATCACGGGGAACTCCCGAATACGAATGTGGATGTTGCCAAGAAGAAAAAAAGTCCGCGGCTGCTGCCATTGGATTTACTGCTCCTCCTTGATGCCTTTGTGGTGCGCAAATGGGAGCAGGATAATGGTAATTGTGCGGTAAACCAGTTGAAACATCGTGCATCATTGCTGAAGGGGAATTGAATGGAATATGGGGGTGGTTAAGAGGACTAATGCCGCTAGCGGCTGCCGCGATAGCCGCTGCAGCAGTGTTAGAGTAATGTGCTTGCATTCCGACTCCAGGATGCCCCAGTCCTGTGCCTTGAATTGCCCCTAGAGGGTGCCCATGAGCGATTTGATGAAATTGCTCATGCGGAACAACATCTCGAATTTTCTCGTCTCTTCTTTCCTTTTTCCACTTCATTCTTCGATTTTGAAACCAAATTTTAACTTGTCGATCGGAAAGTTGAACTGTCTTTGATACCTAAACGCAAAATTTCTTACCATGAGGTTGGTAACTAGAAATCTAACTTATATTAGCTATCGATTCGATTTAGGTACAATTGTATGATATTCAATCTTTGCTTACTTATATATTTTATTTTAGGATGTGCAATATACTTGATGTTGTTTTTTTGAATTTCAGAAAAAATAAAACACCTTGGTCTCTCAGTGATGAGCAGGGTTTGTTTTGTAAGTAATTTGATACCTAGTTGTGTGGTGCAGATTCATTTACTGAGTTGTGTTAATTCATTTCTTTTTTCTTGCGTTTACTCGTTTTAAGTGTATTATCTTTATGAATATATAAATATTGAATTGATTTTTCTTCAGACACTTTGAGAAACAATGCAGCTAATAAAAACAAAATTTATAATCAATAATTAATTAAATAATTACTCTTAATCAATATTAAGCTTCGGTTAATAATTATGGACCAAAAATGAAAAATTGTAAAACTGCTTTATTTTTTGTATTTTTGCACCAAATTTTGATATTGTTGTTACTAAACTTTCTAAACAAATATAATTGAAAATTGTTGAGAGTCAATCTTTTGAAACAGTGCCCAATGATTTACAAAGTAGCACCAGAGCAAAATACAACTATATAAAATCACAGTAAAAGGTTAAAAGCACAACAATCTGTTTCGTCCTAAGGGCTCATCAGGTGCTACTGTAATCTGTAAAAGAATTGTAAACTAAAATGTCAAAATCTCTAAAAGCTGAAACTGCATAATATTGAAGAACCTGCCATGCTGAAACACTACTACGATTAAAACATCGGCTAAAAAATCGGTTAAAAAACAAAAACTATGGTCGAACGTTTTTCAGCTTGTATTTGTTTTTGTGCCTGCATTTCCCCGTCAGCACTGATCTTTTGTTGAGCTCAGTACGTTTGTCAGCTCAAAGAAATGCGAGTTTCTGAGTCAGGCATAAATTGCAGGATCGAGACCCGGGTTGGTGAACAGTGGCTCGATCAGCAATATACCATTTGATTACAGGTTCGTGGCCAGAATCTTAAGCATTTCAAAATGCTTTTGAGAGTTCCGTAGCATTTCTTTTCTCTCCATATCTGATGGAGTGGGTGTGATTGTAATAATGAGTTTTGAATTCCGTTTCGGTGCACCCAATATAATGTTTGGAGGAGCCATCAGATGTGATCGAGGCTTTGTATATGACAACCCTTTCGCGGCATTCTCCATTAAAAGGACAATTCGCTGAGTTGCGGCAGTTGCAAGGAGTGATGGTGGTCTTTGGCTCCTGTTTGTTGCAGAGAAGATTTTTGTTGTGGCTGGATATAATTGTAGCCATATTGGGCATGCAACTGTAGCTGACTTTTAAAGTATTGCGGTTACATACTTTCCGTAGATAGTGGTGAGGGGGGAAGTGCTTATCGACGAGCTTTAAGAATTCTTTGCCAATGTTGTTCTTGACACTTTCGCTAAAGGGTGGATTGAACCATACTATTTTGCGCTTGCGATTTCTTTTTCCTGCGCGGGTATCTGTAGCATGGTCGTCGTAAGCAAGTCCTCCGTGATAGCCACTTGTCTTTATGGCGATATAGTACGGAGTGGCGGCCTTTGCAAATTCTCACTATTGCAAGAACGCTCAGATAATCGCTTGGACAACATGCTGGGAAGTTGTTTTTTAATCATTGGCGGATGATTGGATCCCGCATTGACGTAGAGATGCTGGTCATTGGGTTTGCGATAAGGCCAGTATACTTCCCAGATTTTAAGTTGAATGTGACGTCCAGGAAGTCAGTTTGAATGAGTCCTAACTCCGTTGTAATATGTAGATCAGAGTTGTAAACGGGCCGACTAGTTCAGGCCCAAATCCGGCCGGAACCCGAAAACTAATTTGAAGCCCAATTCATGTACGAAAAAACCCGAAAGTTAAGTTAGGTCTGAAAAATTTAGCAATGTTGCCAAGTTATTTTGAATTTATTTTTGTGCAAGTAAGACAAAAAGTACGTCTCAGGACCGAATTAAGCCCGAAATTTTTCTCAACTTCGGGCCCGAACCCGACCCGAAAAGCCCGGCCCGACTTACAACTCTGATGTAGATTGTGGTCCTCGCAATTCTTTTAGGTGACAAACGTACTGCGCTCAACAAAAGATCAGAGCTGACGGGGAAATGCAGGCACAAAAACAAATACAAGCTGAAAAACGTTCAACCATAGTTAAAAAATAAACGATTTTTTAACCGATGTTTTAATCAGTGCGGCATTTCAACGCAACAACACTGCAACTTGCAGTCTGTAGTAGTGTTTTAGCTTGCAGGTTCTTCAATATTATGCAGTTTTAGCTTTTAGAGGTTTTGACGTTTTAGTTTACAATTCTTTTACAGATTACAATAGCACCTGATGAATTCTTAGGACGAAATATACTGTTGTGCTTTTAACCTTTTACCGTGATTTTATATAGTTGTAAACAAATATTGTAAAGAAACTAAAACATTTGATAACAAAAATTAGGAAAATTGGGATATTCTGGTGCAAGCATTTACCAGTCTAAAAATTAAGTTAAAAATTACTGTACGAAAAAGAGATATTTCATTAAAGCATCATTTTAATGATTGCAAAAAAAAACAAAAACAATAATTATAGTCTTATACCGCTATGATTTAAAATCTGAAGAAGCAGCTTGTCAGCTTCTAGTATCAATTTATGGTAATTTTTTGCATTTATGCTAAATAAAACCAGCTTGCTCAAAATACTTTTCAAGGCCACGTACCATTCATTGTTTTTGTCAATGAAAAGCCTGGAAATGTTTTTTAGCCATCATGCTGCGTGGTAGAAATTAATAACCCCATGTTGGTTAAAAAACTGTTTATGGAAAACTGCCGATAAACACTATATTTATTATATAAATTGATACCTCCATTCTTCGTTCTCTTGAAAGGTACTGATTGTAGTGAAACTCTTTTTCTAATTCTAGGAGTTGAAATTTTGAATAAGGGACTCGCTTTTTACGGCCTGATGCGGTGAGCCAGTTTTTTGTCGGATCACCTCCTGCAATAATTTTAAAAAACAAAAGGTGAACGCTAAACAGTCAAGACATACAAACAATTTAAAGGAAGCCAGAAACTGTGCGATTCATAAAGTCAAAATTTCAACTTGAAAACTCATTGCTTATCATCAATATTTATGTTGGTATTGACCAAACATACCTTTAACAATTTGTCATATGTTTACAATTTAATTAATCTAAGCCTCTTATAAAAATAAGTCAGGTAAAATGGTAAATAGTCAATCACAAAAATTTGAAATATTTGCGGCAAGAAAATGAAAAATTTAGCTGCAACATATTACAGGTTTTCTTTCGGAGGGAGGTTTTTGATTCCTACCTTAAGATTGGCTGAAGTTCAGCAGTAAAAATTTAAACTGTTTCGTTATCTCAGTGGTCTTAAAAAGTGCTTAATAACAGTTGTAGTCAGAGCAGTATCAAATATTTAGCACACTACAAAAACGTTTACTAAAAACACTAAACCCTACATTTTGTTTTGCCCTTAACGGAATCTTCAGAGGTTTGCTTAAACATATTTCAACTTACCCCTGAAGATCCCGTTAAGGGTGAAACAGGCTGTGGGTTCTTTAATGTTTTTGTCTGTCGTGTGTTAAATATTTCATACCGTAGAGAAAATTTATACAAATATATTATTTATTTCATTTATTTAATTTTATATTTCTGTGTAAAGCAAAAAAAAAAAACAAAAACGGAAAAATAATGATAAAGTATTAATTGTTTTATATTTGCTTAGTTCAATGTTTTTTCTTATTGTGGATTGAATTGGATTTTTCTTTGTCTACAATTTTATGCGTCTTGGATGTGCAGGCAAATCAATAGTATTTCAATAATTTTTGTAAGAATGTTTTTTTTAAGAAGAAATGACAGTCATGTTTTATCTCTTTTTCTAAAGATGGAAAAATTCAGTTTCTTTTGGGTGAAGATCGGTGACAACTGAATTGCGGACTTTGTCGCACCAAGAATTTTTTACTAAGGCAAACGTTTTGATGTAACCTGCTGGAAAACCTCGGGCTGAAGCTGAGAAGTAAGTTCAATTTTTTTTATAAATGGTTATATTTTAAGAAAATGATCAGTTTTCGATGGGTAGAACAACTCGTGCGCTGAAGCGGTAAATTGGATTTCGATTCCAGATGATGTCGAATCAAAGATTATAAAAAGTCATATTCACATCTTTCCTGCTTAGCTCAGTTGAATCCTAAATCCAGTCCACCGTTTATGGGAGAAAATTGGGCAAAAGGCAGCTTGACTCGAAGACCGCAAGCTGAGTTCGCAGTCTCCTGGCCGAGCCAAATTGAAAAAAAGGAGTAAATATAATTACATCTTTAGCTTCAATACAGGTTTTCATGAGAACAATTTTACATACGTTTTTATGACCAGAGGTGGTCAGTAACGAAGTAGTTCTACTTAAGTAGACTACTTAAGTAGTATTTTCGGTAACGAGCGACTAACTTAAGTATTTTTCATTTCTGATACTTCTACTTTTACTTCAAGTAAAATCCTCTCGAAGTAACGCTACTTGAGTAGTAATGACTTTTATGTAAAGTAGAAGTAAACTCCTAGCCATTATTCCACCTCACAACGTGTACAATAACGAAGTAAACATTATTCCACCTCACAACGTGTACAATAGGTACGTATCGAGTTTGTTTTACTGTACAGTACTACGAAACTTATTGAATAGTTACGCCGATTCATTTACAGGTCATCTAGGGTAGTGTGTTTTTGCGTTGCATCAAATACCAGGTGTTGACTCAGTCTCACTAAAAAAAAAAAAAGCATACCGAACCCTGATTAGCATGGTACAGTAGACAAACTAGACATGCGCATTACTCCTGGTTCATACGAAAAAGATTAGCGGTTAACGGCGTTGCGTTTGCTGCGGCCCGTCTGGGGTTCAATTCCCTAGTCGGTTAACGAACAGTGTTGCTAACGACTCGCCATCGCTGCAACATTTCTTCTCAAGCTGTGTTGTCCAGGCGCGGAGATGAGCCCAGAGTCCCTACTAAATCGTATTCCTAACACGCTTCGGTGTAATTTCAAGAGAATAATAAAACTTTGATTTTTTGATATGCTACCGTAAGTATGGCTTAGCTTGAACACTGATCGTCAGCGTCACAACAGCAAACCTTCGAAGAATAAACAAACACGTGAAATTCGAAATTACTTTCTACTTTCATTACTTAAGTAGAATTAATTTTGACTACTTTCCTACTTTTACTTAAGTGGAAATGCTTCGCCATACTTCTACTTTTACTTGAAAGGCATTTTTGATTAAGTAGCAATACTTCTACTTAAGTAGATTTTTCGACTACTTTGTCCACCTCTGTTTATGACACTGCGAGTATACGTTTTTTTGACACTGTGAGAAATTTGGGTTTTACGCTAAATACTCATTTAACATTAAAACAAAACGTTAAAGAATGTGTTTCATCTGTACTCGCAACTATCAAAAGCATTGCACGTATAAAACATCTTCTTACAAGAAAGGAGGTTGTATCCTCCTCATTTATTTTTTCAAAGCTTGACTATTGTCATCCTTTGTATTATGATGTATAGTTGTTGTTGCTCTCTTACAAAAAATGTAGTTGCTCTCTTACAAAAAAAAAAAAAATTGTAATATGCGCAAAATTGAGCAGCGAGACTGAATTACTACAAAAGAATATATGACCATGTCAATGAGTTACTACTTGATTCAAGCAGTAACTTGAACTCCACTGACTTCCGATAAAGTATAGAATTTTGAATAAAATATATTTACTGACGTATAAATGCATTAACCCACTTTGTTTGCACACCCTCACGAATTGAAATTTTTAGTTTTAGTTGATTCTATGTCTATGAACTTACTCGTTTTATTCGTCTTAAAGCGCAACGCAACAACTTTAGAATTAGTCATCGTGCACTTTAGATTTGTGTTCCTAAACTTTGGAATCAATTACCGACTGCTCTAAAAAATGAATCAAATTTCGCAAGATCCAAGTGTGATCTAGAAACATATTTATTTCGTGGAGCTTTCAGTCTATAAACACAATTTTTACTGATTCTATACTCAAGCTACAGGAAACAGACAATACACTCGAATTTGTTATTTTTTGATTTACGTTTGGTTATTTGTGTGATAACTGTACGAGTTTTCTTCACTTGCTTGTTTCTATGCTACATAACTTATGTGTTATTGTGCACAGAGCTCATGACACGACTTTTGTGCGAAAGACATGCTTTCACCAGGTCTAGTTGAAGTCGATAAACCTGCATTATTGTTATTATTGTTATTATTATTTTATAAGAATACGATGCTCAATTTTACTTAAAATTTAATAACAAATTAAAAACAATGCCAGTTTCAGCATAGAAAAAACAACTAAGAACACGTGCCAGTTCTTCTAAAAAATGTTATAAGATGATATGCAAAGCAAACTGACTGCTTACAGAAGACCTTCGTAGCGCCATTACGTTTTAGATGGCTACGCCATGTTGGCGCATTGTATATCACTAAGTGGCGCTGGTGTAAAATATCAGCTATGCAGTAACCAGCAATGTTTTTAAGCTAAAGTTTGTACGTTGTAGTGTCAGCTCAGTCAACTGCAATGACCTATATGAGGTTACGGATTTGTTTTGAAATTGTTTTATTACTCCACTTGAATTAGATTTGGATAACGGAGCAAAGTCATAAAATGTTTTTACGATAGGTTAAACCTAGTTAATTGCTTAATGGTTTACCTTTCCAACTTAGCTTTAACCTATCCGGTATATGAGCAAAATTACCTCAAACCGCATAACTCGATACATCTTACTAAATGTCACAGTAGACCTAAAAATGTTTAAAACGCAGCAGAATCAAGATAATATAGAGCTAAACTGCTGCAATTACCAGAAAAACATTGCTGTTTTTTTTCCATTTTTGCATCCCAGTTTCTGTAAGGACTAATTCAAGCAAATCAAATAAAGTAACGTCGTTGCACGCCACTAAATTAAATTCATTATCTTACATCAGTTTTTCTTTTATTTAACAGTTTATCAGTTAAGTTTTTGTCAGTTTTTATCTATCTGATTTTTCAACCATTTGTGTCAAAAATTTAATGCTTCAAGAAAACAAAAATACCTAAATATAAAAAGTGACCGGTTATTTTCAAAACATGCTTCTATTTACGATACCAGGATTGTGAATTGGTTAGACGTTAGATTCTGATAGAAGTTATTACGAGTCATGAAGTATTAACAATTAGCACTTAAATTTTTGATTTAAGTTTTGTGTTTTTTTGTTGTAAGAGACAACCAATATACAGTATATGAAAAGCAGAGGTGGAGTTCTCGAGGACGTCCTTGGCCTCGAGGACGTCCTCGAGGACACATTTTGAAGTCCTTGGCGTTGGCCTCGAAGCCTCAAGTCCTTGGCCTCGAAGCCTCAAGTCCTCGAAAATTGCCCTGTCCTCGGCTCGAGGACAGCACTATTTTTTGAACTGTTGAAATTTCTTTGGTAAACGCCAGAAACCTCGCGGAAAATTTGCGAACACCTTTTTTGTTTTCCTCAATTGGAGCATAGGCGTTGGCAAGGGGAGGGAGGCAGGCTCCCCCCCCTAATTGTAACTTCACCAATGACAAAAATGTGACAAAAAAGCCTATTGTTTCCTCAGTTTCTTTCTAGCATTTTTCGCTGACAACAGTATAACTAATTTACAATATTGAAGACCAAGGGCGCCGGGTCCCACTCAATTCAATTTTTGCCAGCCAATTTAAACGTATAACCCGGAGAAAATGGAGAGTTTTTGTCTTAAAACTTGCTATCTCAGGCCCACATCTAGCCTTTTTGTGAACGTAATGCATTAATCAGGGCCGGATTTACCATAATATGACGCAGTACCAGCTAGGGGCACCGAGCTGAAATCGTAAGATTTTTTTGGTCTTCACCTATATTTCCGAGAAAGATGCTGCGAAAATCTCCAAAGTGCCAGGGACCTAGCGCGATGTAAATCCGGCCCGGCAATAACATGGTTAGTAGACGTAACCATCTATTGTACCATTTTTCAAAAACATTTCAGTATTTCACCTCCAACCTCGCCGGCTTTTACGTACAAAATAGTTTTAAAAAAATTAGCCATGGAAAATGCTGATTGAACGAATCATTGAACTTCAATTGAGGGTCCTGGGCCCCCTGGCGAACAGGTACTCCTATAACTGGTTAGTTTTACGACAAAACAAAAATCTCTGAGGAAAATCTTTCAGTGGATTGTTATTTACTGCTAAAATGTAGCCAGAGACCATGCACCTTGCTTCCCCCTACCTGGACCAAATCACTAACAATTAAAATTTAACTCCAAAATGGAAGATGTTAAACGTGTTTTGGACTTAAATTGCAAGTAAAAGGAGGATTAAACAATTTGATTTTTTCAATTGGCTTTCAAATGTCAAAAATCTAGTGCTTTCAAATGGCTCTGAACACTTGCGAAATGTGATCCAATGGCATTAAAATAGCTTTTTTTCCAAAAAATTACAAAAAATCGCCCGACGGCTGGGGGCTTCGCCCCCAGATCCCCGTCTGTGATACATTTGAGTTACACTAGCTTTCTCAACACGTTACCAAAGTTAGATATTTGCATTTTTTAACTATTAGTTTAAGCCCTCTTCCTTTGCAAAATCCTGGTTACGTGCAAACAGACAACAACGATGTAAGATCTTTCATCCTACGATATCTTGTCCCGCAAAAACTTCCTGTTTGGAAAAATTTTGATGACGTCATATCATGTGATTTGTAGTTTAGGCCTTCCTTAATCAAAAATTTTGGGTACGCCAATGAATTGGAGATCGCTTGAAAAAAATTTTTGAAGACCTTTTTTTTTAAGAGAACGCTTGCGCGTGTGTCCTCAGTTCTTGGCCTTGGCCTCGAGCATTCCTGTCCTTGGCCTCGAGAGGTTCTGTCCTCGGAAAGGCTGTCCTTGGCCTTGGCCTTGGATTTTTTTTGTGTCCTTGGCCTTGGCCTCGAGCTTTGTGTCCTCGACTCCACCTCTGATGAAAAGCTACAAAAAATCTGATAACTATACCATAATAACCAAGCAGATTTTGCTTTAAAACTTTATCATTTTACCTTCTTACTATGTCGGAGAGGGAAGAAATAATACAAATTTGAAAAATATGCCTTAAAAAAACTAAAATGGTTGTTCTAAATTAATCGCACATGAAATTATTTATTAATTGTATAAATAGTAATGTAAACGCTAATACTACATTATAATTCGTCTAATTCGTCATCTTTTAATTCGTCAATTCGCTTAATTCGTCACATTTTTCTTAATCACGGCAAAACTCTTATCTTTTACATGCATTCCAGGTTGTCTAATTCGCCCTCGTGTAATTCGTCAGCTCGCTTAATTCGTGACATTTTTTGCATACCCGAGAAACTTTTTGTTCGGCTTATTCGTCATTTACAATTTGCAAATTCGATTAAATGTTCAAACAATATTCGCAGCTTTGTTTGTAACAGCAAAAGGGATGGATTCACGCCAGTCTCAGCGGTTAGTTCATCACGTGTGAGATTTCAAACGAACAAAGATTCGTAATCGGAGTAATAGTTTACAGGAAAATGTCGCTGCAGCAACACAGAAGAATGAAGTGCGAGGTGCGTTTTAACTACAGAACATTTACTACAGCATCAGCTGAGAGGTTAGAAGAGTTTAAACGGAGTGCAATTATTGTAGAGATTAAGAGTAAAAAAAGAGCAACTACAGTTTGAATAGTCAAGATTAAGTAGGTAACGGTAAAATTGCGCTTTTTGAGTTTGATTCAGGATTATTGTCAGAGCGGAGTTGCAGAAAATCAATGTCAAATAAAAGATATAACTACGTAAGCTTATATCGCTTTATATTCAGCAATAAAGGTGCAGTATTTTCATCAACATACGTAACGAACTGGGTTAACAGCAAAATAAGGGCCAAGTAAACAAGCCAATATGGAGTTTTTACCTGTTCACCTAATTCGTCAGTTCGCCTGAGTCGTCACTTTTTTCTAATCCTATTGAGGTGACAAATTAGGCAAATTCTACTAAAATAGGTATAGCGAACCATATGACCGTTAAAATATCATAAAAAATCCATTTTACAGGTGGCTGTATTTCAGTGCCGTCGCCAGAGCAAATGATGTGAGGAGGCACTAGCCGAAAGCAAGGGGGCACTAAAATAGTCTGAATTTTTGCACTTTAAAACTGATCTTCTACCATCACAAATTATGCGCAATATTCTAAAAATTTTGAATTCAAGTCTAAAAGTAGTTCTGCAAGGCCGGCAGCGTTTCTCAGCTCGTTTTGTCTGCGCCCCATATTCGTTTGAAAAATCTATCTGCAGCAGTGACTGCGACCTAAACAATCTTGAGTGGGCTCTAAAAAGACAAAAACAGCTGGTCTTTTAACAAGAAAAAGTTTTCACGTAGAGATGAGCAACGAGAATTTTACCAAACGGTGGGGTGTAAAGGAAGGGCTTGAACCAAAAGTTAGAATATTTTTGTTCGGAAATGTCTCAGTTAGGTGGCGTGAATAGCAAACTGGTGTAACTTAATCGTATCTTAGACGTAGCCCCCAGCCTCTTGACGATTTATATATGTATATTTTTGCAAGAATAGCCTTTTTAGCGCCATTTTGATTACATTTGGAAAGTTTTCAGAGCTAATTGAAAGAGCTAAATTGCTGAAATTTAAAAATCATTCGAAGGAATTAAATTTTCCATCCTCTTCGACCGTCTTACTTGCAGATCAAGCCCGAAACATTCCTAAACGCTAGTATTTGGAGGTTAATTATCCCCCTTCCCCCTTGGTTGCGCCACTGTTCACGTATTGTTTCTTTTATTTCATGTCATGATCACTAACCAAGAAACGATTCTGTCGGCCTATATCTATATTCCGCGACTCATCCGTGAAGGTTTAGCGACCCAGATGTGCGTCGCGACCTAGATGTGCGTCGCGACCCAAATGTGCGTCGCGACCCATGGTTTGAGAAACACTCAATGAATATCGGAATAGCAAACATAAAAACTTGTGCAGTGGTATGCACCGTGTTAATAAAACTATGACGGATTATTGCGTCACAATTATGTTGCAGCAATTGGTTGCCAGCACTTTTGCAAAGGATCGAGAAAACGTCAAACGAGAATAATTTTGAACGTTAGGATTGAGAGTTATTATTCCTTGTTACATCATCGTCTGCAATATTTACATTGTAAAATTTTACATGGGGGACGCTTTCGCAGCGTTGACTAAACGCATTCGGAATGCGGATAAAATGTAGCAGAAATTTTGCTTCAAGGTCAGATGCTCTTCCCGAATTTGATTGAAGTCCGAAAAAAGAAAAAGATCTTCACCGCACTTTGGTATTATATTCGGCTGGAATTTGGGTTTATTCGTGCTTACAGCCACTTTTTTGTCTAATCATTCAGACGCTTACTCTCAATGAAGAGAGTGCTGAAATCTCGTCGGGGGGACGCTGAAATCTTGATGGGATGACGCTAAGTCTCGATGGAGGGACGTTAACTACCGATGTGGGAACGCTTCCCCCTACAATTTAAGCACTGATCGTCTGTTGCTTGAGGCTACGCATTGTTGCAAAAAAAGTATTTTGAGGATACCAAAATGAAGGTACAAGCAACCTTTCGGGGGAAACTCCCCCCATAGCGACGGCACTGCTGTATTGTGATAATATTTATTTTTTAATAGTTATTAATTGCGAAAAAACATTGAGTTTACTGTAAATTGACAAGCTAACTTTTCATAACGGATTTTGCGCAGCAGACCAACATAAAACAAAGAAAACGAGATATCAAAATTTTAAGGCTATTATATAGGCCAAGATTTAGATTATTTTTTATATTCTAAGTCAATTTTTCAACTTTTACCTTACGCAATAAAGAAAATGTTCAATTACCTTCTTCCAAGTTTGATTCTTCAGCATTTAGTTCGTCTTCTTCTTTAAATGCCGAGCAATCTTTTTCTGATTTTAAATCTGACTTTGTGGAAAATTCTTGGTCTGAGCTATCCTCTGCCACCGAACTGTCATCAGATTTTGTTTTCCAAGTTTCGGAAGGATAGGGCTTGCTTTTTATGTCTGATAGTATGGTAGAAACAGGAAAACGAGTTAGGGAAGGCGGCATCTCTTCTGTTTTCTCCTTTTGAGGAGTTAGGGAAGAAACGGTGGAGGAGGTGGATGGGAAGTTCTCAAATTCTTGTCCTCCCACCAAAGGTAAATTGGCTTTCATCCCGGTGCTTTCACTGTATTCTGGTGATTTTTCGCATGGTATTTCATTGATTCGAGATTTTTGTACAAATTTTTCCGACATCCCTTCAACCACAAACGCAGAATTTGAGTCAGAACTACTTTGATTACCGCAGGAGAAAATGATATTTCTTTTTTCCGTGTGGTATTTCGTCATGGGTGCAAATGAACTGTAAAGAGGTGGCGTTTGATTCGTAATATCACTTGAGTGCGTTGAGGTAGGATAGGTGTAATGTCTTTTTTCTTTCGGCGAAGGAAAACTTGAATTCGAAAGGTAGTTGGAATCGATGCTGTTCGACGATTCCGTAACCGGGACATTGTCGTGCAAGTTTTTGCCGTCACGATTTGAATAACTTTTATGGTTGGCAGAAAACATTGGAATCTTAACGTCAGGGTTATTTCCCTGAAACATGTTGTTTTCTATTGGAAGTCTTCTGTTCTTACTGACTGAAGGTTTTCCACCAGACTGATCGAAGTCTCCTCCAGATCGTTTTTCGTTCCGAAAGTTGTAGAAAGAAGGAAGATTGTTGTTGGAATATGGTTGATGCTGTTTATTGAAACATGATGCATCATCGTTAGGCGATGCTTGTAAATCCATTACGATAATTAAAATATAATGCACAATATATGCATAAGATAAGATCAAACAATAGAGTCAGAATTTTGATTATAACTGTAACATTTAAATAGAGATATTAAAGGGGCGTTACACTCTAATTTTTGAATTTTAACACTAAATATGTAAAAAATAAGTGATTGCCAACGTTTTTGTCGCGTTTTTTCATTGCTTGACGTTAAATATTTTTAACGAAAAAGATTTTGACTTTACGGGAAAAAAATTTAGCCGTGGCAACATGACAGCATCAAGTTTGCATATGTGGTTTCAAACCGACTTAATTGTCGGGTAGATCCCCGGGCTAGGATGTGTTTTTGCCGAGCTTCTGTTGTGGTTTTGGCAAAAAAAGTGTGTTTTTAAAAGTAAAATTAGGCTTGTTGGTTTGAATTTTCTTCTTTTAGCACAAAGATATTATTCGATTTGGTACCCTTAGAAAGAAACTTGAAAAATAGGCCTAGGCCGATCGGAACTTTAGCTTGTGTCATACAGGCCTACGGAGTTATTTTTTGTAATTATTGGAGTAAATTAAGCCCAGTATGAAAATGAAGTAAGCTAGATTAGATTTTGCAACTTTTAAAAATCAATGTAGGCTACGTAACCAATAGTAGTTGTAGGCCTAAGAGCTAGTGGCAGGCCTATTGCAATTTAGTTGCGACCAACCAATTTCACCAAAAATTTGTACGTTAAAGAGAAGAAAACGAAAATAAAGAATATTCATTCGCACAGTTTTCATTATTTACTTTTTAAGGGTTTAGATTAGGGTTAGGTTGGGGGTAGTTTATGCTTTCGTGTAACTATGCTAATTATGCGTTCTATTCTAACATTGTTGCTGCGTCCACACGAGCGACTCCTAATGGTTGATTCAAAAATTATTTTCAAAATGCAGGTTTGCTACAAATAACGGAAAAAAGAAACGCAAATATCTTTCGATGCAGAAGTCAAAGAATTCTGAAATTAGCCTAAAATATTAAAAAAAAAATACTATTTTGTTTAGCAATAATTTTGACCTTAATGCCCCCTGAAAGACTTCTTAATTATGCTCTATGTACATTTTATGAAATATTTTACCAAGGAGAAAAAAATTTCTTGGTGTCTGAAATATCCAGAAAGAAGTTTTCAAAAGAGTTAAAGTTTTCCGAATTTTTTTCCAAACCTAGGCTCCGTCAGTTGGTAGCAAAGCTCTTAATTTTTTTTTGGAGGGGGGCTTTTAACTACTGGAAAATTGTAAATCTTCAGAATATGCTTGTTGATAGTTAGTCTTCAAGCTATTCTCAAGTTTATAGCAAGTATTTAGAGCAGTTGGATATTTGAATTAGTTTATTTTTTAACAATTAAAAACTCAATATCGTTTGAATTATTTTGCATTTCCATCATAAACATTTCGTTTTTTATTTCATTGTTTGGTAGAAGACTGCTTGAAAAATGTGCAAATGTCGCCAACTGCAGCAAAGCGTCAAAAAAAAAAAAAAATCCCCTCCATCAGAAAGTTTTTTAATTGGTTGGGAGTAAAAAAGTTGTGTGTCAATGACTGAACGAAAGTTCCAAGCAGTAGATACAGGCTTGATGCGAACATAGTCCTTCTAGCTAAATTGCTAGCAACTATGATTTTGTTGCGTAATGAACGATATGATCTCGAAACCACATTTTTATGGAAATGTCAACCCCGAATCGGTATGATATTTGTCTCATTGTGTTGCTTATGCAAAAAAGTACTCATCAGCTAAGTTAAATTTTCAAGGTTTTGGTTTTAGTTACGAGTAGAATTGAAGAAAAGCCAAAATTATGCATCTATACAATTATCGTCACACCAAAAATTATTCATTTATTATTTATCGTAGCGCCAAAACTTATACATGACTTGCAGTTTAAAATATTTAGCACACCACAGGTAAAAGATGAAAAACACTACAGTAGGTTTTACCCTTAACGGAGCTAACCCCTGAAGATTCCGTAAAGACTGAAGCAGACTTTAAGGTTTTTAATGTTTTTGTGGTGTCTTAAATATTTGATACTGCTTTGACTACAACTGTTTTTGAACACTGAGAGCACAAAGTAGTTTGGCTCGAATTTTATTTACTTTTCGACAATTATTTGCAATCTATTATTTGCATTTGGTTAACAATAAATAAAACAGTTGTTCCCAAAGTCATTTTTTAATTTTGCCAGATATAAACTTGAAAAAATGGAAAACAAGGTTTTAACTCGTAAATTTAAAACTTAAACTTATGCTGGGTGCCAAGCAAGCTCAACATTTCCTCGAAAAACTGGTTTTTAGCCACTCAAAAATAAGGTCAATTTTTTTCACAAGTTTTGAGATGCTGAGTTTGATTTTATCAGATGCTTCTTTCACGTTTCACTCAGACTCAAGTGCGGGCTTACAATTTAATCTAATTTATCGCAAACTTATGGTATTTTTAATAAGAACAAACTGTTTAATACTGGCTTTGCTAATATCTGCAATTTTGAAAAAGCTTAAATAAGCTGGGCTATTTTAATGAATATTTTGTTATTTATATTTTATCTGAATCTAAAAAATTTCTTTTTCGCTAATGGTTTTCTCCTGATAAAAGGGACTAAGAAGACTTGAACTTGTACATGGAAAACAATTTTTTGCAGAGGCAATGTACATCGAAAGCAATTTCCTCCTTTGCAGATTAAATTTCAAATCGTAATTGCTTTATATTTCTGATTAATATTAATTTTTTAGATCTATTTATATACCCGTCCCTTTTCAAAGATTTTTTAATAAAATATTTCTTTTCACTGCCTTTAAAACTTTTATCGTAAATCTGACTCTTTCTCTGATCAGACATCCGGCAATAAAATCGCTGCTTGACGAAAGTGGCCGCGAACGCGCGTCTGTCTTTTCCCCTTCCAGAGCTTGCGGTCTCGTTGCGTTTTTCGGATTCTACGAGTCTTAAACGACTGAGTTATTTCAAAGCCTTGCTACTCGTTGAAAAAAATGGCGGAAATTTTTCCGAAATGCAAAGGTAAAGCGAGTAAAAGGCAATTAAGTTGTTTAGCATTCTTTAAAACCTACTTTCGTATTGTATCAAGCAGCAGCATATTTAAGGCCACAAGAATCTTAGTGCTGGAAGAGTAGAATTGTAATACTGCAAGTGCAAAACCGTGATTTTTTTTACCCAATTTTCTTATCTTTCATCCAAAAAATTGAATAGCTTTTTTAAGCTGGCTGTCTAAAATCAATGGCTGAAAATTTCTCCATTATTTTACTTAAACTCGTTTCCAAATGGGTTCTAAGTTGAATGTTTTAGATGAAAAGTTCAATTTTTCTTTTGTTGAATAGGTATAACGACAATCCAGTTCGGGTAATTTACTAAAGTGATTACACGTAATGCATGCTCTTACCACTTATTGTAGCACTGCGTAGCATTATGCAAAATAATATTACCACAGTTTTTCACTAACATCACAAACACAATTTTTTTTTTTTTTTACGAAATCATTAGGCCCATGTACAAATCTTGTCTTAGTAAATTCGTGAATCAAAAACGTTACGCAGTTTCACAACTAGAAGATGAATCATTGTTACAGCGCGTATACGACAAAGCAAACAGACATAATTACAAGCCAAAAAATCCCAATTTTTTATTGCAGTTTTCTTTTTAAATCGACCAAGGTCACCACGGCAACTTATTTTGCAATAACGACTTAGGTTCGTAAATTTGGTTCCAGAATTCCACGAAAAATAATACTTAAATAAACACCAGAAAAAAAATTAAATGTCAGCTACACTGATTTTAGATCATTATGTTGCATAGTATTTAAGTTTTAAATTGCAATAGCTCGTATATTGTATAGGAAGTTTAGAAATCAACTTTTGTAGAGACAGATCTTAGAATATTCTTTATTTCAATAATCGATTCTACCTGACGTATTGGTAAGATTAAAAATACTTCCATAAATTTATAAGTACAAAAATGATGAGTACAAATATTACTCTTCGAACAAAGGTTAGAATTTGGTTGTACAGTACCTCCGCGTACACGCTCTTTCATAAAATTAAACGAAAAATAGCTCAGATTTAGGTCCGATGTAGACTACTGCAGCTCAAAAAATTACACATAAGAGAGCTTTTAATTCTTTTTGAAGCCATTTGCCACCTATACGGTTGTATTGCGGAATCTACATTATTAGATTTACAAAATGCAAAGTTCATTGTGATATCGCAAAAAATTCGAACTTTTTATTTTCTTCGCGAAAGACAGCTCTTACGTGTTAGCAAAGCAGTAAATTTTATTTTTGGCATTATCTACTTGTTTATTTAGCAATAAATTGACTTTGACGTATGCAGTGGAAAAGAGCTACGATTTTTTTGTACTAAAAAACTCTCCCTGTCGTTCATGTATTTTGAAATTGCAATGTTTTAACTACCCGCGTATAATTTATAGTGCTCACATAAAAACCTGTAAATATGTCGTCGGAAGTCTTTTGATCTGTTTTCCCTTACACCAAAGTAGGTTAGCGGATTTCCGAAATCTCGGTGCTGAAACTTAGGTTGTCCAAATTGGCCAGGCGCCAATGAGTGGTCAAATAGATCATTAATTACGTCACATTACAACCAGTAACAAAGAGCAAATGTAGCAGTCGTATATCACGGACGACAGCCGGATAAACAGCCTAGGCCTCGCAGTGAGATCTTTCTTTTTTCGTGTGATTATTTAGTTGATTGCGGGGGTAAATCACAGTTAATAAACGTCACTTTCTCTTAGAAAGCCGCGAGACCGTTAGCCCAAGAGATGCGCAAATCATTGCTTCGTATGATTAGCGACTCCGTAATTTATGGACTTGGATTTTATGTGCGTATGGACTCGGCAAACAACATCAATACACATCATACCAATTGACCGTCCGCCATTTTGAAAATCACAAACAGTAAAGCGCCAATCGAAGCCCAATACATGGTAGTGATTAGCCCGCCGATGGCTAGAAAAACTTCCCGATTGTCGGTGTTCTGGGTGCCGGTAGATAGTAGCCGGCTTTATAGACAGAGTTGCTAAAACTAGGGCCGCTTATTAAAAAGGACCGTCAAGTCAGAAAAGCACAATTTTTGTTCTACAATTATTTTTTTGCGAAATTGTTCCAGTTGCGGTTAGATAAAAAAAATTTTGCCGGTTTGAACACTGGACAGAGCAAGGTCGCTCCCGCTAAATTGACATACACAAATAAGTGATTTTGGAGCAGTATTGTTCCAAAAGTTCTGGCAATACCTTTAGTGCTCTGAAACATCAAAGCTGTTTGCTGTTCACTCGAATTGTGTGCTCTGGGCAGCAGGTGCTGAAAGTTATATGCGTGTTTTCTTTTCTTTCCCATGATATGACTTTTGCTATCGCTTTATGCATAAAGTTCAAATCGTATCAAAATCACTTAAACTCTAAAAATTTTTGAATTTTTCTGAAAGAAATTGATTTTAAAATCAGCCTCTTTACACTGTTAAAGACTTCTGGATTCTTGACATACTAGATTGCGGAAGAGAAAAATTGTTCTACAAAATTATGATGTGTTATGCTTAGTCATTAGAAGTTTAGCAGTCGGTAAACCTATTTTCGGAAATTGTTTTTGGCAAACAAATCGTTAAATTCAGCTACAGTTTCAACCTAAATTGCTCTAAGCTTGTCGGTTGCCCCGTATTAATCGCCTGTTACAGAGTCAGGCTATTCAACAAAAAACAGACGTAGCTTTCTCTAAAAAAGCAATAAATGTGACAAATATCCCTGTAGATCAAACTCGTTTGTTTCCATTATGGAGACAGAAAAAGTTTGGCAAGTGTCACATTGTTTTTTACGAGTTTGAATTGAAGCAATAGTCACCCTATTTAAATATCTCCTTAATTTAGTGCGGTCGCACTTTTCCCTTTGATCTGAAATGTGTAACGCGCTAACTCGAATTGCTGTAACAAAACCAATTATATTTTTATTAGAATATTGTTAAAATTGTATTACATTTTTAATATTTAAGCAACGAAAATTTACAAGATGTAGATTTATTGTAATATCTTAGCTCATTTGTTGGAATTAGGCGGAGGGTTTATGCCAAAGCCTTGAAAACTATATATTTTAATTATTTATTTATTTTAAAACTATATTTGTTTATTTTGATTTATTTTAAAATTGTTTATTATTGTTTATTTCAAAACTGAAAAATGTCTATTTCTTTTAAAACAAATCACTATTGTTCTACATTTGTTATAAATAATATTTTTATCCCATTGAGATAGGAATCTTCTGCACGATGTAAATTTTACACTTGGACATAAAATGACGTATTAAAAAATGAATTCGGCATTGAAAAATATTTCATGTTTTGTCTCAATGAAAGACTCAAAACAAATAATTGATACATCATAATTCATCGGTGATTAGATTCATAAAAATTTCCCGGAGAATTTAGACTTAGCCAAACGAGCTATTTTCGCTTGTTTTTATTCTAATATGATGTTCCGAGTTATTGTTATTTTTCTTAAAAATGATAATGATTTACTAAATGATTTCACGTAATTGGCTCAGAGTCGATACACAATTTTGATATTTCTTAGGCCCTCCTCGATCGCGGATTTGTTTTCTGACAGTTTTTTTTAGTTTTATATAAATAAATCCCTTATCAAAAATGTAAATCGTTTTTAATGTTTAAGACATTTTTTGTTCTTGCTGAAGAACATAAATTGTAAAACAACCACACAGATGCCGTATGAATAAAGTGTACGGCAAAATTAAAGTGTTCCCAAGATATTTTCAATAAAAGATTACACAATCAAAAAATATTTATTATGTACAATGTGATTATACTCATCAAATTTTTTGAGTAGGATGTAAGAGTTAAAACCTTTTTTAAAGGTTAGGCGCATCGTTATAGCGATCTCTAGTGAGAGACATTAAGCTTTGATTTGATCAAAAATTGATTTTCCTGAAAATGTATTCAATGACCGGTATTACTCGATCGGAAACCTACCGTTTCACTAAAAGGGGGTTTTCATGGTCACAAAACAAATCGGTAAAAAAGGGAACTCATTTCCAATACCTTTAGGAAGTGGAAATCGTCTGGGCATTGCGGAAATATTTTGGATTTCTGTAATAGTATATTTTTTCACGGATAAAATTTTCGGCCTTCTGGAAAGAAGTTATTTAATAACTTTCTTAGCGCGAGTCGTTGATAGGAATGGGAGGCGAAAATTGCAAAATCATTTCAAGCAATTTCACAATAATTATTCTTGTTGATGTAAAATGTCACACGGCTGTCAGCTGAGCAAGCTCCCGGCGTCCACTTCAAGTTAAGTTATATGTTTTGTCTGTTACAGTAGAAAGGCCGCTTTCAAAAAAAAAAAAAAATTCAACGCCGCAAGCAGCCAGAAAATACTCTTGTATGAAAAAATTGAGTTTGTCATGTCTTACAGGTTTAATATTTTTTTGAAATGGAAACAGTGTAAATTCCGTAACTGCCACATTCTTGTTACCAAAAGAAGAACTTAATTTGTTGGCAACAAACTGAAATGTTGAAATGAAAAACGCAGCAGTTGTGTTTAAGATTCAAAACAACAATGTGTCCGAAAAGTCACGTTACACTTTTAAAATTTTATTAAACATTATTCAAGAAACAGTTTTCAGGCTTTTTTTAGACTCAAAAATTTCTTAATTGGCAGCAATATTGTAGCGTTGTTCTACTGTCAAAGGCTGCTGAACCATGATAAAAAATATACGCTCGTTCGTTCGCTCGTGCGTATTTACCACCAAAGCAGAGCACCCTTTTTTGGAATTTGTTTGCAAGTCTATCGTCAGGATGGACCACCACAACAGACTGCTGGCCCCTATGGTCGAGTGGATAGTGCTACAGAAATGGAAGATGTGGGTTCGATTCCCGGTCGGGTCAAACTAAAGACTATAAAACGTGGTATTCACAGCTTCCCTGCTTTACGTTCAGCATTAAGGGACTTTTACCGATCACACCTATTTTAAAGCGAAAATACGCATGATATCTTTTTCAATGTAAATGCAAAAATGGAAAAAAGCAAAATGCATGCAGTCAAATGATAAGCGTATTTTTGCAGCGCAAATACGTGTGATGGGTAAAAGTCGCCTTAAAAGGGACAGTGTAAAGCCTTCACCGTGTGTGGTATACCGGTGGGCAGGTGGCAGCTTGACTCGAAGACCGTAAGGTACCTTTGCTGTCTCCTTGCCAAGGCAACTTAGTGAATAAAGTTTCATTACAATTGCACTGGGAAATAAGCGTTACGTGCCTTTTCCAAGGACACAACAACGAATTGGCAGTTCGGAAATCAAACAGATCAGCAACTTTTCGTACTTCCTATTGAACTATCGACACCTTTATTATATACGGTGGTGAAATTTGCAAGGCTAAGCTGCTGTCAAATGCAGATAATAGTCTTATACATCTTTGATTGGTGCTGGAAAAGTGTCTTGTTAGTTTTGAGACATTCTGTAATCCTTATATGTTATATTTGGCCTTAATTAGGATGGAAACAAAAACAAGAAAGCTCTTTCAGCCACCGGGTTTGCTCGCCTGTGAGTTGAAACTGAACTCGGCTTCAGAGTTCAAACACTTTAAACTCAATATGAATTAATTTAGAGACAAACTTTTTGGTAAAGAACAACCCTAAAAATATCTTCTAAACTTTATGCCCCATTGATAAACTTTAAATATCAGCAATCTTACAATTCCTGTGTTGTGGTACCGGTATTAAAAAATATAGTTTTCCTGATTTTTAGTGTTTTTTTTGGTTTTGTTTTCGCAAAATCTTCTCATTATTTGGTTGCGCCAATCGAGGCAGAGCAGTGATGCCAGCTGCGATGTTTTTGACCTGAATGTGATGTTTTTTATGCTTTTGAAGGAAATCTGATGAATCTGTTTTTTTTGATTAAAATTCGATGTGGACAACGTAAATATTGGCAAACAGCTTTGGAAATGAGGTGATCTCCAACCTAAAGGTTTTCACAAAATTACTCTGAGAGAAAGGTTTAAAAAAAGATGATCCCCAAGAAAAAAAAAAGGTTGTAAAAAAGATGATTTCAAAAAAAAAAAGGAAAAAATGTCTTCAGCTCAATTTCACCTCTGTTTAATATGTTTCTGTAGGAAATTTGCTGAAAAACCCTAATTTGTGGATGTAACGTTTTCTGATGTTTTTCTTCAAAAATCTGATGTCTTTTGAAAATCCCTCGATGGCATTTTTGTGACAAAGTTCTTTTTCAAGAATTGAATTAAGAAAAAGATAGATCGGTTTTCTAAGCAATATAATTAATCAATTTCGTGTCAAGCAGTTAAAAAAAAGTTCATTTAAACGCTATATAGTTTACTTTGAACCCTATAAATTTCAAACAAAATTAGTAATAATATTAGTTTCGCCCCAAATGCAGCAGCTGCTTATTGTAATTAACTTCAGTTGCGTGGCATCATTCAACAAGGCCAAAACTTTTAAAGAATAAAACAGTGAGACGAATTACAAATAATTAGACCTGCAGTGTAGTGGCATGTTATATTCGGCACAGTTATCATCACTGCATTCGTTTTTTGTCTTAGAATCGAGATTAGATTAGGGTATACTCACATGCAGGGACGTATTTAGGGGGGCATTGTGGCATGCCCCTCCCCCTTTGGGGTGCCACTAATGTATAAATATTTAAAGGCGGTGAATCATCCAGCCAATTCCGGTGGTTTACAATAGCTAAAATTGAACTATAATTTTTGATATTTTTTGTTTTAATTTTTTGACAGCGTTTGCAAAGATATTCAACAAATACAAAAAGATGTCCCTCCGAAAATAGTTTTTGGAAACTCTGAGTTTGGTTGTTCCCGCCAAAACCACAGTTCTCTAAACTATTAGGCCTACTGTAATCTTATTAAACTATTAGGCCTAACTATCTTTAAACTATTAGGCCTAATAGTTTAGAGATAGTTAGGCCTAAACTACTTAGAAATAAACTATCTCTAAACTATTAGGCCTACCACAGTTCTCTAAACTGGTATAAGGCCTACTGTGGTTTTGGCGGGAAGAACAAAACTCAGAGTTTCCAATTTTTTTTTTCGGGGAATATCTTTTTGTGTTTGTTGAATAACTTTGCAACCACAGTCCCACAATTAAAACTAAAAATATCAAAAATTATAGGTCAATTTTAGCTATTGTAAACCACCGGAATTGGCAGAATGATTCTCCGCCTTTAAGAATAGTGCGCAAAATTGAGTCATGCCTCCCCCCTTTGGAATTTGGACGGAAAAGGTAGGCAGAAAAACGGGGCTAATTTTGAGGAAGACCTTTTTTGTTTTTTTGGGGGGTTCTTTACCTAAAACTGGGCAGAAAAACGGGCTAAATCTGAGTGAAGACCTTTTTTTTGGTCTCCAGCTGAAATTGGACAAAAAAAAACGGGCTAAATCTTAGTGAAGACTTTTTTCTTTTGGTCTTCATTATTCTCAAATTTCCTAGCCTCTCCCCCCCCTTCGCAAATCCTGAGTACGCTAGTGCTCACATGAAAATACCTCGTCAAATATCAGTTTTAGTATAACTACTGGCAGAGTCGAAATCTACTTTTCAGAATCAGGACCTTGAAATATATCCGTTTAAAAAAAAGCACTGCATGTAGAGATATTTCACACAAGCACAGGACAATTCGATCAATATTTACATCCTTTTTTCAAAAAAGAAAACAAAAAAAAGAAATAACGAACGTAAATTCAAAAAAACAGAAAACAATCTTTTCAATTCAGGTATTTTCACCCACTTGCGGTATTTGCAACGGCTGGGAACCAAAATTTGAGTCCAAATTTTAACCGTTGCGCGATCTGCAAATTAAGTACAGTACAGTATTAACAGCCCATTTTCAGAGCATCTCTGGTAATGATTTAGCGACTACTATTACAAAGAAAGTTAAAAACAATTTGACGCTAGATGGCATTACTGAGTTGTTTGAATAGATTGCGAAATCTTGCAACGATTTTGAAAAATATAGTTTGAGTTAATTTGCACTCGCAAAAAATAAAATTTCACGGTTCGATTGTGTTTGTCTTTTAATACAAGCTTTGTATGACTCATCAGAATGGCCTAACCGCCTATCTTGCGTGGAAGGACTGCTGCAACTTTGAAATCAGAGTATTTCTCTGATTAATGCGGACCTGGTTTCGAATCCCATCCGTTGTCATTTTTCTGACAACCGGAGGCTGATTTAGATTGTGACGTTATGTCTTCTATTTTTTTTTTTTAATTGAAATTTAATGTACAATCGTTTTGCTAATGTTTGAAATAACAAATACCACAAAATAATTTTTCAACGTACTTGGGGCTGCGCTATTTATGATTAGACCACAGGTTAATTTTGCGCCTCTGGGAGTTGTCTGACGTCACTGACCACCAAAACTCTTTTTTGAGTCTCTTTTAGTAGCGTTTTGACAATAAATCCTTATTGCACTTGTTTGTGGCTTTAAGTTCATTAAAGTTGTCGTACTGTAATTAAAACCAGTATTGGAAAGAAAATGATACTGTTTGCTAAACTCTGTGCAAAGTGCAAAACATATTTTTGGGAACTATTTCGAAGAACGAAATAATGCGGATTGGTATATGCCAGTGGAAATGCCCTTTAGTTTTTTAAAAGAAAAAATAACTTACAGCAAAATCAAATTCCAAAACATAAACTACGTTATTTTATTTGTAGTGAGAGCAGAGTTCATGCAATGTTGTTCCCAATGTTGGACATCAACTCGCTAATTGGTTAATAACGAAGTTAAGTTTTTCATTGACAAGTTAAAAAGCTTTTGTGAGTTGACTTATTAACTATAACTTTTGTTAAACTACTTTAATGTTTACGTTAATCCGTTAAATTTCTAGGCTACACCATGCGTTCTAATGCCATAATAATAGCAATAAAAAAAAATAAATAAAAAAAGACTTCCACTTTGTCTATCTTTAATAGAATAATAAATACCGAAGCAACAAAAATCAGAATGAGCAATTTTTATCTCGTATGGAAATGAAATCATTTTATTGAGCATCAACTGCAGGTTAATATTGATTTGTTTTTTAATTAACGAATTAACTTTTAACTTCAACTTTCGTTACTTTTGTTTCTCAGTTAACTATTTAACTTTAACTTAGTTAAAAAATTGGTTGAAAATTCTTGGCGAATTAACTCTTAACAAACTTAACGTTTCTCATTAACTTGCTTAACACGAATTGTTCCAATTTAATTTTGTTTTTAGAAAACTTGGAAAATTCATTATTCAAGAGTTCGTGTTTTTTCTCTTTTGTAAATTAAACTCGCTAAAACGTATACTTTCGACTTTGGAACAAATTTTGTGATTTGCTTCCAAAATCAAGGTGAGTAGATCGTTTTCCTAGTGTCCGCTTTAAATAAGAAACACATTTAGATTTTGCTTCTTTTTTTAAACAACTTAATTTTTGCTCTATTTTGATAAAAATTGAAGCTTTAACACATGGCATAGAAATTGGCAGTGCAAACACGATTAGGGGCGCCGATAGCCAAACGTTGGCCCCGGGGACAGCTCAAATGTGACGGAATTGCGGTTTTGTGAAGCCCAAAATAGACGGAGAAAATTCTGCTCTTTGTTCCGAAAAAGATGTGATCACTGAAAAAAAAAAGAAAAAAAAGGTCTTCTCCGAAATTTCGACGGTTTTTTAAAAAAAATGGTCTTCACCAAAATTTTAACGGTTTTTCTGGCCAAAATAAGGTGATCTCCAAAAAAAAAAAGATCTTCACTGTCACTGAAGCCAATGGGCCCCCTAAACTCCATGGTCCCCGGGGTCGTTGTCCCCCCTGCTCCCCCTCTCGGCGGACCTGAACACGATTGAACTGGTAGCATGAATATGGGCTATGAGGGATGTGGTTAATGGTAAAATTTTAATTCTCTTATTTAGAAGCATGTAAATCTGAAAATCCTACAGTTCAATAAAACTCACTCGGAGTAATCTATTTCATCTATATTTTATAGAAAAAGATAATTGGGGGTGGGGAACTAATGGAATGGGGTTTGAGAGAAGAGAGAAATGATTGGTAATCAACTATTCCTAAGTTTATGTTATACTTTTTGCTGAAACCTATATGTTCAGCATTTAAAAAAAAGCGATAAAATTTGATTGCTTATTTTGGTCATTTTTCGAAGTTTTCACTGATTTGTGATTTGTTTTTGTTGATACCCCCTACCCAAAATACATTTTTCAAAAGAAGCTTTAAGTCATTTTTTAGTCCATTCCGGTGCAGAAGACAGTCTCAGAAGTGCTAAAAACGTGGTGTTTTTCTTATTCTGCATTTTGGTCGACTGGCAAATGGGCTGTGGCCCCCCAGATAGCCTCCCTTACTTGGCTCCGCTACTGTATCTAATGCCTGCTGATTTAGCTAAAAAGTAGCTACATTATGCAGCATTATTTCAAGAAAAAGTATTGGAGAGGATAGTAATGACTTTTAAAAGAAGAAATCCCAATGAATCTTTCTGCAAGCTTCTGCTCCGTTGCGGCCCAAAAACTTTTTATAACCGCAACTGCAAAGGCTTTCAAAACATAATTGTTTAATAATTGTCGCTTAGATTTTATCTAAAATTTGATTAAAGCATAAAAATAAATAAGCTTCCACTTTTATGCATTGTCATTTCATTAGTTTGGATTTTGTGGTTAACTTTTTTTTTATTAATGGTTATACTTTAAACAAAAGGCCTTTTCATTAATAAACTGCAAAACCTTATTTTAGAAAGGCATTTGTCAAAAATTGCTCGCCTTATTAAGTCACTATCCAATCAATTACATGTATTGGGATTATTGCTGATCCTAAAATATTAAGCTTGGTGTTCCCATGTTTAAACTAAAGTTTCAAACGTATACTTTTGGTATTTTTCGTTGAAAATTTCGAAATAATCCCACTTGAGTTGGGTGATCAGGTAACCAAGCGATAACTACCCGGTGACGGCTGATTGCGATACCGAGTGTTACGAAACAATTTGTAGGCTGATTGCGGATTTGGTACATGCTAGGACTGCCAGACGATTTAGAAACGTGTGAAAGCAATCGAAAGACCTTTTTTTACCTTTAATTGCGTGCCGCCACTTACGAAGAAAAAAGGTAAAAAGCAACGACAAAGTATTTAATTCCAAGTAATCGCGACAATCTTTCTATACAGGAATCTCCCTTTCAGCACTATATATAAGGAGTAAATACGATTCGATTGCCAGATGATAGCAACCTGGCCAAAGAAATCATATTTCGTATAATCAGCGAAATTCGCGTTATACTGCAAGTTAATAAAATGAATTTTGATTTTATAAAATTATCGACTCTTCATCTTAAAAGTCTTTTCTTGATTTGATTTAAACTAAAAATTTTAATGTTATTCTAATTGCTGTACATTTATTTTGTTGAAAATCAATTTTGTAGGACTTTTAATTTTGCTCAAATTTAAAAGCAAAACAAAGCTATTGCCTCAGCATGAAAAAAATGAATTCAGAACAAATGAAAAACTTTTACTGAAAAAAAAAGAAAACAGAAAGAAATACAGCACTTTGTCGAAATAATAAAGTTTTAGTGTTTGCATTAAACTATTGTAATTTCAAAATATATGTTAAAATTTTTTATCAAGTTGCCTCGGCCCAAACGCAGCGAAGGGACCCTTCGGTTTTCAAGTATACGCTGGCACCTATCCACCAGCCTACTACTCGCGGCGGAGACCACACTTTTTGAATGCTGATCGTCAATCAAGGAAGATGTGAATACCAATTTTTATTGTCTTTGCTTCAACGTGACCGGGAATCAAACCCGAGTCTACCTAAGCAAACCATATGGCAGCATTTACTGTATTTGTCAGTGTTTTTGCACGCAAAACCGTTAGTAGACAGTACAGGTACTCAGGCAGCTCAGCGAGCTTTTTTCTTGACAGTCTTTGAAGTAAAGCAACTCGTTTGTACCATTATGCCGAAAGTAAACCAGCGAAACGTTATGAAACTTCGATGAGCTTTGGCTGTTTTTTTTTTTAATTCGATGAACTCACTCGCTTTGCACTTTGCCACAATGCAGCAGCAGAAGCCGCGATTGCTACTATAGCCGGAGCAGGGGAATTTAAAAGTCGCAATATTTTAAATAAAAGTAGTTAAGTTTACGTTGAGGTTTTTAACAAAAATTTGAAATCCGGTTAGGATCAACAAGGCTGATTAATCGCTAAAAATTCTAGTTGGTCGAGCGATAAACGCGTTTGTCTCTGGAACGGGAGATGAAGAGTTCGAATCTAGGGCCGGTCAAATCGGACATAGTGTTGCCAACGGCTCGCCGCTGCTGCGACATTTTTTCGAAAGGGCTTTGTTGCCCAGGCGCAATGACACAGAAATGGGCCCCTTATTTAATGTTTAGGGGCAGAATGTTCAATAACAATATGCAAATCCCAAATTTTCAAATAAAAGTTAGAACAATTTTGCAAGCTTCCTTTTTTTCTTGCGTTTGGATTCAAAACTCATCAACGAGTCATAGAGTTGCCAAAATCAGCTCCTAAGGCTCCGTTTAGAGCCTTCAAGTGGTTGATTTTGTGGAGGCCAAAAGTTTTGAAGTAATTTTTTACACAGATATTCCAAGCAAAAAATCCTTAATAAAACCTTTTACAAAAATTAGGCTTATGAAAAAGTGGATGTAATACATTGTCATTTTAAGGATAAACACAAAAACATTTGGATTGATTTTGCGCTGTAATTACAGCTTCAAAGCAGACTCAAGAAATCTCATTGCATTCAACATATTTTAGGAAAAAAAATTTGAAACTTTATTAATAGCTTGATTAACGTAGTAGAAAAAATCTGAAAATGATTTTCACTTTTGGGCTTTTTGCGCTGTTGTCGTTCGGTGGAAATGTGTGGGGAAGTGAAGAAGTGCTGCTTAAAAACCTCTTCAAATATTCAGGTAAAATTTAACGTTTAGGTTCCATTAATTCAAAGAACATTTTGGGAGACAAACTTGACCGACTTGCACCCACTTATGAAATTGTCTGTACCAGTGGCGCAACCAGAAGGTGGAGGGCTTGGAATATTTAGCTTTTCTCCCTCAGCCAAGTCATTTGGAATTACAACCCAAACTTACAAGTATTAAACATATTTAGAACTTGCCAATTAAGTTGGGAGATAAAGGAACAAATAACTTTTTGTCTTAGCGATTAATTTTTATATGGCTCAAAAACGTACGAAATTTTTTTCAAATTGCATTAAAATGTTTTTTTTTCCCCAAAAATTACAAAAATTTTGCTGCGGCTGGCCCCAGACCTTTATTGCCTCCGGCAATGTGGACTCAGCCTCCATACTAACGTTTGTAATTCATTTGAGAATGATGCATGGGTTCACTCAACGTATCGATTGCCGGATACATTTTTGAATAGAAGAATTTTGCTTTGGGTTCGAGCCTACCTTTCTCCAAACAAAATCCTGGTTGCGCCCATGATCCTTAATTAGCCCTAAAGGACGGAAAGATCCTAAGCTTAGGCGTTAGACAAGCAGAAGCAAAAAAAAGTAGGTTGATCTGTACAATAATATCCTGATTACTCTATTGTGATTCTGGGACACATAACTTCCAAATATTTCGTTTTTCGTGCACACTCAAAAAAAAGAAAAGAAAAGAAAGACAATGAAAACAATTCTTTTAAGAAGTAGCCATGATAAACTACCATATTTCAAGCATGATTATTAAAAGGACATTTAAGTCAAGTTTGTCGCTGTTGAACAAACTGTTGGGAAAAGCCTAAAATGCCTTCTAACCAAATTTGAACTTTTACGTCTTGTCGTGTTCAAGGTATTGCAGCTCAAAGTTGACAATTTCCTCTTACTTCAGTTTTGCCATTTTTTAGTATATGTGATAGAAGATTAACTTTCGGAGAGTTGGCTTAAATTTTCTTGAAAAGCATCTAATTAACTATTCTGACTCTTTACATCGTTTTGACAACAACTCGGCCGAAAACACTTATAGAGAGTTACAAACCTGCAAATAACTTTTTTTAAACTTTGTTTGTAGTAGGCAACCCTGGCAAAATTTCTAGGGGGAAAAGCCTACGCAAGGTCGTAGAAAGCTCAAACTTGTTGACGTTAGTATTCAGATCTGTCAAAAATTTTTGAGAGAAAACGGAGCAGAAAATTTTCGGCTTGAATGCCTTTTTAAACTAACTTCAAAGATTTCAATAGAAGTTGAAATGTGTTTGTTTTATGTTTCTACATTTTTGATTGAGGTATCGTTGCAGATTCAAAGTTCATATAACTTCATAAGATAGGGGTGTCTGACGTGTTCAGTGCCGTCGCTACGGGGGGGCAGGGGCGCCCGCAGGGGGGGCAGGGGGGTGCACTTGCCCCCCCCTGAAAATTAGGATGTCAAGAATTTTTTTTTAAATTTTGCAAAATAAATCAAATATATCTATCTAACTAAGAAAACAACCCTTTGTGGAGCTTTTTTGCCATAGTGCAGAGGGCGGGGGCAGGAGAAATAAGATTGCCCATTGGTAGTGACTATTTCACCGAAAATTTTCAAGTTAAAGAGAATAAAACAAAAATGAGAAATATTCATCCGCGCTTTTTTCATTTGCTTTTTTAGGGTTAAGATTAGGGTTTGGGTTAGGGTTCGATTTGGGGATAGTTTTAGAGTAAGCATTTGAGTTCGGGTTAGATTTGACTCAGAATTAATAGAAAAGTAGATAAAAATTTGCGGTGAAATAAAGCCTTCCTCGCCCATTTTACGTGAATTATCATACAGCATTTTCTTAAAAGCGAGCGTAAGCAATGCTCCAGGATTAAGCATTAAACTGTTTGATAAAATAATTATGAATATCAAACGTTTCTGCATTTTGTCAATGAGCTGTTATAGGATCTAAATACAATAAATTGTTTAATGTTTTAAATTAACGCTGCGCTTATATAAACACTAAAATAATAATTACTCCGCCATTAAAGTAATCTGGCCCAGAACCGAAATCAAAACCAAACTTGCAATCAATAGCGTAGCCAAGGGGACTGCGCCCACCTGCTTGGCCTGCTGTAAACCAAAGTGCGCGATAAATAAAATGTCACAACTTTTGGCCTTCTGAGGCATTTTTTTGCAGTAATATGGTCTCTAAAGTTGTTCAAAGCCTTTTTTAAAACATTTATTATTAATATTATTATCAAAAATACAGCAAACAAATTAATCGATAACTTCAAAACATGGCTAAAAACTAGCACTCAAAATTGATCGCTTAATGCAAAATGCTTAACGTAAGCTACATAAAAAAAAAAGTATAGGGGGGCTATTCAGCGTATAGTTTATGTAATTACCACAAGTTTTTGACGTGAACTATGAGTAACGTGTGGTTTTGAAGGAGCTGAGCTATTTAATTCTTTTAAATGGCTTTCAAAGTGTATCAATTTAGTTTTTTAAATGGCTCTAAAAAGATGGGAAGTTTGATTCGAACAGCGTTGAAATGGCTGTTTTTTTCTATGAAATATCACCAAATTTGCCCAGCAGCTAGAGTTTTGCCCCAACAGCCTGGTCTGTGATATGCTTTAGTTGCACCTGTTTGTTCGAAACGCTGCCCAATTGAGACATCTTGCAAAAAAAGTTCTATCTTTAGATTAATCACCCCCCCTTAAACAAAATTTAGGGTGCACTCAGCTAAGGGATCTTAGCCTCCCCTTTTCCAAGTCACTTGGAAAACTAATCTCACACACAGGAGCGTAGTCGGGTTGGGGGGTGGGCTATAGCCCTACCCCCCCCCCCCCCCCCATTTGGCCGGTCGACCAAAATCCAGATTAAGAAAAATACCACGTTTTTAGCTCTTCTGAAACTGTTTTAATCACTAAAAATGGATTAAAAGTGATTTATAGCATCTTTTGAAACATGTATTTAGAAGGGCTTATTTGTCAAAAACAAAACTCACAAAGCAATAAAAACTATGAAAAATGTACAAAAATAAGCAATCAGAGTTGACCGGTAGTGTAAAATCACTGAACATCGTTTCATCAACAAAGGTATAATAAACTCAGGGATAGGGAGAGGGGGCTATTCAGGATTAGTTATATACCAATCACTTCTCTCAAATATCTTTCCATTAGCCCCCCTCCCCCCAATTATTTTGCTCTATAAAATATAGACTGAATAGATTACTCCGTTTGAGCTTTATCGAACAATAGAATTTTATGATTTACCAGCATGCAAAGAGAACTAAAATTTTACCTTAGCCACCTCCCAAATAGACCATTGAAGCAACCAGTTTGATCATGTTTGCACTGCTAATTTCCATGCCACGTTTTAAAAGCATCATTTTTTATCAAAATAGCCCTAAAATTAAGTTATTTTTGAAAAAAATGCAAAGTTTTCGAGCGTTGGGGGCACCGCCCCCAGATCTCCATACCTTTGGCGGGTGTAGGCTTTGCCCCCAGACCTCCAGCCTCGGGCAGCTGGGGATTAGCTTCTGGACACCAATGGCTTTTAGCGGCTACCCCCCAGACTCCCAAAACAGCCCCCCCCCATTGCAAATTTTCGGCTACGAACGTTTAAACGTGATTTGAATTCGACCTGCAATTAAAGAGGGCTGAAAGGGCGAGGCAATCAAAAAATTTCAAGTAGATTCTTAATATCAGCAACTTTGTTCGATCCAATGGCCTTAAAAACGTTCGAAATGAGATTCAAATGACGTTAAAGTGGCTATTTTTTTCCAGAAATTGCGAAAATTGCCCAGCGACTGGGGGCTTTGTTCCCAGACCCCCGTCCACGATACGCTTGAATTGCATCCGTTTGCTCAACATGCCGCCCAAATTGCAGGATTGTTTTAACAGGGTCATGTTAACTTTTGGTTCCAATCCCTTAGCAAAATCTTGGTTGCAGCTGTAAGGTTTTATTTTATCCAGCAGATACTCGATACGTCGTTTGCCCCCCCTGAAAAAATTTTTGCGGGCGCCTCTGCAGGGGGGCGTGACCCCTACCGGATGCTTGTGCCCCCCCAATTTAGGTTTATTAAAAAAACTGATTTTGGAATATCACTCAATGTTAGGGCAACACACAATGATTGAAAAAAGGAATAATTACGTTCAAACATAATTCGCTTTGAACGTTTTCTCAATTCTTTGCAAAATTGCTGGCAACCTACTGCTGTATCACATACATCTGACGCAATACTCCGTCTTGTTAACAAGTCTTTACGAATGTGGCGCGAAAGAGAGGTGTAAGCCTGCAGATTTGTTTCTGGTACTGCGTTAGTAATTATGAAACAAAATAATACGTGATGCATTTTTTTTTTTAAGACTAACTGTTTTGATCTTTCGAGTACACTCAAGATTTTGAGGTCGCAGTCAGTGGCGCAATCAGGGTGAAGGGGCTTTAGTCCCCTACGCCGAGTCACTTGGAAAATTTAACCTTAAAATACGAGCGTTGAAACCTATTTTAGATTTGACCTGAAGTAAATAGGGGGGTTGAAGGTGTTAAGCAATTTAATTCTTTGAACTTGCTTCTGAATTTCAGCAATTGGGTTATTCATACGGCTGCAAAAGTGCGAAATGAGATTAAAATGGCGTTAATATGCTATTTCTTTGCTGCAAAATCGCAAAAATTGCCCAGCGGCTTTGGCTCCGCCCCAGGCCACCGTTCACAGTCACTAAATATTTATTGATTATGTCCTGTCAGTCACACGCTTGAGTTACATTAGTTTGTAATGCAGGGGGGCTAATTCTGGCAGTTTTGGGGCAAAAAAATTTACTTTTAGCTTACCACTCTAAGCAAAATCTTGGTTGCACGTCTGGTAGAATTCACTGCTGTAGATAGATTTTTCAAGCAACTATAAGGCGCAGACGAAACGAGCTAAGAAACGCTTCCGGCCTTATTTTAAAATTGTGCATAATGGTAGCCGTACGATCTGAAGATCAGCTTTTACGTGCAAAATTTAGTGCCCCTCCACTTTTGGCTAATGCCCCCTCACTTCATTTGCTCTGGCGACGGCTCTGGATGTGATGTAACTTCTGAGACAACTTTTAATTCTCTGTTTGATAAGCCTTATGCAGTCATGAAATGTTTGGTTTAGTGTGTTATCACTGGCATATCAATGATGAATTCATTGATTAGTTATACTCGATCAAATTTTGATGAAAGCCTCCAAAACTTTGGCATTATCTTTCGATGATGATAAACGTAATTAAAATATTTTGCGTAATTTCTACGATAAAGACCAAAATCCCAGGAAATGTTGCATAATCTTGCAGACTTTCGAGCGAATTACAGCATTTCGTGGAAAGAAAATCTTGATGAATGTTTAACCCAATTAGTGATTTATTTAAATTTCTTTCGATTTCACGCCAAATATTTTTATCGCATTCATCGAGATTGCCTTTTCATTATAAAGATTAAATTTTTGCGTTTATTTAGCAATAATGCTACATCCAAATTTAAAGTTAAACGTAATTTATGTTTTCAATGTGAAACAGGATTATTTTAAGTCATAGGCATCTATCAAAAATACTTCTATAGTTTCCATCGTTAGTTTGTGGTCATTAACAGCAAAATTTGCTGCAAACAATGAGCACTTTTGTTTGCAAAATTTTAACAGGTCAAAGAAATGATTTTATACTGCAAAATATTGGTTAAAGTGATTTTGTACTCTGTGCAGAATTTATTGGCACCAAGTGGCGCAACCAGGAGAGGGCAAAGAGGGCTTTAGCCCCCTTCTAAGCCAAGTTACTTAAAAAATTTAATCTAACAATGTAAATAAATCTGTTTAAACGTGTTTTGACTTGACCTGTTTGTAAAACGGGAGCTAGGCAATTTAATTTTTCAACTCGCTTCTAAATCATAGCAATTTAATTCTTTCAAATGGCTCTAAAAACGTGTAAAATTGATCCGAATAGTATTAAAGGGATCCCGCTCGAAATTAGTCTTATTGAAGAAATGAGAGCAATTTAAGGTAATAAAGAGGTACTCAAAACAAATGTTCCATTATTCCCTTCATCCGCGAAAATAGATTTGATCGGTTTACTCCGTACCATTGGTAATCCTGCATTTCGAAACTTTGTGACATCAGAAAAGGATGACTTTGCGATCAAACATCGCTTTGCTTCTCTGCAAGAAATTTTGCTCAGTAATTCTTTTCTTATGTCACGAATTTTCAAAATGCAGGGTTACCAATAATATGCGGAGTCAAATCTGTTTTCGCGTGTAAGGGGAATGGTGGAACAAGGGTTAGGGCAACTCTTTATTACCTCAAGAGTTCTCATTTCTTCAATAAATCTGATTTTGAGTATGGTTTCTCCTTGAAATGACTATTTTTCCGAAAAATTGCAAAAATCACGTAACGGATAATATTGCTAATTAAGCCTTTAGAGACCAATTTTATTTGCTAAGAAAAAATTTTAAAAATTATGATTTTTGAGCAAAGTATCTTTTCAAAATGGGAATCCCATTACTGTAATATCGTTGCTGATATTTTTGTAATCGTATTTCAGGACAGAGAAATGTTGCACTGAACGAACATCCCATTGTAAAACGAAGCATCGAAACTGAAACAGATCGGGACACAAACGTAAGTTCACAGTTTTTGCTGAATTTACAAGGCAATTTGGAAACGGAAAATACAATGAAAAATGCCTCGTTTTAGCACTTTTGTACCTGAGTTTTGCCCTGGAATGGAAAATACCCCCCCCCCCCACTATTAGCATTTCCAAGTTTAGGTAACAACCTTTTTATTCTTTCTATTTCGTTTTTCTCTGAATTTGGACATAAAAACCGAGGCGATTTTAGTTGAAGAGCAAAATTGCCCCCAATTCAGCCGAAGATCTTTTTTTTGATCATCAACTGAATTTGGATGGCGAAATCGTTTCATTTCCAGATGTAAACCTCTCTTTTTTGTTCTTCTTTGGCCATGACTCCCGTAACAGCCCCCTCCCCTCCATTGCGAATTCCTGGCTACGCGCCTGAAACGTTATTAATTCTTTTATTGCTTTAGCAATCAAATTGCTTTTGAAAACTGTTATTGTCATTATCTCCGTAGTTGGTATGATTTTTGCGCACAAAATTTTTATGTATACCCCGATATATGCGTCATTTATCATTGCATACTCATGAAAGAAAAATTATTCCACACTTTCACATATCATCAAAAAAGTATAGTGAATGTTTGTAACAAGCAAACTTCATACAAAAAAGCATCAAAGATCAAAAAGATATTTCAGGTTTTTTGCCCCCTTACCCTTATTGCAATGGTATAATTTCGATGCTTTCTAAGTTCGTTTTGAAAACAACCAGCAGAATATTTTTGTTTCTGAACCTGCTATTTTACGTTGGTTCGATGTAGTTCGCATTAATTAATGTCGCAAATATGATAGCCTAATTGCTGGTCTCAGTTAATGAGAATAAATTTCATAACGCCTCAATATTAAGTGTTGTTATTGTTTTAATTGCATAGCTGTCGAAATAATAGTCACAAAAATTGTCACTTTTCAAAAAGTTTGTCGCGTAGCCCTTTATTACACCACTCCTAAGTCTTAATTAATTGACAATAGTATTTACTGGTACCTTTTCTGTTTTGGGATAAGCCATTTAATATTAGCTGCGGTGGCACAGAATTTCTAAATTTAGCCTATCAACAAAATTTTGATGAAGGTAATTTCGTCGCAGCTGATGTTCTTAGCATAACTTTAAACCGTAAATCATTGCGCAGAGGCAATTGGTATCAAGCATTTTGTTTAGGCTATACTTGGGGTTATCGTATTTGATCGCCAAGAAATAGGTCTTGACGTATGATGTGCTTGATGACTGCTTATCTTGTAACCTAAAAACAATCAAAGAATATTTGTTCTTATCGTCCCAAACCTTGGTATTTGTCTTAGCTGTCGTGCGACAGAAGATTTTGATTGTTATATCACTATTGCTTATACAATATCGTTTTTCTTTGAAATCGAAGTTCGCGGGAAGGGGTTTTCAATCCTTAACCGCACGTTTATTGCTCAACAACCAATTTTTTTTACGTTTTTGCCGGTTTCCAAAAGATGCAACTGCAATTAATACTGCAGTAAAATTCCCTTAAGGTCAAAGGGTAACCGCTGCATACTTGGAAATCGAAGCCACTTTAGTTGCATAAAATACAAATAAAGGGGCGGGCCTGCAATAAACAAGCATAAACGAACACAATGTTAAAAGGTTATCTCATCCCCAATGCACTGCAGCTGGAATGGCCTTCTCTAATCCTCGAATTAGATTTTCCCTCTTGTTTTGCATATAAACGTATGCTCCATCTTGCAGTTTCAATTGCAAATTTTTCGATGAACTCTCTCACTTTTTTAAACATGCTCAGTTACAGCGACAAATTGTGCCAAAGTTTGAAAGATTTTTATGCAATCTCGTTCGTTCAAAACTCCACGGCTTCATGATGTACAATGTAACTGAGCCAATTTACGTATATACCAAACGTCATAGCGTAAAATATTACACGTCACAATTTAAAAATTAAAACCAAAAAGCTTCATTCGTAATTAAGATCGTTGGGAGTGTTTTGTTGAAAGTAAACCAATTACGATATATGTGCTCTATCGACGTGCACTGCTTTTTGATATGTACTATGGTCCCACTTTTTCTGAATCAATTGTTGAATTTAAATTCCACGTTGTAACAAATTGTAAATCTTGTTTTACTTTTGTCAGATGCCGCTGATGATCCCGATTACGGGTGAAGCAGCCTGTAGGGTTTTAAATTTTTGAATTAATACGTGAATATTTTGTGATAAACGCTGTAGGCCCAGCTAAAAATATTTTTTTGAATTAATTGAATGATTTAAATTCCATGGAATAATACAATAATTATGCTTTAGCTAAGCATAACGTTAAATCTATAGAGACCTACTTTGCAGTATTTTAAATATAAGTAAACACGCGCCTCCACATGCAATGTTGTCAAAGTTTTTTGTTAACAGGTGACGATATTGCCTTGGCAACCTTGGACTCAATGTGACGCCACGAACTGCAATCACACTGGGACTCAGCTACGTTATCGAAGTTGTATAGTGAATGGTTTGGCGACGGATAGCGACACTCGTTGTGAAACAAGTAAAAATTACTACACCTCACAAACTAAACGTATTTAATCACATAGCAATATTTCAAGCTTTAAAATTTTGCTAGATTGTGCAACGGCATTACTAGCAATTGCAGACCCAATTTTTCCGCTTTTTTTAATTGGGGGCTTACAATTTTGACCTCTGACGTTTTACTAGTTTGTGTGACCATTGATTGGTGCAGAACTAAAATCTATGAGGAGTAGAACTAAACTTTTGAATTACAAAAGCTTTGGCTTAAGATTCAGTGATAACCCGCGCTTTTATAATTAAATGATTTAGATTTAATGGCAGCCCATGACAGCATAAATAGCACGTTGTGAAAAAGATTAAATTAGTTATCGTCTTTTTTGATGGGATCTTGATTTATATTATAGTTATGAAATCATATTTTAATCGGATTTGCGCTCTGTATAATATTGAATAACTTTCGTAAAAAATGAGGTTCGTTTTTAGGTTTAAAACAAGTGTACAATTTTGAAACTTTACGATCATAAACTTTTTTTTTAGATCTGTCTGAGCAACGACCTTGCAGAACTGCATGTGCTGAGGGTGTCCTTGCTAGTAGGTGAGATGATCAAGATGTTGCGTAATATCCATTGCGTCTTCGTCAAAAAAAAGGAGTGACTATTTCTCCGGGAAATTTTAGGTTAAAGAGAGTAAAGCGAAATGAAAAATAATCATCCGCGCGATTTTCATTTGCTTTTTTAAGGTCAAGATTAAGGTTTGAGTTATATACTGTGTTTGGATTAAGGTTAAGTTTGGGGTTAGTTTTAGAGTAAGGATTTGAGTTTGAGTTAAAATTACTAGAAAACTAGATAGAAATTTTCAGTGAAAAAAAACTCCAAAAAAATAAAATATTTGCTGGAGAAAATTTTTAAATTTTGACAAGACTTGAAAACTTTACTAATTCAAATAATGTATAAATTTATTGTTGCATCAGAACGTTTTTTTAACTTTTGATTTTATTTTAGTTGGTCGGAATGGAACACGTGGAGCAGCTGTCCCGTTACTTGCGGACAAGGGGAACAAACACGATACAGAGTTTGTGGAGTAGAGTGAGTAGGAAAAATTACTCATTACTATATTGCCTGAAAAATTTAATTGCCGTCTCCAACGAACGTTTGGACATTCCAAACTTATTTGGCGAAATCTAAATTTTCTTTTGCTTTTGATTAAAAAATACGGTAATTAAACTTCGCAGAGCAAAGTATGGCCATTTGATAATTGCCTTCTAGGTTAGAACACATCACCTTCTCACTCATTTTTAGTTTGATCTTTCATCTTATGTAATTCTCTGCGAACTATTATTTTGATTGCATTGCATTTGCATACAAATTTCTCATTGTCACGGACAAACGAATTCAAATTACCACTTGCAGGTCAAAGTTGTTGTATAAACAAGTTATTCTGAAATTGATTTTTATTTTAACAAAAAAGGAATCAACCATACATGAGTAATGTGGTTAAAATCAATTTGTTAAATCTAAACCATACATGGAAGCCAGATTAGGCGTGTCTTCAATTAAAGTTCCGTTTTTTTGTTGTTGTTTTTTTTGTTTCAAAGTGATCAAAAAATAATTTTGTATTATTTTTTGATTTATTTGAGATTTTTTTAAACAACAATTAATGGAATAACTGACGAGCAACAGCACGCGCTCATGCAGGTCAAGGTGAACATAGACATTGCCGGCGAAATTTATCCTAGTTCTTTTTTTAGCCAATAACGTCTTAAATTGATATGTAATTGAAAAAAATACATAATAAAATTACTGAGCAAGGATTTACGACTTTGATTTACGTATGCGCGATATTTCTTGCAAATGCATTGTAGTAAGATAAATTAAGGTTGCCTATAATAGGCATGTAGATCACTTTGGTTGTAAGATAACCTACAGAAATAGTAAAGTCCTATTTTTCCAAGATTCAGTTACAAATCACATTAAATCAGATGTTTTCTGTCGTTGATATTTTATGTCGAAGTTGTTAAAAACTTTGTATGTACAGGCTAATGCTTGTTACAGAATATTAAGTTCAGAATGTTTTTTGGGAAAGAGGTTGAGGCTTTAAAATAGATGCCATTTGCTTCTGTATAAGCTTATTGCTGCAAAGCAAAGTTGGATATTTTGAAACAAATACAAATATCTCTGATTCATCTTATCATGCAATTTTCACATTGGGCAGTAATATTTTTGCTCAAAACAACGTTTGAAATTGAGAGGGCCCAAAGATCTAATTCTAAAACACAACATTTTATTGATACTTATCTTGTTTGGATAATTACAAATAAAATAATATCAAAACTCATTTTATCAATGATCAAAAGATATTTTATGCATTTTTCTGCGTATAAAAACCATTGTGTTTATTAGAAATGCAAATGTTTTTGAGAGAGATGTTTGAACATAGCGGCGTCCTCCTAACTAATTTGGCGACCTTCTATCATCTCAGCGGTTTATCGATTTTATCAGACAACAATTTAATAAAAAATATCTGATTTTGTGCTTGCAATGTGTCATATCTACGTAAACTTTCCTCGATTTATGACAATTTGTTGCTGAGTTTTGACTGTGATTGTGTGACATTTGACCCGTTGTAAATAACCTATGAACCGAAGGCGAGTGCATAATTGTGTTTGTGAAAGTATTTTTTGTGTGTTTTCAAAACAAGCCAAATTTATCAAAAAAATCGCCTACCACAAGCCATAGTCATTTGCTGGTCCCAAAGTGTACGAAGTAAACGGTCACAGTTCATTTTAATTTTTCCTCCTCCTCTTCTCTCCTCCCTCCCCAAAACGCTCTTTTCCGTTTATTCATGACAACAAAATTTTTTGCTCCAAAACTTTTATTCATAATTTAAAATGTCACAAACACAAATGCGACACTGTTTAAAGACATGGTGTCCATCTCAATTGACTCATTGGATGTCGTAACGACAGAAAACTTCGTTAAAAGAAGCTACGAGTGATTTTATAGCAAAATCATAATAATTAAGGCATTGCTGAAGGCAGACGGTTGGCTGTGATGTTTCGGGATTAAGCATCATTTGTGTACAATACAGAAAAGAGAAAATTGGAAAAATACTGCACCAAGAAACTGTGCTGACAGTAATTCCGCTCAAAATTTTCAGCCTTTGATTTTTTTTAGATTTTGTTCTGGATCAGCTCTTGAATCGAGACCATGTTATGCGGAGTATACTTGCCCGGAGTGGAGTCAGTGGTTGGAATGGAGTCCGTGCACGGAAACTTGCGGAAACTATGGGATAAAAACCAGAACAAAAAACTGCTTGCAGCATAGGTGAGTTACGTGGCGGCTAGTTTTGATTTTTATGATCTCAATGCCAGCAAAGTATTCAGCGAAAGAAACAAATTTGAAATTGTTTCTGCGGATTTTGATTAAAAAAAAAATTAAAAACTTTTAAAATCTCACCAACTACATAAATTTTTCATCCCAGCGTTTTCATGATTACTTACATAACTATAGTATATTTAATTGACCTGAGCAACATTCATTTATTCAATTTACAACACTGAGTTCGATACGAGTAATTTAAGATTTGAAATTGCAGGATATTGCATCGGAACCAAACAATGAATGAAATTTTGAAGCAACTTTTTGTCTCATCAAACTTTTCAAAAAGTAAGAAAAAGATGGTATTGGTTTTTTGAAGGTTGTTCTTTCTTGTTAATTTGAATCTGAACTCTCTCATATATTGGGGTAAAATCGGACTTGAAAGAAAACAAAGCGAAGCGATTCGAGACAAAGTAACAAAAAATTGCATCATTTCAACTTGTGCTACTTGCAAGCTGCAACTATTTGCTTTACATGAGACAGATCTACATGAGTTTTTTCTGATTTTTTTTTATCATTCTGCTAGCGTATTTCAAGTTTTTTTGGGGGGTACCACTCAACAATGGGTTACTAAAGACTTGATCCAGGGGGCAAGTTTACTAGAAATTCGATGTATTTTTCTGCCACTTTTGGGGCATCTAAATGGGTTGCTTATTTTATCAAACTTAGGTGAAAAGCAAAAAGGTCTTCTTCCGGAAATTCGTCGCTTTTTCCGTAAGATTTAGCTGAAGACTTGTTTCCGCTTTTGTCGTTTGCCTTTTTTCCAGAAATTCTTTGCATCCGGGGGGCACTTTTCAGAAGGGGTCCAACATCTGGGAGGGCAGGCAAATGCCACCCACCTCTCGTAAGTTCCATTAGTGCCACTCAAATCGCATTCTTTGCCTTTGAAAAAAATCCACCAGTTGTCGGCTTTTGTTTTTCTCTGCTTTGTGCTTTGTTTGCTGTTATTCCAGCCTTTTCCCCATAAATAAGATTTACATGAAAATGCGTGGTACTTTTTAGTCCAATGTTTTTAGATTTAAGGGACATTCTTATTTGTATTTAATGTTTGATTGGAGGATGATTTTGCTTCGCTTGCGCTATCGCGAACAAAAAGTTGTTTTTGGAAATGATCTGTTTTGAAAACAAACTACCAACAAGCAAGGCAATATTTTGCAAATAATTTTCAAACTCCGACAGTTGCAAATAAACTATGGTTAGCCAATTTCAGTCTAATTTTTTTTAAACACAGCGGACTCCATAAATACTTTAATTAGAGGTTGGTAAATACGCTTAATTCTTAGAAAAATTGAAAAAATTAATTAATAGCAATTACCGGAAAATTGGAGCATCTAGCATTACGAAAAAAGGGCATAAGGTCATATGATCTACGCAGATAAATCTTGACACAAAATCGCTTGCAAAATATTAAGAAAATAGTTAAAATTGTTCAAATACCGGTTTAAAAATAATTTGACCCAAAATTTTGGTTTTATATTCTAAATACACTCAAAATAAGCAATTCGAAATTAAGCAAAATTTGCAGTAAACGCTTTGATAATTTTTACGTACTTCCTCTTTCGCTTTCTACACAAAATTGGTGGAAGAATGTGCATCCACAATTCCGCACGTGGTATAATTATAAACCATACGGGATACATTAAACATATTGAACCAAACAAGATTTTGTACGAAGAAGAGGCTCAACTTTAAATAAAACTTTTAAATGAGTTAATTTTTTATTATTATTCATAGATTATGCTAACCAACTTAGATGAAATTGAATTTCGTGAAACGTGTTGTTGAAATTTTGCACAAGTCATATTTTTCAAAACTTTTGGTTTTAAATTTAATTAACTTTTTCAGGCGTAGAATTCGACCTTTGCAACCAAAGTGAAAGTGGGTTCGAACTCGGTTTTTGTCTGGATCAGCCTCAGTGCAATTACACTTGGTCCAACTGGACAGAATGGACGGAGTGTTCGGAGTCTTGCGGACATGGATATCAAACCTCAAACAGGCATTGCTTGTCAGGTATTTTCCTAAAAAAGTTAGTTATTTTCTTAGTAGAATGTAGATAGAAGATAAAGCGCTGTAACTGCTGAAACTGAATAGACTTTTATTTGATTTAATTTTTTTTGATTGATTTATTTCTTTTATTTCATATCACTTAATCAAAAGTTTAATTGGCAACTGGTAACATTTATCATCCTTGTTTTTTTGGCAACCAATTTTTGTATCAAAATTGTATTGTTTTGGAAAACAATTATAAAAATTGTTTTACACTGCAAATTGTGGCAAATACTTGACTATTCTGATTCTTATTACAGCACATACTTAAGTGTCAATCTTGTATACTCTCAAACAAATCCTGAATATAATTTATTTTTTAGTTTCAACTGTGTGCAGAATTTTGTTTTGTTCGTTTGTTGTTTTGCCTGTTTTACAATAATAGCCGAGTAGCGTGAGCATGCCAGTCTCTATTTCTATTGCAAGTATCAACGTTGTGACTTGGCATTCAAAATAAAATTCAGAAAGAAAGATTTCATGTCGATTCAAATCAAAGATTTTTACTAATTTGTAGGCTCATAGGTTGCGCAAAGAACAGTTTAAATGTCGTCGATTAGGCCTTGTACATTTTTGTGCATGGAAACTCTAAGGTAGATTTTGTTGCTTTGCGATTTCGAAATGTCTGATGCTTCTAAACGCCTAATTGTTGCAACCAATACTGATTGTGCATAAACGTTTTACTTCGAATACAAGATACAGAAATATTTTATTCAAGATTCGTTGGAAGAAGTTGTAAATATATTAGAACCATACCATTTCATAAGACATCACTATAACATTTTTGAAATTAACGCATGAGCACAAGAAATTTTGAAATCAAAGATGCTTTTCAAGAAGTAGGCAAATCGAACTTTAATCCATTTAAGTCCACTTTTATTCTCTAGCAATATGCTCTGCGCAAAAGCGAGGCTAACAAACTTATTTTTTGATTTCGTTAGGGAATGATTGCATTGGGAATTCTTTGAGGTTCCGGCATTGTTCTACGCCTCCCTGCTGGTCACAATGGACGGTGTACTCCCCTTGTCCTAGATCATGCGAGGTGTCCGGAGGATTTCAGATCAGACGTCGGACTTGCGCCGGAGAGTTTCTCGATTTCGAACAGAACGAAGGATGTGTAGGAAATGACACGGAAATAACTGCTTGTGACGCTGAGGTAGTTGATATTTCACCACTGTTCTTGTTTTCTTTTCTGATTTTTTAGACAAAAATTGCCTTGAATATTTTTTGCTCTATGAATCCTTCTGACGCAGACTCTTATGGACTGGTCAAAGCCGTTTTTGTTCTACGATAATCTAGACTTACGCAAAAGTAACAACTTTCATTTATCACAATGATACAGAACTTTTACAATCCATCCCCAGACCTCCTTCTAAAACTGACAATTATAAAAAAGCATGTTGGAGGCAATATCTCAGTCGGTAGAGCGTCGGAAAGTAATTGAAAGCCGGTTCAATTCTCGAACCGGTTGCCAATTTGATTTTCGAACTGTCAATGCTCTTGGGAAAAACGTTTCGCGCATATTCACCATTGGAGCAAAGCGGTCTGTCCGTAGTAATGACCCGGCATGGCAAAGGACCTGCAAAAAGAAACCAAGAGGAGCCTAGCGTTGATGTGGTTGGACAAATACAGAGTTCTTGGTCCATGTGCATTAAATGAATGAAAGAATATGTTCATTCTACACAAAATAAACAACCCAAGCAGTGGCGTAACCTTGGAGGAGAGCTAAGGAGACTCCCCCCGCTTTTTAGCAAAACCCTAGTTGCGCGCTTGATACCAAGTACACTAATTTTTTCTGCGATTAATCCTTTTGATTGTTTGTGTTATTTGCATTACACGAGTCAGGAAACATTGTTTGTTTATTGAATGGCGAGTTGTTTCTTCAGACATGCTCGCAATGGTCCCGGTGGTCTCGGTACAGCAACTGTTCAAAGACGTGCAACGGCGGAAGGCAAACCAGGACTCGTAATTGCCAAAAGGGAGTTTGCATTGGTAGAAGAAGTGAATCAAGAATTTGCAATACTCAAGTAATGACAGCAACACTTTGTATTCATAACAATGCCCTATAAAATCACCATTTACTGTAGATTTCTCTTAACTATTATCAAAATGTCATTCCTGGTTAAATAAAAAAATTGTCGCCAGCGTAGCCGAGAGGATTGCATGATCTCTATTCATCTCTCATCCCTGGATAAGACGCTTTACGATGATTATCTCTGCTTAGTGACTTCAAACAAGCGGCAAATTTACGTGGAAAGAAGTGAAACGTCAACCGGAAAGCTTGGAAAGAAGTCAACTCCTAAGCAGGTGCGGATTGGTCCAAAATAAAAGCGCCACAGTTGCTTCCTCGTGATTGGAGGATAAATATGGATCAATCAATCAACTCTTTATACTCGTTTTATTCTTCCGAAGCCTGTAACGAGTTTGCGTGGCCCATCTTTGGTGCCAGTCTATTACAGAGAAATTTAGCAATGGTGGTGAGGGTTTGGCAAGTGTGTTTAATTTTTGCCTGCTCGGAAATGGAACACCAGTTCTCACGTTCTTAAGACAAGAGTATTGACCACTCATCTTTGACCACTTACAATAAAACTTGCAAGATTATAGATATCGTCAAACTAGACAATCCAACTCCTTGTACCTATATTTGCCCCTATACAAGAAATCTGTTTGCCAACAAACTATCTCATTTTTTGGAGTTAAAATTTGGAATGATCTGCCCTAAACAATCAGAAGCATAAAAAGCTTCCCAAAATTCAAAATTACATTAAAAAAATTTTACTTAGAACAAACTTGAATCATTACATTGTAATTTAGCGTACTAAAACTGATTATTGACAACTATTAGTTCTTGGTTTGTTTTCTTTTGTTTCACTGTTTTAATGTGGGTTAGTTTTTCTTGTTTCGTTCAGGGCTCTTAAACCACTGCGATGTTTGCATCTTGCTAAAAGCCGCCTTTCGGCTTCGCAAGAGTTCTGGGAGCAATAATTCATGATTTATTATTACCTGGTCTTATGCTTTTTCATTTCTGTTTCTTGTGCCCAAATACAATACAATACAATACAGCCAAATGACCAGTTTTCGAGTAAAGTCTACTACTTATAGTTCATATTATGCGAATACCTAACCAAGGGAATCGTTGCTTTTAGCCTTGTCCTACTTGGAGTCCGTGGTCTTCCTACACTTGCTGCAGTGAAACATGCGGAGAAAACGGAATGAAACAACGGACTCGTTTTTGCCAGTTTGATTATGAATCAACAGGTACGAAAAATGCTAAATTAATTAATAAAAGTGCCTGTGTTTGGATACTGGCTGGGGAAGAGGCGTACGTATTTGCAAACTTTGTAATGTGGATTTGTGATGAAAAAACAAATCAACTGGTGTGTGGAAGTGATAAGATTTTTTGTTGGGTACTGCAAAATTCTAACAAAAAAGGATGAAAACGGATGAGACTTTATAGCTAGGCAAAGTGAAGACTAGAAACAAAAAATAAAATTAGCACTTTGTTTATTATTATTCTTTGTATGGTCACTGCTCGTCATGTAACTGTGCGATGCGACTGTAGTGATATTGATAAAACTGAATTTACAAAAAAAATTGTGCATCATAGGTTGTCCTGGAAATAAAATCGAACGAGTTCCATGTTTAAGGCGGTCCTGCAATGCCACTCTTTCATCGGTTTTTGATTCTTTTGAATGTGGAATTCAAAGAGAACGAAATCTTCCTAAATTGCGAATCATTGGTGGACAGGTAAACCTCAATTTGTAGTTTTGTTTGATTTGCAATAGTCCTGGGCATTCTGATATACATTTCTTTTATCAAAGAGTTCTCACAACTGATGAAATGTTTTCAACATTGTGGAAGTGTTAACGACTTGTCCTGGGTTATTGTCCGTGGGTTAACGAATTGTCCGTGGGTTAACGAAACTTTAAAAAAATTAGAACTTTGAAGTAGGAGTAGTCAACAAAAGTTAACTTTGACAAAACTTTTAACAAAACTTTGAACGAGGATAAATTTTAAACAAACGATCTCAAATTGTTTGGCATTTTGTTAACTTTTTACATTTGAAAGTTGAATCAATTAAAAAAAAAAAATTAATGTTGTAACGTTTTTAAAATAATAATTTTTGCGATAAATTTTTAGGAAAGTACCCAACACGGCTGGCCGTGGCAAGCAAGTTGGCAGTACAGGCGGTGTGGATTTTTCAGTTGCGGCAGTTGGAGTCATTTGTGTGGAGCAACTTTGGTGGCTCCAGAGTGGCTTGTTACTTCTGGTCATTGCATCGAAGAACCGTAAGTAATTATTGACATTCTTGCTAGTTATTTCATTAGAGCTTCTACTAACTTCTATCAAACTTTAATTTTTTTTATTTTTAGCGGTAGATTTCAATTAAATTATATTTTTAATCTCCAGTAGTCTTGGCCAAGAGAAAGCGAAGAGACCTTTTGGTCTTCGAGCCAAGCTGCCACCTGCCCACCTGTGGAGGTTTCACACTATCCCTTTATTTGTTGAACGTCAAGCAGGAAAGCTGTGAATACCAATTTTTTATAGTTTTTGGTTTCAGCCGATCGGGAATCGAACCCAAGTACTGTTTCAGTTGCAGACGTTCAATCCACTCGACCACCGTCAGTAGCATACGTAATCCTAATGAGAAAAAATTAATAATGTATTTGAGTTCGAAGAATTACGATTTTTGGTATTCACTTAGATAAAACCAATCCGTTATTGATTTTAAACAGCACATAAAATATTTCAGACTTGTAACTCTGCCTTTCAAAGGTTGTTACCGGATTAACCGGGTAATAAGATGGTGCCATTTTGTCACAGAATAGATTTAGCCATTCCTTGTTCAAGTGCCCCGCTGTCCGCTTTGTAAGCTTTTGCTTTTGAAAGATCGCATTCCACCATCTACTACTCGTGGATAAGCGAGCTTGTTTTCTGCTAATTCAAATTCGGTTTTATATATTTGTCTTCGCGAATTTTTCAGAATAAATAAAGTGGACCGTAATAATCCCGGTAACGACTGGAGTGTGGTTCTGGGGATGCATCGGTTGTACCGGGACGGCGAGCGACATTTTCTAAGTCGCGTTTTTGTACACGAAGACTATTTCTACAATTACGTAACGGATGGTACGTGTAATACTTTTGTAACTTACGGTTAAACCAACAACTATTGGAAATGATAAATTGATTGATTTATCCATATTCATCCTCCATTCACGATGAAATGATGGTGGCGCTTTTGTTTCGGACGAATTGTCCTCACCCGCTGAAAAGTTGACCGTATTCTCCAAATTTTCCCGTTGATATTTGACTTCTTTCCACGTAAATTTACTGCTTTGTTCCAAGTTACGCAAATATGTGAAGAGCTATCGAATTAAGTTTAAAAAGCAAACAAAAAGAAAAATAAAACCCAAACCAAACGACTTCAAAGAACTTTGTTGTTGTAGTTTGATTTTAATTCTGCAGTCACCGGACTGCGTCAAACGATGACTATTGGGTGATCTCCACACTAGAGGAATGAGCATCTGCTTTAGAAGTGTTCATTGGTCCAATGTACCCGTAAATTATATGGTTGTTGAGCACATAACATCAATGCGTTTCTTAAAGCTAAATCGAAACTTTATTTTTAGCTGATGTTGCTCTCTTGAAGCTTCGCGAGCCTGTTACATTATCAAGTAGAATAAGTCCAGTGTGTTTTCCTCATCAATCCCAGCCAGAAGTAGGGGAATCTTGTGTCGTTACAGGATGGGGTTTTACAGGTTAGTTTGCTTCGACTTTAAATAACACAAAGCAAATCCTCGATTCAGTAAATTGTAAAATACTACTAAAAGTGCAAAAAGTATTTTAATTTCTATTTTTGAATTGTAAAGCGAGTGGTCAGTGGGAAAAGGATTCACCACTACTCTATCATTCCAGGTTCACTCATCCTTTAACTGTAAACTAGCGCCGATTCGTCGATCATGTGGTTGGCATGTAGCGTGGTGTTTTACATGCCCATTTTCCATTTCTGGTTATTGTTAAGTTTTATCAAAAAAAAAAATTAGGGATAACCGAGCAAATTAAGGAACAAAAAAAGTCTTTGACTGGCACGGTTTTTTTCCTGTGTTACCCTGTTTTTGGATGACTCAGCAATAAACAGGCTTTCCTGTTGGTCGAGCAGTAACGCATTCTTCTCTCGAGCGGCAGGTCTGGGGTTCAAATCTCGAGCCTATCAAATTGGGCACAGTGTTGCAAATGGCTCGCCACCACTTCAACATTTCTTCGAAAGGAACTGTGTTGCCCCCGCACAATGACGCGGAGATGGGGTCAGCAAACTTGTTACACGCTTCGGCGTAATACAGCGAGTAAAATGAAAGATTTGATTTGGTTTGAACCAAGAACAGGTCTGAAATGTGTGCATGTAAAACGTTATTACTGTACATTTTTCTTTTGTTTCAGAACCTCCTTCAACATTTGGATCAGATTTAGCCACCACTTTAGTAGAAGCTGAAGTTCCGATAATGAGTTTTGAATCGTGTTTAAATCTGGGACCGGATTATGAAGAAAATTTGAATGAGACTAATCATTTCTGCGCCGGGATTCCAAACAACACCTCGGCCGATTCATGCATGGTGAGTACGAAAGATATACGTTTTTTTTCGAAGTTGATCCGTCGCATTCCCAGTCCATTGATAACAATTTCATTTGAGTCGGCAGCGTGGCCGAATGGGTAAAGGCGTCGTTTTTTACGACGACCCTGATCGAATGATCTGGGTTCAACCCGCACCCTAGTCACGTTGTTGCGTCCTTGGATAAGACGCTTTACGATGATTATCTCTGCTTGGTGGCTTCGAACAAGCAGCAAATTCAGTGAACAAGAATTCGAAGAAATCCACAGGAACATTGGATCATCAGAAACTCCTAAGCAGGTGCGGATTCCTCCAATCAGGAAGTAGTCTTGGTAATGAAAAGTGTGCGGATCGTCCAATACGTTAGCGTCTGACGCTGTCCGGTGACAGGAGGATAAATATGCGCCACAACAACAACAACAACAACAAGTTAGCTTGAAATAAAGCGGCGATATCTGTCTTTGTGTAATTCAACTTGGACCAAAAAAACCTTTTGCAAATAAAAATCTTCGGAAAGAATGAGTAGTTGCTACTTCTCATGATTTGAGCTACTTAGGAATTAATATCCTTAACCTATGTTATGAGTACTGATCCAGAAGCGAATGCGTTATTAACTGCCATTTGGCTACATCGGTACCTGTCTAGAGTATTTATCACACCAACGCATTAAAAAGGTTACTAAATTTCAGTTTGTCCGCTTCTATTTGTAATCTAGGCACTGGAAAGCAGAAGCTTTTTAAGACCCAAGACAGTGCAATTGCACAGTTTGACTCGGAGTATATTTTTTGCTCAAAAATTTTGGACAAATGCCCGAATTTAGACGTAATTTTTCGGTCATTTAATTTTTTTCGGTCATTTTCATCATTGAAAACGCGATTTTTGTTCTTAAATTCAAAAATTTTTAATTTTTTTTTTGGTTATTTGACCGAGTGACTGATTTACTATATTTTCTTCTAAAAGTTGTGATCAACTCAGGCACGTAGCCAGAGGGTAGCAGGGGGGAAATTGCCAGGGCCACCGAGAGGGGGGCAGGGGGGTACAATGACCCCGGGGCCCATGGACTTTGGGGGGCCCATGGGCTTCAGGAAGGCTCGAAAGGGGCCCATCAAAAACCGATAGAATTTCGGTGAAGACCTTTTTTTTTGGAGATCACCTACTTTTGACCAAAAAAATTGCTAAAATTTCGGTGAGGACCTTTTTTTTTTCTAGAGATCACCTACTTTTCACCGAAAAAACCGCTAAAATTTCGGTGAGGACTTTTTTTTTTTTTGGATATCACATCATAATTTGGACAAAACTGCGGCATTGTCTTCGTCTGTTTCGGAGTTCACAAAACCTGAAATCAGTGGCGGATTTAGGGGGGGGATGGGGGGGATGCATCCCCCCCCCACCAGCCTAAACATAACGTGCATATGAATAATACTTAACTTATTTAAAAAAGCAATCAGTGAATAGTCGTTAGCCCTTGTGACTGTGATATAATTTCAAAAGCCAAGGGGAGGGGGAGGGTGCAAGAAAATAGTATTTGCCCAGCGAAGTTTTTACAAAACAGAAATTAGTCTTTTACAGGTCCGATTGATTTGAAGGCGCCAAATCTGCAAAACTCACAACTTGCACTTTTTAGCGATAAAACCTACACAATGCAAATCATTTCTTAAGTGACATATTAGGCTTATAAAAGTGAGCATTAAGCTAGGTCAAGAACATTAATCCTAAGCAGTAATGTAGCCAGGGGGGGGCTATAGTCCCTCCATCGGCCTGTCAACCAAAATGCAAAATAAAAAATATCACATTTTTAGCACTTCTGAGACTGTTTTTCGCACTAAAATAGACCAAAAAGTGATTTAAAGCATTTTTTGAAACATATGTTTAAGGGGGGCTAATTTATCAAAAATAAAACTCACAAATCAAAAAGAAAACTTTAAAAAATGACCAAAAATAAGCAATAAAATTTGATCGCTAGTGTAAAAAACTTGTGCACGGGTTTCATCAGCAAATATATTATAGGCCTAAACTCAGAAATGGGGTGTAGAGGCTATTCAGTTTTGGTTAATTACCAATCACTTGTCTCAATTCTCTTTCCATTAGCCCCTATCCAATTATTTTTCTCTTTAAAATATAGATAAAACAAATTACTCCGTGTGAGTTTTATTGAACTATAAGATTTTATGCTTATGATTTACCAGCATCCAAATAAGAGAACTAAAATTTTACCATTAACCACCTCTCACACACGGTAGTCCATTTATGCAACCAGTTGAATCATGTTTGCACTGCCAATTTCTATGCCGCAATTGAAAAGCATTACTTAGTCAAACTAGCTCTGAAATTAAATTATTTTTGCAAAAAAAATGCAAAATTTTTGAGCGCTGGGGGCTCCGCCCCCAGACCCCTAAAACAGCCGCTCTATTGCGAATTTCTGGCTACGCGCCTGGTTACAACACATCCGAATTTTTGAGGTTTTGTGCTTAAAATTTTTATCATCCCCCCCACCAAAATTTTCTGGATCCGCCACTGCTTGAAATCCGGCATATTTAAGCTGGCCCCGGGCCTACGTTCGGCTCTCGGCGCCCCTGGCAATTGCCCCCCCAAAATTGTACTTTGCCCTCAAATAAGTTTAGTTGAACGTCATTTTTCACAAAATTTTATCGAACATATGCATGTGCAATACATAAATGTGTTACTCTACCCCCCAAAGATTTATATTCTGAGTTTGCCAATTGCGTGTAAAATCAACGCTTCATTCCGTGAAGACTTCTAATTTTTTTTTGGTCTTCACTGAAATTTGGGGGCAAAATCAGCTCTTCATTCTGTGAAGACCTTTTCTGGGGAGGGCTCTCCCAGCGCGAAGCCATTACCCCCCCAAAAAAATTCCATTCTGGTTACGTGCCTGCATCAACTACCAACAAATGACCGAAAAATAAAAAAACAATCCAAGTTTGGGTAGGAGTTCAAGATTGCGTGCATGGGGTTGGGGCTCAAAAACTGTTGAGCCGAATGAGACTGGATAACTTGTAGCTCTTTTGGGCTACTTTAGTAGTCTTACTAAAGACTTTTTAACGATAGTTAATGCTACTTTTGCCTCAAGTTACGGTCCCGTATTTATAGGGTGACTCTGGAGGACCTCTCGTGTGCAGGAGAAACAACAGCGATCAATATTATTTTTCTGGTATCACGTCATTTGGATTCGAAGAATGCGGAACTCCAGGTCATGTCGGAGTATATACTCCCGTCGTTTCCTTTGAACACTGGATACGGTCAACTATTGATTACGTAACAAACATGTGCTAGTCTTTAGTGACGTCATACATCGGGTGCTAAGATGTAGCCTAATCATTCTAAGGTCCAACATTTTGCGTTTTTCGTAATTTAGCATATGCATTTGGCCGCAAAATTAAGTCAAAGATAATCATATTTGAGCTTGCTTACTTTGTATTTGACAAATGGCAATCATGCACGGAACTGTCTTGGTTCTTACTTAATTTTAGGAACTCAAATAGCTTCACTGCAGTAACTTTTTAAGTTTGAGTATGTTTTCAATATTATTTTGTATTAAACGTTTTGTTTGAAGTGCGATTACGAGAAATTAGTGATTTTTGTTTGTTCGTTTTTATTGTTGTTTGCGTTTTTTCATACTTTGCACCAGGCACTTGCAATAAACTGTATCACAAATTAATCTCTAGTCAAACAACACAGTGTAGTAGCCTAATATACAGAATACTGCACAACAGCACAAGAGTGCATGTGGTAATGTATATTGTGTCTTTTGAAGGCTTAATACCAGCTATGATGCTTGGTGCACTAAAAGTAAAATCCTGTTTATTTTTACAAGAAGGCCACACCAGCCCTACCCTTACTTTTGATATTTTTCTCATCTTCTGACTGGAATGTCACTGAAATATATGGGGAATAATTTAGGGGAAAAGCTAACTCGGCAAAAGTATCAGCAATAGTAACGGAAAGAATTTTACTTTTTTCCAAAATTTTACATTTGTTTGAAAAAGTTAAAAGCTGAGCAATTTCAAACTTTGGCGAGACCATCACCGTCAGTTAGTCAGACGTTGAGCGCGCTCGCCTTCGGAATGGTTGGTCTCAGGTTCGATTCCTGGTGTTGCAGCATCCCCGGTTAGATAACTAAAGAGTTTCATTTCGTTATTGCTTTTTCGTTCGTATTTATCGTTGAGATTTTTTTATTACTAATAGTGCTTTTTGATGGCATAAAATAAACAAAAATTTTTAATCATCTTTGTAATAAAACTGATCAGTAGCGAGTAGAAAAAGCGTTTGCTATTGAAACGATAGGCTTGACTTCGATTTTGGGTGAGGTCAAATCGTGGTCTATAAGAATTGCCGAATCGGTAACTGTAATTACCTTTTATTCACCAAGTCGCCTCGGCCAAGAGCGAGCGAAGGGATCGGTCGGTATTCTATTCAAGATACCACCCGCCCACCTGTTTATCACACTCGGTGGAGGCTTCACACTGTGGTATTCACATCTTTTCTAGTCGACATCACAGCTTAAAAAAGCGACATGAGAATACTCCACGAGCCGTGAAAGCTGTTTACTACTTAATAAAATTTCAGCTCCTTGATTGCTTTACCAAATAAAAAACTATGCTAAACTGGATTTTGATTTTAGTGAGTCATGGAAAAATACAGCCAATGAAAACATCGATACTCTTGTCCAAAGAAAAAATATTTTAAACCCATAGCAATTTCGTCAACCGAAAAGAGCTGAGGATTGTGCAAATTGGTGCAATCAATGAATAAGCTGCGTTTTGTTGCAAATTTTTAATTTAGAGCTTCAAAAGTCTTGCCAGGACTTGGAAAAAGTACGGTTAAACATAAAATTCCGTGTTCCGGTAATGTTCATCAACAGGCGTGTAACCAGGATTTTTCCGAGGGGAAGTTTGAACTCAAAGTTAAAGTTTGTCTGCGTCTCACCAAAAATTATTAGTGTAATATTTAGTGATAATTATTACCTGTAATATATAGTGACTATATGGTCTCACAGACAGATGGAATATTTGGACGCAAGTTGATTTATTTCTTTAAAAAAAAGTAGCTATTTTAACGCCATGGATATAATTCATTTTGTGATTTTGCAGGTTCTTTTGTAATTGATTTTGCACTTTTGTAGAATCATTTGAAAGAACTAATTGCTAAGATACAAAAGATTTTCGACAGAATCAAGTTCTCAGCCAAGTCTAGTTTATTTTACCATACGTTAAAAGCAGCGATGGCGGAACCATTTTGAAAGTAGGGGGCCCAAAGTCTATCCAGTTTTTTCACCTACAGCGCATAACGCGCAGTTATACGCTTACAGCGATTTTCGTTGTTTTAGCACTAGCTACTGCAAATGCAGCACGTCGCTAAAGGTTACCGAAACAATACAGTTCGTTTAAAAAAGTGCCCCCATAAATGTTATTCCAAGCCGTAATTAATCATCAAAAACTATAGCAATAATATTAGGCCTATCCAATATCCACAATAAAACAGTCGCAAATTTAGTCACAGCAAAAATGCTACATTGTTATATGTTAAGGTGAACTTACACAGTATCCGTTTTTCGTACGTTTTCGTCCGTTTTTTTACGTTTTTGCTTCTTCTTGAAAAAGTATGCGCTTTTTCATCCGCATTTTTATAAGTCCATATCCGCACTAACCAGACAGTCACATACTGAACAAAAGTTTTCCGAAAAAATTTTTTTGTAAAGGGGTACAGCTCTATTTTGAAATATCGCTCTTATCCTTCATACACAAAATTTTTGAACAAAATTTTTACCTATATACAACAGTCTACTTAGTGCGGATATGGACTTATAAAAATGCGGATGAAAAAGGGCATACTTTTTCAAGAAGAAGCAAAAACGTAAAAAAACGGACGAAAACGTACGAAAAACGGATACTGTGTAAATTCACCTTTAGTAAACACACTGCAAATGTACACATTAAACTCGACATACAGCCCGATAAAAAGGAGGATACCTGATAAGTTAGGGCCTTGCCTCAATTTTTTTCTTGAAATGTATTGGATATACTGACCAATTTTTTCTCTTTGTTTACATATTTCATTGCAGGCTTTTAAACTCCCGATATTTTTTAAAGTTTCGACTCCTGTACTCCACGAGTCCACAGTCTTGCTTAAATCTATGAGAACTTAATTTTTTTGTAGTAACGTATAGCTTCACAAAGATTTGCCAAAATCTCCAGTATTTGATCACTGTTAATTTTGCGACTGCGATTCCACTAGCTTGTGCGCTTGACTTAAAAATAAACTCAGCTTATCATATTATGGGTCTATTGCAAACCGTAAATGGTAAAAGGCAGTTTAATATTTCTATTCCAAACCCAGTCTTCAGCCCTCCGTTTAGCTAAATTTGCAAACTTACTTATCATTGTGGGAGTGCCAGTACCGCTTCGACTATCATATAGCTTGAACTTAAATCGCTGGCAAGGCCACTACCATTATCCGAATGTTCGTCGCTATCTTCCCCTTGGTTTATTATCGGCTGTTTAGATGGAGGTTCTGAACTTGACTGTTCTGCTAACGAACGTTTGCTAAATAACGATGTTATCTTTTTCGTTTTATTTCTAAATTAGCATTATAAACGTGCTAAGCTCAACAGCAACATATACAAATAACACATTACAGGCGCGTAGCCAGAAATCCGCAATGGGGCGGGGGCTGTTTTAGGGAAGATAGCCAATGGGGGTCTGGGGGCGAAGCCCCACCCGCCGGAGACTGGGGGTTTGAGGGCAAAACCCTCAGCCGCTGGAGGCACGAGGGTCTGGGGGTGGAGCCCCCAGCGCTCGAAAATTTTGCATTTTTTTGTAAAAATAGCTTAATTTTAGGGCTATTTTGATTAAAAAATAATGCTTTTAAAACGTGGCTTAGAAATTGGCAGTGCAAACATGATTAAACTGGTGGCATAAATGGGCTATTTGGGAGGTGGCTAATGGTAAAATGTTAGTTATCTTGTTTAGATGCTGGTAAATTATAAAGTAGAATAGTTCAATAAAACTCACACGGAGTAATCTATTTCGTATACAGTTCATAGAGAAAAAAAATTGCGGGGGGGGGGGGCTAATGAAAAGAGATTTGAGAAAAATGATTGGTAATTAACTAATACCGAATAGCCCCCCCTATTCCGTAGTTTATAGTATATTTGTTGATGACACCTATGTTTAGCATTTTTACACTTGCGATCAAATTTGATGACTTATTTTTGACGAGTTTTCAAAGTTTTCATTTATTTGTTAGTTTTGTTTTTGACAAATTAGCCCCCCCCCCTGAATATATGTTTCAAAAGATGTTTTTAATCACTATTTAGTCCACTTCAGTGAATGAAATAGTCTCAAAAGTGCTAAAAACGTAGTGTTTTTCTCATTTTGCATTTTGGTCGACATGCCAATGGGGGGGCTGCAGCCCCCCCGCCCCCACCCTCTGGCTACGCTACTGACATATAATGATTGCAAAGTCTCTTAAACACGCTTTTTAGAGCAAGCGTCGTTTGAGGCATTCCATTTTGGCTTCCTTCCAAAAGCTATAGAAACGCGTGAGTGCAAAATATGAAGATTGCGTCGCTTCTTCCTTTTCCAGATTCAACATGTTAGTTTTTGCGTTAGTATCCATTCGCTATTTACTATTTTTGTGGTGGTCAAGAACAAAAAAATGAATAAATTGTCTGAGAAAATAATGTATCATAGTACTCATTTTTTACACCACAAATTAACCTATAATTGTTCATCAGCTGCACACCAATCAAATTCGCTCCTATTTCGTCTGTGACGCTTATAATAATTACGTAACAATGCAAGGAATGGCGGCTGGGTACAATAACCGTGGAGAGGGGAGGTTATTTTTAGAGATTTGAAATCACTTTCAAAATAACGTAAACATCGTATAGTGGCAAAAATGACAGCCGCACAGATATTAAATCTAAATCGAAGGTATCGTACTCTTAACACGAGCATCACAATTGGGAATGGAATCGATCTAGTGTTAAGCTCTTCTTCTTCTTCTTTCTTCATTGCCCGCTTTTCCGTGAGGGTTGCGGGGGCAGTAGCTCAAGATTGAGCCGCCACACCTCACGGTCTTTCATCACCTCCATCATTTCGCTTGGGCGAAGTCCCAAGCGATTCCATCCAAGATCCTCAATGTAATCGGTCCATCTAGTTCTAGGTCGTCCGACTGGTCTTCTCCCATTTGCTTTGGCATGTAAATCTTGTTTGGGGAGTCTTTCCTGAGGCATTCTGCTTACATGGCCAAACCATCTAAGCTGAGATCTTTCAATTCGGAGAAGTAACGGCTCGATGTTAAGAGATTTTCGAATTTCAGAGCTACGCACCTTGTTAAACAGTGTAACTCCTTCGATTCTTCGTAAAAACCTCATTTCGGACGCTTGCGCTCGTGATCGCATTCTTTCGGTCATTACCCAAGATTCATGACCATAAGTGAGAATGGGGACAAAAACTGCTTTGAAAATTGAGAGCTTTGCCTTTTTCGACAATTCTCGTTTCATGACAACCGAGTAGTGCAAAGCTCGCATTACTGCACTAGCCTTGCCTATTCGGGTAACGAGTTCTTCGTCTTGCCTTCCGTCACTCGTAAATGCAACCCCAAGATACTTGAACTTCTCTACCTGCTTCAGTGTCGCTCCATTCACTTGTAATACGCACTGATCAGGGTTTCTTGAAAGATGAAGTACCTCAGTTTTGGTCGTGCTTATTTTCATTCCGGCGGTGTTGCATGCATCTGCAAAGCTATTTAATGCGCGCTGGAGGCCAGATTCTGTGGAAGAAAGCAGAACCAAATCATTTGCGAATAGCAGACGACTAATTTTGCAATTTCCAATCGTGGCACACTCATCAGCTTGGCTGCATTTGTCGATCCAATTCATGTAAACAATGAAAAGGAGAGGTGACAAAACGCACCCTTGCCGGAGTCCAACGCCCACATGGAACGGCTTTGATTGCGAGGAAAAATTACGCTACAAAAATTATTTTGAGTCATCGTCGTAAAAGTCAATGCATATAATCCAATGCCTTCCCACCCGGTTAGGAGTGTGAGTCTGCATTCTACGCCTTCTGGTTTCAACATCTATGATATTAAGTTGCAAAAACATTTTTCAGCAGTGTTATTTTAGAAAAAAATCACATAAATTAGGGCCCCCCCAGGGCCCCCCCTGAAAAAAGTGGGGGGGCCGGGGCCCCCACGGTTCCGCCACCTATGGTTAAAAGTATCTAAGCAGGAAGCAGCGAAACACCATGCGGTTATCTGCGTTAGTTGCACCAAATAGAAATACTTAAACAGTAAGAGGCGGAAACTCAAAAGGGCATTCAGATCGAAAAAAGTTTGTTAGGTTTTCACTCATAATTTTTTGACAAATCTGAAGACTAACTTTACTAAATTTGAGCTTTCTACAATTTTCCGTCCCCCAAATATGACAATTTACATTTCCCCTTTGAAAAGCTTTTTTCCCTCAGAAATTTTGTCAGGGTTGCCAACGACAAACAAAATTTTAAAAGTAACTGCAGGTTTGTAACTCTCAATAAATGTTTTTGGCATTGTTGATGTCAAAACTAAGTAAAGGATCAGAATTGTAAATTAGCTGCTTTTTAAGTTCATTCAAGCCAACTTTCGAAAAGTAAATCTTCTGTCAGAATACAGGCAAAACGGCAACACTAAAGAAAGAGAAATGTTGTTGACTTTGAACTGCAATATCTTAAAAACGGCGAGACGTATAGAAGTTTCAAATTTATGGTGAGAGTGCAATATAGACTTTTCCCGACATTTTGGTCAACAATGAAAAGCTTAACTTCCATGCTTTTTTAACCTTAGCGATAAATAACACTGGAGTAATCGATCAGTGGTCGAGTGGATAGAGCGTCTGCTACTGCAATAGAAGACTCGGATTCAATTCCCGGCAGGTCAAACCAAAGGCTATAAAAATTGGCATTCACAGCTTCCCTGCTTGACGTTCAGTAATTAAAGGGACAGTGTGAAGCCTCCGTCGTGGTGATAAACCGATGGCAGCTTGACTCAAAAACCGAAAGGTCCCTTCGCTGTCTCCAGGCCAAGTCAACTCAGTGATTACAATTACAAACTATCAATTAGCAATAGCTTAGTGTGTTTCTACAGTTGCATTTTGAGGTGGTAGTGTGTTTTGCAGAGTCATTCTGAAGTGATCACGAGTGCTTCTTGTTCTCGAAGAAAATGTCAGAATGATCCGGATTCATTCTGTTACATATGTCGATTATATTGTACATGACAAGAAAACAACGTCTTCCAATCACTGACTTCATGAAGAAAACATATCTTGCCTACTTTGAAGTCAAGGTTGATGATCAGGATAAAAAATGTGCTCCCCACAAAGTTTGTGGTGCATGTGGGGCAACTTTACGCACGTGGTCAAAGGGAAAAAACTGTTATATGAAATTTGAAGTCCCAATGGTCCGGCGCGAGCCAAGAAATTATCATGCTGATTGCTACTTTTGTATGGTTAACACAGAGGCTTTAACTCCAAAACAAAGCATGCGGCAAGCTATCCAGGGCCTACACAGGGCCGTGTCAAGGCAGCCCCAAACTCCCCGGTCGGGGGGGAGGGGCAGCCAACATGGGGGCCCCACTTTTTACTTTACTACTACTGCTTTAAAAGTTGGTATTGTTGATCAGTGCTAGTATGTTTCGCAATATTTGAAACAAAATTAAAGCGTATTGTGAATTTGAAATTGCATAAGATACTGAAAATACGCTCGCTGTACCTGTATCTCTACTGCTGCGTTACAATTTCATCTGTGGTGTAATAGAATCACAATCGCTTTGTCTTAGCTAGTTAATCAATTCAGATGTTCAGCGTACCAGTCGATTGCACTACAGCCACTCCAAAGTCAGTCTAGTTATGGTTACAGTCAGATTGCCCTCAGATGTCAGCAGTAGCGTAGCAAAAGGGGGCGGGGGGCTATATCCTCCCCATTGGTCTCTGAACCAAAATGCAGAACAATGAAAATGCCACGTTTTTAGCTCTTCTGAGACTGTTTTTTGCGCTGGAATGGACTAAAAAGTGATTTAAAGCATCTTTTGAAACATACATTCAGGGGGGGGGGGGTAATCTTTAAAAAATTAAAGTCACAAATCAATGAAAACTTTGAAAAATGCCCAATAATAAACAATCCAATTTCATCGCTATAGTGTAAAAACGCCAAACATAGGCTTTATCAAAAAATATATTATAAACTCAGAAATAAGTAGAGGGGGGCTATTCAGTGTTAGTTAATTACCAATCACTTCTTTCAAATATCTTTCCGTTAGCCCTCCCCTCAATCATTTTTTTTTTTAGATATAGACGAAATAGATTATTTCATGTGAGTTTTATTGAATAATAGGATTTTATGATTTACCAGCATGTAAACAAGAGAACTACAATGTTATCATAAGCCACCTCCCACATCGCCCATTAATGCAATCAGTTAAATCATTTGCGCTGCCAATTTTTTAAGCCAAGTTTTAAAAGCACTATTTTTTACTAATAGTCCTAAAATTAAGTTATTTTTGCAAAAAAATGCAAAATTTTTGAGCGCTGGGGGCTGTGCCCCCAGACCCCCAGAATAGCCCCCCTCATCGCGAATTTCTGGCTACGCGCTTGGATGTCAGCAAACAAGTTAAAACTTATTTCATTAAATCCTAAGTTCCTCGAGTTCAGTACAGATCTTTTTAGGATCATTGATGTCACTACAGCCGCTTACAAGGATCTCATCTTTAACTCATAATTATAGCTCCAGTACCCAAATTGTTTTTCCCGTAGCATTGTAACAATACAGTATTAACGGTCTTTGGAATTCAATAAAACTCACTTTCAAACGATAATTTTATTGATTGTACTGGTTTATTTTATATTTTGGATATCACTAATGTAAATTTAACTGTAAATTTTCGTGCTGTTCTACAATCCTGGTTTTGGAAAAGTAGTGCATCTTAGATATGTGAAAGTTAAGTGACAATTTAGGCCGATTGCAAAAATGTGCAAATTTAAGCGTTTCGGAGGGGGCCCCTTCTTGAGTTTTCGGGGGGGGGGGGGCCGAACCACCTAAGCACGGCCCAGGGCCCACATAATGGAAATTTTCGTTCGCATTAATAACGATAATTTTTTAAGAGGCGTTACCGAACGAAATACTCGCTAAACGCTAGAGGCATATAGGTGGGCACAAGTCCGTTAATCCGTTAATAACGAAGCTAACTTTTTCATTAACTCGTTAATCCGCTAAAAAGTTTTTTCATGTTAACGGACTAAATTAACTTCCGTTAAGTGCTGTTAACAGACTAAAGTAACTTCCGTTAAGTTCTGTTAACTTCCGTTAAGGTTTTTATCGTTAATATCTTGCAGCTTCGTTGTACATTTGAACTTGTTTTTATCTTGAAATTACATTAGACTGTAAAATGTATCTTTCAAAACACAAAAAGACCACCATAGCAATAAATACTTCCTTACAATCAGCTCAACAGCGTCAATACGTGATTTAGAAGTGAGTGAATAAAACGAAATGTAAATTACACGCAAAATGTTAACGGATTAACGGACTTTATTAACTTCCGTTAATTAAAGCTGAAAATAACGGATTAACGTTAACGGAGGTGTGAAGTTTGTTAACGGACTAGTGGTTAACGAAGCTAACGTTTTGCATTAACTTGCCCACTATGGCTAGAGGTTATTTTTGCACGTGCATTTGAAGCTCTGAGAGCTCGGTAACGTCATTTTAGCTCGCTAAGTTGCTTGAATCGATTGAGAGATATAACTCGAGTAAAAAAATGTCAAATTTTCCTCGCCAACTTAACGAAGATTTTGAAGCACTCTTTAAACGTGCTAGAAATCTTTTTTGGTTCGGAAATTTAATGGCGAAATGTTGAAATCTTTTAACTAAAGCGAATTTTTGCTGAAAATTAACTAAAATCGTCGCCATGTTTGCTATTAGATTGCTAAGAAACCAAATTGCATCGAGAACCATTTGCTGTTACGACTGATAAAGAAATATTGAGTAGCGCCAGTTGACAAAAATAGCAATACATTCTTTCTATAAGAAAAATTTTGCAAAAACACGAGGCTCACTTTTGCTCAAAATTTAAGAACAAATTAAAAACAATACCAGCTTCGGCAGTAAAATATACCAAAAACAAAAGAAAAAAATTCAAATCAAAGAAAGAAACTAAATTTTGTGCTGATTCAAAACGATAAAAGTTTAGTGATTTTCTTGGGTTTGCAAGGAAATAGCCACTATTCAAGATTATAGAGCGCTGTTGCTCTGCGCAAGCGAAAAAATTTTTTGGCAGTTGTTCAACTTGAAAAAAGCTTTCTTTTTTTGTTTTGCGATTTTACCATGTTGCAAAAGCAGGAAAAAAGCCTTCACTTAAGCATACAGAGCAATAGAAATTAAACAGTGTTACAATCATGGCCGCTAAAATTGACGTCGATGCCCTCAAAATTTAAAAAAAATCAAGAACAAATGAGGCTAAAAATCGGCAAAAAATTAAAAACAGCCTGTTTCAACTCACGATTTACCGGGTCTAAAAAAGAAGAGTGTGCTTAAAATTGCTCGCTTTTGAAAATTTTGAAATCTAAATTTACTGTTAATTGACATATAAGTTTAGTCATTAACAACCCCAAGGGCGCTTTGCGTCATTTAGAAAATTTGAAGCATGGAAAAAGTTGTTCTTTTTTAACATTGATCCAAAAATATAATTATTAAATTCTGTCGTTCATTAACTAATTATTATCAGTCGAGGAATTTGCAAGCTTGCTATAATAACGCATAGCTTGTAGTATTTTCTTCCTTAACAATGCAGTACATACAGTACGTTTGAACACATTATTTTTGAAGTAGAAATGCATCTGACGTCACAGTGAGATATTTATTACGTACTAGCACAGGTTACGAACATCTCGTAAAGAAATGCGAGCGAGTAGTTTCAACATATGTTGGGCGAAACAGTTCGGAAATGGCAGTTTGTCTACGAAGTTTTTTGTTCGTTAGCGCCTTTTAGCGAGTGAGAATGGCTTTTACGGGCTCGCTTGCACGTTTTGTCATTTTGGCCCAGATATCCCGTTAGCTCGAAGACCAGTTGACCATTGTGCTACAGTACCCAATTCTGTATTTTCTGGGGGCACATGACAGACATTTCCTCGTTCGCTTTAATAACGAGTTTTTTTTTAAGAGGCGCTAACGAACGAAATACTCGCTAAACGTAAGAGGTCATTTTTGCACGTGTATGTAAAGCCTTGCGAAATCCGTTACGTCATTCTTTCTCGCTAAATTTCTTCGAGCGATTGCGGAAAGCAGTTCGAGTAAAAAAACGTCACATTTTTCTCGCCAACTTAAAGAGGATCTTGAAGCACTCTTTAAGCGTGCGAGAAATCTTTTTGGTTTAGAAATTTAATGGCGAAATGTTGAAAACTTCTAACTCATGCGAATTTTTGCTGAAAATTAATTCAAATCGTCGCCATGTTTGCTATTAGACTGCTAAAAAAAAGCGAATTGCATTGAGAACCATTTGCTGTTTCGATTGATAAAGAAATGCTAAGTAGTGCAAGTTGACAAAAATAATAACACACTCCTTTTCTAAAACACGAGGCTCATTTTTGCTCAAAATTTAAGAACAAATTTAAAAAACACTGCCAGCCTCGGCAGCAAAACAAACCAAAAAAAAATTCAAACTAATCAAAGAAACTAAAATTCGTGCTGATTCAAAACGATAAAATTTCAGTGATTTTCTTCTGTTTGCTAGCAAAATTGCAACTATTCAAGGTTATAAAGCTCTGCTGCTCTGCTCAAACAATTGAGAAATTTTTTCGGCAGTTGTTCAACTTGAAAAAAGCTTGCTTTTTTGCTTTTGCAATTTTACGATGCTGCAAAAGCAAGAAAAAAGCCTTCACTTAGTCTTAAGCAGACAGAGCTATAGCAATTAAACAGTGTTTCAAACATGCCCGCTAAAATTGACATCGATGCTCTTAAAATTTTTACAAAATCAAGAACAAATGGGACTGAATATTGGCAAAAAATTAAAAACAGCTAGTCTCAACTCAAGATTTACCGGTTCTAAAAAGGAAGTGTACTTCGACTTGATCACTTTTGAAAAATTTTGAAACCTTAAGACCTAAAGTTGCTGTTAACGTATGAGTTTACCCACCAACAACCTCAAGGGCGCTTTACTTCATTTGAAAAATTATTGTATGGAAAAAGTTGTTCTTATTTTACATTGATCCAAAAGTATAATTAAATTCTGTCGTTCATTTACTAATTGTTATCAGTTAAAGAATTTGCTAGCGTAGAATAATCACGCATAGCTTAAAGTATCTTTTTCCATAGCAATGTAGTACATACAACACGCTTGAACGCATTATTTTGAAGTAGAAATGCATCTGACGTCACAATGAGATATTTATTACGTACTAACACAAGTTACAAACATCTCGCAAAGAAATTCGAGCGAGCCGTTTTAACGTGTGCAGGGCGGGACGGCTCAGAAATGGCAGTTAGTCTACGAAGATTTTTTCCTCGTTAGCGCTTTTTAGCGAGCGAGAATGGCTTTTACGAGCTCGCTAGCACGTTCTGTCATGTCGCCCCTGGCCTGCCTAGTTTACAGAATGAAGACTCCAGCAGTCCACAAGATGAAGATGATATGGTCACAGATCTTGATTTTCATATTTTAACTTCATTGGAACCTTCACCATTTAAACACGAAGAAATGAATGATCTTGCGAGAGACTTGTGCTTATCAAAACAGTAATCAGAGGTTTTGACATCAACATCATCATCATCATCATCATATTTATTTATTTATTTACCAAGTGACGTCATATCACAAGAAAAAAAACTGCAACTTCCTCTAGGTCTATCACCAAAGCATCGAAATATGCAATTCCTTTAAAACCAAACACACAAACTTGCAGAGTCAAAGCGATATTTAGTCACTTGGTGAGGAGACAGCGAAGGACCGAAAGGTCATCTAAGTCTACTGCCACCTCACCAAGTTAAGGTTAAAAAAAACAGTTTCTAGATTTTCTCAGTCTGCTACTTTCTATGATAAAAAATTTTACGCAAAATTAAAACAAAGTGTTGCAAAGATATGTACATTTTGTACAGTGTATACACAAAACTCACAGTCACCATGTAAAGAAAATGCAAGACAACATTAGAATTGTTCTAACTCTAAGCATACTAAAAAATAAAAATGCTGTAACTACAGATTGGATAGCAATAAAATTAATAAAGTTCATAATGCTTATTTATGTTTTATAGAATTTAAAGTGGGCAATTGGAGTGAAAAAAAAACCTCCTTGCTTTGTTTTGTAGTGTTTGCCAATATGTCATTAGTACTGGTACAATTTCCAATACCAGTATATATCAACCTCAGTCAGTTATTGCAAAATTACTAATAATTCAAGGGCACATCAAAATGAGAGATGACGTATTGTAATAAATGTGTGATAGATGAATGCACCATCTCATGCTATTCAAGCAATAGAATAGGTTATTGTTGAACTCAAGCATAAATATGCAACTATGATTCCTGTAATTACTACTGCATTGCTGATAGAAAGCTGTTATTCTAGCTTTTATCGGTTTCATAGTTTGATAAAAAATGAGCTTTAACAGCTTTTTTAAATCTGTAGAATGAAACTTCTTTCATACTGCTTGGAATTTCATTCCAAACTTTAATTCCTGCGAATGATAGAGACTTTTGCCCTAATCTTGTTCTAGTTCTTGGAAGAAAGAAGTTGTTTTTGTGGCTCAATCTTGTCTTATGTGTATAGCAGTTTTTTATTAGGTTAAACTTATCTGAATTTGCAAAAGATAATGCATTATTGTGAATTTTGTACACTAGCTTTGCAGTTTCCAGAGAGCAAATATCCTTGAGTTTTAAGCATTTAGCTCGATAGAACAAAGGATTAGTATGCTCACGATATCCACTTCCAGTTAACAATCTGATGCTTCTTTTTTGCAGAATAAAGAGAGGTGCTAATGTTGATTTTGAAGCAGTCCCCCAACTACTTATGCAGTATTGTAGATGAGAGTATATGAGGCAGTGGTAAACAGATCTTAAGGTTTGCTCATCTACAAAGTGTTTCAATTGATTAAGGGCCCAAGATCCCCTTGCTACCTTTGAACATTGTTCCTTGATTTGTTGTTTCCAGTTTAGATTGTCGTCTATGAGAACACCTAGATACTTTATGTGATGTGATTGCTTGATTGGATTATTATCTATTGATACTTTGAGTTCAGGTTTATTTTGTTTTGTTGTCACTACCATAAACTCAGTTTTATTGAAGTTAATTGATAATTTATTCACCTTGAACCAATAGCTTACATTGACTAATTCATCATTAATGTTTTGTTGCAGTGTTGAAACATTAGAATGGGAGAGAGTAAGGTTTGTATCATCTGCAAAAAGATGAATTGTGGAATTTGGGGCAAGTGGTAGATCATTGATATAAATATTAAATAACAACGGACCTAGAGTTGATCCCTGTGGAATACCGCAAATAACATCTCTTGACTTGGATTTATATTGATTTACAATTGTATACTGTTGACGGTCAGTCAGGTAACTTGCTAGTAACTGTAATGGTAATCCTCTAATTCCATACTTTTCTAGTTTCTTGATCAGTATTGTGTGATTGATGGTATCATATGCTTTTCTTAAATCTAAGAAAATAGAGCATGTAATGAGCTTTTATCCATATTGTCAAGTAGCTTATTGTAAATATCTAAAACAGCTTCATTTGTTGAGCAATTTTTCTTAAAACCATACTGGTTTGGACTAATCAAATTATTGCTCACAAAATAATTGTTTAGTTGATCAAGCAGACACTTTTCAAAAAGTTTGGCAAAAGGATTTAAAATAGAAATAGGGCGATAATTACTGCATAACTCTCTTTCGCCTTTTTTGAAAATTGGAACAACTTCAGCGGTTTTTAACACTTTTGGAAAATATCCTGTTGATATGCATGCATTAAAAATGTTAGTTAGAACTGGAGCTATAACAGAGCCTGACATTTTTATATACTTTGCAGGAATTCCATGTCTTCCTGTACTTTTTGATGGATTCATAGTTCTGATGTAATTTACTACTTCTTCTTCAACTATTAGTTCTAGAAAAAACGAATTGCAACTACTCTGAATCAAAGATGTGACACTAAATTTGCCATCAATTATAGCTGGTGTTTCGATTGTAGATGCAAGGTTAACTCCTATCTCTATGAAATATTTATTGAACAAGTTACTGATGGCCTGTGGACCTTGTGCACTTTCACTTTTGGAAGCATACATTTTATTAGGAATGTTATTTTTCTTCACATTTTTCAAGTGAACAATTTTATTTATAATTTTCCAAAGCGACGAGGTGTCATGCTTATTATCATTCACTAAATTTTTAATGTAAAGTCGTTTTGCATATTCCTTAATATGAGTCAGTTTATTTCTATAGACTTTGTATTGTGCCCATGTATTACTGTCATTTAATTTAAGGGCTCTTTTGTACAATAAATTTTTTTGCTGGATTGATATAAGGATTCCTTTGGATAACCATGGTTTGTTTTTTAGTTTTGTTTCCTTTCTGCTTTGTTTTCGTAATGGGGCATGTATGTTTAATGTCTTATGAAAAATGTCAATAAACTTTTCAGTGTAGTTGTCAATGCATTCCTCTTTGATATCACCTAATAGCTCCATTCCTTCAGTTAATTTGTCTAGAAATTTTTCTACTTCAAAATTTTTTGTATCACGAATTAGGGTGACATTTGATTTTTCATTCTTGGGCAGGCTTAAATTAGAACACACCATTACTGGCAGGTGATCACTTACATCTTCCACCAGAATAAAACTTTTGTGTTCACCCACTACATTGTTTGTATAAACATGATCTAAAAGAGTTGAGCTTGTAGTGGTTATTCTTGTCGGGTGTGTAATTAAGGGAATGCAGCCTAAGCTTTATGTTAAATTCATGAAATCTTTAATATTGATATCAGAGTTGCTTTTCAACAAATCTGCATTGAAGTCTCCTCCGATATAATACATCAATTTTCTACTATTCAGTTTTTCAATGGTTGATTCAAAACTCTTGCAAAACTCTGATAATTTCTGTTTAGGGTGTCTGTAAATTACTCCCACTACACATTTTTTGTTATTCCCTAAATCTAGTTGAATCCACATATCTTCACAGTTAGGAATGTTTAAATCAAACTCCTTGCAAATTGAAATTGATAAAGACTCCTTAATAAAAAATCCTACTCCTCCCCATCTTGTAGTTGTGCCTTTGTGGTAAAAATGGTACCCACTTAACTTTGCATTGTATACCTGTAACAATTTAAGTTTGGTTTCACTTATAGCAATGATATCAGGTAAGATATCATAATTTGTTAAAAGTTCATTCAATTTATCAAAATTTGCATTTAAGCTTCTTATATTCACGCAAAGCAAAGAAAATTTACACTTTTTGTTAATAATATTGGCTTCGGCCTGTGAGCAGTATTTTGAGTCAACCAAACCAGAATTTAAATCATTTAGTAAGCTTTTCATCTTGTTGTCTACCTGTAAGCATTTAGCTGGGAAAAACGAATTACTTGTGTGATTAATATCAAAGTTTAGTTTGTCATCATTTCTCATTTCATTTAACAATTGCTTATCATCTAGGGTTTGAAAAGGAAACAATTCACTGTAACACTTTTGGCATAGATATGGTTCAGTAGAAGAACAAAGAGTGTGAAATTTAAGGGGACTAATGACTGTGCATTTGAGATGAATCCATCCACCACACATATCACACTGAATAGCACACTGGTTCCTTTTACAAGGTCTTAAACATATTTCACATGGACATTTAACTGGCATTATCAAGCAGTCAAACCAATGAAAGATCCTACACTAGTAAGACAAAATAGCAAATTTAGAATCAGCCACAAAATACGTAGAAAAAGTTGTTTTGAATTTAAAATGAAAACAGGTGAAAAGTATCTTTCAATATACTGGTAATTATAAATTTAGACAGAAAGGTACAGAAAAAAAAAAAAGTCAGATCCAAACTATGTACACAAAAATACAAAAACTACAAATGTCAGATCCTGCTATGTAGGCACAAAACACCAAAAGAGTGCTGAGTGTCAGGTTGAAGTAGCCTTCTTATTCATACACCCAAGAGTTGTTAGCCCAGCAATAATTGTTAAGTTCACCTTCTTTAAACCATAAAGCTATTTCTTTCTTTGCTGTTTCCACAGAGTCAGATCCATGACATATTGTCGCAGTTCCTGCTTCATCCAGTGGCGATGTGGAAAACTAGCATGGAAGTAACCACAAATGAAAGATAATTCTAACCGATAGCTTTATAACACGACAGATCATAGCAGCTCATAGGTTGTACAACCGAGCCGGTTAACCGCAATCGGAGCGCGCTCCCTTTTGACACGCCACAATATGTTTCTCCCAATGTCAATACAATAATCTTCACGAATTGTTCCAGGAAGAGAATCAACAGGGTTAGTCTCTCCAAGCATTTTACGATCAGTTTTAACTGCTCCTTTTCCTTCCCAAACCATTGCCACAACTGGCCCAGACAACATAAATTCAACAAGTTTTGGGAAAAATGGTTTTGAAGTGAGATCTGCAAAGTGCATTTCTAGCAAATCTTGACTGGCAGTCGTCATTTTCATGGCACAAAGCCTAAAACCTTTCTCCTCAAAACAGCAAATTATTTTGACAACTAAACCCCGCTGAACACCATCTGGCTTCACTGCAATGAAATCTTCAAGAAAAAGTTGGATTTGACCAAAGAGGGGGAAGGCTTGAACCAAAAGTTAAAAGATTCCACCACCAACTATCACTAGGCCTACCACTAGGCCTACCGTTTAACCTCTTTTTCCTGTCTACCTCAAGGCTCCATTACATAAAGCTCTTCTCTGCCCAGATACCAAAGTTACTTTTTATAGAAATAGAGAAACATAATTTTTTCAATACTTTATTTCTGAAGATGATTTTGCTTACTGTCGCAATGTCAAAAGGTTTTTGCTGGCAATGGGTATGCCAAAATATGAATCAACTGATTGGAGATGCTTTATCGACAGTTCAAAGCGAAGTTTGAAGTGTGTTCTTCTGCACAATTTAAAAGTTCAGAAGTATGGAGCTGTACCGATTGGGTATTCTACTAAACTGAAAGAGGAATATGAAAATACAAAAGCCATATTGAGAATGCTGAAATACAACGAACATTAATGGATCATACGTGTCGATCTTAAAACGGTCAACTTTCTTTTGGTGCTGCAATCGAGATACAGGAAACACCCTTGCCTTTTGTGTTATTGGGATAGCAGGGATAAAGCAAACCGATGGACTGTTGATGAGTGGCCAAATAGAAGACAGTTGACTGTATGTGGTAGAAACATCATCAATCCACCTCTAGTTGATCGCGAAAAGATTGTTTTCCCACCACCATATAAAATTGGGGTTAATAAAACAGTTCGTGAAAGCACTTGATAAATCAGAAAGGTACTTTGACTACATTTGCTCTGCATTTCCTGGTCTAAATATTGAGAAGAAAAAGAGCGGTGTATTCGATGGCCCCCAGGTTAGGCAACTCTTGCGAGATACAAGTTTTGTTTCTTCAATGAACCCTATTGAAGCAAGAGCTATTGAAGCAAGAGCAATTTATACCGAACAGTGGTTGAATCGATAAAGCGTCTGCCACTGAAACGGTAGACTCGGGTTCGATTCCCGGTCGGGTCAAATTAAAGACTATAAAAATTGGTATTCACAACTTCCCTGCTTGACGTTCAACAATTAAAAGGACAGTGTGAAGTCTCCACCGTGTTTGGTGGACAGGTAGCAGCTGGACCCTAAGACCGAAAGGTCCCTTGGCTGTCTCTTGGCCAACGCAACTTGGTAGATAAAATGGAATTACAATTATAATTAAGAGCTTGGATGGCTTTTACAAATATGGTCAAAAATTTCCTCGGAAACAAAAAGGCAGATGACTACAAAGAGTTGGTGGCGGAGTTGTGTCAAGCTTTCAGAATTTAGGATGCAATATGAGCATCAAGGTTCACTACTTTAAAAGTCACTTGGATTCTTTTTCAGAAAATCTAGGTTCTGTGAGTGATGAGCAAGGAGAGCGCTTCCATCAGGACATCAAAGTTATGGAATGTTACTATCAAGGGCGCTGGGACATACATATGATCGCAGACTATTGCTGGAGTCTTGTTAGAGACAAGCCGCAAGCTCCTCACAAACGAAAGGCTCTGAAACGACAGTTTGCTCCTATAACTAGCTGCTATACAGAGATCCAGAGTTGGAAGTCGAAGCTGTTTAAAAGCAAAGACGAATCGATATCGATAATTCACACAAAAATCAAAGAATTGTCGATAGTCGATACCAGAAACAAAAAGCAAAGAATAAGGCATCGACTTCCAAAAAATTTTTGTTGGTATTTCTGCATCGATTACCTAAATCTATGCAGAAATGCCAACAAAAATTTTTATTCTATTTTTCACAAGAATGCACTAAAAGTTTTGCTGTATTGATCATTAAATGAAACTTGTGAGAGGAAAACTACAATACCGTACTATAAAGGATATAAAAAATACACTTTTAGAAGAGTTATGTAGAGCAATATAGCATAAGCGACAGAGGTGGAGTCGAGGACACAAGGCTCGAGGCCAAGGACACAAAAAAAATCCGAGGCCAAGGCCAAGGACAGCCTTTCCGAGGACAGATACTCTCGAGGCCAAGGACAGGAATGCTCGAGGCCAAGGACCAAGGATACAAGCGCAAGTGCTCTCCAAAAAAAAAAAAAGGTCTTCACAAAAATTTTTCAGGCGATCTCCAAAAAAAAAAAAAAAGGTCTTCACAAAAATTTTTCAAGCGATCTCCACAAAAAAACGTTTTCCAAAGAATTTTTTCAAAAAATACTGCTGTCCTCGAGCCGAGGACAGGCCAATTTTCGAGGACTTGAGGCCTCGAGGCCAAGGCCAAGGACTTGACCTTCGAGGCCAAGGACTTCAAAATGTGTCCTCGAGGACTCCACCTTTGATAAGCGAAACAAAACGATGTAAGCTTAAACAGACTTAGCAAGAACAAAAGTAAAGTAACTTATAAAGATTTTACCAATCGATAACATGTAAGCAAAAAGCACAGAAAAGGCGATGGTAGATAAAAAGAATTGAAAGCAAAGAGTCTGCGATGATCGATAAACAGAAAAGCAAAGAATGTAGTATCGATTACTAATCGAAATATCCAACCCAGCAGTGATCGTTTATTTTGTTTTGGTTGCAACAGTGATCGTGTATTTCTCTGATAAATTAACTTGGTGTACCTTCTTTTATAAATCAACTTGGTGTATACCTTCTTTTGTAGTGTCATTTTTGTCTCATTACTTTGCTCTTTTTGTTTTTGTTTATATGATTCTGGGCCGACATAGCACATTGTAACTTTAAACTCCATAAAAATCGACTTATTATTAATAAGTTTAAGCTAAATATTTTATCGAATTATATTTGGCAATCATAACTAGTAAACAATAATATTCAAAATACGGCATAATTGCATGATTTTGCAGGTCAAATGCATATACGTAGGATTTATAGCCAGGCAAAAATTTAAAAAAAAATCAGTGTTAAATTGAAATTTTTATGAAAATTCAAAATGGCAATAGCAAAAAATCCTGATGTGATAGACAAAAACTAAGGCCATATTCGGATTCAGCAGCCTCAAAATAGCCAAAATCCTCCGTATTAACAAAAAAGGAAATGGTGTGTACGCCAGTGTTAGAAATATAGCTAGTTCTTTCAAGAACTTTGAGTGCTTGTCTGGCCTTTTACCCCCAAAAGCAGGTACAATACCGGTGTGTGTAAAAATGAGATATGCATTAAACGCGGAGCCGTCAATCCAGAGTTGTAAGTCGGGCCGGGCTTTTCGGATCGGGTTCGGGCCTAAAGTTGACAAAAATGTCGGGCTTATTTCGGGCCTGAGACGAACTTTTTGTCTTAGATGCACAAAAATATAATCAAAATAACTTGGCAACATTGCTAAATTTTTCAGACCTAACATAACTTTCGGGTTTTTTCGGGCATGATTTGGGCTTTAAATTAGTTTTCGGGTTCGGGCTGATACTTTCGGGTTCGGGCCGAGTTGGGGCCTGAACTAGTCGGCCCATTAACAACTTTGCGTCAATCATGCCATAGAAAACCCTCATTGTCCAAGGATTTGTTTTTCTCGCTGTTGTGCACAAAGCGCATATCTGGTCATGACTGTCTACATCTTTTTCGTGAATTCAAAACACATTTATTTCTTCTTTTCCTGCATCCTCATGATGACGTGGCAATGCGTGTATTGTAGATAACAAAACTACTCTTTTGTTTCTTTTGGGAGCAATGGTGAACAGCGTAAAATCGTTAGCATGATCAAACGCATACTGAATGGTATCTGGATCTGCTTTTGTCAATAAGTCGATAGGTATGCATCGCTTGTTCTTTTTCATTGTGCTTACAAAAGTAAGATTATTGGCTTTCAGGTTTTCTGCAAGAGAAATGGAGGTGTAACAATTATCAGTGGTAATGTTTGTGTTTGTCCTTGAGATAGACTTAATCAAATCCATAATCGCTTAGGTTGGTACCGGTAAACCAGGTATATGAGCGCCTGCTCCTGGGTATATTTTGGAACTAATAGAATAGAAAGATTTGCTGTCGGCCAAAACATCACCCTGATAACATACTTGCTTGGCTAGTTAGGAATATTTTGTTTGAAGCTGCATCTTTCTCGGAATCCAAGCAGGCTCTCATCGACTGTGCATCCAACACCTGGGGTATAATTTTCTGCACAAGCAGCAGCGAATTTTTTGTTGATGCTACGAATTGGTGCAAGCTTACCACTAGCTCTGCGTTGATCTCTTGTGATAGAATCATCAAAACGTAGGCAATACGCAAGAAACAGAAAACGTCTTTTGCTCATCACTGCAATGCAAATTGGCATTCCAGTACCATCTTTGGCCCAAATACTTGTCGCATTCTGTTTGGCACTTTTTTTACGCCCAAAAACAGCCAAATTCCTGGGAGAGTGTGGATGTCTGTTTCATTTGTACCGTACGTGAACCCACTTCTGCTCTTAAAAACTTTTCTCAAATTTTCAATTTTTTAATTAATACTAGTTACGTTTTCTGAATTTCTGGTATCATATAACCAGAGGTGGAGTCCTCAAGGACGTTTTTGGCTTCTTCAAGGACACATTTTGTAGTCCTCGGCCTTGGCCTTGGCCTCGAAGCCTCAAGTCCTCGAAAATTGCCCTGTCTATTTTTTAGATTGCTGAAATTTTGTAGTTCGCCTGAAATATTTTTTTGAAGACCTTAATTTTTGGAGATCGCCTGAAAAATTATTTTGAAAACCTTTTTTTGAGAACGCCTGAAAAATGTTCTTGAAGATCTTTTTTTTTTGGAGAACACTTGCGCCTGTGTCCTTGGTCCTTGGCCCAGAGCATTCCTGCCTTTGGCCTCGAGAGGGTCCTTCTTCGGAAGGGCTATCCTTGGCCGCAGAATTTTTTGTGTCCTTGGCCTCCAGCCTTGTGTTCTTGACTCCACCTCTGCATATAACTGTGTAGCATCATCGAAAACGAGCTGAAATGATATCCGGGGTGTGTCTGCTTCAAGACCGCTGCCCTTCGGACCAGGAATGGCTGTTACAATATTTCGTCTTGGAGTTCTTCTGGCGTTCTTGGGTGTGGTTTGCTATAGATATTCATCTCTACCTAGAACCTCTTCTGCAGGATCATTTTCCTCTCAGAATCTGAGTCACATCTATTTCAATATCGGAATCTGGCAGGGTATCAAACTCGGGTTCACTTTCACACCAACTCAGTTCATTTTCAATACGATCTACTTCTTCACGCTCGCTTCCGACTCTTCTAGAGTTTCCAAAGCTTGTAAAACCGGCATCTTTCGTGATCTGGCCATTGATTACTATTTAAACTAGTTTTAGCTAAAATAATCAAAAAATAATCTGTAAAACTCAAACACGATTTCGTTTCTCAAATAGTACCATAAGATCAATATGACCCCAACCGGTACGATGCAAAATTTTCACTAAAAAACAAAAGTGGAAATAACGTTGTTGCAGTGGGAATGTTCATTAACGAGCTATAAAAAAAATACAAAATAATAGTAATAGATTTTGGGTAATATTGACGCCATGGTACCTACAGGCGTAGCCAGATGGACCCAGCCGGCCCGCCCTCTTTCCCTCCCAATCGACATGACACCAATGATAAAAATGAGGCAAAAAAGCCTTGTTTCTTCAGTTTCGTTCTTTTTTTTTTTTGCATCTTCGCTTACATTAGCATACGCATACAACAGTAATTAACAATAATATTGATAACTAGGAGACCCGGGCCCTTTTAATTCAATTTTTGCCAACTAAGTTAAATGTCTAACCTGGGTAAAATTAAAGGTTTGTGTCTTAAAAGTTGCTCCCTTAGGCCCTCAGCTAATCTTTTTATGAGCATAGTGCAATAACCAGGGCCGGATTTACCACATGGCACTGTGCCAGTAGCCTCGCGCTCAGATAGTAAGACTTTTTTTGGTCTTCATCTATATATGGCAGGAAGATGATGCGATAATCCCCAAGGTACCAGGAGCTCATCCCCAATGTAAATCCGACCCGGTAATAAGATGGTTGGTTGGCGTAATTGTACCATTTTTCAATAGCAATTCACCTCCACCTCTCCAGTTTTATGCGACAAAATACTTTTGAAAAAAAAATTAGCTAGGGGAAGTGCTCATTGAACAAATTATTGAATTTGAATTGAAGGGGCCTGGGCCCCCCGGCCGTACGTGTACTCCTATAACTGGTTATTTTCATGACAAAACAAAAATCTCTAAGCAAAATCTTCGGTTGGATTATTATTTACTGCTAAAATATTGCAGGAGGCAGTGCACCTTACATCCCCCGACATGTGCCAAATCACTTACAAAATTTAACACCAAAATGCAAGATTTTAAACGTGTTTCGGAGTTAAATTGCAAGTAAAAGGAAGGTTGAACAAACCAATTTTTTCTAATTGGCATTGAAATGTTAAAAATCTAGTTTATTCAAATGGCTCTGAACATGTGCAGAAGGTGATCCAATGGCATTGAAATACCTTTTTTTCCTCCCCCCCAAAAAAATACAAAAAATCGTCTAGCGGCTGGGGGCTCCACCCAGTGGCGGATTTAGGGGGGGATGCATCCCCCCACCAGCCTAAAAGTAACGATTTTGGCCGAAAAATCAGCCTCTGTTTCGAATAATTCGGCTCCATTTCGGGATGCATCCCCCCCACCGACCTAAACGTAACTAATCCGCCGAAAAATCAGTCTCAATTTTGGTGAAGACCTTTTTTTTTTTTGGAGACCACCTGAATTTGGGCGAAAAAAACGTTTGAATTTCCGATTTCGGCCGAAAAATCACTCTCAATTTTGGTGAAGACCTTTTTTTTTTTTTTTGGAGACCACCTGAATTTGGGCGAAAAAAACGTTTGAATTTCCGATTTCGGCCGAAAAATCACTCTCAATTTTGGTGAAGACATCCGAATTTTTGAGGTTTTGTGCTTCAAATTCCCCCCACCAAAATTTTCTGGATCCGCCACTGGCTCCGCCCCCAGATCCCCGTCAGTGATGCGTTTGAGTTTACACTACTTTACTCAACACGTTTCCCAAGTTAAACATTTGCACTTTTCAACTATTGGTTTAAGCCGTTTTTCTTTACCAAATCCTGCTTAAGTGCCAAACACATGCCATGGCTTCTGGTCTTCCATTCTACGATATCTTTGCCCCCATAAAAAGTTTCTCTTTTGAAAACTTCTGATGACGTCATTGCGTATGATTTGTGGTTTGGGCCCCCCAATCAAAAATCCTAGCTACGCCTATGATCCTTATGATGGTACCACAGCAGGGTTAATGCTTAGCTCTTCTATCAATCCCTTTCTTCCTGGTCAAGTTTAAAATACGTTTAAAAGCCTGCATATTTGGGTTAAATTTTCAGTGTGATTTGGTTATAGGGGGGTATCATCCCTTTTAGCCCCTCCAACAAGTTCACCTTAGATCACCAACTTTTTGACAATGTAAAAATACCACAGAACAGAAAAATTTCCCATATTTGTCACCACTAGCAGAAACAAAGATCAACAAAAATACAAGCAACCAATCGCAAGAAATCTTAAAAAAATAAACAAGGCCACAACAAGCATTGCTGAACTAACTTATTACGTTTGCAGGGACAACTGCAAAAAATTTTAATCGGTGAAAATGCTACAGTTTCCCGAATTTGAAAAATAAAACAAAGCGAAAAACAATTGTTGTTCATATAATGTTACGCAATATGACGTTATAGAGATTTTATTCTTACCAGCTATAGTAGGCAAATTGACATCAATGGCATGCATGCCAGCTAGAACTCATAGGCAGTGATGCCAGCTTTGATGTTTTTACATCAGATCTTATGTTTTTGACTTGCAATCTGATGGCTGATGTTTTTGATGGAAATCTGATGTAATTTGCTTTTAGAAGCAAATTTCATGTTTTTGATCAGAATTTGATGTGAACTGCGCAAATAGGCCTACTGGAAAATAAGCTTTGGAAATGTGGTGATCTCCAAAAAAAGAAAATTGAAGGATCCTTAGCCCAATTTTACATCTGTTCATGAATATTTCTGTAAGAAATTTACTGAAAAAGTCCGGTTTTGTGGTTTCGTGATTTTGATGTTTTAGGAAGTTTTTTTTAAAAGCCCTCGCTGACGTCACTGCTCTCAGGAGTCGTGTCTAATCAGTACCGATACGTGGGGAAGAATTCGGGGGCAGTTAAGCACTCTACAGTTTAGTGTCAGTTGCTAAATCAAGAAAACGAAGGTCGTGGTAGATGTAACCTACTCAAAAAAATTTATGCACAATTGAATAAATAATTGAATGATGAGTAATGCAAATTCCAAGGAGTCAGAACACAAGAGCATGTAAAAGTTAGCGGCATGCGCGCAGCTAAGGTTGAATCTAACGAACTAACACACCTCGTAGGAGCTTGCAAGCGAATTATTACAAACTATAGCAATCTATTGGAGGTATTTGGTTGTTGCTAGATTAATCATATCCTACAGTATAACCGCTATAAAAATTTTTGAACTTTTTTGTCAAAAACTTGCAGTCTAATAAATCATTAGCAATATTTTGGTTGAATCATAGTTCAAAGTATTAAGACACTCGGAATAAATTGAATCGATAATAATTGGATCTCAGAAAAAGGTTTAAAGTCAAAATCTATGTTTACGGACAAAATCCCGAATCGGACAAAATCCCGAATGCACAAAATCCCAAATTGGACAAAATCCCGAATTGGACAAAATCCCGCATGGACGAAATCCCGAATTGGACAAAATCCCAAATATTTGTTCAATTCGGGATTTTGTCTATTCGGGATTTTGTACAGGATTCCAAAATCTACAGTCTAAAAAGCATTTAACTAAAGTTCGGTTTAAGCTAGGCTATATCCAACATTTAAGTTTTATGCTGTTGTTTGATTGTTGTGATCATAGGCGTAGCCAGAGGGGGGGCCCAGGGGGCCGGGCCCTCCCCAATTGAAATGCTACCAATGATAAAAATGTCACAGAAAAGACTATTGTTTCTTTTGTTTTAGTTTCTTTTAGCATCTTCGCGTACAACAGTACACGCATACAACAATAATTAACAACAATATTGATCCAGGGGACCCGGGCCTCTTCAATTTAATGTTTGCCAACTAATTTAAATGGGCCCCCTACGACAATATCTAAATGGCCCCCCAACATTAATACTGATCCAGGGGGCTCGGGCCCCTCAATTTAATTTTTGCCAACCAATTTAAATGGGCCCCCTACAATAATTTTTAAATGGTTCCCAATTTAAACGGGCCCCCAACAATAATATTAATTTAGGGGGCCCGGACCCCTCAATTTAATGTTTGCCAACCAACTTAAACGTATAACCCGAGTGAAATTAAGGGTTTTTATTCTAAAAGTTGCTAAATCAGGCTCTCATCTAACCTTTTTATGAACGTAATGCAATAACCAGAGGTGGATTTAACATATGGCACAGTGCCATGGGCCCCGGGCTCATATAAGACTTTTTTTGATCTTCATCTATATTTGGCAGGAAAATGTTGGAAAAATCCCAAAGTGCCAGGGGTCCAAACTCAATGTAAATCCGGCCTGGGCAATAAAGTGGTTAGTAGGCATAACCATCTATTGCAGATTTTTCAATAACAATTCACCTCCACCTCGCCAGTTTTTATGCGACAACATACTTTTCAAAAAATTAGCTACAGTAAGGAAAATGCTCATTGAACAAATTTTTGAATTGAGAGGGCCTAGGTCCCCTGGCCGTATATGTACTCCTATAACTGGTTGTTTTCATCACAAAACAATAATCTCTAAGGAAAATTTTCGAGTGGATTGTTGTTCCCTGCTAAAATATCGCAGGAGGCAATCTACTTCACTTCCCCCTACCTGGACCAAGTCACTTACAAAATTTAACTCCAGAATGCAAGATTTTAAACGTGTTTTGGACTTTAATTGCAAGCAAAGAAGAACTGAACAACTTAATTTTTTCTATTGGCTTTCAAATGTTAAAAATCTAGTACTGCCAAATGAGGCTCTGAATGCGTGCTAAATGTAATCCAATGGTATTAAAACAGCTTTTTTTTTAATTACGAAAAATCGCCCAGCGGCTGTGGGCTCTGCCCCCAGACCCCCATAGCCTCCGGCGGCTGGGGACTCAACCCCAGACCCCATCAAATTGAACACGTCTCCCAATTTAGACATTTTCACTATTGGTTTGAGCCCTCCCCCCTCACCGAGAACGAGTTCCTAGTTACTTGCCAACACCAGGCCAAGGCTTCTGATCTTCTATTCTACGATATCTTTGCCGCCACAAAAAATTCTTTTTTCGAAATTTCCGATGACGTCATTGCATGTGATTTGGGCCCCCCGTAATCAAAAATCCTGGCTACGCCTATGGTTGTGATAGTTGCTTTACTTACCAGAAAAAAAAAGGATATTAGCAATACTACTTTTGGCACCTCTATTGCTAAAAATAAACAAAAAAGAGCTAAGCGGCCAAATCATCTGTGATTGTAATCTGCGGTACCGTTTGTTATGATTTAAGGTTTTGAAGTCAAAGTTTAACCCCCAATACCTCGCTCATGTTACCGTAACTTCTGACCATAGGTGCTCGGTAGAAAATTGAAAGCTGTAAAAAATCGAATTTGCTTTGTAATGATGTTACGTCAATCGCAGGATATAAGCGCAATAGCACGCTGCAGTGATTGAGTACAATGGCACTAGTCAACGGCATCGGCAAGACCGGCAAAAAACCTGTCGACACTGTTGAAAACTTCCTGCAATCAGTGTTTGACTTGACTGTTCGCGAAGTTTTACGCAAAGGCAAGAACAGAGACGAGCCGGTAGTTCGGTTTCAAAAGCCCGAAGATTTAAAGAAAATATTAAAGCTGAACATTCAAGATGAGCCCCAATCCGAAGAAGTTTTGCTGCAACGTTGTAAAGACATTTTGAAATACAGTGTGAAAACAGGTCAGTGCATTAATCTTGTTTAGGGTTACTATTTTTTCATCACCTAAAAAGAGGACACTTTTTTTAATGAAATTTATTAACAGCTACCGGTTGTTGTTCTGCATCGCCTATACGGCAAACAACACACGAAAGCAACAATTATTTTAGCTATAGGTCAAAGTGTTATTACATTTAATTCTTCGACTTAGCCCACTAGTATTTGGCCGCTTCCTTAACTTTCTTAAGTAGTGTAGAATCAGCTTAACAATGTCGTAAAACTGGTTGCACGTAACATCATCGAAATTGTGCGCCAACTTCAAGATGCTTGCATCTGAATCAAAAAGAAATCGCTCTCTTTCTTTTGACCATTGTGGCTGCATCAAAGAAAAAATACGTTTAACATTAGCGTTATGTGCTACATATAATGCTGAAGTAAAACTGTGCGATTTTTTACAGCTCGCTAAACAATTCAATAGTACTGTACGTGTTAAAATAGGCCAGTTAACACATAACTGGACCTGTATGTCTTAACAAAGCTTAACTTATACTAGAGTGGCTGCGACAATTGCATCATAATTTATAATCATATCGAATGAGAATTTTATTACGTCATAAACACCTCCGACTGTCCTAGAGTAACCTAGCGCGTGGGTGATGTATAGGCCTACTTTTAATGATATAACTGATGATATATTTATACACTAAAAGGCTACGGGCAGGCGCATAGCCAGAAATTTGCAATGGGGGCTGTTTTGGGGGTCTGGGGGCGGAGCCCCCAGCCGCCGGAGGCCAATGGGGGTCTGGGGGCGAAGCCCCCTGGCGCCGGAGGCTGGGGGTTGCCGCCGGAGGCACGGGGGTCTGGGGGTGGAGCCCCCAGCGCTCGAAAATTTTGCATTTTTTTGTAAAAATAACTATTTTAGGGCTATTTTGATTGAAAAATAATGCTTTCAAAACGTGGCTTAGAAATTGGCAGTGCAAACAAGATTAAACTGGTGACATAAATGGGCTATTTGGGACGTGGCTAATGGTAAAATGTTAGTTCTCTTGTTTAGATGCTGGTAAATTATAAAATCGAATAGTTCAATAGAACTCACACGGAGTAATCTATTTCGTATACAGTTTATAGAGAAAAATAATTGGGGGGTGGGGGGCTAATGAAAAGAGATTTGAAAGAAACGATTGGTAATTAACTAATACTGAATAGCCCCCCCCCCCCTATTCCTTAGTTTATTGTATATTTGGTGATGACACCTATGTTTAGCATTTTTACACTCACGATCAAATTTGATTGCTTATTTCTTACCATTTTTCAAAGTTTTCATTTATTTGTTAGTTTTATTTTTGACAAATTAGCCCCCCCCCCTGAACATATATTTCAAAAGATGTTTTAAATCACTATTTAGTCCACTCCAGTGCATAAAACAATCTCAAAAGTGCTAAAAACGTAGTGTTTTTTTCCATTCTGCATTTTGGTCGACATGCCAATGGGAAGGCTATAGCCCCGCCTGGCTACGCTACTGGCTGCGAGAGTGGACATGTTTTGTCTGTTCAAAATGCCGAAAAGGAGGACATTTGGGCATTTTTTGACGTCCTCGGAGGAAAATATTTTTCATTAAAAAAAGAGGACATGTCCTCTAAAAAGAGGATGTATGGTAACCCTAATCTTGTTGAATACAATAGCGTACACGACTGATTGGTCAACAAATTTTCTGGTTTTTACGCTTGTGCTGCAGGTAATTTCAGCCTACTAAATGCAATTGTGGAAAAGTTCTTCGCGAGTTATGCTAAATACTCGCGAAGAATTAGAAAATTACAGATTAGAAACTTACTGGCCCTTAGAAAATTACAGATATATTGCGGCGATATTAAGCCGTTGGCAACACTGAATCGATTTGATCGGCTTAGAAGTTGAAACTCCTTACTTTTGGACGTTTTTTCTCTCAAGCTATGAAATCCTTTTCGGAAGCTTGCTCCTCCTTTGCAAATGCTTATTTTGCAGGACATCCTCACTTTTTTAACCAACTCTACGCTGGTTTTGATGCTTACGGCTTCGCTGGACAAATTGTTACTGATGCACTTAATACTTCCATGTAAGTAGCATAGTTAAAGTTAGCGCCTATTTGTTTTCCTCCGAAATTAGGTGGATGCTGGAGTCTTCCTAAAATATCTTTTGTCGTTCAAATCTGGGATTGTAGCTATGAAAAACTCAAGTTAGAGGACGAAAGTGGTTAAGTTTTGTTCAATTGCAAACACATAAATTTAGTGTTTTTGTGGTTGGTATAGTAAATTGTGAGAATTAATTACATGTGCTGATTACAAACAGTTTTAGCCTGCGGCAGTTATTGGAACGACCGACTCTCGCGTCGCGTGTTCCTTTGTTTTTACTCGCCATTTTCAAACTAACAAGTGTGAAATTTCAGACTTTTGCTTATAACCTCGAGAACGAATACGTCAGCTACATGAAATTTCGATAGCACTTTGAGATTAATAAGTTATATGTTTGTACCAAATTTTGAGGCAATAGGTCACGTAACTTCGATTTTAGGACCCGAAATCCTCTACGAAAGTTTGACTAAAAAGCGGTCTGATTCAAAAACGGCTTAAATATGGCAAAAATATTTCACATAATTATATGTCTTAAAATATTCTTTCATCCCTGCCAATCTACTTTTAGCCGCGATAAGATTTTTTTCTTTTTTGTTTTTACGTTTTTTTTTCTTCCTAATTCTTGTACGCTCTTCTTCTGAACCACAAAACATCGAAATCTAATTTTTGTGTAAAATTGTTGAGCTGCAAACGCAATCTTGTCTCCCGAAATTTTTTGGAGCCACTCTCCCAGAAACTCCCCCAAAATGGGGCCCCCAAAATTTTTTGCGTGGCTCAAGCTAGGGCGTTAGTTTTTTTGATATCAGCAGATGTTTAAGAGGGAAATATTTTGACATGGTTTGGGGTATCACCCCCCGGGAACCCTTAAATGGATCCCACAAAAACAATTTTTTGAACGGCTCAAGCTAAGGTTTTCATTTTTGTGATATCAACAGATGCTTAGGAGACAAATATTTTGACATGGTTTGGGGGGTACCACCCCCCCAGAAACCCCCCAAATGGACCCCCCAAAAATCATATTTCTGAACAGCTCAAGCTAGGGCAATAGTTTTTTTGATATCAGTATATATTTGAGAGATGAAAGTTTTGATATAGTTTGGGAGTACCACCTCCCCGAGTACCCCCCGAATGGATACCCCAACAAATCAATTTTTTGAATGGCTCAAACAAGAGCGTTCGTAGACATTTAAGAAACAAGTATTTTGACATAGCAAGGTACCACCCCTTTGGGAACCCCCACATGGACCTCCAAAATCAATTCTCATTGTTTGATATGCATTGGTCGTTCTAAGGGCTTGCTCCTCAGCAAGCTCTCATCTAGTTTTTGTCAGTTGTTGCTATCCATGGCTGTGTCAGTGTTTGTTATAAACTGAGCAAAGGATTTTTCCCACGCGCTTGAATGCAAATTACCCTTCTATTTGACATTACAGATCTTGCAGTTAGAAACTTAAAAATCTTTTTTTTTTCGTAACTTGAAACGCAAACTCATCGTTTTCCAAAATACAAACTTATTTATCAGAGGTGGAGTCCTCGAGGACGTCCTTGGCCTCGAGGACGTCCTCGAGGACACATTTTGAAGTCCTTGGCCTTGGCCTTGGCCTCGAAGGTCAAGTCCTTGGCCTTGGCCTTGGCCTCGAAGCCTCAAGTCCTCGAAAATTGGCCTGTCCTCGGCTCGAGGACAGCACTATTTTTTGAACAGTTGAAATTTCGTTGGAAAACGCCAGAAACCTCGCAGAAATTTTGCGAACACCTTTTTTGTTTTCCTCACTTGGAACATAAGCGTAGCCAAGGGGAGGAGGCAGGGGGTCCGCCCCCTTCCCAATTGAAATTTCACCAATGACAAAATGTGACAAAAAAGCCTAATTTTTTTTCAGTTTCATTTTTTTTTTAGCATTTTTCGCTTACAACAGTATAACTAACAACAATATTGAAGACCAGGAGCTCCGGGTCCCCCTCAATTCAATTTTTCCCAGCCAATTTAAACGTATAACCCGAAGAAAACGGAGAGTTTTTGTCTTGAAAGTTGCTATCTCAGGCCCGCATCTAGCCTTTTTGTGAACGTAATGCATTAATCAGAGCTGGATTTACCATAATATGACGGAGTACCAGCAGTAGCGTTGCCATGGGGGAAGCGGGGACTATAGCCCCCCATTGGCCTGTCAACCAAAATGCTGAATAAGGAAAATACCACGTTTTTAGCTCTTTTGAGACTGTTTTTTGCGCTGGAATTGACTAAAAGTGATTTAATGCATCATTTGAAACATGTATTCAACGGGGGCTAATTGTCAAAAATTAAAGTTACAAATCAATGAAAACTTTGAAAAAATGCCCGAAAATAAACAATCAAATTTGATCGCTAATTTAAAAACGCCAAACATGGGTTTTATCAACAAATATATCATCAACTCAGGAATATGGGGGAGGGGGGGCTATTCAGTGTTAGGTAATTACCAGTCACTTCTCTCAAATATCTTTCCATTAACCCTTCCCCCAATTATTTTTATAAAATATAGGCGAAATAGATTACTACGTGTGAGTTTTATTGAATAATAGGATTTTTTGATTTACCAGCAGGTAAACAAGAGAACTGCAATGTTATCATCAGCCACTTCCCATATAGCCCATTAATGCAACTATAGTTGAATCATGTTGGGTTGCCAATTTCTATGCCACGTTCTAAAAGCATTATTTTCTATTAAAATAGCTTTAAAATTAAGTTCATTTTGCAAAAAAATGCAAAATTTTCGAGCGCTGGGGGCTTCGCCCCCTCACCCCCATTGGCCTCTGGTGACTGGGGGCCCCGCCCCCAGACCCCCAAACCGCCCCCACAGTGCGAATTTCTGGCTACGAGCCTGACTATCAGTTAGTGGCCCCGAGCTAAAATCGTAAGACTTTTTTTGGTCTTCACCTATATTTGGCAGAAAGATGTTAAGAAAATCTCCAAAGCGCCAGGGGCCTAGCGCGATGTAAATCCAGCCCGACAATAACATGGCAAGTTGAACTTAACTATCTATTTTACCATTTTTCAATAACAATTCAGTAATTCACCTCCAACCTCTCCGGTTTTTACGCACAAAATACTTTAAAAAAAAATTAGCCATGGAAAATGCTGATTGAACGAATTATTGAACTTCAATTGAGGGAGCCTGGGCCTTCTGGCCGAACATATACTCCTATAACTGGTTATTGTCATGACAAAACAAAAATCTCTAAGGAAAATCCTCGAGTGGATTATTATTTACTGCTAAAATGTTGCAAGAGACAATGCACATTATAATTAAGACAACGCACCCTAGCTGGACCAGATCACTAACAATTAAATTTAACTCCAAAATACAAGATGTTAAACATGTTTTAAACTTAAATTGCAAGTAAAAGGAGTATTAAACAATTTGATTTTTTCAATTGGCTTTCAAATGTCAAAAATCTAGTGCTTTTAAATGGCTCTGAACATTTGCGAAATGTGATTCAATGGCATTAAAATAGCTTTTTTTTTCAAAAAATTACAAAAATCGTCCAATGGAGACCCCCCGTTTGTGATACCTTTGAGTTACACTAGCTTTCTCAACACGTTTCCAAAGTTAAATATTTGCGTTTTTGAACTATTAGCTTAAGCCCTATCCCTTTGCAAAATCCTGGTTACGTGCTAACGGGCAGCGATATCAAATCTTCCATCCTACGATAAGTTTATCCCACAAAAACTTCCTCTTTGGAAAAATTTTGATGACGTCATTTCATTCGATTTGTGGTTTAGGCTTATCCCAATAAATTCTGGGTACGCCAACGAATTGGAGATCGCCTGAAAAAAATTTTTGAAGACTTTTTTTTTGGAGAACACTTGCGCCTGTGTCCTTGGTCCTTGGCCTTGGCCTCGAGCATTCCTGTCCTTGGCCTCGAGAGGTTCTGTCCTCGGAAGGGCTGTCCTTGGCCTTGGCCTTGGCCTCGGATTTTTTTTGTGTCCTTGGCCTTGGCCTTGGCCTCGAGCCTTGTGTCCTCGACTCCACCTCTGTTATTTATTTGTAAATATTATTTCAAGATTCAAATTTTTTTATTTCAAATTAATCGGAAAATTTTTGTGTATGTAATTCAAATTAAACCCAACCCCAAAAGGAGTCAATGGATTCTTTGTTGCTCAACTTGTGGTAACTTCAGCGGTACGAAAAAAAAAAAAAAACAACCTCGCCTCGTTGTTACGAATCATAAAACACGGCTTCATTACATTTTATGCGTTGATTTTGGTAATTGCCGTTGAGAAGTAGACGGCATATTTGGTGCATAGGTTAATTGTTAACCAAAGACTTCATAGTGATTAGCCAAAGACTGTATCGTGGAATCGTCAAACAACGCTTGATTATAATTCTTTCAAAGTTAGCATGTCTCATATTCTCTAAGGAAAAACTCATTTGAGATGCAATCTTTTTGCTTAATTAATTCGTCCGCCAGATGACGAATTACAATAAGTAGACAATTAGTAACGTTAGGTTTTTTTGCAGTTACACCTACGAGGTTGCACCTGCTTTTACTTTGATCGAACAAACCCTATTGAAACATTTTTGCAAATTGGTTGGTTATGTCGAAGGGGATGGCACTTTTCCACCAGGTGTAGTAAATTTTTTTATTGTGGAGTTGAAATCCGTTTGAATTTTAATCCGAAAAAATGTATAGAAATATGCTTTTTTTCTACGTCATGCTGGAAGCGGATCCTGTGCATTATTTTTCTATTTATTTTAGGTCTTGGTCCATTATTTTACATAATTTATGTAAATGATCTTCATTATGCTGTAAATTGTACTCCAAGACTATATGTTGATGACACTTGTTTACTAGTTGAGGGAAAAAATGAAGGAGATTTAGAAAGTTTATTTAACACTGAATTATATAATCTTTCTAATTGGATGATCCTTAACCAATTAACCATTAATCCTAAAAAATCTACGATCTTAGTTATTCAACCCACTTTACGAGGTATCCCTATAGAATTTCAGCTAAATATTGATGACGTGTGCGTGAAATCTTCGGTTAATGTTAAATATCTGGGCATGAATTTGGACCAACATCTTTACTATAAATCACATATCGAAAGCATCGCAAAAAAAGTTGCTAGAGCAACCGAAATTCTTTGGAAATTAAAAAAATTTTTGCCAGCAAAAACATTACTAAATTTATATAATGCACTTATAAAGCCACATCTCCTATATGGTCTTGTAATATGGAGATCTACTGATCCATGTACTACACAGCAACCCCTACAACTATTGCAAAACAATGCTGTCCGAGCTATAATTGGGATTAGTACGTTTGAACATATTACATCTTCTTTTAGACGCCTAGATATTTTAAAAATTCATGATTTTTGTAAAATTGAAATTGCTTTAAATAAGCACAAATTAAAAAATGATAAACTTCCTGATACATTTCAAAATTACTTTACTTTTCCAAGTAATGTATATCATTACTCCACTAGAAGTAAGTTTCAACTAACATTCTATGTCCCAAAATTCCGTCTGGTTAGGTTTCAAAAATCGTTTAAATATAGAGGTGTAAAAATTTGGAATAGTATAGAACAAGATTTAAAAACGCTTTCTCTAAAAAAATTCTGCAAAAAGTACAAAAATATATTGCTTCAAAGCTATTTAGATCAAACGCTCAATTAGTTATTTTGCTCGAATTTAAAATGCTTTTTAATTTCTCAATTAAATCGAAAATTCTTATTAATTTCGTGGAGCTGTTTGACTCGAAGACCCCTCAAAGGTCACTTCACAGCTCCTTTGCTGACTTTATATTATTTATAAATTATTTTCACCTTTCCTTTTTTGTGTGTGTATTGTTACTGTTAGCAATAAAAAGTGTCTGTCTGTCTGTGCAAAATCCCGAAAAACAAAATCCCGAACGGACAAAATCCGAATTGAACAAAAATTCGGGATTTTGTCCAATTCGGGATTTTCTCCATTCGGGATTTTGTACAATTCGGGATTTTATCCATTCTGGAGTTTGTCCAATTCGGGATTTTGTCCATTCGGGATTTTGTCCAATTCGGGATTTTGTGCATTCGGGATTTTGTTTTTCGGGATTTTGTCCGTAAACGGCTGGTAGCTACATGTAGAATAAGAGATTGTCCAAAACGTACCCAAAACTTTCCCTAAGGAGCAGAAAAAAGTGTGGTTGTAATGAATGACTTTGGACAACCATAATGGGCTTCTTTAAATCAAAACTTATCTATAAACAAATAGTCAACGCCATGGATGAGTTACCTTTATGGTATCTGGTTGTCTAGCATTATCTGAAAAGCTAATCGAGCAGCCACTAAAATCATTTGAAGCCATTCCGCCTTGTTTGACTCAAAAATATTGCTTATTATGGCCCAAAGATAGTATGGTATGATTAACAACTACGACAATCATCTTTACAGCTGCTCTATTTCAGGTGGCTCTTACAGCAATATGCTGGGAATGAATCTAGCTCGTTTTCACAAATGCCCGGATGTAAGAGAGAAAGGATTGTGCAATATGCCCCGGATGGTCGCATTTGCCAGCAGTCACAGCCATTACTCAGCAAAAAAGAACGCTTCCTTATTGGGCATTGGCTCTGACAACGTAATTCCTGTGGACTGCGATGAGAATGGGCGAATGCTCCCCAAAGATCTTGAAAGAAGAGTAAATGAAGCATTAAAAGAGGTGAAATGGCATGACCGCAATATTTTGGGGGATGCTATAACCAGACTATTTGCTTATTTGTGGCACATGTTTGTAGTACCTAAAATGTACAAGCGTGCGAAATGTGCAGTTATATTGTAAATTTACATTTGCCACTGAAGATGTTCCGGATTTTGTCTGATTTGGGATTTTGTCCATTCGGGATTTTGTCCAATTCGGTATTTTGTCCATTTGGGATTTTGTCGGATTCGGGATTTTGGCCAAGTCGGGATTTTGTACTTCGAGATTATATCCCGCCACTTTCTTTTGTAATTTTCATTGCGCTTTATCCTGAAATCCGTTTTCTCTCGCAGAACATGGTTCCTTTTCTGGTGGTTGCCACTTCGGGTTCAACTGTACTTGGTGCGTATGATCCCATTAACCCAATAGCTGATATCTGCCAGAAATATGACCTATGGCTGCATGTGGACGTAAGTTGTTACGTGCTGTAACGTATAGAAGATATTGGTAATTCGGTGCAGATTTGTTGGCTTTGCTGAGATTTGAAGATGATTAATAACGTAGAGATTCAGAAATTTCCTTCCTTGTTGCTGTTCAACGTTGTTCATTGGAAATCTTCAGCAACCGTTAGAGATTTTTAAACAGCCAATGAGGAACATCTAGCCTATTGGACTTCTTGAATTTTTAATCCCACCCTCTTTGAAACAACTTCCGTCGAATGAAACACTATTGATTAGTTGATAAATTATCACGTTCATTTATTTTTGATTGTGTGGGTGCATTTGCCAATCTATACTCCACTATCTTGTACCCGTTCGTCCAATAACAGTCACAGTTTTCGAAAAAAAGCAATGTTAATTTTCACTTTTTTTGCTGCAAGTTGATGGCAAACTTCTTCGGCAGTATACTGCTTACGGAGCCGTGCACTACAGCCTCTCATCAGAAAGGGATTATGTCGTTTGATGCTCTTTGATGACAGTGCTTTTTGATGTATTTATGGCTTCCTTTCTTAATAAAACTTAAACTAGATGATACTACTACTTAGAAGCGTAGCCAGGATTTTTGATTGGGGGGTGGGGGGTAAACCACGAATCACATGCAATGACGTCAACAAAAATTTCTGAAAGAGGAACTTTTTGTGGGACAAAGATATAGTCGATTGGAAGATCAGAACCCGTGGGCTGTGTTTGGCACACAACCAAGATTTTGCTACAGGGAGAGGGCTTAAACCCCCACAAAAGTGTAAATGTAGAAGTTAGGAGACGTATTGAGCAAACTAGTGTAACTCAAACGTATCACAGACGTGGGTCTGGCGGTGGAGCCCCGAGCCGCTGGAGCCCCGAGCCGCCGGAGGCTATTGGGGTCTCGGCGAATTTTTTGTAAGTTTTTGGGAAAACTCGCTATTTTAATGCCATTGGATCACAGCCATTTGAAGCCGTGTTCAGAGCCATTTGAAACAACTAGGTTTTTAACATTTGAAAGCCAATTGAAAAAACATTATTCAATCCTCTTTTTACTTACAATTTAAGTCCAAAACATCTTTAAAATCTTGCATTTTGGGGTTAAAGTTTGTAAGTGATTTGGCCCAGGTAGGGGAAAGCAAGGTACATTGCCTCCTGCGATATTTTAGCAGTAAATAATAATTTACTCGAAGATTTTGCTTAGAAATTTTTGTTTTGTCATAAAAATAACCAGTTATAAGAATACGACCAGGAGGACCAGGCCCTCTCAAGTGAAATTCAATAATTTGTTCAATGAGCATTTCCCTAGCTAATTTTTTTTTTTGAAAGTATTTTGTCGCGTAGAAACAGGCGAGGTGTAGGTAGATTGTTAATTAAAATGGTACAAGATAGACGAAACGCTTACTAACCATGATATTGCCCTTGCGGAATTTACATCGTGCGGGGGCCCTTGACACTTTGAAGATTTGCAAAAAATCTTTCTGCCAAATATAGGTGAAGACCATAAAGTCTCACCATCTAAGCACGTGGCCCCTAGCTGGTTCTGCGCCATATTTTGGTAAATCCGGCCCTAGTTATTGCATTACGATTACAAAAAGGTTAGATGAGGGCCTGAGATAGCAACTTTTAGGACAAAAACTCTCAATTTCTCCTGGGTTTTATATTTAAATTGGTTGGCAAAAAATTAAATTGTGGGGGGCGGGGCCCCTGGTCGTCAATATTGTTGTTAATTACTGTTGTAGGCGAAAAATGCTAACAGAAACTGAAACTGAAGAAAAAAATAGCCTTTTTTGTCCTAGTTTTTCATTGGTGACATTCCAATTGATGGCGGGCCCCCTGCCCCCCCCCCCCCCCTGGCTACGCCTATGCTACTACTACTCTTTTTTTATAAGAACTAGTGATGTAGTTGAGGCTGGCTGTTCTTAATTTTTTCCCCATTTGTACTTAAATTTTGAAATCATCGACTTCAAATTTTGTGATCAAGTTTGTAAAACTGCTTAATTTCGAATGTTTTGTCAGCTTGAGTAAATTACAAAAGCGAAAAAGCGAGTTTTTTAGTTTGAACAACAGCCAAAAATTTCCTTAGGCCGCGTTTACATATACCGAAAAACCTGTATTTGAACGCCACCTCTAATAGAACACCACAAAAAAGGGTTGGAAAATAAAGCGCCACTATGAATTGAACACCATCTCTGATAGACCGCCACCTTGACATCCATTACGGTAATTAGTAATCAAAGGTTTCCTGCATCACTAAAGCATCATGTCATGTATTGATCACGCATCAAACATGTGGCAAACACACATTGATCATGCAATTGCAGAAATTGAAAACTTGGCACTCAATTTTTTCGTTTTAGATGCTAGGATGTTTTTCTTTTCATTAATTAAATTTATCCTCCCAAAATTCTGACCAGCTAGGGGAAAAATAGAACGCCACCCTCTAATTGAACATCACCTCTAATAGAACGCCACTATAGGGGAGGGGTTGAAAAATATAGCGTCATGGCGCTCAAATAGAGGTTTTACGGTAGGTTTGACAACTAGGTTTCGCACCTGGTTATTAAATCTGTCGCGTTTACAAATGACAAAAAAAGTCGTTTACACATAGCGGTTTTGACGACGGGGAGCGAAACCTTACGCATGTGTAAACAGTCAAAAGTAGCAAAAACTTGCGTAAAACCTCTATTTGAGCGTCACCTTTTACAGAAAACGCCACTTTAAGGAAAGAGTTGAAAAATAGAGCGCCACCCTCCAATTGAACACCATCACCTCTAATATACCGCCACTTTTACATTCATTATGCTAATTCGTAATTAAACGTTTCCTGCATCACAAAATAGTAATAGCTCAATAAATTTACCGTTATATCAACCCCAGCACAAAAAGGATGGATATATTAGTAATAGAAGACCATTGCTATTTCAGTCCACGTTGTAGCCTGCGGTGCTTTCAGTTTTCTGAAACAGCATGCCATGCATTGATCACAAGATGTTAGATGTTAACTGTGACCACAAGATGTTAGATGTTATTTATGTTAGATGTTTTTTCTTTTCATTAAATAAATTCATCTTCCCAAAATTCTGACCAGCTAGTTGAAAAAGAAAGTGCCACTGTCTAATTCACCACCACCTCTAATAGAACGCCACTATAGGGGAAGGGTTGAAAAATAGCGCGCCGTGGCGCTCAAATAAAGTGATAGTTTTCCAACCCCGTTCTGAAATCTGCATTTTTTAGAGGTTGTCAAACCTGAAGCACATTTAAAGAACTGTGATGAATGACTGAAAAGCAAAGTCACAGCCAAACAAAAGAGTTCTTGCCCAATTCTAGTGCTGTAGCTATTTTCGCAACTTACCTTAATACCACACACTACACATCATGTGATCGAAGTTTTGGTGTCAAAGCGTTTTACACATTAAAGTTTGACAATTCGGGTCACGAAACCTGGGGTGAAAATCGCTCGGAAAATAAAAATGCCAAGCCTGGTTTCAGTGAGCGAAAAGTCGTTTACACATGGCTGAAATTTCGTTCCTGATCACGAAAACCGATATGCGTAAACGCAGCCTACAGCACTTCATAATCTTGGAATCGTTGCCATTTTGCTGCAAATACTTGAAAATCACTAAAATTTTATCGTTTGAAATCAGTACGGAATTTTGATGTTTTAGGTTTGGAAATTCATTATTATTCGTTTGTTGTTAATTTTTCTGTACTGCTGACTCTGGCATGGTTCTTAATTTTGTTCCTAAATTTTGAACAAAAATGAGCTTCGTGTTCTTATGAATTGTTCTTATAAAAAAAGTGTACTACGGTATTACGTAACAAATTTTCAAGTTTTTCCGTTCTTTCAGGCCGCCTGGGGTGGGAGCGCATTGCTTTCACGAAAATACAAGCATCTATGCCAAGGAATCGAAAGGTGAATTAGGAAAATTTATTAGATAATACATTCTGCGGAATTTAGGGATGGGCATTTCAGAATACCGAATCCAGAAGGATTCGAATCCCAAACTAACCGAAATCCAAATTGAAATATAAACCGGATAATTGGAACCGGTTTTAGATCATCGCAATTACTTTGGTAAAAACTGTTTGCAGTGAATTTTCACAGAACGTGAAGTGAGCATGTGAGAAATTTGCTGTGCAATTGTAGTAACGACGCATGCTTTCAATTTGCGTGCGCTTCAATAACGCATGCTGAGCGCATGATTTTATCAGCAACGTGCTCAAAGCGGTAGCCTTTTTCTCAAACTAGAACTAGATGGGAGTTTGCCAGCAAACCCAGTGAACGACCGACGCGTAGTTTATAATGCTGTGACGCTCAAAAGTACTTTTTGTCAACCGTGAAATCAGCAATTATTCAAAATATTTAATTTTAGAACCTTCATAAAAGTACAAATCAAGTCAAAAAATTATCAACGTTATCGTTAGTTTCCAGTAACCTTTTCCATAGTTTGTCTTGTCTAAACCTGTGAAGGTGATTAAACCTGAGTAACTAAACCTGATTAACTTGTACAATGCACATGCGTTATTTTATCGACAACATAGCGACTGATAATAATAAAAAAACAAAAAAACATCGTATTCAAGCGTAAGCCATTGGAACTATGTCAAAATATTTGTCTCTTAAACATCTGCTGGTATAAAAAAAAAATTAACGTCCTAGCTTGAGCCATTCAAAAAATTGATTTTGGGGGATCCATTTGAAGGGGTCCCAAGGAAAGTGGTACCCCAAACCATGTCAAAATGATTGTCTCCTAAATATCTATTGATATCAAAAAAAAACTGGCACCCTAAGTTAAACCAATAAAAAAAATTATTTTTGGGGGTCCATTTTGGGGGGGTCCCCGGGGGAGTGGTACCTCCAAACCATATCAAAATTTTTATCTCTTAAGTGTCTACTGATATCAAAAAAAAAACTGGCACCCTAGGTTAACCCATTAAAAAATTCATTTTTGGGGGTCCATTTGGGGAGTCCCCGGGGGAGTGGTACCCCAAACATGTCAAAATATTTATCTCTTAAATATCTACTGATATCAAAGAAAAACTGGCGCCCTAGGTTAAATCGTTAAAAAAATTTATTTTTGGGGGGTCCCCGAAGGGGTGGTACCCCCAAATTATGTTAAAATATTTGTCTCTTAAATATCTACTGATAACAGAAAAAACTGGCACCCTAGGTTGAGCTGTTCAAAAATTTGATTTTTTGGGGCCCCATTTTGGGGGGGTCCCCGGGGGGGTGGTACCCCCAAATCATGTCAAAATATTTTTCTCTTAAATATCTACTGATATTAAAAAAAAACTGGCACCCTAGGTTAAATGGTTAAAAAACTTCCATTTGGGGGGGTCCCCAGGGGGGTGGTACCCCCAAATTATGTCAAAATATTTGTCTCTCAAATATCTACTGATATCAAAGAAAAATGGCACCCTAGGTTAAATCGTTAAAAAATTTATTTTTGGAGGGGTCCATTTGGGGGGGTCCCCAAAGGGGTGGTACCCCCAAATTATGTCAAAATATTTGTCTCTCAAATATCTACTGACAACAAAAAGAACTGGCACCCTAGGTTGAGTCGTTCAAAAATTTGATTTTTTGGGGGGGTTCCCAGGGGGGTGGTACCCCCAAACCATGTCTAAATATTTCTCTCTTAAATATCTACTGATATCAAAAAAAACTGGCACCCTAGGTTAAATGGTTAAAAAATTTGTTTTTGGGGGGTCCATTTGGGGGGGTCCCCGGGGGGTGGTACCCCCAAATTATGTCAAAATATTTGTCTCTCAAATATCTACTGATATCCAAAAAAACTGGCACCCTAGCTTGAGCCGTTCAAAAAATTGATTTTTTGGGGCCCCATTTTGGGGGGTTCCCCGGGGGGATGGTACCCCCAAACCATGTCTAAATATTTCTCTCTTAAATATCTACTGATATCAAAGAAAAATGGCACCCTAGATTTTATGGTTAAAAAAATTTGTTTTTGGGGGGGTCCATTTGGGGGGGTCCCCAAAGGGATGGTACCCCCAAATTATGTCAAAATATTTGTCTCTCAAATATCTACTGATATCCAAAAAAACTGGCACCCTAGCTTGAGCCGTTCAAAAAATTGATTTTTTGGGGCCCCATTTTGGGGGGGTCCCCGGGGGGGTGGTACCCCCAAACCATGTCTAAATATTTCTCTCTTAAATATCTACTGATATCAAAAAAAAATGGCACCCTAGGTTATATGGTTAAAAAAATTTGTTTTTGGGGGGGTCCATTTGGGGGGGTCCCCGGGGGGGTGGTACCCCCAAATTATGTCAAAATATTTGTCTCTCAAATATCTACTGATATCCAAAAAAACTGGCACCCTAGCTTGAGCCGTTCAAAAATTTGATTTTTTGGGGCCCCATTTTGGGGGGGTTCCCGGGGGAGTTGCCCCAAAAAAATTTCAGGAGACACAATTGCGTATGTACCTCAACAACTTCACACAAAAATTAGAGTTCTATGTTTTGTGGTTTAGGAGAACTCGAGCGTACAAGATTTAGGAAGAAAAAAAAAGAAAAAAAAGGAAAAAAAAGGAAAAAAAAGGAAAAAAAAAAGGAAAAAAATAAGAAAAAAACCTCATCGCGGCCGAAAGTGGGTTGGTAGGGATGAAAGGATATCTTAAGACATATAACCATGAGAAATATTTTTTGCCGTACTTAAGCCGTTTTTGACTTAGACCGCTTTTTACGCCAAACTTTCGGGGCGGTTTTCGGGTCATAAACCCGAAGTCACGTGACCGATTGCCTCGAAATTTGGTACACACATAAAACTCATTAATCTCAAACTGCTGTCAAAATTTCATGTAGTTAGACCAAACGGTTCTCGAGTTATAAGCAAAAGTCTGAAATCTCGCACTCATTAGTTAGAAAATGGCCGAGTAAAAACAAAGGAACACGCGACGCGAGCGTCGGTCGTTCCAATAATGACATCGCTAGCGATATCCGGAGACTTTGCGAAAATCTCTAACTTCACTGAATTTAAGAACTGTTTATCGTCAGATCTGAAATACATCGCTTTCGAATTTCATAATGTACCACTAACTTAATCAGGTTTGTGGTTAATGGCTTTCAAAATTTAAATGTCTAGAAAAGGTATCTATAAAATGTCAATCAAAATTTTACACCTCTGCTTAGTTCTCGTTTCAACTTTTAAGAAGTTTATTGAATTTTCGATTAGCAGCGCAGCAAAATTGTCAAGTTTGCGGTTGCTAACAAAGCCCTAGTTGAAACAAATATTTCGACCGTAGCGTTTTGCTTCGATTAAAACTGAGGAACAAAGCTTTATTTTGATCTGAAAATGCCAATATGATTTTTGGATTTTGTAACTTGCATTATCTTGACCAGAAATTTGACACACTATCCTAAAAAAAATAGTACACAAACAAAATTTAGCCACAAAAATAAAATTCTTATAAATTTATAAGTGATGTTGCAGAGTCTAACTTTACTATGACTTCTTATTGAAAACTTCTATTAATTTACTCCACTCTATGCTTTCCAGAACCCTAAGTGTAATGTTTAAAGTCAAACAACTATTTACCAAAAATTATCTACTTCTTTTGCACATTACGCTCTTTTTGGTTCATTTTAACAGCTTTGAGGTTATTCGCTCTCAAAGTTTAGCGGTTCAAAAAGTTATCAAAATAATCAAGTAACTTTAATCAAAAAGCTATTTGCAGTTCCTAACAGTTGTTCACTTTATTATGAAATAATAACATAGAGCGATCTTTGAAATTCCAGCGACTTTGTTACATCATTCTAACTACACGACCAGAAATATGCACGCATTTTACAGGTATTCCTATTCTGAGAACGCTATTCCACAAATTTGACTGCTATTCTACAATTTCTCAACTTCCCCATTTGAAGCAACTTGCTTCAAAATACCTTTGCATTCCTGCAACATCAGCTTCCCCGAAGGTGTTTCTCCAGTGCAGGCATGACTGTGAGCGAACTAAGAACGCAACTAAGTGGTGAACATTTATAGAAGCACTCAATGTCATGCACTGCAATAAAGGGCGGGTTTAATTAAGCAAATCTTTGAATAAATTTTTTCTGGATATCGGTGGTGGTTGACCAGGGACGTGCGGTCAGGGGAGGCAGGTGAGGCCGTGCCTCACCTGTAGAATTGTGCAAAGGAAAACGAAAATAAAGTATAAAATTAAAATAAAATGGTTTTACACAAATCAAAATGTTTATAAAAAACTTTATTAATTTTTGCCATATTTACTTTTTTGTGTATTCACTGCTTTTATGTTATGTCTTTCGCATTAAAACGCCCAAACTATTCGGTGTAATATTGCTATCACTACTGCGTGCCATTGAGCATTTCTTCAAATATGCGAAGTGAGGCATTGTCGATTGAGCCTCACTTCAGCTAAGCAAATTTTAAGGAACAAAGTAAAAGTATGCCTTTTTTTTCTCAGACAAATCGCGGACGACGCATAATGCTTTTAAATCTGATTTTGCGGCGCGCCTCACCTGTGACGTCATAGAATGAGAAAAAGTTTAAGCAGTTTTTTTGTAGTCTTGCGTTCATTGCGAAATTGAACAAGCTATTTTTCTAGCGAAGTAAAAACAATTTAATCCGAGAAAATGAACTAAAATGGAAGAAAATTTAGTCTCAAAATGAGAGACTTTCTAAACTTAGTTTTTAATGTAAACTTGAAGTTATAGCTAAAAGAAAACTGATTTAAAAGATTTGCTCGAGACATCATTACGAAAGAACCCCTCAACTCCGAAAGAGTATAACCGTACTCAAGAAAAGAGTGGTTGCACTACAAAAACCTTCATTTTTGCGTTCATGTTTTTAGCAAATAATAATGTTGGGACTGAAACCGGGTCTTTGTGACTTAGAGAATTTGCCGAGAAGGCTTAGCAGGCACGAAAACTTCAATAATGTCCACATTCAAAGCCAAATAATAAGCTAGGCTACCTTTATAGATTTTCGAAACTTCAAGAATTGATTTGGCTTTAAATAAACAGCAAAAATTAAACGAATAATTAATTATCGAAAAATTTAGTTTTCGTTTAATGGCTATGAAAACAATTATTTGCTTGTCATTTATTGTCTTAAATAATTTTTTTGCCAACATGTGTGTGAAAAAAAATTGTGCCTCACCAACCAAAAGCCTCACCGCACGTCACTGTGGTTGACTGGTTGTTCACTTTTTCAGCAAATTAAGTTAATTTAAACCAGAATAGGATTCGGTTTTTGCTATTCGGAATAGTTCTGGAATACCCAACTCTTCGGAAATGCCCATCCCTCCTGCGGATACATCAACAACAAGAAATAATATTTAATTACGATTTACAACGCTCTTTAAATTGCAAAATATACTCTTTTAGCATTGAGTAAGCGAAATTTTTAGACCAACAGTTGTTTAAAAGTGCAAAGGTGTACTGTGTACAAGTATACTGATATTTTGGTTAAGTGAAAATATCCCATTGACATTGCATAATGCATAGTGTATACACAAAAATCACTTCGATGCTCGTATTGTTGATTTTGATCCAAATTTTGACCAATCTAACTAGTTTTGAACCAGCGAATAAATACACTGTAAATCTGAATGCTGTTTTTGTTTTGAACAGGATGCTCAATTTATTTTTAACATAAAAGTTTATTTTGGTTTACGCCAGCCCTGCTGATGGGCTTTGGAATTAAGCGAAATTCGAGTGCAGGGCAGTGATTTGGGAAAATTGACCATGATTTAGTTGTTGGGTTGAATTTTGCCTATTCTCTCATTGTCGGTTGGTTGGAGCCTGGTGCTTTACGTTATTGGATGTTGTTGAGGAGCTAGATTTCGGCCACCCTTTTAACTTAACATAAAAATTAACAGCGGTGTCTTTTTTTCCACGTAAAATGTTTTCAATTACTATAGAATCATCTAAATAAATCATTTTTAACACGTTTTACTTTTAGAAGTGATTCTGTAGCTTGGAACCCCCACAAAATGGCGATGGCTCCTCTGCAATGTTGTTTGTTCATAACTAAGCATCTTGTAAGTTGACTGTGTACTAACTTTGTAGTCAGTCGTACTACCACTTTGAGTCTGTATACAAAGATGAAGTCTCATAGCAAGATTAATTATAGCACTAAGAATTTAAAACTTGGGCCAACATTTAGGCTAAAGCTGCATAGCTAAAAAGGCTCTGCGCATTATTTGGTAGCTTTGAACCTGCTGAGCCCGAAGGTATAGGTATAGCTGGGTGCTCGTAAACTTAACCAAAGAGTCTTGGTTTTATGTTGAAGGAGACTGAAAAGAGGAAGGGTAAAAGTGTAAGTAATTTTATGAGTTTGTTAGTTAAAAAAAGTTATCAAAAAAAAAATAGTAATAATTGTTTGTCCAATTGCTTTTCATGCAAGTTATGTTACTTTTTTAGAAGTTATCACTATGTTTTTCAGGACATAATGAGTCAATGCCATTCCACCGCTGTTCCTTATTTGTTTCAAAAAGACAAACGTGCTTATGATCCAAAATATGACGTCGGTTCAAAAGTTGTCCAATGCGGAAGAAAGGTAATTTTGAGCCTTTACCAATCAGAGGTGTAGGAATTTTCATACCGGATTAGTGTTGGAGAGAAAGGAAACATGACAAAACAAATTGGTTAAAATTCACAGAACTAGACAATTGACATGTCTATTTCGAACGGTTTTTAATGCTCATCAGGAACAGGGATTTCTTTGATTAACAACTCTCAGAACGGTTGAAATGATCTGCCTGAATGCTCACAAGTGATAGAATCAAATTGAGTATATCTTCACCGCTTTGGTTTTACAGACCATTAACGAATAAAAGACAAATAAACCAATTTTGATATAAATTATATGAAAGAAGATAAGGAGCCTGTATCAGATTTATTTTTATTCGATTTATGGCGAGCAACAAATTGTCTTTGCAATGTAGGTCGCATTGAGTTGCCAGATTATCATTCAAAATATAGTAGCAGCAGAAAGCAAATTAAATTCATGATTGGTTAAAAAACTGGCGGCTTTTTTTGCTACGTCGTAAATTTTTTGTTGGTTCGATACTGCATATCATGCACAAACCAGTTACATTTTTGAAATATTTTAAGTATATACTGAAATTTTTAATACAAAGTTGCATACAGTCCCAACCCTGAGTAATTAAGCATTGCAAATTGCAGTCAGAGCAAAGGCGACTCAGTGTATGACTACATTTAAATCTTGTATTTTTGTTTCATTATTTCGGTGTGCAATGTAAAAAAAAAGACATTTCACTAACATACAGTGGAATATAGTTAGTCAAACGGTAACTCGTTCGTCTCTGGAGCGAGAGGTCTTTGGTTCGAATTTCTGGCCGGTGAAATAGGGCACAGTGTTGCCAACGGCTTGCCACAGCTGAAACATTTCTTTGAATGGAGCTGTGTTGCCCAGGGGCAGTGGCATAGGCCTCGCAGACTCGTTACACGCTTCGGCGTAATACAGCTAAAGAAAGATTTGATACAGTAGAATAGGAATAGCATGGTGGATTACAAACCTTTACGTTCTGCTTTATGTTGTCGCAGGTAGACGCGTTAAAATTGTGGCTTATGTGGAGCGCTCATGGCAGCAACGGGTTAAGTAACCGAATCGAAAAAGCGTTCGAGAATTCTCGCTATCTCCTAGAGCTCGTTCGGAAAACGGAAGGATTTAAACTCGTTAGCGAGGTAAAAATTGCCCTTTTTCAGTAACTTGTCTTTAATAAATTCCTCGGAAGCATCTTCAATTACTCAGCGAAACTTAGAAGCCATGTCTTATTGAGCTCCGCAGAATTGGGCTCATGATGAGACTAAACTATGAAAATAATTTTTTGCTGGTCTCGGCTTTCTGCGTTTCCAGAATTCCACGAAATGTTCTCTGATGGCTATTATGCGTACGCTCCAACTTAATGAATGTGAAGAAAACTATAACGATTAAAAATATGTACGAGAACAACAAATGCTTGTTATTTACCAAGTTGCCTTGGCCAGAAGACCAAGGAAGAAACTTTCAATTTTCAAGTCAAATAATACGGTATAACACTGTGCGTCGTATACCGGTTAACGACACAACGCGGGAATCAATATTGGTGACTGTGAATGTATTAAATTATGCCATAACTTCGCTACGCAGATATTAACTAAGGGGCAAATGGGGCTTCAGCCAGGGTGGGTAATGTTCATTCACGTGGCTCTGAAAACATGCGAAATGTGATACAAATGGCGTTAAAATGTTTTTTCCAAAAATCACAAAAATCGCCAAGCGACTGGTATCCCCCATCACCCGAAATCCCTGTCTGTGATGCGATGGAGTTGCACCAGTTTGCTCAACACGCCTCTCGATTGAGACATTTTTCGAACCGAGAAATTTTCACTTTTAAGGTGGATTTACATAGTATCCGTTTTTCGTCCGCTTTCGCACGTTTTTGCTTCTCCATAAAATAATATGTTCTTTTTCGCCTGCTTTTTTATATGCCCATATCAGCATTAATCAGATTGTCGCATACTGGGAAAAAGTTTTCCGAAAAAAATTTTTGTAAAGAGGTACCCCCGATTTTGAAATATCGCTTTCGTCGTTTATACACAATTTTTTTTAACAAGATTTTGATCATTATGTAGCAGTCTACTAAACGCGAATATAGGCTTATAAAAATGCGGACGAAAAAGCGCTTACTTTTTCATAAAGAAGCAAAAACTTTAAAAAACCGACAAAAATGGATACTCTGTAAATTTTTTTTTAGTTCAAGCCTAGCAAAATTCTGGTTTGGCGCAAGTTTGGAATAGCCTACGTGCTAAACCACTTCGTTTAATTTTTTTGTTTATCATTATTATATAACAATATTGATTTTCACGGAAATCGTTGCGTAGTTCACTTGCCATGCGGTGTTAGTACTATCCAAGTATCCATTCACCGAAATTTGTTTTGGAAGCGTGCAGTGATGACGGCAAATGTCTTTTTTTGCGTTGAAAAGATCCTGCGTCAGTTTCCAGCTCATCTGCTGTAAATTTAAAACTGCTTCGTCATGATCTAATGGCATTACAGTTCGTTTGTAATCGTGTTGTCATGATTCAATCTATTTCCACTAGCGTTTTTGTAGCGCTTTAAAGTAAATTAAGAACGGGGTTCAAAAAATCGTCATTTCTTTAAATTTTTATAGTTAAAACGTCTCGCTTTTTACTGTTGTTTTGTGAATTCGCATCTTATTTTGAAAATCGTAACTGAAGAATATAAGAGCATAATTGTTTCGCTTACTAAACCTAATTTCCGATGTGAAAATGATTATTTTGGAGCGGGAATCTGAGATTTAAATCTCGGGCCGGATCAAATCGGACACAGTTTTGCCAACGGCTCGCCACCGATGCGGCATTTGTTCAAAATAAGCTGTGTTGCTCGCAGGCGCAATGACGCGGAGATGGGCCCCGCAAACTCGTTACACTCTTCGGTGAAATACAGCGAGTATAATGAAAGATTTGATTTTGTTTGGCTAGCACCATTCTAAACTAATACATCCTGTGTGTTTAGCCGGAGGCAACCAATGTGTGTTTTTGGTTTTTACCAAAGAAAATGCGAAAAATGAAGTGGGATCTAGCTAACACAGATTTCTGCCGTCAACTATCCACAGTTGCTCCGAGAATCAAAGAAAAGATGACCGAAAAGGGATCGCTGCTGATTGGCTACCAGCCTCTAGAAAAGCTACCCAACTTTTTTCGAATGGTGGTGATCAATGATGACGTCACACACACTGATATGGACTTTGTTGTTACAGAAATCTCAAGTTTAGGCGAAGATTTATAACTTAAAAAGCACTGAGGATTTAGCATGTTTTTAAAGCAGTCGAACATGGCAGCAAATAAACTGATGGCGATTGAATAATACTTAAAATTTTTCCTTACATTTGTGTTCCTCTTAGAATTAATGGCTGTAGAGCCACAGTTTATTTGAGTGTGATGACTTGACTTGTAAATACTGTAATTAGAAGTGCCAAAAATTGTAGAAAATTGCCTAACTTGGCAACTTGCTGCTTCTTTTATTGCTTTGTTGCCATTGTGTTATTATACCGTCCAGGACTCATATTTCCAAAGTGCACCCTTTCTTTCAGCACTTCGATTTGCCATCTGTTAAGGCTGGCATCGCTGCCCGAACCCTAATGCAAGGTTCTGAAGAAGGTTGTGCCTATCGAACTCAAGGGGGAATTGGGAGAATTCAAGTTTAGGAAAAAAAGCGATAATTGTAAAAATGCGGGTACGCTTCTGAAAAATGCGTCCATCCTATCACTACACTATGAGAAACGTAGCAAGGTTCAAGTGCGTTATGCAGCAACTTAATAGCTTTTTATCATCACGCTCGACATGCGCTGAGCAAAAATGTTTATTGTATTTTTAACTTTCACAAGATGACGCTAGAGAGAAATGATCAGTATTGATTACTAAGTATATACATCATGGACTACACACAAGGCCTCTATTAAATTGAACGAATCTGGCTGCTGATTTGAGTTGAGTGTCAACTTGAAATCGGATCGAAAGAGTTTAATTTCAAAACATATTTAATTACTGATACGGCGGCGATAACTCAGCTGATACAGCATTAGGTTGATGATTGAAAGATTCGATCCGCGATCTCGCTGTGTACTTGGGGAAGACACTTAAGGCTTGTTTCCTATTGGGGCCACGGCTGTGATGGCCCAGCCTAACAAAAGACTTCCAAACAGAGCCCATAAAAAGTGCTTTGCGTTGGTGTGGTTATTCATACGCAGAGCACCTGCTTTATAAGCATGAAATTTATTGCTGGTAAAGCTAGCCATCGTATTGGTTTGAACGATTCGCTTTCAGTTTGAAATTAATTATTCACGGCAACCTCTAAAAAATTTGGAAAAAACTTGGAATTGCTTTCAAAAAGAATAATTAGTTGTAAGAGGCTCAGATCAAAAAACTTGTTTAGGCTATTTCTTATGGCCTGAAATTAAAATTTTTCGAATGAAAATGGTTATCTAAAATCGTGTTTATACTGCAATGCAATTTTTAGTCTGCTAAGATTCGACTCTAATTATTTCTTTTGTTAGATATTTTTCCTTGTATTTAAAATGTTTTTTGTTGTTGTAATTATATGTTGAATTTTTATAATTATGTTGCAGTTTTTAGTTTTGTCGTTGCATTAGATAAATTTTGTTCTAACCAGAGTTGTCTTACGAATAAAAAATCTTCCGAAAAAAACAGCTGTTTTTTAAAAAATTTCCTTTGAAAGAATTGTTTTGCTTTGGTTATTTTTCTTCACGCTTTTAACGTCTTTTCATTGGTATCTATTTCGAATTAAATCTCGTATTTCTGCGAAAGAAAAATTAACAAGTTACTAAGATTTATCATAATGTTACCGCACCACTGTTCCCTGCAATTTCAAGTCTCTAACTCAGGCTCGTAAGCTTTACCGTTCTATTTCTGTTGTCGTTGCGAGTTTGCAAGATGTTTTATCGAATACAGTTGAACAAACTTAATTTCATAGAGATTCTCGTAAAAGTGTTCATTGTAGCAGAGTTGTAAGTCGGGCCGGGCTTTTCGGGTCGGGCTGGGGCCTAAAGTTGACAAAAATTTCGGGATTAATTCGGGCCTGAGACGTGCTTTTTGTCTTAGGTGCACAAAAATCATAGGTGGGCACAAGTCCGTTAATCCGTTAATAACGAAGCTATATTTTTCATTAACTCGTTAATCCGTTAAAAACTTTTTTCATGTTAACGGACTAAATTAACTTCCGTTAAGGTTTTCAACGTTAATTTCTTACACCATTTGCTCAACGTACCGGTACAAACCAGTTTGCACTGGTAACACTTGTTGCGTATTACCACGAGTTTTGTAGAAAAAAGCGAAGAAAGGAGCTGGTTTTTGTGGCAAATAATAAGCTGCAACCTCACAGGTTTATTAATTATCGCTGTTAGCAATTTCCAAAGATTTTCCGATTGCAGCTTTGTTAGAGCATTTGAACCTATTTCTATCTTGAAATTAGATTGGGCTGTAAATTGTAACTTCCAAAACACAAAACAACTGCCATATAGCAAAAACTTTCCTTAGAATCAGTTCAACAGCGTCAATACGTATTCTAGAAATGAATGAATAAAAAGAAATGTATATTACACGCAAAATATAAACTAATTAACGGACTTTATTAACTTCCGTAAATTAAAGCTGAAAATAACGGATTACCTTTAACGGAGGTGTAAAGTTTGTAAACGGTTTATTGGTTAACGAAGCTAACGTTTTGCATTAACCTGCCAACCTATGACAAAAATATAATCAAAATAACTTGGTGACATTGCTGAATTCCTCAGACATAACTTCAAGTTTCGAGTTTTTTTGGGCATGATTTGGGGCTTCAAATTAGTTTTCGGGTTCGGGCCTGAAATAGTCGGCTCGTTTACAACTTTGCATTGTAGTGATGTATGAAAAAAGTCAATAATGTAACAACCAGCTAGACACGGAAACGTTTGATTTGAAAAAGCCAGTTCTTTGAATCCACATCGATCTTGCGCGAAAATCAAGCAGACCAGTGGCGCAACCAGGGGACTAAGAGCTCTGCAGTTTCGTCTTTCGCAGCCAAGTCATTTAGAAAAGCTAATCAAATAAGTATTAAGCAACGTATGTAGTGGTTGAGGTATTTAATTATGTCAAAAAGCTTCCAAATGTTATAAATTTAGTTTCAAACGACTCCACAACCGAGCGAAATGTCATCCAAATGGTTTTAATTTTTTTTTCGAAAAATTACAAAAATTGCCCAGCAGTTAGGTGAAGATCCCGTCTGAAGACTGAAGAAACGTAGACAAATTCTAGCTTTTGTTGAAGCTCCCCCGCCCTCTATAACAAATCTCTAGTTCGGCGCCTGAAGCAGGCTTGACGTTTAGATTCATTATCTCCCTGAATAAAGCCGCGTAAAGCTCACGCATACAGTGCTATAGTTGCTATGAAGAAGGAATTGGCGCTGCATTTTTTTGCATCCCGTCATCGATACCCAAGACGATTTTTTTCTGATAGAGTTTCGGAATTAGGCTGACTTTGAGCAGTTGTCGTACAATGCTATTATAAACGTTGTTACAGTTGAAGCAGAAGGTTTTAATCAAAAAATGTTGCAATCGTTTAGTGAATCTCAATGCAGATTAATTTAGACCCTTCCATATCGATTGAATTAGGCATCAAAAGTGACGATTAGATATACAATTTTTTTATTAGCTTTTTCAAGAGCAATGATAAGGGTATGTGTTGGGTGTTGGAGTTTGGGTTAGATTTGTGGTTAGTTTTAGAATTAGGATTTGAGTTGGGGTTACATAAATGATATGGTGGTAAAACTGACCCAATAATAAGTTTCTTTAGGTTTAGGAGATTTTTGTTATACAAATCTGGTAACTAACCACAGATGTGTGCACAGATCGGACAGGAAGATACTATTTCACCGGAAATTTTTGTCTACTTTTTTATTATTGCTGACTCATATCTGAGAAACGTGATCCGCAATATTGTAGAAATTCAACATCATTATTTTCCTAGCTATCTATAGTTTGCAAGCTTTTCATTAGACAATGACAACAAAAGTTGATTGAATTTCTTCTTAGTTTCAGGGTGATTATTTGTAATTTTTTCTACTCGGAAATTACGATTCAAAAACAAACAAAAGTGCTTTGTTTTGTGACTTACCGGTGTTAGTTTGAACGCAAAACAAAATGGCGTTTTCGTGTGAAAGTGACTACAGACAAAATCACTGTAAAAAATCAGCTTTTATTATTTTGTAGTTGTATAGTTATTAAAAATGATAATCGTCTAAAAATAAAATAACGAAAAAATGAAGCAAATAAATCTGATTTTCGATTTATAACTTAGCTTATTGACATTCTAGGTTTCAAAAAACAAAAAGAGTACAGTTTATAAAACAAATATTTTACAAAAAACAAAACAGATTGACACCTCTGCACTGTCGATAGAAATACCGCGGGTAGTCGGGTATTGTCTGCTATCCAACCAATTCTAATTTAAATCATCTTTTTTGCTGTATGAACTGGATGACTAGATGCATTACATGGTAAATAAGACAATACATTTATAGTAACCTGTTATTGCAAAAGCAAGTTGAAGCAGCTTATTATTTTTATTTTAGTGAGACTTTTAGTAGCAGTAATTGAGTATTTTTTTTGTTGTTGTTTGACGAGGCTGTTTTAGCGGAAATTTTTATTTAGTTTTTTTTTTTAAATTCTGACCCAAATCTTACCCGAACTCAAATCCTTACCGTAAAACCCTGAAAAAAGAAAAGGAAAATTGAGGGGATGAATATTTCTCATTCTCGTTTCACTCTCTTGAAATAGTCACTCCCTTTTTTTCTGTATGCTGAAATCGACTCCAACGTCCGACTACGGTACGTTTCTTCCCTTGTTTGTAGTTTCAAATGGTTAATGGCTTTCTGTTATGTTTTGAATGGCTGCGTGTTTTAATACTGCTTATTTTTCTGTAGTTGACGTTGCAGTAGCGTACGCAGGATTTTCGAAAAGGGGGGGGGGGGCAGGCGCGTAGCCAGGAATTTGGAAAGTGTAATAAAAACCAGAGCAAAGCGATCTTAATTCCAAACTGGTGAAGATGAAGACCAAAAAAAAAGTCTTCACTCAGATTCAGTCCTTTTTTCTGCCCAAATTCCAAAGGGGTGGCCATGGCTCAATTTTGCGTACTATTCTGAGGTAATCATACTTACTGGCGACCCAAAAGGGGGGGGGCATGGCACAATGCCCCCCCCCCCTTAATACGCCCCTGTGACGTTGCACAATCAGAAATGACTTACTTGGCTTTCAACAAAAATCAAAGAAAAACCAAATAAAAATCTTAGATTTTTAGGCAAAAGAAAAGACCACACTCAATCTTAACGCTCAATGTTTTGCTTGAGCTACTGTGTAGTTAAGAAACAAAACTTTGATTTTTTGATAAGTTTTTGAATTAAATGACAGAACTACAACTATTAAGTTAGTATTGTTTATCGTCGCTCGATACTGTAAATAGAGAGGATACGAGTCGAATGTAGTTTGAATTGAATTGAGTCATTAACTTTTCATCAACGCCATCATGGCTCAAGAGACGCATGAAACCATTGTTGGACCAACGCTATTTAAATGCAAAGGTGACGGAGTTCCGTTTTTCGAAAGTGACTGCAGTGTTGCCAATATTGACTCAAAAAAGAACCGCGTTCCGGATTTTTTAATTGAAACAATTTTGAACAAAATGCCGGAAAGGAACGATCACAATTGTCAAACTATTGTCAGTAATCCTGTAAATCCGTTTCATGGCACTCCATCGCGCGAAAACAAGATAAGTTCCGCTTCAGTGATTCGCCATTTCCAAACTTTATCAGGATTATTTGGCGGCAATAATTTTGCGAAAAATGTTTGCATGAATCCGCTTTTAGAACCACTTGGTCTGCTTCCCAGTGATCAAAAATCTGCAACTACACTTACACCATTTCGCAAATTTGATGAAATGCTACAAACAAGTAGTTTTGGTGCTTCAAGATTGCATCACTTGCAACAGATGTTTTTGTCTTCATTAGAAAAGCCAAGTTCTATAGCTTGCTCCAGATTTTATGAGACTTTCGGCGTTTCTCCTTCTTTTTCAGGAGGATTTAATTACAATATTGACTTTTCCATCCGCCATTTTGAAAATCGCTTCAGTGAGGACGGAAATGCCAACATCGAGAACTCCGTCAGTTCCGTTCCGGAAATGCGAACACTATCTCCTGGCGTGCTTACTCGGAATCAACCGAACTACCACAAACCACAAGCTCGCGTAAACAAAACAGATGACATTTTATTCCAATTGAACGAACTCTCAGAGAAAATAGATATGCGGAACCGAACTGTCTCCAATCAAAAGTCATCCAAAATGCCGACGCATCCACAACAAAGCCGATTTTATCATCCTCCAATTCCTTTGGATTTGAGAGTGTCGGATCAAAGTTCTGCTGTTCTGTCAGAAAGAAAACGCAACGCAACTTCATTTGCTGAAGAAAGCAAGCATCCGGCTTGGGTCTTCTGCACTCGCTATTCGGATAGGCCATGTGCTGGTTGGTTTTTTTTACTGCTTAAATAACTGCTGTAACAGGTTGCAAAATGCTGTTTCTTTTAAACTTGTACAGGCATTTGACGTAAACTGCTAAACACAAAACTGAAACTCGTTTTAATTTTCAAACTGGCAATGCGTCGTTATGTCTTCAATAAAGACACTTAATCAACCCTACAATAAACCCGTTGTGATGGCAGGGGTGCCGAAAACCGGGGGGTATATCTCCCCAATAATTTGACTATGGTCTACATCTCTATCCCCCCCAATAATGAGACTCTGGTCTGCACCTAAGCGCTGGATGATGTTCGGAGCAGTTTTCTGGTCTTAACTTGAATTCGGGGGAAAAAACTCTTCCATTTTTGGTGAAGACCTTTTTTTTGTGGTCTTCACTTGAATTTGGAAGAAAATTTTTGGTCTTCACTAAATCAGCTTACCTCAAAAAAAAAATCGTGGTCGAGGTTCATTCCCCCAATGTTGAAAATAGGGCAAAATTGGGGTAAAATTGCAAAAAAAAAACCTTCCCCAATGCTCAACAAAGATCGGCACCCCTGGTGGTGGCCCAGGCTGACGAGACTTGCAAACCGAACCTCCCAAAAATAGTACTCTGCACTGGCGTTGCCGTCAGATGCAGAGCGTTTGGTTCATATCCGCACAAAAAAAAACTAAAAACTAAAACATAAAAATATTGCTTCCGCACAGAACACTGTTAAAGAGCTTGAATTATTTTAAATTTTCCTAACATTTGGTTCTTAGTTCTGCCACAGCTAGTTCAAGCAGGTTTAAAGCAAACTAATTTTTACAAGCTTGTTGAAATATTACATTGATCCCTTTTCTGAATGCTGGATAGATGAAAACGTAGAGCATCGAGCAACGCAATAAAACCAGGTTTGAATCCAAGCTGTGCCAATCCAAGTATCCAACAATGACTTTATAACAGTGATATTTGAAATAGTGTTTCTATAGTATGTTGAAATCTTAGTTTTCAGACTAAGAACTTTGGAGGCGTTATGAGAAAGTGCTAGAACGTTTATGGCTGTTTTTGATCTGATCTGACGAAAATATGTTGCCGACTTTTGAAATTCCATGCACATTTTAAACTTTTGTCTGACATTTTCATGAGGGCCGTTGAAAGAGGGTAAGAATATACCCTTCTTCTTTTTCCGTAAAGGTTGCGGGGGCAGCAAATCGAGATTAAACCGCCAAACTTCACGGTCTTCCATCTCCTCTAGCATTTTGCTTTGGTGAAGTCCCAAGCAATACCATCTAAGATCCCTAATTTAATTGGTCCATCTGGTTCAAGGTCGTCCAACTGGTGTTTCCCCATTTTGTTTTAAAAACTTCTAATTGACATTGAATTTCACCACGGTCCCGCTCTTCATCACTTTTAGTTACTTGCTTGAGAGCAACATTCTAACCGTTCAGGTTCCCTAAATCTGGCCGGCCCCACAAAATTTCTGGACTTGGATATACACTTAAAGTGTATTTCCGAACTTGGGTATACTCTAAAAAACTTGGGTACTTTATAATATTTTAAAAGAGTATACCCAAGTCCGGAAATTTTGTGGGGCCGCCCAGATTTAGGGAACCTGAATTGTTTGAATGTTGCTCCCGAGCAAGTAACCAAAAGTGATGAAGAGCGTAACCGTGGTGAACCTCAAAATCAATTAAAAGTGATGATTTTTTTTCGGACTTCACTCTAAATTGGATGAAAGAAATAAGTCCAAAATGAAAATGTAGCTGTTCGGCTGTGATGAGATTGCTCTGTGATGTAGCTTATTGCGGTGCCCCGGCCCTTAAATTTCTCTCAACTGCCCTGAATTGCATTTGCAGGTCCACGAGTCCGTAAACCAAAGAAAGATGTGCAAAAGCAATCCCAAAATCACGGAAAAAGAGAACGAACAGCGTTTTCAGAGGCACAGCTAACAAAATTGCAAGTCAGTACAATATTTTCTGCTGCAGTATGAGCTACCTAAAATCATCGTTAAAGGCAGGCCGTTTGGGTTTGTAAGCATTCTTTTGTTAATTTTCCCCATCTACAGGCACATCTGACGTCATAGGCCGCTCCTAGAGGTAAGATAACTTCAGAGGTGTAACGTAACGAAAGTAGTTCTACTTGAGTAGCGTACTCAAGAAGACTTTGTCGGTATCGAGCACTTTTAAAGTAATTATATTTTTGGATACTCGCTATTTTTACATGCTTACGTTTAGCGTAAAGTAACGCTACTTAAAGGCGGTAAATCATCCAGCTAATTCCGGTGGTTTACAATAGCTAAAATTGAACTATAATTTTTGATATTTTTTGTTTTATGGTTGCAAAGTTATTCAACAAATACAAAAGATATCCCCTTAAAAAAGGTTTTGGAAACTCTGATTTTTGTTCCTCCCGCCAAAACTACAGTTCTCTAAACTATTAGACCTACTGTAGTTTTGGCGGGAAGAACAAAAGTCAGAGTTTCCAAAAACTTTTTGTCGGGGGATATCTTTTGTATTTGTTGAATATCTTTGCAATCGCAGCTCCAAAATCAAAACAAAAAATATCAAAAATTATTGTTCAATTTTAGCTGTTGTAAACCACCGGAATTAGCTGGATGATTCACCGCCTTTAAGTAGCATTTTGATTCAGAAGTACGGTAGTTTCAAATTAGAACAACAAATTTGTCAGAACGGTTGAGTTTTCTATCGGTAATTGTTCAATTATGTTGAGTTAGCAAAGATTTTATGACATGATTCCGTATAAATTCTTCGTCACATGACTTTCAAATCCCAAGGTTTTGCTGTTGTTCTTTTTGATTTAAATATAATACCCAAAACTTGCACCAAGTAGAGTTTTTGAGAGAGTGAGGGGTTAGAAGACCAAGCAGTTTGTTGCAATGGTGTGAAGGTAGTTGACTAGTTGTCATACACTACAGTTTTTCGATTGAATAATTTGTTTATTTTGCCCAAATACTTGTACTTGAGCACTTTTAAAACGACTACTTTTTTGCCAATTTTGCTCCAGCACTTTTTTTGGTCAATGCTTGGTATTTGACTTCAAGTAGTTTTTCGTTCACGTCACAAGACTTTTATGCTTCATTACACTTTTTGAATATTTTTCACCACTGGATAACTTTGACTAAATGTTAGTTTTAGGATACGGTTAATACTAACCTAACTTTAACACTAATCCAAATTAATACCAACCTCAAACCTAAATAATCTTACCTTGAGACTGACAGATGTGCGGGTGCCTGTATTCCGATACTAGTAAGAAAATATACGCAAAAAAATTACTTACTTCCCGTGGATTGGGTCGTAACTCGTGGGTGGTTTCAGAAATCGATATACTACAGAGGAAGAAAAAGCTTTTTTGGTTTTTTGGTGTATGCTGTTACATATTTTACTGCATTTGATGCAAATTGTCAATTCGATATACTGTAGATTGAATAGTAAGTTGCAGTACAAAAATAAAATGAGCAATGGTGCAAAAGTGTAGATGCTAAATTTTCCTGTGTACTAAATTCGTAAACTTCAGCTCAAACTTTTGAAAATTTGTAGAAAGAATTTCAAGATTGTCCTTATTTGACTGAAGACCGAAGAAATCATTTGTCTCAAGACCTGGGGCTGACTGTAGCGCAAATTAAAGGTGAGTAGATACAGGATAATAATGGATACTATCATATGCCAGCAATGTGAATCTTTATAATTATGGCTTTTTAAATTTTTTATCAAAATAATTTTCTCAAGTTCCAAGTTTGGGAAACTGCTCTTGATGTACTAGAGGCGGATTGGTATCAAAAGTTTGAAAGATTTCTCATGTCTTTACTCTTTATTTACCAAGTCACTTGGCCAAGAGAAAGCAAAGAGTTTTGGTCTTCAAGTCAAGCAGCTGTCACCTCCCCACCTGTCCACCATACACGGTGATGGCTTCATTCTGTCTCTTTTATGGCTGAACGTTAAGAACACAAGCTATGAATTCTAATAATACTTTTATAGTCTTTGTTTTGACCCAACCGAGAATCGTACCCGTGGCTACCGTTTTAGTAGCAGACGCTCTATCCACTCGGCCATTATAATCGTTGTAATGAAGGACCGCAGCATATGAACAAAGATCGGGTGATGGCGTTTTTGTTCGCAAACCGACTATCTGTTTATGTGGGATCAGCAGCACATATAGTACAACAAAGTTTTGTCCACCAAAACAATAAAATTCAGTGAAAATGGGTTTTAAGCCAGCTTACTTTTTTAGTTAGATTACTTTCTTTGTTTACGTAGCCAATGTTGGCTGTAATTGCGTAGTAATAAGCGTAAATGGATGTTGGTGTAACATAATAACTACATTAAAAAATTCAAATGTATTTTTAACAAAAAACAACCTCAGAATGGAATAACAAAGTTTGCTTAGTTTGGTAAGATTGAGTAGAGACAAAAATTTTTAACGGAAATTTTGTTCAACAGTTTGGTTTCAAAATAAACGGGCAAAAGTGAAAAAAGCCAGTGGTGTGCAAAGTCAATTGAAAATGGGATTAATAGCGAGTGGAATTTATGAACATGGAACGGTTATGACTGATAATGATTAAAGTACAGGGTCTTTGTTCATTACCAATGCTTATTTTGTTGAACAAGTTGTATTTTTGTGATTTTTTATAAGGTTAATTAACATGGTGCTTGGTGGAATTGCTGTACATGAGCATAAATGTACTGCAAGATGTTTTTTTCGTAATGATAAGCACAATTTCTCCTGTATACGTCAAAAAAAACAACAACAATTAATTGTGTTCTTGTTCTTTGTTCAACCATAGTCGTAACATAGCCTATATATTAATGTTCCACACTTTTTTTATGACAAGCTTTTTTTATAAGAGGCAGTAAATTTCGGATTGAGCCGGGCTGTCCTTAAATTTTTACCAATCTTTAGCCTCATTTACTTTTAATTTGTTCTAAACTTTATTGGAGAATATTTTTTCTTGCTTACTTAAAAGTCATCTGTCTTGGATCATAATTGCTGTTAGGCAAATCAACAATGGCAACACAAAAAGGCCAAAAAAACAACAACTGCTTATTACTTACTAATGCATTGTGCTAGCCCGTGTTCTGAAGTTTTTTTATGCTACAGCTGGTATTCTTTATTCGTTTTTAAATTTTGAGCAAAACTCAGCCTCGTGCTTTTTATAAAGATGTTGTTATAAAAAAAGTGTAGTGGATAACGAGAGTGCGAAAATATTGATGCATTACGACTTGGATTTTAGTCGCTGGCTTATGGTTTTAGACTTACTTTTAGTTTTAGGCTTTGGCCAAGGCTTGTTTTGAGGTTTTCGAACTTTTCACCATTTTCCAGTGTGAAGAAAATGTCCGAAGTTTTGAAAGAATTTAGGATTGATCTACGCAAAATAATGCAATTATTCTGCTTCCGTAGTTTTGGTGTGAATGTGATAAATATCCCTTCTCCATAATGTCATTAATTTAGCTGTTCTTTCACGGATATCAATTTGATTTGCTTTGGATAATTTCATTAATTTTTAAATTTCCACGATGCTGCGGTTGCATAACCGGTTATGTTAATTTTGGCAATCGTTTTGTTTGTTTTTTTTCATTACAGTTGATGTTTTTGGGACAAAGCGAAACGTACTGTATTTTGCGCTTGGTAAATGGGGGTAGATATGTTATATCTGTTAGATCAATTAAAGTAAAAAGATTGAGATTTAGTTGTGCAAACTGGGTTTCTACATGGAAATATAATCCAACCCAATATAGCTGCTGAATTCAACTACAGTTCGTAAAATCAAAACAAAACTGTATTTTGATTGTAAATGAATAAAATACTCTGTTGTGTCGAGAAAGACATGTTTTGTGTAATTGTGGTTGTAAATTGTAATTTTCTTTAATAAACCTTTTCCAAAGCAATTACACGAAGACTAACCTTAATTGCACTAATGGCTGCGTGTTTGTTTGCCTAAAATTTAAAAAATCGATGCAATAACATGCTTGTTGCAAATTAAATTCATTGTAACTACTGTCACTGTAGTTGTGGCATTTACTGTCAAATTTTTGTGAGTTGAACACCGTATTTATTATTTACCACTTAAAGAGATACTGCTCGAAATCGGTTGTATTGAAGAAATGAAAACTACTTGAGGTAATAGGTGATCCAAATCTTTTTCCATAATTGCCCTTATTTGCGAAACTACAATTTTATCCGTTTGACTCCGTACCATTGGCAGCACTAAGAAACGCAACTACCAGTTGGTAGCAGTGAGTAGCCTAACCAAATCCGAAAACTTGGCTACTGCTACTGGTACCTGAAGACCTAGGCTGCCACAGAGTTGTAAGTCGGGCCGGGCTTTTCGGGTCGGGTTCGGGTTCAAGGTTGACAAAAACTTCGGGCTTAATTCGGGCCTGAGACGTGCTTTTTGTCTTAGATGCTCAAAAATATAAACAAAATAATTTGGCAAAATTGCTAAATTTTTCAGATCTAACTTAACTTTCGGGTATTTTTGGGCATGATTTGGACTTCAAATTAATTTTCGGGTTCGGGGCTGAATTAGTCGGCCCGTTTACAACTCTGGGCTGCCACTGCCAGTTCTGATCTCCACAGTATGATCGTTTTTGGCTTCAAATTTTGTATCATTCATAAACCAGAAACATTACCAAAACTGGTCTAACCTTGATACAGTAATTTACATCACTCGTATTGGTATAACTATGTCACTGATAAATTTGGTAGGATTGGAATCGCTGGCTAAAGCAAAATTCTCGGTTATAACCTCCCTTATCTAACATTGCGTTTTATAGTCTTAAATTTGCAAAATCTGCCTTTTGTGATGTCTCAAAATTGTGAAATGCAGGAGTTGCTAGTGATGCGGAGTTAAACGGTTTAAATCCTATTTTTGCAAATAAGGAAAGTTGTAGAAAAAGGTTTGGGACACCTCTTTATTACCTCAAGCAGGTCTCATTTCTTCAATAAAACCGATTTTGAGCAGTATTTCTTCAAGAGCTACGTTCTGCAGTGATTGACGTTGCCAAATAATCAAAGTGAGGTTGTTTTTTTAATTTTTCCCCCAAATAACTCTAGTGTTTTTTTGATGATTGATGAAAAAGGCTTGTCGATTTTAACATTCAAGTTTTAGAGGCCGAAATATTTTACACTTTTATCTGATGTTTTAATATGAATTTATTTTCATCATTTAAACTATTTTTTATAAGAACCAGTAAATTTCGTGTTGAGATTGGCTGTACTTAATTTTTTGCCAAATTTTAGCCTCATTTGTTCGTAAATTTTGAAAGCATTGATGTCAATTATGGAAAGCATGTTTGTAACATTCTTTTATTCCTGATGCTCTGTGCGCTTGAGTTAACGCATTTTTTGCTGTTTTGCAGCATCACAAATTTGCGAAAACGAAAAGTGAGCATTTTTATTTAAACGAGAGCCAAAAAATATTTTAGTTGCCTGCGCAGTGCGAAACAGCACTCTGTAGTTTTAGCATTGTTGTAATTTTGTTTGTAAATACCAGAAAATCACTCAAATTCCATCGTTTTGAATTAATACAGAATTTCGTTTCTTTTTTGATTGGAAATTAATTCTTTTTCGGTTGTTTTTAATATCATTTGTTGTTGCTGAAGCTGGCATTGCTCTTAATTTGTGCTTAAATTTAGAGCAAAGATGAGCCTCGTGTTCTTACAAAATTGTTTTTAAAAAAGTGTAATCGGAAAAAAATTATTCGCTTTTTTTGGTGAAATCAATGTAAAAAAATACAAAACGCAAAAAATTTGTCACCGCTTGGAAGAAAACAATCTTTCCTATTTTGCATTGAGAGGATATAACATTGAGTGCTTATATTACAGTATTTGCTGCGGTATAAAAAAGTATTATCTTACCAAAATTTTCTCGTCAAACGAATATTAGATATCGAGTTAGATTTGTTTTAGGTTAATCTTCAATAAACATATTCATGCAAACAGTAGGAGGCTAATCGAATTTGCCAAATCTCATCCACGGCATCTCTCTTGGGACTAGAAGATTGAACTTACACCCGCTGGGCGCGGAAGCAATCGCTCGATAATTGAGCGTTGGACAAAAAATCCGTCGATAGAGCAATTTATCAGAGCTTGTAATTGAGCTAGAATTGTCTCCAGTGCTCGAGCAATTTGTATTTGAATAGATTTTAATCATTCCTAAGCGATTGGATCATTTGATAAGGGATCGCAGGTCGGTCAATCGAACGCACAACAACGATCTGTTGACAGCGATGAAAATGCAAAAATGTTCAAGTAACAGAGCGGAAATTACAAATCACGGAAAATTCATTAAAGTTCTGTAATTCTATGCCTCAAAAAAATTTTAATCTATAGTCTGTATAGCAACTTTTGCGACACAAATACCTGACACAGAGGGAGGGAGGCACTTGATTACCTAAACCAGCACGAGAAGGTAATCTTTAGTACAACTGGGCAAAATACATGTAATGAGTTTAGATCGCAAGCAAGACTGGAATTTCTTATCAATGGTTTGTATAGCAGAGGCACAAACGCAAGCTTATTAACTAAGGGTTTGAATTAAAACGTGAAACATTATTACGGTAATATGTTTTGTTTAGGAGATCGCAGACTGGGACCTGATGGGGGGAAAGCCCTCAGCAATAATTAATTTTTTTCTTTTTACAGTATTTTAGACATACTTGTTAAATTTTTCGACAGAATTTTAGTCCGTATTAGCATTATCATATGACAAAAAAGTTAAGCTAAAAGAACTTTTTAACTCCTGAGTTACGTTAGCATTTTTTCTACAAATTAAAAAAAATCTCAAGATGCCGTTTTCAGATCTCAAATCTAGAAGCACACCTGTTTTTGTGCAAAGTTTTAGAGTGTAAGTAAACCGAAGCAGGAATGTTTTGTCACATTTGCCTATAATTGTCGGTATTTTTTAGCAAAACCCTAAAAAATTGTAGCGTTTAGGAGAATCGAACCAACAAATGAATGAGCATATCACGCGCGCCTTATAATATGGCATCGATCATTTTCTGCCATCTCATGTGGAATCTATTTACTTATTGGGTAAACTGACAGATCGGAATTAACAAAAATTATTCAACTCAATAGCATTTCGAGCGGGCATTGGCAAAACAACATTACAAGATGGCAGCAGAGCGCAAAATTTTTCTAACGTACGTCAAGCAAAAATAAATATGAAGTTGAATCGAGTTTCGAATAAACGATAGTTCAACATCGTAATTTGAAATTCAAACACTAGTGCATGACTCCGAAAAGGCGCATTCTTTAAACTACTGAGGATATCGTTACCGTTGTTCAGTGGTCGAGTGGATAAAGCGTCTGCTACTGAAACGATTTTCGGTTGGGTCAAACCAAACACTATAAAAATTGGTTCACAGTCTCTTTGTTTGACGTTCAGGAATGAAACGGGACGGTGTGAAATGGCCACCGTGTGTGGTAGACAGGTGGCAACTTGACTCGAAGACCGAAAGGTCTCTTCGCTGTCTCCTGGCCAATCCAACTTGGTGAATAAAATGTAATTACAATTACAATAGTTAAAACCCGACAGATACAAACCAAAACCGCATTATTCACTAAATCTTGATAGAAACATAAAATTCTCTTTCGAGTACAGAGCAAATAGAATCAGCACTGTATTATCACCAGTACATTTTATTCAAACGTTAAAACAAAACAGATAAATAAGATATACGTAAATGTTAGGCGCACATTCACACGATACATCGGACAGCTAAAAAAATTTGCATTATCTTGGACCAAAAGCAACCTAGCCAAATTAACTAAATTAGCAACCAATAAGTTTCTAGGGCAGAAGAAAACGACTATTACTAGGGCCTGCAAGAGAGGGTTCAGGAAGCACTGTTACTAAATTAGCAACCAATAACTTTCTAGGGCAGAAGAAAACGACTATTACTAGGGCCTGCGAGAGAGGGTTCAGGGAGTACATTGTACCCTGGACTAGGGGACCGGGGAGGACCTTTAAAGTTAATGCGCACCCAAGCAATAGTTGCTCCGACGCATAATTCGTCGCAGTACTGTGTGCATGAGGTATTGAGGTAACAGCAAGCCGGATTTTCGGTGAAGACCTTTTTTTGATCTTTACATAATTTCCGGCCCTAGCAAAGGGGCCCCATATCAGTCTTCGTACACCCATTTCTCTCTTGAGGCCCTGACTATTACAACAAACTGGTAAGTATAGCCTTTAATACAGTACCCAACTACCCACTTAGATTCTAACGAGTACAGACCTATAGAGCTCTTCCAAAGGATGCTAATTGCAATTATAAATCGGTTACTCCAATTAAGTTGTTGAAAAATGCAACGGCAGAATTATTTTTCTCTGAGCTGTAGTAACTTCTGCATTACTGGGTGACTTTTGTCCGCTGTCGTAACGACACAACCAACAAAAACTTTTGTTCCCCATTGTTTGTGAGTTATTACTTTGCAACAGCCTAGGTCTTCGATGCGGAAACCTAAGTGATTATAACGATCGTCCGTTTCAAACAACGTCGAATTGGTGTAGGGTCCAAAATACTAAAAACAGAAAATAGAATGATTATTGTTATAAATTAAAGCACGCAAAAATTACTGAAGCTATTTACTTAAATGCAGAGAATTTTAGAATGAAGATGAAAAAAGAAGTCCTAACTTCTAATCATATTTTAATTCTCCAAAGATTCCATGCCCGATCATCCAAATAGAACGTGACCGGTGAGGCAGTAACAACAGACCAATGCTTTTGTGAAGTAGAATCTGGAAGCCCCGTATTCTGCGAGACGCAAGAAGCGACATGTGGTCATCACTGGCCAACATTCAGCAGCGGCCGCCTACGCGAAAATAAGATGCTCGCTTTTCGAGAAGTGTGCCACTTCTCTTCCCGGGTTCTCCACCGTAACGCTGGGGTTATATTGAAACATTCTGTTACACATGTCCACAGGAAAGAGTTCAGCCGTTTCAATCAACTAACGTAGCAAACGAGAAAGTCAGTGACAATAAGCTGTGCTAAAAATTGTGAAGTAATGAGGATCTTAACTTCAGACTCGACACTGAAGGAAACGCCCAAACAACATGCAAGTTGTAGGGCGACTCCCTTGGTACCTCTCCAGAACCTTAACAGGAGCAGAGTTGGGTTTTGGAAAGTTGAGGTATACTCAGCTTAAGTAAAAAATAGATATTCCAGTCGTACAATATTATACGCATTATCAAATTCAGTATTAAGGTAAATTTCTTCAGCTTTGGTTAAACCTCAAAACTAGTTTATACATCTTACTGCTTGCCCTGACGATGGATCAATAAAATCGCACCAAAAATGATGGGCTTTTAGGAGCTGGCATATTTCCGTTGCTGTTGCGATAAACTAAATAAAAAAAAATTACAAATCTCTGAAATTTCTAAAGTAAATTTTCCAATACTCAATTAATCAAAAGAAACAACAAGAATAAATGATTCATTACAGCATGTTATTGTTCGGTTCAAATATTGTATCAAACATTCTTGACACCATATTCTTTTAACTTAAAACAGTCCTCTTCAACTTTTTTCGTTATGGTGCACCCTCAAAAATCTTGGACAAGCTCGTACACACTGTGCTTAAAATTTGAAATGAGGCAAACACTAAAATTAACATGCAAAAAGACAATTGGACTACAGTCTGCGCAAGACAGAGCACACCACAAATTCAAGAAATTATCTTTAATGACTATTTTGCTGTCGCATTTTATCAACCAACATTCCAAACCGAGGAATGATATCCTTTTTAATTGCTCCCCTTATCGATGGGCCGATGTGTGTGCATGAATTTCTTTTGCGAGATATGATCTCAAATACACAAGAAAAACCACTTTCGCATAAATACGTTGTGAGCATTTAAATGATAACATAAATTGCTTTTTAGCTATGCTTCTGTATTCTGCTATGCTTGTATGCCGAAATCAGATCGAAGATCAAATAAATCTTCAGTTTCAGTTGTAACACTATCATAATTCAAAGGGTGTAATATCAATGAATTAGCATCAAGTGTGGCATTTTGTTCAACAGTAAAATACTTCTCGATATTTTGTTGCGGTAATTTAAGGTGTACTTCAAGAAGTGGAAGCAATTCAAATTAAATCAAATCTTTCATTATACTTGCTGTATTACGCCGAAGCGTGCAACGAGTTGGCGACGCCCATCTAGTTGCTTCTGAAAATTGTTTCCATGATCTGTCATGAAGTCATGCAAAAAGGGAAAGTCTGAAAAATTTTTTGATGCAACTCCGTTCTGCCACAGAGGTAAGGTTTTAGAAAAGTTTTGCCACCGAGGTATGTGCGTAAAACGTAGAATCCAGTTTTACACACAATTGCACCAGACACCACGTTACAATACGACAAATATGGATTGTTTAAAAGAGATTAAGTTAGAGATCACATGAAACCGCAATAAAAGGATTCTATTCGGCCAGCAGACCGTGCGTTGTGCAGGCTTGTTGTACTCCCATTCTGTAGTTTAATTTAGTAGGCTGCCGTAACCGTACTCCTACAGATGTTTTAAACCAATTTACTGGCGATTGTGGTCTAATTTGTATCGCAAGTGGCCTAGTACCATGGCCTACTAAAAGAAGACGGCCGCACATGTCCCCTAACTGCGAGAAAATTAGAAGAGTAACTTTTGCGTTTTGCGTGTTAAGTAGGTCCTTAAACAAAGCGACGCACAAAAGTTGTCCTAATTTTCTCGCTGGTAGGTGACATGTGTGGCCGTCTTCTTCTAGTAGGCCATGCAAGTACATGAATCACAAATACAAACTATCCTAAACAATTAGTAGGAAAGAATCTGATGCTTAATTGCCTTACTGCTACGAAATGTGTTTGTCTAGTTTCAAACTTGTGGTTATTGTCAGTTTGTCTAATCATGGTTCATTTTTATTTACAATTTTTTTAAACGAGGTTCTGCGTATATAGGCCTAGTCGGTAACCATGTGGTGCACACCTGTGTACCTTTTTGTAGCGGTTGAAGAGCACTGACTAAGAACTAAAATCTTATTTTTGTACTCAGAAATTTTCAAAATATTTCTTTCAAAAGCTCAATCTTTCTGATAAAAGCAAAACAAATTGAAGAACCAAGACCAGAGACAACGCTATTCTTAAGGTAACAGCTGTCTATACTTATGGTAACGGTTAATAACTGAATGTTTTGAACTACAAACTCTCAGAGTTTGGTGGAGTGTGAGAGTGTCTCTTAGGATTTAGATAAATTATTGACTGTTCATTCTGTACCGACAACAAGAACCAAAACTAACTTCCATTGAAAAGCAACAAATCGAAAATAGCAAAACATACTTCGTCTAACAATTTTTCTCTTTCTTCTTCCACGCTCGAGCTCCATCCAGACATATCATTGAGCGTTTTTTGAGTAATGGTTATCACAGTAATATGAGATTTTGGCATGCCCAAAAAAATGGATTGAAAATCTGCAACGAGACAGGACCAAATAAATTTATTTCTAAAGGTAACATAAAAAGGCAGACTTTTAGGTAGCCTAACACAGCGTAATTTACACCATGCCAGTTCAGAGAAACTGAATACATGGAGTTTTAAATTCATTCATCATAGATTGTATTTATCGCCTACTGACCAGCATTTCTAGTATCGGTAAGACTGCAACGAAGTCTGTTCATGCGAACTTCTATTTCGAACTATTACTTGCTAATTATCTTTCAAATTGTTGTAGGAAATCAAGAATACATTAATTACTACAGTTGACCCACCTTTATACAAGATTTTAGGACAGTCTTGTATAGCCAGCTCGACTGTAGTTTTATCTAAATGTTCGCGGATAATTGTATCAGTAATATTTCTGTCATCTGTTGCAACATAGTCTTCATCCAAAATCTGATGACATTAGTAAACAAAGAATCATTTAGCCTAATATTGATAGCCGAGCTTTGGGCTAAATATTTATACATTTTAGATGTTAGCATTTGGGTCGCATTTTTTAGCTATGCATATTGTACAGGGTCAGGCAAAATGATCTAATACATTTGTAGATTAAATACGAGTAAAAGGCAAATAAAGTAGAGAAACAAAAAAGTATTTTTTTATTTTCGAAAAGTACACTAATACCATTTGGCTTTGTTTCTTTATAATGCCATCGTTTTTTGTTTCTTTTGCTGCCATAACTTGGACTTTTTTTCGTTCATCACGCTTTTATTGAGGAAACGTTTATTAAAACAAACGAATCTGCAATTGCAACACAACCAGCATTCCGTTTGCACTAATCTTGGCAGAGATGGGCAGCACAAGTCATAAAAGTTGCGCCGCTAAGTTGCGCCGCTAGCGCACGCGCAACTGCTCTGAAAATCTTGCACCGCAAGCGTTTCCGCAAGCCAAAAAAAAATAACTGCGCCGCAAGTGTGACGTTTTGAAATGTATAATTCTAATTCACTCACTGCTTAAATCTCACTAGGTTACGGTACGAAACTAATATTCAAAACGAATTATGCATGCTACCAAATTAGTAAACAAAAAATTATTGATTTCCTTTAAAAAATACAAGCATTTGAAAATGCGCATCGCTTAACCTCTTTGGGCGAAAAACATCTTAATATCTAACAAAAAAATACTCTCAACACTCCCACTCAAGGAACCGCGGTGTTAAAAAATTCCAGTAATAAAGTCTGCATGTGGTTGTAAGCGAACGACTTTGGAGTCACTGTTTTTTTCTAACGGCTCTTCAAGAAAATCCTTTACAAGCTTCGATACATATTTTGTGCTTGTGGAGCAATTAGCATCACTCCCTGGCAAATGGAGCATGCTAAAAACTCATCCTGTTTTTGTTTAAAGAAAATGAACAATCCAAGTATTACTTATAAGAGCTTTACCAATGCTGCTACTCCTGTTTGCAATTTCTTTCAAGTTTTCCAGGACTAGCAAAAAAGTTGTAATCAATAGTTTTTGTTTTTGAATTACGGCAAAAAAGGACTGTCACAAGTAACGCGGTTAATGCCCAAAGCAAGTTTAAGACTGTTTAAAAACAAATCGCGTATTTCTAAAAAGACAATTACAAAAACAATTTTTCTGTTTAAAATTTGATTTTACAACCATTTTTTAACTTATTCAACTGGAAATTTTTTTTGAAAAATCGGAAAAAAATATTTTAGAGAGAAACGTTTCAGCGAAAGATGACTCCTGCTGTATATCCAGTAGAAGTATTGAAAGCAGTAGACAAATGGAATTTCCCATGACGAAGCTTTTATGAATCTACCTCGTCATAGGCGTAGCCAGGTGGGGGTACAAAACCGCCCCTCCCCCCCAATTGAAATGCCACCAATGATAAAAATAATAACAAATCGTTATGTTTTTATCAAGTTTCAGTTTTTTTAAGCATTTTCGCGTACAATATACGTGTACAACAGATTAATATTTAACGACCAGGTAGGTGGCCTAGGCTCCCTAAAATCAATTTTTTGCCATCCAATTTGAATGTATAACCCGCATTCATGACAAAACGAAATTTCCCAAGGCAAATATTCGATTGATTAATTACTGCTAAAAATATTCCAGGAAGCAATGTACTTTGCTTCTTAAACTTGGGCCAAGTCACTTACAAAATTTAACCCCCAAATTCAAGATTTTAAACGTGTTTTGGACTTGATCTTAAAGGAAGACTCACCAATTTGATTGTTTCAATTGGCTTTCAATTCTTAAAAATTTAGTTACTTTAAATAGCTCTAAAAACGTGCGAAATATGATCCAAATAGCATTAAAATAGTTATTGTTTTCCAAAAAAAAATTCCAAAAAATCGCCCAGCGGCGGCCCCCAGACCCCCGTCTGTGATACGTTTGGACTAAAATAGTTTGCTCACCACGTCTCCCAACTTAGACTATTTTGGAAATCTGTTTAACTTTAGGTTCAAGTCCTTTTATCATTAACAAAATCCAGGTTACATACTAACCCTGGCATCGGCTTCTGATTCTCCATTCTACGGTATCTTTGTCCCGTAAAAAGTCCCTCTTTTAGAAAAAAATTGATGACGTCATTACGTGTGATTTGCGGTTTGGCCTCCCCTCCCAAGCAAAAATCCTGGCTACGCCTATGTACCTCGTCAATATTTTTTTGTAAACTTTAATCACATTTAATTAAAAAATAATCATTCATAGGCAAGTATTTGACTTGCGCTTGCGCGATTGCGCTCAAAATTGCTAAAATACTTGCGATGCAAGCGTCAGCGCAAACGTATAAAAATAATTGCGGCGAAAGCGCTATCGCAAGCGAAATAATTGCGCCGCAAGCTTACGCAGCAATTGTTGCGGGGCAAGTGCCTATCTCTGAATCTTGGTAGACATGATCCCGTACCAGCTTGAAACATGATCTTGTAATTGATTACCAACTTCAGAGCAACTGGATCTGCATTGAAACGAAAATCAACCAGCCGACAACGCACCGCCAGAACTCCAGAAAATGTGGCAGACTTTCATGAAAGCCTTCCACAATGTGTGGACAATACTGGATCCCATTTGACTTATTTAAGTTTTAAAACAATGAAACAGAATGGCATTACATGTACTTTTCAAAAATAAAAACACCTTTTTCTTTCTTTACTTTATTTGCATTTTATTAAACCAACAAATCTGTCAGATCGTTTTGCCTGACCCTGAACATACTGTGTTTTAAAAAACCAGCGTAGAGAAGGAGAGAACAAACAAACAACTTTTGATTTGCACTAAGCTATAGTAAGGCAATGGCATGCTAAGAATCGATTAGGATAATACAATCCAGATTCCAGTCTCTTATTCAACATTGTAAGCAACGTGCCAAAAAAAAACTGATTCTTGACTATTTAAACACAGTACGTAAATGGATGAATACAGTTGGGATGATTTAACTAACACACTTTTTAAAAAACACAGAGGCTCATCGTTCGGGGATAATTACTCACAACACAAAGATCAAAACATGAAATTAATTTACAACAAACTCACATCAGACTCAGCTATGATCTGAGACATCACGGTAAGTTGTCGATCAGAATTGCTTGCACTTTCCAATATATCTTTTGGAGGGATATAGGTGTGTATGCTAAGCAAAAACTAAGGAATTAATCGCTCTGCCTGTAGCAGCAAAAAAATGAACAAATAAAACAACATCATAAAATTGTCAAATCAAGTACCAATAAAAATGTTGAATAGATTAAAAGTTGAATCTCAAACCTAAAATTAGGGCTAGCTTTTTATTAATTTGACCTACTTTTTACTTTTTATCTAATTCCAAACTATAACCCTAACTTTAATTCTAGCTCTAAGCCAAAATTTAAAACTCTTCAGAAATGTAAATAAAAAATGCACCAAGCTGAGTATTTTTTACTTGATTTTTTGGTTCTTTAACTTAAAACTTCTGGTGAAATACACAACGAAAGATAAAATAACAGCACTTTACTTCTGCAGTAAAAACCGACACCTCAGTGATATCAAAAAAACGAACTGAATTTCAGTACATACGATTCAAAATTTTGCTTATAGTGTTTAATCACAAAATTCTGAATTGTGTTTAATTGGAAATTGAAATAGAATACATAGTGGCTTATTGTTCATGAAATGGTAACTGGTAAGGTGTTTCTGTTGAAACACAAAAATACAGATGTATAACACCAAAATCAATAAACGTAATACAGCACAAAAGGCAGAAAAGTATCTTTAAATGTTTCTTTTTGCTTATTAGATGATTGACAATCTTGACTTTGCAGTTCAAAAAAGCTACAGCCCACGCCATTTTTAATTTATTTTACTGCAAAGTTTTTTTTTTAGGATAGGTTAACCAACCTGCTTTTAGTTGACAATTTATGCTGCTGTACAACCCCAACGTTTCCAGGCAAGGGGAACTTCTTATTGGTGGGGTTTAGTGGTCCCATTAATTCATCTGGCCATGAAGAATTTGATTCTAAATATTGTTTGAATAAATAAAAAGGAACAGCATCGAGTGTAGTGAACATAAACAATAAGTCTTTAACAGTTTTACAGGTCTGTAAGTTAGGTAATTATACAATATAAGTCATATGATTCTAAAGTTATTCTGATCAAAGAATGAAAAAAGCCAAGTTTGTAAACATATAACAATATAATTGAAACAGTAAATAAATAAAACATTACTGATATCATTTCCAATAAATAAAAATTCATTAAGACTGTCAACAAGTTGAAAAGGGTGAGGAAGATCCAAATGAAACCCAAAAACAGAAAATGCTGGATGAAATGTATTTAAAGAAAATATCCAGAATTATACAAATAAAAACATCAAATAAAATTGTCAAACTAGAATATCCACACAATACCAATGTTTAATACCCAGACAATACTAGACTTAATAATAACATGTCAAATTAATACAAACTAGAAAAGTTCACAAATAGTATTATGTTCAAAGCTAGTATATATCAAGTATTGACACTTAATAAATTTGTCAAACTAAAATATACACAGACAATACCAATGTTTAATACTCAGACAATACCAGCACTTAATAATGACATGTCATATTAATACTAACTAGAAAAGTTCACGAATAGTTTTACGTTCAAAGCTGGTATCAGGTATTGACACTCTTAAATATTTCATCTACATTATGATTAAAAAGGGTTACAACTTCTCACTTGGTTATTTAAAACTTGCATCAAATTTACAAAGCTCTCAATAACTTTTAACATCAATAGCTTGAATTAAATTGTTGTTTTTTTTATTTATTAGAAATACAACACAATGTTGGTAAAGTTAACATGGATACCATGCTGACTTGCAGGGATAATTATATATAAATGATAGAAAAAAATCAAAGTGACATAATTCAAGCAGCGGTAGGTTAGAACACTAAAAGATTCTACTGCTTGGTTACTTATTCCCTAACCCAGAAGCTCTTCAAGGAAAAAAAATGTCACATCACAGGTATATGCAACTTCACTTTTGTCTTCATTGATCTAACAGTAACAAAGTGTTTTCTAAAAACTTCAGACTTTACAAACACATACCTTCTTTTAAAATAGATGGTGTAGTTTCATCAATTCCATCATTGTTTTCAAAATTAGAAAATAATCGCAACTTTATGGCAATGCTTTGGACTTTGTGTAAGGTTGCACAATAACTTCTTAGCTTAGTTGAAGCAAGACTTGATTTACTTAGAACTGTAGCCATTACAGTACATTTTTAACTCATTCAAATGGCTTTTATAGCATGCTACCAGTAGCCTAAAAGAATGAACACATTGAATAGTGAAGTACAGAGTACAAAGACAAACCGACAAAGACTGAAAAAAAGATAGAACACTGTATATTGGGTTAGCCTATGTCAGTATGTAGCAGCTAAACCAAAACTGTCACACTAGACAACTACTGTACTGGGAATGTTCAAGTTTGAAAGAAGAGCTCCAGCATTACACATTACCAGTAGATCTAACCCAAGGAGTTCATATAGATATGAACAAAACGTTAAAATACCAAATATAAAATATTATATATAAAGCATTATGGATGGCTCTTTTGGTATTAGAGTAGAACAGAGAATGGTTTAAAAAATAAGAACAATAAATAAAAGGATGCTTTAAGCGTAATGGCTTTTACATCTGCAGTACCTATCAAGGAGTGGACAACTGTAAAATCATTAAAAACAATGCAATATATACACATTAGTACACCATAGGTAACAACAGATCAGAGATACTTATGCACAGCCAGCCGAAGAATACGAAAACACATCACATAATACATTCTGTAGGCTAAGTAGGCTACATAACACTCAGTTTTTCTTATGAAGGGAAGTCAAGTCAGGTTTATTTTACCAAACACTAAAAGTAATCTGGAACAAATTGTGAAAAGACCATGAGGTCATCAAAGTCAACTGCACCTAACAGCAATACCTGTTACTGTTACTTCATTAACAGTAACAGGTGTAAACTTAAGCTTGGCAATAAATAGTAATACAAAATAACGCAAAGTAGGGTAAGCACTTGAACAACACAATCTCCCCACCACAGGCCGAACGAAAAAACATACTAAATTCAGATTAAAGTTACCCACTCAACCCTAATTACACCAGGGGGCACATGACAGACATTTCCTCGTTCGCTTTAATAACGAGTTTTTTTTAAGAGGCGCTAATGAATGAAATACTCGCTAAACATAAGAGGTCATTTTTGCACGTGTATGTAAAGCCTTGCGAAATCCGTTACGTCATTCTTTCTCACTAAATTTCTTCGAGCGATTGCGGAAAACAGTTCGAGTAAAAAAACAACACATTTTCCTTGCTAACTTAAAGAGGATCTTGAAGCACTCTTTAAGCATGCGAGAAGTCTTTTTCGTTTAGAAATTTAATGGCGAAATGTTGAAAACTTCTAACTCATGCGAATTTTAGCTGAAAATTAATTCAAATCATCGCCATGTTTGCTATTAGACTGCTAAAAAAAAGCGAATTGCATTGAGAACCATTTGCTGTTTCGATTGATAAAGAAATGCTTAGTAGTGCAAGTTGACAAAAATAGTAACACACTCCTTTTATAAGAACGACTTTCTAAAACACGAGGCTCATTTTTGCTCAAAATTTGAGAACAAATTAAAAACACTGCCAGCCTCGGCAGCAAAACAAACCAAAAACAAACATAAAAAAAAATTCAAACTAATCAAAGAAACTAAAATTCGTGCTGATTCAAAACGATAAAATTTCAGTGATTTTCTTGTGTTTGCAAGCAAAATTGCAACTATTCAAGGTTATAAAGCTCTGTTGCTCTGCGCAAGCAATTGAGAAATTTTTTCGGCAGTTGTTCAACTTGAAAAAGCTTGCTTTTTTGCTTTTGCAATTTTACGATGCTGCAAAAGCAAGAAAAAAGCCTTCACTTAAGTCTTAAGCAGACAGAGCAACAGTGTTTCAAACATGCCTGCTGAAATTGACATCGATGCTTTAAAAATTTTTACAAAATCAAGAACAAATGAGACTGAATATTGGCAAAAAATTAAAAACAGCCAGTCTCAACTCAAGATTTACCGGTTCTAAAAAGGAAGTGTACTTCGACTTGATCACTTTTGAAAAATTTTGAAACCTTAAGACCTAAAGTTACTGTTAACATATGAGTTTACCCACCAACAACCTCAAGGGCGCTTTACCTCATTTAAAAAATTATAGTATGGAAAAAGTTGTTCTTATTTTACATTGATCCAAATATATAATTAAATATTGTTGTTCATTTACTAATTGCTATTAGTTGAAGAATTTGCTTGCGTAGAATAATCACGCATAGCTTAAAGTATCTTTTTCCATAGCAATGTAGTACATACAATACGCTTGAACACATTATTTTGAAGTAGAAATGCATCTGACATCACAATGAGATATTTATTACGTACTAACACAAGTTACAAACATCTCACAAAGAAATTCGAGCGAGCAGTTTTAACGTGTGTTGGGCGAGACGGCTCAGAAATGGCAGTTAGTTGACGAAGATTTTTTGCTCGTTAGCGCTGTTTAGCGAGCAAGAATGGCCTTTACGAGCTCGTTAGCACGTTCTGTCATGTCGCCCCAGCTTCCATCAAAAACAGCCCTGGCCAGATGTGGGCCTGCGATGTCAGATGTTGCTATAGGCAGGAAAAAATTCACACCCAAGTGCCCACCCACAACCAGTGTTCCCCCCAACTTTATGGCTAATCGGCGAGTGCCCAAATTTTCTTTAAACAATTGCGCCCAAAGTTCTACAAAGACCTTTATGTGCCCTAAATTTTGTACCAATCCAGTACTAAAGTATACCTAATGTCATATTTCCACAAATTTGTCAAAATTTCTAAAGCTACGTTTATATACTACATTGCCAAAACTTATTTTCCTTGCTCCAACAAATCGCCGATTTGCTGAAAAAAATCGGCTTAGTGGGAACACTGCCCACAACTAGGCCTATTAATATCACATAGCCTATACAACAAGCAATGTTGTTAACTGAACAACCTTGACATAAAAAAAATTTATATACACTAGAAAAAAAAAGGTAATGGCAAGGTACAAGTCAGTCCCACCAAATGACCAAGGAATCACTAACGGCTTAACATCAAAACACTGTTAATTTTAAGGTAAAGCCCAAGCATCGGCTGCACCTGTGCACCCATTCCTTACAAGCAATATATATGACACATTTTACTAAAGATATGAAGTTTCAATAGACGTAGGCTACACATTCTTCATTCTCCATCATCAAACACTATAGATCTACTTAGGCCTGCAATAAGTCATCACAAATTCTACTGTCTGCTTCGGAATCAAATTTAATCGCCAGTTTTTCCCAGAATTTGTCTAAGGCATTTTCAATATTTATATAAATGATTTACAGCTTACAAGCAAACTTCAAGTTTGATTGTTTGCCAATGACACAAACTTAACTGCTTCTCACTACAGTACAACAGACTGACAGTGACAGACACACTTTTGCAAAGTCTGAAGTTAGTGAATAATGAGTTAGTTCACATCAGTAAGAGTAACTGGATGAAGATCAATAAACTTACCATTAACTAGGCCTACACAAAAACTTATCACCAACAAAAGAGAAAAACTATGCCTATTAGAAAAACTATGATTCATTACGTTGGAAGCCTCCAATTAAAACAGTAAGTTCTAAACTGGCTGGCAGATGCTGGGCGTTATAGGCCAATCACCTACGAAACTATGTATAGTACAGCACCGGTAGATTGTAAAACTTTATTATATTAATGGTCTACTATAGTATAATTCACTCATCTTCAAGAGACTGCCTTGTTAGTTCGGACAGTGCTTCAGCTTCAACATTAATGCCAACAACTAAAATACAAAAAGCTTTAAGATTAGAACAATTACAGTACTTTCAGTAACATAACAACATCACACACTAATTCTTTATTTTCTTAACTAGCCTACAAATTTTGAAGAAAAATGATATGAACGAATTTGAAACAGAAAAAATTATGCATAAAATTTCCCACAATTTATTTTCTCACATTTCTAAATTGTTTGTAATCCAGAATCACTGACAAAATTCATTCACATAATAGGAGACAAAATACAAAAAAAACTAGGACTTTTTCAGTTTTTGCCTCAAGTGCATACATCTCAAACCCAAAAATCATTACACTATTAAGGTGTAACGTTATGGAATGAAATCCCAAAACCAATTAAAGAAAATACTTTCTTCAAATTCAAGAAAGAACAAAAATTAATTTGTTGTCTCAAGTCAATCTGCTGAACCACATCTGACACTGAATCATTACAGTTTCGACCTTAGCCAACCTTCTCATAGCATTTTTTTTTTGTGTGTTATTTTAGATAGTAACTAGATGGGACTTTGCCAGCAAACCCAGTGAACGACCGACGCACAGCTAATGCTGTGACGCTCAAAAGTACTTTTTGTCTATCGTAAAATCAGCAATTATTCAAAAATATCTGATTATGGAACCTCCAGAAAAGTTGAATCAAAAGATTTGTCAGTTAAATATCTCCTGAAATCATAAAACACTGTCACCCTAGCTTGAGCCGTTCAAAAATTGATTTTTGGGGGTCCATTTGGGGGTCCCTGGGGGGGGGGGTGGCACCCCCAAACTATGTCAAAATATTTGTCTGTTGAATATCTGCTGATATCATAACAGACTGGCACCCAAGTTAAGCTTTTCAAACAATTCATTTTTGGGGGTCCATTTGGGGGGTCCCCAGGGGGGTGGCACCCCCAAACTATGTCAAAATATTTGTCTGTTGAATATCTGCTAATATCATAAAACACTGGCACTCTAAGTTGAGCCGTTCAAAAAATTGATTTTTGGGGGGTCCATTTGGGGGGTCCTCGGGGGGGTGGCACCTCCAAACTATGTCAAAATATTTGTCTGTTAAATATCTACTGATATCATAAAACACTAGCTGGCACTCTAAGTTGAGCCGTTCAAAAATTTGATTTTTGGGGCCCCATTTTGGGGGGTTCCCGAAGGGGTGGTACCCCAAATCATGTCAAAATATTTATCTCTTAAATATCTACTGATATCAAAAAAAAACTGGCACCCTAGGTTAAATCGTTAAAAAAATTTATTTTTGGGGGGTCCCCGAAGGGGTGGTACCCCCAAATTACGGTAAAATATTTGTCTCTTAAATATATACTGATAACAGAAAAAACTGGCACCCTAGCTTGAGTCGTTCAAAAATTTGATTTTTTGGGGCCCCATTTTGGGGGGTCCCCGGGGGGGTGGTACCCCCAAATCATGTCAAAATATTTTTCTCTTAAATATCTACTGATATCAAAGAAAAATGGCACCCTAGGTTAAATCGTTAAAAAACTTGCTTTTGGGGGGGTCCATTTGGGGGGGTCCCCGAAGGGGTGGTACCCCCAAATTATGTCAAAATATTTGTCTCTCAAATATCTACTGATATCAAAAAAAACTGGCGCCCTAGGTTGAGCCGTTCAAAAATTTGATTATTTGGGGGGTTCCCGAGGGGGTGGTACCCCCAAATCATGTCTAAATATTTCTCTCTTAAATATCTACTGATATCAAAGAAAAATGGCACCCTAGGTTATATGGTTAAAAAAAGTTGTTTTTGGGGGGTCCATTTGGGGGGGTCCCCGAAGGGGTGGTACCCCCAAATTATGTCAAAATATTTGTCTCTCAAATATCTACTGATATCCAAAAAAACTGGCACCCTAGCTTGAGCCGTTCAAAAAATTTGATTTTTTGGGGCCCCATTTTGGGGGGGTTCCCGGGGGGGTGGTACCCCCAAACCATGTCTAAATATTTCTCTCTTAAATGTCTACTGATATCAAAGAAAAATGGCACCCTAGGTTATATGGTTAAAAAAATTTGTTTTTGGGGGGTCCATTTGGGGGGGTCCCCGGGGGGGTGGTACCCCCAAATTATGTCAAAATATTTGTCTCTCAAATATCTACTGATATCCAAAAAAACTGGCACCCTAGCTTGAGCCGTTCAAAAAATTGATTTTTTGGGGCCCCATTTTGGGGGGGTTCCCGGGGGAGTTGCCCCAAAAAAATTTCAGGAGACACAATTGCGTATGTACCTCAACAACTTCACACAAAGATTAGATTTCTATGTTTTGTGGTTTAGGAGAACTCGAGCGTACAAGATTTAGGAAGAAAAAAAAGGAAAAAAAAAGGAAAAAAAAGGAAAAAAAAAGGAAAAAAAAAGGAAAAAAAAGGAAAAAAAAGGAAAAAAAAAGGAAAAAAATAAGAAAAAAACCTCATCGCGGCCGAAAGTGGGTTGGTAGGGATGAAAGAATATCTTAAGACATATAACCATGAGAAATATTTTTTGCCGTACTTAAGCCGTTTTTGACTTAGACCGCTTTTTACGCCAAACTTTCGGGGCGGTTTTCGGGTCATAAACCCGAAGTCACGTGACCGATTGCCTCGAAATTTGGTACAAACATAAAACTCATTAATCTCAAACTGCTGTCAAAATTTCATGTAGTTAGACCAAACGGTTCTCGAGTTATAAGCAAAAGTCTGAAATCTCGCACTCATTAGTTAGAAAATGGCCGAGTAAAAACAAAGGAACACGCGACGCGAGCGTCGGTCGTTCCAACTAGATGGGAGTTTGCCAGCAAACCCAGTGAACGACCGACGCGTAGTTTATAATGCTGTGACGCTCAAAAGTACTTTTTGTCAACCGTGAAATCAGCAATTATTCAAAATATTTAATTTTGGAACCTTCATAAAAGTACAAATCAAGTCAAAAAATTATCAACGTTATCGTTTTTGATCCTAAAAAATAACCCATCAGGTTAAGTCGTTGAAAAATCAATTGTTGGAGGGCAAATTTATGGTTTTTGGAATTTACAGGATATTGAGCACCAGTGCTGGGCACCGCAAGTTTTTTTTTTTAAGTCCGCAGTCCGCAAGTCCGCAACCGAATTTCAAATTGCTTAATCCGCAACCGCAAGTCGGCAATTGCATGTGTTTAAGCTTAATCCGCCAGTACGCAACGACGTTTCAGGATTCTTGAATCCGCAACCGCAAGTCCGCAACTTCAAAATTCTTGAAGTCCGCAAGCGCAAGTCCGCGACTTTTTATGAACCGAGTGGAAGAGTTTTGCAATCAACCATGTCCCGAAGTGATCTGCTCAGAGTTGATTAGCAAACATAAGTCAAAAGTTGTGACTTGTGGGAAGCATAGCAAGCGTATGGTGGATACATTCCACACAATACGAAGAATTACCAAATCACATAACCATTGATTGTAGTAAATGTAGCACGACATAACTTGTTGTTGAGCTGCTTTTTCGAGATGGCAAACTTCAGAATTGCCCAGCTCCCTTTACTTTTAGGTCCAGTTCAAGACATATGTATTATGTAAACAGTTGTATTTTTGGTTAAAGTTTTTCGGTGTCTTGGCTAAGGGGAGTGTAGCCCCCAACCCTCCTATCATCTTGGATACCCAAGAGGGTTTGGAATTTCAAACATTGTCAAAATATATATTTTATCGACAACTTGTACACTGTCTTCCCAGTTTCCAGTAACCTTTTCCATAGTTTGTCTTGTCTAAACCTGTGAAGGTGATTAAACCTGAGTAACTAAACCTGATTAACTTGTACAATGCACATGCGTTATTTTATCGACAACATAGCGACTGATAATAATAAAAAAACAAAAAAACATCGTATTCAAGCGTAAGCCATTGGAACTATGTCAAAATATTTGTCTCTTAAATATCTGCTGGTATAAAAAAAAAAATTAACGTCCTAGCTTGAGCCATTCAAAAAATTGATTTTGGGGGATCCATTTGAAGGGGTCCCAAGGAAAGTGGTACCCCAAACCATGTCAAAATATTTGTCTCTTAAATATCTATTGATATCAAAAAAAACTGGCACCCTAAGTTAAACCAATAAAAAAAATTATTTTGGGGGGTCCATTTTGGGGGGGTCCCCGGGGGAGTGGTACCTCCAAACCATGTCAAAATTTTTATCTCTTAAGTGTCTACTGATACCAAAAAAAAACTGGCACCCTAGGTTAACCCATTAAAAAATTCATTTTTGGGGGTCCATTTGGGGGGTCCCCGGGGGGGTGGTACCCCAAACATGTCAAAATATTTATCTCTTAAATATCTACTGATATCAAAAAAAAACTGGCGCCCTAGGCTAAATCGTTAAAAAAATTTATTTTTGGGGGGTCCCCGAAGGGGTGGTACCCCCAAATTATGTTAAAATATTTGTCTCTTAAATATCTACTGATAACAGAAAAAACTGGCACCCTAGCTTGAGCCGTTCAAAAATTTGATTTTTTGGGGCCCCATTTTGGGGGGGTTTTCGAAGGGGTGGTACCCCCAAATCATGTCAAAATATTTGTCTCTTAAATATCTACTGATATCAAAGAAAAATGGCACCCTGGGTTAAATGGTTAAAAAACTTGCTTTTGGGGGGGTCCATTTGGGGGGGTCCCCGGGGGGGTGGTACCCCCAAATTATGTCAAAATATTTGTCTCTTAAATATCTACTGATATCAAAGAAAAATGGCACCCTAGGTTAAATCGTTAAAAAATTGATTTTCGGGGGGTCCATTTGGGGGGGGTCCCCGAAGGGGTGGTACCCCCAAATTATGTCAAAATATTTGTCTCTCAAATATCTACTGATATCAAAAAAAACTGGCACCCTAGGTTGAGCCGTTCAAAAATTTGATTTTTTGGGGGGGTTCCCGGGGGGGTGGTACCCCCAAATCATGTCTAAATATTTGTCTCTCAAATATCTACTGATATCAAAGAAAAATGGCACCCTAGGTTATATGGTTAAAAAAATTTGTTTTTGGGGGGTCCATTTGGGGGGGTTCCCGAAGGGGTGGTACCCCCAAATTATGTCAAAATATTTGTCTCTCAAATATCTACTGATATCCAAAAAAACTGGCACACTAGCTTGAGCCGTTCAAAAAATTGATTTTTTGGGGCCCCATTTTGGGGGGGTTCCCGGGGGAGTTGCCCCAAAAAAATTTCAGGAGACACAATTGCGTATGTACCTCAACAACTTCACACAAAAATTAGATTTCTATGTTTTGTGGTTTAGGAGAACTCGAGCGTACAAGATTTAGGAAGAAAAAAAAGGAAAAAAAAGGAAAAAAAAGGAAAAAAAAAAGGAAAAAAATAGGAAAAAAACCTCATCGCGGCCGGAAGTGGGTTGGTAGGGATGTAAGGATATCTTAAGACATATAACCATGAGAAATATTTTTTGCCGAACTTAAGCCGTTTTTGACTTAGACCGCTTTTTGCGCCAAACTTTCGGGGCGGTTTTCGGGTCATAAACCCGAAGTCACGTGACCGATTGCCTCGAAATTTGGTACAAACATAAAACTCATTAATCTCAAACTGCTGTCAAAATTTCATGTAGTTAGACCAAACCATTCTCGAGTTATAAGCAAAAGTCTGAAATCTCGCACTCATTAGTTAGAAAATGGCCGAGTAAAAACAAAGGAACACGCGACGCGAGCGTCGGTCGTTCCAACTATTTCACCGAAAATTTTCAACTTCAGAAAACTAGATGGGAGTTTGCCAACAAACCCAGTGAACGACCGATGCATAGCTAATGCTGTGACGCTCAAAAGTACTTTCAACTATCGTAAAATCAGCAATTGTTCAAAAATATCTGATTATGGAACCTCCAGAAAAGTAGAGTCAAAATAATCGTCAGTTAAATATCTCCTGATATCATAAAACATTGGCACCCAAGTTGAGCTATTCAAAAAATTGATTTTTGGGGGGTCCATTTGGGGGGTTCCCGGGGTGTGGCACCCCCAAACTATGCCAAAATATTTGTCAGTTAAATATCTCCTGATATCATAAAACACTGGCACTGTAGGTCATAGGCGTAGCCAGGATTTTTGATTGGGGGGGCCAAACCCTCAAAAATTCGGCTGTCTTCACCGAAATTGAGAGTGATTTTTCAGCCGAAATCGGAAATTCGAACGATTTTTCCGCCCAAATTCATGTGATCTCCAAAAAAAAAAAAAGGTCTTCACCGAAATTGAGATTAATTACTGGTATGTGCGCAATTACTGAAAAAAAACTGGAACTAAACATCGTCAGGCTACGTTGTCATAACTTTTTGTCGTTAGTGGAGTTTTGATTGGGGGGGGCCCGGGCCCCCCCCTGGCTACGCCTATGCTGTAGGTTGAGCCGTTCAAAAAATGGATTTTTGGGGGTCCGGGGGGAATGGCACCCCCAAGTTATGTCAAAATATTTGTCTGTTAAATATCTACTGATATCATAACAGACTGGAACCCTAAGTTGAGCTGTTCAAAACATTGATTTTTGGGGGGTCTATTTGGAGAAGTCGCCGGGGGGGATGGCACCCCCAAACTATGTCAAAATTTTTGTTGGTTAAATATCTACTGATAGCAAAAAAGGTAGCACTCTAGCTTAAGCCGTTCAAAAAATGGATTTTTGGGGCCCCATTTTGTGGGGGGTTCCCGGTGAAGTTGCCCCGAAAAATTTCGGGAGAAAAAATTGCGTTTGCAGCTCAACAACTTTACACAAACATTAGATTTCGATGTGTTGTGGTTTAGGAGAAGAGCGTACAAAAATTAGGAACAAAAAAAAGGGAAAAAAAAGAAATGAACCTGACATTGCGGCCAAAAGTGGGTTGGTTGGGATGAAAGGGTATCTTGAGACATACAACCCTATGAAATATTTTTTGCCGTACTTAAGCCGTTTTTGACTGAGACCGCTTTTTACGCCAAAGTTGCGGGGCGGTTTTCGGGTTCTAAAACCGAAGTCACGTGACCTATTGCCTTGAAATTTGGTACAAACATACAACTCATTAATCTCAAACTAATGTCAAAAATTTATGTTGCTAGACCAAACCGTTCTCGAGTTATAAGGAAAAGTCTGAAATTTCGCACTCGTTAGTTGGAAAATGGCTGAGTAAAAACAAAGGAACACGCGACGCAAGCTTCGGTTGTTCCAATAATGTTTACATATGAAGTTGTGCGATTCCAAAAACATTAGCATTATTTGAGTCTTTTTTTTCTTTTTTGAGGTGAATTTACACAGTATCCGTTTTTTGTACGTTTTTGTCCGTTTTTTTACGTTTTTGCTTCTCCTTGAAAAAGTAGCCTATGTGCTTTTTCATCCGCATTTTTATAAGTCCATATTCGCACTAAGTAGCCTGTTATATACAGATAGAAATTTTGTTCAAAAATTTTGTGTATGAACGATAAGAGCGATATTTCGAAATAGAGCTGTACCCCTTTACAAATAAATTTTTTCGGAAAACTTTTGTCCAGCATGTGACTGTCTGGTTAGTGCGGATATGGACACATAAAAATGCGGATGAAAAAGCGCATACTTTGTCAAGGAGAAGTAAAAACGTAAAAAAACGGACGAAAAACGGATACTGTGTAAATTCACCTTTACTGCGCGACGCCGAATCGTCTGACTAGAGACGCAGCATTCCGCCGGAATTACAGTCACAGTATAAATATCATACAGTAATCTTACTCATTTGTGACGTGTGTCCGCATTTTTTGAGAGGTAAAAGCAGAGCTGGTTTTTTTGACGTCATAATAGTGACATGTGAGCGGACGAGGATAACGCCAAAAAATAGGAATTGTTTTGAAATTTTACGTGTGTTTTCTTGGCTTGACGACATTACCGTCCTCATCCTTTTTTGCGCCCCTAAACGTTAGAGGGCAGCATTTTTCCCCTCTGCATTAGTCCAGATATATCGCGGTCTAACTCCTTTTCTAGAGTTCGCACGGGATCAGAATTAGTCTCGATGGAACCGTCAAAGCTCGGGCTTCGACTGGCTATAATTTTGACGTCACTTTCTTGTGACGTCACAAAGTAGTACGTTTAAGAAGAAAAAAATCGGAAATTTTCTTACATAAACAACCTTTAGTTACTTGGGGGTTTTGCTCGCAGCCGGAGCCCAACATTAAAAGTTTGTCCACACTTGGTTCGTATCGTTAACTAACTATCCTGCAAATTTCGTTTCAATAGCTTAACGTTTAACGAAAATATTCTTGATTGTTTGCTTTGTCGTTGTAAAATTCGTCTTGATTTGCAGTAATATGCAGTGATTGTGTTATTGCTTAGGCCAGTGGTTCTCAACCTTTTTACGACATCGTACCACTTACACACCTCGTGTTGTCAAAGCGTACCACTTCTTGCACAAGAGCGAATTTGATCCAATTAATGACACCAAACGCATTCGGAGTGCAGCTGCGAATTAGATTTTGTCCCGGAATTCCATTGAAGACCAAAAAAAAGTCTCCTCCGCAATTTGGAGGGGTTTTTGTCACCGAATTCGACTGAAGAACTAGCTTGGGAACCCCTGATCTAGACTTTTTTGTAAAAAAGGCACCCCCTTAAAATTACTCGCGTACCAACTGGAAGACCTTGGCGTACCACTAGTGGTACGCGTACCACAGGTTGAGAACCACTGGCTTAGGCCTATCACCAAATAGACTGTGACATCATTATGAAAGTTTTTAGTTAGCCGTATGACTAACCCGCTTAAAAAATATTCGTGACAACAAGCGATCTAAAAAAGTTCCATGGACGTAAAGAGTTAATTACCTCATAGTAGCAGAGTTGTAAGACGAGCCGGGCTTTTCAGGTCGGGTTCTGGCCTCAAGTTGACAAAATTTCGGGCTTAATTCGGGTCTAAGACGTGCTTTTTGTCTTAGGTGCACAAAAATATAATCAAATTAACTTGACAACATTGCTAAATTTTTCAGATCAACCTTAACTTTCGGGTTTTTTCGGGCATGAATTGGGCTTCAAATTAGTTTTCGGGTTTGGGCCTGAACTAGTCGGCTCGTTTACAACACTGCTTGGGAGTGAATTATATCTCGCTTAACGTGAGTTTTAATTTTCCCCATTGACTTCCAACGGTTATAATGAGCTAGTCTCTCTGATCATGCGGTGATCATTATTATCTGTGATATCGGTTCAACACTCCATTGTAAATTCTTGACTATGCCTGCACCTGTTGCTAACTATTTCGTTGAACAGGGCAGGGGCGTATTTAGGAGGGGGGGCATTGGGCCAAAGCCCCCCCTTTGGGTTGCCAGTAATGTTTGAATACCTCATAATAGTACGCAAAATTGAGCCATGACCCCCCTCTTTGGAATTTGGGTAGAAAATCTGGGCAGAAAAACGGACTGAATCTGACTATGACCTGAGTGAAGACCTTTTTCTTTTTTTTTTGGTCTTCACCTAAATCTGGACAAAAGAACGGGCTGAATCTTGAGTGAAAACCTTTTGTTTTTTTATCTTCATCTTTTTGGTCTTCATGTTTCTCATCTGGTTTTTATCTCCCTTTTCAAATTTGGCCTGGCCCCTCCTTTCGAAAATCCTGCGTACGCCACTAGAACAGGGGTCGGCAACTTATATCCCTTGGGCTGTATCCGGCCCGCGATCTCAAACATCCATCCGAGATCCCTTATGTGACTTCCGGAAGTCGTTGGCCACGCAACCAAATCCTGCTCTGAAACTACCCCAACAATTGAGGAAATTTTTTTTTTCTTAGGGTTCTCAACTACAAATCGGCCAAAAACTACCTTAAAATTTGGTGAATACCTTTTTTTTATTTTTATTTTCTTTCAAATGATTCCAAAACGTGCAAAACTGTATTCAAATGGCGTTAAAATAGCTATTTTTTTGGGAAAAATCACTAACATCGCACAAAATGACCCCATGGCCTCGGGCGGCGGCTGCCTACCCGCAGACCTTTGTATGTGACATGCTTAGTTGCACCAGTTTACTCATGGCGTCGCTTAAATGACATGTTTTTTAAAACTTGGGTTCAATCCCCCGTTTTCCTCAGCAAGATTCTCGCTGCGCCACTTTATTTTTGCTCAAATGAACGGTTGCCATGTTTTTGAAGTAGAAACGCAAAACAGAATTATTAGAGAACCGCATTTTCTCCTGAATTTGAGTCAAAAAAAAAAAGAAAAAATCGGAAAAAAATCAGAAAAAACGGTGTTTATTCACTTCTGAAAAATTGCAATTTTGTTCGAATATGAGGTGAAGTTAAATAAAAAAATTTAACAAAAGGTCAACATCTTCATCGTAGGTAAAATGTAAAACACAATTTTTTGCGGATTTGAGATGAAGACCAACTACTATTCAAACGGGACATGACTTCAAAAAAGTGACTAATACCAAACCCATTTAAACATGCAATTAATAAATGATTTTGTTCAATACCTCTTCAAGTAGAAGAAAATAACTAGGATTGGGCAAAACTATTGCAGCTAAATTAGCCTATAGTTTTATCATTAATTACACTGAACGTCTGCATCAATAAACGATAACTCATACAGTCCATGAAAGCTTTTTTTCGATCAAAAGTTCTAGAGGTTCACGATTACTACTTCATAATGATGTCACAGTCTATTTGGTGTTAGGCCTAAGCAATAACACAATCACTGCATATTACTGCAAATCAAGACAAATTTTACAACGACAAAGCAAACAATCAAGAATATTTTCGTTAAACGTTAAGCTATTGAAACGAAATTTGCAGGATAGTTAGTTAACGATACGAACCAAGTGTGGACAAACTTTTAATGTTGGGCTCCGGCTGCGAGCAAAACCCCCAAGTAACTAAAGGTTGTTTATGTAAGAAAATTTCCGATTTTTTTCTTCTTAAACGTACTACTTTGTGACGTCACAAGAAAGTGACGTCAAAATTATAGCCAGTCGAAGCCCGAGCTTTGACGGTTCCATCGAGACTAATTCTGATCCCGTGCGAACTCTAGAAAAGGAGTTAGACCGCGATATATCTGGACTAATGCAGAGGGGAAAAATGCTGCCCTCTAACGTTTAGGGGCGCAAAAAAGGATGAGGACGGTAATGTCGTCAAGCCAAGAAAACACACGTAAAATTTCAAAACAATTCCTATTTTTTGGCGTTATCCTCGTCCGCTCACATGTCACTATTATGACGTCAAAAAACCAGCTCTGCTTTTACCTCTCAAAAAATGCGGACACACGTCACAATAGTTTTTGCATGGAGTGAGAGTATTGTATGATATTTATACTGTGTTACAGTGGTCTAATTGGAACGACCGACGCTCGCGTCGCGTGTTCCTTTGTTTTTACTCGGCCATTTTCCAACTAACGAGTGCGAAATTTCAGACTTTTGCTTATAACTAGAGAACATTTAAGTCTGGCAACATAAAATTTGGACATCAGTTTGAGATTAATGAGTTGTATGTTTGTACCAAATTTCAAGGCAATAGGTCAAGTGACTTCGGTTTTAGAACCCGAAAACCGCCCCGCAACTTTGGGCGTAAAAAGCGGTCTCAGTCAAAAACGGCTTAAGTACGGCAAAAAATATTTCATAGGGTTGTATGTCTCAAGATACCCTTTCATCCCAACCAACCCACTTTTGGCCGCAATGTCAGGTTCATTTCTTTTTTTTCCCTTTTTTTTGTTCCTAATTTTTGTACGCACTTCTCCTAAACCACAACACATCGAAATCTAATGTTTGTGTAAAGTTGTTGAGCTGCAAACGCAATTTTTTCTCCCGAAATTTTTCGGGGCAACTTCACCGGGAACCCCCCCAAAAAATCCATTTTTTGAACGGCTTAAGCTAGGGTGCTACTTTTTTTGATATCAGCAGATATTTAACAGACAAAAATTTTGACATAGTTTGGGGGTGCCACCCCCCCGGGAACCCCCCAAATAGACCCCCCAAAAATCAATTTTTTGAATGGCTCAAACTAGAGTTCTAATTTTTTTTGATATCAGCAGATATTTAACAGACATAGTTTGGGGGTGACATAGTTTATGACATAGTTTGGGGGTGCCACCCCCCTGGGGACCCCCCAAATGGACCCCCCAAACATCAATTTTTTGAATGGCTCAAGCTAGAGTTCTACTTTTTTTGATATCAGTAGATATTTAACAGACAAATATGCTGACATAATTTGGGGGTGCCACACCTCGGGAACCCCCCCAAATGGACCCCCAAAAAATCAACTTTTTGAACGGTTTAAGTTAGAGTTTTACTTTTTTTTGATATCACCAGATATTTAACACAACTACTTTGACATAGTTTGGGGGTGCCACCCCCCCCAAATGGACCCCCCAAAAATCAATTTTTTGAACGGCTTAACTTAGAGTGCCAGTGTTTTATGATATCAGGAGATATTCAACTGACAAATATTTTGACTCTACTTTTCTGGAGGTTCCATAATCAGATATTTTTGAATAATTGCTGATTTTACAGTAGACAAAAAGTACTTTTGAGCGTCACAGCATTAGCTATGCGTCGGTCGTTCGCTGGGTTTGCTGGCAAACTCCCATCTAGTTGGAACGACCGACGCTCGCGTCGCGTGTTCCTTTGTTTTTACTCGGCCATTTTCTAACTAATGAGTGCGAGATTTCAGACTTTTGCTTATAACTCGAGAACCGTTTGGTCTAACTACATGAAATTTTGACAGCAGTTTGAGATTAATGAGTTTTATGTTTGTACCAAATTTCGAGGCAATCGGTCACGTGACTTTGGGCTTATGACCCGAAAACCGCCCCGAAAGTTTGGCGTAAAAAGCGGTCTAAGTCAAAAACGGCTTAAGTACGGAAAAAATAATTTCTCATGGTTATATGTCTTAAGATATCCTTTCATCCCTACCAACCCACTTTCGGCCGCGATGAGGTTTTTTTCCTATTTTTTTCCTTTTTTTTTCCTTTTTTTTCCTTTTTTTTCCTTTTTTTTTCCTTTTTTTTCCTTTTTTTTCTTCCTAAATCTTGTACGCTCGAGTTCTCCTAAACCACAAAACATAGAAATCTAATTTTTGTGTGAAGTTGTTGAGGTACATACGCAATTGTGTCTCCTGAAATTTTTTTGGGGCAACTCCCCCGGGAACCCCCCCAAAATGGGGCCCCAAAAAATCAATTTTTTGAACGGCTCAAGCTAGGGTGCCAGTTTTTTTGGATATCAGTAGATATTTGAGAGAGAAATATTTTGACATGATTTGGGGGTACCACCCCCCCGGGACCCCCCCCAAATGGACCCCCAAAAACAAATTTTTTTAACCATATAACCTAGGGTGCCATTTTTCTTTGATATCAGTAGATATTTAAGAGAGAAATATTTTGACATGGTTTGGGGGTACCACCCCCCCGGGAACCCCCCCAAAATGGGGCCCCAAAAAATCAAATTTTTTGAACGGCTCAACCTAGGGTGCCAGTTTTTTTTGATATCAGTAGATATTTGAGAGACAAATATTTTGACATGATTTGGGGGTACCACCCCCCCGGGAACCCCCCCAAAAAATCAAATTTTTGAACGGCTCAACCTAGGGTGCCAGTTTTTTTTGATATCAGTAGATATTTGAGAGACAAATATTTTGACATAATTTGGGGGTACCACCCCTTCGGGGACCCCCCCAAATGGACCCCCCCAAAAACAAATTTTTAACCATTTAACCTAGGGTTCCATTTTTCTCTGATATCAGTAGATATTTAAGAGACAAATATTTTGACATGATTTGGGGGTACCACCCCCTCGGGAACCCCCCCCAAAATGGGGCCCCAAAAAATCAAATTTTTGAACGGCTCAAGCTAGGGTGCCAGTTTTTTCTGTTATCAGTAGATATTTAAGAGACAAATATTTTAACATAATTTGGGGGTACCACCCCTTCGGGGACCCCCCAAAAATAAATTTTTTTAACGATTTAACCTAGGGCGCCAGTTTTTTTTTGATATCAGTAGATATTTAAGAGATAAATATTTTGACATGTTTGGGGTACCACCCCCCCGGGGACCCCCCAAATGGACCCCCAAAAATGAATTTTTTAATGGGTTAACCTAGGGTGCCAGTTTTTTTTTGGTATCAGTAGACACTTAAGAGATAAAAATTTTGACATGGTTTGGAGGTACCACTCCCCCGGGGACCCCCCCAAAATGGACCCCCCAAAATAATTTTTTTTATTGGTTTAACTTAGGGTGCCAGTTTTTTTTGATATCAATAGATATTTAAGAGACAAATATTTTGACATGGTTTGGGGTACCACTTTCCTTGGGACCCCTTCAAATGGATCCCCCAAAATCAATTTTTTGAATGGCTCAAGCTAGGACGTTAATTTTTTTTTTTATACCAGCAGATGTTTAAGAGACAAATATTTTGACATAGTTCCAATGGCTTACGCTTGAATACGATGTTTTTTTGTTTTTTTATTATTATCAGTCGCTATGTTGTCGATAAAATAACGCATGTGCATTGTACAAGTTAATCAGGTTTAGTTACTCAGGTTTAATCACCTTCACAGGTTTAGACAAGACAAACTATGGAAAAGGTTACTGGAAACTAACGATAACGTTGATAATTTTTTGACTTGATTTGTACTTTTATGAAGGTTCCAAAATTAAATATTTTGAATAATTGCTGATTTCACGGTTGACAAAAAGTACTTTTGAGCGTCACAGCATTATAAACTACGCGTCGGTCGTTCACTGGGTTTGCTGGCAAACTCCCATCTAGTTACGGTTTAGTACCATGTGACCATACTTAGCGATTGTTGCAAGTAGGTTGCTGTACGATAATCATCCACTGCTGGTATCAGTTATTGTGAGCAGTGTACCAGTAGATAAATTGAGGTTAAAAGATTTCTAGTACACTGTACGTAGTGTACAGGTAATATGAGTTGACCTATACAGATTACAGTAGCCTAACATGTAAAAGCAAAAAATAAAGTTAAATAGGCTATATTGAAGAATATGAAGTTGCGTAGCCTAAGCCTGCACAAGGCAGAAGAAACCAAAAAGCACCTAACTTCAAGCCAGCCTACTGACCGAGTAGTGACTGCATGTATTGTAACTGTATATAATTACATTTTATTCACTAAGTTGCTGTGGCCAGGAGACAGCGAAGGGGCCTTTTGGTCTTCGCGTCAAGCTTCCACCTCAGACCTATCCACCTGTCTACCACACACCAACACATGGTGGAGGCTTCACACTGTCTCTTTAATTGCTGAACGTCAAGTAGCGAAGCTGTGAATACCAATTTTATATGGTAGTCTTTGGTTTGCCTCGACCAGGGATCAAACCCGAGTGTACCTTTTCAGTAGCATACGATACGCTCTATATTCCATTGGTATTGTTTGAGTTTTGAGTCTAGTGATTTATACACATATTAAGAGTTATTAGACCAGAAAATCAGACAGTTAGAAATACAAATACTCAAGGCTACGGACATTTGATTATTCATACCGATATTTCATATTTGAAAGTTGCTGTTTGTGATATCTTTTAAGTTTGACTGTTGTCTGTTGCTCGTTTGCCTAACAAAGTAGCCTATAAACACCAAGTCTAAGCTGTTATTGTAAAAAAGTTCAACAACAGACTATCCTCCGATTTTTAAAAATAATTTATTTCACCTTACTTCTGACCTGTCAAGTATCAACTCCCATTCAAGATGAAATCTTATTTGGGAGTGGATTTTAGTACTCAACAAGTAAGTTCAGTTGGTGATTTGTTTAGTATTATTTACAGTATTGTGAAAAGCATTTTTCTCTTTTTTTTGTTGATCAGTTTTTGAGCATTATTGTGGCAGTAGTGATCAGCTGGTGTAGCTGTTTGAGATTCAGCTGTCACATTTCAAGGTCCTTCATTTTACTTGGGTAAAGTTTTACTTTTAATTTGAGCATTCTACTTGAATCTTCAATGTCAAGATATACGAGTAGGCATGTTGACTACAAAATACAATTCCAATAGCCTAAAAGTAGATGACAAATACAGTATTTTGACTACCAACACTGTCTGCTGTGAAAGTTATAGTATTAGCTTGGTGAATCAGGCTACTTGTTGAAGGTTACCAAAAAGAACAGAGGTTTCAGTTCTATTTTAGCTTTTTTGGCTTCCTCTTTGCTCTAGTTCACTAGGTTCTGAATTAGAATGCTGTCAGTGCACCAGTGCCCAACTTAAACTAAGCTTGAATTGACTGCTGGAGGAAGAGCAGTTAACCTTAATTATATGTATGCTTACCAGTACCGTAAATCGGGGTTACTTTACCCACAGGGGTGAACTTTGCCCGCATTTTATAGTTGCTATATTAGATCTAATTTAAAACCCAAAAACATGATCTGCAGCAATGTTTCCAATATAAAATTCACAAAAGAAACTAACGTATAAAAAACATGTAAATACACGACCCTAAAATTTGTCCGGAGGGTCAAAGGTCAGCTACAGCAGAAAAATTTTGTACCTCTGAAAAATATCGCTATGTGGTTGTTAACGTGCAAAAATACAAGTTTAAGCAATAACAAATCCCACAAAGCAACAAGGTGGATTTAAATATTTTTTTTTTCAAATTCATTTATTTTGTTGAACTTTGCCCACATGTACATGCAGGCAAAGTCAAACGCAATCGTAATTCTTTCAAAAACTTGTTCTGTACATACGTTGTGTTTATAATCAATGAAAATATTGATTTGATTTTAATGTTTAATAATTAGATATTTTGCATTTGCAGATATCAGTATAAATATTGAAAGTGCTCAAACTTATGTCCAGTTTTCCATTCATTACATCTGGTACCTGTGGTCTGAGACAATTAGCAGTGGTATAAAATCAAACTAATAAGTTGCTAAAGTAGCAGTATGCTGAATGTCACATTATCATCTTGAAATTGAGAACGCTAGCAGTTGTTTAACACATGTTTTAAAATGATAAATTTTAACAACTTGCTGGCTTTGCTATTACTATGCAAACAACTAATATTGTCATGTATATACAGTTTTTGGCACATTTAGATAGCCATCTACAAACACATCTGGCATATAAGGTGGACACTGCATTATTCTGGTACCAGTGTAATGCATTTATGTGCTAAGGAGATTCTATACAGTGTGCCTCTACCATGAAATAAGTTAATGATGCCTTTTGATTTTGAAATAGTAGCATACCTGGTAGTGGTATCAGCTACAACTGGTACCGGTATGTCATCTGTTAAGAGTACCAGTACTGGAAATGGTATTTCAATCACTATGTTTACTTGCAATCGATTCAAAAGTTAAATCGATTTATCTTTTGTTTCTTTATTTTATGATTCTTTTTCTCACTGTTTTACTGTATGATAAAGAAACAAAGGATAAATACAGTGGTTTAGCTTTTGAATCAATTGCATGCAACAGCGCTAATTAACATATAAGAGCTCTCATAATCAGAAAAAATGATCATGTTTATGTTGACTATATATAAGATTATGTTCACAGTGACAATTACGTTTTTATTGCACAATTATGTTGTGTTTGTGATACATGATTAAAATTATCTTACTTGGTGAAGAGCTAAATAGGATTAAATTGAAGCACGAAATTTAGCACACTTGAAATAGTGTTTGTGAAATTTTCTTGTTTATAATGCATTTAATCCTACCATATGGATTAAATGCTGGCAATTTCTTTTTTTAAAGACACTTGAAGAGGGCAAAGATGTCATACAAAGTGCTAATATTACCCATTGATAACATTTTATAGGAAAGAAGCCTGAAACAATCATAGAGGGCAAAGTTGCATTAAAGCAGGACAACTTTGCCCACTCAAAGCCAATAAAAAAAAATATTGAAAATTTACAACTACACACATTTGGTTGAAAGACATAATATATTAGAGCACTAAGGTTGTGCATACGATTTATGAACAAAAACAATTCAATATATCAGGAGTTATTTAAAAAAATCCACAAAAATATAACTTTTTTGAGCAAAGTAACCCCGATTTACGGTTCTGGTATGATATCATTGTTATTTGCTTAAACTGAAATGGTGTTCCAGTTTCAAAGACACAGTCTGCACTGACTGTACCAACACATTATTAATATACCAATACGTAATAGAATATTAACCAGCAATTCATTTCTATGTTCGATGGGTGTATGAAAAGTTTTAAGGATCAGAAAAACTAAACGGAATTTGAGATTTATAATCATTTATTTTTCAACATAGTCCCCTTCAAGAGCTGAACACTTGCTCCCACGGTGCTGAAGCGCTTTTATCCCCGTGTCGAACAACTCTTTTGCTTGAGACTTAAAAAAACTCATCGACTGCAATTATGATGTCATCACTGGCAAAATGGCAACCAGCCAAGGATTTTTTCATTTGTGGGAAAAGATGATAGTCAGAGGGGCCAGGTCTGGCAAATATGGTGGATGGGGGCACGTTCAAATCCGCAATCGAGAATTGTTGCCATGGAAAACCACGGAGGTGTGAACTGGTGCATTGTCTTGGTGGAAGAGGATTCCTCTTGTGAGCTTCCTTGGCCTTTTTTCTTTGATTACTTCCCTTAGATGCTTCAGTTGTCCAGAATAATGGTGTCCAGTTATTGTGTGGCCCTTCTGAAGGTATTCAATCAGTATGATATCCTGGTAATTTAGTTTTTTTGATACTTAAAACTTTTCATACACCCCTCATATAGGGTCTAAGACTTTTCGGCACGACCATTTCGGCGCCAATATTCTGTGCTTTTTACTAACACTAACCCTAACCCAAACCCTAAATAAGTGAACTGTCAAAGAGCACCGAATTGGCGCCGAAACGATCTGTGTAGAAAACGTACGGCAACGAAATAGGTGGCGCCAAAATGGTCGCACCGAAAAGACGTGATCCCCTCGTATATGATTTTGTTTTTTGACAGTTAAAAATCCTTGCAATTGACGGCAAATTTGAAAAGATCGAAGAGGTTTGCATTAGTTTTGATAAAGAATTGCAAAAATACAAAACAAAAGGTATATAGCTGTAAATTGTTTTATCACTATAGATATGATGTTAATATTAGAAATCTTATTTGAATAATGATGCTAGAAACCCTATTTGCAATAGCAATTTAGTATGGTACAAATAAATTTGCAAAAAATGTTTGTATCATTGATATGTTACTTTTCACAATCTGTGCACCATTGGAAATGATTTGGTTTAACTGCATGGTTTCAATGCCACAACATTTCTTAGTGCTAAATTATATAATTGCATGTTATCATTTACTGGTAGCATAGACAATTGTGATTATTGGCAAGACAAATGGTTTAAAAGACAGAGATCACTTGTAGTGTGATAATCACACAGTGTGCTGTTGATGTAGTTGTAATCTGTATATCGTATTTTTCGGACCATAAGGTGCACTTAGAATAAAAATGTCAAAAAACTGAAGGTGCGCCTTTTATGAGCATATGGATCAGGTTAAATTCTTTTTCTGTTAACCATTTGATTTAGAGCTTTTTTACAGTTTTTAGAACTTTTTAAGTTATATTAAGTGCATGTTGTACCAGTATATTTCGGTGTGCCTTATATAAGGAACTAATAGCAGTAAAAGTCATTTATTGATACTGCCCCTTAAAGTTCTTTAAAATACAGTATATTGTTGAGGTGTTGTTATATGCTGTAGAAATGATAAGCTGCATGAAACAGTAAAAGAGTACCAAACTTGAATCATGAAATGAGAAAAGACTGATTTTGCTGATTGCTTTCAGCTTTGTCAGTTGTTACATTATTTTTGTTGATTGTTGATTGAATAATATTAATTAATTGTTATTTAAATTGTTGAGTTTAAAATTAGTGCGTTTTGTTTATACAAGAGATAGACGTTTATTCCCAAAAGGTAGTACTACTGACTAAGTTGAGTAAATGCTGAAAAGATTTCCTATAGTCTGAGATAGTTTCAATATTAAAGCACTTTTGTTTTCATTAGAACTAGTAAATTGTAATTGTTATTACTATTTTGGATTAAGGCTGACCAGTTTTTTCTTAATTTTTTTGCAAGTATTTTGCCTCATTTGTTCTTCAATCTGTAACATGTGTTCGAGAATGAAATGAAACAAATTCATTTTTGTGTTGGGTAAAATTTTTGTCGAAGCTACAAGAACAAAACAGTACAGTCCTTTGGCCATGATTGCAAAGATCTGGTTATTTTGTTATGATATGGCTTGGTATGATCATTTTTTATATTTTGTTCATGTCGAACCTGGCATTGTTCGTACTTTGTACCTAAGTTTTGAGCAATAATAATTTTTGAGTTTTATATAAAAAAGTGAATTATGCTTATTACTTAGTTTTATTTATAGCAAGTATAAATATTCTAATCAAGTGTTTGAAGTGTTTTTGTGATCATATTACACCGGTACTACAAAAAACTCTATATTTCGATTTTTTTGTTTGCAAGTTGCAGCCCTTTTTTTCAAAAATTGCTATCATAGAGATGAACAATTAACAATTTCGAACACATATCAAAAAACAATTTTACATGGCAGATGGCGCTCACATGCATGATGATAAGCTCACTGTTACTGTGCCAACTGAAATGTGGGTGGAAGCACTGGATATTGGTCTAGCGAGATTAAGTGAGCGCAAATTTGATTTCAACAATGTTGCAGCAATATCAGGAACTGGGCAGGTGAATGTTCATTGAAAGGCTAGACAATTTGCATTTGTTAGTGCATATGAACCAGGCAATCTGCACTTGTAGATACTGTTTAGCCACACTGGTCTGCTGTCTGTTTAGTGAGCAATATTTTCTGGTTCTGTTTGCAAGTTTTTCATTAGGCTGGGCCACCACAAGAGCACAATGACCTGGATGTTGGCAATCTTTTGATCACTAACTCGACCCTCTAGCAGCTTAGCTATCAACAATAAACACAATACTGCTAATGTTACATTGTCTCAATAGTGATATCTCATGCTCAGTTATTGGGAGTGTTTGGTATGAAAAGCAGCGAGCATTCTTTTGTTACTGTGGCAAATACAGGGTAGGGATGTATATTTCAAAATACCAAATCCTACGGAACCGGCTCCTATTTTGAACCGGTTCCGTTTTTAGGATTCTGTTTGGTTGTGAAGAAAAACTACTATTGATAAATTTGTTCAATCGAGCCGGTTGACCGCGTTGGGATGCATCCTTTTGACCCGGATGTTACAATGGTGTGATTTTCTGTAGGAGGGCTAAGCCCCCGTGGTTGCAGGCCTGTTTCCTTTCCCTGAAAACAACTAGAAATGATGGTTAAGATGAAAACGAAGAATTTAGAGAAACTGATAAAGCATTGTGAAATGAGAATATCTAGTAATCATGTTTTATATTGCTGAAAACTTTATACTGGCTATACCGTCATTAAAAATAAAACAAAATGTTGGACTTTTTTTGTTTTGCAGTATTCGAGCAGTTAGGGGCTAAATTGATATCAATATAGTACTGATGGCTATTTCATAGATTTAGAATTTGGAATTCTGGATTTGGAAAAAAAGATTTGAAATTATTCTAGAATACATAATTATTCCAAAATGGACATCCCTAATACAGAGTGTTTCAAAATTAGAGCCCCTTTTTATAGCATAAACTAAAATAATTAAATTTTACAGATTTAGAACAGGCACTTATTCAAGTCTTTTACGAAATCAATGATATTTTGTTGGGCCTTTACCTGGCTGCCCCATAGCCTGCATTCTTGAGGGGTATAATCTTAACCAATCTCAAAAAAGGCGGAAAATCAAACCTTATTTTCCTTAGCTTTTCCGTTACAAATCTTTGCAACTTGGTAAACCGTTGCAGTTTTGTATGTGCTCTTCAAAACGACCCTTTGAGATGACTGCACAAGATTTTTGAAGATTTAGGCCAGAAGTGTTAAGAATGCGCTGGCATTTTCAGCTTTGCCAAAGTTTTTCAATCCATCTAATTTACCTGGATTATAAAGTTTGTAGGTTTACCTAACTCGGTATTTAACATGAAAATAAAAAACATTGAAATGAAGAAGCAGTAGAAACTTACATTAATGAGTTTCAAATTAGACTGTCGCAGAAAACCTAATTGATTTCTATGTAAGCTCTGGAGAAAGGGCTCCAATTTTGAAACACCCTAAATAATGGATATTGGTGACATTTGTTTTGCAAACTTATTGATCGTGTACCTTGATAATTGGCAATGTTTGTTTTACCTATGTTTGTATTGAGCTTTTCAAGTCAGTAAGCTTAATGCAATAAAATTCAAATCTATGATAATGCAAATAAATTTGTGCAATTGCAATAGAAAATGGTTGAACTATCAGTCAGTAAAATTTGCAACTCAGTTTTTTTCTTAAACTTACATCAGCAGGGACTCTTACCCTCTTCTGTTGTATCATTTATATGGTAGAGCTACAACGCACAAGGCGTTTAAATTGTGCGATTGTTTGTCATTTCTAATGGTGTCATTACTGGTAATTGGAAAAATGCTGTATTGGCAACAAAAACTTCTGCATTGTTTCTGCAATTTTTTATACTTTTGACAAAAAAGTTGCAAATTTCTCTAAAAATCGTTGTTTTTAAGTCATTTTTTTGTTGTATTATGTGGTTATTGTGAAATTTTACAGCAACATGGTAGCGTGTATTGGAAAAAAGGTGCCAAATCTGTATTAAAGAATTTGGATGCAAGCTTTTCGTTACATGAACAATTAGCAAATCAATTTTCTGTGCCAGACTCACCAATTTGGATGGACTCAAGCACATCAGCAGAGTGCCGGTGTGTTACTGAGTTGCTGTTGTTTTTTTGCTTGCTATAGTTGGTCAAATGCAGATATTTGTCATAGAACATTTGTTAAAGAAATCTAAATTATATAGTTAGAATCGTTTTGTCACAGTATAACAAATGGTGCCTAATGCTAATTCCCGATTAATTTAATATGCTCTATTATTTCAAGACCTATTTTATTTGCATTGGGCTCTCCTAGCTCACTATATCTAACTTGCTGGACGTTGAAAGATTTGTGTAATGTTTATTTTGAAACTAAAGTAACTTTGATTTCAGGCACCTTGAGGAATGTCTAGGTGGTCAGCAGGCCCTATCAGATATAACTGGATCCAAAGCTTATGAAAGATTTACAGGAAATCAAATCCGAAAAATATTTTGCAAACAGCAAGAAGCTTACGACAACACAGAAGTAGGTTAAACAAAACGCTTCAACCCTTTGTATTGTCTAAATCAGTTTCTAGCTAGTTGATTGATAATTTGCTAGATTTATTTTCTCTCTCGAGCTTAGGGGCGCACCCAGAAATTTTTAAAGGGGGGGGGTTGAATTTTTCAAAAAGCAGCCAGTACTCAGTTGTAGTTAATTTAGTTATAGTCAAACAAGGTTTCGCGGTAACAGTTTCATCGATACAGCATTTGTTTATTCAAAAACCTTGTAGTAACGATTTTAAAAGTTGTTGGTTGTGAAGATTGCGTGCAAGATAACAATTTAGCCCTCAACTGCTGCGCGATTCCTGTAATTTTTCAGAAAAAAGTAGCCATTTTAACGCCATTTGGATGACGTTTTGCACGTTTTTAGAGCAATTAGAAAAAGCTAAATTACTAAGATAGGGGCCTGGGAAAGAAGCCCCCAGCCACCGTGCAATTCTTGCAATTAAAAAAAAAACGATTTTTACGCCATTTAGATGACGTTTTGAACATTTTTAGAGCAATTAGAAATAGCTAAATTACTAAGATTTGGAAGAGTTTTAAAGAATTTATTTTCAGTCCAATCTGCCCCCACACACTTACTGGTCAAGTCCAAAATATGTTTAAATGCTGAAAGATCACAAATTTGGATTAAAATTTTGAAATCAATACGTTTTACAATTCAAAAAGCTTGTTTTAAAATCAATACGTTTTAAAATTCAAAAAGATCTCTTCATGAATCCTCGCTGAAACGAAGAAAAACTAAAATGCGATGGTAATATAGAAGTTGATTACTCTGAAATAGACCCTTGGTTGTTATTATGACGTATGATGCTGCAAAATCACCTAAAATACTATAAGGTTTTTTAAGGGGTCCACGACAACTGACCGCGACAAACTGACCGCGAACAACGCCGATTGGCTGAAAAGTGCGATCCTAAATATATTTTACTATCTCCAGAGCCATCTTGCCCAAACCCTCACTTTGTGACGAAATCACTGCGACGAAATCACTGTAACGAAACCGTTGGTTTGCGGTCAGTTTGTTCGCGGTCAGTTGACTTGGCTCGTTTTTTAGGTGATTTTGCAGCATCATACATTATTGCAACATTCCTTAAATTGCATTTGCATCATCATCCAAAAATATAGAAAAACTCAATTTGGAAATGATAGCTCTGACGCTATTAAAAACTGCTTTTGAATTCCTAAATACGTTTGCAGAATAAAAATCTCGTCGTTTGAATGCAATTTTGTCGTGGGTTTTGTCTTAAAACAGTGGATTTTTTTTTTTTTGCAAAAGTGCATTTGGCTTAGTAGGTGTTTTTTACACAAGGACGACTTTTTTCACTAAATGGCGTCTGTCTCTTTTTACTGTCAAGCTCTGTTCAGAAGTTTATGATTAGGTATAATATTATCCATTATTCAATGGATATAACAAATACACATAGTTGCACAGTATATCCGTCTTGTAGTTGAAACACTGTAGAAGCAATATTGCAGTTGAAACAAATGCAAAAACCTCAATTGCTTGGTAAATATCTGGCAGAATCAAATTACAGCCCTAAAACAACATTTTAAATGATTAACAACAACTTAAGTGATTATTTAGTGAAAAGTAAATATGGCAAAGTGTTACAAACTGCGTTATATCAACAAAATTATGTTGCTTTTTGAGTTCCAAAAGGGGGGGGTTCGACCCCCTCCCCCCTTCCCCCCCTGGGTGCGCCACTGCTCGAGCTACTTGCTTTTTTATGTTGTCTACATCAATATCCAGCAAATTGATTGGTAATTTGCTAGATAACTAGATTGGTATTCAATCTCATGCTACTTGCTTTTTTATGCTCCACGTCACTTGGGAATGAAATATCTATTTTGTATTTTAGTGGTCTACATTTAGTCCTGAGTCCCTATGCTCTGCCAAGATTCTGTTCTGATAGATGCAACATGCTCAGATCTGGTTTCTTCATTAAATTGACAAGCTTTTCGGATTCGTACGGAAGTCTTTTTATGTGTTGATCAAAGTCTTTGCAATTAATGGTGAAAAATGTTTTAATTGTTGGTGGTTTTAATTGCAGAGAATTTCTTTAGTGAGCAGTTTTGCTGCTTCTTTATTTCTTGGTGATTATGCGCCGATTGACTTCAGCGATGGATCCGGAATGAACTTGTTAGATATCAGGTAAACCAGGTTAAAACTAGTTCTGGGATGCTAGACCATTTCAGAGAATGGCGAAAAGATTAATATTTTATTTGGTTGAATGCGCTGATTAATTTTCTTTTTAGAGCGAAACAAAAATAGAATTGTGTATTTATTCACTTTGCTTTTATAGGAAGAAAGCATGGGATCCTAAGTGCTTGGAGTCAATAGCCACTGGATTAAAGGAAAAACTGGGCGAACCGGTTTCGTCTTCAGCCAACTTGGTAATTGTAATTACGTGTTTATTCACCAAGTTGCCTCAAGTGGCTAGGAGACAGCGAAGGGACCTTTCGGTCTTCGAGTCAAGCTGCCACCTCCCCAGTGCCCCCCTATCTACCGTACACGATGGAGACTTCACACTGTCCTTTTTCAATATTGAACGTCTAACAGGGAAGCTGTGAACTCTAATTTTTTATAGTCTTTGATTTGACCCAACGGGAATCGAACCCGAGCCTACCGTTTCACTAGCTGACGTTCTACCCACTCAACCACTGATCAGTTAGCTTGTTTTGTGTTTTTCAAGTGGTGTTTAACGCACTCGCTTTTGGTAATTTATTTCCTGGACTGATCAACCTAGACATTGTAGTGTTAACAGTTTTGTTCCGCTCCAAACTCATTGTAAACAAGCTGGGTGGCGGCTGGGGCGAAAATGGATTTTGGCTACTCGTTACGCATTTCGGCTGGGAGGTAAAGATTTGACAATTTGTTAACGTGATTGATTGAAGCATAAGTTTTCTGGCTGACCATATGTTTTCTATCTCGTTTTTGTAGGGTTGCATCTCCACGTATTACTGCAAGAAATATGGCTTCAATTCCGATTGCAGAGTTGTAGCCTTCACTGGAGACAACCCTGCCTCGTTAGCTGGTTGTAGATTACAGGTAGTTTTGTATAGTGAACCACATCTGAAGATGTTGTAGTTACAGCTTGCGAATGTCATGCTTGCTATGCACAAATTAAGTGGCAATGCTGCGAAAAACCTAGGAATCTGAAATTAGCTGGCTTAGCCTTAGAGGATGCTTTTTGCGGTAAAATTTTCTACAAATCTGGCTCGAACTTTATCTCGTAATAGGTTTTACTAGCCCTATTCTCTTTTGTCAAAAAGTCTGCCCCAAGTTTTGAGGCGGTAGGTTTATTTTATTTGCATAAAGTTGTTGAGCCACTTTAGCCTTTCACAATTGTAGTTTTAAATTCAGTTCAGTCCTTCAACGAAATCCAGCAAGCTGTTGTAACGATTGATGAGGCACGTTGACACGTTTTCTATCCGTGTTTAGAAACACGACTCATTTCAGAAAGATTGATGATCTAATTCTTATGCATTTCACTTTGCGTTCTACCGTTACAAATCCCCTTGTATTTACAGAAAGGCGATGTCGTGGTTAGTTTGGGGACATCGGACACTTTAATTTTGTGGATCGACGACCCAAAGCCGTCTACTGAAGGCCATATATTTGTCAATCCAATAAATGACAATTCTTACATGGCTTTATTATGGTAGGTTGCCTACTTGGTATCGATAAGAGATCTCGTACAAGTATTGTAGAACTCTTGCACAAGGTAATTTTTTATGCGAATACCGATTACTTATTGGTGCTTCCTTTAAGAAATGTCTTTAGGTGTCTGGGTTAGGTTGTAGTGGTACGCAGGTACATTACTTCGCGTTTTTACAAGTCCAGTTTTCTGGTTGGTTCTTTGTTCCGATGCCGGTTTATTAATGAGTCATGCCAAAAAAAGTATCAAATCACGTAATAACCGTGCGAATAAAAAAATGTAAATGTTAGCAATGTTCTTATGGTGGTCCATATTCTTAATTGGCACTTTTTTGTCATGACTCTGCGACAAGCAGGCACTGGAACCAAAAGGGCATGAAGAGAATGCAATGTTCTTATGGTGATCCATATTCTTAATTGGCACTTTTTTGTCATGACTCTGCGACAAGCAGGCACTGGAACCAAAAGGGCATGAAGAGAATGCAAGTGAAAAGACTAATTGTGATCTTATGACTTTTCTGAAAATTTAAATTTTGCGTACAAATTTATATTGTCTCGAAGCTTCGACCGACTTCTGAGTTCATCAATTGCCTTCTGAAAGTGTACGCTGTTTGTTGATACGCGTAAGCATAAGCAACCGAAAATACAGACTAATTTTCCAACTGCAGTCAAAGTCTCCCGATTTACTAAATTTAAACACTGGACAAATTGTCCGGGTGTATGCATTAAAGAATTTTTTTTTTTTCAGTTTTAAGAACGGATCTCTCATTAGAGACAAGTTCCGTTCGAAGTATGTGGCTACGTGGGAAAAGTTTTCCGTAGCTCTGAAGGAAACTTCACCTACACTTCATGGATTAATAGGTTGGAAATTTTGATTATGTGATCATTCCATCGAAACTTGAAACCTTTGTTTACTAGCAAGCCTAAGACTTTGTTTTGTTTTTTTGATCATTGACCTAAATTTTGGTGGCTGATCGAAATTAACTTCTCATTTAGTTAAAATACCTACAAAAAAAAAAAACTAGCAAGAGTTTGCATTCAAGAGCTACATTCAAGCTAGCATTGATAAAAATGACAAAAAAATTATTTTCACATTTGTACATAATCAAAAACTTCAAGCGAAAAAAATTTTCGAGAAGAATAATTGCTCTGTAATCCTCTCAACAAGCTCTGCAATCCTGTGAAAAAATTGCTCTGTAATCCTCTCAACTGCTATGTTTTAGGGCGAAGCAAAATTTACCAGAAATGCGTTGGTATTCGCCTATCCATTGACATTTTATGTGATTTGAAATTTAATCGAGTTCTAACATTTCCGTATCGGTAAAAAAATCACCATGTTTTGTAGGAATTTACTTCGACGTGCAAGAGATTACTCCAAATGCAGTTGGTTACCACAGATTTGATAGCCATGACCAAAGGGTACAGTAGTTATTTTGATTTTACTACGTTGCTAGATTAGAATCTAGAGAGCAATATTAGTTTTACGACAGTCTTCCTTAGCGACAACATGCGGTTGTCTGTAGCAACTATAATGGTGTTGTCGTAACTGACGATGATAAGAATTTGCTTGCGACAAGGTTTAACAAGTTACCTGCGATTTTTGCGTGTTTGGTTTTGTTCTATGTGATTTCTTAACCCAAATCTCGAAAACTACGGTATTGATATTTTGTTGGAAAGATATCCCAAATCGAAACCGCCGTAAAGGTTTCAAATAAAGCTTAGCGATAGCTTGGTTTGATTGTTTAGAGGCATAGACATACCTTACTGTTACCAATATCCAATCTCAGTTCGGAAATAAGCGAGAAAACACCACGGTTTAATATTAGCAAAAAGGAAAAATGAATTTCGGTTTGTGGTACAGAACTTGAGTATTGCTTTAATTGATGGTACTAAAAAATTGGTAGGGGGTACAGAAAAACAAAGTGTAAAAACAAATTTTTTTCATCCACTTTATTGGCATCACCACCATAAAACTTACGATGAGTTGAAAATTTCATGGTAGTGCATATATACTATATAGGCAATTAACTATTCCTTTGTTTTATGCGAGTGAAATTCAGAATCGACTATGCACGAGATTATGTTTTATAATATTTCAGAGATCTTCGTTTTCCATCCAAGAAGAAATTAGAAGTTTAGTCGAAGGTCAGTTTATGGCAAAACGATACCATGCAGAAAAACTTGGTTATAAATTAACGTCATCATCCAGGATTCTAGCGACTGGTGGTGCTTCACAAAATAAAGAAATTCTGCAGGTGTGTTCAATGTTAAATGTTCAGATAGGCTCTGTAATTGACGTCGGGGAACGTTCTAAAAATACGAGAGGTAATCTTTGATTTTAATCACATTTTCTCCCCCCAGAATCGTCATGTTCGACACTTGACTATGTTTGGTTAGGGTTGATGCAGACAAAAAACCGTCAAAATATAACATGATTTGATCCAGCGTTTAAAAATTTAATGTTGCATACCTTCGTCTTGTACTTGCTTACGATGCAAACTTGCTTTGGTCATATAGTCAATTATCCATTTACAGTGTATTTCAGGCCCGCATTTAGCGATGATCGTCAAGGGGGCATTCGAGTTCAGATTGTGGACAAAACTGTTGCTGAATAAATTTTGATTGCTGTTTTCTATACCGCTCTAAAATTTCATAAATTCTAGCGAAAAATTTGTACTGATATTTTTTTTATCTCTTTTTCCCCAAGGTTTTGCAATTACCTACTGCATTTACTGTCCGACAAGCGTTGCCAAACATCTGTCGCAAAAAACGGCGTGTACCACACTGCACAGTGTACACTGTACAGGGGCTCATATAGTCGCACTTAACTATTAGGGTGTTTTATTTTTTCACCATAAATGCATGCGGTATTGGAGTGGGGGTGGTCACTGTCCATTGGCGTAGCTGACAGGAAAAATTTGCCCCCCAGATGTGGGACCCTTCTGAAACGTGTGCCCCCCACCTCAGTTGCAACGAATATCTCGAAAAAAGCAAACAACAAAAGAGGAAACGGTCCTTTCTTAAATTCTGCTTGAAACCTTTTAAATTGAGTCGAGTTGTCATTGATTTCATCTTAGTTTTGGGAGTGCGGTTCATTCTACTAAGTTTGGTTTCCAAGGGTAGCTCTGCAGTAGGCCTAAAAGAAATTTAAAGGTGGTTGTAAAAAGATCGGAGTATAAAAAGTGGTTGGTCAAGTATGTGAACTCAGAAACAAATAAATTGTCTTTTAACATAGATCTTATCAATCACTGTTATTATTCGCGAAAGTGATGCACTGTGAATCAAGACCAGGGTTTTTGAATAAAATGCCTGGTTTTAATGACATAAGAAATTAGGTAGTGAATGACATCTTCTAGATAGGGCAAGCTGCAGGGTTACTAATCATCAGCTACAGTCGAATCCAAACAAAATTTTATGATGTGGAGGCAGTTTGAAGGAGCTAAGAAATGGGCAAAAGTTCATAACAGTGTAACGACTCGACTTTCAGAGGAATACTTCGACAGAAGTATTTAAGGACAAGATTTTATGTTGCTACCGACGGAAAAATGGAATTCCGAAACAGAAGTTAACGTTCTTTAGTGATCAAAAAGCTTGTCCAACCATTTCTCAGAACTGAAGTCGGTACACTTTGATAAACTTTCGCCCAATTTTTTTCTGCTTCAAACTTTGCTACCACTCCATTAAATTTTGCTTGGATTTGACTGAAGCTGATGATTGGTAACCCTGCAGCTTGCCATATCCAGATGATGTCTTCTACTACCCCATTTCTTACATTATTAAAACCAGGCATTTTTTTCAAAACGTCTGGTTTTGATTCATGGTGTAACTCCCGCAAATAATAGTAGGGATTGATGAGATCTACGTTCAGGGACAACTTATTCGTTTTCGAGTTCACATATTTAACCAACGACTTTTTTGTTGACGATCTTTTCACAACCATCTTTAAATTTTGTTTAGGCCTACTGCTACCCTTGGAAATCAACTTAAAATGACCGCACTCCCAAAACTCGTAAGATGTGATCAACGACAGCTGGAAACCCGACTCACCAAACAAATTGAGACAAGAATCAAGATGCTTGATCGTAAGCAGTTGCCTGCCTTCCCCAATCAATGCCGCATGGATAAACCATCACATGCTAGTCAACAGAACACTCTGCAGGAACCAGGTAACAAAAATTTGCAAATTAAGCGAAATGATCACATATTGAACCATCAAACTAATGATGTTCTGGTAACTGAAAAACGCAAAAAGAAAATAGATCAAGTTGCCACACAGCATAACCCAATATCTCGGCTCCTGCAACCTTACGTCTAGTTCTAACAGTGTGCTCCATGGAATACCGTGTAGGTCAGTACTACTATTACCGGTACAATAACAAGATGATTAATACTAAATTACGCAACAAAAGAAGAGTTGCCTGCATCAGTAGGCATAGACGTAAATGTCATAAGGTTCCGCATTTACGCTAAATTTTGTTTTTTTCAAATAACTTTTTTTTTGGTGGAGATACGCCATTGTAGTCTCTAGCGGAGGTATACGAAATCGACTCTTCTGCGCATTTTGACACCACTTCCAGCTTTCTAGCGTACGCCGTTTTCGAGATACGAAAAATTTGCAAAACTGCGTTATGACGTCACTTCCAAGGCCCGCTGAAACCTTTTAATGACGTCATAAACGAAAAAAATTTCGCACAATATGATCAGTGTCGAAAACTCGATCAGATGCGACCCCAAACGTGTTTCAAATTGAAAATGGTGGAAAAATGAAACACCCTATTAACTATTGTGTAGTTTTCTTATCCATTCTGGGGTCGCAGTTTTGCTCATAGTCATGTTGCTTTTAAGCATAGCGTGCTTTCAATACCGGTACTGTTAAAAGCCATTTAGTGATCGAGATGTGTAGATAATTGTTGCAGTTGCTTGTAGATAATAAAGGCATTACCATTATTCTTCACACTTGTTTCAAATGCTGAACGTTTCCGAGTTTAGTTTTTGGTGTAATCAGAAAAGAACTCAAACTCATGTCTAATGAATTGCAGTCCTTACTACTAATAAACAACTACATGACTTCTGTTAGGTTTTAGCTGACGTTTTCGAAGCACCGGTTTATACGCTCGATACTTCCAATTCAGCTTGCTTGGGCTGTGCCTACAGAGCCAAGCACGGTAAGTGCTGCATTCTTATTATTCTCGTAGAAACTTCTTGATTATTCTCTTAGGAACTTCTTTAACTAACCGGAATATCATCTGTACTATATGCGATATCTGATATTCTAGATTAGAATGATGGACTAAATATCTAGATCTAAAGTTTATCTGTCAACCCCAGTGCATAGTTTATTAGTTACGTAACTTCAACTATTACTGTTATGTGATAGCGTTCTGTAACTTAATCGGCGTATCGATTTACTTCAAAAAAGGCTTTACGTGCCCAATCTCTACGTTCGTCCCTAACGAAGCAGTGCCCCACTGCCCGGTTAAACAAATGAATAGTTGAGAAAGTCTATGGCTTTGAATTTGCTTTTTGGATTCGGCTAGTCGAAGCAAATAAATTCTTCTCGAGATCCTGCCTCTGATCTACTGAGATACTTTGGCTCTCATTCTTGGACCTTTGGTGGTCCAGATCTTGGCTGTGGCCCCATTGATGGGTCTGCGGAGTTTTTCCGCCCGTTTCCATCTCTTGGAAAGGGTCGGGTTGCACATCTCCAAACACATGAACTTTTCCAATTAAAATATTATTGCAGTTCAATAATAGATTATACCCGTTTAGGTTTGCTTGGAGGAAACACAATCGAATTTTCATCGATTTTCGAGCAACCGCCTGTTTACCAGCTCGCTGCCAATCCAGGAAAAGTCAAATACGATATACAACGTTATGGTCGCTTGGAAAATTCGATTTGCTCTCTAACTTAAGTTAATAATTAACTTTTAGCCTAGTTGTTTTAATTTTTTTGGGTCCATTCCACGTCTGTTTAAGTAACGTCCAACATGGAGTGACTCGGAAAACTAGCAGTATTTTGCCAATCGTGTATTTTCTAATAAATTTGCAATTATGTTACAGTATCTCGTGCAATACAAATTCTGTAATTAAGCAACTATTGTGACGTTTGTTGAAAAATACGGAGTTTTCAAATCTAGAAAGCAGTTACTGCAGAGTTGTTACCGGGCCACCTAATACAGGCCCAAAACTAAAGTTGGTCTAAAAAATGTGTACGGTTGTTGCTCGTATGCGGTTAAAATAAAATCACTTACTGCTGATCAATTTGACGCAATCATTTAATCTTTCATTATTCTCGCTGTAATACGTCGAAGCGTGTAACGAGTTGGCCGGGCCCATCTCCGCGTCATTGCGCCTGGGCAACACAGCTCCTTTCGCAGAAATGTCACAGCGGTGGCGAGCCGTTGGCAGCACTGTCCGATTTGACCGGCCCAAGATTTGAACCTCAGACCGCCCGCTCCAGGGAAGAACGCGTTACCGCTCGACCAACTGGCCGGTTGACGCAATAATAATAATCACATTGTGATTTCTAAACGAAGTTATCATTTTCCACAGTAATACTAGCTATACTTTTATCGCATGAAGAAATGTAAATCACAAGGCAAGTACGGATACTGCGCCAGCCCTACATTTTGTCAATCTTAAGCCCGAATCCGACCCGAAAAGCCCGGCCCGACTTACAACTCATAAGTTAGTGACGCCATAATGCGGAATCATGATCACGTTTCGCTGCATTATATGACTAAACAAAATTTTGGAATTGCAATAATTAATTTGTGTCACTTTGCGGAAACCTAATGTTAGTGTATGATTCACTAGATAGCTCCCAAACTCGGTGAAAATTTTCGTATCTGCGGAATTTAGTGTTCTATATGCTTTGCGGAAACCTAATGTTAGTGTATGATTCACTAGATAGCTCCCAAACTCGGTGAAAATTTTCGTATCTGCGGAATTTAGTGTTCTATATGCTTGATGTCACTAGAACTGATTATAAAGTACAACTGTAGAATAATCTCTTTCCTCCCTAAAAAATGCAGAAAAATCCTATCTAGGTTGCATACTGAAAACTTGCGCAGAAAATTATCAGTAAAGAAAAGCTATAGTATGCTGTTAGTTTAATCAAAGAATGACGCAAGCATCCTATAAAATTCAAGTTGGAAACAACAAAATAGTAATCATATTTCAGAGTGCTGTGTTTTTGAAGCATATGGTTTTACCTACGATTCGTTTAATTTTGAGCGGTAATCACGATCAAAAGAGCTAGTAAGTTAATGGCCTTTATACACTGGTCCATTACCAGTAAAACAAGCAAGCTACACACAAGATGTTTTGAACAGAATGAGCAGTATAGAGCTACATCAGCAAAAATAAACGGTACAACAGCCAACACCGTAAGCAGAATTGACAAAAACACGGTAAAACAACTTACAAACGACAATAATAAACAACATATCGGTTTAAAATAAAATTACGAAAGGAATTCGATGAAACCATTCAAAAGTTGTGATATTATTTTCGACCAAATTTTAAATAACTATTAGGGTGAAGAAAACATCATCATTCAAAATATTTTCTTTTCGTGAAAAACAACAACGTTAAGAAAATGGTTAAGGACGGATTATGTGAAAAGCCTGTCCAGTCAGCAACTCTGCATACTATTGAACGAAAGTAATGAATACTTATTTTTAATAACTTGGACAAAAATAGCATAGCAATATCAAAGGTGGGATAATTTAACTAAATATCGCCATTTAACAAGTTTTAATACTGTAAGCAACACACTATAGAACAGCCAGAGGTACGAACACACACATTTTACAAGCAGGCGCGCAAACAGAACTTTGATAGGGGGACAACCCCTGTACGATGTTTTTCATTTTTCGAAAAAAAAAAAAGTAATTCTGACGCTATTTGAATGACATTTTGCAAGATTATAAAGCCATTTGTAAGCCTATTGAGAGAACTAAATTACCCGTACTCTTCATCCTCCACCTTACGTACTGGTAATGACCAAACTCGTTTTGCAAAAAGCATGCATACTTCGGTAAAATTTTCAAGTGACTTGGCTAAGGAGAGGGCTTCAGCCCCTTAGCCTCTCCCTGGCTCCCCACTGCTTCCAAGAAAGAGAGATCCATCGTTTCCCATACGATACTGATAATTACACCTAACCTATGTTGTTAAATGAAAATCACAACACACCAAAAATTTGACCAGCTAAAATAACGGTAATAAAAAAATTGTTCAAAATTTAGCTGATTTGCTGTGGGTCATGAGTTTTAAACCGTGTCTACAATAAAACTCGGAAAAACTCTTGATAGCAATTCTATGAAATACGTAAAGTCGTACTACACTCGACAATATCAATCAACTTCGCAATCCAGATGTATGTTCAAGCAACGTAATCCGTTTGGGCAAACTACGTGACACTAGTGTGTAACATGGATATGACGTCTATAGCCAAAAAACGCATTTTTTTTAAAAGGAAAAGATACGATGCAGAAAGAGACACATTGCATAAACAGCGACCCGGAGAGCGGAGAATTGAATATTGCACGTTAAAAAAATCACACTACAAATTATTGAACGTTGTACGATTGCAATCGGTCATTGATTCTCATTTGCCACAAACTGAAGAACATCACTAGTACGTACAGGCCAGCGGCAATGAAACAGTTCTGACCAGTTTGCTCGTATCTTTCGAATACCAGAGTTTTGCTGAAACAAACAATCAAACCAACCATTAGTACCTTACCAATACAATTGAAACGGGAGCGATAGTGTTTAACTATTATTTAAACTGCCTCAAAAGGGGTTACATTAAGCCATTAGCAGAAATCCATCATGTGGAATCAACATTTTTATCTAAGGCGATACTATGACTTTTCAACTATTGTGGGCAGTGTGAAACCGTCAGTATTGAGTTTATTGACCATAGAAAATTTGGTAAAATCAGTTACGCCAATACTAATAGATGCGTGATATGCAATGCAAACAAATAAAAACTTTCTGTTTCAGATTTGCCCTTTTTGTTGACCATAACTCAACCATGTTTTTCAACACGCTACTTTTGAATGATGCTAAAAGCACAGTGTCTAAACAATCAGGCTTCAGGTGCACATTCTTGCTCTAGTCATTTCTAATTGAAACACTTTTTGTCCTTTGGAGTTTATATTTTGGTCCTTTTGGATGCCTTTGCTGTCGAATATTATGAGTGCTTTCAGCAAGAATCGATCCCAGAGGCACAATTAGTAAATTTCTAAGTCATTCACAACTTGATAATGCATGTTTTACACATAAAAAATTTGAAGACTGAGGCATAAAACCAATTTTAATGTCATTTCCCAACCTTTAAAAAATTTCTCTTTACAGTACATCAGAGTTAGAAAAATTAGTTTTTTTCCTCAAATACAATTACAACCTAAAATTTTCAATTACAATTATTCAAGTTCAAATAATTGTAATTCAATCACAATTTTAATTACAGTTACAATGAAAAGATTCTCAAAACATTGCGACCAATTCACTTACGTACGTAGCCTCGAATTTTGCTTACGTCAGTGGTCGGCAACCTTTTGAACTAGTGGGCCACATTCAGTCCTAACAAGGTTCCAGCGGGCCACCACCATTCCAGCGGACCAAAAAAGAAAGGTCTTCACCAGAAATTCAGGCCTTTTTTGGACGCATCAATGGCAAAGATAAAAAAAAAAAGAGGTCTTTGCCAGAAATTCAGGCCTTTTTCGGCCGAATTATAGGCGATGACCAAAAACAAAAAAAAGGTCTTAGTCAGAAATTCAGGCCTTTTTTCAGACGAGTTGATGGCAAAGACCAAAAAATAAGGTGAGAATCATTTCGGCGGTTTATTGCTGCATATCTATCGTTGAAAAAAGAAAAAAGGTTGCAGACCGGGTGACAATAAAAGGTTGCGGGTCGGGTAAAATGCCTTGGAGGGCAGCATCCGGCCCGCGAGCCAGAGGTTGCCGACCCCTGGCTTATGTCAACACTGTGGATTTGTTTTGTATTTTTATACTAGACCTATTAAAGCTCCATTTCTCTCTATCCTTGTTCTTTCACCAATCTTTGTTTAACTTTAATTTTTGCCATACATAATTTCGTTTGTAAGCAGTTGTCAAGTATGTTATTGAATTCATATCGCTTCCAGCAACCTTATGGTTTTAGCTAAACCATGGTATCATACCACAATTATTTGTGCAAAAGACAATAAGTTTTAACACAATGAAAAATTGCAAAAAAGTTGAAATTGTGTACGTTACAACTACTATGTAACACAATTGTAACTTCTACCAAGAATATCACATATTTAGCATGACCATACAAAATAGAATCATTAGTGTCGCTTTGAAATACACACATAGGCAAACAAGCAAAAAAGCAAACAAAATCTTAATATCACAAATAGCATTGAAGTTACAATCATAGGCATAGCCAGGGGTGGGGGGCCTCTGTCCCCCCCCCCCCCCCCAATCGAAATGCCACCAAATATAAAAATGTGACAAAAAAGTCTTGTTTCTTCATTTTCAGCTTCTTTTAGCATCTTTGCATACAGCAGTACACGCCTACAACACTAATTACCAATAATATTGACAACCAGGAGGCCCAAGCTCCATCAATTCGATTTTGCCAACCAATTGAAATGCATAACTCGAGTGAAATTAATAAGGGGTTTTGTCCTGAAAGTTGCTACCTCAGGCCTTTATTTACCTTTTCATGAACGTAATGCAATAACCAGGGGCGGATTTACCATATGACAGAGTGCCAGGGCCCTGCCCTCAGATGGTAAGACTTTTTTTGGTCTTCACATGTATTTGGCAGGAAGATGTTGCGAAAATCCCCAAAGTACCTGAGGCACTGTGTAATGTAAATCCAGCCTGGTAATAACATGGTTAGTAAGCATAACCATCTAATGTATCATTATTAAACAATTCATCTCCACCTCGCCAGTTTCTACACACAAAATACTTAAAAAAGAATTAGCTAGGAGAAATGCTCATTGAACAAAATGTTGAATTTGAATTGAGTGGTCCTGAGCCCCCTGGCAGTACATGTACTCCTATAACTGCTTAATTTCATGACAAAATAAAAATCTCTCAGGAAAATTTTCCAAGGCGACTATTATTTACTGCTAAAATATTGCAAGAGGCAATGTTACTTACTTCTCCCAATCTGGGCAAATAAATCACTTACAATAAAAATTCAACGACAAATTGCAAGAGTTTTAATGTGCTTTGGACTTAAATTGCAAGTAAAAAGAGAACTGAACAATTAAACTTTTTTGATTGGCTTTTAAATGTTAAAAATCTAGTTCTTTTAAATGGCTCTGAACAGGTGCGAAACGTGATCCAATGGAATTAAAATTTAAAATACCTTTTTATTTAAAAAAATTAGAAAAAATCGCCCAGCGGCTGGGGGCTTCGTCCCCAGACCCCTAAAGCAACCGGCAGCTGGGGGGGCAGCCCTCAGTGTTGTAGGCATGTACCATCGGTTACAGACCTTTGTCTGTGATTTGCTTGAGTTACATTAGCTTACTCAACACGTTTCCCAAGTTAGACAATCATACCTTTTGACTATTAGTTTAAGCCTTTTCCCTTTAGCAAAATCTTGGCTAATTGCCAACAACAGGCAAGGCTTTGGATCTTTCATTCTACGATATCTTTGCCCCACAAAAAGTTCCTCTTTTGAAAATTTATAACGTCATTGCATGTTATTTGTGGCTTGGGCCACCCCCAATCAAAAATCCTGGTTACACCTTTGGTTACAATTAGTACTTAAATTGTAGGGGAGATGCGTCCCCCCATCAAGATTTGAGCACTGGTTGATCAGACGATAAAGGGCCTGTAAGCATGAACAAATCCCACAAATTCTGGCCCAATTTAGTCCCAAATTGCAGTGAAGATGTTTCTTTTTTTTGGTCTTCACTTGATTTCGGGAACAAAAACTCTTCAATTTTCAATGAAGAGCTTTTTTTGTTCTGGTCTTCACAAGATTTCACGGACAGGAAGACATAATTTCCTCTAAAGTACTTTCGCATTCCGAATGCATATGGTCAAGGCTGCAAAAGCACCCCTCCATGCAAAATTTTACAATTTAAGTACTGGTTGCAGTGGTTAGTTACCATTGGCTACAGTCACATCTCACGTCATAGGCCACTTCTATGTTAGCCTATTTTTTGGCTTAGAGTTATGCTAATTATGATTAGAGTAGGTGCTAAGTTTAGGTTATGAATATGATTAAGTCTATCTCTACAACTAACTCTAATTATCCCTAACCTACTTTGATGTTCGGTTTGTGACATCAGATGTGATTGCAACCAGTAGAAAATACCAATATGGATTTGCAACCAGAGGAAAATCGATATTATTCAAACAGATTTTGTTATCATCTATCTTAGTGAATAATAGAGTAATTGTAATTGAAAATAGGCAGAAACATTTTCAATTACAATTACAATTATCGACTTCTGAATATTTCCAATTACAGCAAAATCATGTAATTAATTACAATTTTTCTAAGCCTGCAGAACATTATTCACTACTCTGAACCTACTTTGAGTAGTCATCTGAAGAAGTTTTATCAAAAGGTACATCTTCATACAAAGCAGGACTTTTCAAATAAAAGGCTCCTCCCATCAACAACTAGAACAAAATAAAAGCTAATCACAATTTAGTGACAGATCATATATTCTCCCCATTGAAAAGCTGGCATGATGCACCAGGCAAATCTAGTGCTCAGCATCATGACGTCTTGCGACAAACTGGCATAGAGAATGCAAATTAGCTTTGGCACACCACAAAATCCCTTTATTAATGTAAATCATAGCCTAACAGCGTGGACGATAAGGAATCCTTCAAATTTTGTGAATCTCGAGCAGTGAAGACCTTGTTTTGAGCAATCAAGTCACACAGCCAGGAGTCAGCCAAATTTTTTAAAGCAAAGTTTACGATATTTAACGCCGGCACAAAAATCCAGCACAGTGTAATTGAACTTTTCAACCTGAACAGCTCTGAATCAAAACTGTTCTGTGTTGAGTCATATTCAATTTTTTTAATATTATTCTATTTACACTACAGTAAAAACTATTTATTTGATAAAATAATCACAATTTTTGCTCAGTAATCTAGTGGACAACCGGTATTTCAGATTTTACAACTACATCTACAGAGGCTATACCGGTACATACATACTGTATTTATTCTATCATCATTATTTTTATTGGTTTTGTGTACTGTGAATCAATACTTGATACATTGTTACGCAACCGATATTAATTATAGGAGATGATTATTTTTTCACTGGGAAGTTTCTTAAAGAGTTAAAGAGAGTAAAACAAAAATGGGGAATATTCATCCCCACATTTTTCACTTTCTCACAATTATAGAATTATGAGACAAGATAAGGGTTTGGGTTGAATTTGGGGTTGGCAGGTTACCGGTACCAGTTAGCATTTTAAGTAAGGATTAAATTTGAGTAGAAATTACCTGTAATAAAGAATTACAAACAAATTTCCAGTGAGAGAGCCTTCATTAATTTGAACCAAGATACTCTATAAATGGCACCAGATTCTATCATTTCAAATTAAAACTTCTTCTAACTTCACTATCATTTAATTTAAAAACAGACAAAAAGGAATACTTACAAACATAATAATGCCCCACACGCTGGTGACCAAACAGCAACGAGAACACTTGGGTCCGATCACTTTTCCTCCAGCCATGTTGAAAGCAAAAGCACAGTTCTGCTAGATGAAGTTATAATCTAACGAAGACTATGTATAACAGGTTAGCCTATCAAAAACTTATTTCGGCCTTTTCAAAATTGTGACTTTTAAAATCACAGCAACCACTACTAAACTGCCAAATGTACTGTGTTAGTGAGTACCAGTACCAGTAACAGTCACACCAATAATCGAAAAAATTGAAAAGGAAGTGTCTATTTTGCCTCTGGAGGCAAAATAGCATTTTTCCTCAGGAGATAAAATACGGTACGGTAGCATTTTTCCTCTGCTAGGGTATCACTATCACTATCAGGTACCGGTACCAGTATGGAATAGGTTAGGGCTATTTTGGGACTGGAGGTAAAATACGGTAGCCTAGTCATTTGGGCTAGTTTGCTTCCAGTGCCAAAATTGCATGTGGCTATTTGCCTCTAGAGGCAAAATCGCCACTGCCACACAATCAAACGCAAATGGACTCCACTTCATCACTGCGGCTGCAGCAACGACGCCTTTATCGCTATCAGCGTACAAATTCATTGATCGGTCATTGTTTGGTCATGTGACGTTTCTTAGGAATGGACTTTAAATGCATCACATGATCCCATATCCGTGTAATCAGCGTATAATTACATAGGAAAAGAAAACTCTACATGAACAGTGTACAACACACGCACTCTGGAAAGATATTTACAGCGGTGGGCAGCAACGAATAACTAAAGTAACAAACTACTGTAACGAATTACTTTTTTAGTAATTTTTACGGTACTGACAGTACTTTTTCAAAAAAGTAATTTTTGTGGTAATTTTATTACTTTTTTAGAGGTGTCAAAATTACTAAGTACAAATTACTTTTTAAATATGCACAGAGCTGGACAGCGCTGTTTCGAGCTTTTAGATCTCATCGGCAGCCCTCAAAGTTTTCGGTTACTGTTTAAATGTTACTTACAGACAAGGTGCAGATCACTAAAATGTGTTTGCAGTTGAAACATGAAACAATGCTCTGTGTATCAATTGGCAACGTGTTTGTGATGACGTCGCCGTTCTGTCACTATTGAGGAGTAACACTTGATCGGCTGCTTATGTTAGATTTCCAACCAATCAAAACAGCTTGTGTTTGAGAATGACACATGGTCGTGCCATTGCCCACATACCTTTCTGCGCGTTAAAAAAGACGATGAATATGATAGATAAGTTTAAATGCAAGCAGCACAAGTGCAATAGCAAAAGAAAAATCACTGTCAAGTTTTAATTACTTTTTTCCTTCTGTTAGTAGCTATCATAATTATCATACTAAATCTGTAACTAAAAATAATTTTTTCATCCCAAAAATAAAAAACACGTTATGAGCAAACTGCATGTTCACATACTGGAGCAAAAATATGGAATAACATTTCGCCAAACTTGAAACTTTTGTCCAAGCATTCTTTCAGCAAACAACTCAAAAAACAAATAATTAGTAAATATTGATTTTTTGCAATCTCAACAAAAGCTTGTGTCAGTTTGTAATTTGTTAATTTGGTGTTTTGTGTTACTTTCGTTTTACGTCATTAGTGACAAAACAAAGTTTTAGTTAATGGGCAGCTTGACTTAGATGACCATGAAATGGTCTTTCGCTGCCCAGTTTATACTGCATAGTTGCCTAAAACTGTTGCATTACACAGAGGTGGAGTCCTCAAGGACGTTTTTGGCCTCGAGGACATCCTCGAGGACGGATTTTGAAGTCCTTGGCCTCGAAGCCTCAAGTCCTCGAAAATTGCGCTGTCCTCGGCTCGAGGACAGCACTATTTTTCAACCGTTGAAATTTCGTTGGAAAACGCCAGAAACCTTGCGGAAAATCTGCAAAGACCTTTTTTTGGTTTCCTCAAACAGAGATTGCCTGAAAAAAATTTTTTGAAGAGTTCTTTGCCGGAAAAAAATTTTGAAGACCTTTTTTTTTTTGAAGAACACTTGCGTCTGTGTCCTTGGTCCTTGGCCTTGGCCTCGAGAGGGTCTGTCCTTGGCCTCGAAATTTTTTTTGTGTCCTTGGCCTTGGCCTCGAGCCTTTTGTCCTCGACTCCACCTCTGGCATTACAACTTATGTTTTGTAATTTGTATTAATGGTGGCTGTCGTAGCCGGGGGGGGGGGGGGGGGCCGGGGGGCTATAGCCCTCCCATTGGCATGTCGACCACAATGCAGAATGAGGAAAATAATACGTTTAAAGCACTTTTGAGACTGTTTTATGCCTTGGAGTTTTATTTTATGCCTAAATAGCGATTTAAAACATCTTTTGAAACACATACTCAGGGGGGAGCTAATTTGTCAAAAATAAAACTAAAAAACAAATAAAAACTTTGAAAAATGGTCAAAAATAACTTTAAATAAGCAATCAAATTTGATCGCAAGTGTAAAAATGCTAAACGTAGATGTCACCAACAAATATACTATAAACCAAGAGTTGGGGGGGGGCTATTCAGAATTAGTTAATTACCAATCATTTCTCTCAAATCTCTTTTCATTAGCCCCCCCCAATTATTTTTTTCTATAAACTGTATACGAAATTGATTACTCCGAGTGAGTTTTGTTGAACTATTCGATTTTATAATGTACTAGCATCTAAATAAGAGAACAAAAACTTTACCATTAGCCACCTCCCAAATACTCCATCTATGCAACCAGTTAATCATGTTTCCACTGCCAATTTCTATGCAACGTTTTAAAAGCATTATTTTTTAATCAAAATAGCCCTAAAATGAAGTTTTTTTGCAAAAAAATGCAAAATTTTTAAGCATTGCGAATTTCTGGCTAAGCGCCTGGTGGCTGTGTTGCATAAACAAATAAACTTAATGGACTGATTTGTAGTTTCGCAGTTATATTTTGTTGTCGGTTTACTTAAGTGTAATATAGGATGTAAGTATAGTACCTGATTTTAACGCAGAGTAGAGCAGTTAAAAAAAGTCAATCATGTTAATAACGGGCATCGATCTGACAATCTCAGAGCAAGCTTGCACAACATACGGCCCAGTGAAGCCTTTATGAAATAAGTTTCAAAAAAATTACGATGAGAGAATTACCGAAAGCGTGATATTATCATGATATTATTATTATTCAGAATGTCACAAAAAATGGATCGGTGGTGTCTATAATACGATCAGGAGTAAGACTCAAGATCAAGACCAACTGCTGAGAGTAGTAATGCTGCAATCGCTGTTGAAGACAATACTTCAGAATTCCAAATAAACTAAAAATGTTAAATTTGTATTGATCGATTTTGCATCATAACGTTGGTGTTGAAGGCCTTGCTTTAGCGCTTTAAACGCCACAATAGCCAAAGAGTTATGATATAATCTTTGAAAGCAGAAACCAGTAATCCGAAGTTCAAAACCTGGGGGCACATGACAGAAATTTCCTCGTTCGCTTTAGTAACGAGGTTTTTTTTAAGAGGCGCTAACGAACGAAATACTCGCTAAACGTAAGAGGTCATTTTTGCACGTGTATGTAAAGCCTTGCGAAATCCGTTACGTCATTCTTTCTCGCTAAATTTCTTCGAGCGATTGCGGAAAGCAGTTTGAGTAAAAAAACAACACATTTTCCTCGCTAACTTAAAGAGGATCTTGAAGCACTCTTTAAGCGTGCGAGAAATCTTTTCGGTGTAGAAATTTAATGGCGAAATGTTGAAAACTTCTAACTCATGCGAATTTTTGCTGAAAATTAATTCAAATCGTCGCCATGTTTGCTATTAGACTGCTAAAAAAAAGCGAATTGCATTGACAACCATTTCCTGTTTCGATTGATAAAGAAATGCTTAGTAGTGCAAGTTGACAAAAATAGTAACACACTCCTTTTATAAGAACGACTTTCTAAAACACGAGGCTCATTTTTGCTCAAAATTTAAGAACAAATTTAAAAAAAACTGCCAGCCTCGGCAGCAAAACAAACCAAAAACAAACAACAAAAAATTCAAACTAATCAAAGAAACTAAAATTCGTGCTGATTCAAAACGATAAAATTTCAGTGATTTTCTTGTGTTTGCAAGCAAAATTGCAACTATTCAAGGTTATAAAGCTCTGTTGCTCTGCGCAAGCAATTGAGAAATTTTTTCGGCAGTTGTTCAACTTGAAAAAAGCTTGCTTTTTTGCTTTTGCAATTTTACGATGCTGCAAAAGCAAGAAAAAAGCCTTCACTTAAGTCTTAAGCAGACAAGAGCTATAGGAATTAAACAGTGTTTCAAACATGCCCGCTGAAATTGACATCGATGCTTTAAAAATTTTTACAAAATCAAGAACAAATGAGACTGAATATTGGCAAAAAATTAAAAACAGTCAGTCTCAACTCAAGATTTACCGGTTCTAAAAAGGAAGTGTACTTCGACTTGATCACTTTTGAAAAATTTTGAAACCTTAAGACCTAAAGTTACTGTTAACATATGAGTTTACCCACCAACAACCTCAAGGGCGCTTTACCTCATTTAAAAAATTATAGTATGGAAAAAGTTGTTCTTATTTTACATTGATCCAAATATATAATTAAATATTGTTGTTCATTTACTAATTGCTATTAGTTGAAGAATTTGCTTGCGTAGAATAATCACGCATAGCTTAAAGTATCTTTTTCCATAGCAATGTAGTACATACAATACGCTTGAACGCATTATTTTGAAGTAGAAATGCATCTGACATCACAATGAGATATTTATTACATACTAACACAAGTTACAAACATCTCACAAAGAAATTCGAGCGAGCAGTTTTAACGTGTGTTGGGCGAGACGGCTCAGAAATGGCAGTTAGTCAACGAAGATTTTTTGCTCGTTAGCGCTGTTTAGCGAGCGAGAATGGCCTTTACGAGCTCGTTAGCATGTTCTGTCATGTCGAACAATTCTATACTAACTCAGGTTAAATAATTAAAATAATATTTTTTAACCCTAAATGTGTCGAAGAGGCAGCATAATGAAAGCCATCATCTGTTCATTGCATATACGTATTATAATGTTCATTTTCTCTTAAACAGCTTTATTAGAAAAGTTGACGCAGACCAGTGTCATGTTAATTGAATGTTTTATTCAAAGTAATTTGCAATTTGTAACGACAAATTAATGAAATTACTAATTACTTTTTCTGAGAGGTAACGAATACGGTAATTTTATTCCTTTTTTAAGTAATTTTACGTGGAATAATTTCATTACTTTTCTGCAGTAATTTGCCCACCACTGGATATTTATCAACCATAGGCGCACCAAAATTACATTTTACCGGCCGCGAAATTACAATTTACAGACCTATACTTAAAACACAGCTGTTTGCTGGTTTTTGATTGGTTGTAGCAATGAGCAAAGAGCAATTAGTTCTACTATGGTTTCACCAAGCTAGCTGTGAACGAGTTTGTCGAGTCAAATTCAATAATAAAAAGTACCGTACAGTAGGCTAGTGCTGCTACGCTTACAGTAGGCTAGCGCTGCTACGCTATGTAATGTACGAAGCAAACATAAAAGTACGGTATGCTACTTGTTGAGCGATTAAAAACTGTAGGTTATCTTGTGCTACGCCTAATTTGAAAGCCACTAAAAAAACATCCTTTTAACTTGGCTAGTCGAAGCTGTGAGTGTACAGGCAAGTGATATTATTAATATTACGCCAATATCATTGAATTTGGTATGGTAAAATAATGTCAATTCTGAGTCAAGGATTAGTCACCGAAAAAACAAAGATTGCAAAATGCTGTTTTGTACCTTCCTATCTGTAATCATGTTCTTTAAATCAAATCTTTCATTATACCGTAATCGCCAGGGGTGCCGAAAACCGGGGGGGATATACTCCCCCCAATAATTTGACTGTATCCCCCCCAATAATTTGAGTATGGTCTACATCTGCATCCCCTCCGATTATTTGACTCGGGTGTGCATCTGAGCGCAGGTCTCCACCTGAATTCCGGGGGAAAAAGTGTTCCATGCAGTAGCGTAGCCAGGGGTGGGGGGGGGGCTATAGCTCTTCCCCCATTGGCCTGTCAACCAAAACGCAGAATAAGAAAAATACCACGTTTTTATCTTTTCTGAGACTGTTGTTTGTGCTGGAATGGACTAAAAAGTGATTTAAAGCATCTTTTGAAACATATATTCGGGGGGGGGGGGAGGGGGAGAGAGGCTAATTTGTCAAAAATAAAAGTCACAAATCAATGAAAACTTTGAAAAATGCCCAAAAATAAGCAATCAAATCTGATCGCAAATGTAAAAATGCCAAACATAAGTTTTATCAACAAATATATTATAAACTTAGAAATAAGGGGGAAGGGGGGGGCTATTCAGTATTAGTTGATTACCCATCACTTCTCTCAAATATCTTTCCGTTAGCCCCCCAATTATTTTTCTTTATAAAATATAAACGAAATACATTACTCCGAGTGAGGTTTATTGAATAACAGAATTTTGTGATTTACCAGCATGTAAACAAGAAAACTACAATGGTATCATTAGCAACCTCCCACATAGCCCATTAATGCAACCAGTTGAATCATGTTACGCAGCCAATTTCTATGCTACGTTTTAAAAACATTATTTTTTATTAAAATAGCTCTAAAATTAAGCTATTTTTGCAAAAAAAATGCAAAATTTTCGAGCGCTGGGGGCTCTGCCCCCAGACCCCTGTGCCTCCGGCGGCTGGGGCTTCTCTCCAGACCCCCAGCCTCTGGCAGCTGGGGTCTTTGCCCCCAGCCCCCATTGGCCTTCGGCGGCTGGGGGCTCGCCCTCAGACCCAAAAATTAGCCCTCCCCATTGCGAACGAATTTTTGGCTACGCGCATGGTTCCATTTTTGGTGAAGACCTTTTTTTTGGTCTTCACCTGAATTCGAGGGAAAAAACTCTTCCATTTTTGGTGAAGACCTTTTTTTTTGCCCTTCACTTAATTTGCTCACCTGAAAAAAATGGTGGTCGAGGTTCATCCCCCCCAATGTTGAAATTAGGGCAAAATTGGGGTAAAATTGCAAATTATCTCCCCCAATGCTCAACAAAAATTTGCACCCCTGGTACTCGCTGTAATACGCCAAGGCATGTGACAAGTTGGTGGGACCCATCTTCGTGTTCTTGCGCCCGGCAACACTGCTTCTTTCGAAAAAATATTGCAGCTGTGGCGAGCTGTTGGCAACATTGTGTCCCATTTGACTGGCCCGAGATTTGAATCTCCGTGTGCATAAAGCATTACTCCTTGCTTGACCAATCAAAAAACAGCAAATGGCTGTGTTTTGAGAATAGGTCTGTAAAATGTAATTTCGCACTCGGGGCCCCTCAATTCAAGTTTTGCTGACCAATTTAAATGTATAACTCGAGTGAAATTAAGGGCTTTAATCCAATATGTTGGTACATAAGGCCCTCATTTAACCTTTTTATGAGCGTAATGGTGCCGTGGTAAATCCGTCTCCAGTTTTTGCATTAGGTTAGATGAGGGCCTTATGTACCAACATTTTGAATTAAAACCCTTAATTTCACTCGAGTTATACATTTAAATTGGTTAGCAAAACTTGAATTGAGGGGCCCCGAGTGCGAAATTACATTTTACAGACCTATTCTCAAAACACAGCCATTTTGCTGTTTTTTGATTGGTCAAGCAAGGAGTAATGCTTTATGCACACGGAGATTCAAATCTCGGGCCAGTCAAATGGGACACAATGTTGCCAACAGCTCGCCACAGCTGCAATATTTTTTCGAAAGAAGCAGTGTTGCCGGGCGCAAGAACACGAAGATGGGTCCCACCAACTTATCACATGCCTTGGCGTATTTACCATATGGCACAGTACCGGTAGCCCTGCGCTCAGATGGTAGGATTTTTTTTTGGTTTTCATCTATATTAGGCAGGAAGATGTTGCGAAAATCCCCAAAGTGACTGGGGCCCCGCGCAATATAAATCCGGCCCGGAAGGTAACATGGTTTTGATGGTTAATAGGCATAGCCATCTATTGCACATTTTTCAGTAACAATTCACCTCCACCTCGCTAGTTTTTACGAGACAAAATACTTTTAAATAAAAATTAGCTAAGGGAAATGCTCATTGAACAAATTATTGAATTTCAATTGAGAGAGCTTGGGCCCCCTGGCTGAACATGCACTCCTATAACTGGTTATTTTCATAATAAAACAAAAATCTCTAGGAAAAATCTTCGAGTGGATTAGTATTTACAACTAAAATATTGCAGGAGGCAGTGAACCTTATTTACCCTCCTTAGGCCAAATCACTTACAAATATTAACACAAAAATGCAAGATTTTAAACGTGTTTTGTAGTTAAATTGCAAGTAAAAAGAAGATTGAACAATTTAATTTTTTCAATTGGCTTTCAAATGTTAAGAATCTTGTTCTTACAAATGGTTTCAAAAACGTGCGAAATGTGATCCAATGGCATTAAAATAGCTTTTTTTGTCCAAAAAAAAATTGCAAAAAATTGCCTAGTACCTGGGGGCTTGGCCACCACCCCCCCATCTGTGATGCGTTTGAGTTACACTGCTTCCCTCAACATGTATCCCAATTTAGACATTTGCACTTTTTAGATCTTGGTTTAAACCTTCTCCCTTTAGCAAAATCCTGGTTAGGTGAAAAACCAGGCCACGGCTTCTGATCTTCCATTCTACGATATCTTTGCCCCACAAAAAAATTCCTTTCAAAAATTTCTGATGACGTCATTGAATGTGATTTGTGGTTTGCCCCCCTCCAATCAAAAATTCTGGCGTTGCCTATAGTATCAATATCAACCCATGCACAACGAATCACTTTTGGCAAAAAAATTTTTTTTGCAATTCAATAATTTTTTTACTCATCCCCCCAAAGGAAATATTTTGCTTTGTCTTTTTGAATTCTAATTGTAACACTGTTTAATTATCATAAGACAATAAATAATACAGACATTTTATATGACACGGTGATTGACAATAGACATATGTTCCTAATTCTTTTTGGTTTTTGGTAAACAAAATGTTTGAAAAATTGATTGTTGGTGCAGAACTTGAGAATTGCTTTGACCAAAATGTTCCTGTCTTCGCAGCAGCTTTTCCAGCCCATCACAGCTCGGTGTTTTCTTATAGATAGCTGCTCCTTTTCCTGCGCTCTCCATTCTGACGATTCTTCCTGACAACTGTCAGAGGAAAAGCTGCTTCAAAGACTTGAACATTTCAATCTAAACAAAATGCGTGTTTTTTCGTTGAAGGGCCATTGGAATGAAGCATTTAAGGATCGGCGCAATGGCGTGTAAGTTTTACGTAGCAAAATTCATAAAACGATGCATTCTGCAGTAAGTAAAAATTTGAACAAAAATGGTTCTTGTTATTTTCGTGAAAAATCGTGAAGATGTCTGAGCGCTGCTGGACGCTTATCCCCCTTGGGATTAACCAAGCTTTCTTTTCGTATTCCGGAATATTCTTGCCTACGTCTTATGTGTTAAAATTAAAAACATTAAATCTAATGTAATAGGTCGTTTCTCAAGAGTGGTTATTTTATTTATTTATTTGTTTTAAATTTTGCAAGAAAGAGGCCTCAATCAAGATCAATTTCTGCCTATACCGGCCAGTTGGTCAAGCGTTAACGCATTCGTCTCTCAATCGGGAAGACTGAGGTCACATCTCAGGCCGGTCAAATCGAACACAGCGTTGCCAACGGTTTGCTACCGCTGCGACATATCTTCGAAAGAAGGTGTGTACTGTCTTTAATCGCAATGACACGGAGATGGGCTCTGCAAACTCATTACATGCTTCGGCTCACTCTTCGTAAGAAACTATATTAAAGAAAAATTGTGATAAATTGCAAGCACAATTTTTCTTTCAAATAGCAAGATGAAAAATACTGCAACTCTAGAAACTGATTAAAATTGTTTTAATTTCGTTGGATTAGCGGGAATAGAAAAAAATACATTATGCTGAAATAGGATACCTCTTTTACGCACGTTATCGATTAGCAGTCATTTTTAGAAAAAGTGATTCTCTAGATTCCCTCACTGTAGTTTTTTCGGTTGGACGTCGCTGATAAAACGCAGCTTGCAGATCTATCAAAAACTTTCCGTAAAATAGAAATGAGGTTGTGTATTAGAATGAAACATGTTAAAACTTTAGTCTGGTGGCATTCCGAAAATGTGAGTATGATTTAGTTTTTGCAGATTCTTGATGATAGGTTTATTAGTTTCAAGTTTAAAGCAATTTAAAAAAATTTTTGATACAGTTTTTAAAACTTTTTATAATGCTGTTTAAGTGTTTTTATTTCAGTCAAGAGATTTTTTTGAAAAAACTTAGTAAGTAAAAAGTAGAACAAAAACGGGACGGCAATACATTTTTGAAAATAATATAAAAATCTTCAAAACGATGAGAAATAAACCAAACAAATATACAATACTTGTGCAATGACTTTGAAGTTAAAAAAAAACGTTATGTGATGCAATACAAGTTATATATTTAATTCAATATTAAAAAAATGCTTCGTTCGTTTAAAAACAAACTAAATCACTTTTTTTATACGAAGCAGTAAACTGATTTTGGATTGAGGCTGGCTGTTATAAAATTTGCAGTCTCATTTGTTCTTAATTTGTTCTTAAATTTGAGCGAAATCTTAAGTGGCATAATTTTATTCTAGTTAAGAATAAAGTTGGCTTTCGCATGGAGATCATGGTTCTTGAAATAGCTTTGAGATAATCAACAATGGAAATGAAAAAAAATCGAAAAAGCTTTGCTGATTGCTTAAAAATACATTGAGCCGGACCTGTTCTTAAAAAAATTTTTCATGCCGAGGCTTACAATGTTCCTAATTGGTTCTTAAATTTCTTGCCAAACTGAGCTTCACGTTCTTACAAAGTTGTGCTTAAAAAAAGTGTAGATCATATTACGTTCCAGTATGAAAATTGCAATGTTATGCGGTCTCTGTAAAGCAACGTATTGGTGATAATATGCAACTAACAGGTCTATTGAAGTGAATATCGAAAATATTGAAATATCACTCGTAATGAGCATTTTAGGCGTATTAAAATGATGGATCCAACCTCTGCGGCTCCCTCCAGCAACCATCGTCGATTGGATGACAAAAATGATGCACAGATCGAACCTGCAGTTTGGAAGAAACAAAGTCAAATTAGAGATAAAAATCCTCGCGAGGTATAAAACAAAACTTCAGAATATTTGGATAATGAGATTGAGTTAGTTCTACTGTTACTGCTGTTACTGTAGATATTTAGCACATTTGTATGTTCTCTTTTCATGTCCGGTTCTTGGTTCCAGTCACTGGCATAACTGACGGTGGAAGGGGGGAGGAGGCATATGCTTGCAGAAGGGAGAGGGCTTAAACCATTAGTTAAAAAGTGAAAATGGCTAAATTGGGAAAACCGTTAATTAAAAAGAGTAAACCAAACCGTATTATAGACCGGGGTATAGAGGTGGAGCCCAATCCGGAGGCTATGTGGGTCTAGGGGCAAAGCCCCCAGCCGCTGGGCGAAATTTTATAATTTTTTGGAAAAAAGCTATTTTAATGCTGTTGGATCACATTTCTCTCTTGTTCAGAACCATATGAAAGCCAATGAAAGCATTAAATTGGTTGACAAAAACTGAATTATGGGATCCGGGCCCTCTGGTTGTTAATTTATTGTTAATAACTGGTGTTCGCGAATAATGCTAAAAGAAACTGAAAATGAAGAAACAATAGAATTTTTTGTCACACTTTTACCATTGGTAACATTCCCCCCTCCCCCGCAACACCTATGGGTCTACCTGGTGTAACGAATTTCTGGAATAAAGCAAACGGAAAAAAATTTCACCTACTTTTGACACAAAAAAGCAATGAAATCCTAGTGCAAGAATTTATTGGTCTTCACCTAAATTCAACGGAAAAAGCATTTAATTTTGGTTGAAGACTTTATTTTCTTGTTCTTGCGTAAAAATTGACAGAAAAACGCCGCAAATTTTTGATGAAGCTCCTCCCTCCTCCAGCGCATACTTCTAGATACGCTCTTGGTTCCGATACCAGTTTATTTTTTGAGTCATACAAAATAAAAAATATCTGATTGATTGATTCCATCAATATTATTTGTCACTGTGGATAAGGTAAATTTATACGATTGATTACTGTTGATTTCAAGAAAATCCCAGACAATGAAGAAGAAAAGTTAAAACCATCTGACTTCTTGTTTTTTGCCGCAAACTCCACTTTCCATGGAATGAGCCACATTTTTACTCCAGGAAGATGCACATTACGAAAAGTCTTATGGGGACTAGCATTCGTGCTTTCTTTCGGTTTATTCTTCTATCAGGTAAAAATACTTTTTTCCATGTTGTTTTTTGTTTGGTATAATCAGTACTTAAACTGTAAAAATTTGCATGGGGGGACGCTTTGCAGCCTTGACCAAACGCATTCGGAATGCGATAAGTACTTTAGTGGAAATTATGTCATTCTGTCCCCGAAATCGAGTGAAGACAAAAGAAAAAAGTTCTTCACCGCAATTTCGGACTATATTCGGCCGGATTTTGCGGAATTTATTTGTGCTGACAGGCCCTTTTTTGTCTGATCATCCAGCGCTCAAATCTCGATGGGGGAACTCTAAATCTCGATGGGGGGACGTTAACTCTCGATGGGGGGACGCGTCCCCCCGTGTTCCCCCTACAATTTAAGTACTGGGTGTAATAGACAATTTATTGTGTACTAGCTTTTTTTTGTGCTTCAAACACTTCGAAAAATATAAAAAATGAATGCATCAACACCTTCTGATCAGGTGCGCAACTAGCGGAAGCTACCCTCAACCAACTGACTCCCATTGACGAATTCTTATTGGCTAAGGCTGTGCGAGGGTCATACAGAATCACTGTTAGTGGGCTCCGGCATGTCAACCCAGTTGGTTCCTTTGGGATAACGAAAAGCCATGTTGATGTTTGCAATGAGGCAAGAAGATTCTTACCTCTGCTGCAAATGCCAGCTGGCCGAATAAAAAAAACAAAGGTATTCGAGAGAAATTTCGAATGTCAAATTATGAATAAAAAGAATGCTATCAGATTTGAAAGCGTTTTAAATCAGAACACTGTCAAGGTTTACACTGATGGCTCGAAACTACATGGGAGAGTAGGTGCTGGTTTTTATGCCGAATACCCAAACAACTCCCCAAAACAAGCATTTTTCTACCTAGGAATTTGCAGCACAGTGTTCCAGGCAGAAGTCTTAGCTATTTCAGAAGTGACAAAGAACCTGCTTTTGGAAAAAATGCACAATCAAAGTTTTGTTGTGCTGGTTGATAGTTAAGCAGCTATCAAATCACTCATAAAGTGCACTGTAACATCAATTACAGTGCTCTGCTGCATTAGAAACCTAAATCAGTTGGGTAAACAAAACCACGTCAGTATGACCAGGATTCCAGGACATGCAGGGGCACATGATAACGAAGTGGCAGACTATGTCGCCAAATCAGGATCTAAATCAAAAACACATGATCCTGAACCTTTTATTATACTACAGTCCCATATGCCAGTTGTGTCAGCACGGTTAAGAACTGGTCCACAGATAGATGGAAATCTATGTGGACTAAACGGAAAGACTGCTTGAGGATGAAAGAGTATGTAGGTTGGACGTCCTCACGACTTACAAAAACTTAACCTTAAGAGACCTCAATTAAATAGAGTAGTGCAAGTTTGAACTGGGTACTGCAATCTACAGCGTCACAAGAAAACTACAGGTCGTGCTGAGTCTTGTTTGCGTCCAAAATGTAGCCTAGAGGATGAAACACCAAACCATCATGTAGGCAATTGCAAGCTTTACCAAGATATTTGTGTTAAATATTTTGGAATCAAAAAAACTACTACTCACAATGTGGTAACGAAATATTAACATTAACGAACTGGCCACGTACTTAAAGGAAGCTGGAAGCTTTCTGAGTTCGACCAGTAATCAAACAAAACAACAATAACGCTACAGTTGCAATGGGCTACAGTTGCAATGGGCCCAAATGAGGCCTACGCAATGTGTAGCAGTGTTGGTGGACTTTACCTAACGGTAGCAGATTCGCTTGAGCCGCTGCCCATTAATAATAATACCCTCAACCAAGTTCTTTAGCAAAGTTAACCAAATATCTGGCTGCTTTCAAACATGCTTTGAAGTGAGTTGTTAGTAGGGGATTGAAATGCACTACGCTTTTTTTATTTTAGCAATTAAAGACTGTTGGATGTTGCCAGAAGGTGTCCAAAATCAAAAATATCTCAAAACTTTCCAAAATGCCTTTTTTGATGAAAATATAATCAATATTTACCTATTGAAGTATATGCCCATTTTCGAAAAAACAAGCTTTAAAACAAAGTTGGTTAATATACTTGTTGTGGATTAACTCTTGCGTCTAAACCTAAAACAGGGGTTTTAATCGAGATGGTGCCAAAGGATTTTCTCTGTCTTGCTGTCTTTAAACACTCAAGTTCCAACACAAAAAATATATTGTTTATCTTGATAATGTAACTCAAAAACAATCAAGTCTCAAATAAAATAAACCAACCAGGAAAGAAAAGTAACAGCAGCAGCAATAACAATAAATTAACTTTTGTTCACCCCAATCTTCACCTCAACGAACGTTAACTTGTAGAAGTTAAAATTGACCTCTTAGTAGATGCACCAGGAAATACTAATCATTACTCACCAAAATGTAGCTAGGTGTGGTGAAGTATAGTCACGTGATTCTAAAACTGTACGCAAATTAAGAGCGGAAGCCGCTCAAAACTTGTTACAGGAGTGCAAATTTAACAGATTTGCAGTAGTTCGATAACTGCGCAAAACCGGTTGCTAGGTAAATTATCGTGCTGGAACAATACTATTTCAAGTTTAGCTTCTGAAACCGTAGATACGTGGGTCGATTCCTGGTCGGGTCAAATCAAAGACCATAAATTAGTAATCACATCTTCTCTGCTTGAGTTTAGCATTAAAAAAGGGACAGTGAGAAGCTTTTAAGATGTGTGGTGAACAGGTGGGCAGTAGGCAGGTGGCATAGCTTGACTTGAAGACCGAAAGGTTCTTCGCTGTCTCCGGCCATGACAACTCGGTTTATAAACATGAAATTATCATTTTGTGCAGGCATACGATCGTTACATGTATTATAATTCACGACCCCACGTAACGAAACTGGATGAAAAGGAGGTAGAGGAAATGATCTTTCCAGCTGTCACTATCTGCAATATGAATCCGTTTCGAGTGAAGAAAATAACCAGGGATGATTACTACCACGCTGGGGAAAATATTCTCGAAATATTTGATTCGAAATATAACTTGAGAGCAAAGTAAATGAGTATGAATCTTTCGTGCTTTTATATAGAGTATAAAAATCTTACTCAAAATGCTGCTGATGGAATGCCTTAAGATCAATTTTTGAGGTAAATAAAAACGAGCATTTTCTTTCACCAATATTTTTCATCTCTTCCAGCGTTAGCAAAAGAGTTTTTTCAGTGCAAAAATTCGGATATTCAGAATTCCAGACTCTATCTTTGGTGTTGGGCTAGTTGTACAGTATATCCTAACTTGGGCTATAAAATAACTTTAATTTTGAGAAAAACATTGGTTAGACAAGAGTTTTAGTAACACAAATTAGAGAACTTGTATAAGAACTTGTATAAGAACTTGTATAGGAGTGTTGTATAAGAATTTGTATAAGATTGCATAAGAACTTGTATAAGAATTTGCTGAAAATAATTCAAAAACAGTAAAAAAATCGATAGCGTATATACTATATAGTCATCACAAAGAAAAATGTAGTTTCAGCTTGCTACTGACCGGCAAAAGACTGTCCAATATCTACTTCTAATATTAATGATTGTTGGGGATAGAAGGTTGAATTAAATGTTTATTTTTGTTTTGTTTTGAAAAGTTAATTGCTACTGTCTAAGAAATCTTGAATGGCACAGATGTCGTTCCATTAAAGCTTTTTAATTTGCTTGAATTTAACAGTAAAAAAATGCTGATTGTGGATTTTCCGATTTTGTCTATAAATATCTAAATCTATACAGTCGCAAACTAAGTAGATATAAATTGAATTTAGATTGATCTTGACGTTTGTCTTTGACGTAGGCTGCATGTACGTATTTATTCGTAACGGGCTGCGTAAAAACCTCAGATAGCGAGCTTGCACATTTCTACAAAACAAAAATAATTTAAGTACTGTGTAAACGTTGCATCTTCATTTACTTCTGCTGTGCTATATGCTGTAAAAATCAGCCATAACAAACATGAGAAAATGGTTTCGATATTACTCACGTACAGTACAGTAAAAATAAACAAGAAAAAGGAATTTTTACAATTTGATGGTAAACATGAACGTAATCGTCGCTGCTTGCAACTGCAGAGTGTACACTATCCCGCTAATAATTTTGGTAAGGTAAAACTATTTCTATCACACACATAGGATTTGGAACAATCTTCCTCACTAACGTAAAAAAGTTAAACATGCCTTGTCTGACATTTGTTTTGATTTCCGATTTGGGTCTTGAGAAGCAGTTGACGGTTTTGGTGCTATGGTGCTGGTTCCTGACAATGTTGTTGTTGTTAATTTTTTTAGCGCTATTCAACCTGTCTAAATGTGTTACCTTGTGCTACAGCCCATAAATGCTACTTGATGCTGTTTGCTCTATGTGCCAGTGTAGCACTGAGTTATATTTTTGTGTGTGTTATTTTAGAACGTTGTTGCGCAGGCATCGGACAACTGAACTGCCAGTAAATAAATAAATATAATTGTTATAGCTACTTCAGATAGACAATGAAAATTGCACCGATTTTTGCACCAAAACCAATTTATAACATAGACGTAGCCAAGGGGGGCAGGGGGTCGGGCCCTCCAAATTGAAATGCCATCAATGACAAAAAGAATGACAACGAAGCCTATCGTTCTTCAATTTCAATTTTTTTTAGTATTTGCGACTATAACAGTACACGCGTACACCAGTAAATCAGTATACTTAACAGCAATATTAATAACGACTCCCAAAGAGCCCGGGCCCCTTCAATTTAAATCTTTGACAACCAATTTCACTGTATAAGCCGGAGGAAATTCAGGGTTTTTGTCCTTAAAGTTGCAACCTTAGACCCTCATCTAATCTTTTTATGAATCTTACTCACCTATTGCTCCAACTTCAAGCAAAAACCATCTCCACTACGCCACTATTTACCCAACAAAATACATTAGAAAACAAAACAAATTATCAAGGGGAAATGCTTATTGTACAAATTATTGAATTTGAATTGAGGGGGCCCCAAAGCTGTACATGTACTCCTAAAACTGGTCATTTTTATGGTAAAACAGAAATCTCTCTCGACAAATTTTCAATTGAATTATAATTTACTACTAAACATTTTGCAGGAAGCAGTATACCTTGCATTCTCTCACCTGGGCCAAGTCACCTACAAAATTTAACCCTGAAATGCAAGACTTTAAGCGTGTTTTGAACTTGACCTGTAAGTAAAGGGAGCACTGAACAGTGAACAATTTAATTTTTTCAACTGGCTTTCAAACCTTAAAAATTGCGTTCTTTCATATAGCTCCAAAAACGTGCGATATGCGATCCAAAATGGCATTAAAATAGCTATTTTTCAAAGAAATTGCCCATCGGCTGGGGACTTTGTCCCCAGACCCTCATAGCCTCCGGTGACTGGGGGCTCTGTCGCCAGACCCTCATAGTTTTGGAAAACTTTTGGTTCGAATCCTCTCTTTTTAGCAAAATTGTGGTTTCGCTCCAAACCAAGCCATGGGTTTCTGGTGTTCCATTCTAAGGTATCTTTATCCCATAAGCAGTCCTTCTTTTTGAAAATTTGTGATGACGTCATTGAATGTAATTTGTGGTTTGCCTTCCCCGTCCAATCAAAAATCCTGGCTACGCCTATGATCTATAGCACTGCTTGTAGCATCAATTTGGAGCAGGACAATTTATTTTCAAGTACTGACATAAATATGGTTATGAGGGGCTGTTTTTCATCGACTTGCAACTTCCACAATATTTTTAGAGACTCGCTGAAAACAATTTTTTGGTGTTTTTCATGCGATATTTAATCTTATTGCCGTTTTGACTGCTTGAACTATACGTAATCATCTATTTTGTGTTCTTTTTATGACTGAGAAAACCATGTTGAGCACATCTTGGTTCAATTTTTTAGCAAGTTTAAAGACAACCAAATGTGGCCGTTTGTTCAATCAAAAATCAAGAACATCCTGCAGCAACAAGGCGACTTTGTACCAGAATCTCCTACCTTTAACATTTTCGAATTCTACGACAGAACTGGTCATGAATTTCAAGGAATGGTGAAGCAATGCAAGTACAGAGGCAAGAACTGCATCTCCCAGTGGAACACGGTAATTCACTAGCAGTACGCAGGCCTAAAATTGCGGTCTTACTATTCCGTAAATAAATGTTTGAAACACTGCTCGCCAGAAATTCTACACTAAACGCTTACAAGTAAAATGAGTCTCGATTTTTGACTTTCAACTTTCATACCAAATCCGCTAAAATCATATAAAATTTTTCTGGGTTTTGGTTTTAAAAATATAGTCCACCACTCTTTGAAATTTCTACATAGAGACAAAGAAATGCAACCTAATCTAAATATCGGTTATAAAGATGAAAGCTTTTTGTAAATGCAAAATCTACAATTAGTAGAATAAATTCACAGTTCCACAATCAAAATATATATTTACCATTCTGGTAAAAGTTAAAGAAATCCACAACCATTGCAAAGGACATTGAAGGCAAAAATTAATTTTCAGAAATAAACTGTTATCTGTAAAAATAACAGTAACATGCGACGGTGGGAATTCTGCGATTGCAGGTAACCTCTTTAATATGTGTAGGTTTTTACTCGCTATGGTAAGTGTTACACTTTTAATGGAATGCAAGACGAAGAAAAATTAATGAAAACACTTAAAGGAGGAATCGACAATGGACTGGAGGTTCTACTTGATACAGAGCAAGATAACTACATGCCGGTGTGGGCTGAATCAGGTTTGTGATACATTCAGTGGCCCACTTCACAGCACTTAAAAACAGCAGCGCGAATAAGGAAATCTTGTTCTGAACTGAACTGGGTTTAGTTCTTAACTTTTCTGTTAAATAAAACTGCATATTTTACGTTTCGTTTTTATACCGGAACAGTAAAAATTGATTCAAGAATATATGGGTAGAAGTGTGGATCTGAATGTTTGTTCAAAAATAAGAATATTTCTATAGATAATATTGAGTGTTGACAACGATAACACTAAATTGAAACATTTTCATAACTTGATTTTTATAGCTTGTATTAATTTTGCAGACGAAATTTCAGTTGAGGCAGGTTTCAAAGTCCAAATTCATGCACAAGCAGAACCACCTTTCATTCACGAATTAGGATTTGGGATTTCTCCAGGGTTTCAAAGACTTGTGGCTACGCAAGAGCAAAGGGTAAAGCAGAGATATAGCAGAGTTGAAAAGTATTTTGGTTACGAGTAGCAAAATTAACTCCAAATTTTTCATACGACAATACGAGCACAATAACTGAAAATTAAATACTTGACCAGCTGCTTGTAATTCTCATTATTTTGATCATGTATTTTACGTACACAATCCGGGAAGCAAAACTGTTGCTTCTAGGTGATTTTGGGCCACCCCCATCCATAATTCTAATCTTTTACCAACTGATTATCAGTGCAACCTACAAACTATAATCACAAGGCAACATCTCACCAATAGCCACTGTACAAGCTGTTTTCTTTTTGTTACAACTTACTCTCAATCCACCAAAACCTATACGCAATTATACACTGAGCTTACAAAATCAAAAATAGCATTGGACAACACTATTTCGGACGTAGTATTCTATATTGAAAACCTTTTTCATAAATTTTCAAAAAAATTTACTGGGCTTTTTTGAAATCCTGGATACTCGGCTCTAAATTAATGATTACTTCTGAGATACAGTGAGCTAGTGCGTTGCTTTTTTGTCTTGCAGATAACATTTTTGCCTAAACCGTACGGGGATTGTGAATCTGGGGCAAACAAGTCAACTCATCTTCCATATGAAACATACAGCATCTCAGCATGTCGAATAATCTGTGAAACGAAATACGTGATCAAAAAATGTAGCTGCAGAATGGTTCACATGCCGGGTAAGCAGCGATAATTCAAACCAAGCAATTTTTAAGTCGTTTATATCAAAAGAGCTCAAAAGTATAAGAGCTTTGGTTCGATTCTTAGGAGACTCAAATAAAAGAGCTAGTTTTTCGCTTTATTCTCAGGAACGGATTCACCAATTTTAGGGGTTTTTGAGATAATTATTTCTGTTCACCATAATGTTGATTGATGTTTTCTTCGCAATCTCAAGAAGAGGTATCAAATTACCCAACAAAATTACTATAGGTACGTTATTTTCTATTTTTTTGGCAGATTTATTAGTTTTTATATTTTTATTTTTTAGCGGGTATTTTTAGCAAATGACAGCAGAAAAATTTATCATATAGTTAACATTATGTTCTTGTCAAATTTTTTGTCATAAATATGAATAATTTATGTCTAAAATATCTGCACGAAACACTGATCATTTTTTTAAAGGGTCGTACTTCCTTTTTCTGACAAATTCGAGATAAAATAATGTTTCCTAATTTCTTTTTTGGGCAAGTAACGGGCTGCATTGTGGTAATTGGCCACAATAAGGGTTCGCTGTATAGCAAGATAACGAATAATATCAAGTCGCAAGTATTATTTCGAATCATCAATTGTTTAATGTGAAACTTTTTTCCTGGAATAACTTCACTACTTGTCACTATAGGTGAGTAAAAGGGAAGCTAATTTTATATGTCTCAAAGTTTGAACCTAATGTTTGTGAGTTTTAAATAAATTTCTAACATCTCTCAAAAAAAACAAACGGGAAGCTATATAGAAATGTTTATGGGAACACCAGAATAAAAGCCATCCCGTGTTATAAGTTTTTGTAGTTGTTTTTTTGATGCGAAGTGATTATTTCACGGTCTATTTGGCCAAAAAATAGAGCTGAGCAGTAATGTTCGTCGGCATGTTTCTTGCTCTGGGAGGTGTATTCGGGTTAAAATTAATGAAAACAATTTACCGGCTAAACTAGGCCTGCCATTTCAAATCTGGTTCGAATGCCGAGCAAGCAAACACTTATTGCGGTTCAAGAAAAAGACACTTAATCCTGTTTTTTATTGGGTCAAGAATTTACCTTTCTCGTTGGCCCAGCAAATTGACAAAAAATGGGCTTAAAAAGGGCATTTTGGTTTGGTGAGAGTGACTGGTACGCATGAACAAATGAGTGATCGACTAAGAACATCTACTTGAGCGAAAATTGAAACAACTTTTCTTTGTCATTTTAATTACTTTCTTCCTCAAGAGAGTCAAGAGTATCATTGGACAGGTTGTTATTAATTATCATATCGATTTTGTTATTAGTATAATTTACAATAGAGACTTGACCTCGAATGATTTTTCTTGGTCTGATTTTTGAATTATTCATACACGTTTTTATGCAACACTCATTAAAGACAGCTGTTCAAATGGATATTAAGCTACATATTTCAAAATTTGCGAATTCCTGAATAGTCTATAGGGATTTCAACAAGACCATTAAACTGTTGTTGCAACGAGATTTCATCGAACGCAGTAATTAAGTTTTTAGGGCTTATAAAGCTAAGAAACTATACATTACATAGAACCCAATTTTACTTTGAAATTTCGCTAGGATGAAATTTTTGTTACTTGGATCGATTCACAAACCTGGAAATAGGCAAACACTGTGAATATGGATATAAAACTGTTGGATAAAATGTTACCTGTAATACAGTATCATAAATGGTAGCGACTAGGTTGTAAACTTTTGTTAATGGGTGAACGTGTGTGTGTGTGTGTATGATAGGATTAAAATAAATGTAATTGCATGGCCTATTGGTATCATTGCTGCGTCGTATCAAAAATCCCCGATGTATTATTTGAAACAGAACACAATTTGTTGGAAACTGTATTAACCCTTTTTGTACCGGGGGGTGTGGGCAAATTTGCCTCCCCCTCTTCGTTATTTTAATATAGCTCCTAAACTAAAAAAAGTTTTGTTTTCATGTACCCTGACTTTGAATCAAATTTAATGACACACATTTTCAGAAACTTTGGAGTCAGCCGGATAACCGGAAGTGACGTCATTTTTGCCTTTGTCAGAGGCACCTAAGGAGTTTTATACAGTTTTGAGCACAATGCATGCTTATCAACGCACTTATTCTATTCGTTCTACTGCGTCTTCATAATTGATGCTTATCTTTAGCTGGAACAAAATATTTTATTTACAAATAAATGTGTTGCATCATCATTACGTCATTGATGACGTCATAATTCAAAACTATTGCTTTTACTGCTGTTTCTCGAAATAAATTGCGTTTGCATAAAAAAATATCCATTGTCATCAGTTGGTGAATGATATAATGAATATTATACTGCAGTATTATAAAATTTTGTGAATGCTTATCTTAGTCTCGAAAAATTACAAATTATAATCAACGCCATATATTAAAGATGATGTCATCATGTAAGCGACGTCATCATGCATGTGACGTCATCATCTGCGATAAATTTATCAGAGATGTCTTTGAAATAACAAAAGTCCAAACTGAAAATAATACTTAGCAACATTTAGAAAAATTTGCATGCTATTATAAGGATTTGTTGGTTTTGATGACGTCATCATTATTTTCGTGACGTCACAACCTCAAAATATTCTGTTACTTACCAACAGTTTTTAGACAGGGAGGCAAATTTGCTCCCCCCCGGTACAAATAGGGTGTGAAAATGGCACGGTTGCTATAGGCTAACAAAACCCTAAAAACTTTCATGCCATCGTATGAACAAAACACTAGAATCAGAATAATTTTTTTCTAAATTTAAGCTACACCCTATACTGTTTCGAATCCAGTGCTATCTAAAAACAATTAACAAAATAAAATCAGCAAAACGCAACACTGTTTCGGTTGCAGGAGATGCCCGGTTCTGCAGTCCAGAGGAGTATAAAAAGTGTGCGGACAAGGAACTTGACATGCTGGTCCAAACAGATGAGAACCTGTGTGTGTGCAAGACACCATGCGATGTTATCAGGTACACTATTATGTGGAAAGCAGATAAAAGGAATTTGAAGTTGTGGAATACAACTATTGATTTGTTGTGGAATTGTTGAAAAGGACTTATTACGTTATTGTTAGATTGACTATGTTATTGTGTTTATTGCATACTGGAAGTTTTAGTTTTGGTCATTACCAAATCATAATGCCATGACTTAGCATTTTGCAGGTCTCTGTTGGCAGAAACTTTGCAATTTTTTTGGTTATTTTTTACTGACATACAACAGTTTTAAGAATAGTAATCCTAGCTCGTAGTGTAAGTTACAGCAAAAACAGTCTGAACCATTTAATACGCAGTACACCTGCTGTACTAACCACGTTGGACGTTTAGCTTCGTTTATTGATAAGTTGTCCCTGGCTAGTTTAATAAAACACAATTAAGTTTTGAGGCTATATCGATTTTTTTAACTGAGTGAAAAATTGTTTTTAGCTAAGGTTGTCAAATTATCTGTTCTGCAGTATTGCCATCTTGGTCGTGCGGTAACGCGTTCGTCTCTGGAGCGGGAGGTCTGAGGTTTAAATCTCGGGCCGGTCAGATCGAACACGGTGCTGTTAACGGTTCGCCACCGCAGCAACATTTCTTCAAAGAAGCGGTGTTTTCCGCGCACAATGACGCGTAGATGGGTCCCGCGAAATTGTTGTACGCTTCGGCGTATTACAGCGAGTATAATCAAACATTTAATTTGATAGCTTATTTAATTAACCGCTTAAGTATGTTTTACAATGCAATGACTACTCAAGTAATACATGTATAAGCTTATGTAAAAAAATAAAAACAATGTAAACTGTATTACGTGCAGATACAATTTGGAAATGTCATCCTTACGGTTACCAAGCACACAAGCTCTCAGTTACTTGGCTTTCAAATACAACAAAACCGAGGAATACGTAAAGTAAGTCAAACTGAAACAAATTGAGGTAGGCAATGCAAAAGGTCCCAATTGTCCTATTTTCAATACTTGCCAGTTCATCGATCGGAATCACATTTCTCCACTAAGCGGAGTGTTAATTATTAATGTCTAGTGAGAAAAAAAATTGGAAAAACCGAAGTTTTTCAATCACTACTTCACTAAATTAACCTAACGTTCTGTTTTGGATATCGATTTTTTCAGATTTGGCGTTTTCGGATAAATTACCGGAATGATTAATATATTCATTCGAGTTTTTCACTCTAGTCAATTTTAATAAACGGTGATGCTGAAGCGGTGTAGCTCAAGAATAAAAATAATCATACTTGACTAGCAGTAATCACTAGAAAGCGTTTAAATGCACGACTTAGACTTTAAAGTGTGTGAAAATACTTATTAAACAATGCAACTGCTCCTCAAAAATCACAAAAAATAAAATGCTGTTTGAAGCTTCTCAAAGTAGCCGAAATTTGAACTCGAGACTGATTTAAACAAATCCCAAAAACTGATCTTGTACCCAGTACTTAAATTATAGGGGGAATGAGGGGGGACGCGTTCCCCCTTCGAGATTTAGCGTCCTCCTATCGAGGTTTCAGCGCTGAATGATCAGACGAAAAAGGGCCTGTTAGCACAAATAAATCTCCGGTTTAGGGGAAAAATATCCTTCAATTTACGGTGAAGACCTTTTTCTTTTTTTTGATCTTCACTTGATTTAAGGAAAAGAAGTACAACTTAAATCATAATTTCCACTAAATTTCATTTGCATTCCGAATGCTTTTGGTCAAGCGTGTAAAAGCGTCCCCCCATGCAAAATTTTCCGGTTTAAGTACTTTTTGTGCCTTGTTTATCTCTTCCTTACTACTAAGTTGAGTATTTTGAGCTATGTAATCTTTGATTTAGTTCTGTTTGTTTAAAGGAAGAACTTTGCCAAACTAAACATCTTTTTCGAAGCTCTGAATTACGAAACAATAGACCAAAAGAAAGCTTACGAATTGGCTGGACTATTAGGTGAGTTAAAAATCTACCCAGTACCAGTGGTGCAATCAGGGGGCCTAAATAGGCTGAAACCCCTCCCCCCAATAAGCCAAGTTGACCAAAACATGTTTTAAACTTGACCTGGAAGTAGGAGGGCTGAAGTAGTCAAGTAATTTAATTTTATGAAAAGGCGTTTCTTAATGGCTTTACAAACCTGCAAAATGTCATCTACAGTACAGATTGCTTTAATCACAACTGTGAGGTAGCACTTTCCTCACATATCTGCTTTTCCATTAGGCTAGTGTTTCATCAGCATCTAAATTCACACATAGCCTATCTTGGCAGCCAACCCGAACCTTAGCAAGGATAGGCTATGAGAAAAGTTTAATGCTGATGAAACACTTGCCTAATGGGAAAGCAGATATATGAGGGAAGTGCTACCTCATAGTTGTGAAAAAAATTTATGTCAAATGTGCTACGTAACTTCTGAAAATTGCTTTAAAATGGCTATTTTTGGCGAAAAATAACAAAAATTGCCCAGCGGTTAAGATCTTCGACCCCTCTGGCCCCTAAACAAATTCCTGCTATCTTACTACTATTGCAGTTTAGTATCTTATTATAGGTGCAGTACCGGTAGCACTAAAATGAAAAATATTCTTAGATTAAACAAAAAAGTCAAGTAGCCAAAATCGACATTGATCTATTTTATAGTACCACGACTAAATTCAAAGATAGAGGCGCTAGACTTTTATGGTTTTCCAAATCATTCAAATAACAAAAATTATGGCTCTCTAATATTTTTAAAGTGTTAGTCTCTCTTTTTTGGTAGTATTTTAATTTTGATGATTTTTCATTTAACCAGAACAGCTTTATGCCCCTCTAAAAAGATGTAGTGTATGCATTTTCGAATTATTCGATGTCTAGCGAAACCATCAATCATCCATCATTTGACATCCCGTGCATGCCTTGGTAACCAACTCGACGGGTTCGACGCAATGCTACAGCAGTTCAATGATGAATGATATTGCTGGACACTATATTCGGTATTTTTTTTTTTCTTTTCTTTGTGGAAAGATCATATCGCGTAAGAAACACTGTCCTACGGTTTATTGTAACTAAAAGGTTTTAAACTCTGCCTGATTGTTTGACTTCTTATATTAATATTAATCACTGACTTTGATTTCAAAACTTCTATAGGTGATATCGGAGGTCAAATGGGTTTGTTCATTGGCGCGAGCATTCTTACTGTGCTGGAACTTTTCGATTACATTTACGAATTCGGCAAGGTAGCCTATTCATTTTGTTACTTTAGGCCATATTACTAGAGGAAACCTAAACCCAAGTCGACTTAACTGAGTTAAGGTTTTGAACTGCAACTAAAATTATAAAGTGTGCTTTTTTCCTCTCTTTAAATCGAGACCTGATATGGCATGGAAGACAATTTTTCCACATTTTATACTGCCAATTTTCTTCCATTTCATACTAAAAATCTTCTATTTCATATTTCATTCCATGCTAAAATTTTCTTTCATATTCATTGCCATACTTCCGTACCATAGTAAGTTTAGACCGGAAGCAACGTGTAATTTGTATTGTACTTTTACACGTAATTAAACATAGGGGTGTAATTAAATATAATTTGATTAAAAACAGTAAAGCCTTATTTAAAATAGTAAAATTTTTAAACGTTTCGGACTTGGCTATGTCCATCATCAGTAAAAAGTAAAATCTAAAACAGTAAAAAATATAAAACACAAGTCTCGAAAGAAAGTGGCAGAGCAGCTTGTTTACATCTGCAGGTTTTACTCAATTGCAGCGCTATGTTACAGCTTGTACTGAAATTTGGCTACTTTCATTCGAGACTTGTGTTTTATATTTTTTACTGTTTTAGATTTTACTTTTTACTGATGATGGACATAGCCAAGTCCGAAACGTTTAAAAATTTTACTATTTTAAATAAGGCTTTACTGTTTTTAATCAAATTAAATAAAACTGCCGTGCAATCAGTACTGAGGATAACTATATATAGGGGTGTAAAAATTTGGAATAGTATAGAACGATTTAAAAACGCTTTCTCTTAAAAATTTCTGCAAGTACAAAAGTATATTGCTTCAAAGCTATATAGTTTAAAAGCTCAATTAGCTATTTTGTTGGAAATTTATATAAAAAATTAATTTCTCATTCAAATCTAAAATTCTTAGTAATTTCGTGGAGCTGTTGGACTCGAAGACCCATTAAAAGGTCACTTCACAGCTCGTTTGTTGACTTTATATTATTTACAAGTTAATTCACCTTTGAATAAACTCTTTTTTGCGTATTTGTTACATTTAACAACAAAAGTGTCTGTTTGTCTTTTGCAAAGTTAAGCGTACCTTCGCAAGTAGTTGCTCGCGAGGGTAATTAGTATGGTAAGATCTATTTCATCTCAGCATGCTTGAAAAACCACCGCAATGACCTACCATAAAAATTCACTCAGCATGAAACTATCAACAGACAATAGGTTTACCGGTATGCACAAGGTTTAATGATTGCAAGTTTGTTATCGCACCAACTATGAAGTTTAGCATAGCCAAACTACTAAAAAAAAATTACAAAAATATCAAAAAAAAAAGCTTTAACGCAAAAAAAGCAAAGAATTAAGCTTAATCGAGGATAGAAAAGTAAGTACAAATCTTTGTTACAATAGAAGAAAACGTTTTATCGCTTGGCAAATTGTCATCCTCAAAACGAAAATTTAGTCAGTTAGCATCAATGCAATGAACATATTCTATAATTGGATGATGCAATGCCTACATTATTTGCGCAATGCCCTTGACCGAATTATCCCATTAATTTGTCGACAAATAATTAGCTGTTATACGCTTTCACATATTTTTACTTATCACTATCCGTATATATTTTTCTGCAAATTCCATGTGTGAATTCTAGTTTGAAATTGGTATGGAAGTATGGAAGATTGTCTTCCATTTTATTTTTGAAATGTTGCAATCCACTCCATTCTGGCATCTTCCATGCCGAAATTTTCGTTCTATTTCATTCCACACCATGCCCTGCATTAAGCTTTTGAAGCTGGATTTGATTATCTTAAGTACAATGTTTCAAATAGATAGATTCTTATATCTTTATTAATGCTTTAATCTTTTGTTCAAATCGAACTCGGTTTCGAGTTTGTCTTGTAATTACGATTGCAAATACGTTTTGTTCACGAAGTTGCGATGGCTAGGAGACTGCAAAGCGACCTTTAAGACTTCAAGTCAAGCTGCTACCTACCCAGTGCCTATACCTATTTATCGCACACTATATAGTCCCTTGGAGGCTTCACATCCCTGTCTCTTTTATTGCTGAACGTCAAACGGGAAAGCTGTGAATACCAATTTTCATAGTCTTTATGATTTGACCCGACCTGGAGTCGAACACGAGTCAACCGTTTCAGCAGTAGATGCTCCAACCACTCGCCCACTGAGCGGTTACTTAGCATATTAATTTGTAGCGCAGTTCTATAGACTTAGAAATTTTGCATTGCAGAATTCTTCAGTAATACATCATTATTGTCTTTTGTTTTAGGATAAAATATGGAAAAGGACTGAAAATCGTACAGCTAGGAAAAAACGCAAGAAGCATGGTAAGGATATTCGAAAATATCTTTAGTAACATCTTGCCAGAAACTTTAGTAAAAAGTGGACAATATTACACAACAAAAAAAGGGCATTTTTATTAAAAAAAAAAGGATCAACAAAACAGCACTTAGACAACAGAAAGCATCGAGCAAACCACTCTTGAACATAAATTTCGATTTCCGGACGGTGACATATCGAACTACAGTAATGTGATGGGATTTTTTTTGCTAATAAAGTGGTACGTTGTTCTTTTGAAGCCGACCAAAAAGTAAGGCAATACGATACATTGCTAACTTGCAATAGTAAAAAAAATACAGTAAAAATTCGTGGTAAACTATCTTCAGATTTAATTTCAGTCACCGCTGCAAAGGATTCTTCTTCAAGAAGTCTTGAACAACATGACACTCAATTCGTCAGTGGTCCACGCACAAACTATCTGGGCTACAACACCGAATTTCCTGTTTTCGTGGAAGGCGAATTCGATGACAACCAAAATGAAGATTACGATTATGCCAATGGCCACCAGCGCTCAGTCTTACCCCAAGCGCTGAATTCACAAGCGAAAGATAACTGGAGAAACAAAGAAGTTTTGCAAAACCAAGAACCACTGATGTTTCCAAAAGAGAAAATTTTGCGGAGGCCGGTTAGCTGTAGCGTTTTTCCTCATGAGATAAAGGCTGCGCCTCAGGATGACCACGCAAGTGTCTCTGGCTGGTTGAGTCCGAGACCTCTTCACAAAGATCTTCCACAACCCTCGCAACAGCCGTATTCGCCCGAGACTTGGCTACCACCTCGTGAATTTTACTACAAAAAGAGCAATAAAACTAGCCCCTTCAGTTTCACGCCAGAGCAGTCTTTTAGTACTCGCGAAACTGACATAAATTAAAGCTTTTATGACAACGCGATGAAGCATATTTTGTGTAAATGTGGTTTGTGATGCAACTTATGCTTTTTTCAGCTACTGTGTGATATTTAGTATTTTGCTTTGTTGTAAGAGTGATGGCGTTCAAACTTCAAGTAAACAATATAATGAAACCGTTTTATTGATTGTAAGCAAATGATGCAGCCATAGCTTAAGGCCCGTAAACAAACCTATGGACAAAATTTGAACCACCCAGTAGCGTCTAGCGAAGGGGGGACGGTTGCAAGCAGAGTATGCAAACTACCACGTTTGTGGGACTTTTGAGACCGATTTTTGCACTAAAAGCGAAAATAGTCCTCCCCACCATTCGCATCGAGAATGTCTCTACTTTGACTTTGGACTTGAAGACAATTCGGTCAGAAAATCGATCTCAGCCTGGGTGACGACCTTTTTTTTTTGGTCTTCACCTAATTTCGGGCACAAAATCGGTTCTATTCCAAGTGAAAATCGTTTTAGTTTGGTTTTACAGCTCCAAAACAGCCCCCTCCATTACAAATTCCTGACTACGCGCTTGAACCCGCCTGTGAAGTCATTGGAAAAATGACGTCAAATTTTCGAAAATATGGCTTTGGCGTCACTATGATGACGCCATCAACTCAAAATTAGCTTTTCTAAAAAATTTTGGTGAACACCAACCGGCATGCCAAATTTGGTAATGTCATGACTTTTGGCTTAGAAGTTAGATACTGCCCCCACTTTTGGTTTAGAGGTTAGATATTATTCTAGCACCTACAGTGGCGGATCTAGAAAATTTTGGTGGGGGGGATTTTAAGCACAAAACCTCAAAAATTCGGATGTCTTCACCAAAATTGAGAGTGATTTTTCGACCGAATTCAGAAATTCAAACTTTTTTTCGCCCAAAATCAGGTGGTCTCCAAAAAAAAAAAAAAAAAAAAAAAAAAAAAGGTTTTCACCAAAATTGAGAGTGATTTTTCGGCCGAAATCGGAAATTCAAGCGTTTTTTTCGCCCAAAATTAGGTGGTCTCCAAAAAAAAAAAAAAAAAGGGTCTTCACCAAAATTGGGAGTGATTTTTCGGCCGGATTCGTTAGGTTTAGGCTGGTGGGGGGGATGCATCCCTAACTGGAGCCGAATTATTCGAAATAGAGGCTGATTTTTCGGCCAAAATCGTTACTTTTAGGCTGGTGGGGGGGGATGCATCCCCCCCATCCCCCCCCTAAATCCGCCACTGAGCACCTACTCGCCGCGCAAAATGCGTTGGCCAAATTGCGCGTGTAAAATAGGGTTAAAAGTTTACTACTTCCACAGTAGCAGGCCGAAACCAAATCACATCTTTCTTCAATCATGTTTTCACGGCACCAACTTTAGAAATCCCATTACTCTTGCGTGCAGCTTTCTTTTATAGGTAACATTGGTGGTGCGGCAGATCACCGATAATACCAATGCAAACTTCGGATACTGGGTTAAATTTATTAAGAACAATGTACTGAGAAACCAATCATAAGTTATAGACAGTATCCAAAGTGTTAGGGGCACAATCAAACCTACGATTGACAGTTTAAGGCATACTATTTCGGAATCGACTTCTATGCATTTTGTCTTTAGCTGTTTAACATAGGTTTGATTGTGCCTCTAAGACTTCTCTGAATAACGGTCTGTAGAGTTCAAGTTGCTTTTTGAAATTGCAATTTGAGGTGGTACATACTCCTCCCCAAACAAATCCTCCCTTCCACTATCAGCCGATTTAATAAAGCTTTCTGCAAACACGCTAGAGCAAACAATCAGTTATTTTATTTCAAGCTAAAAATCAGCCATATCAAATTTAGCGAAATAAAAATCTATTTATTTAGAATACTACTGCGAACATCACAAAACAATAGTCAATCATATCAACAGCATCCATATGGCTTTATATTTTTATGAGCTGCAAAAAGCGTTAGTTGGCTCGCTGAGAGCTCCAAAATGGTAATTTACAGTACGCTATGCAATAGAAAAACCACTGATGTCGATCTACTTTTGGCTGTCAGCACTGTTTTGAACCAACAGGGCAAAACTGTTTTTGTTCGAAGACGGTAAAACCCCCTTGGCAGTCGTGCTGTAACATAGACGACTCCTCTTTTAATCACTTTAAAGAGAGCAACTGCACTGCCTTTCCGTTCCCTTCTTGGTTCCTCTTTTTTTAGTGATGCTCTGATCCCTAGGTACTTTCAATGCCTCAACTGCTGGCGGAGTGAAATCTTGGATTAACTCTTTGTTTAACCAGACGGCTTTGTCACCGACAGGGCGGTGCCCACACAAAATACTACCTCTGTTCAAATGGAACCTTAAATGAATCAAGTTGGCATTTAGACCTTAAACCAAACCAATCGTGAACAACAGAGCCTCACGAATCAACGTTATTGCGCAACCCGTTTTCTCCACCGCTCTGTCCAGTTAAGGCCAACAAAAACACCAAAAAACACTACGGTACTCGAAAGTTCCAACTTTACAGCTCCTGAAACCAGTCTCAATTCAATACAATTGAATGCCAATCAAAACGCCTTCTTTGCAGGGACGCTAACAATTGACTTTCGCCTAAATCCACACAAAATGCCACCTTTGAACAAACGGAACCTCGAGTTTAGGGTGAATGACAGGAGGTCGGTAATTCTTGTGCCGAGCCTTTTGTGCTAATTTGGAAACGAAGACAACGGTGATAAAAGGGAAACAGAAAACTTACAAATATACTAAGGCTACTGATTGCAATTGTACTGGTGCTTGTTGCAGGTCTTCGATTAAATCGATCCATTACACGTCAATCTCCACCCTCAGTGGCGGTTTTAGACTACTAGGAGGCTTTTTGCACTTGTTGTCTACGACTTGTTGTCTACACTGAGGGGAGCAAGAAGTGCATCTAGCTCGCTTTAAAAGGAGAAACTGCTATATGCAACAGAACAAGTGACAACACTATAACTGTTGGTGGAACCGCAGACCATCCTGTTTATAGGCGAAAGAGAAAAAAACGATTAGAAGCAAAAAGTATGACTTTTAATGGTTCTTTACCAGTTTGGGTTTATCAAAAACCATTGCACTTTACAAGGAAAAGGGTAGAGGGTGGGAATGGAAAAGCACCGCGTGGAGGAGTTAACTACAAGCTGTCCATTTCGGGGATCCTAGCAAATGTTGTAGCCGCAGAGCTTCAGCTGCATTAAGCCAGTTACTTAAACCGCTCCGCGCCTCAACGGCAGCGACAAAAAGAGAAGTCAACTCGCAAAAAGGACAATCAATCTTTTTGCCCCAACCCTTGAGGGGTGCAGGCTGTGTTACCTGGCTCGACGCAACTAAAACTGCAGCTACAAAACAGCCCGGATGAACCCAATTTTGGACTAGATTGCTGGATCGGGAGCGGTTTGGGTTGGGATATGGGGAAAAAAATATCGAAAAATGCACAAAAAGCAACAGCAACGACTCGGCTTTTCGAATAGCCTACATGTTAAAGAATTATTCATCCTGTCAATTTAACTGTAAGATACAGGTCAAGCTAGCACTTAGACTTTAAATCAAACTAATCGTGAACAACAGAGCCTCACGAATCAACGTTATTGCGCAACCCGTTTTCTCCACCGCTCTGTCCAGTTAAGGCCAACAAAAACACCAAAAAACACTACGGTACTCGAAAGTTCCAACTTTACAGCTCCTGAAACCAGTCTCAATTCATTACAATTGGATGCCAATCAAAACGCCTTCTTTGCAGGAACGCTAACAATTGACTTTCGCCTAAATCCACACAAAATGCCACCTTTGAACAAACGGAACCTCGAGTTTAGGGTGAATGACAGGAGGTCGGTAATTCTTGTGCCGAGCCTTTTGTGCTAATTTGGAAACGAAGACAACGGTGATAAAAGGGAAACAGAAAATTTACAAATTTACTAAGGCTACTGATTGCAATTGTACTGGTGCTTGTTGCAGGTCTTCGATTAAATCGATCCATTACACGTCAATCTCCACCCTCAGTGGCGGTTTTAGACTACTAGGAGGCTTTTTGCCTACGACTTGTTGTCTACACTGAGGGGAGCAAGAAGTGCATCTAGCTCGCTTTAAAAGGAGAAACTGCTATATGCAACAGAACAAGTGACAACACTATAACTGTTGGTGGAACCGCAGACCATCCTGTTTATAGGTGAAAGAGAAAAAAACGATTAGAAGCAAAAAGTATGACTTTCAGTGGTTCTTCACCAGTTTGGGTTTATCAAAAACCATTGCACTTTACAAGGAAAAGGGTAGAGGGTGGGAATGGAAAAGCACCGCGTGGAGGAGTTAACTACAAGCTGTCCATTTCGGGGATCCTAGCAAATGTTGTAGCCGCACAGCTTCAGCTACATTAAGCCAGTTACTTAAACCGCTCCGCGCCTCAACGGCAGTGACAAAAAGAGAAGTCACTCGCAAAAAGGACAATCAATCTTTTTGCCCCAACCCTTGAAGGGTGCAGGCTGTGTTACCTGGCTCGACGCAACTAAAACTGCAGCTACAAAACAGCCCGGATGAACCCAATTTTGGACTAGATCGCTGGTACGTCTCCGCAGGATCGAGAGCGGTTTGGGTTGGGATATTGGGAAAAAACAACAAAAAATACACAAAAAGCTACAGCAGTGACTCGGCTTTTCGAATAGTCTATATGTTAAGGAATTATTCAATATTCATCCTGTCATTTTAAGAGTAAGATACAGGTCAAGCTAGCTTTTAAACCTTTAATTGTCGGAACCAAAACCTCATCATCATTGCAGAGCCCGTTTTCTCCATCGCTCTATTAAGCTAACAACAAAAACATTGGCAAGAAGTTGCAACTTTCAGCTTATAAAACCAACTTTAATCCAATACAATCGCCAATCATTCAATAAGCTCCAATCCGATACAATCGCTGTCCTCTAAAAAAATCTCCTTTTTAAAAATTGCTTATAACTGAGATACGACTTCGCCCAACACTACAAAAAGTCATTATGAAAAACTTTTTTATCACTATCGATCATTACCAGAGGTCGCTTTGTATGGCATAGTTAGTATTGTGGTTAAGTAGAGGCAATGAAGTAGCACCTTTGCTCGTATCATTTTTCAACGTGCTATGTGCAGTGATTTTTGCTACAGAATCTAATACTTATGGCTTCAAAAACAATCTTGCGAATTTCTACTATGATTGACCAAATGAACGCGAAAACCTTATAGATTACAAAATAAAAAGTTGCACAGTGGTTGAAAAATTAATAAAATTTCAAACAAAAAAATAGGCTGATTCATATAGCCATTATGTAATCTTCGGCATAATAGTAAACGTAAAGAGAGGCAAGTCCTCCTGCCAGGGCAATCCCTTCGCATAACTGGCGGCAAACCTGAAAACAAAAAAAATGTATGATTGCCACATCAAAAAGACTATGCAAAATCTTCATCAAAAAAGCCAAAATTAAGTGATTAGTTTGCAAGACGTAGTCCTTCTAAGATATTGCAGGGTCGAGGTGTGTGAAACGCTGGCAATTTCAACGTATCTCAGCGAATCAAAATTAGCCAAGTGTGAATCTCACCTTACACGTCGATTTGACTGGCTTTGTTGAGTGGCCAGGTTACTGGTTTTAGTACAATTTTAAGCAGGTAATCTTCAAACAATCGAAAATGTAGAATATCGAGTCAAGAATTACGAAATATTACTGCTGTTTGTAATCATTTGAATTATGGATCTGATCATCTGTTGAGCATTTTTCAATAACGTTCTCTATTTGAATAAAGTGTGTAAGACAATTTTGTTGCTATAAGTGTAATATGAGAGAAAATGAATACTCGTATTTCGAATCTGCAAGCAATCAGCTGCTCACTTTTATCGCATTTGGAGTTTGCAATGCCGGAATCAAGCTTGTTCCGGCAAGATTCTTACTCTTGCAAAACGCACACTAAAAACCAAGAAAAAACACTTTTTTTTTTGAAAATATTTCTACAATTTTACAACATTTCTCGGAATTTTTCATAACAATGTTAATTATACTTTCGTACGATAAAAAGCAAACAAGCAACTGCAAAAATACAATTAAGCATAAATGTTTTCGCCCTTAACTTTAGCCAGAAATCCGGACGATAGCTCCAAAAATAATTACCGTTTTTGCAACTCTGAGCCCCCTCCGCCAGCCGCTTGATGTTGCTTTTTCTATCTCTGGCTGTTTCTCCTCCTCTTTCTTCTTCTCCGCTTCTTTTTTCTCATCCTCCTCTAATAATTTTGCCGCCTCTTTCCAGTCGCAGGTACGCCCGAACCTCTAACGACAAAAGTACAAGATTAATAACGTTTAACCCCATTTTACACGGGCTATTTGACCAAAGTATACTTAATGGAAGATAACTGCTAACTCCTGAGCCAAAAGTCATGAAAACACTAAATTTGAAATGCAGCAGGCTGGTATTAAACAAAATTTTTTAAATACTCATTTAAATTGATGACGTCATCACTATGACGTCATATCTAAAACTTCGAAAAAAGACGTCATAGGCAGTTTAAATTTTGTACGTGGGTTTGTTTTTTGATGCTAGATCACAAAATATCATGCTTGCGTTGCACAAATGTCTTTCGTGGTCATTTAACTTAATTGGCCAAAAAGTGCTCACATTTCGGAAAGTGACTTTGGAAAAACCCAAAATTGGAAAACTTTTCCTTGCCTTAGCAACTTCAGATTTTGAGGAGTTAGTTTTGAATAACTTTCACTCAGAGTTACGTTGGATTGCAAGAAAAAACTTTTTTTTCTGAATGGATTTATCATGAAAAAATCGAGGAGGGGGCGATTTGCCTTTCCCTTCTTATTCTTATTCTTTCGTCATTGCCCGCTTTTCCGTGAGGACTGCAGGGGCAGCAGCTCAAGATTAAGCCGCCACACTTTACGGTCTTCCATCGTATCTATCATTTCGCTAGGGTGAAGTTTCAAGCGATTCAATCCAAGATCCTTAATGTAGTTGGTCCATCTAGTTCTAAGTCGTCCAATTGGTCTTCTTCCATTTGCTTTGGCAAGTAAAGCTTGCTTGGGGAGTCTTTCCTGAGGCGTTCTGCGTACATGGCCAAACCATCTAAGGTGAGATCTTTCAATTCGGAGAAGTAACGGCTCGATGTTAAGAAATTTTCAAATCTCAGAGCTACACACCTTGTTAAACAGTGTAACTCCTTCGATTCGTCGTAAAAACCTCATTTCGGACGCTTGTACTTGTGATCGCACTCTTTTCGAAAATTGATAGCTTTGCCTTTATTGACAATTCTCGTTTTATGACCACCGAAGAGTGCAAAGTTCGCATTACTACACTAGCTTTGCCTATTCGGGTATCCAGTTCTTCGTCTTGCCTTCCGCCACTCGTAGATGCAACCCCAAGATACTTGAACTTCTCTACCTGCTTCAGTGTCGCTCCATTCACTTGTAACATCCACAGATCAGAGTTTCTTTAAAGATGAAGTACCTCAGTTTTGGCCGTGCTTATTTTCATTTCGGCGGCGTGGCAAGCATTTGCAAAGTTATTTAATGCGCGCTGTAGGCCAGATTTTGTGGAAGAAAGCAGAACCAAATCATCAGCAAATAGCAGACAACTGATTGTGCAATTTTCAATTGTGGCACACTCATCAGTTTTGCTGCATTTGTCGATCCAATCCATGTAAACAATGAAAAGAAGAGGTGACAAAACACACCCTTGCCGGAGTCCAACGCCCACATGGAACGGCTTTGATTGCTTGCCATTCACCCGAACTCAAACTTACGGTCGGCAGTGGAATGACTTAATAGCACGTAATAACTGACCATCAACGCCACACTCCGGCAAAACCTCTTACAGTATATCTTGATGAACTCGGTCATATGCTTTTTCAAGATCGACGAAGCATGCAAAGATATCTTTGCCATACTCCCAAGACTTGTCAAAGATTTGCTTTACAATGAAGATTTGGTCCGTAGTGGTGGGACCCGGACGAAAACCGCACTGACCATCTTCCAGTTTTGAATCCACTATTCTCGGCGTTTCCTTTCAAGGCATTTGGCATATACTTTCCCTGGCAAACTGAGGAGTGATATCCCTCTGTAGTTTGTACATTGCTTGCAATTTCCTTTCTTGAATATCGGAAAAATCACACCTGTTTGCCAATCTTTGGTAGTTTTGCCAAACTTCCACGCAACTTGACACACTCGCGTTAACCAGAGAATTCCTTCTCCAGTCAGCGCTTTCAACATTTCGGGTCTGATTTCATCCTCACCAGCAGCTTTTCCAGAATTTATTCGTTTAATTGCCCTGGCCACTTCTGCTGCAGTGAAAACTTCCTCTTCCCCTAAATGTGTCATGAGTTGTGCCTTTACAGGATTACGCAAAATAAACCTAAAATTAGAACCGAAACCTTGATCAATAATGTTGTGAAACTTTAAATGAAAAAACACAATTCATGTATTTAGTAGATAGTGACTATTTCACCAAAAGTCTTTTAAGTTAAAGAGATTAAAACCAAAATGAGGTATATTCATTCGCGCATTTTTCATTTACTTTTTCAAAAGTTAAGAATGTGGTTTGCGTTAAGATTACTGATTAAGTTTGGGGTTAGTTTCAGAGTTTGAGTTAATTCTGGGACAGAATTTATAAATAGTAGACAAAAACTTCCGGCGAAATAGTCTCTCTGTTATTTATCTCGTCTTTATCCTGCAAAATTCTCAACCGAGAGACATTAATTGATATTTGGCGTTTTAAAGCATTATTAAATTCTGTTGAAATTTGAATTTTTTTTTCAAAAAAAAAAGCACGAAAAGATTAATTGGTGTTTCAACAAACTATGCAAACCACAAAACAAACGTAGACTTGAACATTGGCGGGACGCATTTTTACGAAGTGTACCCTTATGGTTAAAACCTATCGCTTTTTTTTCTCTTAATCTTAAATGAACTACGATACTTTGAGAGCCAGACAGCGTTGGCTTTGTAATCTAGCGGTTAATACGTGTGTCTGCAAAGTTTAGCGCTCAGGTCCGGTTTGATTCTTTTTCGTTAAACTTTGCATTAGACGTAGGGTTTGGCAACATTGCCAGACTGACGTAGCAAACCGGTATCTAAAAATAAAAGGTACATTTCGGAAATTTTCGGGCGGAATGACGATTCGGTTTGAGTTGCTATGGTCGAATCACGAGCAGTGTTGCATTCACTGGAGTAATTTAGAGGTCTAGAACAAAACTCATGAATTGTACGATGTTGATAAACCATTCAGTACAGTAGGAGTGCGAGTAGGCTATCTTAAGCTCTTGCAATTAACAGCAGCTTAATTGTTCAAGAGCCGCATTATGCAAGGTTTCGTAAGAGTTTACGATATCTTTAAGTTTTGTTTGCTTGAAAGAGTTTAAAACGTCATAACTCTTGCTATGTGCTGCATAACGGAAAATTTCGTAATTAAAAGTTATTAAGGGCACATCATAAGTGTTAAAATATCGTAATTCTCGCTAAATATTGCATAACATGCCCAATGGTTTTTGATAACTATTGCAAGTTGTGCCATTAAGAAGCAAAGAAGTCTCCACCTTCTTTAAGCCGATTAGTTCCAGCAATTTGTCATTGCAATCCTTCCTTGCTTCAAGTCGCGCCTCAATGGCCTTCTGTTCTTCTTCAATTGTTTCTAGCTGGTGAATTATTTGGTTGCGTTTCTTGTCGCACCTACAAAAGCAAAAGTTTTAAAAAATTGTACCTGGGTGCATTATAAGCTGAAAGTTTTGAGCTTGGAAGCCAATTGGTGATCAACTTGATAGAGCGGCGTCAGCTGCTGAAACGGTAGACTCTAGTTCGATCCCCAGTCGGGTTAATCCAAAGACCCTTGCAGCTAGCTTGCTTGACGTTCAGCCATTAAAAAAAAGTGGGCAGGTGGCAATTTGACTCAAAGACCAAAAGGTACTTTCGCTGTCTTCTGGCCAAAACAACTTGGTGAATGAAAAATGATTACAAAAAACTAAACTCCAAACATGGCGTTTCAAAGTAATTTTGGACCAGCATAAGAAACGACGAAACGAAAGATAAACAAAAAGACGGGTTAAAAAGTTTCTAGACCGACCATTTGTATTTAAAGTGGCTGATATAGGCTTATTTTCAAACATCGCCAACTATCTTCCAGGGCCTTCTTTTGCCAATGCTGTCGCTGCAGTATTAAATATATCGCATTAACCCTAGGTGAGCAAGTTAATGCAAAACGTTAGTTTCGTTAACCACTAGTCCGTAACAAACTTCACACCTCCGTTAAAGTTAATTTGTTATTTAAAGCTTTAACTACTGTAAATAACGGAAGTTAGTCAAGCCCGCTAATTTGTTAATAGTTTGCGTGTAATTTACATTTCTTGTTATTCACTCACTTCTAGAACACGTAATCACACTATTGAACTGATTGTAAGAAAATTTTTGTTGCTATGGTGGTCTTTTTGGGCTTTGAAAGTTACATTTTACACTCTAATATTATTTCAACATAAAAATAGGTTCAAATGTACAAACGAAGCTGCGATTGGAAAATCTTTGGAAATTGCGAACAGCGACAATCATAAGACCAATGAGGCTGCAGCTTGATATTTGCCATAAAAAAGAGCTCCTTACTTCGCTTTTTGTTCTATAAAACTCGTGCTAATATGCAACAAGTGTTTTAACAGTGCAAACTGATTTGTACTGGTGCGATGAATGAATGGTGCAAGATATTAACGATGGAAACCTTAACTGAAGTTAAAAAAGCTTAACAAAATCGATTTAGTCGGTTAACATAAAAAAACTTTTTAACTATTTAAGGAGTTAATAAAAAGGTTAGCTTCGTTATTAACGGATTAATGCTTAACGGATTTGTATCCACCTATGGTTTTAATTATATCTCCACTTTCCCTTTATATTGTAATTACATTTTATTCACCAAGTTGTCTTGGCCAGGAAACAGCAATTGGATCTGTCGGTCTTCAAGTCAAGCTGCCACCTTCCCACCAGTCCTGATGTCCACTACACACAACGGAGGCTTCACACTGTTTTTCTTTTATTGCTGAACGTCAAGCAGGTAAGCTTTAAATACTAATTTTCATAATCTTATTTGGTTTGACCCGATCGAGAATTAATTTCGAGTCTACCGTTTTAGAAGCAAACGCTCTATTCATTCGACCACGGATCGGTCCAGCAGATAAATTATAGCCTCGCAGACGTCCAAAGCAAATATGAATACTTCACAAAAAAAAAAAAAAAAAAAAAAAAAAGAAATTGTCTGATGGGTGAAATAATGACCTCTGATCTCAAAGTTGAATTACGTATATATTATGAATACCTTATCGGCCATTTCAAAATACATCTAGTCGGTCTAGAAACTTTTTAACCCGTCTTTTTCTTTATCCTTTTGTTTTTATAAACATGTAGTATATAACTCGATTGAAAGGGCATTCAGGTCGAAAACTTTTTTGTTCGGTTTTCAGTCAAAAAGTTTTGATAGATCTGAAGATTAACTTCACCAAATTTGAGCTTTCTACGATCTTCCGTTCCCACCATATGACAGTTTAAATCTTTCCTTAGAAATTTTGCCAGGGTTACTAACTACAAACAAAATTTCAAAACGTTACTGCATATTAGTAACTTTTAATAGGAGTATGTGCAATAGTGTTGTCGTTACAGCAAAGTAAAGGGTCGGAATTGCGAATTGGTTGCTTTTCCAGTAAATTCAAGTCAACTTTTCAAAAGTTAATTTTCTATCACAATACTTGCAAAATGGCAACACTGAAGTAAAAGAAAAATTGTTAACTTTGAACAGTATTATCTGGAAAACGGCAAGACGTAAAAAGTTCAAATTTGATGAGATTGCATTTTAGTCTTATTCCTACATTTTGGTACACTTTTAGTGATAAGGCCAGAAATGTAAAAAAATCAATTGACTTCAAGTCCTGATCACATTTTTTTAAAGTATGCTGTAAAAATTTAAATTCAAATTGTTTTCTTCCTAAAATGGTTATAAGACTGCTTTTTAATTTAATCCAATGATTAATCCAAGATACGGTTTAAAGCACTACTTTTTCCAGTTTCTAAGCTTGCAGAGTAGCGTTCGCATCCTTGTAAAAATCATCTTGATCATTTTCTGTCGCTACTAACAAATAAAAATAAATATGCAAGCAAGCGTACTTTATATGTCAGTTAACTGGTTGAACAATATAAATTAACAAAATCCACTAGTACCTCCGCTCAAAAGCACTTTTCGTAATGGTGTTTTCAGTTACGACTAACTGCTTATAAATACAAGGAAAGAATAAGGAAACTAACCATTGGAAAATAGCGCTGAGCTTCTCTCGTTGCACAACTAACAGTTCAGCATCAAGTTCTTCATCTTCATTTTCGCGTTCATTTCTAAAATCTCCGCCTTTACAACTTTTGCAAAAGCCCTCAGTGCGTTTTGCAAACTCTTCGGCCTCTTGCGTCCTCTTTCGCTTTTGTTCTAACCTAGCCAAATCTTTTTCGTCGGTGTCCAGGATTGCAGCTATTTCACCCAACTCTTGCGCAAGTTCAGCTTTCGCCGAACTCAATTCAGCCTCGTTTATTGGAGGACTTGGAGAAGTAATTGCTTTATCTGCGTTTTCGTCCGATAGCTCCTCGACATCGTTGATGTTCCAAATGGAGGAGGGTGCTGGCGTAAGAGGAGCCAAATTTTCTAGAGGCGGCACAGCACTGATATCAATGTCTTCTTTAAAGCCTGCCTCCTGAACTTGGCGATAAGCTTCTTCGCAATTTTCGAAAATAGCATCAGAACGTTTATCCTGTACAATTTGTGCCTCAGAAGGGCTAAGTTTTGGGACAACAGGTGCGTCATCGCTTACGTGCATTGGCGATGCGTCCTGTGTATGCAACATGGAAAAGTTTAGAGTATCTTTACTCGGTCTCCTCTCCGGGCAAGAAGCAGGGTCTTTGCTCTCGGGTCTTTGAGGAGAGTTGAGAGCGTGCTGACTTACTTGCTTCTGAGGAAGAAGACTGCTTGATTTTTCCTGAGAATCAGGCAAGGAATCATTGCTTTCAAGCTCTCTAGGAGCGATGATGGCATCTTTGCTGCCAGGTTGCGGTAAATCAAGAGCAAGAGTGTTTTGTCTCTGATATCTCTTTAGAGGCCGCTTTCCTGGGCGCTTCAGTTTACTATTTCCCTTGCTTGGGGATTTTTCAGGCGCGATTTCAATCAAACACCCTTTTGGAGCATCTACAGCTTGCATATTTTCCTCTTCCTTGAGAGTAGGAAGAGACGATTTGCTCGGTAGAAGTGAAGTTTCACTAGATGCACACATACCAGTTCTCCTCCACATTTCAGACAGATCAGTTTTGCTCGGTATTGGTAAACGCTTTCGGGTTACATCAGTTTTACTCAGTAAAGGTATTTCGGAATCCTTGGTTTGTGTAGTGGGATTTTCCGAATCAAGGGTTTTGCTAGCCAAATTTTGGGTTCGTGGAGCTTTTCGTGATCTCAAACCGGTGTCTATTTTTGCTCTGATGATTTTCTTAGATAATCCAGCAGTTCGGCCTATGTTTGCTTTTTTCATATCCAAGCTGCTCTTTTTTTAAATGTCGTCAGCCTAATAAAATAAATGTCTTAGTCACTGTTTGGGCAAAATGAGTTATTTATACCAAAATGATCAGTGTGGAAAGGCGCACCTAGTAAACTTTTCAGATTTCAAAATTTCCCACTAGAGGGCATTTTATGGTATTGTAATAAAAATGCTCAAGACCAAAGATGGACTTAGGCAATTTCATCATTAGCGTAAGTTATTTGATACTGACTTAGGCATTTTCATGATTAGCCTATGTCAGTCGATGCTGACTTAGGCACTGAAAAAGTACATTTGCTTTCAGAAAAAAATAATAATTCTTTGAAAACAGAAAAAATATTTTGAAAACAGCGCAGTACTGCTACACAACAAGAGTAGAAACAATTTTTGGCGTTTTGTGGGAAAATAATTGCTCGTGGTAACTAATCTGCTGCTTATGGTAATTAGAGAGTATACTATTTTGGCAGTTGTTGTAATTATAAGTTACTGCAATTGGTTGAGTTTATTTTCAAGAGCTGCGATTTGTGAAACTAGACCAGTCTCGGTGTACGCTTAACCAGTTTGATGTCACTAACCAGGTACGGCCACTAGTAATCTAAATCCATACTTCTAGTAGTCAGCATCATAGGTGTAGACTGGAGAGATCCCAGGACCTCAATTGAAGTGCCACCAATGACAAAAACGTGACATAAAAGTTTATTGTTTATTCAGTTTCAGGTTCTTTTAGTATTTTTCGCCTACAACAGTAATTAACAATAATACTGACAACCACAGGGCACGGGCCCCGTCATTTCAATTTTCACCAACCAATTTAAATGCATAACCTGGTTGAAGGTAAGGCTTTTGTCCTAAAAGTTGCTACCTCAGGCCTTCATTCAACCTTTTTTTGAACGTAATGCAATAACCAGGGCCGTATTTATCATATGGCTCAGTGCCAGGAATCCCGCGCTTAGATGACAAGACTTTTTTTGGTTTTCACCTATATTTGGCAGGAAGATGTTGCGAAAATCTCCAAAGTGCCAAAGGTCCTGCACTACGTAATTCCGGCCCGGGCAATAACAGAGTTTGTAAGCGTATTGCAGGAAGCAATGTGCCTTATTTTCCTCTGCTTGGGCCAAATCACTTAATTTAACCCCAAACTGCAAGATTTTAAACGTGTTTTGGACTTAAATTGTAAAAAGTAAAAGGAGGATTGAACAATTTAAAATTTTCAACCGACTTTCACATGTTCAAAATTTAGTTTTTTCAAATGGCTTCAAACACGTGCGAAACGTGATCCAATGGCATTAAAATAGCTTTTTTTCCAAATATCGCCCAGCGGCTGAGAGCTTCGTCCCCCAAACCCCCATAGCCTCCGGCAACTGGGACTCTGCCCCCCCCCCAAACACCCGTCTTTGATACGATTGAATCACACTAGTTTACGCTACACGTCTCCTAATTTAGACATTTTAACTTTTGGCAAACCAGGCGACGGCGTCTGATCTTCCATTCTACGATAACTTTGTTCCACAAAACGTTCCTCTAATGAAAATTAAGGCATTAAATTGACCACAACTGATGAAATTTAAATTGAAAAGAATGAAACCAATGAAACTGTGTTGCGGTTGTTAATAGTGCTTACAGACTGATCTCTAGAGGCTTGAAAAGAACACGGCGTTTCACATTTAAATGCACTTGGCCAGCCTAGTCTTGTTGAACGGTCCTAGTCTTGCTGAACGATTTCCAAACCTAGCTCGGTAGTAGCAAAATCCAATTTGTTGAACGGTCTTTGTTGACTTGGGTTTTGAAAACTGTTGAAATGACTACTTCGATTTTTAGCAGAAAAAGTGTTAAAACGTTTCCATTCATTGCCAATGACCAGCATGCTGAAAATCCCCCACGGATTTGGTTTCGTGGCCTTTGATCCCAAGAAGTTTGTGGTTTTTTTACTTGGTTTTTAACATTGTGCATTTCGGTGCATAGTTCACCCATTTTGTCTGTTAAGTGTGCTAAATTTTTGCTACTGCTGGTCACGTTTTCTCCCAAATTCTGAGAATTGATTTGCCCATGAAACCGGTTTGTAAAATTGCTTAATTCATGCAACGAAACAAAACTTTGCGCTTTTGAGATATTTTGAATGCTTCGGATTGTAAGCGAATAAATGTTCGTTCAATAACATCATGGGTTCCTGGGTCATTATCTAAATTTGTTTCGACAGGATGCAATTAATCGCGACATCAATTCAGAAGGCTTTTCCTCTGAATTTTAATATCGGATTTCGCTTATGGAGTCAATCCAATCGGTTTTACAAACATCAGCAACGGAACTTAAAATCAGATTTTTGAGGGCGGTGTATAGGATTGTTTATTTTCAGCAGCTCTAGACAACGATAAGCTGTGCTTTTCAATTTGCTTTTTGTATGGCTTCAATTGAACTTTTGTATGGCTCAAAAATTATTTCCACAGTCCGTTTAAAATCTGCATTTGATCATGCTCCAGTGGCACCTGAAGACATTCACAAAACCACGATAAAAACACCCGTAGGAGCTATGCTTTCACCAGAACGCCATTTGGCCTTTCAACAAGCGCACAAGTTTTTCAACGGCTCATAGACACTGTCACAATAGAACTTGATTTTCTGTACGGCTACGTCGATGATTTGTTAATCTTTAGCAAATCCGAAAACAAACATTTGGAACATTTAACAATCTTGTTTGACCGTTTAAACGAGTTTGGTTAAACCATCAATTTAAAAAAGTGCAAATTCAGACGCATTGGTTCCTCTCTACAGCATGATCAGAGGTAAAAAAGCGCCACGATCTGCTCTGAAGTGGACTGCTGACACGAAAAAGGCTTTTGTGGATACAAAAGATTGCTTAGCAAATTTCACTGCTCTAGCTTCCTGCGCCTATGCAAAAATCTCGTTAGTAACGGACGTTAGCGATGACTTAGCAGGCGCGGTTTTACAACAAGAAGTTGACGGTGTAGTTTAACCGTTTGGTTTCTTTTCAAGTTTTCTCAAGCACTGAGCGCAAATATGCTGCATTTGACCGAGAGCTGACCGCTATTGTCATGGCATTGAAACATTTTCGCTACTTTTTAGAAGCTCGTGAGTTTACCATTTACCATAGGTGGGCACAAGTCCGTTAATCGTTAATCCGTTAATAACGAAGCTAACTTTTTCATTCACTCGTTAATCCGTTAAAAAGTTTTTTCCTGTTAACAGACTGAATTAACTTCCGTTAAGTTCTGTTAACGGACTGAAGTAACTTCCGTTAAGTTCTGTTAACTTTCGTTAAGATTTTCATCGTTAATATCTTGCAACATTCATTCATCGCACCGGTACAAATCAGTTTGCACTGGTAACACTTGTTCGTATTAGCACAAGTTTTATAGAAAAAAGGAGCTCTTTTTTGAGGCAAATAATCTTGCACCATTCATTCATTTTTGAGGCAAATATCTTGTACCATTTATTCATCGTACAGGTACAAACCAGTTTGCACTGGCAACGTTTGTTCGTATTAGCAAGAGTTTTATAGAAGAAAGGAGCTCTTTTTTGAGGCAAATAATAAGCTGCAGCCTCATAGGTCTATTAATTATCGTTGTTCACAATTTCCAAAGATTTTCCGATCGCAGCTTCGTTAGTGCATTTGAACTTATTTTTATCTTGAAATTAGATTAGGCTGTAAAATGTAACTTCCAAAACACAAAAAGACCGCCATAGCAATAAATATTTTCTTACAATAAACTCAAAAGCGTCAATACGTGTTCTAGAAGTGAGTGAATAGAAAGAAATGTAAATTGCACGCAAAATGTTAACGAATTAACGGACTTTATTAACTTTCGTTAATTAAAGCTAAAAATAACGGATTAACGTTAACGGAGGTGTGAAGTTTGTTAACGAACTAGTGGTTAACGAAGCTAACGTTTTGCTTCAACTTGCCCACGTATGTTATTTACACAGTGGTAAAAAACCACAAGAGCCCGGCGGAGCGCCCAAGCCTTGCTATGCTTTCTTGCAAGACTGCACTCTTCGGTATGCTTGAATTAAACAGTCCTCGAGGAGACAGTCGTCTAGGATTTATTTAGTTAAATTAAGTTGCAGTAGAAGTAAATAGTAACACAGATAAAATCTTCATTTAAACTCAATCTTCGAATAAAAAGCAATGCAAATTTAACAGAGGTTCTCTTTTCCCTGAAAATTAAAAGCAGTCCTTCTTGTAACTCAAAAAACCAAAACTATGATTATTATTATTATCGTGAATAGTGGCGCTTTGTAACAGCGGTGGTTTATCAGCACCATAACAAAATTGACTAAAAAACACAAATAGATATATGAAATGCTGTGGATTTAAAAATTGTGGTTGACAAAGGCCAAGAGTTCGCCTCCAGCATACGACAAAACAAAAAACAATCTGAAACTAACGAAAGGACATTTTTATTACCGATGCTGGAACGCACAGATCACAAGCTAATTGTAAACTCATTGCACTCTGAAGCTGATCGCGAAAATGCAAGGCAAGCTCAACATTTAGCTTACGTCAGTGAGTACACTACTGACGTCCAACATCTGCCTGGCTCTTCAAACTTTGTTGCCGATGCACTCTCTCGCCAACGAGTCAGTGCTGTTTTCCAACACAGTGCACAAATGGAATGGGAAAGTTTAGCAAAAGCCCAGTTGTAGGACAAAGAATTTCTTGAATAAATGAACAACGACCACTCACTAAAAATCAATCATGTTCTGGTGGCAGAAACAAACTTGCAGCTTCTCTGCGACGAATCTATCCCAGGCAAACTCAGATCCCTTGTATCTGCCGGAAACAGACGAACAATTTTTAACAACATTCACAATTTATCGAATCCGGGCATTAAAGCAACAATTGCATGATTACTGACCGCTATGTTTGGCCTGACTTAAAGAAAAACATTGCATTTCGGTGACGGAATTGCATCCAATGTCAAAAGACAAAAATCAATCGTCACAATGCAACTCAACTGCAAAAATATCTATCGCCATCACAAAAATTTCGAGACATCAACCTTGGCTTAGTTAGCTGGACCTCTACCTGAGTCAAACAACTGTACTTACATTTTGGTAATTGCAGACAGATTTTCTCGCTGGCCAGTAGCTATACCATTGCCTGACACTAAAACTCAAGCAATTCTAAATGCATTCATGCACAACTGCCTGTCAGACTACGGTGCACCTGAGTAAATGACAACTGATCGTGGCTCACAGTTTCTTTCGCCGGACTGGAAAGAAGCAACGGCATTTTCAGGAATTCGTCACATTCACACCACTGCTTATCATCCTCAATCCAACGGATTGGCGGAAGGAACTATTCAAACTATCAAAAAGTCATCAAAAACCCTGTCAAAAGACAGCAACTGGAACTATTCTTTGCCTTTAACTGTGCTAGCAATTCGCTCTCAAGTCAAGGAAGACTTAGACTGCACGACAAGTGAAATAGTTTTTGGCACACAACTACGTTTACCCGGTGAATTTTTCGAACAAAATCAAAATCAAACGGTGCATAGTTTACTGTATCTACATGGTGTACCTCCGTTAAAATAACTCTCACCCGGACGAAAATCATTTACCATATGAACGAGACGCAATCGAAACATCCAATAGTACGGACAACCGGTGGTGTGTAAAAAGTACTTCAAAATTGTAATCAAGTAAACGTTTTGTTACTGACAAAAAAAAAACAACTTGAAGCTAAGTATAAGCACTGAATAAAAAAAGTACTTGAATAAAACTAAAAAAGTAGTCATTTTAAAAGTACTCAAACAGAAGTATTTCTGAAAGTATTCAAGCAAAATATACAAACTATTTAATCGACTTTTGACAGAAAACTGTTCGATTACCTTCACATCACTGACACATAGCACTTGGTCTTCTAACCCCTCATTCTCTTTAAGCCATGAATTGTTAATTGATTGCAAAATTTTTGTTACAATTAATAAAAAAGAACAACACCAGCAAGACTTCGACATTGGAAAATCATGCCATGCAGAATTCACATGGAATCATTTTATAACATTTTTGCTCAAATACTCATTTACTGTTAGGTTAAATTATGCTAAAATGTAAAAGCACTATGAACATGTCTTACCAGTGTATACAGTTTACCGTATCTACATGGTGGACCAAAAGTTATGAATCATAGCTATTTCAGTAGATTCTGAGATAACCTTTTTTGGATTAATTAATAAAAATTATTGTGGATTTTTTTAATCGAATTTATTTCACATATGAAGACAGGCAGAAACCAGAAAAACATTACGGTACGTCACTAAATCACACAAAACTCTTGTGGATATAGCCCATTAAGATAGTCTGGGCCTTTGCGGGGACAAAATTGATCACCATATTAAAAACATTTTGTAATTACATTGACAATAATTTACATACCTTACAATAATGTTTATTGAATATATGGTGTATAATTTTTTTGCTCATTCTGTTGATTTTAGCTATAGAAACGTTCAGTAATCATAGGACGTATTTTTGGCAAATTTGTATCTATGTTTGCTTCTTTTATGATTTACTTTTTATAGAGTAAACATCCATGCCAGTAATGCGGGGAAGGGCATACAGCAATCAATTAATGAACGTGAAACTAAAATCATCTTGAACTGCTATTCGCCAGATTGGGTCTGATAGCATACGTACGCGCACTCGTAGAAAAAGGCATTGCAGCAGTCGCTGTGGCGGTCTGATTTTTGACGCAAGAGTTGCCAACCGAAAAAAGAGAAAAAGACAACTAACTTTACTGAATTGAACAATTGCCGGTAGAAAATTCGACCGTTTTGACAAATTTGTGGTTCAAATCTAAATTACAGTACTTTGTAGTTTTTTGAATCAAAATTGTACTTAAGTAGCGTTACTTTACTCCAAAAGTAAGCAAGTAAAAGTAGCCCCCCAAAAAATACTCAAAAAGTACTCGTTACCGGAAAAAAACACTTGAGTAATCTACTCAAGTAAAAGTATTTCGTTACTTAACACCACTGTGCACGACACAACTGCCAATGCAAGCCAGTTACCTCCATTTTCCTTCTTAACTAACGAATGGCAACCTCTCTACTTCAATAGAATTGGTCAGAAATAAATCAACCCATTTTGGAATGGAATTAACCGCAGAGGTCACCATTGACGTGGCCTCAACTCTCCAAACATGTTGTTGAATGGTCAAAATGGCTTAACAAGTCCATAGGAATTTGTTTTTAAAAAAGCTGCAACCATAGGTACCTTCACGTTTCAAGATGTCCCCTTGGAGTTTGTTTGGTTTTACTGAAAATGGAAGCAGCGCCACAAACCCGAAACATCATTGTTGAATATTTATGAGCCTAAGTAAAAAGAATCAACCTCTCTCTTTTCGCTACTTGCTAAAACAATATACCGTAGTTACAACAGCATCGCTCAAGCACCAATACAATGCACGTTTAGGTGTGTATTGGTGCATCACGTGCGCAGCATTTTAATTCAGAAAACGCCAAAAACCATGCACACTAGGTCGCGATAATTTGATTCCAACAACATGCGTGCATAGCTAATGATATACTAGAGTAAGTGATTTTCACAGCACCTACAAACAGTGCTCGATGCCAAAGCAGAGCTATTATTTAGGTGAAACTATTCAACATGAGCTAAAATGTGCGACCATTGGTTTCATGTTTATTACAATCATCAGGCACATTAAATCTCTTATTCAAATAGAATCTTTAATATTATTCTATTTGATATTATTCTTTAATTCTATTTAATATTATTCTTTAATATTATTCTATTTGAATAAGAGATTTAATGTGCCTGATGATTGTAATAAACATGAAACCAATGGTCGCACATTTTAGCTCATGTTGAATAGTTTCACCTAAATAATAGCTAATGATATATATACGAATATACTTGATATCTACTCACTAAAGGGCAACGCGTGTAATTCAATTTCCATAGCGTGCAATTACGCTTACTTACATTGGCTATGTAACCATAACAAAGCCACATGCGGTGCCCAGCAACCAATGTTTCCATTTATGTTACATTTTTTTGGAGAATATTCACAATGCAGATTGAACTGCAACACGTTCTAGTTTATAAAAGAATAAAAAGTGTACTAACTTTTTATTGTTTATTTTATAAAAGAATTAAAAAGTGTACTCACTTATAAAAGAATTAAAAAGTGTACTCGGTTTATAAAAGAAATAAAAAGTGTACTCACTTTTTATTGACTGATTCTATGCGGCACGGTTTCCACTATATTTAATATTATACTTCCACTTGACCGTTGCTATCTTCCAAGTAATATTTCTGCCAAAATAATTTTTGGCGGCTTTTGTTTCTATTATGACGTATGTATTGTAGGCTTTATATCAACACACTGCCCAATGTGACAAAAAACTGGTAATTGTGACGTAACCCATTGTTGTAATGCAAGAAAAGTGATGAATCATGAAAAATGAAGAACATAGCAAAGTTATACAAAAATATTGCAAGCACGAAATTTGTAGCGCTATTCGGTTATTCCAAGCACTAGGCCAGGCACGTCGATTTTTCCAAAGCTATGGGAGGGCCCATCTGAATGACCAGAACTTTTTGGCGAAATCTCGCGATTTTGTTTGCATTGTTTGCACATCGTAGATTTTGTTTGCGTGGTTTGTACGTCGCAATAGCACATATGATGTACATAGTTTTTGTTGTTTTTTTCTTCGGTGTTAAGGCCCGTTTATACACAGCGCGAACGCGAAAGTGGTGCGAACGAGAAAGCGGCGTCCGCGAAAAAACGGTCATAATAAAATAAACTCGTTTACACAGAGCGCGAACGCGAATGCGAACGAAATTTAGTTCGTGCGGAACACTGCGTAGATTGCCTCCGCAGCGAAATTTTAGGCGGTATTCGCGACAGCTTTTGCGTGCAACCAATCAGCGCTCTCAATTTACGCTACGTCACCACGTATACTAGGTCACTGCACTGCTACAAACAAAACGCTGTAATATAATACAACGCAACTTTATCATGTAACATATGCGAGCAAAAAATTTTATCAAAAAGGATTTTCTCAAATATTTGTTGGCGTACTATTTATTCCAATAAGCATTAGATATAGCATAAACTTTGAAATTAATTTCCACCGGCGGACCTCTCGTTTCCTTGACCCCTTAAATCTCTGCTGCAATAGTAATTAAACGACAATGCTTATGTCAAGGTTACCCTTTTGGTAAAATGCAAAAACTTTTTAATGATTAATTATTTTTTATGCACTGAAAAAATTAATAATAAACTATAGACAGTATCCAGAGTCTTATAGGCACAATCAAACCTTTGATTAACGGCCTAAGACATACTGTTTCGGAATCGACATTAGTTTTTTATTCCTCGTCAGCAGAGCTAGAACTACAGGTATGATAATGAGCATAGAAAGGCAAGGAATCGCAAATTAACCGGACGTTAACACAATTTTTCCCCCAAAATATAAAGTAATTACAATGCTACAAGAGATAATTATAATAGCTCAGTTCAAAATAATTTCCAATGGCATGCCTTATACATCTGTTTTGTCCAATCTCAGAGCTCATCAGTAAGGCTAGTAAGGCCAAATGGACAACTTTCAACAGTGATAAAATCTTCTGTAATATTCATCTCAATCAATGAATAAATTTTCAAATGGAGGACGCTTTGATTGCGGTTAACCGGCTCGGTAGAACAACCACAAACCCAATTCGGTCTGATGAGTTATTAAGCTATCGATTCCATACATACTTCATTTGTGGTACTTGATTGTAGCGTCATCGATTAGAGCAGTGACTGCGACATACTTCCCCCTTTTATCAATAAATAAATAAATCTTACTGATTGAGATTTTTCATTTAAGATTTACCTATTTTAGCTAAAATTGACTGATTCATGGGTAAAGATTTATGTAATAAGAACTTAATCGATAAAGATTTATTCATCGATTGATAAATATTGGTAAAGATGTATGTTTTGAAGATTTTATCACGGTGATATTTATCCTTTTGGTCTTGTTAGCCGATGCGTATTTAGGGGGGGCATTGGGCCATGCCTCCCCCCCTTTGGGTTGCCAGGATAGTATAATTAGCATAGAATAGTTTGCAGATTGCGGCATGGCCCCCCCACTTTGTAACTTGGGAAGAGGGCGAAGACCTTTTTTTTGGCCTGCACCTAATTTTGCGCCAAAACCCGACTAAATTTGAGTGAAGACCTTTTTTTTTGGTCTTCACCTAATTTTGGGCAGGAAAACGGACTTGGTTTTGAGCTGAAAAATTTATATTCTGGTCTTTATAATTCTCAAATTTCTGGCCTCCCCTTTCGAAAATCCTGCGTACGTTACTGCTTGTTATCCTTATTGATGAGCTCTGAGATTGGGCGAAACAGCTGTCTAAGGCATGCTAATGGAAATTACTTTGAATTGAGCTATTATAATTATCTCTTGTAATATTGTAATTACTTAATATTTTGGGTGAAAAAAATTGTGTTATGATCTGGTTAATTTGCGATTCCTTGCCTTTCTACGCTCATGCTCATACCTGTAGTCCTACCTATACTGACGAAAAAATAAAAGACGAATGTCGATTCCGAAACAGTATGTCTTAGGCTGTTAATCAAAGGTTTGATTGTGCCTATCAAACTCTGCATACTGCCTATAGCCTATTATTAATTTTGAATGATTATTATCTCATAATATCATTTTCGTTGTTTTTCAGATAAATATACAGTACCTTGTCGATTTAAACATCAATAATAAATTAAAATCTTGTTTTTTTTTCTGTGTAAGAACCAATAAATTTAGGTCGAGGGTGACGGTTTTTAAATGTTCACAAGTTTTAACATCATGTGTCCTTAAATTTTTTTGGATTGACTCATGCTCATCTTTGCTTGATTAAACATTTTTTTTTGTTGTTGATCGCGAATATTCAACAAAAGAGTATAATCAAGTGGCAATGATTGCAGTAGAGGAGCTAAAGCCAGGATTTGGGTAAAATCGTTCACTTCCGGAATAAAATGTGAAATTTGGCACAGACCTTCCCCAGGGTGAGTATAACGATTTCCGAAAGGGAACCAAAACATCAGGCATGGACAACTCCTACAAACGGCCCCTAAAGTTATGCTGCAGCTCCACCTAGTGGTTAAAGAAAGTTTCTTTGCTGTAAACAAGCTTGCAGGACTAACTGACGATTTTATGAGTTTATTTTATTGTTTTTGCAATCTAGAATATTTTGTCATGCCATGACGTCAAAGATGACGTAGCTATGACGTCATTTTGCCAAAAACTGTGTGATTTCAAGCAAAATATTGATCAGATTGGTGGAGTCCCTCATTGATATCAAACTCTGTTAATTGCTTCAATCATTAAATAAACATCTTGCGTAGCTTAATTTACGTCACTTTGTGACGTAATTAGGACGTCATGTTTGCAAAAAATTTCAACAAAACGACAGCAATAAACTATTAATTGAAAAAATTGCTTCAAAGACGACATTGTGCAATCAGATTATTAATTCAAGTTACCATAGCCGCTCGTAACAAATGACGTCATTACATGACGTTGCTATGACGTCATGTTTTCCAAAAGTTGCGCAAAACAACAGCGACAAATTATTTGTTAGAAGCATTAGTTTTAATGACTCCATTTTGTAATCAGCGTATTAATTCAAGATACAGTACAATAGTTGCTTGTAGCAGACGATGTCATTTGGTGACGTCTTTATGTTTGGTGATGTCATATTGCAGTGTTTTGTCCTCCGCTGCAAAGTTGACAAAAATAGAAGATGTGCTTCGCCAGGATCAATGAGAGGACGCGGGCATAATTATTATTAAATTGAAACAAAGCGAAAATTTTCAAAGTGTTAACTTGTTGTTTCAGAGTTGTAAACGGGCCGACTAGTTCAGGCCCGAACCCGGCCCGAACCCGAAAACTAATTTGAAGCCCATATCATGCCCGAAAAAAACCGAAAGTTATGTTAGGTCTGAAAAATTTAGCAATGTTGTCAAATTATTTTGATAATGTATTTGTTCACCTAAAACAAAAAGCACGTCTCAGGCCCGATTTAAGCCCGAAATTTTCGTCAACTTCAGGCCCGAAACCGGCCCGAACCCGAACCCGACCCGAAAAGCCCTGCCCGACTTACAACTCTGTGTTGTCTATGCTCCAAGGTGCATTCAGGGTTGTTAGGCAGCTTGCGCCGCAGCAAGGGTGGTTTCAAGACAACGGTTTCAGATTGAAATTATAGAGTCAAAAGTTGAATAACGGTGTCATTGTCAAATCTGATGTCAAAAATGCTAGCCATTTTGTTCGTTGTGCTTCATTCTTTTGACTGTTCTTTGGTGCAGATCGTGAGACTCCCTCAACAAAATTATGTTTGCACCCCTGGATAATCGAGCAAACAATGTCTCAGAATGTAATGTTGTTGTTACATCCAGGCGCGTAGCCAGAAATTCGCAATGGGGGGGCTGTTTTGGGGGGAATTGCTCGAAAAATTTGCGTTTTTTTGCAAAATAACTTCATTTTAGGGCTATTTTGATAAAAAAATAATGCTTTTAAAAACGTGGCTTAGAAATTGGCAGTGCAAACATGATTAAACTGGTTGCATAAATCGGCTATTTGGGAGGTGGCTAATGGTAAAATTTCGATGTCCTCTTGTTTCGATGCTGGTAAATTATAAAATCGAATAGTTCAATAAAACTCATACGGAGTAATCTATTTCGTATACAGTTTATAGAGAAAAATAATTTGGGGGAGGGGGCTAATGAAAAGAGATTTGAGAGGAATGATCGGAAATTAACTAATACTGAATAGCCCCCCCCCCCCTATTCCTCAGTTTATAGTATGTTTGTTGATGACACCTATGTTTAGCATTTTTACACTTGTGATCAAATTTGATTGCTTATTTCTTACCATTTTTCGAAGTTTTCATTTATTTGTTAGTTTTGTTTTGACAAATTAGCCCCCCCCCCCCCTGAGCGTATGTTTCAAAAGATGTTTTAAATTACTATTTAGTCCACTCCAGAGCATAAAACAGTCTCAAAAGTGCTAAAAAGGTGTTTTTTTTTACCATTCTGCATTTTGGTCGACATGCCAATGGGGGGGGGCTATAGACCCTCCCGCCCCCCCCCCTAGCTACGCTACTGCTTACATCACAGTCGTTGATTTCAGTTAAATTCGATACTAGGTTTTTATGTTTCTGTATTTCACACGTCCATTATCCTCATTTGCATATATACCTTTGTGCTGCGCGTCTTTCCTAATTTGGCTTGGTAGAAACTCTGCAAAGTTGTTTGAAATACGCGCCGTTTTGCCTTTGTTAATCACCTTTTTTGTAGCTCGTTGTATTATAGCACCATAATTAAGATCATCCTTATTTTTGGACTGTAGCGTCGTAAGGTTTTTTATTTTATGCTGTTAAGTTCAGTTTTTTAGTTTTAAGTGTTTTCCGCCCAGCCAGGTAATTTTGATAATTTTTGCTAGACTGGTCTTATTTATTTGTCTCCGTTAAATACAAGTCTATTTTGGAATCTCTTTCGTTAGCCTCTTGAACGCAAGGACCAAACAGTGATATCGATATGTAAGAGTGGTGTTTCACCAATGCTTACGCGGTAATGAATGTAAAGCAAGAACAGTTTGCTTCAAAAAAAGTCGATCATGGTTGCCCTCTTGATTGTTTTTACTAGCATTTACTGCCCAGCATTGGTACAGCTTTCTAAGCAAGCACGTACTTCTGCATACAATTTCGTTCATTGCACACTTCAAATATTTCTTGCACCCGCATTTAAATAGGAGACCACAAACTTTTGAAGCTACCGGCAAGTTAGTCGAAACAGGAGAATTTCCCGCCTCTGTTGCTTGCCAACCTCAAGTCTAAACTTGAAGATGGATTTTTAATCAAACACTGACTCCATTTAATGGCTTGAAAAACTGATTGTTTACTGTGCTGTTTCAAAGTATCCAACGTTGGTGGAATATTTTCTACTTTCTTCCTCCTTTGGCAAACAGAATTCTTCTAGCAAGCTGTTGATGGAAGATAGTTTTACAAAAGTAGGCGCTATCTCTGGACTAATTTGTAAGGTTTCAAAACACGACTTTTACTTTTTCCACAAGATGAATATGGGGTATCGCAACGGCTAAAGACATGAAAAAATAATTATCCATTACATACAGGCATAGGCGTAGCCAGGATTTTTGATTGGGGGGGGCCCAAACCACACATCACACGCAATGACGTCATCAGAAATTTTCGAAAAAGTAATTTTTGTGGGGCAAAGATATCGTAGAATGGAAGATCTGAAGCCGTGGTCTGATGGCACTTTGCCAGGATTTTGGTAAAGGGAGAGGGCGAAAACTAATTGTTGAAAAGTGTAAAAGTCTAACTTGGAAGACGTGTTGAGTAAGCTAGTGTACTCAAACGTATCAGAGACGGGGGTCTGGGGGCAGAGCCCCCAGCCGCCGATGGCTATGGGGGTCTGGGGGCAAAGCCCTCAGCCGCTGGGCGATTTTTGTAAGTTTTGGGAAAAAAAAAGCTATTTAAATCCCATTGGATCACATTTCGCACGAGTTCAGAGCCATTTCAAAGAACTAGATTTTTAACACTTCAAAGCCAATCGAAAAAATTTAGTTGTTCAATCCTCCTTTTGCAATTAAATCCCAAAACACGCTTAGAATCTTGCATTATGGTGTAAAATTTTAGTTGTAAGTGATTTGGTCTATAGGGGTAAGTAACGAACATTGCCTCCTGCAATACTTTAGCAGTAAATAATTAAGTTTATAATAACGTTAAAAGAGGGCCTGGGGTGGCAACTTTTAGGTCAAAACTCTTAGATTTCTCACAGGTTTTGCATATAAATTGTTAAAAATTTGCATTAAGGGGCCCCTGGCCCGGGAACATTGGTCGTCAGTCAGGGGCCCTTGGGCTCCCTGGTTGCCAGTAAGAGACCCCGTAGCCCCTTGCTTGTCGGTTAGGAGCCCAGGCCCCCTGGTTGTTAATTAGGGGCCCTGGGGCTCCCTGGTCGTGAGTTAGGGGCCCTGGGGCCCCCTGGTCGTCAGTTAGGGACTCCAGGACCCTTTGGTTGTTGATCAGGGGCCCTGGGGCCCCCTGATCGTCAATTAGGAGGGCCCCGGGGCCCCTCGTTGTCGGTTAGGGGGCTCCTGGCCCCCTGGTTGTTGGTTAGGGCCCCCTGGTTGTTAGTTAGGGGCCCTGGGGCTCCTTGGTTGTGAGTTAGGGGCCCCGGGGCTCCCTGGTCGTCAATAATGGGCCCCTTGGTTTACAGTTAGGGGTCCCGGACCCCCTGGTTGTCGGTTAAGGATTTCAGGGCCCCCTGGTTGTTAGTAAGGCCCCCTGGTTGTTAGTTGGGGGCCCCGGGACTCACTTGTTTTCATTAATATTATTGTTAATTACTGTTATGTGCGTAATTACTGAAAAAAAACTGCAACTAAACATCGCCAGGCTATGTTGTCATAACTTTTTGTCGTTTGTGGTATTTTGATTGGGGGGGCCCGGGCCCCCTGGGCCCCCCCCCTGGCTACGCCTATGCATACAGGTGGTCCAAAAGTTTTGCTGATTTGATAGATTTTGTGGAAGTTTCGCTGATTCGTGGAAGGGAATAAATTCCTTTTCTCGTGGTCGTCTTCCTAAGGATTGAAAACCATTTTTGCGCTGCGATGAAAATAAAAAAGAGCTCTTTCTTCTTCTCGCAAGTTCTACGATAGCAAATATTCAGTTTAGCCGTGTTTTTGTCGCAACCTGCATCGAAGATGTGCTATGTGATCATAATATTGACTGATATGGATTAACACTATGAGTCCTTGAAGAAGCCGATCATCGATTATTTCTCCATGCTAAACATACTTTCAAAAGTTGCGAATTACTTCCAGTTAAAACGGTACACAAAGAGTTGATTGTCATTACTGCACACTTTTCAACAACTTCCAAAACTAAATGAACTTCGGATTGAATTTAAAACTGGAAAAACGAGGGAATTTGTTCTCATCCACGAAACCAGCAAAACTTTTGGACCACCTGTATGTAATGGATAATTATTTTTTCATGCCTTTAGCCGTTGCGATACCCCATATTCATCTTGTGGAAAAAGTAAAAGTCGTGTTTTAAAAGCTTACAAATTAGTCCAGAGATAACGCCTACTTTTGTAAAACTATCTTCCATCAACATCTTTCTAGAACAATTCTGTTTGTTAAAAAAGGAAAAACCGTAGATGTACCACCAATATTGGATGCTTTAAAACAGCATATTAAACGATCAGTTTTTCAAGCCATTCAATAGAGTCAGTGTTCGTTTAAAATCCATCTTCAAGTTTAGGCTTGGGGCTGGCAAGCAACAGAGGCGGGAAATTCTCCTGTTTGGACGCTGCCTAACAACCCTATTTGCACTTTGGGGCATCGACAACAAGTTAACGCTTTGAAAATTTTCGCTTTGTTTCAATTTAATAATAATTATGCCCGCGTCCTCTCATTGATCCTGGCGAAGCACATCTTCTATTTTTGTCAACTTTGCAGCGGAGGACAAAACACTGCAATATGACATCACCAAACATAAAGACGTCACCAAATGACATCGTCTGCTACAAGCAACTATTGTACTGTATCTTGAATTAATACGCTGATTACAAAATGGAGTCATTAAAACTAATGCTTCTAACAAATAATTTGTCGCTGTTGTTTTGCGCAACTTTTGGAAAACATGACGTCATAGCAACGTCATGTAATGACGTCATTTGTTACGAGCGGCTATGGTAACTTGAATTAATAATCTGATTGCACAATGTCGTCTTTGAAGCAATTTTTTCAATTAATAGTTTATTGCTGTCGTTTTGTTGAAATTTTTTGCAAACATGACGTCCTAATTACGTCACAAAGTGACGTAAATTAAGCTACGCAAGATGTTTATTTAATGATTGAAGCAATTAACAGAGTTTGATATCAATGAGGGACTCCACCAATCTGATCAATATTTTGCTTGAAATCACACAGTTTTTGGCAAAATGACGTCATAGCTACGTCATCTTTGACGTCATGGCATGACAAAATATTCTAGATTGCAAAAACAATAAAATAAACTCATAAAATCGTCAGTTAGTCCTGCAAGCTTGTTTACAGCAAAGAAACTTTCTTTAACCACTAGGTGGAGCTGCAGCATAACTTTAGGGGCCGTTTGTAGGAGTTGTCCATGCCTGATGTTTTGGTTCCCTTTCGGAAATCGTTATACTCACCCTGGGGAAGGTCTGTGCCAAATTTCACATTTTATTCCGTTAGCTCCTCCACTATTGTTGAAACATGGTTACCATTTTGTTACGATACGATACTGTAAATAGCAGAGTTGGAAAAATTACTTATTTTTGCATTAATTACAATCACACATACAATTACAACCTAAAATTTTCATTTACAATTATAATTATTCATGTTCAAGCAGGGGCGTGTTTAGGAGGGGGCATTGTGCCATGCCCCCCCCCCCCCTTTGGGTCGCCAGGATTGTAAAATTGCATAGAAAAGTAAGCAAAATTGAGGCATGGTTCTCCCTTTGGAAAAGTTGTGCATAAGGTTTGATCACACAAAGGGTATGTTCTGCGCGTTTTTTCCAGGCTTGTACTCAGGTTTGTGCGAAAAATCGGACCATATTTAAGTGAAGACCCTTTTTTTTTTGCTTTTCATCTAATTTTGGGCAAAAAATCGGACCAAATTTGAGTGAAAACACTTTTTTTTTGTTTTTATTTGCTCTCCACCTAATTTTGGGCATAAAATCGGAACAAATTTGAGTGAAGACCTTTCTTTTTTTTTCCTCCTCAACTAATTTTTGGCGAAAAATCGCACTGATTTTGGGTAGAAAAATTTTTCATTCAGATCTTTGTTCTTCTCAAATTTTCAAAAGTTCCTGCCCCCCCCCCTTTTCAAAATCCTGCGTACGCCACAGTGTTCAAGTAATTGTAATTCAATTTCAATTACAATGAAAAGCAGTGGCGTACGCAGGATTTTTCAATGGGGGGGGAGTTTCAAAAGTGACATCAAAAATTTGTTCGCGATTTATGCTTTGGCGAATAAATAACTTAGTGCAAAGTAACGTGACGGAATCAAAGTCACACTGTGCGTAATGCAAATAAAACTTTTCAAACAAAAAACAATTAAGCATTAAGTATACATCTATTATAGTTAACATCATAAAGTTTGCAGCTGAACGACGAAGAAAAAATTCTTCAAAACGAAAGCTACGACTCCCCATATGATTATAAACAGTGCAAAGTGCGGAGGCGCGTAGCCAGAAATTCGCATTTGAGGAGGCTGTGTTTGGAGGTCTGGGAGAGGAGTCTCCAGCCACCGGAGGCACGGGGTCTGGGGCGGAGCCCCCAGCGCTTGAAAACTTTGCATTTTTTTCAAAAATAACTTTGTTTTATAGGGTTATATTGATAAAAAATAATACTTTCAAAACATGGCATAGAAATTGGTAGTGCAAACCTGATTAAACTGTTTGCATAAATGAGTTATGTGGAAGGTGGCTAACGGTAAAATTTTAGCTCTCTTGTTTACATGATGGTAAATCATAAAATTGTATAGTTCAAGAAAACTCATACAATCTATTTCGTCCATATTTTATAAAGAAAAATAATTGGGAGGGGGCTAACGGAAAAAATTTCGAGACAAGCAATTGGTAATTAACTAAAACTATCCAGCCCCCCCTCCCTATTCCTAAGTTTATAATATGTTTGTTGATGAAACCTATGTTTAGCATTTTTACACTAGCGATCAAATTTGATTGCTTGTGTAAGTTTTCATTGATTTGTGAGTTTTATTTGTGACAAATTAGCCCCCACCCCTCTAAATTTATGTTTCAAAAGATGTTTAAATCACTTTTTAGTCCATTCCAATGCAAAAACCAGTCTCTGAAGAGCTAAAAACGTGGTATTTTTCTTATTCTGCATTTTGGTTGACAGACCAATGGGGTAGGGGGGGGGGGGGCTATAAACTCCCCCCCCCCCCCCCGCCTACGCTGCTGAAAGTTACTCTGACTTGCAACACAACATTCCAGAGTTTCAGTATTACATTTATTTGCTAAGAATGTTGCATTAAATAACAAAAAAATTATTTGCTATAATTCAATATTATTTCGTATTAATATAATAGTATAATTAGCATAGAATAGAACGCAAAATTGCGGCATGCCCCCCCCAATTTGGAACTTGGGCAGAAGGTTTAATCACACAAACGGTGGGCGATGACCTTTTTTTTTTTTGGTCATCGCCTGATTTTGGGCAGGAAAATGGACTGATTCTGGGTGGAAAAGTTTTCATTTTGATCTTCATTATTCTCAAATTTTCTGAATTTCCTGCCCCCCTCCCCTTTCGAAAACCCTGCGTACGCTACTGGGTACCGGTATCGATTCCACAGGCTTACATCCCTACTCCGCGACACATCCGCAAAGGCGTGTTTATTAGACGGATTATTGCGTCACATTTATGTACAGCAGTTGGTGGCCAGCAATTTCGCAAAGAGTGGACAAAACTTCAAACGAGAATTATGTTTGAACTTTATTAATCCTTTTTCCATTATTGCCTGTTGTATTGTCGTTACGTGATGCTCCAAAACCGTTTTCTGAGTAAACCGAAATGGGGGCACAAGCAGTCGTTAGGGGGGGGGCACAGCCTCCCCTGGCCCCCCGAAGCGACGGCACTGGTCAACACTATAGATTTGTTTTGTGTTTCTATACCACACCTAACAATGCCCTATTTCTCTCTATCCTTGTTCTTCCATCAACCTTTGTTTAAGTGTAATTTTTGCAATACATAATTTTGTTTTTAAGCAATTGTCAAGTATGTTATTGAAATCTTATCGCTTCAAGCATCATTATGGTTTTAGCTAAACCATGGTATCATACCGCAATTATTTGTGCAAAAGAAAATAAATTTTAACCCAATTAAAAATTGAGAAAAAGTTGAAATTGTGTACGTTACAACTTCAAATTACAACTAGTACTGTATTTAACACAATTTTAGCTTAATTATCACATATTTATCATGGTCATACAAAATAGAACCATTAGTGTCACTTTGACATGCATACAAGAGCAAACAAGTAAAAAAGCACACAAAATCTTAATATCACAAATAGCATTGAAGTTACAATAGTTACTTACCACCAGTTACAGTCACATCTGACGTCATAAGCCAATTCTGTGTTGGGCTATTTTTTGGCTTAGAGTTAGTGCTAGTTAATGATTAGAGTAGATGTTCAGTTATGAATATGATTAACCTCATCTCTAAAAGTACCTCTAACTATCCCTAACATACTTTAATTTTCGGTTTGTGACGTCAGATGTGATTGCAACTGGTAGAAAATATCAATATCGATTTGCAACCATAGGAAAATTATTGATATTGTTCAAACACATTTTGTTATCATCTATCTTAATGAATGATAAAGTAATTAATTCCAATTCCAATTATCGACTTTTGAAAATTTTCAATTACAATTAAAATTACAGCCGGCCCGGCGCCAGGATAGCGTGACTGAGGGAGGGGGGCAGAAATAAATTTGGGGGGCACGAGAAGTTTGTTTATGTGAATTCGAGAGTGGTACGGGAGCACGAGAAATTTATTCCAGTGTGGATCAAACGAACAAGGTGAAGACCAAAAAAAAACGGTCTTCAGTTCAAAAATTTCCACAAATTCTGGTTGTCGTCTCAAAATTCTTGCGATTTTTCACAAATTCTTAAGTGAAGACCACAAAAAAAAGGTCTTCGCCCAAAAGTTTTATTAAATTCGGTTTGAGTCCACAATGATTACAAAAATACGGGCGGTAAACACCAATTTGGGAGTCTTGGGCTTCGATTTGCACTCCAATAGCCCCGAGCCTGTTAATTTCTTTGGGGCACAGTCCTCGCTTGGAGGAGTACAATTTTCGTTTGGGGGGCACAAGCAGTCATTTGGGGGGGCACGGCCCCGGAATGCCCCCCCGCGGCGCCGGGCCTGAGTTACAGTAAACTTGTGTAATTAATTACAATTTTGTCAATTACAGTTACAATTTTCCAAGTCTGGTTGCCATTAGTGAATATCAACCACAAATATTTTGAAAGTGGGCATTCACAAATGGAGGGTGACTCTGACTCCGAGCACTTCACACTAGAGCGAGCAACGAATTCGAATTTTAACACACCATCAGAATGGTACATTGCTGGTCTTTTAGCAAAACGTACACAACTCAAATATGAAGTTATAGAAGTAAATACATCTGATGGTTTGGATTTCAAAGAAGTAGCTGAAGAATATTTTACGAACCGAAAATTTACCGACGATCGAGGTAGCTTGTCATGGCTGAAAGTGAAATGGTGGAAATGTAGAAAAGATGAACCGACAAAGATATATTTCAATTACCAGCTTGATGATATGGAATTAAGGTCTATCACTATCAACAGAGAACAAGATACGGAAGCGTTAAAAGCGTAACAAATGCACAACCATTTTTGCGTACAAAGAAAAGCTAAGCAAGGCAAGCACCGCATATGCGAAGTACAAAGATCTTCTCAAGTTGTGCAGAGAAGGTCACATTCCATCCGATCATAAAGTTTTTACGAAAATCTTCATCACCAATCGCTCATCAAAGACTGCTTAACTGAACCACATATTGAAGACCATGAAATTTACGATGTAGACGAATAAAAAGTTCTAATATTGCTTTACAATGCTGAGAATAAGACTGTTTAATGCAAAAAATATCAGATTACAAGTTTGTGATTACTGTGATTCCTGACATTTTTTTAGAGGTAAAAGGTTGTATCTGCTTTTGCCCCGAAACTGGACTCCTAATTTCAATAACTCTACCAATCATGCAATCATGTTTAATTGTGAATCATAAACTTTTATAGAGAAACGAAGTTCAAAAATTAATTGCTTGCATTTCTTTTTGTGTTCAAACATTAAAACCTGTTTTTCTCAGTTTCGTGTTTTTTCTGAACTGCGGTAGCGAATTCTGCATGCAATCAAACCTGGTTATTTGAAAGCTAAAAAAACTAATGTGATTTCAGGCATTACTATAAATCAATTGGCAAACAATTTTTGTGAACTGCAAAATCGTATTACTTTTTGCATTGCCAATGATAGAGGACATGTGGAAACTTAAATAAAATTTCAATAAAACCTTAAAAAATATCGATTTTCTTCTTTCAAATCCTTTTTACAAATTATTTCTATTGAATATACAATTAAAGTTCCAATTTTTTTAAAGTGCACACGTAATTTATGGACACTGTGTATATTACAAACTCAGAAATAAGGGAGGGGAAGGTAGGTTCCCTAATTAAGTTATTTACCGATCACTTCTCTCAAATACTTTTCCATCAGCACTCCCTTAAATATTTTTTCTATAAAATATAGACGAAATAAATTACTCCGTTCGAGTTTTTTTGAACTATAGGGTTTTATGATTTGCCAGCATGTAACCTAGAGAACTACAATTTTACCATTAGCCACCTCCCATATAGCCCATTTATGCAACCAGTTTAATCATGATTGCACTGCCAATTTCTATGCCACGTTTTAAGAGCATTATTTTTTATCAAAATCGCCCTAAAATTAAGTTATTTTTGCAAAAAATGCAAAGTTTTCGAGCGCTGGGGGCTTCTCCGCCAGACCCACGTGCTTCTGGCGTCTGGGCTGGGGGCTTTGCCCCACACCCCCAGCCTCCGACGGCTGCCTACAACAGTCTGGGGCTCCTAAATCTCCCAAATCATGCCCCCCATTGCGAATTTTTAGCTACGCGCCTGGTTGCTAACAAAATTTTGAAGCAAACCACATGCATATATAAACAAGTTATTAAAAACAAATTCAGCAAATGTAGATGCTTTGCCCCAGGGCTACCTAATCATAGCCAAGCAAAGACTTGAGCTTAACTGCGCGGATGCAATTGAAATAAGTTATTTTTTCGAGCGCTTGGAAATCCGTCTCCAGACCCCAAATAACCGCTCATTGTTTTAAATTATTTTTTGGGTGAACGTTTAGAAAAATTCGCAGCAGCTGAAGCATAACAACCATGTGATTGGACTTTTTGCTTTAGGACTGCTCCAAATTCAAATTTCTGACTACGCCCATGCGCAGATCCTAGCAATGGCAAATCACTGAATATAATTACTGTATATAATTTGGTTCTATGTGATGTTTTTGAAATGATAATAACAATGCTGTTTTATCTTAACTTAAGGGGAAAAATGTTTGCAAAAAAACTTTTAAATCAAAAACTTTTAAGCCCAAATTACGTCATCAAGTGGTGAAGCGGGAGCGGTGGAAGCAAAATCGGAAGCGTTAAGGCAGTGGCGTACGCAGGATTTTGAAAAGGGGAGGGCCAGAAACTTCAGAAAATTTGAGAGAAACATATATCAGAATTTGAAATTGTCACACTCAAATTTCGTCCAATTTTTCGCTCGAAATCAGGTGAAGAGCAAAAAAAAGGTCTTCACTCAAATTTCGTCCAATTTTTCGCCCAAAATCAGGTGAAGAGCAAAAAAAAAGGTCTTCACTCAAATTTCGTCCCATTTTTCGCCTTATTATTTCGTTCATCACCCAAATATCAGGTGATTTCGGGTTCAGAGCCTGATGCCCAACTTGCAAAGGGGGGGGGGGGGCCATGTCTCAATTTTGCTCACTTTTCTATGCAATTTTGCAATCCTGGCGACCCAAAGGGGGGGCCATGGCCCAATGCTTCCCCCCTAAATACGCCCCGGCGTTAAGGGTAGAAGCACTGGAAGCGGAGAAGCGATTCAAAAACTTCCGCTTCCACATCCCTGGTTGAAATTCTGACTCAAAGGGGAATAGGGGGTCAAAATTGCTTGGCCATGGTTTTATGATGTCATTGTTGCCATAGCGACAGCTTGTGCCATCATGGCAACTCACTTGGTTTGTGGTGAATTGGATGCTGCGTCATGTGGAGGTGTCAAAACTCTGGCACAAAGGGGAATAAAGGGTCAAAATTGTTTGTCCATTTTTCGTCCATTAGTCCACGTTTTACCCACTACCGGATCCATGATGTAGTTTAGTGTAAAAATTCGTCTTATTTTGGTAGCAGTAGTCAAAAGATTGGCAATACCAAGCTTTGTCTACTTCTAAAGCTATCTGTTTTTATATCTCGTTAGTGGCACTATGGCCAACATGACCGAAATTTCCCCGCTCGCATTAATCATGAGAATTTTTTAAGAGGCGCTACCGAACGAAATACTCGCTAAAGGCAAGTGGTTATTTTTGCACTTGCATCTAAAGCTCTGAAAGCTCGGTAACGTCATTTTCGCTCGATAAGTTGCTTGGATCGATTGCGAGATATACATAATTCGCGAACAAAAACGTCACATTTTCCTTGTTAACTTAACAAAGATTTTGAAGCACTCTTGAACCGTACGAGAAATCTTTTCTGGTCAGAAGTTGAAAGGCAAAATGTTGAAAACTCTTACTAAAGCCGCATGCACACGGGCGACTTTTTTGCAACGCGATTCGAAGATTTTTCATGCGTGAAAATCTCTCTCGCAGAGTGGTTACTCACACGAGGCGAGACTCGCTTGTTGCGATCGCATTCTGGAAGAATCGCCACCGTGAAAGTACACCAGCGATTTGCGATGCCGATTATATTTTGCGCGACTCGATGCAAGAATTGTTCTCGCCCGTGGTCCAGAGATGGAACCGGTCATTATTTTCCCAACCCGACCGGTAAATTTCAAAATCTTCGTCGGTTGACCGGTTTTTTACAGATTTTTGTTCATTGTTTAATGCATTTAATTAAAAATTTTCAAAAAGGGAGGGCATGGATGAGGTGTTAAAATTTCTGCTCCGGACGGGGGTCTCAGAAAAAAAATTTTTTTTGTGTATTTTGCAAAAGTAACTCAATTTCAAGACCTTTTTAGCTAAATTTTGGTTTGGAAGATCTCTTTTAGGCAGCGCAAAACGCTCACAAAATAAGCGTAAAAAGAACTGGAGGGCACAAGCTAAATTATCAGACGTTTTTTCTAATGATATTACGCGTAGGCTAAGAAAAAAGATTAAAATTGTTTAGCTGTTGGCCACTGATTAGCAATTTGCCGAGCAGCAAACACTAAACTGTTATGGCATTAGCTAGATAATATTCGAAATATAATGAGCCCCAGCAGTGTGTAGAAATGCTGCTACTTCAGAACAAGCCAAGGCTATTTAGACATAAAAAATAAGAGCTGTATGTCTTTCTTGCCCAGTTTAAAGTGTGGTAAATTTAAGTTGAAAAAAGGTTTTTAGAGCGGCAAGATTTTAGCATGTCCTAAAAAATCTAAACTCTGCGCCACTTCTACTCTCAACCTGATTAAAATGATGCTAAAATGCCAGATAGCGTAAGCTTCTTCCACATGCATGCTTTATTATAATCTGATTACGTGATTTTAACGTATATTTTGCACTTCTTTGCTTTGTGCCGTGGCCCAAAGGGGTAAAGCGTTGCACAATGCTCCCTCCTAAATACGCCCCCGGACGTGCATGTCTTCATGGTCACAGAATATTAGTCACAGCTTGAAACTATTCAACAAGTGTTTTCAAAAGGTGCGGTTTGTTAATACTGTTTTTTTCTAAAAAGTTTTATTTTTAGAAAATATATATGCATTTTTCGGTTGGTGCTTAGATGTCTTTTAGTTGCAAGAGACGAGAATTTGACCGGTATTTCAACCGGCTTGACCCGACGGTCGAAGAATCTCGACCCGACCGGTGCCGGTTGACCCGACCGGTTTCCATCTCTGCCGTGGTCACTTACACGAGGTTGATTTCAACGTCTCGAGAGTCCCAGGGCAAAGTCGCTCTCGTGTAAACAGCAAATCGTAAGCAATTTACGAGTCGCCCAGGCATAGCTCAATGCACAAATGCTTTGCAAGTCGCTGATTGCGATTATTCTCAATTTATTTCATACAGTAGGGTGTTTATAGTAGGCCTACAAAATACTCTCAAAATTTAAGAAAACATCAAAAACAAATGTGGCTGAAAATCGGCAAAAAGTTAAAAACATCTAGTCTTAACCCGGGGCGTATTTAGGGGGGGACATTGGGCCATGGCCCCCCCTTTAGGTTACCAGGATAAATTAGCATAGAAAAGTATGCAAAATTGTGGCATGGCCAGTGGCGTACGCAGGATTTTGAAAAGGGGGAGGCCAGGAAGTTCAGAAAATTTGAAAAGAACAAAGATCAGAATTAAAACTTGCTTCACCCAAAATCAGTCCTAAATTTTGCCCAAAATTAGATGAGGAGCTAAAAAAAGGTCGCAGCCAGAAATTCGCAATATGGGAGGGGCTGTTTTTTGGGTATGGGGCCGAGCTCACCAGCCGCCGGAGGCCAATGGGAGTCTTGAGAGCGAAGCCCCCAGCCGTCGGAGGCTAGGGGTCTGGGGGCAAAGCCCCCAGCCGCTGGAGGCACGGGGATCTGGGAGCAGAGCCCCCAGCACTCGAAAATTCTGCATGTTTTTGCAAAAATAACTTAATTTTAGAGCTAATTATTAAGTTTTTTTTGCAAAAAAATGCAAAATTTTCGATATATTTTAATAAAAAATAATGCTTTTAAAACGTGGCATAGAAATTGGCAACGCAGCATGAATCAACTGGTTGCATTAATGGGCTATATGGGCAGTGGCTAATGATAACATTGCAATTCTCTTGTTTACATGCTGCTGGTAAATCATAAAATCCTATTATTCAATAAAACTCACACGGAATAATCAATCTCGTCTATATTTTATAAAGAAAAATAATGGGGGGAGGGCTAATGGAAAGATATTTGAGAGGAGTGATTGGTAATTAACTAACACGGAACCGGTCAGAATTTTCTCGACCCGACCCGACCGGTAAATTTCAAAATCATCGCCGGTTGACCGGCCGGTCGGGGGGAGGCAGGGTGAGGTGTTAAAATTTGTGACTTTGGATGGGGGTCTCGGAAAAAAAACGACCCAATTTTAAGACCTTTTTAGGTTAAATTTCGGTTTGAAAAACCTGCTTTGAGCAGCACAAAAACGTGCACAAAATACTCATAAAAAGAACTGAAGAGCACAAGCTAAATTATTAGACGTTCTATCTAGTGGTATTATGCAAAAGGCCAAAACAAAAAATTACAATTTTTTTAGCTATTGGTGACAGATTATTTGCAATTTGCCGAGCAGCTAACACTAAACCGTTATGACATTGGCTTGAAAATATTCGAAATATAACGTGCCCCAGCAGTTTGTAGAAATGCTGCTACTTCAGAACAAGCCATGGCTAGTTAGATACCCAAAAATAAGAGCTATGTTTTTCTTGCCCAGTGCAGAGTGTGGTAAATTTAAGTTGCAAAAAACTTTTCAAAGCGGCAAGATTTTAGCATGTACAAAAATCTGAAATCAGCGCCACTCCTACTCTTAAGCTGATTAAAATGATGCTAAAATGCCAGGCAGCGTGAGCCTCTTCCCATAGGTGGGCAAGTTAATGCAAAACGTTAGCTACGTTAACCACTAGTCCGTTAACCAATTTTACTCATCCGTTAAGGTTTATCCATTATTTTCAGCTTTAATTAACGGAAGTTAGTAAAGTCCGTTAATACATTAATATTATACGGGTAATTTACATTTCTTTTTATTCACTCCCTTCTAGAACACGTATTGACGCTGTTGAGCTGATTGCTGTGCCGTCGCTATGGGGGGCCATGCCCCCCCCTAACGGTTGCTTGTGCCCCCCATTATGGTTTACTCAAAATACATTTTTGGAATATCACTTAATGACAAAACAACAGACAATGATGTAAAAAGGAATAATTATGTTTAAACATAATTCTCCTTTGACGTTTTCTCTATTCTTTGCGAAATTGCTAACTGCTGTACATAAATCCGACGCAGTAACCCGTCTTATTAACACACCTTTACGGATGTGTCGCGGAAGAGAGATGTAAGCCTGCAGAATTGTTAGCGGTACTTAGTGATTATGACATGAATCAATACGTAAAAACACTTTTCAAAGACCAGTTATTTTGATATATAGAGTACACGTAAGGTTTTAAGGTCGCAGTCAGTGGCGCAACCAGGGTAAAGGGGCTTAAGCCCCCTTAGCCAAGTTACTTAGAAAATTTAACATCAAAATACGAGCGTTTAAACGAACTTTAAACCTGACCCGAAATAAGGAAGGGAAGGGGCTAAGCAATTTAATTTTTTGAAATGACTTCTAAATTTTAGCAAGTTAGTTATTCATGTGGCTTCAAAAAGTGTGAAATGTAACAAAATGGCGTTAAAATTGCTATTTTTTTGCTGCAAAATCACAAAAATTGCCCAGCGGCTGGGGGCTCCGCTCTCAGGCCCCTGTCCACAGTCACTAAATATTTAGAGACTATGCCCCGTCTGCGACACACTTGAGCTGCATCAATTCGTTCAACACGGGGGACAAATCAGGCAATTTTGGAGCAAAAAAAACAACTTTTGGTTCACACCTTCTTAGCAAAATCATGGTTGTACGTCTGCTAGCATTCATTGCTACAAATAGATTTTTCTACGAGATTATGGGCCGAAGATGAAACGAGCTAAGAAACGCTGCCGGCCTTGTTTTAAAATTGCGCATATTTGTAGCTGTACAAGATCTGATTACCAGTTTTTAAACCCAAAAAGTTCAGTTTATTTTAGAGCCCCCCCGATGTCCCTTCACTTCGTTTGCTCTGGCGACGGCATTGGCTGCTTGTAAGGAAATATTTATTGCTATGGTGGTCTTTTTGTGTTTTGGAAGTTACATTTTACAGTCTAATCTAATTTCAAGATAAAAATAAATGCAAATGCACTAACGAAACTGCGATCGAAAAATCTCTGAAAATTGCTAACAACGATAATTAATAGACTTATAAGGCTGCAGCTTATTATTAACCACAAAAAAAGAGCTCCTTTCTTCGCTTTCTTTCATAAAACTCGTGCTAATATGCAACAAGTGTTACCAGTGCAAACTGGTTTGAACCGGAATGATGAATGAATGATGCATGATGTTAACGATAAAAACCTTAACGGAAGTTAACAGAACTTAACGGAAGTTAATTTAGCTCGTTAACTAGAAAAAACTTTTTAACGAATTAACAAGATAATGAAAAAGTTAGCTTCCTTATTAACGGATTAACGGACTTGTCCCCACCTATGCCTCTTCCACATGCATGCTTTATAAGAATCTAATTCCGCGATTTTAACGTATATTTTGCACTTTTTTTGCTTTGTGCCGTTGCCCAAAGGGTGGAGGGGGCATGGCACAATGCCCCCTCCCCTAAACACGCCCCTGGGTGTGCATGTCTTAATGGTCACAGCATATTAGTCTTAGCTTGAAACCATTCAACAAGTGTTTTCAAAAGGTGTGGTTTGTTAATACTGTTTTTTCATAAAAAGTTTTATTTATGATAAAGTATATGTGTATTTCGGTTGGTGCTTTGATTTCTTTTGGTAGCCAAAAAGGAGAATTTGACCGGTATTTCAACCGGCTTGACCGGCCGGTCGAAGAATCTCGACCCGACCGGCAACCCGACCGGTTTCCATCTCTGCACTGAATAGTCCCTCCCTCCCCTCATTCCTGAGTTTATAATATATGTATATATATATATTGATAAAACCTATGTTTGGCGTTTTTACTCTAGCGATCAAATTTGATTGTTTATTTTTGGGCATTTTTAAAAGTTTTTATTGATTTGTGACTTTAATTTTCGACAATTAGCCCCCCTCCTCTGGAATATATGTTTCAAAAGATGCTTTAAATCACTTTTTAGTCAATTCCAGCGCAAAAAACAGTTTCACAAGAGCTAAAAACGTGGTGTTTTTCTTATTCTGCATTTTGGTTGACAGGCCAATGGGGGGAGGGGGGACTATAGCCGCCCACCCCTGGCTACGCTCTGCTTCGCCTACCCTTTTGTGTGCTCAAAGCTTCTGCGCAAGTTACAAAGGGGGGGCATGCCGCAATTTTGCATACTATTCTATGCTAATTATACTATCCTGGCCACCCAAAGAGGCCACCCAATTATACTATCCATGCTAATTGCCATGGCCCAATGGCCCCCCTAAATACGCCCCTGGGCATGGCCCCCCCTTTGTAACTTGGGCAGAAGGTTTGAGCACCGAAACGGTGGGCAAAGACCTTTTTTTGGCCAAAAACCGGACTAAATTTGAGTAAAGACCTTTTTTTTCTATTTGGTCTTCACCTAATTTTGAGCAGAAAAACGGACTTGATTTTGGGCTGGAAAATTTTCAATCTGGTCTTCATTAATCTCAAATTTTCTGGCCCCTCCCTTTCGAAAATGCTGCGTACGCTACTGGTCTTAACTCATAATTTATTAGTTCTAAACAAGAACAGTATACTTCAACTCGTAAACTTTTGAAAAAATTTGAAACCAGGTGCGTAGCCAGGATTTGGAAAAGGGGGGGGGGGGCTATTTTGAAAGAGTGAGAAGTGTGCAAACGACCTTGACCCGAATTTTCATTGCTCTTGAATCAGTTTCACACGGTTTGCACGAAAATTGAGACGGAATTTCTCGGAAAGCTCGGAAATTCAAAGGTTTTTTTCGCCCAAAATCAGGTGGTCTCCAAAAAAAAAAAAAAAAAAAAGGTCTTCACCGAATTTGAGAGTGAATTTTCGGCCCAACTCGCAAATCCAAACGTTTGAGGGCGGGCTGTTTTCCTATGGGGGGGGACTATTTTCAATTTTTCACAAAAATCGACCTCAAAACCACCAAAAACGTGCGATTTTGCATACTTCACAAGCCCGCCCCCCCCTGGCTACACTACGGCCTACAGTATTGTTCCTGTTAAAATAAAAGTATACCACCAACAAACTCAAGAGCGCTTTACCTCATTAAAAAAATTGTTGCATGATAAAAGTTGTTTTTTCTTACATTGATCCAAAAATATGATTAAACTCTGTCGTTCATTGACTAATTATTATCAATAGAGGATTTCACAAGCTTAGAATATTAATGCATTGCCATGGTATCTTTTTCCACAAAAATTGTACTACATACCAGATGTAACAGACCATAACAGACACAGTACGCTTGGACGCATTATTTTGAAGTAAAAATGCATCTGACGTCACAATGAGATATTTATTACATACTGAAACAATATCTCGCAAAGAAATTTGAGCGAGTAATTTAACGCATGTTAGGCGAGACGGTTGGGAAATAGCATTTTGTCTGCGAAGTTTTTCGCTCGTTAATGCCTTTTAGCGAGCGAAATAATGGCCTTCTCGATAACTTGTTCTGTCATGTGGGTCCATGTCATTGTTGGAATACAAACAAAATCAATTGGGTTTCTAAATTTAGAAAGATATCAATGGTGTTTTTAAAGTTAGGGCCATCATGTTAGATTAAATTGGTGTTGAGTTTGTCCTTCTCAACCCAGTTTTTCTAAAAAATTTAACTTTAGGTATGACACAAGTGCCCCCACTGATTTTAAGCATAATTTTGTCATTTTTAGTTGGCAACTCTGTTGTTGATAAGAACGGTAACGCCATCCCAATTCGATCTTTCGAATGCAATGCTGGTCACTAAATAGCAGTGGTGTGAAAAGTACCCTACTCGAAAATTGTAATCAAGTAAAACTTCGTTACTGACAAAAAAGCTACTTGAAGTAAAGCACAAACTACTGACTGAAAAAGTACTTGAGTAATAGTAAAAAAGTATCGGTCGGTACCGTATGGTAGACCTAGTCGTTTTAAAAGTAGCCTAGGCTACTCAAGTACTGATACAAGTAATTCTGAAACTATAATTTAAGAAAAATAAACAAACTATTCAATCGACATATGACAAATCACTGGTCGCCTGCCTTCACATCACTGCCGCATAGCGCTTCGTGTTCTAACGCGCCATTCTCTCAAGAAGTCATGATTTACGGGTACCGTACCGGTACTACCGGTAATTGTTGCTGGTTATTTGTTGTTACCAGTATAGCCTATTCAAGGCAATTAATCAAAAAGAACAACAACAGCAAGACTTTAAGATTTGAAAATCATACCATGCATAATTTAGATGGAATTATTTTATAACATCTTTGCTCAAGTGGTATGGTACTGGTACTCATTCACTGTCATTGTTAAATTATGGTACAATGATGTTTATTGTATTTGATATATCTGTATAGGCTGTGGTGTGTGATTTTTGGCTCACTCTAGAATTTACTTTTAGCTATTATTAAAACATTTAGTAATTGTAGGTCGCATTTTTGGCAAATTTATTTCTCTGTTTGCTTGTTTCATGATTTACTTTTAATAGGTAAACATCTAGGCTATACCAGTATGAAGTGAAGGGCAGACACTAAACAACTAATGTGAAAGTGAAACTAAAACCATCTTGAACTGCTATTTGCCAGACTGTATCCGATACGTTTTCACACACATAGAAAAAAAGGCAGTGCTGTAGTCACTGTGGTGGTATGATCTCTGACGCAAAAGTTGCCAGCCAAAAAAAGAAGAAAATACAATTAATTTCACTAAAGTAAATTGAAGAATTGCCGGAAGAAAAAATTGACTGTTCTGACGAATTTGAGGTTCAAATTTAAAATTACAGTAGGCCTATTTCGTTTGGTACTTTTTTGAATCAAAATACTACTTACAGACTTAGGTAGCATTACTTCAGTTTAAAAGTAAGCAAGTAAAAGTTGCCCCAAAAACAGCTCAAAAAGTACTTGTGACCATACAAGAAAAAACTACTTGAGTTGAGTGGCCTAATCTACTCAAGTAAAAGTATTTTGTTACCTGCTTTACACCGACTACTAATTAGGCTAGGCTACTGCATTGAGCCATTGCGCTGTGCAATAATCAGGGCTTAATATCAAATAACTTTTTGATACTGTAATTTTTACCAGCAAAACTATGGTATTCAAAATTGAATTGGTATGTTTAATATTGAACTAGTAAGGCTATTCAGCTCTCACCAATTAGTTCAGAGTTTGCCATAGACAATCAAATTTGGTCCAGATACTGGAGTTTTCAATAACAGTTGATTTTTCAAACATATTCACCCGTAGAATGTTGTCTTGACAAACAGGACAACATTGTACTGTATTGTTCATTCTAATTATGGTCCTAAATGGGTTGATAAATAAATAACGATTTTTTTAAAAATAGGCCTATGGATGACCTCGATGCAGAGTTGTTTGGAAACAAAAAGAAAATCTCAATTCAAAATCAACAAATGACACCACCAAAGGTAGAGAAAGCAATTGTGTCTTTGTTTGCATCATGCTTCGTCGTAATTCAGTGTGTGTAAAATTTTTCTTTTATGCAGGAAAATGAAGACTTTCTTTCTAGTACTCCAAAAAGGGCTCCATTCAGATCATCTGAGTTTAAATTTGATGGTAAGTGTGTGATGTCAGATTTAGTTTAATGCTTCAATGATTTAATTAACATAACAGAACATAACATTGTTTATATTTGTCGCGACTACAACACAGTTTCAATTGATATCATCACACAAAAAAGCAAAAAAGAAACGATTAGTATAAAAAGAGTTGTAAAAATTTACGTAATTCAGCAACAGGGAGGCTACAGTACAAAAAGACCTCATCGCATCAAAGCAGGCACCCTATATGTCAGCAATTCGAAGAGAATTGTTGAACGTCAAAAAAAAATGCTAGTTTTTTGTTAAGAACTTTAAGTTTATCAATTGCTCCAGTAAAATGCAACAACAGATAGTCAAGCTCATCATCAGATGTACAAGTGTATAAGATATTCTTTGTGTTTGACTTTAAAGTAATGTTTGGAAAGATTTTGTATTTCCATGGGTATTGAGTTTCGCACGGAAACACTCTGATACCTGTGCCACGTTGCAAGTGGTTAGTGTGATAAAGAGGAATATGCAATTTGTTTTTGTTTCAACTAGATCTGGTAAAACGGTGGGAAATTTGCAAGGATTTTTGGAAAAGATGATAAAATACGGAAAAGGATGGCAGTTTGTCATGTAAAAAATCATGAACTAGTTTGGCAATTTTAAATTTATAAAATCAGAAAGTTTCAGGATTTTCAGCTGATTGTAAAATGGAGTTGGGCTTTCTTGGATAGTACCACCACCTATAATCTTAACAGCTTTATTTTGAAGACTTGCTAGTTTACTCATATACAGTGCTGTTCGAAATTATGAGACCACTTGCAATTTTTTTGACAATTTTATTTTCACCAAGTCTTAGAAGTGTATTTTTACTCACAACCCCTACATGTTATATATTGATGAACTCAGAATTTAAAGCGGAATTCGTAGATACAATTTTATTTTTGTGCAATAGGTTATTGAAAAAATGAGATGAAATTAAACAGGTGATGAAAATGTTCCTACCTACTGACTGAGTTTGCTAGGACATTTTTTTTATGTATTTGCCATGAGAGAAGACTTTAAACCACTAAAAACGACAAACAATCTTCTCTTGGCTCTTTTCAACATTTGATGGCCCTGAAAAGGATCGTTCTTGCGACTTTTCATTATTAGTACTTTGTTGGAAAGCCTTTATTCTGAATCACTGCTTTTGCATCGTCTGGGCATGCTCTGCATAAGGTTGCGAAGTTCTTCTGGTGTAACAATGTGATGCCAGGCTTGAATAATATTCTCAATCAGCTCTCTCTTGTTGGATGGCTTATTTTTGGCAATGATTACGTTAATTCTGTGCCATAAATTTTCAATAGGGTTGAGATCTGGTGATTTCCTGGCCAATTCATCTGGGCCACCCTATGAGATTGCATCCACCTTTTCACTAACTTTGCTTGATGGCAGGGAGCATTGTCATCTTGAAATATCTAGTATTCATCCAGAAATAAACTTCGGGTACTGGCAAGCAATTTTGTTTCCAACACAGCAGCCTATTTGTTGGCATTCATCATCCCCTCACAGCTGTGCAATCTTCCAATGCCATTTGATGCCATACAACCTCAAATCATCACAAATAAATGCTTACTTACTTACTAGTTGGATGCTTGATAGTAGGCGAAATGCACTGAGGGCTAAACGCTTCATGAGGTCTTCTTTGAACAAAGTTGTTTCCAGCATGATTTTGGATAGTAAAGGTGCTCTCATCACTAAATATGACGTTATCCCAATCCTCACTTGTCCAATTCAAATGCTTTTTTGCCCAAGCAATCCTGGCTTTTCTTTGCTTTTCCGATACTTTTGGTTTCTTTTTCGCTTTGCATCCCCTCAAACCACTTCGTAGCAATCTTTTTCGAATTGTTGATGTTGACACTTCCACACCTGTACTTTGATGCCATTCTTGGCAAAGATTAGAGCTGGTTAGACGTCGATTAGATAGGGAGAGTCTGACCAGAGCCCAGTCTTGTCGAATGGTTGATTTCATCTTTCTTCCTCTTGTAGGTCTTTCTTCAAATTTTTCGGTTTCCTTCCATCGCTTTATGGTAACATTAACACCAGTTTTGGAGCAACCCACCTCTGATGCAATCTTTCATTCTGATATTGCTTTTTTTATGCAGGTAAACAATCAAATGCCTCTGCTCATCACTAAAATGTTGAGGCATCTTGACTTCTAAAATGGAACTGAACTTTTCTTCCAGCAGGTATCTGTCAGCTCAAGAATTCCCACCATGAAACATGTTTAGTTATTACATCATAAAGCAGAATCAATTTAAATGGACTGGCTTTGTCGTTCACATTGTTACCTAACATTTTTAGCAGATTTTTGCTTGTAGCAATTTTGGCAATATTTAATATAAACAAAAAGTTCTTCTTTATCATTGCAGATATTACTGAAAGTATAAATAAAAAGTATAAAAATCACATTTGCATCACCTTGTTAAAATTCTGCATTCAATGATATATGACATGTAGGGGTTGTGGTTACAAATGGCATACCAATTCATCTCAAAAATAAAAAAATAGTTAAAATTTTAAGTGGTCTCATAATTTCGAACAGCACTGTAGGGTAGGAAATGTTGACCCCCATACAATCAATCCATCAAGAAGGTGGGGGGTGAAATAGTGCAAAATAAAGTTTACATATTGCCTCCCGAGGCAGCATGGCTTTCAAGCTATATAATATTTCGACACCCCTAGATGATTTGCTTTCAATGATTTTAATATGGTTCTAAAAAATTCAGTTTTGAATCGATCGTAACTCCCAAATATTTGGCAGTTTCTGAGATTGTTATCGGGAAATATCAATTGGGATATTAATACTGCATGTGTGTTTCACGATGTTTTATTAGAAGCTATGTAACTTGTAGTTGATCATTCAACATGGTTCACTTACATCTCAGATCAAACCAAACATTCAAAAATTGTTGTTCACAGGTTTTGCAGTGAAAGAAAATAGTGTAGAATGTGAGGCCTTTTTCCAGTCACTTGACAGGTGGCGGTGTTAGCTTAGTTGGTAGAGCTTTGGGTTAATGATCGAGAGGTTGCTGACTGTCGGTTCAGTTCCCAAACTGACAATGTGTGGTTGTGTCCTTGGGAAAGACATTTTACAATATTTTCCATTAGAACTAAGCAGTCCAGAGTCGACCAATTGTGGTGGCCCAGCCTGACAAAAAACTTGCAAACAAAACCCCAAAGGGAGTGCTTTGCATTGTACCAATTGTGGTGGCCCAACCTGACAAAAAACTTGCAAACAGAACCCCAAAGGGAGTGCTTTGCATTGGTACGGTTGGACAGATGCTGAATGCCTGGTTCATACTCACAAGTAAACGAATGGACAGGTGGCATTCAACTCAAACTAGATCACAAGATCCATTGTCCTCTAGCTGAGGTTCTTTGTCCCTAACATGGTGATTTTAATGATGCATTTTTATTTCACAAAAAATAAATTACTATGGAATTAATTATAGATTACTATTGGTTTAAGAATCAGTTATTTAGTTTTCAAAGTTTGAGCAAGCTGACTTCTCAAAACGTTTTTCAGATCTGAATCACATTTTGAAGTTGTTTTTGAGACTTTTACATTTAAATTCTTTTTTTCAGACTTTGATGAGGACGATCCACTTGCTGGAATTTTATCTGATGATAGTCAATCTCAACCAGAATCTACAAGACAAAGTAGCTTAAGACAAACTATATCCTATTTCAACTGCAAACATTTTACATATCAGATATGCTGCATTTTCATTTAATTTTTGTCATCAGTTTAGCAACGAAAGCAATGGTTTTGTAGTGTAGTTTATGCAGAAAAAAAGGAAAGTAAATGATTAGTTGAACTAGCAGGTCTAGCCATTGGCATAATACAAACAGCCATAGTGAAAAAATAGGGATCACGTCTGTTCGGTGCGACCATTTCGGCGCCACCAATTTCGTTGCTGTACGTTTTCTGCACAAATCGTTTCGGCGCCAATTCGGTGCTCTTTGACTGTTCACTTATTTAGGGTTTGGGTTAGGGTTAGGGCTTTGGGTTAGTGTTAGTAAAAAGCACAGAATATTGGCGCCGAAAAGGGCCGTGCTGAAATGGGCGCACCGAAAAGTTGTGGACCCGCAAAAATAGTAGTACAAAGAGCTCTGAAATCAAAAGCAAATTGTTTCACTTAACTGTAGGAACAGAAAAAATGGAAAAAACCATAAATGGTGAAAACAGTGATGGTTTATTTGGTGATGACAATGACGATCTTTTTGCAGCACTTGGGCTTGATGACGAGAAACCAAACACACAAAAGTAAGGCTAGTAATTATCATGCATGAATTGTACAGTGTAGTGTACACTTGTACAGTATAGAACTTAAAATTCTTTCCCGTTATTGCAAAAGTATGGTCTAGAACATAGTCAATTAATCATACATACACCTTAGTTCATTTTCAAACTTAAAACCAGTTAACAAAACACAATTACAAACATACAAAACAAATATATATGCTTAATTTCACTTGTTGTTTGAACTAGCTTTTAATGCACCACACATTGAAGACTTGTTTAAATTTCATTTAAATGTCTAAAAGGCGGTTTTGTATTAAAATCTCTTTGTATTTTTTTGCTATACTGGATATTTTTGACTTCAGTACCTTTGCAAAGGAATCCTTGCTTCAGAAAATGTGCAGATCTAAGAAATATGACGTCCAAGTAAATCATTATGTGGCTTTTACTGATCATGCTTGTATGCACAGAAGTAAATGTGATATCTTTTTCAATGTAAATTCGAAAGAGAAAATTGGCATAATGCATGCAATGAAATGACATGCATATTTCTGCGCATAAATGTGTGTAGAAATAGGTGTCAGAAAAAGCGTGATAGGTAAAAGCTGCTAACAAGACAATTTTGTATTACTTAGGTATTTATTCTTTGTCTTACTGCTTGAGTAGAACTAGGTTTATTTTTTTACTCAGATTTTTCGGTCAAATGTCCAAATTTGGACAAAATTTTTCAAATGTTTCAGCATTTATTGGAGTCCTTTTCGTCATTTCAAGCATCAATTTAGCTTTTGCATGCAAAATTATGCGAACTCTTTTGTTAATTCTGACCGAATCGGTTTTAATTTATTTTCAGTCATTCACCAAAAATCTAGGTCAATACTGTATTTTCTTGAATAGAAACCGCCCTTGAATAGAAGACGCCCTGATATAGAAACTGCATGAATTGATTTTACAAAAGCAGTAGAAGCCGCCCTTGAACAGAAGCCGCAACAGACAATAAATTACCCACTTCTTTATAAACGAACAATGATAAAACCGCTGATTAGCGGTAGGGTAGCACAAGAAAACCTTGTTTATGAGTGTTTACAAAAGAGACAATAAAATTGCAGCTGACTTACTGTATTGCTTTCTTGTCATTTATGGCAGATAAATTTGAATGCCCACTGGGCACCAATTTCGAGACGCAAACGTTCACGTAAAAAAATAAAAGCCGCCCTTGGATAGAAGCTGCCCCCGAACAGAAGTCATACAAAATGTTTAAAAATAAAAGAATAGTAGCCGCAGTTTCTTTTCAAGAAAATATGGTAATCAACAAACGACCGATAAAAACAAAACTAAGAGTAGAAAATTCAGCAATATGGTGGTAGTGCTTATTTTGGTAGTTGTGTTACTAATAAGGAGTAATTTGAGTGCTTACTATTGTTTGAATCGGTTTTGCAATTTACAAAATAGTATTTTTTAGTTTCATAAGATGTTGATTTGTAGCAAAGAGAATGTTAAATCCTCGTTCGCTAGTTTATTGGACACAAAAAATACCTCTCCCCTAACCCAATCAAGATTATCTTCCTCTAAACCATCGAAATATCATTTTGACAAGGATGGAAATTTAATAACAGGTATTAGTACTACTTTCTAATATGATACACACTTAAATCAATTTCTGGTCTAGTAACTATTTTATGAGTTGAAAACAGCTCTGCTAGCTGGTTGAAAATAATTTTTTAGTGTTCAGATTGTATTGTAAGAGAGTGCATTACTTAATTTTGTTTGGTTAAACCTCAGTTTCATTTGTCTATGCCTTATGGTGTGAAGCATCCAGGTAGGCTTATGTGCAAAAACTAAACAAACAACTGAAACATATTTTCATCAAATTTCAGATTTCTTTGACCTAATGTTTGTGCGATATTTTATTTCGATGTTCAAGAGATCTCCTCAACAGCGTTATTAGTGAAAATCTAATTTCTTAAAAATTAGAATATCCTACCTACTCAGGAGCGCTCGCTGGTTGGCATTTGCCCCCTCCCGCTTAAAATTAAGATGTCAAGTATTTTTTTATGTTTAAGTTTGCAAAATAAGTGTAAATATGACTATCTAAACTAAGAAAACAACTCTTTGTGGAGCTTTTTTGTTTTCTTTGCTTTGGTGCAGAGGGCAGGGGCAAAAGGAACAGGATTGTCCATTTTACATGAACTATATCATACAGCATTTTCTTAAAAGCGAGCATAAGCAATAATCAAGGATTAAGCATCTCAAATTTATGCTGTTTTTAAACAAACACTAAAATAACATTTACTCTGCCATTAAATTAATTTTGCTCAAACCGAAATCAAAACCAAAGTTGTGATCAATAGCATATAGTCGGGGGGCTGTGCCCTCCTGCATTGGCCTGTTGACCAAAGTGCAAGATAAAAAAATGCCAAAATTTTTGTCCTTCTGAGGCAGTCTTTTGCAGTAATATGGCCTCTAAAGTGGTTCAAAGCCACTTTTAAAACATTTATTATTGTTTTTTTTTTAAGGAGCATTAACTTATTTGTTAAAAATATTGTTTACAAATTAATCGATAAAAACTTCAAAAGATCGCTAAAAATAAGCAGTAGAAATTGATCAATTAATGTGAAATGCTAAACATAAGCTTCATAAAAAAAAAAAGTAAAGGGGGTGCTATGCAGCATTTAATTTATTTAAGTTCTTGGAATTTTGGACTTGACCTTTGAATAACGTGGGGACTGGGGGTTTGAAGGAGCTGAGCTATTTATTCTTTTAAATGGCTTTCAAATTGTATCAATTTAGTTTTATAAATGGCTCTAAAAAGATGTGAAATTTGATTGAAATAGTGTTTAAATGGCTATTTTTTTCTGAAATATCACAAAAGTTGCCCAGTAGCTAAAGTTTTGTCACAAGACCCCGGCCTGTGATATGTTTTAGTTGCACCTGTTTGCTGGGCACACTGCCCAATTGAGGCATTTTGCAAAAAAATTCAATGTTTTTAGGTTAATTAAGCCCCCTTAACAAAATTTAGGTTGCAGTCAGGCTAAGTTCTAAATTTAGGTTCAGTCGTTGCAACCAACGAGGCTAAGGGAGCTTAGCTTAACCTTTCCCTCTATTTCATGTCACTTTGAAAACTTAACTCATGGTAGGGTAGCCTGGTGGGTGGGGGGGACTAAAGCCCCCCTCCAAGTAGCCTGTTGACCAAAATGCAGAATGAGAAAAATACCATGTTTTTAGCTCTTCTAAGGCTGTTTTTTGCACTAGAAGGGACAAAAGAGTTATTTAAAGCATCTTTTGAAACATGTGTTTAGCAGGGGGGGCTAATTTGCCAAACATGAAACTCAAAAATCAGTAAAAACTTTTTAAATGGTCCAAAAATAAGCAATCAGATTTGATCGCTGGTGTAAAAATGCCAAACATAGGTTTCATCAAAAAATGAATTATAAATTCAGGAATAGGGGGGCTATTCAGTACTAGTTAATTACCAATTATTTCTCTCAAAAATCTCTCCATTAGCCCCCCCCAATTATTTTTCTGTATAAAATAAAGACAAAAATAGATCGCTCAGTGTGAGTTTATCAAATTATTGAATTTTTTGATTTGCCAGCATGTAAACAAAAGAACTAAAATTGCAGCATTAGCCACCTCTTATATAGCCCATTTTATGCAAACGATTTAATCATGTCTGCACTGCCAAGTTCTATGCCACGTTGTAAAAGCATTATTTTTTATCGAAATAGTCCTAAGATAAAGTTATATTTGCAAAAAAATGCAAAATTTTCGAGCGCTGGGGGCTCAGCCCCCAGTCCCGTGTGTCTCCAGCAGCTGGGGGCTCAGATCCTAAAACATTTCCCTCCCTTCCCCCATTGCGAATTTCTTGCTACGTGCCTGGTCACATGAGAGAACGTTTAAACGTGGTTTTAATTTGATTTGCAAATAAAGAGGGCTAAAAGGTCTGATAAATTTGAGAATTTCAAATAGATTCTTGATCTCAGCAACTTTGTTTTTTTTCCAGTGGACTTAAAAAAAACGTTCGAAATGTGATCCAAATGACGTTAAAGTGAATATTTTTTTTTTCAAGAAACTACTAAGATTGCCCAGCGATTGAATTTCATCAGGGTGCTCAAAATGCCGTCCCAATTGAAACATTTTATGAACAGGTTTTTGGTTCATCTAAATTTTTGGTTCAAACCCTTAGCAAAATCCTGGTTGCAGCTGTCAGGTTTTATTTAATCCAGTAGATTATAGATACATTGCTTGCCCCCCCCCCCTGAAAAAATTCTCCACGAGCCTCTTTATGTACCTTGTAAAAGTATTCTGTTGCAACACTAAGTTATGCTAAAGCCTGGTATTCAGGTGCTTTCAAACCAGTTGTGAAAGATACCTTAGACATTATTTTACAAAACATGAAATTTTCATTGGCAACGCTGTCAGGAAGATCTAAGTTTTGAATTGAAATATCTCAGCAACTATTAGTCGTAGAAAGCTGAAATTTGGTCAAGGTATGTTTTAGATTATTCTTTATTTTTTGCACATAACCCTAGCTGGGTGCTTCACCCCCCTTAAGTCGATCAATTATCGTTTTACAGAGTGATTGACATTAATTTGTTGTCACGGAACAGTCCTAGTATTGACAAATTCAAGTTTGTTTATTGACGCCACTAAATAAACAAAAAAACAAAACAGATAAAACAGAGAACGAATAGTGTTGTTATTAATGAAGAAAGCAGCGCCTGAGTGACGGCGAAGTCTCAAAAATCCGCATGTAATTTGTGCTTCTGCAGCAGCTATTATTAGTTGTATAGTACTGTAGCTTCTTGATTTTCAGATACCGGCATTTGTATGCTGTCTTTTTTGTTTTTCAGAAAAAACTACTGAAGCGGCAGACCTATCGTTTGGTTCTTACCTTCCATCATCTGTTACAGCTGGCCAGCAGCCCACCAGAAGCAGGTGAGGAAAATATCCGATTGAAGCAGTGGAAAAAAAACAGTTGCATTAGATCAGCTTTGACAACATTTGGATAAGTTAATTTTCAAAACGCCAGCAATAAAAAGAATGTAGTTGGTATTTTTGGTTCTTTGTTTCGAACGGAGAATCATTCGACTTCTAGCTCTGAAGTTCATTAGGAGTCGTTAAGAAAATTTTTAATTTGATATACGAAGAGTGAACGTGGCTTTTTTGAGTTCAACTTCTTGTTTTGTAGATGTCGGTTCAACTTCTTTTTTTATATTTTCTGGGTTCAACTTTTTTTATCTAGTTTTTGACTGCTTAATTTTGGCATTGTGGTTTTCTAAACTACGTTTTCCAGTTGTGACCTTTGGTTTCAGGCAATCATCTTTTGTGAAAAAAGACAGCTTCTTGGACTTTCTAAATTCGGATGTAACCTCAAACACTAAAGTTGAATCAAACAACGGTAAATTTTAGTTAACAAATTTATCTATTCGTTTTCAACCATCTACAAAAGTACTTATCAACTCATTTTTTGAGACATGTGAAAAGTTGTGCTAAAAAAAGATGTATGACGATAATTTTTCTTGGGAGTGGAAAAACCAGAAATGTGGTTACCGAATCCGAAAAACACTTGCGAACTACTTAAACATTGACTAAAGGCTAAATCAATGGAGCAATCTAAAATGAGACCAATCGCATAAGGGTGGATTAGCGCTGACTTCATCCTTTTAGATCCAACCATTGTTCCGCTTCAAATACGACTGTGGGACCTCTAATGTTATCATTTTTATTGACAACCCTGACGTTAATAGCATTAGCGTCGTTAACGATTCCATCCCAGTTTTAACGTAAAGCAACACTGCTATTAGGCTACTGCATTGAGTCGTTTCGCTGCGCACTAATCAGTTTGATCTTGTCAACAGAACAGATCCGAGCTGGAAAAAGAGTAAACTGTATGGTAGCCTAGGTAACAAACGTCCAAGAACAAGCGAAAGTATGGGTAGTAGAGTAGTACGCCATTGTAACTTAGTTGGAAAAGTTTATTCTGAGCAAATACAATAGGCCTACCCAGGTACTGGTAGTCTTATCATCAGGTATGAGTTTGTACTTTGTAGCCTAGTAATAAAATCCTTATTGCTAGGCTAGGTTATAATTGAGACAAAAATGTATCTGACAGCTTGAGTTTTACTTAGATCTCTAGGCTACTAAGCAGTGTACTGTGCTTTTTCAGCTCGGATCTGTTGTGCTGGCAAGGTTAAACTGATTAGTGCGCAGCGAAACGACACAACTCAACATTTATTGCGTCCAACTCACTAGCACTTAAATAACCCTAAACACATAATCGATTAAAGTACAAAATTGACAAGAAAGGACAGGGGGACTGCGAAGGGACCGTTAAGTCTTCGAGCAAGCAGCCACCCTTGGTTGGTTTGCAATTTGCCAGTTATATTTTAATGAAAGCCAAGAGCATTTAGATGTCACTAGCTACTTGTTTTGTTTTACATCAGCGTATTCAACCAAAATCATCTGCAATGTTCATCAGTAATTTGCAATTAGCCGGTCTTTGTGATTAGTTTTGAATTTCCGAAAAGTGTTTTTCCTTTAATCGGAAGGAATATTGTTCCAAATAATGACACCTTTATGTTTGATTGAACATTACATTCGTTGGTTTTATAAAGTGGAATGCGGTAGTTGCAACCAGTCACTTGTCGCCTGGTGTATATTGTGTGGATTTGATTTAAACCAACAAAATAATTTTGGAAGTTCAAAAGAAGTTCATTACTCAAATGTCGATGGAGGAATTTACCTCATTCAATGTTGATTAAGTCGTTTATTTTGAGGATATTTAGTTTCTTAAAAGGGCATTAGAGTCAAGTTTTTCACTCTTGATTAAAACGTTTGGAAAAGCCTCAAATGCATCCTCAACAAACTTGAACTTTCTACGTCTTGTTCTCAGGATATTGCTGTTCAAAGTTAACAATTTCCTCTTACTTCGGTGTTGCCATTTCGCCAGCATTGTGACAGAAGATTAGCTTTTGGAAAGTTGGCTTGAATTTACTTGAAATGCAGTTAATTTACAATTCGGATCCTTAGCTTTGTTTTGGCAACTACTTTACTGCACAAGAGTCGTTGAAAATTACAAACATGCAGCAACTTTTTGCAATTTTGTCTGTAGTTGGCAACCCTGGCAAAATTTCTAAGGGGAAATCTAAATTGTCATATCTTGGGAACGGAAGGTCATAAAAAACTCAAATTTGGTGAAGCTGGTCTTCAAATTTGTCAAAATTTTTTGAAAGAAAACCCACCAAATACGTTTTGACCTGAATGCCCTTTTAAATGCTGTGGTATTGCCTGGCAATGGCTTAAACCTTCTATTAATTTTATTGGTTTATTTTGAAGTGTTTGTAAAGGATTTGGGTAAGTAGAAAATGTAGAAGACCAAGCAGAGATGCAGTAAATTAGATGAGGGTGAAATAGTGTATTGTACAAAAGAAGTAGATAATTTTTGGTTAATAGTGTTTTGACTTTGAGCATTACACCTAGGGTTGTGGAAAGCTTAGAGCAGAAGAAATTAATATATTTAGTTTTGCGTGTGAGTCGTCATCTATTTGTACACAAAGATGTTACCGGATTTAGACAGATTAATTGTGGAGCCGTTAAAGAGAATGGTCAAATTTTAAGAAGCTTTATCATTGCATTTTGGGGGTATAATCAAGGCTGAAAGTTTTCGAGCATTAATGCGCAATTTGTTAGCAGTTATCCATTTAGAAACAGTTTTTAAGTCAGAATTAATTATCTCTTGCAAGTTTTCAAGTTTTGTTGAACTGAAGCACTGACAAGTATCATCTGCAAACAATCGAGTTGTTAGTAATGTGCAATTGATTAAGTCATTGATGTAAATTTAAAAATAGTAGTGGGCCTAATTAAAAGTCGTACTAGGCCTAAAAAATAGTAGTGGGCCTAGTAAAAATAGAAGTGGGCCTAAATGCAGTAGTGCACTGCAGCTGGGCCTAAATGCGACTCAATGCAATAGCTTAAAGCGTATTGCTTTAGGTTAGAACCAGGATGGCGTCGCTAACGACGCCAAGGCTATGAACATCGGGGTTGCCAATAAAAGTTATACCATTAGAGGCCCTTACGTCGTGTTTGAAGTACAATGTCTCTAAAACGGCTGGGTCAAAAAGGAAACAGTCAGTGCCAATCTAGTCTAATAGGATTCACCTGACTTTAAGACTGACAAACACCCCAATTGATTTTGGCTTTAGTCCTCGTTTAACTCAAAGAGGATGCTTTACATTAAGGTGATTAGACACTGTGTGGTTAAGGTTAAGTTGGCAGCATGGCTGACCGCATAATCTGGATTCAACTCGCATTCTGATCATGTTTTTACATCATTGGATAAGGCACTTTACGATGATTATCTCTGCTAGGTAGCTTCGCACAAGTAGCAAGTTCAGTGATCGAAATTCGACAAATTCCACATGAACAATGGGTCACTCGAAAAGTCCTAAGCAGGTGCGGATTTCTTTAAGCAAGAAGCAGTTATCGCAATGAAAAGTATGTGGATCATCCAACATAGAGGAGGATAAATGTGCCATACAGCAACAAAAATTCAACAACTTGACAAATATACATGCGCAGAGTGCATGATTTGAAAACCTGTGTTTCGTTACAGACAACATTTCTCAACGGCCTCCGAGAACGCCATCAGATTTGCCTCCCAGACGGCGAAGCAGGAATGCTGATTTTCTGGAGCTTGGTGATGAAGTTGATCTGGACGCTCTTATCGGGGAGAAGGAGTAAGAAAATTTTATCTCAATTACTTCCTCGATATTTTATAAACTAAGGTAAATTTTTTGCTCAAGCCGATTAGCGGATAATTAAATTGTAATTGCATCTTGTTCACCGACTTGCCTCGGCCAGGAAGCAGAGAAGAGATCTCTTGGTCTTAGAGTCTAGTTGTTACCTGTCTACCGTACACGGCAAGGCTTCACACTGTTTCTTTTAATGCAGAACGTCAAGCAGGAAAGCTGTGAATACCAACTTCTAGTTTTTGTTTTGACCCAACCTGGAATCGAACCCAAATCTACCGTTTCCGTACAAACGCTATATCCACTCGGCCACTGATCGGCTTAAATTGGTCATTACGCTATAAAGCAAAACCATTTCCGAATATAAAGTATATCTGTAGTGTCTCCGAGTGACGACCAGAGTCCAGCTTCCACACTGTGCACTGTATAAGATTTTACGTTTCGACTTGTGCTGCTGATGTCTTTTGTTTTTCCTTTTTAGTAAAACGGAATAATTTTGCTGCATTGAAGAAACTAACCCACTCAAAGCAGACGTGCATTTATGTAGCAAAAGCTGTATAGCAACTGCTTTATTTTGTTTGTTACTGCAACGAATTTATGTAATGCTTCAAGAATATTAAATTTTATTGTAATTGTAGACCCACTGCAGCTGGGAAGCCTCCTAGCGTTCCCATTTCAAGAAGAAAAGATGAAACCAAAGTAAATATTTCTTGCTTTGATTTCTACCCGTCTAAGTACACGCTGAACTTAACAGTTGATCAGCTTCGCAATTGGAATTGCCGTATTTAGTTGCCAAGTTTCCGGACCCTGGACTCGGCACAGGAGATAATAATGTTGTTCTGAGGAGAAACCTAGTCTTTATTTGAAGTTGAAAATTATTTTTATCTACATTTTAGTTAATGTCTAGCATTATTACGATTAGATATGACATAGACCTTATGTTTTCGATAGAAGACCGAAGACTTTTTAATTAGTCAACCACCAGCATCTCCTACCACTTCGAATTTCTCAAGAATGTCAACGCCGCCAACTGTCACAAAGCCCCTTCCCACCCCTCAGCCAATCTCGTATGTAATCAAAGTCTTTGGTGAATGTATTGAATGATTCATCTTTTTAAAAGAATGTTTTATTGTTTTGTTTTTTTTCATCAAAATATGGCACTTTTAATTAATTTTGGTTTTCAAAAAGTCTTTTATTGCTATCCAATATTTTGAATTTGATGAGCCAATTTGAAATTCTGTTCCACTTTAAACAATAAAAAAAAACTTTTTAAAAGTTTTCTATGAATGTCATCGATTCTTGTAAAAAATAGATGGGATTTGAATGCTGAAGTTAGTTTATCGCAGAGTTTTGTTTTAGTGGTCTTCTTGGCAGTACGTTGTATAAGTTGTGCATATTACGTTTTTCTATTGTTGTTTTTATTGTTATGTCTGTATGGTCTAAAGAAGAGTATTGATGCTTACAGAAGAAACACCACATCTGCACTTTTGCAAGAAACACCAACATTCTTTGAGGAAAGCGTACAACCGTCGCCAGTTTCTGTGTCTAAACCTTCTGTCCCTCCTGCAAACTCTAATTTTCCTTTTGAACAGAAACCACCTGTGGTAGCAAGTAGGTATTGATATATTTTGTGTTGTTTTGCTATTTTAGGCAAACGTTTTGCTAGAAATAGACTTAAGCTGCAAAACTTATTTGGTAATGTGCAATTATACTGTAATTTGCTTTTGGAAATATTCGCTAAACTTCAAAGAACAAATTTTTCCAGAAGGAGCAAACAATTTCAGATTTTGCAAAAACTGGTTTTTTCGTTGTGGACTTGGTGGAATTTCAAATAAATACTGCTCCCATATTTTGGACCGCATGAGACATGGAAATCGCTTGTCAAGTTCCCCATGAGACTAAGTTTTCTTTACCGGCCACGGACTGGAACCAAACACTCGATTGTCACGTAGAACATAATTCATTAGTGAAATACAGGTCAAGGATTTCGAACAAGCATGCCGGAAAACGTCGGACAAGTTCCAATTTTGCCGAATGGGATTTCACAAAATGACACGAGTGCGACATTGCGCGAACTGCAAGCCGGATTTCAAACCGATCTTGAAATAGCGAAACAAGCATATGATAGCAGAATAGCGGTTAGTTAATAAATAAATTGTGATATTATCCCAAAATTCGCTGGGAAGATAATTTTCAGCATTATACGATTCGAATTGTTTCGCTTTTTTCTTACGCTAGTAATTGGCAGGTTAAAGATTTCAATTAACCGATAATGTCTTGATTTTAAAAGTAGCTCAAAATCACTGAAATTTGAATGTTGAAATTGCAAAATTTTAATGATTTTTAGCAATTTTTTGTTCCATAAGCCTAACGTAACTTCTCATTTTTCGAAATCGAAATGTTATTGTAAGATAAATTTAAATGCCCTACCGGTATTTTCCATAAGAGCCATAACTATTTTGACGAAGAAAAACAATGATACTCGTTATATATATTATGTGTACTACTAATCCGTTGTGAAATTTTTGTTCAATTTAGATTTTATTTAGTTAATATGTTTGGTATTTGTTCAAAATATTATTTATATATTTTTGTAGCCCCTCCCAAAAAAGCTATATATTTTTGTAGCACCTCCCAAAAAAGTTTTTGAAAAAAAAATTGAAATAATACTGATTTAGATTTTTTTAAAATCCGATTTTTATCAATTCTGACAACAGCCTTTATTTCCAGTAGTCTACATGCTAATGTTAACATTTACACCTTACATTCAGTGTCTTGGCTTCAGGATAAGGCTTTAATCGAACTTTTTCTCGCTTTTTAATTTTGCTCTTGAAGTTAATAATGAGTTTCGTTTTTTGGACAAGTGAAATATTTTTCAAGGCTTTACATTCTGCCGTTGCCGACATCCGAATACGAGCTGAGAGGGAGGTTGAAATGATGACGGAGTCTTACAACATGAGAATGGAAGGTGTCCGGACGCAAATACGAGATCAGCTACAAGAGGCTTCAGAAAAAGATGTACTCGAACAAGAAGAAATGAAAAGGTAATTTAAAATGCCAATTTTCCAATGTCAGATTTGGTTGAATTTTTTGTTACACTTAAAAGAGCATTCAGGACGTTTTTTATTTAAAAAATTTGTCTGTAAAACCATGGTAAAACAACTTTCGCTATTTTTTAGAATTTTTTGGCACCAATTTTGATTCTCTTCCGCCAAGGAATCAATAGATAATTACAATTTTTTCCCTTTAGACTAGGGAAAAACGCTTTTCGAACAATACCAAACCCAACGCCAACGGAAGTGCGTCAAAACCGTTCCAAATGACTGACTACAGCTGCAGCTGTCAAGGCAGTGGCTTCGTGGGTATCTGCTGATCAGTGATAACTGTTCTGTAGCAAACCTTTACGAAAAATGTTTACTAAAATGCTTTGCATTGAAGTTTGTAATTGCATAATTACCTAATTAAAAAACTAACTGGCCTTTTGACCTTTAGGCCTAAACTAATCGTGCAGTAATGGTATAAAACTTACTGGCTCACTAACTGAATCTTATTGGCTCACTAGCAATGTTTAGCCTTCAACATGCAATCATTTAAAATAAAAAAAATTGCAAAAATAGTAAATGTCATTAATAAACTACTGCACAACGTTCATTAATGAAAGAGAGAAAATAGAAGAAAAAGGTTGTAAAATGCGACAGTAAGCTGCTGTCAGAAACTTGAACTTGTCAGAAAAATATTGCCTTTGATTGTATTTGCTATGCAACTGACAATAACATAGGCTGTTTGCTTACATTCTGTTTGACTCATTAAATTTCAATAAAATAGTAGGTTTTGCTTTGTTTGATTTAGAAGCACTGTGACACTTTAGATTACGATCACTGCATTTAACTGCTCTTGAGGACACCAGATTGGATTATGAAGACAGAATTAAGAGAATGAAAGAAGCTCACAAGAGAGATATTGAATCCCTCAAATCCTCAACTACTTTTATCAGGTAAATATTGCTGGTTACTTACATGGCGCAAATTTTGAAATTGAAGTCGTTTAGTCGCCTAAATTAAATAGCAGTAATGTACTTGTTGTATCGTCAGAAGCAACAGTAGGCACTATTTTCATCTTTTAACTCTCTATGCGAGCTGAGGGAAACTAAAAGTTGAAGTGCTACCCCATCCTGCGCAGTTTTTTTTTTTTTTTTTCTTGTAGCAATGGTTATCTGCAGAACAAAAGAAAATTAGCAATCTTTAATCTGTTAAACTGATGCTTGTGCGAGGCAATCGAAAATGAGACGTTTCCGCCAACTCTCAGTGGGATTGGATTTGTTTTTGCAGCCACTCCGCAGAGTGTGAAACCCGTCCCAAAGTTTTCTTGTTTTGCAACTTACTATAGGTTTGCAGCCCGGGGCCTAGGAGTTACCTTTTTTTGCATGCAAGCTACAGTTGGTTGAAACAACCAAAAAATCCCATGTGCGTTCAGTTTTCCGCGATATTTAGTCAAGGCTTAGTATCATACTTTTATCGTAATTTCCATCTTATTTTACCAAGTTGCCTTGGTTGGGAGAGAGCGGAAGGACCTCTCTGTCTTTGAGTCAAGTTGCCACCTGCCCACCCGTCTTCCACTCAAGATGGAGGCTTGACGCTGTCCCTCTAATGCTGAATGCTAAGCAGGGAAACAGTGAATTTCGATTTTACTGTCTTTGGCTGGATCCGACCGGGAATCGAACCAGAGTCTACCGTTTCCGTAGCAGACTCCACTCGACCACTGATCAGTTCAAATTATTGCTGATGCAGGGATCTTGATGGAATGACACGAAAAGTTGACGAGGCCACAAACCGAGTGGAACAACTGGCTGCTAAGCACGACGCAGCTTGCAACAACTTTGAACAAAAATGGACAAGCATGGCGTCAGACAATAAACGAATACTGTCAGGTACTAAATGATGGCTGTTAAGTTGAAGGATGTGATTGATGCAGAAAAATCAGCTTTGCTAACAAACTTTTTTTGTGACTGCCCAGTAAATGTTTCAAATGTCAGTCTTGGAAAATTGTTGAAAATGGATCAAAAGTTCAATGCTATGATTTCAAACATAAAATAAAAGATTTATCTTTGCCAGGTTTTCAAACCCAGATAGAAGAAATACGTAACAACAGTTTTGAGATGCAAAATAACCTGCAGCAAACCGTGTCAAGGTAGGTTTTGAAGAGCATTAAAAACAATTTCGATGGAGCTAAAAAAGCAGTTTTTACGACGACCCTGATCTCATGATCTGTCTTTAACCCGAAACCTGGTCATGTTGTTGCGTCCGTGGATAAGACGCATTACTATATTTATCTCTGCTTAGTGGCATCGAACAAGTAGCAATTTAGCGCACATAAATTAGAAGAAGTTCACAGGAACATTGGATCATTGGAAACTTCTAAGCAGGTGCGGATTCCTCCAAACACAAAAGTATTTATCGCCGAGAAAAATGTGCGGATCATCCAGAAGTTAGCGTCTGACGCTGTCCGGTGACAGGAGGGTAAATATGCGCTATAACAACAAGTTATATGATTGCACGTTATTGTTCAAAGTTCAATATCAATGCAATTTTCTGTGCAGAATTGTAGGCGTAATGAGAATAAATTTGATTAAAACAGCTTAATTGATTCTAGATCTACCATTTTAAAACTATTCAAATGATCAGAGTAACTAAATTACCTTGTTTTTACAGATTAGAAGGTAATATGACAGAGATTAGCCGAGCTATGCGTGAGACAACATACCATTTGCAGGTAAAAATTTGGTTTGGTTACTGTACACCACGGGGTCTATTTCGTCACGCGCAGGTTTGTAACCTTGCGTGAGCAAGTAAATGAAGCAATCAGCAAGTCTGGTATTTTCTAAACTTGCTTTTTGTTCTCAGGGCGAATTATTAGTCAATCCTACTTTGATAGTTTGTTTTCGATTTTTTATTCCGTTTCGTAAATTAAGGCTTGGTCTTCACTAGTCGTCAAATAGAGTGCGTACGAGCGTGTACTTAGTTGATCAAAACTCGGTAGGCCCGGCCTGCCGATTTACCGGCGTACAAACTGCAGTTGGTTAAAGAACCAAAGCTTTGACGGTCACAATTTTACGCACTGTATAGACCAGGTCTAATGGTGTAGAGTTAGGTTTTAAATAAGAATGCTTTATTTGAATAATGTTATGGTATTGAATTACAACAAATTAGTGGTCGCAGTAAATAAATGGGTGTGACTTTTATTGAAAAATTTTAAGTGAAAGATTAAAAGAGAAAGAACAAAAATTGGAATATTTATCCGCCCATTTTTTATCTACATTTTTAAGGGTTAAGAGGTTTGGGGTTAGTTTTAGAACAAGGATTTGAGTTTGGGTTAGATTTGGGTCAGATTTAATAAAAAAGTGCATCAAAATTTTCAGTGAAAAGTCTCTTCCCGAATGAATATTACTGTCATCACTTGTTAGATTATTACCTTGGTTTAAATGAACCTAGCCAAGTATTCGGCAATGACAATGGAATTATGAATATAGAAATTGAACTGATGTTGTTTGTTGCACAGCTTGAGCGTAACCGACTTGAAAGCTCGCAAACTGCGCTGGAAAATGAGAAGAGACAACTTCTCCAGCAGGTGTCGGCACAGAGTGCCGAAGCTATGAGAGCTCACGTAAGTTTGTGTAGTGAGTTTTGAAATAACTTCTGCTTTTTTGCCCATTCGACTTAGTGCTAATAACTACAAGTGTTTTGATTTTCATTCGTCGATTTTCATTAAAAAAAATCAAACCTTTTTTACGTTAACGTAGCTACGTTTGCTGTTGGCTAATCTCATCTCGGTGTCCATATAGCACTTGGTTCTCACAGCTTTTTGCTCTCCTAGACTGACGAGCCGTATTTCAGCCGATTTAGAATATGAACTGCAAATCTCCCGCTTTTAAGATATCTTATAAATCCCTCAATAAATTCGTAATACTCGTTTTAGAAAGAAGCGATCGAGATGCGACAGAACTACGAGCGCGACATCCGAGAGGACAACGATCGCTTGCGACAGCGCGAAGATCAGTTGCAGCGTTCCCAGCGAGTTTTGGAGGAGGCTAGGGTTGCCGAATCGCAGCTGGGGTCGGAGCGAGATCAAGAAAGAAGGAAAATGGAAGAGGAGTTAGCGAAAGAGCGAGCTGCTCTGGCGGAAAAAGTGGAAAGAATGGCGGCCCTGGAAGCAAGACTGGGAGTTCAAAAAGATGAATTGGATCGTCGCCAAGCCTCAGTAGCCACGGCAGAGAAAAGACTGGAAAAGAAATTGGGTGACATTGCGATCCGAGAAGAAGAACTGCGTGTCATTGAAGAGGTAAGGTTTAAAACGAAGCTCCCCTAATGCTTTTTTTTTCTTTCACTTCTCATTACCTAGCTATGTTGCTTTGTTTGCTATCTTCAGTTTATTACTCCAAAACGATTAAAAAAAATACAATTTTCTGATAACTCCGCATGATTCTGGAAAGGTTTGTGCCTAAAACGGAAATTTTAATTGCTGTGGGAGATGGCGGTTTTCGATTTTCGCTGAGTTGTCTGTTTGCCGTCGCAATCAACTAGTCACATGCGGAATATGAGGTTGAAAATATGAGAGAGTGATCAAAAATCTCCAACCTTACATCACGGTTAATTGACAACGCCGTAATCTCGTCTCGGTCACACTACGAGTTTCACGGTAAGCGCAATCACATGCCTCAGAAAGTTGAGATAAGAGGATGGCATGGTTTTACTCCACTTATTTCTTTAGAGATCCACAAGAAAACTCGCGGAAAGCACTGCTGCTTTAGAAGAAGCGCAGCGTGTCGACAATGCCCAAGCGTCACGCTTGAGTGAGATTCATGATAACGCGAATGCATTGGCAAGACAGCGACTTTTGTTAGCTGAGGTAAGAAATATGCTGGATTAAAATTTTTTCCTGATTTTTTTTGGCATTTTTCGAGACCTTTTTAATTTCAGGATTGTTCTCGAGAAACGTTGGGTAAACCGCCCCGCGTGTAGTCTATTTTAAAGTCAAAATTACTGGACTTGGAATTTTAGGTTATGGCTAATGATTATTTAAGATTTTTAAATGAAGCTGGAAGTGTTTTCGCGCAGTTCAATAGCGAATTGCTTTTGGTTTTTAGGAGAAGTTTTTTAGCGGGCTTGTCTTGGAAACGGGTGATGTGAGATTCTATTTCCGAGTCTATCATATCGGTCGCAGTGTTGCGAACGGTTCGTTACCATTGTGACAACTCTTTGTTAGAAGTTTGTGTTGCCCAGGCGCAATGTCGTTGTGATGGGTATCACAAACTTGCAATTCACTTCAGGGTGATACAGCGAGTATATAATGATGAATTGATAATACCTCGTATAAAACGGATTGCAGCCAGACGACAGACGCAATTTCGTAATTGATATTAATATTATTTCATCTACAGGAATGGGTCTAACGGATTTTTTTAGGAACGAAAACAAATCATCGAGGATCGAGTGAAGTATCGTCCAAAAGAAGGTTCTCCTGGCAACGTGTCTGTAATAAAAACCCCCGGTCGATTTAATTCCCCCATTATACCCCGGAAAGATCTTTCTTTCTCACCAAACAACACCAATGGTTCTCCCATGGCCGCTTTGTGGATGTTCACGGCGCAACAAGTAAGTTTGAGGTTTTAAAGCTTTGGTTTGATTCTAACCGGCCAGTTGGTCAAGCGGTAATGCGTTTGTCTCTGGAGCGGAAGATCTGAGGTTCAAATCTCTTGGCAGTCAAATCAGACACAGTGTTTGACAATGGCTTGCAGCCGCAGCAACATTTCTTCGAAAGGATCTGTCTTGCCGGGCACAATGACGCGGAGATGGGCCCCGTATACTCGTTACACGCTTCGGCGTATTTCAGCAAGTATTATTAATGAAATATTTGATTAGTTTATGATACTTGTGTTTAGTTGAGCAATTCAGCTATGGAATAACGCAACAAAGTTAAAGTCGTACAGTTTTGTAGTTTGATGAGTCATAGTTTTTTGGTTAAACGAGGACTTAAGGCAAAATCAATGGAGGTATCTAAAGTTAGGCCAATATCAAAAGACTAGATTAGCGTTGACCTTATCCTTCTTTACCCTGCCGTTCCTAAGGTATTTTATTTCAAGCACGACGTAGGAGCCTCTAATGTTATGATTTGTTTGATAACCCTGCGTTGATAACCTTAGCGTCGTTGGCCACGCCATCACTGTTCTAACCTAAAGCAACGGCGCTTTTAGGCTACTGCATTGAGTCGTTTCGCTGTGCACTGATCAGTTTGATCTTGTCAGCGCAACGGATTCAAACTAGGAAGCATACGTCCAAGAACAAGCGAAAGTAAGGCAGTAGAGTAGAAGGCCATTGTTTGCAACTTAGTGTTGAAAAAATTAATTCAAGGGTCACAAAAACTGTAAGCAAATACTATAGGCCTACCCAGGTACTGGTAGTCTTATAATCAGGTTTGAGTTTGTAGCCTACAATAAAAGCCTTATTGCTGGGCTAGGCTATGATTTAGACTGAAACATATCTAACAGCTTGATTTTTACTGAGATCGCTAGGCTACTAAATAGTCTATTGTGTTTTTCCAGCTCGGATGTGTTCTGCGGACAAGATCAGAGTGATTAGTGCGCACTTCGCAGCGAATCGATTCAATGCAGTAGCCTAATAGCGCAGTTGCTTTAGGTTAAAACTGGGATGGTGGTGGTGGTGGTACTACCCGACCGGACCGTGACTATTAGGCGCGGACGTTTAGGCGCCGGGACGTTTAAGCACCTGGACTTTTAGTCGCCGAGACTTTTAGCCGCCAGAGGTAAAAACAATTTTTTTCAAAAAAAAATTTTTTTTTTCCAAAACAAGTTTGTTTTTTTTCAAGAAAAAAATTTTTTTTCACAAAAACAAGTTTTTTTTCCAAAAAACATTTTTTTTTACGAAAAAACATTTTTCTTCCCAAAAAATTTTTTTTTTCTTTCAAATGACAGTCTTTTTTCAAATAAAAACTTTTTTGAAAAAAAAACTTTTTCCAGCAAAAAAGTTTTACTTTGATTAAAATGTTATTATTTTCGAAGCTTTTCATCTAATGTTTGTCAAGAAGAATCGTCAGAATAGAGAGCGCAGGAAAAGGAATGGCAATAGGAAAAAGCCGAGCAGTGATTGGCTGGAAAAGGATTGCTGAGAGAGCGTCATTTGTGTACCACCTTTAAGCTGAACAAGAATTCTTTTTGTCAGCAGAGGGCGGGGTTAGAAGTTTTGATAAAACTGACTTCAAAAGCAGATAGATGGAAGCAGAGTGGAAAAAGTTTTACAAAAATTTGATTTCTTATTGCATTTTTTTCAATAACAAAAAATGTTTTCCACTACTTACTTGCAAAGTTTTTTTTACCTAATCCAGACACATGCGATCTCCAGCCAGCGGTCTCAAATTTTGCTGCGCACAGACACGAGTTGCTTGTGCAATATTGGCACACGCAGCAAGCCGTGTGACGTTTCATGGTTATTTTGAGTCTACCTCAATCAAACAATACAGGACAAACTTTCTCAGGAGCTAAGGATTCATCTCTCGGCAGATTCCTATTTATGGTCTTTACATCTTGTTGTGAATACAGTAAAAGCAATGTTTACATCGATATTTTTAAGCTTAATCTTTACACCTTATTGTAAATACACTTATAGAAAAAACAATGTTAAATTCTTGAAGTCAACTTCTTAAGAAATCAGCCTGAAAGCGAAGTTTGCGTTTGACTAAAACTCATTTTATTTGTGTTTCAAAATTGATTGCTTTTGCTGCTTTTTCGAGCAGGACAGATCAGCTCAAATTTTGTCCCGGGATACAGCACGATGACGAGTGTAATTTGTTCACACTCACGCAGCGACTTTTCCATGTTTTAACTTATATGTATACTTTTCTCCCGAATCTCAGCAATTCTTTTCCAGCCAATCACTGCTCGGCTTTTTCCTGTAGCCATTCCTTTTCCTGCGCTTTCAATTCTGACGATTCTTCTTGACAAACATCAGATGAAAAGCTTCGAAAATAATAACATTTTAATCAAAGTAAAACTTTTTTGTGGAAAAAAGTTTTTTTTCAAAAAAGTTTTTATTTGAAAAAAGACTGTCATTTAAAAGAAAAAAAAATTTTTTTGAGAATAAAAACGTTTTTTTGTAGAAAAAAATGTTTTTTGGAAAAAAAACTTGTTTTTGTGAAAAAAAATTTTTTTGAAAAAAAACTTGTTTTGGAAAAAAAAAATTTTTTTTTAAATTAAAAAAAATTGTTTTTACCTCTGGCACCTAAAAGTCTCGGCGCATAATTGGCGGCGCATAAAAGTCCCGGCGCATAATTGGCGGCGCCTAAACGTCCGCGCCTAAAAGTCGTAGACTGCTACCCGACCCCTTCCGAGGGATGGGGACGCGGAGTTGAGACCCAACAGTTGGGCTACACCCCAAGGTCTGGACCATAGGTCAAGAATAGGGAGAGAGGAGCCAAAGATAGATTTACGAAGGGGTTCAGAGGCAGGACAGTCGAGGAGGAGATAGTTGAGGTCCTGTAGAGGGTGTCCACCGGCACTACAAGCAGAATTCTCCTTCCGACTGATCCTGTGAAGATATGAGGATAAAAGAAGACTATGGCCATGGTAGCGAAGACGGGAAAGCTCACAGCGAATAGGGCGAGAAACAGTGATGCAAATCTTCCGCTTTTCGGCGAAATTCGCCGATTTTTCGACCAAATGGGTCATTTCTGTAAATCGTCCAGAATCGATGAGAAAAATTTTGGGGTATGGGGGAGGGTTGGCAACTGTGAATGCGCGTTCTTTATTTAAAGGAAAAATAAGCTTTGTTTTTGCAACAACAGAGTTACGATTTATGAAAACGTCGTTATTTTTTCGAAGTCACTGCTTCATTGAAAATTTACAGCTTAAGAGAAAAAGCGCTAAAGAGCAGCGCAAGAAAAAAAGGAATTGTAGATTAAGCGAAAATAACAAAGCGTTCATTTTTGGGTGGTTTTCTTCTTACATTTCATCAAAGCGTTTGCCAATGCGTTTACTGCGTAACATGGCAAAAAAGCATAGTGGGTTTTGGAGGAAGAAAAGTTCCAATCTTTACGCGATTTTTTGGTTTGAAGAATGAAGATGCGGATGTTGCCAAAAACCCATTCTACAACTGAAGCCGAGCGTGGCGAAAATTGCTCTTTTTTCTTTGCTACTTGTGACGCGCTGCACTTGACTTGTTTTGATGAGCTGCCAAGGAAAAAAAAAATCGCCACACTTTGCTCCGGTGGAAAATATGCTTTATGTTTTGCGATCCATTTTTTCATTGCAAAAAAAAAACTTACTGAAATTTTAAATTTAGGTTCTTTATTCATTTTCAAAGTTTTTGAACAATTTTATTAAGAAAGCTTTCGTGTTGAATAATGGGTGCAATACAATAAACTGTGCAATATCCATTATGTTGGCCGTTGGGTCACACTGCCAAATAGCGTTTTCACTGTAGGAATAGCTGTAAAATGCGTGCATATTTCTTGCCGTGGTTAGTGTTAAGTTTGGCTGATGTGACAAAGTCGCTGGAATTTTAAAGGTCGCTGTATGCGATTCAGCTATTTCATAATAAAATGAAAAACTGTTAGGAAGTACGAATAGCTCTTTGATTGACGTTACTTCGTAATTTTGATAACTTATTGAAACCTTTAAACTTTGAGAGCGAATAACCTCAAACCTGTTAAATTATCTAAAAAAAGCACAACCTGCTAAAGAAGTAGATAATTTTTGGTAAATAGTTGCTTGACTTTTAACATTATTTATAAGAATTTGATTTTTTTGTTATTTAATTTTATTTGTGTACGTATCTTTTTCCAAGCTAATTGCTAAGGCAGGCGTTGTTTTGATTTAGTTCTTAAACTTTGAGAAAAATCAGTAGAAATGTTCATACATGTGCTTATATAAAATTCTTCTTCAAAAAAAAAACTATTACAGTGGGCTAGTTTAGGGTGTAGATTTGATATTTATGATAGTGTATCAAATTTCTGGTCAAGATAATATAAGTTACAAAACCCAAAAATCATATTGGCATTTTCAGATCAAAAAGTTTTGTTCTTGCGTTTTAATCGATACCTTTTCTTGACATTTAAATTTTGAAAGCCGTCAACCACAAACCTGATCAAGTTAATGGAACATTATAAAATTCGAAAGCGATGTGTTTCAGATCTGACTATCAACAACCATAAAGACGTTTAACGCAATTGTGAAGTTCTTTAGTTCTGTAAAGTTGGATACTTTCGCGAAGTCCCCGGTTATCACTTGCGATGTCATATTTTAGTTTTTCCTAAAATAGATACTTTCCTAAAATTTCGTCAAGCTTAGCGGTTTGGAACCCAAGTCAATTTCTATGCATTGTTTGAGCTTGATTGTATGCGAATCTTCCATAGACAATACATTGTTTAATTAAAATAATTATTGGCTGCTTTAGAAAAACAGGAAGGTGCGCAGTTTCGCCCGTTTTACTTATTTGGTGTTTTTTATCTTACTTGTTGCCTGTCTGCTATTAGGTTCATTCCACGCAATGATGCCCTGAATGATGAATTTTATTCTAAAAATTTTGTAACATATTTATTAATTTCAAACTAAGATGGAATGGGTGTAAAGAATCGATTGCCGTCTTTGGTTGTCACGGGGCCAAAACGTTAATATTAAATTTTTCCGTTATGCGATGTTAAATTTCTCCGTTATGCCACCTTTGTTTATCGCACGATTTTGACTTGATATTTTTAGATATGTTTGGCCCTTCAGTAATAGTAAAGCGGCGTTTAGGTCTGGCAAAAATTGTCTGGTCTTGGTGTGCAGTATACGCGTTCTCTCGGTCGTGTCGCAAATTACGGTAGTGGTGGAGGTAGCTAAAAGCTTGCTATGGTACACTGTTTTTTGAAGATCAAATTGTTGCAACGCTCCCGCAAATTCTCTTGCAGGTTTAGGCTTCTAAATTGCCTTTATAATTTGATTCCCTATTTTACAGGAAGGTGTTTGGATTTTGCAACTTATTCGCCATAGCGTGTTAATGTATATTAAAGTACACGCACACATTGGTACATACTCGTACATCACAATTGGAGTTAAGCAAGTTTAAAATCTGTAGTTTCTTGCGTTCTTCCTAAAGAACTCTTCTGTTGCGGCACTTAGATTTTTGAAACGTAGATAAAAATTTGTTTTTCTAAAGTCAATTGTTATCTTGGCTAATTTGAATTTAGTTTGATTGTTTTTGAATACATGTGTACAGCATGCCTGTATTATTTTGTGGACTTAAGTCTATAGCTACTTATTTTGATCTAAATCGCATTTATTTCTGGGACGTCACTTGCGGCTCTATTTGTACTTCAGCAGTAGTTTCATTATGAAGTCTTTTTGGAGTTCCATAACAATGGCAAACCGTGCTGGAATTGTTTGTGACTTCATTGCGAATTAATTTCTCATAAACAATTCGCCACGATGGCGTAATTAGTTTGAATGCTTTGTGGCTTCACTGATTCTTGGCTGCAAATCTAAAGCGAGTTTGAGTCGCTGTAACTTCGCAACCAATTTCGCAAACGATAATACTGCACAACTTTTAAACAATTGCATACCGCATAGTGCTTTCATGTAATGATGCTATAGAGCGAAGGGCTTTGTGGCGTGGATAGAATTTGGAACACAGGGATTGGACGTGGGCCCCCAAAGGATAGAGTCCGATCAAAGGTTACACCAAGAAATTTAGGGGTGGGATTGAACAAGAGAGGGATGCATAGAAGGTTCAGCCGGGGCTAGAAAGTGGCTTGATGGGGATCTGTAGAGAAAAAGGAGGACTCACACTTCTTTGGATTGAGAGGAAGTCTCCATAAGTTGGACCATGTTTTTAGGACAGTGAGGGAGGATTGGACAACAGAAGATGCTTTGAGCGGGTCTGGGGAGGAGGACCAGATGGCCAGATCGTCAGCATACAGGGAGGCATGGGCACCCCGAGGTAAATCCTTGGTGATGTCATCAACGAACAGGATGAAGAGGACTAGACCAAGTACCGAGCCCTGGGGGACTCCTCGTCTGATACGGAAGGAACGGCTGCGGGAACCACCAATCTGGACTTTAGTTCTACGGTCAGAAAGGAAAGAGCATACCCAAAGAACGAAGGAAAGGGTGAGTTTGAGTGAGAAGAGTTTATGAAACAGAGCAGAGTGCCAGACCGAGTCGAAAGCCTTGGAGAAGTCAGCAAATGCCAAAATGGTTCGGTCTGGAGGCTTTTTCTTTTGGAAGCCGTCCCAGATTGATTGAGACAGAGTAAGAATTTGGTCGAGAGACGACTTACCAGGACGAAAGCCGGCCTGGCAAATGGAGAGGAGATAATTCGATTCGAGATGAAAAGTTAGGCGAGAAAGAATCAAGCGCTCAAAAAGCTTGGAGATGTAAGAGGTGAGAGAAATGGGGCGGAAAGAGAACGGAGAGGAAGTGGGTTTTCCAGGTTTGTGAATGGGGATGATAGTGGTAGGTTTCCAACAAGAGGAGAAGGTGTGAGAGTACCAGGACCTGTTGAAAGAGAAAGAAGGAGGAGTTGTGCTGGCTCAGGCAAATGCTGTAGTAAAGGATAGGCATTAGGCAATCTGGTCAGGGCCAGACGCAGTGGAAGAGGAGAGTTTGCAGATGGTAGTGGAGAGCTCATCCAAGGAGAAGGGGGAGCAGAAAGAATTGTAGAGGGAAGAAGCATCCTCACAGCTAGCTTTCCGGAGTTCATTTATGAACTGTTGTTCGGCTCTGCGCGAGGTACGGGGTGTTGCTTGAGATAGATGTGAGCGAAGATAAGAGGCAAAGTGATTGGCAGTGTCAAGAGGAGAAGTGCAACCGGGAAAAGAAGGGTCTTGGGAGGTGTTCTTTTTGCCCGAGATGGCATTGAGAAGCCTGAAGACAGCACGAGGATCAGAACGGGGGGACAGATTAGAACAGGTGGCTTGCCAGGTTGCGGATTTGGCTCTAGAAATGACTGAGGACGTCTTAGGAGAAGCATCTATGTATCTGAGGCGGTGAGCCTCAGACCGGTGTGCCTCGGAGCGGGCCCTCCGTCGCTCCCGCACTGCAGATTCCGCTTCCTGGGACCACCAGGCTTTGGGGGAACGACCAAGGCGGCCAAAGGGGATAGAGGCCTTGGCAGCTTCGACTAAGAAGAAGGAAAAGGAGCGGGCAGCCTGGTGGATGTTGACTGCGTCAACATCAAGAGATTGGAGATGCTCAACAATATATGATTAGTAAACATCCCAACTGGCCTTTTTGTAGTTGAATTTGAGGGGACGAGTGCTGGGGTGACGAACTGGAGAAAGGTGGAGGACAATCTCTGTGGGGAGATGGTCAGAGCCAAGGCCAGAGAGAGTGCGCCACTCACAGTGGGGAGAGACGCAGGAGCTAACGAAATATCGGGGATTGAACGGTTCCCAGTGGAATGATGGAGGAGCATGGGAGAGGCGGGGTCGTTCAGAATTTCCAGACCAGAGGAAGTGATCCAGCGAAACAGGTCATTTCCGGGCGGGTTAGGGTAATGAGTCTGTCCCAGGTTGGGTGGTGAGCATTAAGTCTCCAAGGATAAAAGTGTCGGGGGAGTTTGGAAGGATGACAGTAGAGAAGGTCCTGGTGCGAGAATCAGAAGGAGTGCTTCTGATAGGAGGGGAGTAGAAGTTATGGAATTGTAAGGGAGAGTGGTTGGAAAAAAGAACTTTAACACAGATGTAGTCTGAGTAGGGGTCCTGGGAAGAAAGAGTGGAGACAGAAACAGGAGAGAAGGCCAGGTCAGAGTGGATAAGAGTGAGGACACCACCACCGGTGTTATGAGTTCTGGAGGAAACAGGGCCCTGTCTGCCAAATGTCCGATCCGTACGGAGGGTAGAATAACCAGGGATTTGAAACTTCTTGGTTGTCGAAAGATGGGTTTCTTGGAGGAGAATGAGGTCATACTGATTGCTGGAAAGAAAGGCGATTAGTTCAGCACAACGTGAGGGGGAAAGACCGCCGGCATTCCATTGTAGAATTCTGAGGTTTTGAGGGAGGTGTGGAGTTCGTTGAGGGTGTGGCGGCGAGTTGTAGATTGGTTGTGGGTGGTGGTGGTGTGAAAGGTAGAGTGAAGGCTGAAAGAGGGTAAGTGTTAAGGAGGGGAGGGTGTGAGGGGAAAGGTCGAGATGAATTCATTTGATCTGAACATGTTGGTGGGGGGGATGTGGGTGGGGGCGGAGCTATAGAGACGGGGCGGGGGACGCTTGCTGGTGGATGGGAGAGGCAAGGTTCCCATTGAGACAAGCACGGCAATTCCAACCCATGGGGGAGCCAGCCGCGCCGATTTTGCGAAAGTTAGCCCGGGTCAGGGAGGAGCAGGAGAAGTGCACCCACTTGGAACAGGTGGAGCACTGTAGTGAGTCCTTACCTACCTCGTGAGAGCACATGGAGCGGGGGTAACGTGGGGGGCCCCGAGGTGGACCCGGTTGATAAAAGCCAGGTGGTAGTGGGGGAAACCCTGGGGGAGGGGGTGGAGGGGACGCAGACGTCGTAACGGGGGAATTGGTCTGAGTGGGGGAGCCAGTTTGACTTTGGGGGCAGCACGCCGGGCAACACCAACCCACTGCAGTGCCAGTTGCACAGATTGTACGAAAGTCAGCACAGGTAAGGGAGGAGCAGAGGAAGTGCACCCACTTGAGGTAAGCAGAACACTGAAGGGAGTCTCTGCCCACATCGAGGTGACAGATGGAGCAGGGGTACCTGGGGCGAGGATGGTTACGGATGGGGCCCGGGTTACGATGGACATTGCCACTAATAAGGAGCAAAGCCAGGATAAGGAGATGTCGAAGGAGGGTCTGGTCAATTAGGAGAGGAGCCGCCCAGTTGTGACCGGTCAACAGGCAGCCCAGTGAAAAAACAGTCCGAGACAATGGGGGCGACCTTTTGGTCGAGCCCCTCGGGAGATCTGTCCTGCCATTTCGACCCATCCCCATTGGGGAGGGGACTGCACCACCACGATGAGGTGGCATGACGCTGGTGCAGAAAACTGGGATGGCGTCGCTAACGACGCAAAGGCTATCAACGTCAGGGTAGCCAATAAAAACGATAACATTAGAAGCCCCAACGTCGTGTTTCAAGTGGAAAATCTCTAGAACGGCTGGGTCAAAAAGGTTAGAGTCAACGACAAACACAATGTAGTCCAATACGATTCGCCAAACTTTAAATACCCCAATTGATTTTGCCTTTAGCCCTCGTTTAAATCCTTGAAAAGTAGATTTTTCAAAAAGGGATGTCGGATTTTCAGCTATCAATTTGATTAATGTGCCAAGTCAAATTGTCAAGAAGCGCTTCTAATTTCTGCTGTAAAATAAGGAATAAATACAAAGAATTTTTAACTGTCTTGAAATTTTTCAAAAATCGTTTACATTATCTTATCGAAGTAATAGGCATGCGATATCCAGTTTTTCGCATATGTTCACAATTTTAGTTCAATGACAGGATTTGATTCAACAAATAATTGTATTTCATATCATAAATTTGAACCGCGCAATTTTAGTTTTTTTTTAGTTGAGTAGATATATTTTCATAATTACTCCTTAAGAAAAAGATTCAAGAATTTAACAGTCTTTGAAATAACTAGCAAATTCTATACTGAAACTACTTTCTGTTAACAGGATCGAGATTTTTTGCAAGATGAACAAGCTTTTCTTGAAGCGTTAAAAGTCTCCCCTCGTGGCCAATCCTAGTATAGGTTTTCGTAATCTCGAAGCGGGATCAATTAGGTTTGCGTTTACTTCCATGTCTTCTAAATGCAGAGACGTTGCACAAGTCATCAGATTTGATTGAATTTTAGCCTATGTGCGTATTTAGTCTTCCTTTTCGTCTATACCGCGATTCCATTTTGCTTAAGAAGTGTTTTGGTATGGTGCTTTTCGAACTCTCGTGGATCGAATGAATGCTTGTAGTCACTATTGCCATATATTGCTTCAAGTGTTTATGACACATGGCTTATTCGGTTTAAACTTATTGGGTGTTCTAGCTAATTAATATGGTACGATATTGTTGCATTCTCAATCGATACTGCAGTAGTTCTTTAAATTTTAAATCATTTGCTCTATATTAAGCCAAAGCAACGAATTAGCTAGGTCCATCTCGATCTTTGCGTTGGAGCTACACAGTCCGTTTGGGGACGCTATCCGATTTGACCGATCCAGAACCTTCCGTTCCAAAGGCGTACTTGTAACTGCTTTACAAATTAACTACAAGGCTGCTGTTAATTACATTTTACTGCGACCCGACGGGTCTTAGTAATTAGTTATACGCTTGTCTTTGAAGACGGAAATCTGGGAATTAATTGCAGTTTGTAGTATCAGGTAATGTTCGTCACTGATGCGGGATCGTTTGTCAGGATTTTGTTGCTCGGGCGTATTTATGTGAAAGGTGCCGCTTAGACGCCCACTCGTTTTTTGTTACGGCGTAAAACGCTACTGTACTTCTATTATTCCCATGTTATGAGACTAGTAGTTGTTCGGGAGCAGTTGCGTACGCAGGATGTTTCAATGGGGGGTTTTCAAAAGTGACATCAAAAATTTGTTCGCGATCTATACTTTGGCGAATAAATAACTTAGCGTAATGTAACAAGATGGAGTCAAAGTGACACAGTGCGTACTGCAAATCAATCTTTTCAAACAACAAACAATTAAGCATATATCTATAGTTAACATCATAAGGTTTGCAACTGAACGATGAAGAAAAAATTGTTCAAAACAAAAGCTACAAAAACCCATATGATTATTATAAACAGTGCAAAGCGTGGCAGGCACGCAGCTAGAAATTCGCAATTGAGGGAGCTGTTTTGGGGCAGCAGCCGGAAGCTATTGGGGGTCTGGGGGCAAAGCCCCCAGCCGCCGGAGGCACGGGGGTTTGGGGCAGAGCCCCCAGCACTTGAAAATTTTGCATTTTTTTTTCAAAACTAACTTAATTTTAGGGCTATATTGATAAAAAATACTGCTTTTAAAACGTGGCATAGAAATTGGTAGTGCAAACCTGATTGAACTGTTTGCATAAATGGGTTATGTGGAAGGTGGCTAATGGTAAAATTTTAGCTCTCTTGTTTACATGCTGGTAAAGCATAAAATCGTATAGTTCAAGAAAACTCACACAGAATAATCTATTTCGTGTATATTTTATAGAGAAAAATAAATGGGGGGGGGCTAACGGAAAAAATTTTGAGACAGGTGATTGGTAATTAACTAATACTAAGTAGCTTCCCCGTATTCCTAAGTATATAATATGTTCGCTGATGAAACCTATGTTTAGCATTTTTACTATAGCGATCAAATTTGATTGCTTGTTTTTGGCCATTTTTCAAAGTTTTCATTGATTTGTGGGTTTTGTTTTTGAAAAATTAGCCCCTCCCCTCTAAATTTATGTTTCAAAAGATGTTTGAAATAACTTTTTAGTCCATTCCGTTGCAAAAAAACAGTCTCAGAAGTGCAAAACACGTAGTATTTTTTTTATTTTGCGTTTTGGTTGACAGGCCAATGGGGGATCTATACCCCCCCCCCCCCCCTACGCTACTTAAAGTTACTCTGACACGTAACACGACATTCCAGAGTTCAGTATTACATTTAGCCGCTTACAATGTTGCATTAAATCACAAAAGAAATATTTATTATAATTAAATATTTTGTATTAATAATATGAGAGTAAAGAAGGAGCTTGTTTGTTTTGCGCAATAAGGCGATATTTTGAATGATATACGTCGGATTAATAGGGAGGATGGTTTAAACCCCCACCCCCCTGTATACGCCTTTGCGCATAAGTGAGCTATGTGGGCGGTGGCTAATGGTAACATTTCAGTCCTCTAATTTACAAGCCGGTAAATCATAAGTCATAATTTGAAAAAACTCACGAGCATTTATATTCTGTATTTCATAGCATGAGACAGTTGGAGAAAGGGGGGTAGAGGGGGGCGAATGGAACGAGATTTGAATGGATTAATAATTAACTAATACTGAAACCCCATCTCCATATTTTTGATGAAGCCAATGATAAGCATTTTTAGCGGTTAAATTTGCTAATTTTGGCAATTTTTTGAAGTTGTTATTGATTTATAAGCCATATCTTTGACAAATTAACCCCCCCTAAGAAACTTTAAATGCTTCAAAAGTTGCTTTAAATCATGTTGGAGTCCGTGTCATTGAAAAAAAACAGGCTCAGAAGTGCTAAAAACGTGACATTTTCTTTGCTGTGCATTTTGGTCGATAGACCAATGGGGGGGGGGGGGTTTGAACCCCCAACCCCCCCCCCCCCCTTGCGTACGCCCTTGTTCGGGAGTAGTTAAATAATTTTAATGTGTGTAATGTGCGCTTGTACTACTGTACTTGTAGTATTTTGAGTTTTGATTTACCTCCTAGCTTTTATATATTTGCTTGTGTTGCTGTTGCTTCCGACATTATATTCGATTCGTGTCTGTTCCAATCTGAGTTGGAGTCCTCGAGGAGACGAGGACACACTTTGAAGTCCTTGGCCTCGGCCTAGAACCCTACAAGTCCTCAAAAATCATCTGTCCTCGGCCGAGGACAGCACTATTTTTTGATAAAAATATGTCAGGGTCATGACCTTTTTTTTCGCGGAAAATTTGCGATTTTTGTGCGAAGACCTTTTTTTGTTTTGTGAGAATACCTACGCGTTGTGTCCTTGGTTCTTGGCCTGGAGAGGTCCATCATGGGGAAAGTCGGTCCTTTTCGGATTTTATTTTGTGTCCTTGGTCGTGGCCTCGAACCTTGTGTTCTCGACTCCACCTCTGGTTCCAATACAAGTTGAAATTTCTTTAGTTTAGTTACCGTAATTTATTTAATCCATTGCATTCTTATTTTTCGATTATCACAATACAATTTTGAATGAAATAAATCAACCGCCATAAACATTGCTTATCGTGGTTGATCAAATTTTGTTGCAAGTTTTTTTTTTCGTAGACGTTTTATATGATATATATTCATTATACTTGGAATGGCCTCTCATTTCGAGCTTTTTTGCTGCAGCTTCGTCTTTTGTTGCGTTTTCAGGGTTGAACTCCACCACGGTTGTTATTGTAATTACATTTTATTCACCAAGTTGCCTTGGCCAGGAGACAGCGAAGGGATCTTTCGGTCTTCGAGTCAAGCTGCCACCTGCCCATCTGTCTACCACACACGGCGGAGGCTTCACACTGTCCCTTTAATTGCTGAACGTCAAGCAGGGAAGCTGTGAATACCAATTTTTAGTCTTTGGTTTGACCCGACCGGGAATCGAACCCGAGTCTACCGCTTCAGTAGCAGACGCTCTATCCACTCGACCACTGATCGGAACTTGGTTCTGCGCCAGCAGCCTAGCAAATATGGCAGTAGCGCACAGTGTTGTAAAAAGTACTCGAAAATTGTACTCAAGTAAAAGTTTCGTTACTGACAAAAAACTACTTGAAGTAAAGTACTGACCAGAAAAAGTACTTGAGTAAAAGTAAAAAAGTAGTCATTTTAAAACTACTCAAGTAGAAGTATTTCTGAAAGTATTCACGCAAATAAGCAAACTATTCAATTGACCAATGACAACTGGTCAACTACCTTCACATCACTGTCACAAGCGCTTGATTTTCTAACCCCTCACTATCTTAAGAAGTCATTGAAATATTAATTGTGCAAGTTTTTTGTTACTATATTCATGGAATCAATTCATAAAATATTTGCTCAAATACTCATTTACTGCCATTGTTAAATTTATATGCTAAAAAGTAAAAACACCGCAGAAGTGCCTTATTAGAGTGTCGGCAGCGTGGCCAAGAGGGTAAAGACGTCGTTTTTACGACCATCCTGGTCGCATGAACATGAGTTCAACCCGCACCCTGGTCACATTGTTGCGTCCTTGGATAAGACGCTTTACGATGATTATCTCTGCGTAGTGGCTTTGAATAAGCAGCAAATTTATGTGGAAAGAAGTCAAAGGTCAAACGGAAAACTTGGAAATTGTTAACTCCTACGCGGGTGCGGATTCGACCAAAGAATAGCGCCACCATCGCTTTCTCGTGAAAGGAGGATAAAGATGCATCAATCAATCAAGCCTACTGTATCCACAGGGTGCGCCAAAAGTCACGCACCAAAGGCAATTCAATAGTCTGCGATTTACTTTTTTGGATTAAAGAAGAAAAAATTATCGTGAATTTTTTTTGATTGATTTTATTTCACGACATGTGAAGGCAGATAGAAACCGGTAGAAGCAAAACTGAAACTGTGAATGAAGCACAGTCATTCATTGATTGATAGTGATACCAGTGTTCTGTCACAGCATTAGTAGGTTAGACTGCAGCTTAATTTAATTCCAATTCAATTTACTTGCTGCACTTTAGAAAACCTGCTGCCTGCCTAGACAAATTTATCACGCAATTCCTGAATTCCACCATGTTTGTTTTCAGTTTTACTGATTTATTCACCTTGTTGCCTTGACCAGGAAACCGCAGAGTGATATTCGGTCGTTGAGGCAAGCTGCCACCTCTCTACCATACAAAGGTGTAAGCACTGAGCAGCACATTATCACCTTCAATGCAGAATGTCAAGCAGGAAGATGTGAATACAGTTTGCAGTAGGCTACCTATTTTTAAGTGTTTGGCTTGACTGGACCAGATTTGAACCCAAATTTTCAGCCTGATATACAGATGCTCTAACCACTAGGCTATACAATCTTGTCGGCATATTTATCAGTTCAACCCCACGCTTTCAAACTGCAAGACACTGTTCTCAAGAACAGAGAAACTAAACATTTCATCAGTTTATTATTCAATGATGAAGTTTTACAGCTACAGTGCTACTCAGCAGAGGTGGAGTCCTTGGTCTCGAGGACACATTTTGAAGTCCTTGGCCTCGAAGCCTCAAGTCCTCGAAAAATGCCTGTCCTCGGCTCGAGGACAGCAGTATTTTTTGAATGGTTTAAATTTTGTAGTTTGCCAGAAAAAAATTTTGAAGACCTTTGTTTTTGGAGATCGCCTACATTTGGACTGTAAAACCGACTCAATCTGCGTGAAAACCGATCAAAATCTGGGACAAGATCGTTTGATGTAGTTTCCAGCCTCTGAATTAGCCTTCCCCCATTGCAAATTTTTGGCAATACGCCTGCCAGGATCTCATATCTCCACTTATTATCAATAAATTTCTGCAATTGCCTAATCTTCCAGTCCTACAAAACAGCAAAACGGGAATGGATCTTTCACCCTAAAGGTGCGTTTAGACTGGACGCGAAGCAACGCGAAGCGAAGGTTGGCGACCTTCGCCAACCTTCGCGAGTGGTCGATTACGTCTTGCCAATCTTCGCGACTGGTCGCTTCATAGGCTAATTTTAATAACTTACTTTTAAAATGTATTCAACGAGCAGAAAGCTTTGTGTACTTTATTATTGAAGCGCTATTATAGTAATCACAGGTTCTGTTTCGTCATAGAGCGCTAGAATTACCGGTAAAACGAAGATTGAGTTTATATTATGTTATCACGCAATAACCGTGAAGAAGAGTCTAGACTAATAGCTCAGGTAATAAAACAATCTTGAGAACAAAGTTTGTAAAGTATAAGTGAAAAACGAAGTACAGTAGATCGAATTTGGAAATCAAAAGACTTGTCATTTCTTCAAAAACGTAGTAGTACTTAGCCCATGTACTAGCTATCAATGATTTGTGTAGATCCTTCCACTGAAAACTTGCCATAATCTGTTTTGACAATGACAGTTCTGGCTTTTAATGCAGAAACGCAAAAAGCTGGAACCAGATGTCAAAAGTTCTCTTTAGGTGTTTACTCAGTTAACAAATTCTTAAAACGCTTTCACCATCCATGTCTCATTATGGTAGTGGTAGATCAACCGGTATCTTGTAGAGTGTAGACCAATAGGCTAGTGTACAGGTACATTTAAAGCATAAACTATGTTGCTTTTTGATGTGATGTTTCTTTTTCAAACAAGCATATTATGATACCTGTAGTAAGCTTAAACAGTTGTTTGTATTGGTTATTTAGTGCTGTTTATGAAGACTCCCAATGTTAACGCTATGAGTGAAACTAAAAGCTGGATTTGTCATCAGTTATGTAGTGAATTTTTTGCTTATTGTGCAATGAATTGCTGTGTTGATATGCTGGAGAAAGCAAAAAAACATTGCAGTCTTTGCATGATTTGACACTATCATCGAAGGACAAGAATTTAGCCCAGTAATACCAGCAGTTGCTTTGAGGAAAAGTCAGCTTTTAAAACTAAGTTTGGTGTTTTACTCGCTAGCGGAGCACGTATCGATGTTTAGTGTGAAGTTAACTGCTTTTGAGAGCATTTTATTAGTTTGCATTTTCTTGCGGTGCCAATAGGCTACGTTGCGACGGTCGCGTTTACCTCAAAGGGCTTCGCTCCAAACCACCGTTTGTAAGATACAGACAAACTTATAACTGTAAGGTCAAGCCCCCTCTTAGCAAGTTTTTGGTTATGTCCCTGATAAGAAACATTTAGATTGTTTTATGTGAAAATTGTTACTCAAGCATCTGAAATAAAAGTGTTGTTAGTTCTCACATTTTCATGTAACTGACGCTTCCTTCCCTAGTCCAATTATTATAAATGCTGTATCAAGTTTTTTGTTTATTGGTGACTAATGAGAATGGAACAATATTAATGAACTTGCTTGGCGAGTACTTCTCTACCAATAATAGTAACCTCAACAAAAAAATAGAACTCACTTTCTACTGGTTAGATATATATTGGCTTTCTAGTTCATCTAAATACACTGACTGTAATTGTAATGATTGAACTTCAGACCTAAAATAGTTTACTTTGTCACTTTATTCACCATGTAAAGCAGTAAAATTTTAAAAGGCAGTAAAAATATTTTAAAATTCACAAACAACTAAATTCAGATATTACACAAAGACACAGTAAATGAATATTTAACACACTTGACACTTCTATTTTCATCACATAGGACTGGAGTGAAAAATCACTACCAGACTACAATATTCATGATTATAAAACTTGGGGTAGTCCAAAACCATTGCTTCCAGTTCAACTTGATCACGGTCACAATAACCTTCAGAAACAAGAAGACTTTTTAAGAGGACATTCAGAAGAAAAATTTCCATGTTTGTAGCTATTCAAAGAAGTGACTACTAATTAAATTAGGCCAATCCAAAAGTTCATAGAAATTTTTCGATTTTTTGTATCTATCTAGCTCTTGTATGTAGCAGTGTAGCTTGAAACCAATTCCAAATACAGTTTTATTCACCAAGTAGGCTAGACAGTGAAAAAACTTTTGCGAGTTTTCCAGTATTCAAGGAATTGTTCAATTGTGGTTACTTTTAAAACAACAAGCTAACAAACAATGGGTAAAAACACTATCAACACATTCAAAACTAGCCTGTTGGTGGGTTATTTTATATTCTGAAAAAAACAGCAACATCATGTTAGTTTAAGTTTACTTTAAGACAAAAAAGCTGCTCAGCCAAAAGAACCACTGGACTGATACAATAGCTTCTGCTATGCTGCACAGAATAAAAAGTTTTGTTTTAAAAGCTAGATGTCGTGGGGCTAGGCCTACTGCTTTGGTGTGTTCATTATAATGAAGCTCTGAGATCCAGCATAGCTATGAAAGATCACTCCAGGATTTACAGCCTTAGCTGTCTAGATCCAAATCAACTTGGCTAGCCTAGGGCTATCCCGAATCTAACTTTGTCAACAACCTACTCTTTGGACTGATAAATAGGCGCTAAACCATACAAATATACTATTTACATTATTTTCTAGCAAACTGCGATCGTAAAAATCCAATCAGTGATTTCGTAGGTTATCTTACTTCAGCCTACAAGCAAGCGCTGTTGCGCAACTGCTCGCGAAGGTTGCGAGCGGTTGCAACCAGGGTGTCGAACCGAACCTGAACCCGAACCGTAAACCCGAATGAACCGTTTCATTTTGGTGAACCCGAACCGAACCTGAACCAGCAAAACTTTACTTCAGTGAACCTGAACCAAACCTGAACCCTCAAAATTGTACTCAAGTGAACCCGAACCGAACCTGAACCCCTAACAAAAGTAAGAATATATTTTTTCCATATCCGGATGCCGCTGACGCTGGTACACGCACAATAAGAGCAGTGGTGAACTTCAACAGGATCAACAATTTCTCCTTTTTTTTTCTGGACGAAACGAGTAACGACAGTTAAATTTTAAGTCAATGAACCCGAACCGAACCTGAACCAGTAATATTTTACTTGAGTGAACCTGAACCAAACCTGAACCTCGAAAATGGTGCTCAAGTGAACCCGAACCAAACCTAAACCGCTAAAATATTTTGAGCCGGAGCTAAACCTGAACCCAAACCGTTATTTGAAACGGTTCGACACCCTGGTTGCAACCTTTCGCGAGCTGTCGATGACGTCAAATTTTGGTTGCTTCGCGTCCACTCTAAACGCACCATAACTACGAACAGCCCGATTGTAAATGCACACTAACCTACTAACTCTACTCATGACTTCAGGAAAACTGACGATTCGTTTGCATTTTATTGGTGTTAAAATGGTAAGGTTAACCTATAATGTTGCAGGCTAACTATTCGGTAGAGCTGTGGTTCCTAGTCCTGATTAAGAAGTCGATGTTTACCAGTACTTGATTAGAAAAAATGCAATCGTTTTCAAAAGCACATGAACGCAGTCAAGCGTGGAATTTAAAGAAAGAAAGAACCAATAGAGAATAGCCTGACTGCGCGTTTACGAATGATTGACAGCAGATGCCCACAGTCAAAGTGCAGTCAAAACTGCGTCTCAAATTTTAAACTACTTTGTACTTTTATCAAATAATAAGTACTTAAGTAGCGTTACTTCAGGCTAAAAGTACTTAAGTAAAAGTAGTTAAAAAAAACTACTCAAAAAAGTACTCGTTACCGAAAAAAACTACTCAAGTAATCTACTCAAAGTAAAAGTATTTCGTTACTTAACACCACTGGTAGCGCATTAGAACCTGTCCAGAGTCCACCAGCCCAAACAATTCAAAACTCAGGCAGGCTACCTGACTTCGCTATTTTCGCACCGCGCCAAATGCAAGCTTACAGCTTCATGCGCCATCTTATTAGCAGTAATAAACTAGATGGGAGTTTGCCAGCAAACCCAGTGAACGACCGACGCACAGCTAATGCTGTGACGCTCAAAAGTACTTTTTGTCTACCTTAAAATCAGCAATTATTCAAAAATATCTGATTATGGAACCTCCAGAAAAGTTGAGTCAAAAGATTTGTCAGTTAAATATCTCCTGAAATCATAAAACACTGTCACCCTAGCTTGAGCCGTTCAAAAATTGATTTTTGGGGGTCCATTTGGGGGGTCCCTGGGGGGGGGGTGGCACCCCCAAACTATGTCAAAATATTTGTCTGTTAAATATCTGCTGATATCAAAACAGACTGGCACCCAAGTTGAGCCATTCAAACAATTCATTTTTGGGGGTCCATTTGGGGGGTCCCCAGAGGGTGGCACCCCCAAACTATGTCAAAATATTTGTCTGTTGAATATCTGCTAATATCATAAAACACTGGCACTCTAAGTTGAGCCGTTCAAAAAATTGATTTTTGGGGGGTCCATTTGGGGGGTCCTCGGGGGGGTGGCACCCCCAAACTATGTCAAAATATTTGTCTGTTAAATATCTACTGATATCATAAAACACTAGCTGGCACTCTAAGTTGAGCCGTTCAAACAATTGATTTTTGGGGCCCCATTTTGGGGGGTTCCCGAGGGGGTGGTACCCCAAATCATGTCAAAATATTTTTCTCTTAAATATCTACTGATATCAAAAAAAACTGGCACCCTAGGTTAAATGGTTAAAAAACTTGCTTTTGGGGGGGTCCATTTGGGGGGGTCCCCGGGGGGGTGGTACCCCCAAATTATGTCAAAATATTTTTCTCTTAAATATCTACTGATATCAAAGAAAAATGGCACCCTAGGTTAAATCGTTAAAAAATTTATTTTTGGGGGGGTCCATTTGGGATGGTCCCCGAAGGGGTGGTACCCCCAAATTATGTCAAAATATTTGTCTCTCAAATATCTACTGATATCAAAAAAAACTGGCACCCTAGCTTTAGCCGTTCAAAAATTTGATTTTTTGGGGCCCCATTTTGGGGGGGTTTCCGGGGGGGTGGTACCCCCAAATCATGTCTAAATATTTCTCTCTTAAATATCTACTGATATCAAAAAAAATGGCACCCTAGGTTATATGGTTAAAAAAATTTGTTTTTGGGGGGGTCCATTTGGGGAGTCCGCGGGGGAGTGGTACCCCCAAATTATGTCAAAATATTTTTCTCTCAAATATCTACTGATATCCAAAAAAACTGGCACCCTAGCTTGAGCCGTTCAAAAAATTGATTTTTTTGGGCCCCATTTTGGGGGGGTTCCCGGGGCAGTTGCCCCAAAAAAATTTCAGGAGACACAATTGCGTATGTACCTCAACAACTTCACACAAAAATTAGATTTCTATGTTTTGTGGTTTAGGAGAACTCGAGCGTACAAGATTTAGGAAGAAAAAAAAGGAAAAAAAAGGAAAAAAAAGGAAAAAAAAAGGAAAAAAAAAAGGAAAAAAATAAGAAAAAAACCTCATCGCGGCCGAAAGTGAGTTGGTAGGGATGAAAGGATATCTTAAGACATATAACCATGAGAAATATTTTTTGCCGTACTTAAGCCGTTTTTGACTTAGACCGCTTTTTACGCCAAACTTTCGGGGCGGTTTTCGGGTCATAAACCCGAAGTCACGTGACCGATTGCCTCGAAATTTGGTACACACATAAAACTCATTAATCTCAAACTGCTGTCAAAATTTCATGTAGTTAGACCAAACGGTTCTCGAGTTATAAGCAAAAGTCTGAAATCTCGCACTCATTAGTTAGAAAATGGCCGAGTAAAAACAAAGGAACACGCGACGCGAGCGTCGGTCGTTCCAATAATGCAAACTAGAGATGGCAGCCGCACAGCGTGCGCGGTTAAACCAACCGCGCGGCGCAGCGTGATAAATTCCAGTAGTTTTGCACCGCAGTGCAGCATGAAGTATGAGACCACTTCTTAGGATTTGGTTAGGAATCAGCCGCTCTTTACCTCAGTCGTAAAATTCAGTTTTCAGTGTAGCTAGCCTAGGTGTGTTAGGTACCATGGTTTATCGGTAGCCTAGGTTTACCCTTAAGTCGTAGGCGCCGCCAACTCAGTGTTATCTTTATTAAGGTACCGGTAGCTTAAGCAAAGTTATGATGGCTCTGAGTTGACTTTTAGCTGTGTACAGTACCAGTACAGTGCAATGGACTTCATCATCTGACTGCTCTGTGGTTTCGGTAGGCTTAGACCCAGTTACAAAACTACCAGGTGCATTGTGGTCAAGTAGATAGAGTGTCTGCTACCGAAACGGTGGACTCGAGTTCAATTCCCAGTCAAACTAAACACCAAAAAAATTGGCATTCACAGCTTCCTGTTTCACGTTCAGCAATGAATGGAAGTGTGTGAAGCCTCCACTGTGTTTCAGATGTGGCAGACAGGTGAGCAGGTGGCAGCTTGACTCAAAACCAAAAGGCAGTGTCTGCTGCACCGGCCCGGTTTCCAATATCTAATCGCTGCTGCACCGGCAGCGGCGGTCGTTTTCTTTTGTTGTTCAATTTACTATCTCTCAGGCTGGCATCGCTGCCCAAACCCTAACTCTAATAAGAAAATTTAAGAGAAAAAAATCTCTAGCGCTATATTGAAAAAGCATGTTCTGCGGGAGTCGATACCCCGACCCTCTGCATTGCAGGCAAGCATATTAACCACTACGCCATCAGGGCTTCGAATACGATGCATCAAAGTGCTGTATTTAAATCGAATCAATGCAAAAAACGCAATCCGGTTCAGCAGGGATTTGATGTCGGAAACCGGGACGGTGCACTAGACACTACCAAACCAAAAAGAGCCCTTCGCTGTCTCCTGGTCAAGGCAACTTTTTGAATTAAATGTAATTACCTTACAGTGGCACTGTACTGGAGAGTAGGCTATGTAGATGATGAGATAATGATTGTAGTGCACCTTGACATAGTGGTTCAAAACGTATGGCAGCTTTTGGTGCCCAACAAAGGTGGCCTGTAATTAACATGCCATTGGTACCTTGCTCCAGGTACAGGTAATCACCCAATGAATTTCAGATACTAACAACTTGTAATCCATAACTGACTAAGCATGAATATCTGATGTACCAGTAGACCTATCCTATTGCAATAGGTCTGATCTGTAATGAAAAAGTGATTAACATGCAATTTATTTCTTGCCATAAAGTCCTTGTCACATTAGAATTACAGTACAGCTTAGTCTGTTAGTTATGGCATTGTCTTACGTATGTTATACATTAGGCAGAGGTGGAGTCCTCGACACATTTTGAAGTCCTTGGCCTTGGCCTCAAGTCCTCGAAAATTGGCCTGTCCTCGGCTCGAGGACAGCACTTTTTTTTGAATTGTTGAAATTTTGTAGATCACCTGATAAAAAATTTTAGAAGGCGTTTTTTACTGGAGAACACGTGAATAAATTTTTGAAGACCTTGATAAATTTTTGTGAAGACCTATTTTTGAGAACACTTGTGCTTGTGTCCTTGGTCCTTGGCCTCGAGCATTCCTGTACTTGGCCTCGAGAGGGTCTGTCTTCAGAAGGGCTGCCTTGGCCTTAGATTTTTTTGTGTCCTTGGCCTCGAGCCTTGTGTCCTCAACTCCACCTCTGATATTAGGTCTATTACCAAATACATGCATCAGAGGTGGAGTCCTCGAGGACATATTTTGAAGTCCTTGGCCTTGGCCTCAAAGGTCAAGTCATTGGCCTTGGCCTCAAAGCCTCAAGTTCTTGAAAATTGCCCTCTCCTTGGCTGGAGGACAGCAATATTTTTTGAACCGTTAAAATATGTATTACTATTACTATTAATGGGCAGCAATGCAAGCGGATCTGCTACCGTTAGGTAAAGTCCACATACACTAGGGTGTTGCAGGCGCCCCACAAAAATTAAAAACGTGTTTGTTTAAGCTTAACTATTTTTTGGTATTTCAGTTTGATCAGTAGATCATAAATACCAAATTTCAAAAATTTTAATCAATGTTTACCTCCCCCACCAGGCCAATTTTGAGGCCCACTTTTCCAAAAATTTGCCTTTTTTGCCACTAGAGGGCAATATGGATAAGTTGTGCTTGTGGACACGTTTTCAAAAGATGCCCCATGTTAGTCTCCACCTTTTAAAAAAAAATTGAATGAAATTGAATCATCCTATCCAAAGATATTGCTATTTTATTACACTTTTAATAAGCATTGCCACCACCAAGTGGTGAAAATTAAACGTGAATATATCAAATATTAAGCCTTTTGATGTTGAATTTCAGTATATCATTCATTTTAAAACTGTAGAAGTACATTTTAATGCAACATTTGGTGAACTGATTTATAGGTATTTTAGTAAAATTTTGTAGGTAATTCCTAGTTTTAAAAGATTTAAATTCTTGTTACAAAACATTTTGGTTGGGTGGGGTTATTACAGCCTCTTGAAGAAGATTACTACAACCTATTTTAAAAGTTCTTTCTATAGGCAATTTCTTTAGTTTTTGAAATGCGGTAGAGAATCAATGGTACTTCATGAAGTATGCTTTTTACTAGACTAAACTAAGATTAATGAATGTTGCAATTGCACAGTATGGGTTTATTAGTTCATAAGCAATATGAGTGCCCTAAGTACTGTTAGCGATCTGTTATGTTAGATGTCACATGTTGGTCTCCATCTGAAAATAAATTGAATAAAGTTGTGTCATCCTTTCCACAGATATTGTTACTTTATTTCACTTTCAACAGGCGTTGCTAATACAAAGTGGTGAAAATTAAAGTTGGCTGTATCGATATTAAGCATTTCAATGTTCAATTCGTGCATACTGCACCCTGCAAAGTTGCAAAATTGTATTTTGATGTTTGTTTTTGGGCATTTTATCACTCTTCGAGTATATGAGGTATTGCGCTGTTGTAATCTAAAATTGATTGAAATCAACAACATTGCTATAATGTTTGAGAGATGGTGACTATGAGTTACTCAATTTCGAGCATCCACCAATTTGAGCTAAGTTTTTGGATTTTCAACTTAACTGATTTGACTGGCGAAGCAATATTATTCTTCCTGTATTTTAAAGGGCAAAAATTATTCAGCAACATTGCAGAAGTACCACATTAAAGGGGAAATCCGGCCTAGCGAGGCTATATATAAAATACACCACAAAATTCTAAGACTTTTGCAAAAAACGAACTCACTACTTTTATAGTTTTGATGAAATCCGCAAAAAAACTGCGAACCGCAAGTCTGATGACATAGGTCTGTACTTTACCTCTTGCTCATAGTCACTAATCTCAGGCCTGAAGATTGCAAGTAGGTTGAATATTTTAGCAAAGAATGCAATACAAGCACTTCTGCTTACAAGTTTTTAGTCTTAACTAGCAATTTTATGTCCAAACAATATAATATACAGATGCAATAAAGTACAGACCTACGTCATCAGACTTGCGGTTCACGCAGGTTTTTGCGGATTTCATCAAAACTATAAAACGTAGCGAGTTTGTTGTTTTTGCAAAAGTCTTAGAATTTTGTGGTGTATTTTATGATATATAGCCTCTCTAGGTCGGATTTCCCCTTTAAACAAATTGGAAAGGACGTTTTCTTAGGTTTGGGATTTTTCTAGGGTTGTCTTCTACAACAAACACACGATTTTACAGATTTCCTTCCTTGCGTAGCTGGTGAAAAAAATCAGTAACCAGCTTGATTCCTTTTACTGTAGAGTCATTGCACACTCGTTGGCCGTACATAGTATTCTTTGCCATGGCATATCCACACACAAATTTTTTTTCTAGTTATTTTTAGCATCACCAGCTTACGAAATCCTCCACCAAATCTTTTGAATTAGTTTCTGTCAGCATTCGGAGTCACCTTATGCCAACGAAAGTTTTTCATCCCATGGGGCTAAGGGAACAAGTTCTCCAGTTAACTACCAGGTATGTCTGGCCTTCAAGAGCAGGCAAGACTAGATAAATTTATTTCGTCCCTTGGTAACAGCACAAAGTAGAAATTAATTAGCATTTTGTTTAAGAAAGCAACAGGAAAGTTGCTAAAAATCTTATGGTCATTCAGTCAAGCAACCACTCTCTTTATCAGAGAGGTAATTCATGCCAATATTATGGAAGTTTTTAATTACTTTGTCTGAGAATTGTAACATTTTGAAGACTTCAAAGTCTACGGCCCGTCGTGAGCATGTACTGGATCTTTACATGTACACAGAGAACTGTTGGTAACATGAAAAGAAACATGTAAACTGCATGAGATAGTTTTTGTAACAAAATTTAAACTTTTTGTACAAGAATACTTTAATATCTGCAGGAATGCAATTCCAAATCTTGACTCCCTGATGTTTAATACACATCTGTTATTAATTTTGAGCAGAAACGCAGAATGTGTTAATTGCTGCAGTCACACAGCTGCCTCATAGCTTGACTAGAACGATCAATAGTTTTACAAAAACAATTGTGGAATGAATTTTTAGCTTTGTTGTACAAAAAACAATGCACAAATTTAGCAACTTCAAATTTGAACAATGAAGTACATTCCCAAAATCAGTCAATGATTCTAAAAAAGTACTAAAATTTATTTAAAGATAAAATCGATTTCGGTCTCAAAAGACCATCTACAATTTTTTACAAAAAAAAGTAGGTTAAAGAATTAAAAAGGGACAAAAAAGTGCAACAACCCTGCTTTAAACTTTGTTATGCAAAATGAAGTCATTGCGGAAAAGATTGAAAACAAAAGCGCAGTGCCATAATGTACTCCATGTTGAATTTATTAATGAACTGTCTTTACAAAATCGTCATTTAGCACTTCGTCGGTCTGGGTTTGATTCTCTGCATCTCTTCTATCAACAACCACATTAAAATTGAATAAGCCATCAGTTTGCAGAATCTAAAATTGCGAGTAATATGGGTTTACGGAATCTCAGAAATGAGCGCCAACAATACCTCTTATCCATTGATTTTGTTAGAATTTTAATGTTTGCACACAAGCAGGATACGTGGCTCCCCACATTATTGTGCAATACAATAGGAGCACATGTACTAAAGCATAGTCAAGCTTTAAGGAAACATTTGTTTTAGTTTATTTGGAATTCATCCTGAGCAAGCTGCAGTTTGTTCTCAGTATTTCGGGCACTCATATTGCTTATGAACTAATAAACCCATACTGTGCAATTGCAACATTCATTAATCTTAGTTTAGTCTAGTAAAAAGCATACTTCATGAAGTACCATTGATTCTCTACCGCATTTCAAAAACTAAAGAAATTGCCTATAGAAAGAACTTTTAAAATAGGTTGTAGTAATCTTCTTCAAGAGGCTGTAATAACCCCACCCAATCAAAATGTTTTGTAACAAGAATTTAAATCTTTTAAAACTAGGAATTACCTACAAAATTTTACTAAAATACCTATAAATCAGTTCACCAAATGTTGCATTAAAATGTACTTCTACAGTTTTAAAATGAATGATATACTGAAATTCAACATCAAAAGGCTTAATATTTGATATATTCACGTTTAATTTTCACCACTTGGTGGTGGCAATGCTTATTAAAAGTGTAATAAAATAGCAATATCTTTGGATAGGATGATTCAATTTCATTCAATTTTTTTTTAAAAGGTGGAGACTAACATGGGGCATCTTTTGAAAACGTGTCCACAAGCACAACTTATCCATATTGCCCTCTAGTGGCAAAAAAGGCAAATTTTTGGAAAAGTGGGCCTCAAAATTGGCCTAGCAGGGGAGTTAAACATCGATGAAAATTTTTGAAATTTGGTATTCATGATCTACTGATCAAACTGCAGTACCAAAAAATAGTTAAGTAAAATCGGTAAAGGTCAGGGTGCCTGCAACACCCTAACGTACACGTTGCGTAGGCCTCATTTGGGCCCATTGCAACTGTAGCTGCTATGTTGCTGTAGTTTTGTTTGGTTACTGGTCGAACTCAAAAAGCCTTCCAGCTTTCTTTAAGTATGTGGCCAGGTTGTTAATGTTACATCTCGTTACCACATTGTGAGCAGTGGTTTTGGTGATTTCAAAATATTTAATACAAATATCTTGGTAAAGCTTACAATTACCTACATGATGGTTTGGTGCTTCTTCATCCTCTAGGCTACATTTTGGAGACAGAGAAGACTCAGTACAACCTGTAGTTTTCTTATGCCACAGTAGATTGCAATGCCCTGTTAAAACTTGGATTGTTCTATTTTAATTGAGGTCTCTTAAGGTTAAGGAGACATATTGTTAGTCGTGAGGACGTCCAACCTACAGACTCCTTCATCTTCAAGCAGTCTTTCCATTTACTCTACATAGATTTCCATCTATCTGTGGACCAGTTGTTAACCGTGCTAATGCAACTGGCATATGGAGTTGTAATAAAAGGTTTAGGACCATGCATTTTTGATTTAGATCCTGATTTGGCTTGATAGTCTGCCACTTCGTTACCATGTACCCCTGCATGAGCAGGAATCCAGGCAATACTGACGTGGTTTTGTTTATTTGACTGATTTAGGTTTCGAATGCAGTTGAGCACTGTAATTGATGTTACAGTGCACTTTGTAAGTGATTTGATAGCTGCCTGACTATCCACCAGTACAACAATACTTTGATCGTGCATTTTTTCCAAAAGCAGGTTTTTTGCCCCTTCTGGAATCGCTAAGACTTCTGCCTGGAACACAGTGCCGTGTATTCCCAGGTGAAAAAATGCTTGTTTTGGGGAGTTGTTTGGGTATTCGGCATAAAAACCCGCACCTACTCTCCCATGTAGTTTCGAGCCATCAGTGTAAAGCTTGACAGTGTTCTGATTTAGAACGCTTTCAGATCTGCTAGCATTCTTTTTTTCCATAATTTGACGTTCGAAATTTCTCTCAAATACGTTAGATTTCTTTATTTGGTCAGCTGGCATTTGCAGCAGAGTCGACTTTTTTCTAACAAGTCATAGCTCTACAGGGGGTACAAATTCATGCAAAGCAGTTTCCGTAGAAATACCTGCGCGAAATCCAAACTGCGATGCGGAAAGCTTTGCCTGCATGTTATTATCTTCATTAATATGATGCAGAATTAGTCTTTCTAACCATTTCAGTTGGAAAGACGTTAGAGAAATCATACGGAAGGATTTAGCTTCAAAATAGCTTTCCGGGTTTGTGGAGAAATATACCTGTGCCTTCTGTCCATGCTGATGGCACATAGCTGTGTTTCAGGCATGCTTGAAAAATGACATGGTAATATCCTTCCATTGATTCCAACCTTTCTGTAACAGTACAGGATAGAGTCCGTTTGGCCCTGGAGCTTTGAATGGTTGAAATTCATTAGTAGCTGCTTCTATGCGCTCGAATGTACATATGTTTGCAATCATTGCAGTGTCTTCAGGTCTCATGAATGGATTGTCCCCTAAATCGTACCCGGTTGCATGAATTTCGGTCTGCTGGCTACCCGGTGATAAGACATTGAGTTGATAGTTTAAGAGTTTCTAGTGGAGACTTCGTGAATTCTCTGTTTTGTTTAATTGCGTTGCTAACAGGTACCATTTCATTCCTTTGAATAATCTTAACCATTCGTACTCTCTACAAAGCTATGCCATGAATCGTCCTTTGCTCTTCTGACAACTTTTTTGAACTGGCTAGGCCGAGCTTTTGAGCTTTCCAATCTTCTTCTTGTTTTGTTTTAGTAGCTTTTCTCCAAGCACAGCGAGTGTCTTTTCGAAGGCTTGCTAGTGTAACGTATGTGTCAAAAGGATGCGTCCCAATGCGATCGACCGGCTCGGTTGATCAACTTATCGAGCTACACTCCAGGTTGATTTATTAATCCATATATCCGATTAAACTTTAAGTTATGGCTACGTTGGAGCTGACGCTACATCATCCCCCTCCCTTTACGCTCGTGACCGCACATCCACATCTCCAACCAGCACAAGGGAGAGCGTCCACCACTCCAACGGCACATCCATGTCTCCGACCAGCGCAAGGGAGAGCGTCCACCACTTCAACGTTCTGGCATGCTCGCCATTGTAACATACTGTACATGTCAAAAGGACGCGTCCCAATGCGGTCGACCGGCTCAGTTGATGAACCTATCGAGCTACACTCTGGGTTGACTTATTAATCTATTTATCCGATTAAACTTTAACTTGTGGCTACGATGGAGCTGATGCTACACTAGCTCAGAATTCCAGCAAATGTTGTCTTTCTCATGAAGCAACTTTCGAATAGGGCAAGCAGCTTCATGTGATTTAGTTATTACTGAATAAATCTTGTGTGCCAGCTCTCAATGTCTTCTTTTGAGGAAAGTGTTGGTACTGGTTGTAAAATTCGTTCATTTAATTTTTGTTTGAGTTCGTCTAGTTTTTGTTCGAGTTCCAGCACGTGCGACAAACATTTAGAAACATTTTAGCAAGGCTTTGGATTCTGCTTTTAACCTGGAACCTAATATACATGTGATCCTAATATAATAATATAATGTACATGTGATTCGAGAATGATAGCATGTTGCTAACATGCCAGCCAACTATTCGGTCCCACGCACACCAGTTCACTAAGGTTAAGTCTAGAACCTCTTCACGTGTTTTAGTTCTGAATTTTGGTTTATTTGTACGCTAGCAGATCTTCTTGAGGGTTTATATTGGAGGATCCCGATATATTGCAAGGCGCATTTGCATTGGTTCCTACAATAGTAAGGATTCATTCATTTTTTAAATTATGTAGAAAAACACCAGAAACCTCACGGAAAGTTTGCAAAGACCTTTTTTGTTTTCCTCTTTTGGAGACCGCCTGAAAAAAATTTTTGAAGACCTTTTTTTAGAACACTTGCGCCTGTGTCCTTGGTCCTTGGCTTTGGCCTCGAGCATTCCTGTCCTTGGCCTCGTGTCCTCGACTCCACCCCTGACGTGCATTTATGTAGCCTAGGCCAACCTGCCTGCTGCATGTGTAATGCATGAAGACAATGCATTATGTTGGCCTCAATGGAGCATATGCAGATACTAAGTGCTATTTATGGACACAGTATATGAGCTGAATCGTCGGCAGTGTGGTCGAATGGGTAAAGGCGTCGTTTTTACGACGACCATGATCGAATGATCTGGGTTCAACCCCCACCCTGGTCATGTGGTTACGTCCTTGGATAAGACGCTTTACAATGATTATTTCTACTTGGTAGCTTCGAACAAACAGCAAATTCAGTGGACAAGAATTCGAAGAAATCCACAGGAACATTGGATCACTGGAAACTCCTTAGCAGGTGCGGATTCCTCCAATCACGAAGTAGTCATTGTAATGAAAAGTGTGCGGATCGTCCGATAAGGTAGCGCCTGACGATGTCTGGTGACAGGAGGATAAATATGTGCAACAACAACATCTTCGCCAATGTACCTCAAAACTTAGGTAGCCAATTCCTAGATAGCCAAAACCGTGCCAAACGTGAAGAGGCTTAAGCCCCATTAGCCAAGTCACTTAGAAAATTTAAACCCAAAATATGAGCGTTTAAACGCATTTTAGACTTGACCTGAAGTAAGGAGGGGGGGCTGAAAGTGCTAAGCAATTTAATTCTTTGAAATGACGTTTGAATTTTAGGAATTTATTTATTCGTATGGCTTTGAAAAGTGTGAAATGTGATTAAAATGGCATTAAAGTCTCTATTTTTTGCCGAAAAATCACAAAAATTATCCAGGGGCTGGGGGCAGTGTCCCCAGGCCCCCGTTTACAGTCACTAAATATTTAGTGACTATGTCCGTCTGTGACACGGTTGAGTTGCCTCAGTTTGTTCAGCTTGGGGGCTAAATCATGCAGTTTTTGTGGAAAAAAAACAACTTTTGGTTCACCCCCTCAGCAAAATGCTGGTTGTGCGTCTGGTAGCAATCACTGCTGTAGATACATTTTCCAAGCGATTATGGGCTGCAGACGAAACAAGTTAAGAACCGCTGCCAGCCTTATTTTCAAATTGCGCATAATTGTAGCCGTACAAGATCTGAAGATCATTTTTTATAAGCAAATTTTAGTGCCCCTACTTTTGGCTAGTGCCCCCTCACTTCGTTTGCTGTGCCAACGGCACTGATTAGTGGTTATAAGTAAGGTTAGAGTTAATTTTGTAGTTACTTTTACAATAGAGTAAGAATTTGAGTTTGGTTAGAATTAATAAAAAATTAGATAAAAATTTCCAGTAAAATAGCCTCTTCCATTTTGTTATAATTAATTTAATGAACTTTTTAGTGCCACTTAGTGAGAGTATTTGTTTATAATAAAAAAAATTTTTTTTTTCATAAATTGAAAACTATAATGTATTTTTAGATAAACGTTGTTACGTTGTATTTCTAGAAAGGCTATTTTGGTTCACAAAATATTAAACTTTAATTACTAGAATGTTTCTTGTAGCTGCAATGATCTCTTGCTTGTCGTCAGTTTAGTTGGGTAGTACTGCCCCCCTTGCCCCCCCTGGTAAAAGGGCAGGGGGGGCAGCTGCCCCTCCCGTTCTGGCACCACTGGTGCCACCCCCCAAATGGACCCCCAAAAATCAATTTTTGAACAGCCCAAGCTAGGGTGCCAGTGTTTTATGATATCAGGAGATATTTAACTGACAAATCTTTTGACTCTACTTTTCTGGAGGTTCCATAATCAGATATTTTTGAATAATTGCTGATTTTATGGTAGACAAAAAGCACTTTTGAGCGTTACAGCAATAAAGAGTCTATGGTCACAGTATTAGCTACGCGTTGGTCGTTCACTGGGTTTGCTGGCAAACTCCCGTTTAGTTTAGGCTAGATTTTGGACAGATTTTCAGAATCAATGAAAAACTCAGGACTTCGCAGGATTTATGGTGAAATAAAGCCTTTCTTCATTTAAAGATCAAGCAACAAAAAAGCGCTACTTTGTATTTCTGGTTATTTTGGGACAGTACATGGGTAAAGTAAGAAGTTTCAACCGGCCAGTTGGTCGAGTGGTATTGCGTTCGTCTCTGGAGCGGGAGGTCTGAGGTTCAAATCTCTGGCTGGTCAAATTGGACACAGTGTTGCCAATGGCTGGCCACCGCTGCGACATTTCTTCGAAAGGAGCTTTGTTGCCTGGGCGCAATGACGCGGAGATGGGCCCCGCCAACTCGTTACACGCTTCGGCGTATAACAGCAAGTATAATGAAAGATTTGATTTGATTTAGATTGGCAGAGATATTAAACTTTGTAAGTCAGTTGTTTTATTTGCAAATCATAAAAATATCACAGGTTAGAATTACATTTGGCTAGAGACAATGCAAAAGACCATGCTGCCATATGGTCATCTAAGCCAATCGGCACCACCACATCCAGGCGCGTAGCCAGAAATTCGCAATGGAAGGGGCTGTTTTGGGGGCTTTTTCACAACAATAAAGCTCCAAATGTTGTTGGATAACTTTTTTCGACGTAGCAATTAAAACTAAAGTAGCACTAGCAAACTTGCCTTGGCACTTGATCTTTAATAGAATTTGAAATGCGTACAGACACTTCATATATCGGGTCCGCGACATCCTGACGCGAGAAAATTCACTCCAGAATTCTTGAGGCCAGGGACATCCTGACGCCCTAACTCTAACCTTAACACTCTCCCTAACCCTAATGTCAGGATGTCCATGACGTCAGAATTCCCGGGTGAAAAGTCTCGCGTCAGGTCGGTCGCGTCAGGATGTCCTGCTTTGTCATATATCAACCCAAAATAGTAGCTTAGCTGTTACAAATTTATTTCATTTTTTAGATTTCTGTCTGTGCAACTTTATATGGCCTAAATGTTTCAATATCTTTGTATAGTTTGCTAATACTAGCTAACTACAAAATGAAACTTGGTAGATACCTTAAAAATTCAGTGCAAAATTTTACCAGATTTTCATGCAAGCATTTATCTACGTCTACAAGAAAATGTGGTGAAATATCAGTTTCATCTCCTATGCCAGAAGCTAATGTCTTTGGGGGTGTTTCTAATTATGATGATTTGTATAAATTTTCTATTGAAAATTCTGATAAGTTTTGGTGCACTTTAGCTAAATCACGATTAGAATGGATAAAGTCGTTTCATACCATCTCTGATTGTGATATGCATGAAGGTAAAATTAGTTGGTTTCTTGGTGGAAAAATAAATGTTTCTGTAAACTGTGTCGATCGCCATGCAAGGGAAAATCCTGATCAAGTTGCATTGATTTGGGAAAAGGATGAGCTGGGTCAAACAGAGTACATAACTTACAAACAACTTCTTGAATTGGTCTGTAAAATAGCTAATGTTTTACATTCTGCTGGTGTCAAGAAAGGTGACCCAGTTGCAATTTATATGCCCGTTTCACCAATAGCTGTTGCCTCAATGCTTGCATGTGCACGAATTGGTGCTATTCATAGTGTCGTGTTTGCTGGATTTAGTGCTGATTCACTGGCTCAACGAATTCAAGATGCTTGTGCTGAGGTAGTTCTGACAGCTGATGAAGGAGTAAGAGGTGGCAAAACCATTCCGCTTAAACAGACTGTGGATGAAGCTGTAGCACAATGTCCTACAGTGAAAAGAGTATTTGTTAGTAAACGAACTGGTTCTAACTTGGTTCCAAGCACTTCAAAGGATGAGGATTTGGACAAGCTCATTCTGCAAGCAAGTTCTTCCTTTGAACCAGAAATAATGGATAGTGAAGACCCATTGTTTATGCTGTACACATCTGGAAGCACTGGTAAACCAAAGGGAATACTTCACACTCAAGCTGGTTATTTGCTTTATGCGGGTTTAACACACCAGCAAGTGTTTGATTATAGAAAAGGCGACATTTTTGGCTGTGTTGCTGACATTGGTTGGATTACAGGGCACAGTTACGTTGTTTATGGCCCATTATGCAACGGAGCTACTACTGTATTATTTGAAAGTATTCCAACTTACCCAGATCCAGGTCGTTATTGGAACATGGTTGAGCGACTAGGTATTAACCAATTTTATGGGGCACCAACTGCCATACGCTTATTGCTACGATACCCCAGTACTTTTGTGTCAAAATACAATCTTTCTTCTCTACGTGTTTTAGGATGTGTAGGTGAACCACTTAATCAGGAAGCCTGGCATTGGTATAATGAAGTTGTTGGACATAATCGATGTGATATTGTGGACACTTGGTGGCAGACAGAGACGGGCGGAATTGCTATTACCCCTCGACCTTCAGCACCCGATGCCAAAATTGTTCCCGCTGCTCCTATGAGGCCTTTTTATGGAATTCAACCTGCTATAGTTGGTGAAAATGGTCGTGAAGTGTCTAAATTTAACACAAACGGAGCTTGTTGTATCAAGGCACCTTGGCCTGGAATGGCTAGAACCATATATGGTGATCATCAGAGGTTTTTAGATACGTACTACAAACCTTATCCAGGGTACTACTTTTCGGGTGATGAAGCTAGAATAATCGATCCTGGCTACTACCAAATTACTGGAAGAATGGATGATGTATTGAATATTAGTGGGCATAGGCTTGGAACTGCTGAAATTGAGGATGTTCTCGATGAGCATCCTGATGTAGCTGAAGCTGCAGTTGTTGGAATTCCTCATGCAGTCAAAGGTGAAGAAGCTTTTGGTTTTGTAATCTTAAAACAAAATGTCACAAAAGACCGTAAAGTGTTGACTGACGAATTGAAAACAGAGGTGCGGACGAAACTGGCAGCTTTCGCTGTTCCTCAAAAAATACTTATTACCGAAGGCTTACCTAAAACAAGATCGGGTAAAATCATGCGTAGAATTTTGAGAAAGATTGCAGTGAATAAAGTTGATGATCTGGGTGATATCAGCACTCTGGCTGATCCTTCTGTTGTTGAACAATTAGTCTTTGCTCGTTCAAACATGGAAGAAAGCTCCAGTTAGGCCATATGTGTACAATTATTGTAGATAAATCACTTTAACAGAGCTATTTTGGAGCTGTGCTTTGTGCTTCTGGCTGTGTTTTTGCTTCGTACATGGTTAGCAATGTTTTTTTTTTGTGCTTTTGGTGTAATATTTCGAGTCCTCAGACAGAGTGTTCCTTATATGAATGGTAAAACTGCTAATTTTATTATTTCTTTGTGTATATGCCTGATACATTTAAAAAGTTATATAGTCAAAATGGATTTTCCTCATTTTATCGAATTTTGATGTTAGTATGCAAATTGCTTTGTTGTTATTTTGACATTGGTGTATGCTTTCAAGTTTGGCAGCACTGGACGCAAAGTTGCTTATGTAGCTGAAATTTGATTGAACAATTGTTATGCTCACTGCAAAGTATACACTGTGGTCATAAATGTTTGAACTTTGAACTGCAATAAAAACAGAATATTTTTCTTCTTGAAACTTTGCTATTCTTATTGTAGCAGTAACTAGCTAGCATGCTCTTAAGTTGTATGTTCTGTGCAATTTTGGATGTGAATGGGATAGTTGCATTACCTTAGGTTGCCAGTTTGTTTTTCCTTTAACTATTCGATGGTGATCTGGTGTAAAGACAATAACTTATTTCAACCTTCTCGTTCTAGCCATACATACGACGGTTGTGCCAATGTATATTAAGCAAAAGATGAAGAATTTAGAGTTGTTTGCTATCCTACCCATATCAGCTTAAAGGTTTAATTTTTGTGATTTTATTTTCTTTGCAACTGATGGATCGTTTTGCCGTATTGCTTAAAACATCTGAATATTTGACAAGCCTGAGAAGTTCAGTAACGACTAACGCGTAAACAAGATTTACTCCCAAAAAACACCTTTTTCCTTTGAACTAAATTCGTAATTAACAACAAAGGCATTAAATTGTTTGTAATTTTTAATTGTCGAGGCCACGAAAAATGCTACTACTTTTGTTGCTAGTTTCAAATTAATATCTAGCACTAAACGTCTCCCACCAGACGTTCTGTTGTTTGATTGCATCATCTTTAACGTCATGGAAATAACAGCATCTTGTACTGTACCGAATTGTGTTTCATGTTTACGGCCAAAATTTTCTTTAGTTTGTGTGTGCTTTTCAAGATGATTTTTTGCAAATTAAAGAACCTTCCAATTAATGTTGTTGCCTGTCGCCATTCACAAATTGTCATTCAACTTCCGTATCTCCTGTGGTGCTGAGGTAAAATTGAGAACTCGCAGGTTTTAGCTTTTTACTTGTGATATGTGAGGTTTTTCTACCAAAGGCTAATGTATATTTCTTCCAAATGCAAAGAATGATTTGTTCTTTTTAAAATTTATTTTTATTACTGTTGTTCCTGTGTTTTTTAAAGGAACTTTTTAGAAAGGTCGAAATTGTTCTTAATGATATTCAGAATTTCTAATCAGCAGATACTATCAAACTTTCTCAAATTTAAGTCTGCAATATTGCTTCTTCTAGCTCAAATACCATTATTTTTGGCGGAATATAGCGTTACATTTTTGAATTCATTGTGTATTGCAGCTCCTAGCTTTGTATTTGAGTATCTTCACTGATATTTTTCAATGGAAATTCTTTCATTTTTTACTGGAATCGCTTTCATATTAGTTTGTTTAATGTGATTTTAATCACAAGTCTACCGTGATTTTAATCAATACTATATTATTTTCCTTTAATAGATAAGTTTTATTCTCTTACTACATATAACTTGATTTGATCTTATTCTCTTACTATAACTTAATTTACATTCGTACGAACAGGAGCGCAGCAGTGAGTACTCGAGGAGGTTTTGTTTTTTCTCTGCCAAATCAGCTTCAATTTACTATAGATTGAATTTCCTTTATTGTTTGTCCTTGATGGTCTGTCTACTCGTACAATGATTATTTTAAATTGCTGTAATTTTCTTGCACTTTCAAGTTTGGCAATATTAGTTGTCCATTGAATGATTGCTCATTGCCGAATCATTTTAGGTTGATGTTTGAAGTGAGTTACGTTTACATAGGACCTTTATGAAGTTTATATTTATATATACCTTTATATAGTTGCCTTTATGAAGTTTTACACTGCTGTACTGTTGCTGCAATGAGTTGGAAAATGCTGTTTAGAGGTAAGATTTGTGATGCTATTTTTGATAGCTGTAATTTTTCTTGTCAGATGACAAGGAAATGAAGCAATGGAATATGTTTACTTCTTTACGGAACTACTAAAGTATACAAGACCACAAAGACCGAAAAGGTTTAGGGTCCTTGTGTGGTCATTATGATCCTTGTGCTCCTGTGCGTTTTAGTAGCATCCCTTCATTAAGTGATATCAAAGCTGATATATGTTTGGTTTGACACTGGTTCAGTTTACCGGAATCGTTAAATATACTTACACTACTAGCAGAGGAGCTAAAGCCAGAATTTGGGTAAAATCGTTCGCTTCCGGAATAAAGTGTGAAATTTGGCTCTAACCTTACCCAGAGTGAGTGAAACGATTTTCAAAGGGGAGCCAAAAAATCGGGCTTAGGCAACTCCTACAAACGGCCCCCAAAGTTATGCTCTAGCTTCACCTTGTGGTTAAAGAAAGTTTCGTTGTTGTAAACAAGCTTACAGGATCAACTTATGATTTTATTGTTTTTGCAAGCTAGAATATTTTGGCATGCTGTGACGTATATATGACGTGTTTTTGCCAAAAAGGTTTGTTGGCAAGCAAAATATTGCTCAGATTGGTGTTGTCCCTCATTGGTATCAAACTCTGTTAGTTGTTTCAATGATTAGATAACCATCTTGCGTAGCTTAATTTAAGTCACTTTGTGGCGTAATTATGACATAATGCATGCCAAAAATTCCAACAAAGCGATAGCAATAAATTGCTAATTAAAATAATAGTTTAATGACAACATTTTGCAATCAGTGTATTATTGAAAGATACAATAGCTGCTTGTAGCAGGTGACACCATTTTAGGACGTTATTATGACGTCGCGTTTGCCAAAAATTGCAACAACACAACAGCAATGAATTGTGTGTTAAAAGCGTGAGTTAAATGACTACATTTTGTGATTAGTGTATTAAATCAAAATACAGTACAATAGCTGCTTATTGCAGATGATGTCATTTGGTGATGTCATATTGTAGTGTTTTGTCCTTTGCTGCAAAGTTGACAAAAATAGACGATGTGCTTTGCCTGGAAACAATTAGAGCAAGCAGGCATAATACGGTATATTATTACATGGAAACCCAGCAAAAATTGTCAAAGCGTTCATTTGTTGTTTATGCCCCAAGCTGCATCCAATGTTGTTATGCAACTTACATTGTAGCAAGGGTGGTTTCGAGAAAATGGTTTCAAATTGAAATTATAGAGCCAAAAGTTGAAAAACGGTGTCATTGTCAAATCTGACATCAAAATGATAGCTATTTTGTTCTTTGTGCAACATTGTTTTTACTGTTCTGTCGATGCATATAGTGAGACTCCCTGAACAAAATTCTGGTTACACTACTGAATGTAGGGTAAACAATGTCTTTAGAATGGAATGCTGTGTATTACCGGTGCTTACAGGGTAATGAATGTAAAAAATTAATGTTGTTAGAAGAATTCTGTATACTTAAGAAGGAAGAATCGTAGAAAATATACCACCAACGTTGAATGCCTTCAAACAGCACATTAAACAATCAGCTTTTCTAGCTATTAAATTGTGTCAGTGTTTGATTAAACATCCATCTTCAAGTTTAAGCATGGGGTTGGCAAGCAACAGAGTCGGGATATTCTGTTTGGACTAACTTGTCGGAAGCTTCAAAAGTTTGTCGTGTCGTACTTAAATGCGGGTGAAAGAAATAGTGCAAGTGCACAACGAACGAAATTTAAAAGTGCACAAAGTTGGCGTTTTTGTATAAAGTGCACAAAGTTAGCGTTTTTGTATCTTTTAATTTGGCTTGTATTTTTATTATAAATTGTTCTTATAAAAAACAATGCATAGTAAAAAATCAGTTATGATATTAAAGTCTAAATAACGAGTCGTTCTCTTCTCTTAAATGACACTTAGTAAAAATAGTGATTGCTCTCCAGTAATTAATGTTGTTTTTTTAAATGTCGTCATGAAATTATTTCTCAAAATTGATCAGGATCGAAATTTCAAATAGGCTACACTTTTGCAATATGGTGGGATTCGCGTGACGGACAAACCGTTTTTACAATTAATAATTCGTGCGTTACAATAATTTACATTGGCAAATGATTGAGTTTTAATATGAACAGATTGCGATTTTCGCGCGAAAAACCGCTTTGTATTAGAACAGCAAATAGGAACAGCAATTGCTGTTTTCCGGTTTTGTTGCAACAGCAAATCGCACGGAAAATTGCGTGGTTTTCCGCGTAGTTCGGGTTCGCGTTCGCGCTGTGTATAAAGGCCCGTTTATACACAGCGCGAACGCGGAAAGCGGTGCAAACGAGAAGGCGGCGTTCGCGAAAGAAAGGTCACAATAAAATAAAACAGACTCGTTTACACAGAGCGCGAACACAAACGAAATTCAGTTCGCGCGGAAAACTGCGTAGATTGCCTCCAGAGCGAATTTTTAGGCGGCGTTCGCGACGGCTTTTGTGGTCAACCAATCCGCACTCTCAATTTAGGCTACGTCACTGCCCTGCCATACAAACAAAACACTGTAATGTATTGCAACGCTATATCATGTGATATATGCGGGCATATAAATTTATTGAAAAAGATTTTCTTAAGATTTATTGGCGTACTGTTTACTGCAATAAACATTTGACATTGCATTAAGTTTGAAATTAATTTTAACCGGCGGACCACTCGTTTTTTCGACCCCTTAAATTCCTGCTGAAATTACCCCTAAATTTTATCCGAGAAGCTCAAACTCGTGTTTGCTGGATTAAACGTTTCTTTTTGCGATTGATAAACGGGCCTTAAACTGGCCTTCATACAAGGCACGAATGCGAAAGCGGCGCAAACTACGCGGAAAACAGCACGATTTGCTGTTTTAATGGCAAGCGGTTTTCTGCGCGAAAACCGCTATCTGTTTGTTTTGTATTAAAACAAATCAAATCTTTCATTATACTCGCTGTAATTCGCCGAAACGTGTAGCGAGTTGGTGGGGCCCATATCCGCGTCATTGCGCCCGGGCAACACAGCTCCTTTTGAAAAAATGTCTCAACGATGGCGAGCCGTTGGCAGCACTGTGTCCGATTTGACCAGCCCGAGATTTGAACCTCCGACCTCCCGCTCCAGAGACGAACGCGTTAACGCTCGACCAACTTGCCGGTTTATTTGTATTAAAACTAGAGATGTAAAAAACGATTTGTTTTTACTTGTATTTTTTTTTTTCTTTGTAGTCGTCATGTCATAATAAACAAAAAACGAACTATATTTCACTAAAAGTTTGTAAACATCTTCGTCTTTTATTTGAATTTAAAATTAACTGTCTGCTACATCTAAAAATGTGGTTTTTAAGATTAAAATCAACCGTACCTCTGCGAAAAATTTAAACGCTACTTTCGTGAAGAATCCCCGATATTACCCAAAGTCACCAGAAATCGTGGAGGAAATATCGGCGATTCAGAAAGATCATTTATTCAGGATTCCGAAATTATTAATAAAAAAATACGTTTTTTGAACGTCGCGAACGTTCGTGGTGACTAGACAATAAGATTTTAAGTTTTAGCAAAAGTCCAACACGCGTTTATTATTTTTTATTACCCAGTCGGTATTATTTTGTTTCAATTTTTGAACTCGTGATGTGTAGACGTTGAAGAATTGTGTTAACACTTTTCATATCTTTCTTTCATTTTCCATAAGGTAACGATAAAATCAGCGTCTGGCTTTGGTACAAAATCCAAAAATTAAATTAAACATTTTAGCTACAAAAAAAAAAAAGAAAATACAACTCTGATATATTACTGAAGCAAGCAGCGATAATCAAATCATTAAAATCCAATTACAACTGTTGGTCATTCTCTATTGTTTTAAAGAAGTTCTACTGACCTATTTGATAGTAGCGCGAAACGAAAAAAAAAAGCATAAGAAAAGAATAAATAACTGAACTGTCAAACTCCGAAATTTCGCCAAAAAGATCTGCGCTGAAAAGGGCATTGAGCCGAAAAGAGGCGGCGACCAAATAGGTGGCTCAGAAAAGGTTCGCAACAAAATGGTCGCACCGAAAAGTCGTGGACCCTGGTCTGATACTTGTCGAGAAGAATCGTCAGAACAGAGAGCGCAGGAAAAGGAGCCGCTATGTATAGGAAAAAGCCGAGCCGTGATTGGTTGAAAAAAAAAAAAACAATGACAGAGCGTCATTAGTTCACAATCTTTAAGCTGTACACGAATTCTTTTTGTCGGCAGAGGGCGGGTTAGAAGTTTTGATAAAAGTGGCTTCAAGAGCAGATAAGTGGAACGGAGAGTAGCCTTGGGCAAGAATAGAAGATTTTTGTAAAAGATGATATTCAATGGCTGAATCAGAAGCAAAAGAATGGTTATTGGTCTGGATTCTGGGTGAAAGATTTGCACCGAAGGGCAGAAAGTAAAGGTTTCTTGAAAGAAGAGGAAGAACGGATAGTTTTGAGAACATGCTATTTAATTCTGTCCTGCAGCCTTTGGGAAGTACGGCTTAAATACCGACTCTCACAGTGGCATGAGTATTGATAGATCACGTTGCTCTTCTGTGAAGCAGGCAGTACGTCCTTGTTGGTAGCGTAGAGAAGCTCGTTGGTAGAGTAAACAACATGTGGTTCTACAGCGGAAAAGCATTGTTAGACAACAGATTTTACTTGCTTTTCAAATTAGATAGAAACAGAACAGAGCCATGGGAGACGTAGATAGATGGGGCATCTTTCGAGTCCAAATTTAGGCAAAGCGTGAAGTTGCTTCATCTTTTTAGGTATAAACGACTTGATAACGTGCTCAGGATATCCATTAGTCGTAGTATGAACTTGATTTTGTCTAGTTCAGTTGGCAATCTTTCAGGAGAACAGATGGCAAGAATCTGGTGAGTTAAGGTCAGGATTAAGTTAGTTTTACATGGATAAGGAGCTCCGTAGTTATAAGACGCATATATTTTAATTAAGGGTTAAATTGCTGTAAAGCAGGCAAAAAAACTAAATATTTATATCACTTTATTGTTTTTTCCATACATAAAGTGCACCTGAGTATAAGCCGCACTTACTAAATTTTACCATTAAAAGTTTTTTGGGTGCGCCTTATAGTCTAGAAAATATGGTAATAATGTATTGTGCCCGCTTCCTCTCAGTGTTCCTAGACAAAGCACATGGTCTATTTTTTTCAACTTTGCAGCAAAGGACAAAACACTACAATATGACATCACCAAATGACATCATCTGCTATAAGCAGCTATTGTACTGTATCTGGATTTAATACGTTAATTATAAAATGTAGTCATTAAACTAATGCTTTTAACAAACAATTCATTGCTGTTGTGTTGTTGCAATTTTTGGCGAACGCGACGTCATAATGACGCCGTGAAATGACGTCATCTGCTACAAGCAGCTATTGTATCCTAAAGTAATACGCTGATTGCAAAATGTTGTCATTAAACTAATATTTTAGTTAGCAATTTATTGCTATCGTTTTGTTGGAATTTTTGGGCAAACATGATGTCATAATTACGTCACAAAGTGACGTCAATTAAGCTACGCAGGATGTTTATCTAATGATTGAAACAATTAACAGAGTTTGATTTCAATGAGGGACAACACCAATCTGAGCAATATTTTGCTTGCTATCATACCTTTTTGTCAAAAATCACGTCATATCTACGACCTACGTCGCAGCATGCCAAAATATTTTAGCTTGCAAAAACAATAAGTAAAATCATAAGTTGATCCTGTAAGCTTGTTTACAACAACGAAACTTTCTTTAACCACTAGGTGGAGCCAGAGAAAAACTTCAGTAGTTGCCCAAGCCCGATTTTTTGGCTCACCTTTGAAAATCGTTACACCCTGGGTAAGGTTTGAGCCAAATTTCACACTTTATTCCGGAAGTGAACGATTTTCGAGTTAGCTTCTTCCTTTTTTGAAATTTTATTGATTCACAAGTTTGCGTGAAGATTTGTCTGTTTTTTAGGTCCATGTAACAATGATCGAGTTTGGTCTTCCTTTGATTCAAGGGTTAGCAAAATTAATTTGAAAAAATTATGCTATAAACTCTATCAATATGGATATACGAAAGGAGCGATTGAAAGGTGATTTATGATTTTTTGCTGATTGATTACGTTGTGCAAAACAGCCATGTTTCAACATGCAAAACTCGGAAAAAGTTTGCTTGTAATTTCGCAGTTTTTGTAGTCTCCACAGCTGGATTTATTTTTTCCTCAGAAACTTGATCAAATATCGGAATTTAGACGTAAGTTTTTGGTCACGACTTCAGAATTTATTTCGGTCATTTTCGCTATTGCAAGTGCTATTTTAGCACTTGATTTCAAGCTCTTGCTGTTTTTTTTGGGAGTCATTTTCACTGAATTGGCTTATGTCTGTTATTTACTAAAAATTTACCGGTAGGTCAATGACCAAAAAAAATCTATTCTCCGGCTGAGCAGCATTGATGGGGTCTCTTTGGCAACATCGTAGTAACTATTCCAGAAATTGATCCCATCCTTGACTATTTTAATTTAGACGCCTAAGAATATTTGGAACTAATGCGAGACATTTTTCTTACTGGTATAAACTTTTGAGTGTTCTTATAGAGACGCTTCCTCATCTGCGCCAACGAGTGGTAAAATTTTTTCCATACTGCCAATTTGAACGGAAAGTCGATAATAGACCCCTATTTCACCTCATTCGTCCTTTAATTTCTGTTGATAAAATAAGCAGTGATATGTTAAGCATTATCTTAGCCAACGTCATTTCCTGATATATAAAAGTTTACGTTTAATGCTTGCCTATAAAATGCTGAAGCACTTCTCAAGTCGTAGTAAAGGCAAGGGCATATGCCTGTGCGGGAGATTACCTTGAGAAATATCAGTGATTGCAAAACTTTTAGTAACCTAGTTCGGAAATACTAAATGGCGACTGATTTGGTTTTAACCAAAAATTTGGTTTGTTTTTAGGTCCGTCAGCAGTTGCGTTTTTGAGATGTGTATTTACCAGATTTTGTCGATTGAAGCTGCAAAAATACATCCCATTCAGGCAAAGATATGTCGCATGGCATGAAGTTTTCATAAGGTTTGGATTTCATGGAGCCGTTTTAAATTACCGAAACTCGTCTTAAAATCAATTCTTAAGAGTTTTATTGTCATTCAACGAAGAAAAAAGAGAAAGGTTAAATTTTATAACTTGAAAGTGGAATTTAATAACATACAGTAGTTACGCGTGATTAACTTGCTTTATGACTGCAGGCTAAACAATTTGAAAGTCACCGCTTTACTTTAAAAACATTACAGGCAGGCATGCAGAAAGGCAGTTCAGGGCAGTCCAACTACCGGTAGCTTAACTCAAGCGATTTTGCTTTTAGGTTCGCTGTAAGTTAAACAAGAGACTGAATGGAAAAGATCGAAGTTAAATTTGCTTTCTGACCGTGCACAAATATACGAGCAGAGGTGTAACGATCCATTAGGTGAAGTACTTTCAATTTGTAATACGAAAGCAGCTTATTCCACTGTGTATTGATTGCCGTTCGACTGCAGACTTGCTTAGTGCATTCTTTTTAGCGATAACAGCAAGGCATGCAATTTTTATTGATGCATTTTAAAGTTGATACACTGAATTGTATTGTGCATGCACAAACTAAGGAAATCACGTTTCTAAAAAATTGGTTAGAAAATTGTGGAAAGACTTGTTTAAAGTAGGATCGCAATTTTAAGTTAAAGGCAGCTCTAGTCTCATGAACTTAGCAAACTTAGAAAATTAAAAACAAAAAAACAGCTTTTGTGGTCGATTTTTGTTTTAAAATTTGTCACAGCAAACGAAAAACGAACTGCAGTAACAACTTTCATATTAGCAGAGAAGTTCACGCCGTTGCGGTAGCAAAAGCATTAAGCAAGAAAAAATCTAATCAGTTAAGCGCCAAGCCTCTTAAAAAATTTTTTTAGAGAATCCAGACCAGTGTTTCCCAACCCGAGTCCACGTACTCAAATGAGTCCGTGGAAGATTTTGAATGAGTCTGCAAGTATATCGACCAAATGAATACACTTAAACAATTTGTTTATTAGTGTAACAGTTGCGACCCAATGGAATTTTTTGTTTTGGTACGCACATTTTCATAATACAGTATAATTTTGTTCTGCAAATAATAATTGGCGTGGTGGCCATTATGCTCTGTAGCAGTTTAACGGGCGTGATAACTTCACTTTATTGCGTCACAACTAATTTTGATAAATAGATTTTCTCGTAATGTTTTAAAAGGCAAGAAATATTGTTTTGTGTTCGCTTTTTCTATCGCTGTGCCGACGTGGCGACTGGTATTCGCAGCAGCCTACTTCATTCTTAAACTTCAGTTAGCTTGTTTTTTAGTGGCAAAACGAAAGCAGGTTGTTTACATACATACAATGACAATTAATCGAACTTAGGTTTTGCGGTAAAGGTAAATGGTTCGGTCAGACCACAGAGCGTGTTATACTTGGAAGTCTTAGCTCACAGCTCTTTGAAAGAAGCAAAACTACGATGACATCTTTAGACAAAACATGGAAAATATGTTGATGAAAACAATTCTTTTTTCAAGAGTAAAGATCTTCTGGTAAAGCGACGTCGTATTGATCGTCCTGTTATTTGGGGATAAGTTGCCTACTCGCTTAGCTGTTTTGTTGTTGCTTGGAAAATCGCTCGAACAAAAGCGCCTCATACAGCGGGAGAAAACTTCATTATACCAGCAACCATCGAAATGACCAGAATAATGTACGGTGATGCTATTGCTAATAACTTAGCGATGGTTCCGTTGTCAAACAATACAGTCAAGCGATGCATTCAAGAAATGGTGTTTGCGCGATACCGCACAAGGGAGGACTACGTGGAACAATTTTTTTTGCCGTCTACTTGCACAAAATACTACAGAAGAAATATTTAAGAAAGTGGATGTCTTTTATCAAGGATATCAACGTTCATGGACTGACTGTGTATCTGTTTATGCAGATGGTGCTCCGTCAATGATGGGAATAGAACAAGGCTTCAACAGTTTCGTGAAAAAGGAAAACAAAGACATTTTAGCAATTTGTTGCCTTCTTTACTGAAAAAATCTGGCAGCAAAAAAGGTTCAAGAAGACCTAGCCATAGTCTTCAAAGAGATTGTATTTGTGGTTAATTACATCAAATCTCGCCCCTTGTGCACTCGTTTCTTTGGGCGTTGTGTGACGAGGTGGGAGCAGAACACAATGGACTTTTATTCCATTCTAATATCCGTTGGCTATCACGAGGAAAAGTGGTGGAGAGAGTGACTGTCCTGCGCAACGAAATTGGTGGTTTTTCAAAAGAAGAGAATCATAAACTTGCGGAACGATTCAGCGACTACGATTTGTCAAATTGCTGTTTTTGTCGAATTTTTTCAGCCATTCAAATCACCTGTACACCACTATGTAAGGAAGAATTAAAATCTTTTTCCATGTATTGGAGGACGTAATCTCATTTAAAGCCAAAGTGAAACTGTGGATGCATCGAATAGAAAAAGGAAAGATAGCTGCTTTTCCTGCTTTAAATGCTTGTTTGGAAGACGAAGAATTTGATTTAAAAAGTATTAGTGGAATTTTTCTTGCGCATCTTACCTTATTTCTTTCCGAGCTGGATAGATATATATATCCCTTTCCACAGTTCCAACAAAGCATTTAACTGGGTGCGAATTCTTTTCGAGGTGTCAGCGCTACAGGTTCATCCAGAAATTGATTGCATTGGTGAACAGTTGGTTGTGCTATAAAGTCGGCAGCTGTGGAAAGAGAAATACAAAAAATGTTTCTCGGACTCAATTTTGGACAAACGTCCAGTCAGTGAAACCCAATCTATCTGAACTATGTTTGCAGGCAACAAACGCTCGTTTGCTTTTTCCTGCTACATATTTCTGTGAAACTGGTTTTTCAGCACTAGCCATGATTAAAACCAAGTAGTGCAACCAACTACAGCCAGAAAACGACATCAGATGCGCTTTGACGACCATAAACCCCAATTTTGACCAACTTGTGAAACAAGTTCAGGGATAAGATTTCCATTGAAATTTGAGAATGTGGGCAATAAATAAATTTCGCTAAAATTAGTGCTTGCATGATTGCTGTGTACTTTAAGTCTGCGAAGATTTAAGCTGTTGCAAAAAAAGTCCGCGACCAGAAAAGATTGGGAAACCCTGATCTAGATGATATAATTACGATGAATTGAATAGTGCAGAATATTTTGTTAATTTTTTTCCCACCGCCCTCTAGATCTTCAGTATTGTATTTCGTTGTAAAAAAAAACAAAAAAAAACGGAATTGTTTGTTTATCACATCATTTTAATATTTTACAGCTCCTAGCAAGTTAATGAAGTAAAAAATGGCCGCTGATGTAAGCGGAGGTGCGCATGTTGTGGATCATCTTGTAACAAAGAATGCACTTTTTAATAACCTAACTCAACACTCAGAACACGATGAGAAATCCTTAAACGAAACAGAAATTCTTAGGTTGGATTTGCACGAAGTAAAAGGTATGATAATCAATTGTTTCACATACAGCTTGCATTGATTTGAATCAAAACTAATATAAGGTGTTTAGATAAATAAAGAAATGCTCAAATTTCATTTGATTATTATTTTGTGTGCAAATTATGCCTACGCCTCATTTTTTAATAGTATTTTGCCCAACTAATTTCCCTACACTGTACCACTCGTGTGCGATACTAACGTTTGGTATACTGATCCGGTGATCCCCTTCGCGGTCAAGATGTGGCAAAGATTACTTTGAAAAATGTTTGAAACGTTCAATTAATGCCCTTTTAATACCCCTTCCCAACAAACGATTACTCTCAATTGTAATTAATGCGATGTGGCCAGGAGGAAGCGAAGGGAGTTTCAGTCTGCCTGGTCTGGTCTGGTCAAACTGCCACCTGCGCACCTGTTTACCACCTTCGATGGAGGTTCCACGCTGTCACTTTTTAATGCTAAGCGTCAAGCAGGTAAATTGTGAATACCAATTTTTTTTAGTCTTTAGTTTGACTCGATCGAGATTCGAGCCCAGGTCTACCGTTTCAGTGGCAGACATTTAATCCATTTTGTCACTGATAGGTTTTCAAACGTTTGTGGTAATTTAAGCATTTTCAAAGGTTTGTGATAATTTCAATAATTTCATCGAATGGTTTGCGAAAATTGATTTGAACAAAAAATAAAGGTAATTATTACTCGCATTACTTTTGCTTAATATTGTCTTGTGTGCTTTTTGGACAGATGAATTGAAAAAGACAACCGACGAATTGCGCAGAACCCTGGCTGAGAAGGATGCCGTACACGCCAAGCTAATCAATTCTGAGAATAAATTGAAACGCTTTCAAGAAGAAAGAGAAAAGCAATCAGCTTCTTTAATTGAAACAAGCAGGTGCAGAATTTTTTTCAAATTCCAGGAGTTGTAAATTTTTTGTTTTTGTATAGTAGTATTTGCATTCATCACATTAATTGGTAGTATATTCATTCAATTTACTGCAGTTTCCAGTAAAAAAGTAGTGGTAGTGAATAGTTGGTTATCAACATTATTTCTCGGTTAGTTTTAATTAAGATTAGTGATTCATGCTTTAAAATTGACTTAACTTGGACTTGGTGATGCATTGGCGACTCCGCAAAGTCAGGGTCTCGAGTCACTTGTTCGGGAAAAGTTTTGTTGCACTTGTTTGTGAAATGTTAACGCGTTTGTGTTTTAACAAGCGTTTGTGTTTTGAAATGTTTTTGTGTTTTAACGAGTTTCCAGTCTGTAGATTTGTTCATTTACTGACCTTGTTTTAGAGAGCTCCAAGCTGCACTGAGTGAGCGAGAGAGTCTGATGGAGCAAGAAGATAGAATCCGAGCGATGGTGGAGGAGGCGGAGAAAGCATTTCAACTCTGCCAGGCTGCTGACAATACGGATGTCAGCGATATGGACGAGCTAGAAGGTAAGTCCATTTGTGCGCTATCAAGCATATCTTTCTTAACAGAACTTTACTTTTTTGCTTAAGTAGCCTACATTTTGGAAACGAATATGGGTATCGTTACTCCCATTGGCGGGATTCTTCCTAACCCATCCCATTTGTAGAAAATTTAGCCTAAACATGCGAAATAGCCAAATATGGTGTAACATCATTAGCCGTGCTGATATTTTAGTTAAGTTAGGCTTAGCTTATTTTCCAACGTAATGCAGGGTGAGTTTTAATGCACGCCAAAAACAAAGTTTTTTTTATATTTATTGATTTCAAATTTGTAAGTTTTTCTGTTTTGTTCAAAGGTGACGATGTTCGTTTATCGGAGACAGCAATAATTTTCAAAGCTAAATTGAAGGAAATGCGAAGTGAGTAAAACTATCGTGAAAAATCTTGCTAAAACATAATTGCGATGTAAACCCTGGTTTTTGTAACAACTCGGTAACTTGGACGGAAAAAAGAAAATAGATATGGAGCGAAAAGGCCTTTGCATTTTCAAAACCTTCTTACAAAAATCAGGATCTGCTTATAAGATTTTTATGACCTTTTTAATTTTTACGATTTCGGAGACTTGTCAAGCATTGCAAATTAGTCAGCGCATTGGTCAGATTGTTTTTTCGATCTCCTCCAGATTCTTGCGAATTTTACTCAAAAATTGTTTCATTTTTAGACAATGTACACGAGGCGAAAGAGCAGCTATCGTTTCTCGAACAAGAAAATACGTTTTTGAGAGGTAAATACTTTGTGAAAAACTTCTTAATGCTGGTGGCAAAGTATCTTAAGTGAAGTCATCATAAGATAACGTTGGAAACTTTTCAGAATATTTGCTGCGGATTCAAAAGATTTGATTAAGGAAAAGGCTGGTTAATTTTTCTTAACATGTTTTGTAAAGAAACGTCTCGGTCTTTAGTTTTAGCAATCTTAAGTAAAATTGAATTCAAACTGATGAGCTTGGTTGCACACCTTTGCTCAGAACGGTTAAAAGTTATTAAAATGATACCGCTATTTGCACGGTTGCACCCGAACCTAAATTTTACAGCCACTTTTGTAAAGTTGGACTCGGACAGTGCACTCAGGCACTTATGTATTTAATTTCTTGAATTAAAATTTTAAAAGCTTAATTTTCTGCACAGTTAAAGAGTCATTTAAGAAATAATTATAATTTTTGAATGTTTATTAATGAGTTAGTGTCTATACCGGCTTCGTTGTTGCTCTTTTTGTTTGTTTTTGTGAAGTAGTCGCTGGTCACTTCAACTCAACCAGCAGCATTTTGAATAGGCTGAAGTATCTGTATGGGACCAGTGTTGATTCAATGCGCATAATCGTATTTGCGTTGGGTTTCGTAGTAGCAATGGCGAATCCATTTTATTTTTCCTGATCCTAGTTGGAACGACCGACGCTCGCGTTGCGTGTTTCATTGTTTTTACTCGGCCATTTTGAAACTAACGAGTGCGAAATTTCAGTCTTTTGCTTATAACTCGAGAACGGTTTGATTTAGCTGCATGAAATTTTGACAGCAGTTTGAGATCAATGAGTTGTATATTTGTACCAAATTTTTATGCAATAAGTCACGTGACTTTAGTTTTAGGACCCGAAAACCGTCCCGAAGTTTGGCGTAGAAAGCGGTCTCATTCAAAAACGGCTTAAGTAAGGCACAAAATTTTTTACATGGTTATACTCGTATGTCTTACGATACCCTTTCATCCCTACCAACCCACTTTTGGCTGCGATGAGGTTTTTTTCTTCCCAAATCTTGTACGCTCTTCTTCTCCTAAATCACAAAGCATTGAAATATATTTTTTGTGTAAAGTTGTTGAGACTGCAAACTCAATTTTGTCTTCCACAATTTTTTGGGGCCATTCCCCCGAAATTAATTTTTTGAATGGCTTAACTTAGTTGCCAGTTTTTTTGTATTTTTTGATATGAGTAGATATTTAACATACGAATATTTTGACATAGTTCGTAGGCTCCTCCTCCACGGAGAACCTCCAAAAAATTTTTTGAACAGCTTAATCTAGGGTGCCCCGCCCAAATGCCAGAAATTTCTTCGTTCGCATCAATAACGAGAATTTTTTTAGAGGCGCTACTGAACGAAATACTCGCTAAAAGCAAGAGGTTATTTTTACACGTCCAATCTGAAACTCTGAGAGCTGGGTAACGTCATTTTCACTCGCTAAGTTGCGTGGATCGATTGCGAGACATAGCTCGAGTAAAAAAACGTCACATTTTCCTCGCCAACTTAACGAAGATTTTGAAGAACTTTTTGAGCGTGGGAGAAGTCTTTTTTGGTTTAGGAATTTAAAGCGAAATGTTGAAAACTTCTAAAGCAAATTTTTATTTGCTGAAAATTAATTAAAATCGTCGCCATGTTTGCCATTAGACTGCGAAGAAGAAAGCGAATTGCATTGTGAACCTTTGGCTGTTTTGACTGATAAAGAAATATTAGTAGCGCCAATTGAATACTTATTTTCTATGTGAAAAATTTTCTAAGAACACCAGTCTCATTTTTGTTCAAAATTTAAGAACAAATTAAAAAGAATGCCAGCCTTGGCAGCAAAATAAGCCAAAAACAAACGAAAAAAAAAATTAAATGAATGAAAGAAACAAAATTTTGTGGTTATTCAAAACGATAAAATTTTAGTGATTTTCTTGTGTTTGCAAGCGAAATTGCAACTATTCCAAGATTATAGAGCGCTGTTTCTCTGCGCAAGCACTGAGAAATTTTTTTTGCAATTGTTCAACTAGAAAAAAAGCTTGGTTTTTCTCTTGCAATTTCGCGATGCTGCAAAAGCAGGAAAAAAGCCGTCACTTAAGCTGACAGACCAATTGGAATTAAACAGTGTTACAAACACGGCCGCTAAAATTGACATCGATGCTCTCAAAAGTTTTAAAAAATCAAGAGCAAATGAGACTGAAAATTGGCAAAAAATTAAAAACAACCAGTCTCAACTCAAGATTTACCGGTTCTAGAAAAGAAGAGTGTACTTCAACTTGTTCACTTTTGAAAAATTTTGAAACCTGAAGTTACTATTAATGTAATAAGTTTAACCACCAACAACCTCAAGGGTGCTTTACGTCATTTAAAAAAAATTGTAGTGTGGAATAAGTTGTTCTTTTTTTAATAATGATCCAAAAATATAATTAAGTTTTGTCATTCATTAACTAATTATATATTATTGCAAGCTTAGAATATTAACGCATGGCCTAGAGTATCTTTTTCCATAACAATTGCTTTACATATGGTACGCTTGAATGCATTGTTTTGTGGTAGAAATGCATCTGGCGTCACAATGAGATATTTATTACGTACCAACACAGGTTACGAACATCTCGCAAAGAAAGTCGAGCGAGCAGTTTTAACGCATGTTGGGCGAAACGGTTCAGAAATGGCAGTTTGTCTACAAAGTTTTTTTGTTCTTTAGTGCTTTTTAGCGATCGAGAATGGCGTTTACGAGCTCGCGAACACGTTCTGTCATGTGGGCCCAGTTTTTTTTAATATCGGTTAACATTTAAGATACAAATATTTTGACATAATATTGAGTTACCACCCCCCAGGAAATCCCTCTCCAAATTGACACCCAAAAATCAATTTTTTGAACAGTTCAAGCTACATGTTTAAGAAACAAATATTTTGGCATAGTTTGGGGGTTACCATTTCGGCGGAATCCTACTAATTGGACTCGATAAAGTCAATTTTTTAAACGGCTTAAGCTAGGGCGCTAGTTTTTTTTTTGAAATCCTGTCAATATTTACATCGGTTGTTCAAAGGGGTTCCTCCTCAGCAAGCTCCTATCTAGTTAAGTTTTACAGTAAACTATTTTCGATTTGAGACGAGAGAAGTAATCTCCATCACGAAACGCTACATTTTCAAAACGGTATTACAAAAGTTTGTCTGAACTTTTTATATTCTAATTGTAAAAATAATTGGAAAATTTATACCGGATTGATACTCTTTTGAGTCCTGAGTTAAATGCTGAAGAAAATGTGTAAAATTGGCACAATTGCATTTAATTGTGTCAGTCGATCCAGTTTAATCTAAAACGTTTTGATTCCTATAGCAAAGGAAATACTTGTCAAATAGCTACCGTTATCACACATCGCGTTTTTCGTGCTGGCATCTCATTGTGATTACAATGTAGTCTCTGCCGTGAGTAACTAACTGCATACGCAGTTTTAGTACGAGGCCTGACATGCTGTACCGGTGTTTTTATCGCAGAGTCGTATACGCGCCGACTAGTACAGGCCAATCCGAAAGCGTAAGCCCGAACTCAAAAAGTGATTTGAAGCCAAAATCAGGCACGAAAAAGCCCGAAAGTTAAGTTATGTCTAAAAGTGTTTATTTTTGTTGCTCGTATGGGGTTGAAATAGAACTACTTACAGCTGCTCAATTGTGACGCAATAATAATTGTAACTTATGATGCTTAAACAAAGTCGACATTCTGGGTTGCAAAGTTATATTTCATACGCTTTAGTAGCACCTGAAAGGCTAAAACACTTGGCAAGTACGTATGTCAAGCCCGAATTAAGCCTGATATTTTGTCAATCTCAAGCCCGAACCCGACCCGAAAACCCTTGTCAGACTTACCACTCTCGTTTTATCTTATGTTAGCATTCAGAGAAAGTGTTGTGTGATGATTCCAGATTGTAGCGCAATTTAAAGGAATAAAACAGCTAGTCATAATTCATTGTGCCACCTGAGCTTCTCCGCAACCTTTTTGTATCGATTTTTTTTTCTCGAGAATAGGTATGTTGTTAGTTTTACTTTGCTTGTACTGTAGTTTAGATAAAAAAAAAGTTATCTTTTGTGTGCATTAAGTTTTGTATCTGGTGAACGTTTTCGTTTCAAAAATATTGTTCTTGCTTTAGTTCAAGCTACATAGCGTCAGCGCCAAAGATTAGCACAATTTAAATACCTTCGATTGTTATTTTGCTAGAAAAAAAAATGTTCTATTTGAATTATTGCTTTATTGTGTAACTTCATCACGTTTTGATCTTGATCTATTTTGGGTGTTTAGACTTTTTGTACTTTGGTTACATTGCCTCATTGAATGTCAGGAATACAGGGTCTTATCTCCCAATGTTGGAAATTCTGTACTTGTTGTTACTGGACGAATTTTATGTCAGGTTGAGTATGATTTGACCTTAGCAGGCAGAAGTGTTTCTAAAATTCTCTTTGGAATCTAGTATGAGCAGCTAGTAATATGCTCTTTTACTTAATTTTCAGGCGTAACGTACGAAGCAAAAAGAAGCTTAAAAAGTCGTTTTCTGAGTAATTAATGCTTTTTTTGTCATTATCTAACTGCACAATGCAATTAGTAGCTAATTAGAGGCAATGGTAAAAAATATTATTATTAGTTTCGTTATAAAAAAAGAGAATTTTTTGCACAGCTGAAGATTTTTGTGAATATTTGTAATTATTCTTTTTAAGGTACAGAAATTATTTGTAGTTGATTTTTTATTTCTGAAACTAGAATATAATTGACGAAATAACCACAAAAATTGGGTCACAGCAACAAGACAATATGCATTACAAATCCCTATATACAAGCATGTTTACATTAGTAAAATATCTTCACATATTGAAAACTTTGTTTGGTTGCAGCAGCCAAATTATGCTTAAGTCTTAGTTTTGGTGCATTTTTGTTTGCTGCTGTGATTATTTTTTGTTTTAAAATAAATTTTGATAGTTTTTAGGCCATTTTTGTTCAATATTGTTTAGATTTACTGCAAATTCGCCTCTTTAGGTATGTCACGGTCTAGTGCGGAACTGCAAAGCTATTATTAGCCAAAATTTCTTTTTTTATGCACGAATTCTTTCGTGATATTTAGACTTCTATTGAGCGTCAAGCTTAGGATATTAACAAAGTGCATTTGCAAAGGAAATTACCTAGTTAATTGAAAGCTTAGAAGCTTGGCACAAAAGAATTTTTGTTGTTTTTCTGTTGATTTTTATCACTTTAAAGATATCCCGAGGCGAGTTTTAAATTTTTTTCTACAAATTTTACAAATTCTATATGTGAAAAATGACTATGTTGAAATGACAACAATGCAAAAAACGTGTCAAGGCAAGTTTGATGCCCTCCAGAAAGTCCGAGGTTAGTAATAGAACTCTAGTTAATGCTGTAAATTCAGAGGTATGTGAAAGTTAGAGAAGTAATGTACTTATAGACAGTAAGATAGATATCGGTCTTTCTTTCAGTTGGATACACTTACTATTGGGTGTATTTTTTCTTTCAGAAATTTCGGTCAAATGTGCAAATTCGCTCAAAATTTTTCTGTCATTTCTGAATTTATATTGATCTTTTTCGTTACTACAAACAAGATTTAGCTCAGAAATCAAAATTTTGCCAATTTTCTCGGTCACTCACCAGAAATTGAGGTCAATGTCTGATAAATGATCGAAAGAAAAAACAAGTTTGGTATGCTTTTGAAATACTTGAATTTAGAGAATGAATGATCCTGCTGAAGTGAATTCAGAGAATGAATAATACTGCCGTTAACTAACTCGTTTCAAACGTGCTCAAATGCAAAAGTATAAGTGGTACAAGATTAACTCATTCTTTTTAGATGCATTTTTTTCACTACGTTTGTTGTTAGATGTTCTTTCTGCTTTGTCATTTGTTCAAAAAATTTTCTTTAACAAAAGAGCATTCAGGACGAGAATTTTTCTCTCGAAAAATTTTGACAGATCTGAACACTAACTTTACCAAATTTGAGCTTCATACGATCTTCCGTTCCCACGATATGACAAATTAGATTTCCCCTTAGAAAAGGCTTTTTCCCCCTTAGAAGTTTTGCCAGGGTTGCCAAAAAGTTATTGCATGTTTGTAACTCTCAATAAGTGTTTTCGGCATTTTTGTTATCCATACAAAATAAAGGGTCAGAATTGCAAATTAGCTGCTTTTCAAGTAAATTCAAGCCAAATTTCCAAACGTTAATCTTTTGTCACAATACTGGCAAAATGGCAACACTGAAATAAAAAGAAAATTGTTAACTTTGAACAGCAATATCTTGGAAAGGGAAGACATTGAAAATTCAAAGTTGGTGAGAGTGCATTTTTAAGCGTATTTCAACATTTTAGGCAACAATGAAAAACTTGATTTGAATGCCCCTTTAGATTTGGAGGATTTTAACATAATACAGTATACCACAAAGTACTTTTTTTTTCGGCATTGCTTGCTCAAAATTACGTCATTTCTCTCTCGTCGCATTCTGCAAAAGTTTGAGTGCTGATACTTTGGGTTACACTATAATTATTTATTTTTCTAACTCTCAACTTTTGCTTATGTGCAGATGAGCTCAAATCTGCCCGCGACAGCGCAAAGTCTATTCCCCTTTTACGTTCTGAACTGGCCTCGGCCCAGTCAGTTTCCTTGGAACAAGAAGAAAAATGTGCCAGCCTTCAGGCTCAACTGTGCAGAGCTGAATTCACAGTGCAAGAAGTAAAGGCGAAAATTCTATCCTTACAAGGTGCCTGAATCCCATAGATTAGCAGTGTTAGATCTTTATTGACTTTCTTGTTAATGAATTACCTCTTTGAAAAGTTGATTGGTGGTATGGAATTTGAAAATGCGTGTTCTTGCCTACGAAGCATCTTTTCGTCTGACCCTTGTCAACAAGAATGATCAGAGTGGAGAGCGCAGGAAAAGGAGCGACTGTTTATTAGAAAAAGCCGAGCTTTGATTGGTTGAAAAAAGACCAATGAGAGAGCGTCATTAGTGTACAATCTTGGAGCTGAATACGAATTCTTTTTGTTGGCATAGGGCGGGGTTAGAAACTTTGATAAAAGTGGCTTCAAAAGCAGATAGGTGGAAGGGAGAGTGGCCTTGGGCAAGAATAGAGAATCCACTGTCATCATCACGTTGAACACAGGAAGGATTTTGTAAAAATGAAGTCCATTGGCTCAATCAGAAGCAAGAGACTGGCTGAGTTGAAGATTTGCATTATCAGGCAGAAAATAGGCGTTTTTGCGAAACGTTTATGCGTTTTAGAAACGCATACTTCCTGTCCTTCAGTGCAAATCTTTCACAAAATCCTACCGTGCTCAACATTATGATGACAGTAGGTTCTTTATTCTTGCCCAAGACCGCTCTCCCTTCCACCTATCTCCTCATGAAGCCACTTTCATCAAAACTTCCACTCTTTCTATTCTAACGATTCTTCTTGACAAGTATCAGGCGAAAAGCTGCTTCGAAGCAGTTACATCTTTGTTCCTTAATTTGCCCTGGCCACGAGAAAGCGAACGAGACTTTTCGGTCTTCGAGTCAAGCTGCCACCTGTCTATCACGCATGGTGGAGGCTTCGGATTTTCCCTTTTAGCGCTGAATGTCACGCAGGGAAGCTGTTATTATTGTCTTTAGCTTGACCTATTGGTAGTTGCTACTTGTTAAAACAATAATTGAAATTTGGCTATTTTTTGAACTTGTTGGTAACACCGTACTGTGTTTAAACGACTCTGGCGTTCTCCTTGCAGTATCTTAACATCTGTTAAAAAGCTAGGTAGAAGGGAAACGTTGATTGGGGCATGATGTACATAAAAAGAACAAAAAAAAACTTTTATTTTAGACAAACTGATCGAGGAACAAGAAGCCGCCGCGAAGCATTGCCAGGAAGCGGAGCAATTACGGATTACTTGCAAAGAGCAAGCTCAATTAATAGAAAAACTTCAAAAAAACGAGAAAAATACCAAAGAAAAACTAGCAAAGTAAGTCATGCTGGATAGTTTATATATTAAAAACCCCAGTAATGCACTCCAATAATTGAAATGCCCATTTGCAAGTAGCTTTTAAAGTTAACAATTTCTGTTTAGACGCAGCAGTTCAGTTTCAGTAGATCAGTGGTATTAAAATGACAGTTCAAATGACATCTACGAATTTTGATTGGCTGGGTCTTTCGTTATTTTCTGTCTCCCAGGATTTACAGATTACTTTTGATCCGTCCGTCGGAGTTGGCTTAGTACAGAACGAGTTTGAAATGTGTTGTTTGGTTATAACTTTCATAATAGGCTATTAGCTTTTCTTATTTACAACTTAGTATTTGGCTTCACTGCGAATTTAGCTGTTTTTTGAGTACTTACGAAGTTTCAGTTTTGAAAAAGTTGCAAGCGTTTTGGTTGATTCAGTGTTTGTACATTGGTTCATATATACTGAGTTTACTTTTGTTGCATTTCAACCAAAAATATTCTAAATTTAATGCGTTACTTCTTTTTAAGAAAATAAGATTTGAAGATCTAGGTTTTTTTTTTCTTTCAGTTATTACCAGTTTCAATTTTTTTATTGCTTCTTTATCTATCCTTTCACAAGGAAATTTTGGCTCTTTGGTTTTGGGTGAGTTGCACTCGTCTGAGTTTTGGCAGATTGTTTTTTATAAAATTTTGTAGTTAATCTAGCCTGTTGGTAATAGGATGTGGGTGGTAGTCACACAGTTGGATTTCTTTTACAGATAGTATAGTTATTAAAACCCCAAACATTCTGAGTTTGCATTTTTCTCGCATCTCTGAAGTTCTTGACAGAATTGAAAATTTGTTGAACATCGAGTGATCTTCAATTTTAAATGGCGTTCTCCCTTACTTGCAAATTTTCTTTTACCAATTCAGCTTACTGTTAATGGAGGTCAAAATTGGGGAGATCACTTCAGAATGAAAAGATAAGAGGGATTTTAGGGTAATTCAATTTTTTTCTTTACTAAATAAAAGTCTTGCCCAGTCACATGCACAGATCGTTTGTTTGTTTTTTTGAGTTTTTTTTCTTTTGGTCATTGCTTCGTTATTGACTAATGTGCTACCAAGCGTTGTTGGTCCGGTGGTTATATTTTACTGCAGTATAGTACAGTGCACTGTATACTATCACTGAAACACATTATCTGCTATATACTACAGTAAGTATTATTGATGTGGCTCAATTCATTCGTATCACGCCTGAAATTCATCTTGTTCTTCCATTTGAAGTATTTTTAAGATATCGTTTGGGTTTTTATTCACTGAGTGCTTGGAATGACAGAATTGCGGTACGAATTTCTTGCTTGCAATATTTTCGGTACAGCTTTGCTATGCTCTTCATGTTTTGTGATTCATTACCTTTTTTGCATTATCTCAATGTGTTACGTCAAAATTACCAGTTTTTTGTCACATTGGGCACTGTGTTGATATAAAGCGTACAATACATGCGTCATAATACGAAATATACGCCGCGAAAAATTATTTAGTAGAAAATATTACTTGGAAGATAGCGGCCAAGTCGAAGTTCATTCAATTAATGGAAACCATGCCGTTTGGAATCAGTCAAAAATGAGTGAGTAACCCACACTTTGTATTTTTTTATAAACTAGAAAATATTGCAGTTGAGTCTTCGTTGTAAATTATTCTCAAAAAAATTTAGTATAAATGGTAATATTGGTTGCTGGGAACGGCATGTGGCGTTGCCATGGTTACATAGCTAATGTAAATGGGCGTAATTGCACGCTATTGAAATACGCGTGTTGCCCTCTAATGAGCATAGATATCAGAGCTCGCTTTTGGATTCTTTTTAGCAGTTAGGCAGTAACTTTAATTTTATGCATTAGTGAGCTAGCAGTTGCAGACTTGCACGTATAATAGCATTAGCGATGCACGTGTGCTGTTGGAATCAAATAATTTCGACTTGGTGTGCATGGTTATTGGCATTTTCTGGATAAACATGCTGCGCATGTCAAATCTTATACGTGCATTGTATTGGTGCTTGAGTGATGCTGTTGACTACGGTATGATATTGTAGCAAGTAGCGATGAGAGAGAAGTTGCATTCCATTTACATAAACTCGTAAATATTCAACATTAATGTTTCGGGTTCATGGCTGCTTCCATCTTCAGTGAATCCAAACTAATTTAAAGGAGACAAGTCCATCAAACAACGCTATCTTGAGCTGCGAAAACGTGAAGCTACGTATACTTGAAGCTTTTTTTAAAAACAAATTCCTCTGGACTAGTTAAGCTATTTTGACCATTCAGCAACATGTTTAGAGAGTTGAGGCCATGTCAATGGTGACCTCTGTGGTTAATTCCATGTCAAAATGGGTTAATTTCAGACCAATTACATTGAAGTAGAAGGTTTGCCTTTCGTTAGTTAAGGAGGGAAAACTAGGTAACTGACTTGCATTGGCAGTTGTGTGGGGCATACTATTTAATGTTTCCATTGAGTCTCCGTATTTTAAATGATTTTTGTCTGGGTAAGAGTTACTTTAACAGAGGTGCAGTGGTGTCTAAACTCTTTTCAAGTCAGAATAGTAATAGCAATGGAACTCTGTGAAGGGCTAGAGTAGCTTACTGTCCAGACATACTGTGTCGTAGTTTAGTGAAGTTACATATTCTAAGGTTTGATTCCGGCTTAAAGTCGTTTGGAGCCGAGATCAGCGTTTACATGTCTACTGCTACATTTTAGATTGGAAGGCATTATTTTACCGGAAATTTTTATCTACTTTTCCATCAAATCTAACCCAAACTCAAATGCTTACTCTAAAACTATCCCCAAATCGAACCCTACCCCAAACCCTAACTTAAACCGTAATCTTAACCCCTAAAAAAGCAAATGAAGAAAGCGCGGATGAATATTTCTCAATTTGGTTTTATTCTCTTTTACTGAAAAATTTTCGGTGAAATAGTCACTACCTTTTAGATTAGGTACCGGTGGTATAAGTTTACCGAAACTAACCTGGAAGGTGGGGACATTACTATCGGAAACACGATAATGCTTTACAAGCAATGATATTGTGATGTGGCAGGAGGATACTTCTATGCGATCCGCGACATCCTGACGCGACCGACCTGACGCGAGACAACTCACCCCGGGAATCCTGACGCCAGGGACATCCTGACGCTAGGGACATCCTGACGCTCGGGACATCCTGACGCCAAAAGTTCCGAACTTTTGCGCTCTGTTTTTTTTTCTTTTTCTTCTTTTCGCTTTTCCGCGCTACGCCACAGCTACGCTTTTAACGATTAACGTTCGATTGTTGTGACATAAGTATGATATTTTCCGTTAATTGCGAACTTCATACGAATCTCTGTTTTGCAGAAACAACTCAAAAGCGAGTTGTATTTTTGCGACAAAAATCGTGATGAAATCAAAGTCAAGTTAGCGAATATGTAAAAATGCTGGCGTTAAGTTTCAAACGATGACCGAATGCCGCAATTGAAAGTAGTATATGTTTCGCTATTATTAAACGACCACGTAGATATTTCATAAACAATAATATGTGTGGTTAATATACAAAGAAAAATGCTCTGAAAGGAATTGTATGTTAAAAGAAAATAGTAAAAACATAATTCAAAGTCAAGTACCGCAAATCGAAATTAATTAATGCAGCGATTAAAATTTATTATTTTTGGCTATTATTATTGGATGACCAAGTAGCAATTTTACACGCATTGTCATAAATAAAAATTGTTAGTTTTTGGTTAGCAATAATTTGTCGATAGACAAAGTTTGAAAGTAAAGTTGAAATTACGGCTAAGAATGAAAATAGATTAAAAATATTGTGCAATAGTTTGTAATTATCCAACTAATTACTTTCCCAATGGGTGGTTTATTTGGTTTTAACCTCGATAAATGGAGCGATTAGTTTTTGCAATCGCAGTTTTTAACTTTGGATGACTTTGAAAGAACAAAACAACACGGTCACACGCTTCACATCAGCATGCCAAATTATCGTAATTTCTCCGCTTGCAAAATTAAAGCATTTAAACAATAACAAGTTGCTAAGTTCCAACTAAGATAAGCTCCAAAATTTTCAGTTCATTAAAGAGTAAGATCACAAAAATGACAACAAGCTGCTAATCGAAATGCTATCGACAAATTATTGCTAACCAAAAACTAACAATTTTTTTTTATGACAATGCGTGTAAAATTGCTACGTGGTCATCCAATAATAATAGCCAAAAATAATAAATTTTAATCGCTGCATTAATTAATTTCGATTTGCGGTACTTGACTTTGAATTATGTTTTTACTATTTTCTTTTAACATACAATTCCTTTCAGAGCATTTTTCTTTGTAAATTAACCACACATATTATTGTTCATGAAATATCTACGTGGTCGTTTAATAACAGCAAAACATATATTACTTTCAATCGCGGCATTCGGTCATCGTTTGAAACTTAACGCCAGCATTTTTACATATTCGCTAACTTGACTTTGATTTCATCACGATTTTTGTCGCAAAAATACAACTCGCTTTTGAGTTGTTTCTGCAAAACAGAGATTCGTATGAAGTTCGCAATTAACGGAAAATATTATACTTATGTCACAACAATCGAACGTTAATCGTTGAAAGCGTAGCTGTGGCGTAGCGCGGAAAAGCGAAAAGAAGAAAAAGAAAAAAAAACAGAGCGCAGAAGTTCGGAGCTTTTGGCGTCAGGATGTCCCGAGCGTCAGGATGTCCCTAGCGTCAGGATGTCCCTGGCGTCAGGATTCCCGGGGTGAGTTGTCTCGCGTCAGGTTGGTCGCGTCAGGATGTCCTGCTTCGACTTCTATGCAGTATACTTGGACCGTTTGCGCATATGTTTTGATATTTTAGGCGTGCCATTATCGTTACCTTTGGCTGATTTCATGATGAAATAAGTTAGTTTTAGACCAGTTGCATTGAAGCAAAAGCGCTTGCTATCTATCAGCTATAGGGAAAAGTGGAATGACTAAAGTTTACTCTTGCGCACTCACAAGTTAATGTTTCAATGCAACTATTGAAGTTTTGGTTGAATTCACTGCGATTTTAGAAAGATTGTTCCAAAAGAAGGAGTTGGTAGAACATTATAATGTGGGGATACAGTGGCGTCTGAGTTTTTTTTGATGCCAAATACTGATTACAATGGTTGTGAACTTAAATACCGAAAACTGCTTGGACTGTTCGTGGTTGGAGAAGGCGCTAAAGTGTTTTCGTGGGTTGATTTAACATCAAAGTCTATTTGAGTCGAGAATATGAAGTATCAGTACAGTGAATATGGTGCGACATTTTTGATTAGTGCCATGAATTTACAAAAACTAAACCGTTTGAAATTCGTGGATATACCGGTACTTATTTGGAACGTTTGATGTTTTAATTAAGGTTGCAGCTCGTATTGTTTGGTGTTTGAATGGAGAATATTTTTAGCTAGTCTAAATATTAAGAGGAACCATGCGCTAATGAAGAATAGAGGGACAGAAGTGTAGTGACAGAACTCGCTCTTCGTTCATGAACATGATTCAATGATGTGCAAGCTTATTATCACTTTTTTGTTGGAAGGACTCTTAATAAAGTTCAGCGATGAAGTAAACAAAAAATTGTTAAGTTTTGTAATGACCGAACGTAGTTTTGCGCTTTTGTTTTTTTTTTGTTTTTTGGTTTAATTAGTGCATCTGTAAAGCCCGGTCTACACTCGGCTTAAATCGTAAGTGTACGAGGGTAGCCTGTACTTATTTTAAGAAACTAATTATTGGAAGGTGGGCACGCTTGGTGGAACGAATGTTTGTTAAAAGAAGAAAAAGGGACGCTTGTACGCTCACGATTTTACGCCAGGTATATACGCTCACGATTTTATGGCAAGTATATACGCACCACGCTTTTACGTCAGGTATATACGCACCACGATTTTACGTCGTCTAGCAGCGCAAGTTGATTCTTGGTACACCTAGAAAGTTATTCGTTGAAGTTGTGGTTTAAATTCGAGTCAATTGACTTGGTTTAGCCGAAAGTTTTAATCCTATTTTACACGGGCTATTTGACCACCGCTCTTTACATGGAAGGGGGTGGGCATATCAATCTAACTCCTAAATTAAAAGTTATGAGAACACGAAAATTGGCATGTGGTTTGGTGTTCACTAAATTTTGGTAGAAAAATTGGTTTGGAGTTGATGACGTTGTCGTGGTGACGTCACGACCATATTTTCGAAAATGACGTCATTTTTTGATGACGTTCAGGCGGTTCAATTTTTGATATTGAATCAAAATGTCTTAAGTAAGTTGCTTACGTCACAAAAATGTCTTATGACGTCATTTGAGTTAATTGTTGGCCAAAAAGTGCTCAGATTTCGGAAAGTGACTTTGGCAAACCTCAAAATTTGAAAACATTCCTTTGGTTTAGCAACTTCAAATTTTCAGGAGTATTTTTGAATACATTTAACTCTAAGTTGGTTTCAAGAAAAATCTTATTTCTGAAGGGTTTATCACGAAAAAAATTCAGGGGACGGCGAACATGCTCCCATGTAAAGTAGGTTAAATGAAGCGACAGAAGCTACGACGCCCATTACGTAAGCGCCAGTGGAAAGGATGTATTCTTTAGAGAGGATTTTTGTCTACACAAAGCTGTTGGCTTGTTGCTTGCCTTTAAATTTTGCTCTTTGGAATTGGCGGGACTGGTGCTGGATTTATGCCCTGGGGCCCAAGCTCTTCCTCTAAATCCGGCTCGAGGTGAGACTGCAGTCCATTATCATCTTATATAAATAATGCAGTATTCACATTGCACAATAAATTGAGTTTGTTTTTGTTTTTTCAACTAATTTGAACAGCCCTTTCTTACTGCTGGAAGGACGTATGAAATGCAGGGCTTAGTTACGGTGCGGTTAAACTGTGGAAAAAAGTTCGCTACGATATTACGCATACTACGGTACGGAAATGCGGTTTAGTATGGTACCGTATTCTTTTTGTTCTGAACCTGTGGGCGTCATTTAGAGGTTTTAAATGTTTCATAGTTGTTTGCGTAACAATATCATGTTGGGTGCTCTTTGTATAAATTTGGTTCCTCGCCCTTTCCCAATGTCTTACAAGTATATACCTGCTGGCGTAAGTTATTAGTACGAAAAAGTACAGCAATACGTACGAAAAAAAGAACTCATATCGTACTGTTACGAGCAGTATTTTGGGGAAATGCTGTCCAGTATTTTTGAAAGTTTTAGTACGGAAAGTTATTTCGTATCATATTTAACCATCTGATCAAATGTAATGCACTGTAGATTAGGGTGTTTCAAAATTGCACCACTTTCAAATTTTATAACGGCTCAGCAAATTTCTGATGGAGTTTTGGCCGCTGATTACGAATTTGATATTATTTTTTAATTATGACGTCATTTTGAGGGTTCACGCCTCCATTGTTTGCGTCATTTTTTGACTTTTTTGTGATATCTCACTAACTACATATCGTAGAACCTTAAAATTTACATCAAACGACGCAGAATCCACGGTTTCCTATAAGTGCTCTGTAGATAAAAAAAAGTCTAACTGCAACAGAAAATAAGTTATACGCAAAAAACGGTTTTGCGTACATTTGCTGCACTAACAGTTCACGAATTTATACATTCACTCAGCATAAAAAAAGTATTGTGACGTCATCATTAATATTTATCGCATCTGAAAAACTCATAAAAACTGATTGTTTTGCAACAATATTAAGCAGGGCATCATACGGGGATTCGCTCAAATTTAATTTAATTTTACTAAGCAGTTCTAGAGATTCAGCTCCGTAAAACTTGAGTCATCAAAGAAAGTAGTTCTGGAGTTTAAATAAAGGTTGATACAATGCTGCGGTCAGTTGAAGCAAGCTCTTTGATTGTAAAAAACAAGTTAGCAGGAAACACCTTACCGACAACAAGGGAGGTTTTGGGACACTTTTATTACGTTCGTCAGCTTTTGATGGATACTGATCCCAAGTTTTTAAAAAAAATTCCTGGTTTTAGCGATGTGCAGGGCTTAGTTCAAGCTGAGGTTATAGGGTTGTGGGAAAAGGCTAGTTTGCCCATCGTAAATTCTAAAAGTGTCCAAAATAAATTGAAGCGAGTTGTTGAGAGATTTGATGCTGCAAGGAAAAGATCTAAAAGATTAAATAGCTTGACAGTTGATGGAGATTGGCTGGACACATTATTCGATGTCAGTAGGTGCCGGTGTGATATTAGCGAAACTTGCCAAGTATACAAGGATAAATGCCTTTGTTCGTGCAAATTTGAAAACAGGATCCCTGCAGCTGAGCTTAAATTTTTGCTGGATCAAAGATCATCGAGGCGGATGATCTTGACGTCGTCCAAAGACAAAAGCTTCAACAAACGCACGCAGAAGGCAGCTATGAAACTTAAACGACGCAACGAAGTGGAGATTAACGTAGTCAGTGCAACATCCTCCAGTAAACGAAAAGTTGCAGAAAATGCATCTGCACACACTATTTTACTCAATAAGTTTAGACCTCGCATGTCTATCGCTGAAAATGGTGTTGATGCGTCACAAAATGCCATAATTTTTGGTGCAGAAGAACCAAAGCAACTCGACCCGGACTACCAAGATCCAGCTAAATATGTAAAAGATGGAAAGGCTTACAAAAAGTTAGATCGTTTTCGATTAGCATTGATAACTGTGTAAAAGCGGACCGAAGATTGACTTCCATTCGACAACAGTCAGACCTCCAGCAATCCACTGTTGGCAAAAACAACATCTCAGCTTCGCCTGCAACAGTGTATCGAAAACGAGAGCAATTCCAACTAATTGCATTAAAGCAGTGCGAAGATACACTTTTGAGCGCAAGAGCTATCCAAATGTGTTATGACGGAAAAATTATTACAAAAATGGATAGGTACGTGTTTTTGGGACAATTTTCGGAAAACGGGGAGAAGATGGAAAAAGTAATTGCTATAAAAACCTTTGAAGAGGGGACATCGGTGACATCTGAAGCCATATTTTTAGAAGCAACCAAACAATGTGGACATGTTTTAGATAAAGTGTATTCCCTAATGTCTGATACAACCGCTCTGAACACTGGTAGAAAGTCAGGAGTAAATAAACGACTTGCTGATTTTTGCAAACAGCACTATGGTCATGGACTTCATACGTTGGAATGTTTATTTCACGTCAATGAGATATATTTAACACATGTTATTAGTAAAATTGAGGGAAAGAAGAAAGGCCCGGGTTCGATGCAAGAAGGCGCTTTGATGAAATACTTCAGCGAAATTAAAAAGCCAGACATGGCTCGAGCTGTTGCTCGGTCAGAATTAAATATACCGGTGTCCAAAACGGCAGCATTACATCTACAAAGCAAGATGGAATGGTTTGCAAGTCGCAAAGAAGCAGGAACAAAAGACAAACAATTCAGAAATGACCATATGTGTTTGCTTGCTTTGTCTAGCTATTGTGTGATGGACGTTCCTAAAAACATGGCTAATCTATTAATTTACAAGCAAGAGCCGACCTGCCATGCAAGATGGTTAACAACCGCAAGTGCATATCTCCGCTTATTGATTTTCGATGTACATCGCTTGGATGATTGCCAGAGGTCAAATTTAGTTAGGCTTGCTTCTTTTATTTTATCTGTTTATGTGCCATCATTTTTTAGTATTCATTTAAAACCTTCGGTTGCTGAAGGCCCTGGAATCACTTTGTTTCAAAGAAATCTTTTACATGCTTATCGAGACATCGACCCGGAACTTGCAGAAGTTGCACTGAAGTATTTCTATGAACATGCTGCGCAGTGGCTTTCACCGATTAACATAGCTTTGAGTGTCTTTGCTGAAGTGCCCCCTTACTCTGTTGAAGCTGTTACAACTGGGTCTTTTCCGCTGTCTGTGGATATAGGTATGTTAATTAGGGATCGCAAGACAAATCTTAAAAGCTTTTTTACTAACGAAACCAAAAATGCACCATGCATCATGTGCCCTGAAGTTCCTGCAACATTTTGGAAACATGCTGAAAACAATAATCGTTCTACGGAGAGAATAATAGGAAAAATGAAGCGGGTTATTCAAAGCAAGATTGTCGACAATTTATCAGAATTAAGCAAAACTGATATACGTATCCGTGCGTTTCTGAGTAATGTGGAATGAACGGACTGTTGGCTTGTGTATCGTTTGCAGATGCCGTTTTAAGGTCCCAGAATTGTGTTATAGTAACGTTTCTGGTGGTTAAGATTTTGCTGATATCTTTTGACTTCAGGGTTTAGTTATTGTTTTTGAAAATTCTTAGAATCGCTGGTATTCGTTTGTTATGTGTTGACTTTTGGTCAGTGATTTCAATGAAAAGCTATAAGATATTTCTTTTTGAATAGGTAGGTATCTTACCTATTCTGTTTTGCTGCAAAGTGCAGAATTTCGTGTAGAAAAATACAATGCACTCTATGAAAAGTTTCGTTGTGGTAGTGCAGCAGGCTTTAAAGCGGTGATGTGTGCAGCACAATTTGCGCTGCTGTAGGAGGGCATTGCGGTTTAATTTAGCCCAAGTCCATGGTTAGAAAAAAAAGAAAGATGATGAATTCGCTACCTTAATCCACGCCACCCCCTGAATTAGCCCACCACCCAACCCCCTCCACCCATGCCCCTTCCCCCCCCCACCCAAACCCCTCCGTTATTACAACGCAACTCGGCTACCATAACGCTTGGCTACATCACAAATATGTTTTGTTTTAACTGAAACTGTTCTAAGAAACTAAAAGTGTCCCTGCCTAAATGGCTTGTGACGTCATATCTTGAAACTGTTCAAAACCGTTTTTTGCGTATAACTTATTTTCTGTTGCAGTTAGACTTTTTTTATCTACAGAGCACTTATAGGAAACCGTGGATTCTGCGTCGTTTGATGTAAATTTTAAGGTTCTACGATATGTAGTTAGTGAGATATCACAAAAAAGTCAAAAAATGACGCAAACAATGGAGGCGTGAACCCTCAAAATGACGTCATAATTAAAAAATAATATCAAATTCGTAATCAGCGGCCAAAACTCCATCAGAAATTTGCTGAGCCGTTATAAAATTTGAAAGTGGTGCAATTTTGAAACACCCTACAGTGTAGATGTTACAGTTATGATTAAGACGAAAGAGTTGAAGCCAAGAATGCCCAATTTAAAGAGTTTGTCCCAGCCTCAAGATCATTTGAGATATGAAGTTCTTGTAAAGCAACGTGCAGGGTTTCACTTTATCCAAAATGCGCATATTTTATCTGTCCATTTAAAGTTGTTTTTTTTTAGTTGATGATGGCTGTTAAGGTTTCTTTACAGTTCAATTGGAATCAAATATTTCGTAGAGCTAGCAGTTGAGTATATTTAGAGCACCGCATACTTCTAGATAGATTTGGCAAGACGTTAAAGACAATATAGAACTAAGAAGACAGATTTAGCTAAAAAATTTCGAAGTTAAGTATATAGACAAAGAATAGCTTGGATATACTGAAAAAAGAAAATGTGAATGTTGGCCGCTGTGAATTCTCGAAGAAAAACATCAGAGCTCGAATTGACACCGGCTTGAAGTCACGGAAAGCTCCCGAAAGCAGTAACTCGGCTCGCAAAAGCCCAGTGTAGGAAAATCTGACTCCGTCACGACAAAGCAGGGATACTAAAACACTTGTTAGCAGTACTTAAATTGTAGGGGGGACGCGTCCCCCCATCGAGAGTCAGCGTTCCCCCATCGAGATTTAGCGTCCCCCATCGAGATTTAGACGTCCACCCGTCGAAATTTGAGCGCTAGATGATGAAACGATCAAGAGCCAGCCAGCACGAATAAATCCAACCAATTCCGGCCGAATATAGTCCCAAATTGCGGTAAAGACCTTTTTTTTGGTCTTCACCTGATTTCGGGAAAAAAACGAAAAAACACTTCAATTTTCGGCGAAGACCTTTTTTTGGTCTTCATTCAATTGCGGGGACGGAATTACATCATTTCCACTGAAGTTTGGTCAAGGCTGCAAAAGCGTCCCCCCATGCAAAATTTTGCAATTTCAGTACTGCTTGTTAGTGCTGGAGAATTTCAAAATAGCTTTTAGTAGCGTCGTAGCTATTGTGCTATTGTCACAATAATATTAATAATAATCATAAGAATTATAATCAATTAATCTAACTACAACGTTTATAAGTTTTGAAAATGAGTTCTTTTCTGAATTGTTTTGCCTCGTTTGCTCTGGTTATTGGAACGACCGACCCTCTCGTCGCGTGTTCCTTTGTTTTTGCTCGGCCATTTTCCAACTATCCAGTGCGAAATTTTGGATTTTTGCTTATTACTGGAGAGCGGTTTGGTGTAGCTGCATGAAAATTTGACAGCAGTTGGAGATTAATGAGCTGCATATTTGTGCCCGATTTCGAGGCAATAAATCACGTGACTTCGGTTTTAGGACCCAAAAATCGCCCCGAAAGTTTAGCGTAAAAAGCGGCCGCATTCAAAAACGGCTTGAGTGCGGCAAAAAATATTTCACATGGTCATATATCTTAAGACACCCTTTCATCCCTACCAACCCACTTTTGACCGCAATCTTCTCCTATACCGCAAAACATCAAAATTTAATTTTTGTGTAAAGTTGTTGAGCTGCAAACGCAAATTTGTCTCCCGAAATTTTGGGGGGTCATTCCCCCGGTAATCCCCCAAAATGAGGCCCCAAAAATCAATTTTTAGAACGGTTCAAGCTAGGGTTCCAGTTTTTTTTTGGTATCAGTAGATATTTAACAGACAAATATTTTGACGTAATTTGGGATACCAACTCCCCCCCTTGGAGACCCCCCAAATGGATCCCCAAAAATCACCTTTTTGAATGGCTTAATCTAGGGTGCAAGTTTTTATATCAGCAGATACTTCACAGAGAGTTATTTGGTCATAGTTTCGGGGTACCAACCCCCAAAAATCACGATTTTGAACGGCTTAACCTTGGGTGCCCGTTTGATATCAGTAGATACTTAGCAGACTAATATTTTGACATAGTTTGGGGGTACCCACCCCCGTCCCCCGGAGACTCCCTCACCCCCGCCAAACTTAATTTTTTGAACGGCTCAAGCTGGGGCGTTAGTGTTTTTGATATCAGTTGATATTTAAGAGACAAATATGTAAATATCTTGGAGACAAATATTTTGAAATAGTTTGGAGGTACCACCCCTTTGGAAACCCCCCATATTGATCTCCCAAAAATCAATATTTAACATGCGTCCGTCGTTCAATGGTCTTGCTTCTAGTAAGCTTCCATCTAGTTATCGTGATCATTTTTTACCTAGCTTGTCAGCGCGGTGTTTAAAATTATTTAAAAGTTTGTCTTGCCTAATATCATATTACGATCTTTCTCTCTCAAAGTTTTGAGAAACTGTAATCTTGGTGAAAGTGTAGAAATCGATAAAGTCTTGCTGTTTTGCCCCGTGATCTTGTTTGAGACTATATTATTTGTAATTGGCAGTGTATGAGTTTAGCTGTACTGTTTTTGTGACTCGGTTTAGCGAGTGCTGAAATAAGAACATTTTGAGTTTGATATTTTAGTTATCCGTAGCTTATGAAGTGCAAGTTTTTAATGGGTTAGCGTAAGCTTGTCTTAATACTTTTGATTACTTTTACTAAATTTCTTTTCATTGCTTATTTTGATATTTTTTATATTTGCGCTAATTATGCTTTATTTTCACTCTATTTGAATAAGGATGTGTGTACCGTATGGTAGTAACTGTACGGTTGTACGATTGTAACTGTAACTGTACGATTGTATGGTAGTAACTACGTGTATGAGTATTTGAAAGATCTCAGCAGCAACAAGCTTGCATTTTAAAGGATCCCGCCGTTACAACCTTGCTTCTTTTTGCCATCTGGGGCATTGGTGTAAGTGAGTTGAGACATCTATCATTTCCACTTTTTGAGAAATGGGTAGCCTTGAAAAAGGCTGTTTTAGATTAAACGTTTTCGTCCAGCTCTCTTCATGAATCTACGCTGGAATGAAGAAAAACTAAAAGGCGATGGTATTTATTGAGGTTGATTACACTAAAATAAACAATGGGTTGTTATTATGACGTAAGATGCTTCAAAAATCACCTAAAATAGTATAAAGTTAACGCAAAAAGTAAAGAAAATTATAGAAAAATCCCCAAGCAAGAATTGTTTCGTTTATGCTCAGGGAAACAAAAGTTCTTCATTTTCTTAAGAGTTTCAGAGTGGTAACAGTTCAAGTTCCTCCCAAAGGTGTTTAAGTGAAGATATTATTGTCCCCTCCCCAAAACAAACAAACAAACGCTCCGTCTTCACCCCAATGACCCAGAGTAACGGCTCTTTGGCCATTACAAAAGAGGGAAATACAGGCTATCCAGTGTCCATTGTCATTTTTTTCATTTTTTTTAACCTTTGTCATTTTTTTTCCAAGCTATTTCATGTTTTTCAACTTTTTGTGAAGAACGTTAACTTTAATTGCGGAATTTTTCTCAAGTGCAACTGTATAAATTAAAAACCGTTGTTTTTGTATTATTTATATTGTTTGGGCGGATTAAACATAAAATTGTTTTGTGTGAGGAAAATGAGAGAAGCTATAAGTAGCGATATCGATAACTTTTTTTAATTATCACGATCCTGTTTTGACAAAAGCAACAACTCCAAAATTGTTTTTTTTAATGCAGACGAATTAAATTAAACTTGTACTTTTTTTTTCATGATTTACCCGCTTGTAAAATAAAAAGGCTGAAATTTTAATTAGCCACCGCCCTTGTAGCTCATTTACGCAGCCAGTTTAATTATGTTTTTGCAAGTTGGTAGTTTCTATGCCGCGTTTTAAAAGCATTAAATTTTACTAAAATATGCCTGAAATTAAGTCAGTTTTGCAAAAAAATTGCAAAATGTCTGAGCCCTGGGGCCTCGCCCCCAAACCCCCTTGCCTTTAGGGGTTAGGGCAACTCAGCCCCTGGACCCCTGAAATAGCCTGCCTCCCATCGTAAATTTGTGGCTACAAGCCTGGCCAAGCTAACAGCCAGTATACAAAAAATTATTTTGGAATAACACATGGTGACTGGTTTCACCTAACTGAAAGATAAAATTGTACAAAAACGTTTGCAAAAAATATATCTTGAGCAGACCCCTCCTCTGCAAAAATTTCTGGATCCGTGAACTGTATCTTTCTACTGTGGCAATTTTCAATCTAAGGTCTGGCAAGTTACCAGAACGTTTATTGAAAGTAGCTTCCGAGTTTTGAAACTATTTTAGCGCCAAATTTCGCTGTGATGGCATTCATCTTTCCTCATAAATCTTGTGTACGAGTTTAAACGTGTAACGAGCAAAAACATAACTAGATACTGGTCAGCAAACTGGTTCTATTAAAGGGAGTTATTTTGACTAAAATCACGATTGAGTTGGTAATATATAAAATACTTTCCTTTGTGGAATGTACAAAAAATACTACAGGTTTCAGAACTACGTTACCTGCCTGTACTACAAAAGGCAACTTGAGTTACTTCTACCTAGCTGCAAGAATTGTAATCTTTTTTGAGTAATTCTTGAATTAATGTAACATAATGGATTACTTTTTCGATCAATAAACAAGTAAAATTTTCTTTTTTTGATTGCTGTTGTTTCATATTGTTACATAACAATCCTTAACGGTTTTTCTGCATATTCTGCGTTTTCAACCGCAATTAGCTCATAAACTACTCCAACTGGAATACTGAAATTTTTGCATAAGATAAAAGAATGAAAACTGTTTAAAGAGATACAGATCGAAATCGGTTTTTTGAAGAAATGAGAACTACTTGAGGTAATAAAGAGATGCTTCAAATCTTTTTCCACCATTCTCTGTATTCGTGAAAATACGGTTGAATCCGTTTAACTCTGAACCATTGGCAACCCTGCATTTTGCAATTTTGTGACAGTACAAAAGGCATTATTTTTCAAAAAATTTTACAGACTAAGAAACGCGATTACCACTGGTAGCAGTGAGTACTGATTAGATAGCCAATAACCAAATCTGAAAATCTGGCTACTGTTTCTGGAACCTGTAGACCTAGGCTAGACTAGTACTGATCCACAGCACGTCTTTTGTGATGTCACAAAATTGCGAAGTGCAGGTTGCCAATGGTACGGAGTAAAACGGATTAAATCGTATTTTCGCAAATAATGGGAATTGTTGAAATAGGTTTGGGTCACGTCTTTATCACCTCAAGTAGTTCTCATTTCTTCAATAAAACTGATTTAGAACAGTATCTCTTTAACAATAAATTTGAAAAAAAATTGCAAAATTTTCCACATTGTTTTCTTGCAACACAGGGTAGAAGTAAGAGGACCAGTAAAAAAGAGCCGCATAAAACTTAGCAAAGAGACGCGGGTTGGCCGTTTCTGCTCTTATACGTTGGTAAATATGCGTTTTTTCATAGTCCGTGCGGATTTTGTTTTAAGCCGTTTGCATCCTTGGCTTCAATGGTTTGAAAATGTTATCGCCGTTTGTTTGACAGTGTTTGTGCGATTAACTTAGGCACAAGCCACTCTGTTTAAGTAACATGGTTGTAAAATCTCATATAGTAGCCAGAATTATTGAAAATTTTTTGTCGTTTTTTTTATCTGTAAATTGCTGTCATTTTTTTTTCCATTTTTTTTGTTCAAAGGTGAGTGAACAGCCTGGAAAGGGTAAACTGAAACGTCCGGAAAGGAGGCCGCTTAAAAGGTACCCGAGACAAACCACTGGTGCTCGTGATATACCGCGACCTGGCAGCAAAGATGCGATCAGCGCTCTTAGAACGCTAGAAAGCAACAATTCCTTGCCTGATTCGCCGGAAAAACCCAAGTAATCTTCCTCCTCAGAAGTAAGCAAGTCAACAAGCTCTCGACTCTTCTCAAAGACGCGAAAGCAAAGATTCTGTTTCTTCTCCATAGAGGAGACCGAGTAAGGACACTCTAAACTTTTCCCTGTTACATACACAGGATATATCCGAAATGCACCTAAGCGATAGCGCACCGATTGCCCCAAAACTCGGCCTTTTTGAGGCACAAATTGCACGGGATAAATTTTCTGATGCTGTTTTTGAAGAAGCTTATCGCCAAGTTCAGGAGGCAGGCTTTAAAGAAGAGTTTGATGTCAGTGCTGTGCCGCCACTAGAAAATTTGGCTCCTCTTACACCAGCACCCTCCTCCATTTGGAACATGGACGAAGTCGAAGAGGCATCCGACCAAAACGCTGGTCCAAGCAAAGCATTTCCTTCTCCATGTCCTCCGATAAACGAGGCTGAATTGAGTTTGGCGAAGGCCGAACTTGCTGAAGAGTTGCGCGAAATAGACGCAATTCTGGACACCAACGATGAAGATTTGGCGAGGTTGGAGCGAAAACGAAAGAGGACGCAAGAGGTGGAAGATTTTGCAAAGCGCATTGAGGACTTTCGCAAGAATTGTGAAGTCGGAGATTTTGGAAAAAGGGAAGACGAAAAAGAAGATGAAGAACGTGATGCTGAACTGTTCGTGGTGCAACCAGATAAGCTCAGCGCTATTTACCAATGGTTAGTTTCCGTAGTCTTTGCTTGCATTTACAGTATAAGCAGTTAGTCGCAACTGACAGCACCATTAAAAAAAGTGCTGTTGGCGTAGAAACTAGTGGATTTTATTAATTCATATTTTCCAGCCAGTTAGCTGACATATCAGTCATACTTGCTTGATTGTTGAATGTTACTAGCGACGGAAAATGGATAAGATTTTTACAAGGGTGGAAAACGATTTGACTTTCAATTTTCAAAGCATATCTAAAAAAAATGCGATCAAGATTTGAAGTCGTTTTTTTAACATTTTGGTTGCATAACCTAATCGAGTTATATACGTGTTTGTACGACAATTTTATGAGCAGCTGAGTAGAGGTCGAAAGAATCATATTATGTTGTGTTAGAGGAAGCAATTTGATGACATTTCAGCGGCATTGTTTTTTAGCTCCAGTGCATTTATATAGGCATAAGGGTAGTTCGTCTTCGACGTCAGAGGCAATTGTTTCAACCATCAAACAAAATTTGTTTTTTTTGTGAAGTTTTTATATTTGCTTTGGTCGTCTGCAGGGCTATAATTTATCTGCTGGACCGATCAGTGGTCGAGTGAATAGAGCGTCTGCTTCTTAAACGGTAGACTCGGGTTTGATTCTTGGTCGGGTCAAACCAAAGAATATGAAAGCTTCCACCGTGTGCAGTAGACAGGATTGGTGGGCAGGTGGCAGTTTGACTCGAAGACCGAAAAGTTCATTGGTTGTCTCCTGTCCAAGGCAACTTAGTGGATAAAATGTAATTGCAATATAATATAGGAGTGGAAATATAATTAAAGCTATATTTAGTCCTGCAGCAGCAGCATTTGTAAAAGATGATGCTGGACGACAGAAGGCGATATTGGAAAATAAATCTATTTCGGACATTTTGAAATACATATGGTCGGTTTAAAAACTTTTTGACCGGCCTTCTTTATCTTTTGTTTCCTCGTTTCTTAGGCTGGCTAAAAATTACTTTGAAACGCCATTTTTAGTGTTGAGGTTGTTGGAATCCTTTTATTCACCAGTTGCCTTGGCCAGGAGACAGCGAAGGTATCTTTCGGTTTTTGAGTCAAGTTGTCATCTTCCCACTTGTCTTTTTATTGCTGAAGGTCAAGCAGGTTAGCTGTGAATACCAATTTTTAGGGTTCTTGGATTGACCCGACCGGGGGTCGAACTCGAGTCTACCGTTTCAGTAGCAGACGCCGCTCTATCCACGTGATCTCTAATCGGCTTCCAACTTTCAGCCTACGATGCATCCAGGCACAATTTGTTTTAACTTTTGCTTTTGCAGGTGCGACAAGGAACGCAACCAACTAATTCACCAGCTACAAACAATTCAAGAAGAACGGAAGGCCATTGAGGTGCAACTTGAAGCAACGAAGGACTGCAATGACAAACTGCAGGAATTAATCGGCTTAAAGAAGGTAAAGATTGCTTTGCTACTTTATGGCACAACTTGCAATATTTATCCAAGATCATAGGGCATGTAATACAATGTTTTGCAAGATTACGATATTTTGACACTTATGATGTGCAATTGTGCACGTTATTACTTACAATTATAATATCTTAAATCTTAGAGGTTATTGAGCTACGCATCGCAAGAATTATGACGTTGTAAGCTCTGAAAAACAAACAAAACTTAAGGATGTCATTAAGCTCTTACGAAACTTTGCATGATGCGGCTCTTTTTTCATTTTAAGTGCCTCAACATCATTCACCAACGTTTCTATTTTAAGTTAGCCCTATTTTATCGAAGGGGTAGGGGCCAAACCGCCCCCCTCCTCGGTTTTTCATGATAAACCCCTTTAGAAAAAAGTTTTTTTTTCTTCAAACCAGCTTGACTTTAAGTCAAAAGTATGCAAAATAGCTTGAAAAATTTAAAGTTGCTGAGGCAAGGGAAAGTTTTTCTGTTTTTGGTTTTCCTTATGTCGCTTTCCGAAATCTGAGTACTTTTTGTCCAATTAACTTGAATGACGTCAAAGACGTTTTTGTGACGCAAGCATGACATTTTGTAATTCAGCATGAAAAAAACTATGCACAAAATTTAAACCACCTATGACGTCATTTTTTGAAATATGGATCTGACGTCACAATGATGATGTCAACAACTTAAAATCAGTTTTCTAAAAATTTCTGGTTAATGTCAGTCTGCTGCATTCCAAATTTGGTGTGCCCATAACTATGCCTTTGGAGTTCAAAGTTACTCTCCGTTTAAAATGCTTTGGTCAAGTAGCTCGTGTAAACTAAGGTTGAACGTTATTGATCTTATACTTTTGTCTTCAGAGGTTTGGGCGTACCTGCGACTGGAAAGAGGCGGAAAAATTATTAGAGGAGGATGAGAAAAAAGAACAGAAGAAGAAAGAGGAGGAGCAACAGCCAGGGAAAAAACCACTAAGCGGCTGGCGTTGGGGGTTCAGAGTTGCAAAAACGGTAATTATTTTTCGGAGCTGGTGGTCGGATTTCTGGCTAAAGTTAAGAGCGAAAACAATTATGCTTAGTTCTATTTTCTCGGTTGTTTTTTTTTGTGTTTTTGTTTTATCGTACGAAAGTGTAATCAACATTGTTGCGAAAAATTCCTAAAGATTTTGTAAAACCGGAGAAATTCTCTCTTTAAAAAAAAACGTTTTTTTGCTAAGTTTTAGGTGTGCATTTTACGAATGTAAAAACAAGCTTTAATCCGGCATTGCAAAGCCCAATTGCGATGAAAGCGAGCAACGAAGTATTCATTTTCTCTTATAGCACACCAATAGCAAAAAAATTGCCTCACACACATTATTCAGATAGAGGACGTTATCGAAAAGTACTCAACCAATGATTAGATCCATAATTGGTAATTTGATATATAACGATAATAATAAAAAAAAGAAAGGATAATAAATAGCAGTAATACTTGGTAATTCTTGAATCTACAGTCTACAATTTCGATTTTTTAAAGATTATCTGCTTAAAATTATCCTAAAACTAGTAACCTGGCCAGTAGCCATACAACAAAGTCATGAAATCGACGTGTTACGTGAGATTCACACTTTGCTATGTTTTAATTCGCTGAGATACGTTGAAATTCCCAGCGTTTCACACACCTCGACCTGCAACATTTTTAAGGACTCTGTTTTGACATTCTAATCACTTAATTTTGGCTTTTTTGATTAAGATTTTGCATCGTCTTCTTGCGATAATTATAGTTATTTTTTTGTTTTCAGGTTTGCCGCCATTTGTGCGTAGGCACTGCCCTGGCAGGAGGACTTGGCTCTCTTTACTTTTACTATTATGCCGAAGATTACGTGACGGCTATGTGAATCAGCCTATTCTTTTGTTTGAAATTTTGTTAATTTTCTAACCACTGTGCAATGTTTGTTTTTTGTATTCCGAAAAGGTTTTTGCGTTCAGTCAATCATAATGGAAATTTGGTAGATTGTTTTTGAAGCCATAAATGCTAGATTCTGTTGTCAAAAACATCACACATAGCACGTAGAAAACAGCTACGAGAAAAGGTGCTACTTCATTGTCTCTACTTAACCACAGTATTAACTATGCCATATAGAACGACCTCTGGTGTTGATCGATGGCGATTAAAAGAGCTTTTCATTATGAATTTCTTGCAGTGTTGGGCGAAGTCGAAACTCAGTTTTCATATACTTGAAAAGGAGGCCTTTTAAGTTGAAAGTTGCAACTCCTTTACAGTATTTTTGTTGTTAGCCATAATAGAACGATGGAGAAAGCGGCTCTGCAATTATAACGAGGTTTGGGTTTCCACAATTATTGCAAGGTTTAAATGCTATCTTGATTTGTAATGTTGAGTTAAAATGGCAGGATAAATAATTCTTTAACGGGCAGGCTATTCCAAAAGCCGAGTCGCTTCTGTTGTTTTTCATTTTTTATTTTTCCTCTATGTCCAACTCGAACCACTCTCGATCCCGTGGAGATATTCCGTAACAGTCAAAATTGGATTAATCTGGACTGTTTCGTAGCTGCAGTTTCAGGTGCGTCGAGCCAGGTAACGCACCCTGCACCAGTGGACCACTCAAGGGTTCTGCAAAAAAATTGATCGTCCTTTTTGTGAGTTGACTTCTCTTTTTGTCGCAGTCGTTGAGGTGCGGAGCGGCTTGAGTAGCTGGCTTTATGCAGCTGAAAACGTTGAGCAGTGCAGCTACATTTGCTAGGGGCCCGAAAAAGAACAGTTTGTAGTTAACTCCTTCACGTAGTTCCTTCTGATTCCGACTATCTACCCTTTTCTTTGCAAAGTGCAATGGTTTTTAATGAGCCAAACTGGTGAAGAACTATTGAAAGTTATACTTTTTGCTTTGAATCGTTTTTTCTCTTTCTATAAGCAGGATGGTCTGCGATTCCACCAATAGCTATAGCGTTGTCAAATTGTCCTGTTGCGTATTGCCGTTTCTTTTTTTAAAGCGAACTGTGATATACGTCGTGGTCCCTCAGTGTAGACAACAAGTCGTAGGCAGAAAGCTTCCTTGTTGTCCAAAAGCGCCACTGAGGGTGGAGATTGACATGTAATGGATCGGTTTAATCTAACTACAACAAGTACCAGTGCAATTGCAATCAGCAGTCTGTGTATAATCGTAATTTTTCTGTTTCCCTTCTATCACCATTGTCATCGTTTCCAAGCTAACAAAAAAAGGTTCGGCACAAGAATTACCCACTTCCTGTCATTCATCCCAAACTCGAGGCTCCGTTTGTTCAAAGGTAGCATGTGTGGTTTCGGGCGAAAGCCAATTGCCAGCGATCCTTGAAGAGAGGGCTTTTTATTGGCATTTAATTGTATTGAATTGAGACTGGTTTTAGGAGCTGTAAAGTTGCGACTTTCGAGTAGCGTTTTTTGGTGTGTTTGTTGGCCTGTAACTGGACAGAGAGGTGGAGAACACGGGTTGTGCAATGATATTGGTTGGTGAGGCTCTGAGGTTCACAATTGGCTTGGTTTAAGGTCTAAATGCTTGCTTGAAAGGTTCAATTTGAGCAGAGGTAGTATTTTGTGTGGGCACCGCCATGTCGGTGACAAAGCCGTCTGGTTAAAGAAAGAGGTAATCCAAGATTATCACTCCGCCAGCATTTGAGGCAGTAAAAGTATCTCTGGATCACAGCATCACTAAAAAAAAGAAGGTAACGGAGAAGCAATATAGTTGCTCTCGTTAAAGTGACCAAAAGAGGTGTCGTCTATATTACTGTACGATTGCCGAGGGGGTTTTACCTTTTTTTGAACAAATTTTACTCGTTTTGCCCAGGTGATTCAAAGTAGTGCTAACAGCCAAAAGTCGATCGACATTAGTGGTTTCTCTATTGAATACCGTGCTGTAAATTGGCTTGTTGGAGCTCTCAGCGAGCCAACCAAACGCCTTTTGCAGCTAATAAAAATATAAAGCTATGTGGATGCTGTTGATATGATTGACTGTTGTTTTGTGACGTTCGCAGTGGTAGTCTAAATAAAAGATTTTTTTTGTTGAATTTGATGTGGCTGATTTTTAGTTTGAAATAAAATAACTGAATTAAAGTACGTTTGTGCTTGCGTGTTTGTAGAAAGCTCTATCAAATCGGCTAAGAGCGGAAGGAAGGGTTTGTTTGGGGTGTAGTATGTACCACCCCAGGTTGCAATTCTATACAACAAATTAAACTCCACAAACCGTATTCAGAGGAGTTTCAGAGGCACAATCAAACTTATGATTAAACAGCACAAGACATACTGTTTCGGAGTCTATTCCGAATACTGGAGTAAATACTGCGTATAACTTATCATTAATTTCTCAGTACATTGTTCTTAATGAATTTAACCCTGTTTCCAAGGTTTGAATTTGTAATACCGGTGATCTGCCGTTCCACCAATGTTACGAAAATGAGGGATTCACGCAAGATTAATGGGATTTCTAAAGTAAGTGCGTGAAAACATATTTGAAAAAAATGTGATTTGGCCCCGAGTGGGGGCGAAATGCCCTCTATCTTACTTCCAATTCAAAAATAATGGCATTACCAAATTTGGCATGCCGTTTGGTGTTCAAAATTTTTTAGAAAAACTAATTTTGAGTTGATGGCGTCATCATAGTGACGGCAGAGCCATATTTTCGAAAAAATGACAATATTTTTTCAATGATGTCATTGGTGGTTCAAATTTTTGTACATTCGTTTATTTAGGGGCCGAAAGCCACAGCTGCATTTGCTTACGATCCATAAAATGTCACAATTATATTGTTTACTTGAAGTTTGAACACCACCACTCTTGCTCCGAAACAAAACACTAAATATTACGCAGTAGCTAAAAATAGCAAAAGTTGCTTTATTAACCACATTCACTTAAAATATATCTCATCGCGTCGTTATAAAAGTTAAACATGTTTAATGCATGTCAGTTTATCGAGTGCTGAAAGACTGCTCTGATGTGAAACTGAGAGTGCTAGTTTTATTGCTCTTGTAAAGTTCACGAGGCGGAAGCTAAGTCTGGCAAATACTGCTGTTGCAAGGGTTGTGGAAGATCTTTGCAGAAGAAGTAGTAGTAATCTTTTTTGGCGAGCAAAAACAAATGCATAAATTGCAAATTCAGCAAACAGAAGAAGCGAAAGAGCAAAACAAAAACGTCGCTTAATAAAGCGACATGGTCGCCGACTCTGCTTCTGTTATAAATAGTCCAAAAGTCGGCTGTAGGATTTCGACATTGAACGGAAAGTTATGTTTTGATTTTGGAAATTTAGGAAAAAAAATGAAAAAAAAATTGGAAAGAAGAAGAGAAAAGGGAAAAAACGAAAAAAACACACACACACAAATAGACATGCATTTTAATATCCACACAAGTAAATAATGGTTCCGCGTATAAACACTTAGGCTACGTGATTTTAAAAAGTAAAGCTTTAGTATCTTTGATGATATTTTGTCACTGGAAGTTAAAACTTTATTTCTTATATGTCTTGGTAAACTATTCCACATTTTAACACTAAAAATTTTGCGATTGATTAGTTTTCACCAACAACGTTCTTTGCATAATAAAATTTTTTGGAAAAAGCACTTCGGGTCGAGTATGCATGGATAGAGGACAAAGTTCTAAAAAATCGTTAATTGATTGCCACAAAATACAGGCAATTTATTTAAATTGACTTTGGCCATAAATTTGGCAACTTCTAATTTGTAAATTCCATCGGTGTTTACGACTTGCAGTTGTGCTTGTAATGGTTTTGGTCTAGTTTTTGTACCAAATTTGTTGCATAACGTTTTCATGATACAATTTTGTTTGACTTGTAGTTTGTATTTAATGGTTTTTGAACTATTTCCCAGCAAATAATAGCATATTGGAGATGAGAATATAATAAACTGACATAAAAGCTCTTTGAGGAATATATCTTGCGCAATATATAGATGGCACCAGACCCTGCTAATAATTTGGTTTCAATAATGTTCAATGTGCTTGTTCAAGAAATACTCCTAGATATTTTATGCAATCGGCCTGTTTTATTTTACATTCTTTTATTTGCGAAAAGATTTTTTATTTGCCTTAAGTAAAAAATAAAAAATAGATTTTATTAATATTTAGTGACAATTGATTTGACTTGAGCCAAACATTGATTATTGTAATATAAAATTCAACATTGTTAGCAAACAATTTACATTTTTATGAGACAATGTCAAAACACTGTCATCTGCATACAATGTTGTTTTGAAGTTGAAACAATCAGATCAGTCATTGATATCCATGAGGAAAAGAATTTGGCCTATAATACACTGCTTTGGGGCACTCCAATGATTATATCCAAAAGTGATGATCAGGGCTGTAGTCAAGACCGACTCGTCCGAGAGCAAGACCGAGACCACAAAATTTTTCCGAGACCAAGACCGAGACCAGTCTCGATCTCAAGTTTGGCTTCGAGACCATGACCGGCAAAATTCGAGACCAAGACCGGAAAAATGACATCATCAATAGTTTTTTCGATTTTTTGAAAAAAGTTTTTGGAGCTCATAATTGCTCATAAGTTGGTTTTATGATTATATGCATTGATTCAGATTACAAAGTGCTTTAGTCAAAGTAATGATTACTTCATCAAAACATCTAAACGACGTCATTTTATGTAGATTTTCACCAAAAAAAGAGAGCCTCCAATTAAACTTAATACCTCTTACTCAAAGCTCGAAGCCGGGTTACCTTTAATTTCGTTAGGAATTACGGGTCAATAAAACTGACGCAAACTTAATTAAATAAAATCACAAAAAATCGTAAAAAGCTATTTGTATATTATGAAGTACCGTATTAAAGGTATAGTTACAAAAACGCAGCCAGAAGTTTCAAGTAGGAGATGGGGGGGGGGAATTTCCAAGCGCGCAACTACGATTATGCTAAGAGAAGGCTTAAACAAAACAATACAATTTTTACCCGAAAAATATTTTGTTGCAGGGTTGCAAACTCGATCGATTTTTATTTGAGTTCAAGTTTGAGTTCGGTCTAATTTAGCAAGTCCAAGCTTGAGTTCAAAAGTTTAAATTTTTTCGAGTTTTAGTTCGACAAAAATATTAATGGCTCCAGGCGCGTAGCTAGAAATTCGAAATGGGGGGCTGTTTTGGGGTCTGGGGGAATGGAGCCGCCGCCGGAGGCCAATGGGGGTCGGGGGGGAACTCCCAGCTGCCAGAGGCTGGGGGTCTGGGGTCAAAACCCCCAGCCGCCGGAGGCACGGGGGTCTGGGGGTGGAACCCCCAGCGCTCGAAGTTTTTGCATTTTTTTGCAAAAATAACTTAATTTTAGGGCTATTTTAATAAAAAAATTATGCTTTTAAAATGTGGCATAGAAATTGGCAGCGTAACATGATTCAACTGGTTGTATTAATGGGCTATGTGGGAAGTGGCTAATGATAACATTGCAGTTCTCTTGTTTACATGCTGATAAATCATAAAATCCTATTATTCAATAAAACTCACGCGGATCGAGTAATCTATTTCGTCTACATTTTATAAAAAAATTAATTGGGGTGGCTAATGAAAAAATATTTGAGAGAAGTGATTGGTAATTAACTAACACTGAATAGCCCCCCCCCCCCCCTGTTCCTGAGTTTATAATATATTTGTTGATAAAAACCTATGTTTGGCGTTTTTACACCAGCGATCAAATTTGATTGTTTATTTTTGGGCATTTTTTAAAGTTTTCATTGATTTGTGACTTAAATTTTTGACAAATTAGCCCCCCCCCTTTGAATATATGTTTCAAAAGATGCTTTAAATCACTTCTTAGTCAACTCCAGCGCAAAAAAACAGTCTCAAAAGAGCTAAAAACGTGGTATTTTTCTTATTCTGCATTTTGGTTGACAGGCCAATGGGGGGGAGCTATAGCCGCCCCCCTGGCTACGCTTCTGAATGGCTCTACGCTATTGAATATTAATTTGCCTCTACAAAATTAATGAAACAATACATGATAATTCATGAACTATCATAAATTATGTTGTTTAATATTCTGTTAAAAGTAAAGTATAGGTTTTGAATTCATCAAATACGATAAACAACGTACTTTTCTGTCACGAATAGACCGCAGTAACTTTCTTAAAAGCAATTTTCACAAAGACTTCACACTTTTGCGTTGTGCTAGCCTACTTTAATACATAATTTTGTATAAAGCTTTCAATTCGAAAATTGTGTAACCGAAATTAATTTTGTTGTAATAATCAACTGCCGCGACTTATTTTATATATCGTGAATCTTTTCAATCTCAAACTCATTTTTTATAATTGCTAATTTATTGTCAAAAATTAAACTCGCTGATTTATTCCACTGAGCTGCAAATACTAACCAAGTTTCGTACTTTTTCTACAAACTGTGGAGTAGACCATTGGTTCTCAACCTTTTTTCAAATGGACTAAATTTTATTGAAAAAATAAAAGGTGTAAAATTTTGTGGCCCATGTATATCATGACGCATAGTTGGAACGACTGACGATCGCGTCGCGTGTTCCTCTGTTTTTACTCGGCCATTTTCCAACTAACGAGTGCGAAATTTTAGACTTTTGCTTATAACTCGAGAACGGTTTGGTCTAGCTACATAAAATTTGAACAGCAATTTGAGATTAATGAGTTGTATGTTTGTACCAAATTTCGAGGCAATAGGTCACGTGACTTCGGTTTTAGGACTCGAAAACCGCCCCGCAAGTTTGGCGTAAAAAGCGGTCTCAGTCAAAATCGGCTTAAGTACGGCAAAAAATATTTCATTTGGTTGTATGTCTCAAGATATTTTTCATCCCAACCAACCCAATTTTGGCCGCGATGAGGTTTATTTCTTTTTTTTTCATTTTCTTTCCTTTTTTTTCCTTTTTTTCTTTTTTTTTCCTTTTTTTCTTCCTAATTTTTGTACGCTCTTCTTCTCCTAAACCACAAAACATTGAAATCTAATTTTTGTGTAAAGTTGTTGAGCTGCAAATGCAATTTTTTCTCCCGAAATTTTTTGGGGCAACTCCACCGGGAACCCCCCCAAAATGGGGCCCCAAAAAATCAATTTTTTGAACGGCTCAAGCTAGAGTGCTAGTTTTATTTGATATCAGTAGATATTTAACCAACAAATATTTTGACATAGTTTGGGGGTGCCACTCCCCCTGGGGACCCCCCAAACATCAATTTTTTGAATGGCTCAAGCTAGAGTTCTACTTGTTTTTGATATCAGCTGATGTTTAACAGACAAATATTTTGACATAGTTTGGGGGTGCCACCCCCCCGGGGACCCCTCTAAATGGACCCCCCAAAAATCAATTTTTTGAACGACTCAAGGTAGAGTTCTACTTTTTTTGATATCAGCAGACATTTAACAGACAAATGTTTTGACATAGTTTGGGGGTGTCTCCCCCCGGGGACCCCCCAAATGGACCCCCAAAAATCAATTTTTGAATAGCTCAACTTGGATGCCAGTCTGTTTTGATATCAGCAGATATTTAACAAACAAATATTTTGACATAGTTTGGGGGTGCCACCCCCCAGGGACCCCAAATGGACCCCCAAAAATCAAAATTTTGAACGGCTCAAGCTAGGGTGCCAGTGTTTTATGATATCAGGAGATATTTAACTGCTAAATATTTTAACTCTACTTTTCTGGAGGTTCCGTAATCAGATATTTTTGAATAATTGCTGATTTTACGGTATACAAAAAGTACTTTTGAGCGTCACAGCATTAGCTATGCGTCGGTCGTTCATTGGGTTTGCTGGCAAACTCCCATCTAGTTTAAATTAAAAGCTATGTAGAAAAAAAAACCTTTTCATGATGACAGAACTGTGTTAAAAATCGTACATAGAAGTTTTCACCGAAATGTTTATGAATATTTGCTATTTAGCTTTCAACATCGTTACCAATAACATCCTTACATACCTAGTCTGACATACATGACCTTTGATTTCTAGTCTCCACGCCCGCAAAGCTTCTTCACTGCGTGAATTGTATGCTAGTTGGTAGAGCGGTAACGCGTTCGTCTCTGGAGCGGGAGGTCTGAGGTTCAAATCTCGGGCCAGTCAAATCGGACATAGTGTTGGCAACGGCTCGCCACCGCTGCAATATTTCTCCAAAAGGAGCTGTGTTGCTAGGGCGGAATGACGCGGAGATGGGCCCTGTAAACTCGTTACACGCTTCGTCATATTACAGCAAGCACAATCAAAGATTTGATTTGAAAATATATCGTTTACTACTTCTAAGCGTTTTATACCTTTGCGATCTTGAGAAGCTCAAAATTTCACTGTTGGAGTTTTTTGTTACAAAAATGCAACTAGGGTTAACTACTATATGCGTTTATTTTATTACTTTATTGCTTTCTGCAAGTTTCACTGTATGTAGATGTTTACAAAAAAAAACCTACCCCAAAAAATTTTTAGGTGACCCATAGGTTGAGAATCATAGGAGTAGATAACTGTTAACGCAATAATAGTAAAGTTTTTGCTATTTAAGAGACAAATTTCTTATCAATTAATTAATTCAAGATAAAACGTTGCGTCGCTTTTCCACCTTAATTGTTTCTTTTTTTATACTCCTAGCTGTTTTTCTAGGCCGCCTAAGCATAAAAAGTGAAAAACAGCATGCAGCTGTTGGGAAAAACACAATCTCAATTGATCAACAAAAATATTTCTAACAATTTTTTAATCTCTAAATTTTGTTTTACGAACTCGGACAGTTTTAATCGAGTTCAAGTTCGAGTGCAGAAAAATTATTTTTTTAAGAGCGAGTTTGGCAAAAATACCGCGTTTTTTCGAATGCAAGTTCGAATTCGCAGCACTGTCTTGTCGTCACGCTAAGCAAACTGTTATAACTTCATCGTATCACATCCAGAGGTTTGCCCCAGTCGCTAGACAATTTTTGTGATTTTTCCTAAAAAATAGCCATTAAAATGACATTTCGCACGTTTTTAAAACTACTTAATTGCTAAGATTCTTAATTGCTAAAATCGTTGAAAACTTGATTGCTAAGATTCGGAAGCCGTTCGAAAGAATTAAATTGCTCTTCCACTTTAGCCCCTCTTCTTTACCTGTGTAGGTCAAGTCCATGACACGTTTGAACGCTTACATTCATGAATTACATTTTGTAAGTGATATGACGAAAAAGAGGAGAGCGGCAGCCCACTTTGCCCTCCTGCTAGTGTCACTGGCCATTTTACATTTAGCTTAGTCTATACATCATGAACAAACAAATTTACCAATTTTAAAGTAGTTGGTTTGTTCGCTGTTGACAAAGAGACAATATATATAGGTTAGTATATCTCTGTTGTCGACAATCGAAAATAAAATAATGTGCACACAATGTATTCACTCTTTTTTGATAAGAATCAGTAAATTTTAAATTGTGACTGGCTGTTTTTATTTTTTTGCCAATTTTCACCCTCACTTGCTTTTGATTTGTTCGTAAATTTTGAGAGCATCGACGTCAATTTTAGCAACCATGTTTGTATTTAATAGTTTAATTCCCAAAGCTTTGTCTACTTGAGTTGAGGCATTTTTGCTTCTTCAGCAGCGTCGTAAAATTGCACAAGCGAAAAGGCAACTTATTTCAACAACTTCTCAAACAACTGCCAAAAATTTTCTCTATTTGTGCAGTACTCCATAAGTTCAAATAGTAGCATTGCGTACAGCCTTTGACATAAAAACTTCTATCACATGGGGATTAAAAAAGTCGCAAAAACAGCTGCAGTGCTCGAATTGGGCAAGAGCTCTGTTGCTTTGCTTGGACTCTGTAGTTTTGTTCCTCCTCATCAAAACCGCTATGTGTAAATGACGTCTTTTCTCATGAGTAAACGCGGCAATTTTAATCTCCAGGTGTGAAACCTCTTTTTGCAACCGACAATGTAAACGCTGCGTTAGCTTCTCACAAAACTACATTTTACTTACAAAATTTACACGGTCTCGCTATTTTATTTTTTCTTACAAAAATTACAAAATTTGCTATTTTATTTTCCTTAAAAAAATTACCCAGTCTCGAGATCAATTTTGAGCTACGAGACCGAGACCACAACGATTAGAGAGCAAGACCGAGACTGGTGTGAAACAGCCGAGACCAAGACCGAGACCATAAAAAATCGGTCTCGAGATCGAGACCGGTCTCGAGATCTACAGCCCTGGTGATGATGAATAGCCGTTTCCATTTACAAATCATTGATGATTATTTCATTTAGATGTACTTTAACAAGAGTAGTGGAATGATTTTCTCGAAATCCAAACTGCATCGGAACAAAAACATCTTACTGATTTCAAACATTTAAGTCTCCGCTTGACTATTGTTTCAAATATTGTCTTAAAACCAGACAGGATTGATATAAGACGGTAGTTTTTCATTTCAGTTTTGGAACCCCCTTTATACAAAGGTGTGACGCACGCTATTTTAAGTTATCCCGATAATGACCACTCTCCAAACGAATTAAAAATACTAGTTAAAAGGAGATAGCGAGTGTCCAACTGGCTTTTACAAGTTTTGTAGGTATATCATCATACCCGGCTGCTTTGCTGAGATTTAGGTCTTTTATAATACTCACAATTTCTTCATCATTAGTGGGTTCAAAATAAATTTAACATGAGACTCGCTTTCCGTAGAATGTCTGCAAAGTTGTTCTTGTTGAAGATTTATCAATTGATTTAACCATCTCTTGACCAATATTGCAAAAATATTGGTTCAGCTCGGAACAAATGCTTGAGGAATTTGTTAATAGGCTTCCGTTGACAAACAGTTTAAAAGGCAATAAACATGGGGTACGTTCATATTTTCTTAGAATTTTGTTAATCGTTTTCAATGTTGAAGAAATATTTTTGCTTTTACCTATTACTTTTCGAAAAAAAAAACTTCGCTTTTGCAGTTTCTTTTCGGTGAGTTAATTTATTTTCCAAAGATGTATTGGTTTGAGATCATTATCACTGCAAGTTTTCTAATATGTAGCGAAGAGTTTGTTATGTTTTTCAATTAATTTCAAAATTTCTTGCGTTGTCCAGGTTTTTTTTTTCTTGCAAAGTTGAATTCTTTTCTGGATAATTTTGTTTTATGGATAATTTTGTTTTTGGAAAATGTTTGTTAACAAAGTCAGTTAAAACTTTTGTTAACTTTCCAACTTTAGGTGCTTCTAAACTTTGAAGCTTGTAATTTATGTCTTCAAGAAAATTTTCTATTAAATGCGGTTTGATGATTCTAATTAATGGCCTGTTTTCACCTTCTCTTTTAATTTTAAATTTTAAATGAACTACTGTTAGAAAATGGTCAGACAGAAAATAAACAGGCAATTACTGTATGTGAAACGACGCTATTCGTTATCGAATATTGTTTACGTAAATGTGATTTAAAATCGATTGTTTGCTTGGACTAATTTTAGTTGGCCAGGAAATTAATTGTACACAACCCAGACTAGCAATTCTATCGGTTTCGGACTCAACCAACCAGAAAGCTTTCATCCCATAACAAAATAAAAATAAACGCTACAGCTAACTGGTCTCCGCAAAAATTTTTCTTTTGGAAAAATCTGTGATACTTGGTTTCGCAAAATTTCTTCGTTTCTCCAGTTATCTTTCGCTTGTGAGGTCAGAGCTTGGGGTAAGACTGGCGCTGGAGGCCATTGGTATAAGTGTAATCGCAGTTTGGTAGTCATCGAATTCAACTTCCACGAAAACAGGAAACTTGGTGTTATGGCTTAAATAGTATAGCAGTATATTTTGCGTGGACCACCAACAAATTGAGTGACATCATGTTCAGGAGTCAGAACTTCTTCGAGAAGAATCTTTTACAGCAGTCATTAAAATTAAATATGAAGGTCGTTTACCTTGAGGTTTTACTTGCACCACTTTATTAGTGGAAGAAAATCTCAGCATATCACTGTAATTCGATGTCACCGTCCAGAAATCGAAATTTATGATCAAGGATGGTTTGTTCGATGCTTTCTGTCGCCAAAGTGCTGTTTTGTTGATTCTTTTTTTTTTTGATAAAATTGCCCGTTTTTTGTTGTTGTTCAATAATATCCATTTTTTACTAAATTTCCTGATAGCATATTGCTAAATAAATTTTCGAAATACCCTTGCCATTCTTCTTGCGTTTTTTTCTAGCTGTGCAATTTTCAGTCCTTTTTCAACTTTTGTCCTGAAACAAAAGACAAAAATGATGCATTACTGAGCTATTCTGCAATGCAAAATTTATAAGTCTGGTACTGTGCTACAGATTTATATGCTTAGTAACATTCAATGGTTGAGTGGAAAGAGCATCTACTGTTGAAGCGGTAGACTCGGGTTTGATTTCCGATGGGGTCAAACCAAAGACTATGAAATTGGTATTCACAGCTTTCCCGTTTGACGTTCAGCAATAAAAAAGACAGGGATGTGACGCCTTCATGCGTGCGGTAAGTTAGTAGGCGCTGGGCAGATGCCAGCTTGACTTGAAGTCCAAAAGGTCCCTTTGCAGTCTCCTGGCCATGGCAACTTCGAGGACAAAATGTACAAGAGCAAATTTGAACCCAAGTTTAAGTAAACCGATCAGTGGTCGAGTAAATAGAGCGTCTGCTACTGAAACGGTAGACTCTGTCTCGATTCCCGGTCGGGTCAAACGAAACACTATAAAAATTGGCATTCACAGCTTCCCTGCTTGACGTTCAGCAATTAATGGGACAGTGTGAAGCCTCCGCCGTGTGTGGTAGACAGGTGGGCAGGTGACAGCTTGACTCGAAGACCGAAAGGTCCCTTCGCTGCCTCCTGGCCAAGGCAACCTGGTGAAGAAACGTAATTACAATTTGAATAAAAGTTTGAAGCATTAAAAAAATATACGAATTTAACTAGTCAAAACGTGGAACTTAAAATGATTAAATCCAGTTTCAAAAGCTTAAAGACTAGAAAAAAGCACGCTTTCCAATTCTATTTCCACTTCAAAATCTTTACTCAAGTTGACTTGGGTTCAGATTTCCTCATACAAAATGGCTTAAAGCAACGCTATGCGTAGAGGCCTACGTTTTCGAATTCGTAAATGTAATCGAAAAGTTCAGTACAGCAAGAATGCTCGCGCCTATGAACAAACCTATTTGACCTCCAATATCATCTATAGAAGTTTTGAAAATGAAGTCAATAAATATTAAATAATACTAATATAAGAAGTCAAGCGATAAGCCAGAGTTTTTTACCATTTTTACAATAAATCGTAGAAGAGCGTTCAAACATGACATGATCTTTCAAAACAGAAAAAAAAAATTTACCGAATATAACTGTTCAGCAGCAACATCTGTGCACGAAATGTCAAATGATAGATTGATGGTTTCACCAGACTTCGAACACTTCAAACATCATAGGCATAGCCAGAGGGGGCCGCCCCCCAATCGAAATGCCGCCAATGATAAAAATAAGACATAGAAGCTTTGTTTCTTCAGTTTCAGTTTCCTTTAGCATCTTCACGTACAACAGTACACACGTACAGCGGTAATTAACAATAATAGTAACGACCAGGGGGACCGGGTCCCCTCAATTCAATTTTTACTAATTAATTTAAATGTATAACCCGGGTGAAATGAAATGTTTTTTTTCCTAAAAGTTGCTACCTCAGGCCCCTCATATAGCCTTTTCATGAACGTAATGCAATAACCAGTGCTGGATTTACCATATGGCATAGTGCTAGGGCCCCGCACTCAGATGATAAGACTTTTTTTGGTCTTCACCTATGTTTGGCAGGAAAATGTAGCGAAAATTCCTAAAGTGACAGCAGCCCCGTCGTAGGCGTTGCCTGGGGGGAAGGGTTCCCCATTCCCAAATTGAAATGTCACCAATCACAAAATGTGACGAAAAAGCCTATTGTTTTATCAGTTTCTTTTAGCGTTTTTCGATTGCGATAGTAATTAACAACAATACTGACGAGCAGTGGCCCAGGGCCCCCCTCAATTCAATTTTTGCCAACCAATTTAAATGCATAACCCGGGATAAATTGAGAGTTTTTGTTCTAAAAGTTGCTAACTCAGGCCCTCATCTAACCTTTTTATGGTCGTAATGCAATAACCAGAGCCAGATTTACTACAATATGGTACAGTACCAGTTTGGGGCTCCACGCTCAGATAGTCAGACTTTCTTTTGTTCTTTACGTGTATTTGGCAGAAAGATGTTGAAAAAATCTTCTAAGTGCCAACGGTCCCAAGCAATTTAAATCCGGCTCGGGCAATAACATGGTTAATAAGCGTAACCGTCTACTGCACCATTTTTGAATAACAATCCACGTACACCTCGCCAATTTTTCCGCGACAAAGTACTTTTGAAAAGAATTAGCTAGGGAAATGCTCACTGAACAAATTATTGAATTTGAACTGAGGGGGCCTGGGCCACTGGTCGTACTTGTACTCCTACAACTGGTTATTTATATAATAAAACAAAAATTTATAAGGAAAATCTGCGGGTAGATTATTAATTATTTACTGCTAAAATGTTGCATGAGGCAATGTACCTTTGCATGAGCCAAATCACTTACAAAATTTAACTCCAAAATGCTAAATTTTAAGCGTGTTTTGGACTGAAATTGTAAGTAAAAGAAGGATTAAATAATTTAATTTTTTCAATTGGCTTTCAAATTTAAAAAATCTAGTACTTTCAAATGGCTACCTGTACCAGTAAATTGTGATCTAATGACATTAAAATAGCTAATTTTCCCAAAAAATTTTGAAAATCACCTAGCGCCCCCATCTGTAATACGTTTGACTTACACTGCTTTGCTCAGTACGATTCCCCATTTATACATTTACACTTTTTGGGAAGGTTTTAGCTCTCTCCCTACAGCAAAATCCTGGTTATGTGCCAACACACAGGCCACAGTTTCTGATCCTCCAACCTAAAATATCTTTGTTCCATAAAAAATTCCTCTTTCGAAAATTTCTGATGACGTCATTGCATGTGATTTGTGGTTTGGGCCCCTCCCCCCAATCAAAAATCCTGGATACGCCTATGAGCCCCGTGCAACGTAAATCCGTCCCGGAATAACATGGCTAATAAGTGTAACCATCTCTTGCACTATTTTTCAATAACATTTCACCTCTAACTAGGCAGTTTTTACGCACAAAATATTTTAAAAAATTAGCTAGGAAAAATGCTCGTTGAACAAATTATTGAATTTGAACTGAGGGGGCTTGGACCCCTGGCCGTAGATGTACTTCTATAACTGGTTAATTTCATGACAAAATAAAAATCTCCAAGGAAAATCTTTGAGTGAATTATTATTTAATGCTAAAATATGGCAGGAGGCAATGCACCTTACTTTCCCCATCCCCCTATTTGGGCCAAATTACTTACAATTAAAATTTAACATCAAAACGCAAGATTTTAAACGTGTTTTGAACGTAAATTGCCAGCAAAGGAGGATCGAACCATTTAATTTTTTTTAATTGGCTTTCAAATGTTAAAAATCTAGTTCTTCCAAATGGCTCTGAACACGTGCGAAATGTGATCCAATAGCATTGAAAGAGCTTTTTTTTCTTTCATAAAATTTCACATTTCGCTTCTCAACCAAGACAACTTCAATCATTATTTAATTAAGACGTTTAAGAGCTGCTTTTTCCTATGGAAAATTTTTGCCAGGGCCTGAACGAGAGTGGTTCTACGAGTACATGGCTCTCGGCTCTAGAAACGTCGGTAGCTTGGAGCATAGGTATTCAGCAAACCGAACCACTTTTTATGAGAAAACTGGACTGGTTTTATGCGAACGACTTTCAGTTTTTACTGGCGCAAATGATTATTATTTGCTTCACAAATTATTCTACTGTACTTGGCCAAATATTTAATCATCTCAAAAGCTTCGGGGCAGACAGGGCAACGCTAACGTTTGAAATTTCTTTTGAAGGTCTTATTTAATAAGCCAGGACCAGAGAAGTATTTAAGCAAAGAGTGAACAAAAGTTATCGTCTTTTTAAAACGGCAATATTCCGTTATTTCTTTTCTATAGTATTAACACAGGTATGTTGAAAACTTGCTGCTTTGCGCAGTGTTAATACGGATATATAAATTTAATCGGGTATATTATCATTTAGCTGTTTAAAAAACATGTTGCAGCAAATATGGCAAAAGGCACTATTAGACTCGATGATATAAAGCGAAAAAATTTTTGTGGGAAACAAAATAGACACATTCGGTGCGTTTAGTGCGCCTTTAAACGAGTAAAACGCATTATTTTATTAGGAGAGCTCCTTGCCGGAGGATTGCTGTCTGGTACCGAAGCTAGAAAAAGACAAAAGAAAACTGGGTTGCTACCGCGGCATTATCTTTTTTGTCAACGAATTTGCCAACGCCCTTGTCCAGTCTACATGATAGGACTTGCCCTGCCCCTGCAACTACTATGGGTATTCGAAAGGCGGGCTTTGAATAAAATAATAACAGACACTTTTATCTATAAAGAAGATATTTATTTAAAAATTTATGCATATTAGCTGAAAGTTTATTATATACGAGTATAACAACTGCCGATGTAATATTTTTATTGCTTTCAAATAAATTGATTTTGATTACCGTACGGTATTGCAAGTTTGTTTTTTTGTTTTTTTTTGTAAAATGGCAAATCTATTTGTCTACTTTGAAGCATTTGATGTAGATAAATAATACGCAGTGCTGATTGTAATTCCGATGAAATGGCTCAGACCTTTTTGCGTGGGCTCTTCTAAACCTCCCGAATTTCAAAAAAGCTTTCATTGTTAGTAGTTAATACTGGCTGTATTCTTATTGCCCCCCTCCCTGCAAAAATTTCTGCCGAAGCCCTTGCTGAAATAGACTCAAACAATGGATTAAAGCATATTTTTACACGTTTATTTAGGAAAAGGGGGGAGGCTAATTTGTCAAAAACAAAACTCATAAATCAGAAAAAAAAATTGAAAAAAGTATTCAAATTTCGTATTCAAATTTGATCGCTTATTGAAAAATGCTTAACATAGGTTTCATCAAAAAATATATAAGCTTAGGGAAGGGGGCTATTCAGTATTAGTTAATCACCGACCACTTCTCTCAAACTTCCTTTCTTAGCCCCCAAATTATATCTTTCTCTATAAAATGTAGACGAAATAAACTACAACTGAAATTCTAGCAATAGCTACCTTCCACATAGCCCATTTATGCAGCTAGTATAATCATGTTTTTGCCCTGCTAATTTCTATGCCACGTTTTAATAGCATTATTTTTCATCAAAATAGGCCTAAAATGCAGTTATTTTTGCCAAAAAAATATACAAAATTTTTGAGCGCTGGGGGCTCCGCTTTTAACTGCTTGAGTTCTTTTTATAATCTTTGAGTAGAATATTTTTCATTTTAGTGATATCGGTACTGCTCCGCGCAAGTTTACTGCATCAGTAAAAAGATACCACGAATTTGCTTAGGAAAGGGTAGGAGCGAAGATCTCAAGCACTGGGCGATTTTTGTTGTTTTTCGGCAAAAATAGCCATTTCGAAGCAATTCTATGGTTGACATTTTGCCAGGGCATGGTATGGAATGGAACGAAAATTTCGATATGGAATATAAAAGATGCCAGAATGGAATGGAATGGAAAATTTCAATAATGGAACGAAAGACAATTTTACATACTTACTTACGAATTCCATACTATAATTTGTGCATGGTATTTACAGAAAAATATATACGGATAGTGATAGATATAATTCTCACAGAAGTATTCAACATCTATTCCACCATTTGTCGACAAATCGCGGTACTTCAGTTGTGTGTATTGCGCAAACAGTGTATACGGATTGCATCGTACACTGCAATTTGCAGCATTAATGCTATAGCTGACGGCTTTAACAGATTTGACTTGTTTTTTGATTTCGAGATCACTAATTTGCCAAGTCGTAAATTTTTTCATCGTCACGGAAATTAGTATTTGCTATTTCATCCCCGGTTGAGCTTATTTTTACTATTTTTGATGTTTAGGATTATAGTTCTTTTCGACATTAAAGCGAGAAATTTTTATTTCGGTAAATGTTCTTTGGTTGTGCCAAAGTTTGGGTATGCCAAATTTTATAGTTGACGCAAACGCAAACTTGAAATCACTAAACTCCGTCCATAACAGATATCGGTCGCTCTATCGTCTGTTGATAAGTGGTAATAGTTTATGGTAGCTCATTCTGATAGTGCTTGAATATGGAATAAGATGAGTGCAACCGCACAAAAAAAAAGCAACAAAAGCGATTCACAACTATGATATAACTATCTGCTTGCTGTGATGATTTATCTAAAGGTGAACGTGAAGAAAAGTGGTTTAGGAAACCGATTTGAGGTATTCTGCGTAGAAAAAAAAAAGAAAATTCTTAATTAAATTCAGTTTTAACTTTACATAAGTTTTCAATCATGTTTCAGCCTTGTATTATACGCAGTCGTAGAAGCGTAGGCTGTTAGTCAGTCTTGTCCATGGAAATGGGATTCCTATGGGAAATGTCCCAATGGGATGGGATGGCATGGGATGGGACAGTTCGAATTGCATCTTCCATGGGACCCATGGGACTGTGGTTGAGAAACTGCCCGAACTAACTGAATTATTACTATCAGAAACAGTTCATGAGCAAGAAATTGAAAATTTGCTGAATGAGCATATTGACTCGGAATGTGAGTGCCAGAATGATAATGAACGGTGAACTCCTCTGAACTTTAAAGTTAACAAAGTCAATACATTTTGTCGTTTTGTGTCTCTCTTTGTATGTGTACTGTAGTCCTATCTAGCACACATTATAATTTAATTTTTCATAAATTTATGAGCTTGTATTAAATTGTATATTGATGGAAATCCCATGGGATGGGATGGGACAGGCATGAACTGTTATGGAATGGAATGGGACAGGAAAATAATATATCCCATGGAAAAGCCTGCTGTTAGTAAATCTGATCGCTTAATTAAATCTTTAAATGGTTTCTCAGGGTAGAAAAACAAAATCCGCTGGAATAGTTGTGTAGTTATTTTTCTCAAGTTTTGCTTAAGATATGCTTAAACTGGAAGGATAACGCACCAAGAAATTTACTTCTTTGCAATGTTACACGCACTCTCGCGAGTGACCATTCGCTAAAGTATTCGCTTAACATTGCGAATGGCTTTTATCGAAAATTTTTTTGGTATGGAATTATGGAATGAAACATGGGAGAAAATTTTAGTATGGAATGGAATATGAAAACGAAAATTTTTAGTATGGAATGGACGAAAATTGCCAGTATGGAATATGGAAAAATCGTCTTCCATTCCACACCATGCCCTGCATTTCGCACGTTTGTAGAGCTATTATGAAAAGCTTTTTCACAGAATTAAATTACTTAACCCCTTCAGCCCTCCTACTTTCCGGTCAAGTTCAAAACATGTTTGGATCAACTTGGCTAAGGGGGGAGGGCTTTAGCCTCTTTAGGCCCCCCTGGTTACACTGTTGGTACTGCATAGATTGTTAATAGACCGGCAGCCCAGAAGGTTTATTTACCCCAAAGACGGCGGAAGGTTTGATGCGCCTAAAATACACGTCTTTACTCACCTTTTAAGAAAATGTTTTACTGGCAAGTCAAAAGTTCGGCTAAGACCCCCCAAATCCACAATTTATGGGGGGGCAAAATGGCCTTTATTTACCCCAAAGACGGCATGGATAAAAATTGCTTAAAATCGTTCTCTGGGGTCCACTGAACAATGAAATGGCGAAGACAGTAACTTTAGGTTCGGCTAACCCCCCGACAGTAACGAATTTAGGGGGGGCAAAAATGGCCTTTATTTACCCCAAAGACGGCATGGATAAAAATTGCTCAAAAACGTCCGTTGGAGTCCACTGAACACAAAAATGGCAAAGACAGTAACTTTAGGTTCGGCTAACCCCTTGACAGTAACGAATTTAGGGGGGAGGCTCAAAAATGGCCTTTATTTACCCCAAAGACGGCATGGACAAAAATTGCTCAAAAACGTCCGTTGGAGTCCACTGAACACAAAAATGGCAAAGACAGTAACTTTAGGTTCGGCTAACCCCTTGACAGTAACGAATTTAGGGGGGGGGGGCACAAAAACTGACCTTTTTACCTGGAAGATGGCAAGGGTAAAAATTGTTAAAAAACATTCTTGCAATACGCTGAACACTGAACACAGTTACTGTTGGTTCGGCTATCTCCCTGTCAGTAACTAATTTAGAGGGAAGCTCGAAAAAATTGCTCTTGTTTATTTGAAGACAGCAGGGGTAAAAACTGCCCAAAAACGTTTCTCGGGAGTCCACTGAAAACAAAAACAATGGCAATAAACTTTGGTATCTTCAAACTGATTTCTTACTTTTACTGCAAAAGTCATTGCACCACTAAACACGGCTTTACAGTATTGTTTTTGAAAAAAATCATTTTAAGTTGATGGCGTCTTCAATCAATAAGTCACGTGATGGTCGATTTGGGCAAAAATGCCGTCGTTTTTAATGACGTTACATGTTAGCAGTTATCTCGTTTTCACAAAAATCGTACAACTTCAAACATTGCTCACAAAACTGTTTTGCAGTATAGATTACGTCATTGAGCCGATCAGTGTTTGAGTGGATAGAGCGTCTATTACTCAAACGGTAAACTTGGGTTCAATTCCCGGTCGGGTCAAACCAAAGACTATGAAAATTGTTACTCATAGCTTCTTTGCTTGACTTTTAGTTTTGAAAGGGCAGTGTGAAGCTTTCATCGCGAGTGGTAGACTGGTTGGCAAGTGGCAGCTTGACTCGAATACCAAAAGGTCCCTTTGCTGTCTCCTGGCCAAGGCAACTCGGTGAATAAAATGTAATTACAATTGTAGTAATTTCAAGACGCACCGGTCCCGCACAGTTAGCTGTGTTCTATGTCTTATATCACACCACCAAAACTGCGTTACATTTCTATCACAGTCTCGAAGCAACTAATTCGAGTATAGTATTTCAAAAAATTTTTGAATCTCAAAAACATGTAATAAATTTACATATTACCAGCATTCAAAATACTCGCAGGCTAGTTTACGATTTCGATTAAACATTGCACAAATTGCTCAGCGCAGAGAATTTTAATGATGACAAATCTTAGATATATCAGCTCAAATAAATTCAAAGATCGTAAATTTGCAGTTCTTTTGGAAGAAGCAGAGATGTTTGAAACCATTTAATTATCATTATTAGCACAAACAGCAGGATGCTTGCTTGAGTAGTCAATTCGTAAGTCCAACATGCGTGTTCTTGAAAATATCAATTAACATAATGGATTAACATTACTAATGCAACAGAACCCAGTTCTAATCCAGAAACAGAGGCCTACTAATAGGAGAGATAGGTTGGCATAAAACGGCGGAAAAGTGTCAGATAGTACTGTATCACAGCTCGCAACTATCATGCATATCTATTTGACAAATTTTTCATACAGCAGCAATTGTTAGTAAACACGTCCTTGAGGAATTTGCTTCCGGGTCGCGAATCTTTATTCTGAGTATTATTTTACAATGATCTGCGACCTGGAACATGTAAAAGTTATAAAAAAAAGGATCAAGTTTAGTTTAAAAGATACAAACGAACATTGAGTAGTCAAACACAAAAGAAAAAGCTTTTTTTTAAGAAAATTCTGTTTCACTTTTCCAAGTCAAGATGGATGATCATAATTCTGTAAATCCAGTGGGGCTACTCAAGTTTTGCTGGAACTATATCTGTAACCGGTTTTTTAAATGGAGCTACAAATTCCTGCGAATTGGCTAAATGGCACTATATTGTATCTTGTTGAGGATAGCTCCACAATTTTTTTTTTTTTTATTTGAAACTGGTCCATGGCACAAAATGGATAACTGACCTCTGCTATAAAATATTTCTATCACATCGGGGTTATGGTGTGAGACAAGACAAACGTTATACAGTAAGTTGGAACGAGCTTATGTAATAGATTATGCGGGGTGTTTGAAAATGTGACAAAACCATTATAGAGATAGAAATGAGTTCAGAATTTGGAGCCAGAGGTGGCAAAGTCGTCAAACGGGCCTAGTTTTGTGGACACTGGCAACATGAGCAAAGGACAATCTCGTAGACTTAATTTTCAAAGAGAAACTACCGGACGTAGTATTCGTTGCCAAAAAGCAATGATTGAATAATGGAATGTGGGTAAGGAAAGGGAGAGAACAAAATTTCAAACCATTTCCAAATGAATGCTCTATCCTACAAAAAAAAAGAAAAGCAAGAAACAGTGAGGTTGTTTTAGTTCAACAGAAGGGGCTTCGTTGCAATAGCCAGACCAGTTAAGTACCAATCCATCAGTCCAAAAATAAAACTCAATCAAACGGAGATGTTAGAAGAGTAAGGCACCGAAACAATTTTTGGAAGATACTTGTCTTAAAATACCAGATGAGCCAAACGTGACCTGTGTCCTATATGCCCTTTCATCAAGCATTTGTCAATGCAAAAACATAAGCTTTATCTTAAAATATTGGATTATACAGTAGTCAATAATTATGGTATATTCCAAACCTATTCGCACTTATGGAAAAACGCCTTATATTGCCTTCCAAGAACCTGATGAACTGTAGGTCCCGGTCTACGCTGGATGTAAAATCGTGAGCAAATATACGCATTTTAGTTTATTTCGTACCGACAACAGTCGGTTAAAATTAACTAAGAACACACTCTCACGCTCACAATTTTACGCCTAATGTAGTAGAATGGGCCTAAATTGAATGGCTAATTCTTACATAGAGGCCTACCAAATACTGAAAATTAAGTTGCTGTCGTTATTAACGTCATCATTTAACATGGTAATTTCGTTGATCTGTTTGATCGAGACTACCTCATTGTCTTTAGTGTCCTCATAACACCCAAAATAAACGCTATTAATCTCTAATAGTGTCTATTGAGAAGTTCAAGCTAAAAATAATCAAGAATTTTAAAAATATTGCCAGTGTAGAACGTGGTTTTAAACAAAATCCGTGTTATCAATGCTAGAATAGTGTGATCTTGCTGCAACTTGAATTTAACAAGCCTTAGTTTTTTGTGCAGTACATCATATGAATAATGGTCTCAAAGTTTTAAAACATTTTCAATGTGCGCGATTGCAAAAACCCCGTCAATTTTGTTCATTAGCTACGTTTCTGCATCTGCCTTCAGTTTAGACGCTATCGTGCGCCTTTCTATGATGAAAGAGGACTGAAGGCAAAATCAATGGGGTATCTAAAGTTAGGGTAACCCTATTAGATTAGATTTGGCGTAATTGACTCCATCCTTCTTGAGCCAGCCGTTTCAGGGATGCTTTACTTCAAACCCTACGTAGGAACCTTCCTAATTAAAATTTTGTTGGTAACCCTGACGTTTCAATGCAGTAGCCTAGCCCATAGAGGCCTATATTAATCTCTATATAGGTTAAAAGGCTTTTGTGGTTTAGTCTAACTGTGTCGTTGCCTTAGGATAGAACTAAAATGGCGTCGCAGATGTTATCATCGTCAGCTAGGGCTGCCAATAAAAATAATGACCAGAGATGCCATAGGTCATATTTAAAGTAAAATATTTTTGGCACGGCTGGGTGAAGGAGGATAAAGTCAACACCGATCTACTCAAATACGTTTGCTCTAAGTTTACCTAGCCTCAGTGAATTTACTTCAGTCCTCGTTTAAAAATGCCGTGGGTTTTATAATGTGACATTTCGGAATAATGCTTTCATTCCAACCAAGCCCTATGCGTTTACCTGTTCCAAAATTATTTGCAAGCAGACAAAATTTTATTGAAATTTTTGCAACGGTGCACTCATTACGATGAACTCTAAAATTAATGAAGTTGATAAAAGTCGCATAATTCGCATTAGCAAAAGACTCAGAGAACGTAGGACTACAGCACTTAACGAAAGACTTAATAACGGAAAGAGCATTTTGAATATTGGTAATACGCAGACTTATTAATTTATCACAGTTTTTGAGAATTTAGACTTTTTTTGAAATATTCTAGGTTGTTTTGAGTCTGTGCTATAATTCAATGCAGTTTTTGTGGTGTGATATGGCCCATAAAAATTTACTGAATAATTTTCTATCACTTTAAATAACGAAGCCTATATACTTCGTTATTTAAAGTAATATATAGAAAATTATTCAGTAAATGTTTGTAATTTTTTTAGTAAACTTTTACAGTGATTTTTATAGTTGTATTTTGCTCTGATTTTACTTTGTACATCATCGAGCGCTGTTTCAGAAGATTGACTATCAACAATTTTCTAACATATGACTCACGTTAAAAAGACAAGCTGATACGCAAAATCTAGATCGCTTGTAAAGACAACGTCACTGCAACATGACGTCATTTTTGCCCAAATCGACCATCACGTGACTTATTGATTGATGACGCCATCAACTTAAAATGATTTTTTTCAAAAACAATACTGTAAAGCCGTGTTTAGTGGTGCAATGACTTTTGCAGTAAAAGTAAGAAATCAGTTTGAAGATACCAAAGTTTATTGCCATTGTTTTTGTTTTCAGTGGACTCCCGAGAAACGTTTTTAGGCAGTTTTTACCCCTGCTGTCTTCAAATAAACAAGAGCAATTTTTTCGAGCTTCCCTCTAAATTAGTTACTGACAGGGAGATAGCCGAACCAACAGTAACTGTGTTCAGTGTTCAGCGTATTGCAAGAATGTTTTTTAACAATTTTTACCCTTGCCATCTTCCAGGTAAAAAGGTCAGTTTTTGTGCCCCCCCCCCTAAATTCGTTACTGTCAAGGGGTTAGCCGAACCTAAAGTTACTGTCTTTGCCATTTTTGTGTTCAGTGGACTCCAACGGACGTTTTTGAGCAATTTTTGTCCATGCCGTCTTTGGGGTAAATAAAGGCCATTTTTGAGCCTCCCCCCTAAATTCGTTACTGTCAAGGGGTTAGCCGAACCTAAAGTTACTGTCTTTGCCATTTTTGTGTTCAGTGGACTCCAACGGACGTTTTTGAGCAATTTTTATCCATGCCGTCTTTGGGGTAAATAAAGGCCATTTTTGCCCCCCCTAAATTCGTTACTGTCGGGGGGTTAGCCGAACCTAAAGTTACTGTCTTCGCCATTTCATTGTTCAGTGGACCCCAGAGAACGATTTTAAGCAATTTTTATCCATGCCGTCTTTGGGGTAAATAAAGGCCATTTTGCCCCCCCATAAATTGTGGATTTGGGGGGTCTTAGCCGAACTTTTGACTTGCCAGTAAAACATTTTCTTAAAAGGTGAGTAAAGACGTGTATTTTAGGCGCATCAAACCTTCCGCCGTCTTTGGGGTAAATAAACCTTCTGGGCTGCCGGTCTATAACTCACCTTATAGTCCAGCCAATTCGTAAGCTTTCTTTTGGTCTATTGTTTCGTTATTCAAAGTTTCAAAAAAGATGTTTAGTTTGGAAAAATTCTTCCTTCAAACAAACAGAATTAAATCAAAGATCTAAAACTATTCAACTTAGAAGTAAAGAAGACCTATATAGGCAAGATCAAAATTTTTTGGATTTGGTTAAATCAGTCACAAGTTTAAATTTCGGCTACTTTGAGGAGCTTCGAACAGTATTTTACAGTTAAAGAGTTTGTTTCCAAAACAGTTCTATGTATTTCAATACTTTTGAGAAAATCGCGAAAAACGTGTAGGGCATGTACGCATAAACGTTTTTTGTTGCAAAAGAAGTGTTGCCACCTACTTCATTAAAAAAGCACGTTTGGTCAGATCTCGCGTGTTTCAACTTCTTTTTATTTAATCTTTTATAAATTAAAAATGTGGATATAAGCGATTTTGGAAACAAAAATTGACAAATCTTCGAGTGAATTATTACCTACTGCTAAATGCATAAGTGGGTACAAATTCGTTTATCGTTAATCCGGTAGTAACGAAGCTAACTTTTTCATTAACTCGTTTATTCGTTAAAAAAATTGTTTATACTGTATTAACGGACTAAATTAACTTCCGTTAAGTTTTGTTAACTTCTGTTAAGGTTTTTACTTTTTACCGTTAATTTCTTGCACCTTTATTCATCGTACGGGAACAAACCAGTTTGCACTGGTGACACTTTTTGCGTATTAGCGCGAGTTTCACAGAAAAGCGAAAAAATTAGCGCTTTTTTGCGGCAAATAATAAGCTGCAGCCTCATAGGTCTACTAATTATCGCTGCTTGCAATTTTCAAAAATTTTCCGATCGCAGCTTCGTTAGTGCATTTGAACCCATTTTTATCTTGAAATTAGATTAGACTGTAAAATGTAACTTCCAAACACAAAAAGACCACCATAGCAAGAAATTTTTCCTTAAAATCAGCGTAACAGTGTGATTACGAGTTCTAGAAGTGAGTGAATAAAAAGAAATGTAAATTACACGCAGAATGTTAAGGAATTAACGGACCTTATTAACTTCCGTTAATTAAAGCTGAAAATAAAGAATTAACTTTAACGGAGGTGTGAAGTTGGTTAACAGACTAGTGGTTAACGAAGCTAACGTTTTGCATTAACTTGCCTACCTATGGCTAAATGTATTGCAGAAGGCAATGTACCTTGCTTCCCTTCACCGGATCACGTCAATTACAAAATTTATGCGAAACATACTTGGTTTTAAACTTGAATATTGTAAGCAAAAGAAGGACTGAACAATTTAATTTTTTCAATTGGCTTTCAAATCTTAAAAATTCATTTCTTTCAAAAAATTACAAAATTTTCAAAAATATCGCCCATAGCCTACGGCGGCTGGGTTCCCCGCTCCAGACCCCCCCCCGTCTGTGATACGTTTGAGTTACATTAGTTCCTTCACCGCGCCTCCAGAATAAAATTTAATTCATGTTTTGAAAACATTAACTTTTGTTTTAAGTCCTCCCCCTTTAGCAACATCCTGTTTACGCACTAAGCCTAACCCAGGCCCCACGCTTCCGATCTTTCATTCTAAAGTATTTTGTCCCATGAAACGTCCCTTCTTTTGAAAATTTTTGATGACGTTATATTGCATGTGATTTGCGGATCCCCCCCTCCCGATCAAAAATCTTGACTGGTTGCTACGTGTATGCCAGAATTCTAGAAATTTTTATGTTTGGTAATTTTCTTTTCAATCAATCAAAAAAAAAAAAATGCTGTCCTCAAGCCGAGGGCAGGACATTTTCGAGGATTTGTAGGCCTCGAGGCCAAGGCCAAAGACTTGAGCTTCGAGGCTAAGGACTTCAAAATGTGTCCTCGAGGACTGCTTTTGGAAGTACAAATTTTGGAAGTACAAATCTGCTTACGATGCTTTTGGAAGTACAAATTTTACTTAACCAATAAATTATGTACAGATAAAACTAATTTGCGTAAGTAGGCCTACAAATAATCAAAAAAAAAGCTTGGAAAACTCTTTCAGCTTCGACGAGTATGTTATTCGTCGAAAAATTGCAGTAATGAAAGTCGACTTTGCTAAAATTAAAAAAAAAATTTTGCAAAAAATGAAAAAATTAACATTTTAAAATGTTGATAAAAAGTCTCCTGACGGCCGGCAAAAACAAAATTTACTGGCAGTGCTGAGTATGGCAACAACGGTATCCAAACACGAGTTCTAAAAACACAATCTAATGGACATGAGTCCCATAAGTACATAAGCCCTAACGGACACGAGTTCTGAACTACACGAGTCCTAATGAACACAAGCCCTAACAAAAACGAGTCTCCCCAAAAAACTAATCCTTAAGACACAAGTCCTAACGGCACCATTTCTAAAGTACAGGAGTCCTAATGTACACAAGACCTAACGGACACGGTTTCAAGGCTCGTGTCCTCTAGCAGTCCTGTACCTTAGGACTGCTGCCCGTTAGGACCCGTGTTTAGGACTTGTGAGCGTTAGGGCTTGTGTACATTAGGACTTGCGTATTTTTTGGACTCCTGTTCGTTCGGGCTTGTCTATTAGGACTCGTGTAGTTTAGAACTCCTGCCGTTAGGGCTTGTGTACTTTAGGACTTATGTCCACTAGGGACTGTGTTTTTAAAACTCGTGTCCGCATACCGTTTACTCCAAGATTAGAATTTCGAAAAGCGTTAGTGTTTCCAAGCTGCAAGGAAATTTACGGAATGTCAGGATTTGACAATTTCTTTAAGCGAAATGCAAATCCATTCCGAGTAGGTTGGTGACTGATGGACAAAGTAACCCACGCCATGACGCTGAAGTAGGAGACTAATCCCCAAACCACCGATTATATGCGCTCGAACAAGGTGCATCAATCTGTCAAACATCCGTCATCTGGACAAATTTTTCAATAGAAAAAGTTACTGGTTGCTTTCGGTTCAAACCCTCCCCACTCAAGAAAACTCTTAGTTGTTCGCCTAATTAGTCAACACGAACCTTCGCAGAAGTGACAGTGCAGGCAAACCTCTCGGGAACCAAACAGACAAGTGAACCCTAAGAGTCTACACATAAATTCAAGTCCAAAGATGAAAAATAAGTTGCTCGAAAATGCCGGTACTCAGAGTAGCATTCAAATATTAATTCTTTATTCTTGCTTGCCCTTTTTTTGCTTTCAAGCAGCCTTATCACCTCTTAGTCATAGACTACCTCTATCCTAAATCGCACAAAAATGGACATGAACGAAAACGAAATTTTGTACAGTATTGTATTTGTTATCTTTGTAATAGTAGCACTCAGTATTGTGATTTTACATTAAGACTGGAGCCAATCCAATTTGGGTGAATCTCCCTTTTTCGTTTAAATTAGGGTTGGGGTGGGGGGGTTAAACAAAAAACATTCTTATTCGTATAATCTTTGTCGAATATCATAAAAAACACAAAACATGCTAACTAGTGATTACTGTATTTGCATTACAATGACATACAATTTTTCAAGATCGTAAAAGCTATTTTCGAAAAAGAAAAACAATAGTAAAAACATTGCAATTTTCGCACAATCCAGCTTGATATAGGCTAAACAATGCTTCAGATTAAAAAACCCGCAAGTAAGACATTTCCGAATACTGGGCGATTTTGCAGCAGCACTAAATTGCAGAAGGGAGTTGGAATTACACCAAGGGTCTGATCAGAAATCTTGAAAATACTCGCTATCTTGCGACACCTACAATAACAAACTTGTTTACACGTTACAACAATCATGTACAATACAGCTGAAATTCGAATACAATGTTACAACAAAGCATAACAAATGTGTTTTCAACTTGAATAACCGACACAGCAAAACCATGCTTAAATATTGATCGTGAGATTACGGATAAACACTAAAACATGCGATAACAAGATCTGATCAGGGACAAACAGCAAAGATATTCACAGCGCGAACCTAAACTTAAAATCGAGTTTTAAGATTCTAAAACACCTCAAAAAAAAGATTTTTCTTTTGCTAAAGTGCCTAAATTATCATTAAAAAGTATGAAAAAGCAAGCCACGTTTTCAAAAATTAGGAAGGCCAAGAACATATTCTTGGAAAAAAACATTTCTTAACTACTAAAGCAAGCAAAAACCAATCAAAGAGCTTCACGTTTTGTAAATCAGTAAGTACAAAATTTTAGGAGTGTTTCCAGATAGCCAAAATCGTTACATGCATACGAGCAACGGTAGAAGTTCCAATAGGATTTCGTAATTCGTATTAAATAGCAAAAAGGAGTGATAAACACGTAGTACTGTAAATTGCACGCAGTCATTTTGAGCACGTTAAGTAAACTGCATCACCACTAATTAAAACCACTATAATTGAGAAATTACTGTGTTAGAATGTTAGTTCGATAACCAAATTATCGTAACTCGCAAGCTGCAAATCAAACAAAAAACACTACTACATTCAAAGATAAACCAAAGGTCATTTTCCCGCCATTAATAACGTATTTTCCAAAACTTGCTAAAAGCATTCTCACAACTAAAGCATTCATCAATTTAGCACTAAATTCGAGCTAATCACAATAAATTAGATTCAAATGGGATCGATAATTAGCAAGCTGAAAAGTAGAGATAAAATACTGTACTAAATCCATATTAGGATTGGGAATACGTAAAACTCATTGGCAAGCTACAAAACTAAAAACGATGTATGCAAAATGAATGATAATTTCTAGTGACCAGATTCATAGCAGCATGAGGTCTTGGCCATTCCACCCTTAGTTTTCGTGTAACTAAAGATTTAGCCACCTTAGTCTAAAAAGTAACCTAGTCGTACGGCCAATTTCATGCCCCAAATGCTTGCACTTGAGATGATGACGTAACATGACAATGTGGATTACAACTTTGATTAAATTCAGTTAAAATCAACCAAATCAATTCAGGTTAAGGCAAGCCACCTACGACCCAACCTCGGACTGCTCCTCGCTCGCGTTTGCCTCTTCTAAAGGAGCTTCTTTTGGCTCTTCCTCCTCTTGCTGTGCCTCCTCCGTCTCGGTATGAGAAGCAGCAATTAATCGGCTTTGCTCTTCTAAATCCAAGACCATCTCACGCTGCATTTGATTTTCTTCGTGTTCAACCTATGAAATCTCAAATTACTAAAATGATGTATGCAATACGCAAGTATTTGTTGTTATATATCGAGAAAAAATAAAGTACTTTGATTAAAGAAAACATAAAGGGATCGATAGTTAATACTGATTGGTTGGTCATAGAATGGAGATACCCGGCACTTTCCTGTGGATGAGAGCATAGCACAGCGCAAATGCTACACCACAAAACTCCAGCTAAGTTCCAAAATCCAGAAAAGTGGCTATTTTCACACCGCTCAAAAAGAGGGCACCCATCACCAAACCAGCGGCTACCCCTACCGGGTACCAATTGGTCGTTTTTTTTTTCGACCCGCTGGGTGGGGCGGCTTCACTGTTCTGACCCAAATGAAACACGGAAGAAGTTAACTGATTCGCCAATAAATCTCACCTTTTCGAGCAACTGCGATACGCAGGCCATATTTCGGTGCAACTTTAAATCAAGTCAACTATCTTGGTTAGTTCGCCACTACTAAGGTCCGGTCTACACATAGCGTAAAATCGTGAGCGAACGAGGGTATCCTTAGTTTCTTTTAACCAACTGGCAGCTTGTACGCTGGTAAAGCAGTACGCTAAGCGTACCGAATTTTTGCTCAAAGGAAACTAAGGATACGCTCGTACGCTTACGATTTTATGCACAGTGTTGACCGGGCCCCAGTTTGTGCCAAGACAGCGGGTTGCGACGAAATGACATTGTAGTGGTGCCAATCTGGCAAAGCTTTTACTTAAATGTTTCCATGGTTTCGGACGAAAAGCATTGAAGCACTGTTACGAGAGGGCTCCAAATCATTAATACTACAGTAGTCTGCTATATTGCTTTGTTTTACAACTCCACATTTACGATGATAAAGAAAACGAAACAATATCAAACTTTGGAAGCAAACCGAAACAAAAAATAAAGAGAAAAAATTGAAATTTGGGAGATTTGAAATGCTTATTGTGGAATAAAATACATAGGATCGTATGCACCAACGCAGATTAACATTAATCCGCGGATCAGCAGTTTTTTATGTTCTATACCGCTGAACTTATTACATTAAATTCAAATTAGTAAGTTCAGAGAAGTTATCCTTGAATTACATAATCATTTTAGCAATTTGCCCAACCATTCGTCTAAACTTTTCCCAAAAATTCAAAGTTAAATCCACGAATCAAAGTTAATCCAATCGGTGAATACGAACCATACCACATTACGCTGTACCTTGCTTTGCTGCATGACCATTGCAGTGTTAATAGCACAGCACACGTCGTCACCGTCAGCGTTGCTTTCAAACGTGTAACAAAGAAGTTCACCGCTCCCACTGTGACGCGCTACGAAGCCCAGCAATCGAGGATTGTCACTGTGGGTCTTTGTTTTAAGAACATTGGAGACGGCGAAGGTCTCCCGACTCAACTGCAAAGAAAGAACACGCTTACCAATCCCCCATTTGGACCACTAAATCAGTATCACTTCAATATCTCACTGCAAACCGCTACAGCATTAAAACAGTTTTAATACCGTGGTATTCCACTGTATATTTGCTCCAACTCTTCGCTATCGAGCACTTTTCGAAATCCTGATATCAGCTTAAGACTAACCTCATTATCTCAGTAATGCCTAATTACAATCGTGAGAAAATGCGAAAAAACAGGATGATGGAAAAGGCACTGGCACAATAACAATACGAGTGCTATAAGATCATCCTCAAAGCAATATAATATAAGATAGATTTCTTGCAATCATTGAAAACGCAAAAGACGAGAAATAACCAGAAACCACGCTGACACAGCGTGAAAGATAACCGAGCAGAACTTTTTGACGCAACTGGTTTCACGTGGGCCGTTTTGACGCGGCCAGTTTAGCGTTTCTCCTCATAACGTCATTAAGAGGCAAAACGGCCGAGTGTTAAAACTTCTCAAACTAATATCAGCCGCGTAAAAACGTAGCGGACCCCGAAATGAGTTACCATATTGTCACAAACGGAACGGCTTGCTCAAATTCCACGGAATATCAATATGTTTTATCAGTTTGTTAACCAAAAAAATAAGTTTGCAAAGTGAGAATTTACCTGCGTGGCAGGGTCGAGTAGGCGGAGAGTTTTATCGGACACAATCAAATGGAGCTCATTCATGCGGAACATTTTACGAAGAGCGCGGGCAGTCATTACTTGCCAAATCGTGTCAGCTATCGTCGCCGTAAAATCGCCGTCTGGAGAGACCTGGAAACGAGAACAGATGACTTTGGCACACACCAGTACCGTGCGATAGAGCTAGTTCAATACAACGCCAATTTACAAATTAGATATCTTTTGCAACGCATTTGAATTAATTAGTTTTTTAAATTGAGCGTAGATTTGTACGTTCTTGCCGTGAACTGTCATATTTCCCATAGACAAATAACCCTTGCAGCGTCCATCTTAGTTTTAAAGGCAGTTAATTGTTTCTTGACGTCGTAGTTTCGTTTCAAAATTGACAGCCAGGGCTGTTCGATTTAAATAACGTAGAAATTCTAATCTTGAAATTGAGGAATTTTAATGATTTTTGGTTATAAAACAATTTTTTCGTTCCATAAAAATCGATATTTTCCAAAATTTACTTATATTGGTCTTCAGACACATGTAAATCGCCAGAATCAGTTTAACAAAAAATGCTACTGCGGTAGTGATGCATTTTGTATCAAATAGTATAAACTTTAATTTTATTTAATCAATAATTCGAAATTGATTTGAAACAATGCTCAGTAAGCAAAATATTAACTGTAGTGTGTACTCACTGTACTGCCTTCCTCCAAATAACGTGAAAGAACTTTTAAAATTAAAAAGCTCTGATTTGAATGAAAAATCTAGTTTTGTTTTTTAAACAGATACGCATCTACCGCCAAATACTACCTGCCTGTCTAATTTCATCAGTCTCATTAAGACTAATTTGCTGTCATATCAAAACAGTACTGCTATGCATTGCAAGCCCAAGCTTACCCTTTTGCATCCCAAAAATCGCACTATAAACATCGCTTTAAAGGAGCTATCTTCTTCCACTTGGTCTTGATTGTCAGTTCCCGTGAAGGGATTTCGTCTGGGTTGTGAATCAGCGGATTCGTCGACTTGAAGATCCGCTGATTTTTCGCTACTGTTAGCATCATCGCTCTGTAAAAATTGTGGAATTTTGTTTTCAGAAAAAATTAAGCTTAAAATACTAATTTTGTAGGAAGTGATGTCGATCTGCGAATTGAAATTCTTATCACGTCAAAACCTTGCAATTTCCACTTTAACAAAATTCGTACAACATTTAGAAAGAATAATGAAGTTTAGATCAAAGAAACAATAAGTCAAACAATTATAAAACTAAAACTTTAGCAAATTCTAAACTTGAACGTTCCTTCTGGGAGCTAGATCTTCAATCTACAGCTCTGCTATACACCATCTTGCATCTTTCTCTCTTTTCTTCTTGCCAGCTTTTCCTTGAGAGTTGGTGGGGAAGAAGCTCGAGATTAAGCCGCTACACTTCATTTAGCATTAACCCGAATCAGCCCAGTGGAACATATATGTTCCATTACAAGCGGTCGAATTAAATTGCTTTTAATCAGCACAGCTAACATTTAAAAAACTATTCTATTGAGTTTTTGGAATGTCTGTGACTGCATTTAAAATGTTTTTATGGTTTTGTTCGGTAGTTGCAACTAGTAGCGTGAAATCAGCCAGACAGATAGAGTCGAAGCAAATTTTTCTGGAAAAATGGCCGCTACAGAAAGGTACATTTAGTGTTTGGTTATTATTTCAATCTTAGAATAACATTTTGAATTTTTTGTATTTGAATATTGTTAAAGACTAATATCAAATGCTAACCAATACCAAAATTTGATATTTATTTTTTCTGCACTTCCGGTATTTGCCTTTAAATTTACTGGAACATATATGTACCAATGGGCAGATACGAGTACATTTTTCTGTACTTTCTTCGATATACGTGCCATGAAATAGTATCTATTCTGGAAGATGAAAACGCATCAGCAGTAATTTCTATGAAGTCGAATGATGGTTGTGCTTCAGATGAAGACTCTGCTAAAGAAGATGATGGATGTCTAATTGACAATTTTCCCGAAAGTCAACTCAATGCACCAGCTGAAGCTTTGCTTTCAGATGGACGGCAAATAAAAATTTGTCAAACTGACCGATACAATAAATGTATCGATGCGGAGCAAATTTACAAATAACTAAACTGGAAACATGGCAATTTACTTCTGGTTCGAAATCCAGTATATACTGTATATATTTCACGATTATAACAAGCATATGGGAGGAACTGATCACCAAGATCAAAGCATGAACAAAATGTTGTCATAGCGGCGAAAGAAAGCATGTTGTGGATGAAGTGCAGTGCAATGGCATTGATCACCGTTTTAATTGAGACTCTCGCAAGATCGCGGAGAAGATGAGCAGGGTTTAATTGAACTAAAAGTGTTTTTAGCCAGAGCTTTAAATGCGATGTTGGTTTATTTTTAGGGTGTAAATTGTCCTTTCATAAAAGCATAAGCTGTACGAAAGCGAACAATATCGCAATGATCATTTTTCAAAAAACCAATTAACAACTCTATATTTTGTGCTATTTTGCATCACTGTATCTGTGCGTAACACCATCTTGTACGTAACACAGTACTGTATTGTTTGTTTTGCAAAGGGATTAAATAAATGTAAACAAAAATCAAATTAGAGTAATGTGACTGCGTAAATAGAGTCGTTTGTGCATTTAGAATGCAGACTATTGGCTCACTAAAGCAAAATTTGTACACGTTAATGCCCAGTGGAACAAATATGGCACGGGTCATATCTCGTCAAGTTCAAATGATGCAAAAATTTTTTCAACGCTTAATGACTCAGTACTTGATACTCATTGTACATTATATTAAAAAATTCCAAAATTAAAACATTTTTTTTCTGGGCATTAATGGGTTAAATGCAATAAACATTTGGAGTCACGTCAATTTTTTTTTTGAGAACTAACAGCTCCAGTTTCGTTGGGTAAAGATTTTTCAGTTAAGATCTACTATTTCGGCCAAAATTGACTGATTATTGGGTCAAGAGTAACGTATTATAAACATAATCGGTAAAGATTTATTCAGTGATTGATAAATTGGTAAAGATGTATGTTTTGAAGATTTTCTATCACTTGTGATACTTTTCCTTTTGGCCTTACTACAGGATGAGCCCCGAGATCGGGCGAAACAGCTGTCTAAGGCATGCTATTGAAAACTATGTTGAATTGAACTATTATAATTATCTCTTATAATATTGTGAATACTTAATATTTCGGAAATGTTTTACGGTCAGGTTAATTTGCGATTTCTTGCTTTTCTACGCTCATGTTCATTGTTCATGCTTGTAGTCCTAGCTATACTGACGAGGAATAAAAGATGAATGTCGATTCCGAAACAATATGTCTTAGGCAGTTAAGCAAAGGTTTGATTGTGCCTACAAGACTATGGATACTGTCTCTATCTTATTATTAACTTCTTCTACTTACGAAATTGGTTATTACCTTTCGTACAGGTGGCGCCTCGTGGGCTACAGGCGAAGGTAAATCAAATAAAATCGGATCACTGGTGTCGAGCACCATATCCAAGCTTGTATCACCGCTTGCAGCGTCAGCGCTCTCTTGCGGTTGCGACTTTTGAACAGGTTGTTCGCTAGGTTGTTCTTTAGGCGTTGCAGCTGCTGGCGTTGTGGCAATCTCTTTTGGTTTTTCGTCGGGCGTTATCAAATTTGTCGCAGCTTGTTTAAGTCTGGCGAACATGGAAGGAGGTTTAAACGCCTCGTGCTTCTTCTCAAATGAGGAAGATCGAGAATTCGGCTTTTCTGCTTGAGAAGGAAGAGTTGATTCGCTCTTCTGTGCTGGGGCTAAACGAAAAAATTAAATAAACTCAAGTTGAAAACGACTGCCATTCTTCAAAATTTATCTTGTAGCTGCGAAAGCACCATTAAATTCTAAGGCGGTTAAAAAGCTGAAAATTTCAACGATTATCAACATGTAACAGATGGCCCTAACTGAAAATTTGGATTACAGAGTTGACGTGAAAAGACACAACAATATGTTATTTTCACTGTTTCGTCATATCCCTGTTAAATATTTTTCGGCTTTGAAAGTTTCTTAAAATAGGTAAATCCAGCAAAGTTACATTTCAAACGACCTAAAATTTAAAATTACTGTTCTTGCGATACTTACATAATTAATATTGCATTTTAAGTGGTGGCCAAGGATGAGAGTACGGCACGTTCAGAATTTGCGTACTATGTACCTCGCACCTTGAACGGACCGTGACTTTTAGGCACGGGATGTTTAGGCGTCGCCAGTTAGTAGCCTGGACTTTTAGGCGCAAAGAGGTAAAAACCGAAATTCCAAAATTCTTTTTCAAAAAAATAAAAACAATTTTTGGTTTCAAAAACGTATTTTTCTTTCAGGTAGATGCTTTTTTCCAAAAAAAAAAAAAACGTTTTTCAAACTAAAAAGTTTTACTTTAATTAAAATGTTAATATTTTCGAAGCTTTTCATCTGACACTTGTAAAGAAAAATCGTCAGAATGGCGAGCGCAGGAAAAGGAGCGGCTATAGGAAAAAGCCGAGCAGTGATTGGCTGGAAAAGGATCGATGAGAGAGCGTCATTTGTGTACAACCTTTAAGAACGAAGTCTTTGTCGGCAGAGGGTGGGGTTAGAAGTTTTGATAAAAGTGACTTCAAAAGCAGATAGATAGAAGGAGAACGAAAAAACTTTTACAAAAAATTGATTTCTTATTGTATTTTTTTCAATAATGCCACTTTTTCAAAACTTCTAACCCCGCTCTCTGCCGACAAAAAGAATTCGTTCTCAACTTAAAGGTTGTACATGACGCTCTCTCATTGATACTTTTCCAGCCAATCACTGCTCGGCTTTTTCCTATAGCCGCTCTTTTTCCTGCGCTTTCTATTCTGACGATTTCTCTTGACAAGTGTCAGATGAAAAGCTTCGAAAATATTAACATTTTAATCAAAGTAAAACTTTTTTGTTTGAAAAACGCTTTTATTTGAAAGAAAAACACGTTTTCGAAAAAAACTGTTTCAAAAATCTTTTTTGAAAAATTTAAATTTTTTTGAAAAGAAAATTGTTTTGGTATATGTTCGCGTATGTAAAAGTTATAAAATTTTGATATTGCGTCGATATTGCATTGATATGTATAATATATATTTGTCCTTCTTTCCGTTGATCCAACAAAAACGGGTATTCTGGAGATAAAAATTGCGTTTGGATTAGGAACTATCCTAACATCGTACGACGCCAAATCAAAAATTTTCACATTTTACATATGCAAACATAGACCCGTCCATAATCGTACTATATTCCCTTTTATTTCGCCCCTCCCCCATATGATGTATTGTATTGATTTTCTTCCTATTGCTGGAAGACTACTTTTTCCTATATGCCTTCGATTTTGTGGACTACCTCATCCTTACATACATTGAACTTCGATCTTTTATGCAAATATTTTTCGGTGCTGCACCTCAGACTGTTTCGGACGAAGAAATAATGCCCGAATATATCTTTTACTGTTGGCAAAACATTACCTTTCATTCCTGTTGCAAATTTGCACTCGTCCATTGCCTGATCATTCACGCTCCTACTTCTCAATGAAACTCTACTTCTAACACTTTCTCTAACAGCCCCAATCCTTGACAACTGAAGCGCGAAATTGGGACAGTAGGGGGCACTGTGATGTCAGAGCAATACCATGCAGCTAGAGCGTACACTGGTTCTGACAAACGCAAATTTGGTGCGTGCAATGGATAAGGTACATGATTGGGCCAACTCATCCCAGCATGGAGTACGTGTAATATGGTTTTGCTAAATAACTCAAAAAATAAACTAGTTAGCGCCACATAATGCATTACAGACAGATAGGAAACTGGGGTTGCTGAATCGATACATGAAAAAATTCTCTGGGAAATTTAGGCTTTTGCCCCCTCGAGAAATCTTTGCCCCCCTGCAAAGTATCAAGACAAAATTTTAAATAAAAATTTTTGCATTGATGTTTGGGGTCGATTTGCTCCCTCAAAATCATATACAGTAAACTAAGCCATCAGAGAAAAAAGTGCACACCCTAATGCGCAAGCCGGGCATGGTCGCCCGAATCTTCATTGACGGCCGCACGTTGCACATAAAACGTTTAGTAGGCAAATTCAAACAGTGTACTAACGTACCGTACTCGTACCATTGCAAAAAAAGGGTACCGTACCAACGAACCGTACCCGTACCATTACAAAAAAAGCGTACCGTACTTTTTAGCAAAAATTGAGGCGTACCGTACCTTCGTACCGTACAGTACTGCCATCCTTGGTGGTGGCATTTCATTTTAAGTGGTTATCTAAATGATCGAATCAATTAGAGAGGCGAATTTAAACAATTACGTTTACTTTGTATAAAGTAACTTCAAAACAGTAAAATTTTCAAACGTTTTGCACTTAGCTACGTCCATCATCAGTAAAAAATATCTTATTCAAATACAGTTTTATTAATGATGATGAACGTAGCTAAGTTCAAAACGTTGAATAAGTATTGTTGCTTTAAATAAGACTTTGTTGTTTTCAATCAAACTAAGCATAAATCCCAACAGTTGTAACGTTTAGTGCAAAACTGCAAATAATAAGTTAACAAAACTGCATTAAAATTAGCCGAAAATATGAACATTTCATCAACGGAGCACTTTGCTGGAACTTCATGGCTGCACATATCTTAAGTCACAATTTCGATTTAAGGAACAGTTCTCCGCAAGTTCAGTTGGTCCAGTGGTAATGCGTTCGTCTCTGGAGCGGTAGGTCTGAGGTTCAAACCTCGGGCTATTTAAATTGAACACAATGTTGCCAACGGCTCGCTACCGCTGCGACATTTCTTCCAAAGAAGTTGTGTTAGCCGGGCGCAATGACGCGGATAGACCCCGAAAATTCGTTACACACTTCGGCGTAATGCAGAAAGTATACTGAAGATTTGATCTAATGCTCGTGTACACTAAAAAAAACAGCAACTAAACGAGCAAAAAATTTTTCAACTTTTCAAACCTGATTCTTGCGCTATTGGTTCAGAAACTTGGCTAGCAGACGATGACACAGACATTGAAGCCTGCCTGGCCCGATCAATAGCCTCTCGAGGGTTATCTTCCAAATAAAGGCCAGCGGCAATGTTACGTACAGTCGCGATCCATTCTTCACATTGCTGCTTGCTCTCGCCTTGTATAGTGCATGAGTGCTTTCCGTCGGCTGAAGTGATCTGTTCAAAACACCAAAAAACGTTATCTGAAAAGTCGGACCTATTTCTTTACTTATGAGCCGCAAATTGCTAGAAATTTCTTAAGAAAGTACAAAACTTAGTATCATGTTTTTAGTTTTTTTTAGCATTGTAGAGTGTTTTCGTGAAAAAAAAACCCTTGTAGAATCACTAATCGACCACGAACAAGATGACTTCACTACATTAATGATTTGAGCTGAAACCACTAAAAACTTCGCCATGGCGAGATCGAGGATATAATGGAGGACCATGATGATGGCAACTTGATCACGAATTGCTGCCATAGCAAACTATATGGCAAAATGAGCAAAAGAGATTAAATAAAATTAGAAACTATTCATAAACAAATTTCCTTAAATGCTAGGGAAACAAGAGAAAACCAAAAAAGTTAGCATTACTAATAAAGGTACGTTTACACTGGACGTAAAGTAATCAAAATTAGACGTCATTGACAACTTGCGAAAGGTTGCAACCGGTAGCAATCTTCGCGAGTGTTGGCTTAACTTCACTTAGAGACAAATTTGACTTAGACAAAATTGTTGATGAGTGGTTGGCCTATTTTGAGCAAGTGACGAGAGCGCAACAAGCGAAAATTGTCAACCTTCGCCTCGCGTCCAATGTAAACGCATCTTAAAAGTTCAAAACTAAAGTATTATCTCACTTGAAACACGTTTCGGCGATCATCTGCCTCCACAGGCCCAACAGAGCAACCATCCAAATCCATGAAGAGCTGCCCTGCGACTTCCTTCTTGCTTTGCTGCATTAAATTACCACCTTGAGTGAAGAAATAGTTTCGATGCCATTGTGACAGAAGCCCGAAACGACTGGAAAAATATGGTTTAACAACAGAGCTTCAAAAAATTACTAATTTGGTTTACTTAGTTTCTCTAAAAAATCAAATACTGCTACAAAATTGTACTGTGTAGTGCGTACGTCTACTAAAACTCAAATAATAAATAACCTTAAAGGGGCAGTGAAATCAATTTTTCACTGTTGACCTTAAATGCATTCTCACCGAATTTCAACTTCTTTCGTCTCCCAAATTTGAAAATATTGCAGTTTAAAAAGGGTTGCCATTTAGTCAGTTTTATCAGAAGATTAACTTTTGAAAAGCTGGCTTACGTGTACTTGAAAGCAGCTAATTAATAACGCCGACTCATTGCTTTGTCTTGACAACAACTCTACCGCAAACTTTCACTGAGAATTTGGAATATGCAGTAACTTTTTGTAATTTTAATTCTACTTCGCAATCCTGGCGAAATTTCTGAGGGGAAAAGGTGTTTTAAAAGTGAAATCTATTATATCTCACGAATGGAAGGTCGTAGAAAGCTCAAATTTGATGAATTGAAGTCTTCAGATTTGTCATAATTTTTTGAAAAAAAAATCAAGCAAAAAACTCTGGCTCGAATGCCCTTTTAATGAAATAATTAATTTAATGAGAATGAGAATTCTAAGCACGAAAATTGTAAAAATCGCAATCAAAAATACCTTTTAGAAAACAAATATCCACTAATTTGCGTCTTTCCCATGTCAACTGGTAAGTCAGGAAAGTCCATGGAAGCTGGAGGATCAGGAATATAAGCACGAGTACTGTTAGCATCGAGACGATCCATCCTCTCGATTAGTAAATCTTGATTTTCTTTGCTGACTTTTTCAATGCTTCAAAAGTCAAAACGGGTTTAGCGATACTGGCGGTTGGTGCAGACCAACAAGAGATGGGGGCACGGAAGAACTCCACGGAGAACTAACGGTGAACCACACCTCAAGGTCTAGACCAGAGGTCAAAGATAAACAGTCCAGATGAATAGGGGGTCTTTTGTGTTGAACACCTCGGTAAGTTTGCCCAGCCATCAAACAACCCACTCCTCATTCGGGAAGGAAACTGCTGCACCATCACACTGAGGAAGCGGACGTTAGATTTAGTGGTGCTTGTGTTAGTTGCTGAATAACGTTAAATTGGAACTAAAATTTTGGAAAAAATTTGGCATGATTTTGCTATAAAATCAAAACTTAAACTTCAAGCAACTATATTAACATTTGTTAAATGAAATACTACATCGATTTGCTGATATCGCTAGCGTTCGACAAATTGCTGAGAAGCAAAAAATCGAAACTTTTAAAAGAATCTGCTAAAACCATGCTCTATTCCTTGCAATCAAAATTTTATCACATAACAAACGCCAAAGCTAATTCAATGCGTATCATCAACTAATTAAATTGAAATTTTCAACTGCATCTTTTTTTGGGAGGGAAGACAGTTGTGCATTGTGCATAGATTGTTTACTTTTCAATATTCATGCATTACAGCACATGAACAATTAGTAATTTTTTATAATTTTTTACCTCAATAAATCTTCGTTAAGTTTGTGTAAAACTTCTTCTGTTTCATTTTTTCCCAAATCAGCGCCCATTCGAAAAAAGATTATCTAAATAATAGTTCTACGTAAAAAGCTACCAAAATATCATATACCAAATTACCGACATACCTGTGAACGTAAATAGCTTATAATCGGCTTAAAAAGTGCAATCTTCTTCTTGTTTTGAAGTTCATTCAAACAACAGCAATACGACATCGACGTCTAAAAGCGATAAAATTTAAGCTTATGAAAAAGAAATCACCAACTAGACAGCACTAAGTTATTAACTTGAGCCGCTGTAAATTAAGCATAAGCCACTGGCCAAGTGCGTTTCCCCACTTTTGTTGAAAGCATACGACAAAAAAAATGGTATGCTACAACAGGTGCATCAAGCAATTTTACAGGCAGAAAAGTTTACAACATAGTAATTTCTGTCAAAAGCGCTGTATATTGTCAATTATCAAGTTTGACTTCAACTTTGTGAATAATAAACGGAACTTGGAAAAATATGCTACTGCGGAACTGTGAGCAAGTTCTTTTATCTAGGAGACAGATTGAATGCAACTGGTGGGTGCGAAACAGCGGTAACAGCTAAAACAAAAAATTGGTTGGATGAAGTTCAGGAAATGCAGCAAAATACTCAAAGACAGAAGGTTTTGATTCAAGATGAAAGGGAAGGTTTACAGAAGTTGTGTAAGGTCAGCTATGTTGTATGGAAGTGAAGCATGGTGCTTGAGAGAAAAAGAGCTGACAATTTTGAGAAGAACAGAAAGAGCGATGATTCGAGCGATGTGTGGCGTGAAGCTATTACATCGAAGAAACAGCGAGGAGTTGAGGGGCATGTTGGGCATAAAGAAGTCTTTAGATAGGATGGCTAAAGCAAGTAGTATGCGGTGGAACGGTCATGTTTTGAGAAAAGAAGATAAAAAATATGATAGGGAAAGCTTTGAAATTTGAAGTGAGCGGTAGTGGAGGAAGAGAAAGACCGAAACAAACGTGGAAAAAGCAAGTAGAGAATGAGATGAAGAAAAATGGACTGGTGAAAGACGATGCATGTGATCGAACAAAATGGCGAGGCGTGGCAAAGACAATGACCATACGAAATCCGGCCAACTGCGCCGACGGAGACAATACCGGATTCAACATGTGATGATGATAATGTGCTAAGAGTCAAATGGCAAGGCATGTTGGACTTTGTCTTATAAGTAAAGCTCGCGGTGAAGCAGCACAAACGAGCTATCATATAACAAACAGGCAATTTACTCAGCTTAGTCAGTTATCAATGCTTCGCCGCTTAAAACTTAATTTGTTGCTATCAGAAAAACAGGCAAATACCATAGACGCCTAAAAATATTATGATGCCACATTTAAATGGTGTATCAACAACAAAAAATTGTTATCGACTTACATTATGAAAACTTTTTCTAGCAGCATAAAGTTGGTCTGTCGCTTCTTGCCACCCCTGGAAATGGAAAAGAAATTGATTGTCTTAGAAATCGCACGAGAACTACTAAAGATGTACACTATATTATGCGGTGTTACTGGTATTTCGAAACTTGCTGCCTTTACCTTAATTGCTTGTGAATCGAAAACGGACTGCCACGAAAACGTGCAACAGCTCAATTAAAACATTAAGTTTATCAAGCGTTTTTTTTCGCTTCGTAAACTAGTTTTTCGGTACGACTGGTCAGAATATGAATGCTCATGCGGAACCTCACCGAAAACAAACTCCGGTATGCTTTTTCAAACGTGCAATAACCAATCGACATTTAACGACCACCAAACTTCAATCTCAGTACACTGAAGGCATAGTCGTTTAATAGTGAGGATAAGTACCTTTTCACTTCTGTGCTTCTTTGAAACACGGGCAAGTTTGGCGCAAGCTTCTTCGTGAGCTTTGTCACTATTCTGAAAACTGGATTTCAGTCGCAGGTACTCAGCTAAATCTTTGTCCAAAAATCTAAAAAAAGAAGGATGCATATAATATTAACATAGTATACAACCAAAAAAAAATCTTACTCGATAAAAATAGTTATAGCAACGTGGTAGTAAAAAAGAAATTAATTTTCAACTGTATGTCACAATTCGTTTTCTACTGCAGAGCTCGTGCTAAGGTGACAAAATACAGCTTTTTCTGGAAATGCCAAACCATGTCATTTTTAGAATAAAAAAAAGGAAACCCTGATTATCAAAATGTAGACTTCATCTTTTAAAGCAAGGGTCGGCAACCTTTGTCCGAAAAAAGGCCTGAAGTTTTGGCGAAGAACTTTCTTTTTTGGTCCGCTGGAATGGTGGCGGCCCGCTGGAACCTTGTTAGGATTGAATGTGGCCCACTAGTACAAAAGGTTGCAGACCCCTGTCTTAAAGAATTCTAACAGCTGCAACGTCAAACTTTATCACAGAAAATAATCATTTTATCAGCCAAATTTGAATTAAAACAAAGATACCTTTGACTGTGATATTCCATGTTTTCTGACAACTCCGAATATAAAACTGTATTGTAACTCGAGACCTAAAGCAAATAAGTAAAGAACACAAGCTATAACTGAAAATCGGAGCTTTTAAGTGCAACCAGGAAGTTCTCAAATGTTAAGAACGGGGACATTTAGCAACATAATCCATTTTCCAATTTTTTAATTTAATTCAACGAAGAAAAAATTATAATTAATTTAATTGTGATGGTTTGACGTTTGCAAGCCAGAGTTTTAATGTTAAATCGTTTGTTTGATTTCAGGCCTGAAGTGGTAGAGCAGTGGACCGATAATTACAAAGGCTGTAGGGTCGAAAGTTTGCTTGTGGAAAGACAAGTTTTTCGCAATGCTTGTTTGAAATAGTTGCCGTTTCGGTAGCTTTTCCCTAGGCTTCTACGCTGGTAGCCTTTAAGCCAGAAAGCACGTAAACGATTAAACAAAAACAAGAAAATTAAAGGTCATTAAATAATTAGAACTCTTAGTTTGCGGTTAGTTGGCTAATTCGCATGTATTGAACACTAGTCTGAACTATGCCTACTAGGGCAAAGGCCTCGTAAAAGACTTGGTTATGAAAAAATTGGCCATTGAACTCAAAAGCTAATGGTAACGTAGCACATTAAATCAACACTGAGCAAATAAAATAATGGACAAATTTTTGTTAGTTTATTTTCTTTGGCAGGTTTTAAAAATTCTGTAGAATATTACTTACAACGAAGTGAAGTAAAAAAACTATTAAGAATCATTAGTCAGCTTCAAATTCGATAAAAGCTTAGCACAAAATGATAAAATCCTTAGAGTGTACTCCATAAAAACACGACTTATTCTCGCAACTTGAAAAGTAAGAACAAAAACGTCAATAAATTTCTTTGCAGGTGCAAATACCAACAAAAAACAGTTGGCTATTTCCAGAGCTTCGAATCTCTTAGTTAGAAAATGACTTCGGTAAACAAAAAAAAAAAAAAATCAAAAAATTCATACTTCATCAATGCTAGTAGCAAGCTTTTGAATGGTCGTGTTAATGTTATCTTTCTCAGAAGTCCCAGCTGGATTCTGCAAAAAGATATAAAATCTTAAGCTTTTTTAATTTGTGAGACATGTGCGAACTTAAACAAGAGCGCAAATGGACAACATTGTGTTTGTTTTGTTTTCTGTCACAAGTAACCTTTTATGCTTATGCATATACAGGAACCAGAAGATTTTACCCAAGATGTTAATCAAGAATATTTTCTGTCATGAAAATGAACTATAAATGTTAGAAAGAAGAACTACTGAATACTATTTTATAACAAAATATGAGTGTTTTTTTTTGTTCCACATTTACAAAGTAACATCAGACCGAGAAAAATCAAAGCAGCTAATTGACAAAGAAATAACATACACTCAACAAAACAATATCACTAGCAAATAATTAGCAGCATTGCAGACTCTCAAAATTAGTGCCAAACAAACATTAAACCAATTTAAAGAAGGATGATATCTCACTAGAATAATTCTTTACTGCAAATGGCATTTTGAAACATCTCCTTACTACAGCATGGCATTTAAATTCACTTAAACGTGGACTAAAGGCAAATTCAAGGGGGATATTTAAAGGTAGGTGAATCATATTGGACTAGATTGGCGTTGACTCATTCCTTTTTGACGCAGCGTTTCAGAGATATTTTACTTCAAACACGACGTAGATGTTTTTAGTGTTACTAATTTTATTGGCAACACTGACATTGATAGCCTTCGCACCGTCAGCGACACCATCATAGTTTTGACCTAGAACAAAGCCGCAATTAGGCTACTGCATTGAGTTGTTTCACTACGCTCAAATCAGTTTGATCTTGTCAGAAGAAATCTGAGCTGGAAAAAAGAGTTAGACTATACAGTAGCCTCGCAGTCTCAGTGAAAATGAAGCTGTCAGATACATTTTTGTCAAGATCATAACCTAGCCTAGTAATACAGATTCTATTACTAGGCTACAATACAAAGTACAAACTACCATATTTGACGGCATATAGGATGCACTTTTTTTTCCAAAATTTTGGCTCAAAAAATCGCCCTGTGTCTTACATGGCGTAGGTAAAGTTTGAGACCTCACGTAGGCCTAGGCTAATCTCTCTCTGACGCTCACTAACCCAGCTTACACTTAGTATTTCTACCTACCCTAAATTCCATGCAACATTATACTAGTGCTGGTATTATTGTATTATTATCGGTGTCGTAGCGAAGTCTTTCAAAAAGTGTGGCATTAGTAATGCTCTTGATGGCACACAAGATAATGCATTATTTGCAGATAGTGATTCCAGCAGTAGTGATGAAGATGATGAAGAACTACTCGTGGCAGGTTTTGAAGATGATGAAGATGACAATGAAGACTTTTCTGGTTTTAAAGATGATTCAAGTTTTTCCAATTTCCTTATGTTTACTTGTATGTTTAAGCAAAGTGGCAGAATGATTTTTTTTAATGGATTCTACTTTTTGGTTTATGCACTGCTGGCTTTATTTTCATGTTCAATGTTTTATTATTATCGTGATTGCATTGCATGCCTGTACTAACAGCTTGCTTCGCTTTTGAGATGTCTATGGCTTCTCTGTACTGCAAATAGCTTTTATACAGCTATGTTTCTGCTAGTGTAGATTACTTCTAAATTGCTTTTATGCAGCTATGTTTCTGCTTGAAGATGTTCTGCTAGACTATTTTCAATAATATACGCTTAAATACCATAAAAACTTTTTTTCCTGAATCTGACCTGCTAAAATGGGGTGGTGCGTCTTACATGCCCAATTGCCCATGCATCCTATGTGCCGTCAAATACGGTAATACCTGATAAGACTACCAGGGCCTGAGTAGGCCTATTGTATTTGCATACAGTATTTTGTGATTCTGGAATGAACTTTTCCAACTAAGTTGCAAACAATGGCCTACTACTCTACTACTACTATTACAGGGGTCGAAATTAACTTTTTTAAGAACTTGCTCGCCGTGCAAGTGATATCAAATGTCTACTTGCGCGATGAAATTTCAACTTGCCCAAAAAAAATAGGCACAAAAGTTTTGAGATTGTTTATCTTTGGAAAAAAAATTGTAAAATGTACAGCTTGGCAAAAACACTGAATTTGCATAATACGTGTATCCTATTATGAGAATTAAGTTTTTGTGTGCGATTGTTATGGTAAGGTGACGTAATAAAATAACTTTTTCCAATGCATTACTCAAAAATTGATTTTTTGATTGTAATGCATTTTCAATCGCAAATATTTTGGAAACTACCTCAGCTAAAAAGCCAAATTTTTTTGCTAAAGGTATGAGAGGTAAAAGATCTTCAAACTAACCATAACAAAAAAATTACGAAATTCCAGACGTTGTCTTCATGCAGCGCAGGGTATAGTTGTACTTGGATATTTGAAACAGAGGTTAACGCGGCAAGTGTGGAAAAATTTTTTCTCGCAAAAAAAAAACGTAGCACTTTAAGCCAAGAAGTTGTAAAGCGCGTCTGAGTAACGAAAAATTTGCGTGCAATCAAGAAGTGTTAATTGTGATGGTTGCAAAGTGCTAAAATAAGCAAAGTAATAGCTTTCTCTACTTACACTCTATTTTAATGTGCAACAAAAGCGGACCTAAATAGAATTTCAAAATAATCTTGTTTTAAGTTGTTTAATATGCTGTATTTTGTTAACTTGCCCGTCGGGCAAGTTCAGCCAAAAAGTAACTTGCCCGAGGTGATTTGAGCTTGCCTCGGGCAAGCGGGCATGCGTTAATTTCAAACCCTGTATTAGCCTTACTCTTGCTTGTTCTCAGACGTTTGTTCCCTAGGTTACCAAGCAGTCTTCTATTTTTTCCAGCTCAGATCTGTTCTGCTAACAAGATCAAACTGAGTAATGTGCAGTGACACGACTCAATGCAGTAGCCTAATAGGGGTGTTGCTTCAGGTTAAAACTGGAACGGTGTCACTAACGATGATAAGGTGCTCAACATTAGAGTTGCCAATAAAAATTATAACATTAGAGGCCCCTACGTCTTGTGTAAGTAAAATATCCAGGGATGTCCATTTCAGAGTACAGAATCCTACGGAACAGGTTCAGTTTTTATGATTCGGTTTATTTGTGAAGAAAAACTGCAAGTGATACATTTGTTCAACTGAGCCAGTCGACCACGTTGGGATGCGTTCTTTTGACCCCGATGGTACAATGGCGTGATTATCTCTAGGAGGGCTAAGTCCCTATGGTAGCAGGCCTGTTTCCTTTTCATGAAAACAACTACAAATGACAGTAAAAATAAAACCAAAAAAATCAAAGAAATTGATGAAGCCTTGCAGAATGAGAATATCCAATAATCATGTGATTTATACTGCTGTAATCCTTGTACTGGCTATACACTCATTAAAAATGAAAGAAAATGTTAAGACTTTTTTTTGCATTAGTCGAGCACTTGAGTGCTGAATTGATGTCAAAATAGTACTGATGGCCATTTCATAGATTTAGAATTCAGAATTCTGGATTCAGAAAAAAGGATTCGGAATTATTCTAGAATACATAATTATTCTGAGATGAACATCCCTGAGAATATCTCTGGAACGGCAGGGTCAAGAAAGATGGAGTCAACGCCAATCTAGTCTTATGCAATTGGCCTAACTTTAGGTAACCCCATTGATTTTGCCTTTAGTCCTCAAGAATTTCTTAACTTTAAATCATAGAAAATAAGAACCAAACTATAAAGGTAAAAACTTTGGAGACTTTGCAACTAAGGTTCTACAATGCAGACCAAAATATTGTCAATAGGTATTAGGTGTTTGAAAAAAACTAATTTAATTCAAACACAGCAGATCGCCCTGTCTGAAGTGTATATCAAAAGGGTGTAAGAAATTCGACATTACCACAATTTTGAAGTCTTTCAGCTTCTGGGTAAGAGCTTGGGTAGCAATGGCAAGTTCATTCTGAAAAAGATATCAATCTTGTTAAAAGCAATTAAACAAAGCAACAAAATTGGCAATATTGCACACTTTGGTAGACTACCAAAACTTTAAGGTACGGTAGTTTTCTTAAGGATGGAATTTACTCTTTTGTAAGGACTCTAGAAATGTCTTGGATAGGTGGTCTCCTCAACACCAGTAAAGGAATTACGGCAAATCAAACTTGCTCAATTAGTTTATCCCAGTTTAATACCGAATAAGCTAGTAGTTTAAATAGCAAATAGCAAGCATAAATAGAAAACAGCAAGCATTTTTTTCGTTTTTAAAATCAGTAATCAGGCTAAGAAAGCCCTATTAAACCTTACCGGTACTATACTGAATATTGCCAAAAAATATCAATTTATAGTTATACTATTGACAGTACCAGTGTACAATTCCTGCTGTCTGCTGTTACACATGTTGAAGTGCATAACACTTGATATTGATAATTGTGAGCAAACAATTAATTCGTTTTTAGGAATTTACTTGAGCTTGAGAAATTCTTCGACACACAGCATTTATATCTTGAGCAAAAGCTAACAACTCTTCTGCATCTTGTTCAAAAACACCAATTAAAGCTCGAGTCTAAAAACAAAAAAATAATTGTAATGTCTACTTAATTGGTAGACAGCTAGCTAATTTTATGGACTTTAGGCAAAGAATTTACAAAAAATCAGCATACCAATGTGTAGTGCAAGTAACAGTGGATGGAACATGAATTTTCTACACTACTGCTATAACTGCTTCATTTCTGAAATTGGCATGTATATTGTACATGCAAAATTGGCAGTTGAGTAAACATTGACATACTTCATACTAAATATACCTAGTTATCCAACGACGCATGCAGAAAACAGCACATGACCATTTTTACAGTGTAAGCTACAAGACTAAAAAATCCAAAACATGAAATTGTTGGTTCTGAAAGTAGCAACTAATTAAGCACAGTTTCTACTTTGAAGCCTCATTCAATTGCTACAAAAACCTGTCAGTTTCAAATGTAGATAGCAAGTACAACTATGTTATGAACTGTATTACTAGCAAAAATGTTGTGGTCAATTTAACAGGTTTTTTGCTTTTGAGATTTCACAATTATTAACGCTCATCCACAGTCCAAATGCAAATAGTAAATGCAGCTTGATCATGAAAAATTCTATACATAGTTGCAATCTATAAAATCTTTAAAGATGTTGTTTAAAATGGGACAATATAAAGACAACAACTAGATGGGAGTTTGCCAGCAAACCCAGTGAACGACCGACGCACAGCTAATGCTGCGACGCCCAAAAGTACTTTTTGTCTACCATAAAATCAGCAATCATTCAACAATATCTGATTATGGAACCTCCAGAAAAGTAGAGTCAAAATATTTGTCACTTAAATATCTCCTGATATCATAACATACTGGCACCCTATGTTGAGCCGATCAAAAAATTGATTTTTGGGGGATCCATTTGGGGAGGTCCCTGGGGAAGATGGCACCCCCAAACTATGTCAAAATATTTGTTTGCTAAATATCTCCTGATATCAAAACAGACTGGCACCCTATGTTGAGCCATTCAAAAAATTGATTTTTGGGGATCCATTTGGGGGGGTCTCCGGGGGTGGCACCCCCAAACTATGTCAAAATATATGTCTGTTAAATATCTGCTGATATCATAAAACACTGGCACCCTATGTTGAGCCATTCAAAAAATTGATTTTTGGGGGGTCTATTTGGGGGGGTCTCCGGGGAAGACGGCACCCCCAAACTATGTCAAAATATTTGTCTGTTAAATATCTCCTGATATCATAAAACACTGGCACTCCATGTTGAGCCATTCAAAAAATTGATTTTTGGGGGGTCCATTTGGGGAGGTCCCCGGGGGGTGGTACCCCCAAACTATCTCAAAATATTTGTCTGTTAAACATCTCCTGATATCATAAAACACTGGCACCCTAAGTTGAGCCATTCAAAACATTGATTTTTGGGGGGTCCATTTGGGGGGGTCCCGGGGGGTGGCACCCCCAAACTATGTCAAAATATTTGTCTGTTAAATATCTACTGATAGCAAAAAAATGTAGCACTCTAGCTTAAGCTGTTCAAAAAATGAATTTTATGGGGCCCCATTTTGGGGGGGTTCTCGGTGGAGTTGCCCCAAAAACTTTTGGGAGAAAAAAATTGCGTTTGCAGCTCAACAACTTTACACAAAAATTAGATTTCGATGTTTTGTGATTTAGGAGAAGAAGAGCGTACAAAAATTAGGAAGAAAAAAAGGGAAAAAAAAAAGAAATAAACCTCATCACGGCCAAAAGTGGGTGGGTTGGGATGAAAGGGTATCTTGAGACATACAACCATATGAAATATTTTTTGCCGTACTTAAGCCGTTTTTGACTTAGACTGCTTTTTATGCCAAACTTGCGGGGCGGTTTTCGGATTCTAAAACCAAAGTCACGTGACCTATTGTTTCGAAATTTGGTGCAAACATATAACTCATTAATCTCAAACTGCTGTCAAAATTTTATGTAGCTAGACCCAACCGTTCTCGAGTTATAAGCAAAAGTCTAAAATTTCGCACTCGTTAGTTGGAAAATGGCCGAGTAAAAACAAAGGAACACGAGACGCGAGCGTCGGTCGTTCCAATGAAGTTGAAGCATGAAGCGATACTGCTAAAATATTCAGAACCACAAGGAGCTAGGTTTAGACTTTTCAAATACAGAACCAAAGGATCAGGGTTAGATTTAGGGCTCTAGTGGTCCTTGTGCTCCCACTGCTGCTGTATCTGGTATGTTTTAGTAGGACCCATATGAAGTTGAGCAACATCTATGAAGTCAACTAACTCCTCCTAACGATGATGATAGAGCAAATTGACTGTGAAACATGGGATTGTGCCAACGATGGCCCAATGGGTGCATTGGTGCAATGCCTCGTCTATGTCACTCGAGGTTGAAATAATTACGTATTACAGACATGAAGACAGCTTTAAGGTGTTTTCAAATGAAGTAGGATTGAAAGACGTGATGTCTACGTGAACTATTAATAATTTAGTTTGGCCTAGTTGACTTCAGAAATAATTTAACATGTTGTTCTGAAGTTTCACAATGTTTTTTTCTTTATTTGAAACCGGAGTAGTTAAGGAACTAAACAATTCACTTTTCCAATTTACGAGGGAGTTTAAGGATATTTTTTTTTAATCACACAAGGCATTAATACTAAAATCCGTTAGAAATAATGCAGAGGCTCTGGTTTAATTCCAATGCTTCTGTCTCCAGTTAAAATCTAGAATGACGTCATAGTTCCACTGCCCTACTAAATTGATTGCAAAAGTTATATTTTACTGTTTTTAGAATTCCTAAAGCCAACTCAGACCTTGCCCTAATTCTACATTAACTATGGTTCAAAACTAATTGAGCCAGGTCAACTGACCTCAACAAACTGACAGTGAACAAACTTACCACGCACCAATGGTTACCAGTGATCTTGTCACAAAGTGAGGGCTTGGGCAAGATGGCTCTGGGGATAGTAAAATATTTCTATGACTGCCCTTCTCAGCCAATTGGGGTCAGTTGGTTCATGGTCAGTTTGTTCACAATCAGTTTATCGCGGTCAGTTGTCGTGGACCCCAAAACTAATGCTATAAAATCGCTTCAAGCAAGTTATTTTCTGGCTTCACTTGCATGACAAGCAAGTTAAAATACAGCATATGAAGCACCAGTGAGTAATATAAAACAAGTTTATTTAGAAACGCAATCTATTGATGTGTTAAGTGTTTCCTCACACTTTTCACCTTCTGTGTAAGCACCGGAAAATGTGCAAAAGTTCCCTGAAGTTTTTGCGAAAATGTCGTAGTGCAGGCTCTGCGATGCAGCCATTTCACAATACCGATCCCCCCAAAAAACACAGGTGATCTCAAAAAAAAAGGTCATTGCACCGTAGACCCGATATTTTCTGCTGCGACTTGCAAGGTGAACAAAAAAAAAGGTCATTGCACTGCAAACTTGATGCTTTATGGTTTTTGCGGGGAGTTGACAAAAAAATTGTCATCGCACCGCGTCAGTTATCATGTCTTCACAAAACAAAAAAACACTGGAATTAAACGCTGCTTCACACTTGTGAAAAATCTGTGCAAAAATGCCGGAAAATATTTTGCATTTTTTAGCGTTTATAGGAACACTGAATGTATTACAATAAAATGCAAATAAAGAAAGCTTTGTTTTAATGCAATCACTGTAATTAACAATTATTTTGCAAGCACATCATTCATTGCAATTAACACGTTTTAATTGCACACATCCATTCGATACTCAGATGCACTCTTCAACTTTTTTTGGCGCTGGTTTTGTTTCAATGCAATCATTGCGATTAACACTTAGTTTCATTGCACTCACATCATTTATCATAATTAACACTTTTTAATCGCATGCAGATTCATTTGATACTCAGCTGCAATTTGCAACTTTCTTGGCGCAAAATGTTACATTTTTTTGCCAGCGAAAATTTTTCCATGCTAGCCATATTGACCACAGCTGCTTTTTTAATTACCATCATTCTTGTCTTTTGTGACACGAAGCCAAAATCAAAAATTTTGCAATTTTAGTTTTTAAAAAGCCTTTAGCTACTCTTATCTTTAAATAGCCAAAATGACTATTTTGCCTCCAGGCCCAAAATAGCCTTAAGTCTAAACCCAAACCCTTACCCTAACTCCAACCCAAACCTTAACCTGTAACCCTAGCAAAGGGAAAATGCTATTTTACCTCTATAGGCACAGGGCAAAATAGATATGGTACTTCCTATTACATAAGCCATTTACTAATCTTTAGTAACCATAATGTCGTATGTAAATGTACTGTTCTAATGATCTGAAAATCAAACAGCTGAGCTGACTGCACCTATGTGCCATCTGATATGTTATAGTAGGTTTGATAATGATATACCGGTAAATAACAGGCAAGTGCATAAGCAGCATGTGCTTGATGATTTCAAAGACCCTGCATAAACTTAAAAATAACACACAAAAAAAAACAAGTCAAGTCTAGGCATTTGCACTTTAGCCCAATCCAGCAAAACGAAGAGGCCTACCTGAGGACTATCTTCTAAGCAATCCTCCAAGCAAAGTAACACAGAACTCATTCCACTAGCCTAGTCTAGCTTTTGTTTTCAAAAATTTCCATAAAGGGCTAAGCTTAAGTGCACTCACTGTTAAGCACAATAAAATCAATAGGCTTACTGGTAACCTACAAATATCTGAGAGTAAGTGCTTTCTTGTATTCTGTCTTTTTATTAATACTATGAGCTTATACAATCTTCTATACGGACGTCTTATGTATGAGCCGTATGCATTTTTTCAGAAACTCTGCGACTTGTGTATGAGCATGTGTGCACTCATTAGGGTTAGAGCTAGATTTGGGAAATAGCTTAGATCGGAGAGAAGGAGAAAGTGCACGCGTGCTCATACACAAGTTGCAGAGCTTCCACAAAAAAAGTGACGGCTCATACTTAATGACACCCCTTCTATACGGTAGGCGTACCAGGGTTGAATCCATTCATTTCTTTTTTAATTTTTTAATTCAAATTCATTGACTTTCAAAAACTAAATTCAATTTCAAATTCATTGGCTATGAAAAAACTAAATTTAAATTCATCAATAACTCGTGAGCGGATTCAAATTCAAATCCAAAATTCAAATTCAATCCAACCCCACTTTTCATACCAAAGATTCAAAGAGGATTTTGCAGTTTGCTCCGAGCATGACGCAGTCTTGCAGTCGCAGATGTGTATTAGTGCATCACAGGTGCGTAATAAACCAAGAACACAAGTCGCTTGAATCCAAAATTGGACACAGTGCCGTCGCCAGAGCAAACAAAGTAAGAAGGCATCAGCCAAAAGTGGGGGGGCAGTAAAATTTGCTTACAAAAACTGATCTTCAGATCTTGTACGGCTACAATTATATGCAATTTTAAAATAAGGTCGACAGCGTTTCTTAGCTTGTTTCATCTGTGGCCACTAATCGCTTGAAAAATCTATCTACTGCAGTGAACACTACAAGACGTGCGCGACCAGGATTTTAGTCAGAGAGGTGAACCAAAAGTAAATTTTTTTACATAGAAACTGCCTGATTTAGCCCCCGTGCTAAACAAACTGATGCAACTCAAGCGTGTCATCGAAGATTTTTGATTGGGGAAAGCCCAAGCCACAAATCACATGTAATGATGTCATCAGAAACTTTGAAAGAGGAATTTTTTGTGGGGGCAAAGATATCGCAAAAGGGAAGATCAGAAGCCGTGGCCTGGTGTTGACTAATGACAAGGAACTCCTTCAAGGAGAGGGCTTAAACCAATACTTAAGATGCGAAAATGTGTAAATTGGGAGACGTGTTTGAGTAAAGAAGTGTAATGTAATTCAAACGTATCACAGACAGGGGTCTTGGGGCGAAGCCCACAGCCGCTGGGCAATTTTTTGTATTTAAAAAAAAAAAGAAGCTATTTTAATACCATTAGATCACATTTCGTACAAATTCAGAGCCATTTGAAAGTATTAGATTTTTAACGTTTGAAACTCAATTGAAAAAATTAAATTGTTTAGTCCTCTTTTTGCTTGCAGTTTAAGTCCAAAACACGCGTTTTGGGGTTAAGTTTTGTAAGAGATTTGGCTCAGGTACGGGAAGCAAAGTACATTGCCTCCTGTAATATTTTAGCACTAAATAACAATCCAGTTGAATATTTTCTTTAAGAGATTATTGTTTTGTCATGAAAACAACCAGTCATAGGAGTACATACACGGCCAGAAAGCCCAGGCCGTCTCAATTCAAAAATTTGTTCAATGAGCATTCCCCTTACTGTAGCTAATTTTTTTCAAAAGTATTTTGTTGCATAAAAACTGACGAGGTGGAGGTGAATTGTTATTGAAAAATGTGCAATAGATAGTTACGCCTACAAAGCATGTGATTGCCCGGCCGGATTTACATTGAGTTGGGCTCTTGGCATTGATTTACGTTCATGAAAACGTAAGATGAAAGCCTCAGTTTGCAACTTTTAGGATCAAAATCCTTAATTTCACTTGGGTTATACATTTAAATTGGTTGGCAAACATTAAATTGAGGAGGCCCGGGCCCCCTGAAACAATATTATTGTTGGGGGCCCATTATTGTTATGATGTACAATGGCCCTAGATCGATGCCCTTGGATCAATATTATTGTTAATTACTGATGTACGTGTGTACTGGTGTATGTGTGTACTGTTGTACGCGAAGATGCTAAAACTAAAACTGAAGAAACAATTTTTTTTTGTGACAGTTTTATCATTGGTGGCATATTTAATTATTGTAGGGGCCCCATTACTGCTATGATGTACAATGGCCCTGGATCGATGCCCTTTGATCAATATTATTGTTAATTACTGATGTACGTGTGTACTGATGTGCGTGTGTACTGTTGTACATGAAGATGCTAAAAAACTGAACCTGAAGAAACAATATTTTTTTTGTGACATTTCAATTGGGAGGGGGGGTGGGACCCTGAGCCCCCCTCTGGCTACGCCTATGTAGACACTAAATATTAAGTGAATGTAGATGGGGCCTGAGGGCAGATCCCACAGCCACTGGGCGATTTTGAAGCAAAAAAATAGCAATTTTAACTACATTTTAATGATACTTTGCACTCTTAGAAGCCATATAAACAACCAAATTGCTAAAATTCATAAGTCATTTCAAACAATTGAATTGCTTTGCACCTTCAGCCCCCCCTAACTTTAGGTCAAGTCTAAAACATGTCTAAACGCTTGTATTTTGAGATTAAATTTTCGAAGTGACTTTGCAAATGGGGCTTAAGCCCCTTCACTCTAGTAGCGCCACTGACTGTGACCTCAAAATCTTGAGTGTGCTCTAAAAATCAAAACAGCTGGTCTTTTGAAAAATAGTTTTTACACGTTGTTTCATGTCATAATCGCTAACAGAGTATCGGTAACGATTATGCAAGCTTACATGCCTCTTTCACGACACATCCGTAAAGGTGTGTCAATGAAACGGGAATATTGCGTCAGATCAATGTACAGCCAGCAATTTTGCAAACAATCAAAAAATTATCAGAAGAGAATTATGTTTAAACATAATTATTTCTTTTTCCGTCATTGTCTGATGTCTTGTCGTTGCGTGATGCTCCAAAAGCAGTATTTCTAGTCAACCAAAATGGGGGCACAACCACACAAGCGGCCGCTAGGGGGATACGACCCCTTATCCCCTCTCCCCCGTAGCGACGGCACTGGTTGGATCCATTCATTTTGTTTTTAATTTTTAAATTCAAATTCATGGACTTTGAAAAAACTAAATTCAAATTCATTGATTTTGCAAAAGTCGAATTCAAATTCATCAATAATTTGTGAGCGGATTCAAATTCAAAATTCAAATTCAATCCAACCCTAAGGTCTACTGTATTGTGTACATAATACAAATATTAAATACCGGTAGGCCTACAATATTATCATTAGCAAATTACAGTAGACTAGAATAGCCTACTGTCTTGTGTCAGACAGTAACAAAGTAAGCATTAGATGCAGGCAAAGTGCATCTGAAAAGTATATATATACAGTACAAACTGCAACTTTTGCAACCTCCAAAATTGCAGAGGTTGTGTTTAGGATTAGACTAATAAATATAAAATAAAAATGTGCTGCAAAAATGAAACTTTTGATAATTGACAATCCGTTATGAAGATGTGACTTCTGAACTATAATCGATCAGTGGTCGAGTGGATAGAGCGTCTGCTACTGGAGCGGTAGACTCAGGTTCAATTCCCGGTCGGGTCAAACCACGGACTATAAAAATTGGTATTCACAGCTTCCCTGCTTGACATTCAGCAATTAAAAGGACAGTGTGAAGCCTCCGCCGTGTGTGGTAGATAGGTGGGCAGGTGGCAGCTTGACTCGAAGACCAAAAGGTCCCTTCGCTGTCTCCTGGCCAAGGCAACTTGGTGAATAAAATGTAATTACAATTACTTCGATGACTTATCTCAGACAGTCTGGTCTACGATGAATGAAACAGACGGTGAAATAAATACCGGTATGCCTAGTCACTATCTGTCTACCATCACCTACTGTATGGGTTCCTAGTACGGGTTCCTAGTACGGGTACCTATTCCCACTATGTCTCAATCACATGCTAGCCATCTCCTGTCTATGGTCTTTAGGCTTACAGGCTTAGCAAGCATCAAGAATTTGCTCTTTGCCAAAAATCAAAAAAAAAATAGATGATATACTGGAACTTACAGTCACTGGTTACACTAACGGCTTAGTGCCTTGCGGCTAGATCCGAGATAGCCCTCTACCGCTAAGCATTGGCTATTGTGATACTGATACTAGGCTGTCTACCGTACATATTACCATAGTCCACGAGTGACTTGGCGCCCCGAACGTGCGCGGTTAATCAAATGAATCAAACCATGATCAAACAAAGATTCCGGTGACGTCACACGTTTTTGGAAATTTTTATTTTGATTATTGGAACGACCGACGCTCGCGTCGCGTGTTCCTCGGTTTTTACTCGACCATTTTCCAACTAACGAGTGCGAAATTTCGGACTTTTGCTTATAACTCGAGAACGGTTGGGTCTAGCTACATAAAATTTGGACAGCAGTTTGAGATTACTGAGTTGTATGTTTGTACCAAATTTCGAGGCAATAGGTCACGTGACTTCCGTTTTAGAACCCGAAAACCGGCCCGCAAGTTTGGCGTAAAAAGCGGTCTCAGTCAAAAACGGCTTAGTACGGCAAAAAATATTTCATATGGTTGTATGTCTCAAGATACCCTTTCATCCCAACCCACCCACTTTTGGCCGCGATGAGGTTTATTTCTTTTTTTTTCCTTTTAGGCCTTGTTACGCTAGCAGAAAAAACGTCTAGAAAAGAGATCTCGTGATACCCATCGAGGTACCTCTTGAAAAATTTTTTACAAATAGATTTTTAATGCCTGATTAATGATTGAAACGTCTTCGGTTGCAACCAGATGCCGTTTTTAAGATACACCGCTTTTAATCGAACGCGAATGAATATTTTAAAATCATACGCTTGAATAATTTTTTTTACTATCAGTGTTGCTGTGAAATAATCCACAAACTACAACATGGATATTTTTTATGTTTCTTTGAATGTAAAAATTCAAAATATGATAAATTTAAACTAAATAATTAATCATGGGTAAGTTTTTTGTTAAAAAGTGTGCATATTTAGTGTTTTAGCTAGAGTTTTTTTTGTGTTCAATGATAAACATGGAAACATGCTTTGAAGTCATGGGACCATCGTCGCTTGGCAGCTGATCGTTACGAGTACAAAACTTTAAAATAATTTTTCATGATTAAATACTGGTAATATCCTTGAGAATTAATGAGGAAATTATTTCGTGTTAAAAGTCGAAAAACAAATGAAGCACCTCATGAATTACACCACATGTCTTTTATGATGATATTCTACCCACAAAAAGTAGCCTAATACAATAACTGCTTTGAGAAATACTGATAGGCCTTCACTCCTCGAAACTAACTAGCCTAGCCCTAGCTGGTTGGCTTACCATCTCTCAAATGTTTGTTCTGCCACACTTAAGCACTTGAAACAATCACCGGAGTTAAACCAACAAATAACTCAAAATAAGAGATGACTGTCATGAAATTGCTGAAAAGGAGCATAGTTTATTTAAGCCTTATTTTGCAATATTTGCGAAAGTGTAGGCCTATTGCTTTATGTTGAAACTTCGCAGTAAACTACTGTAGACTTGAAACATTGTAGCTGAATGATTTATTAGAATTGACGATGTGCTATTGTTCGATTGGAATAAACGTTATGGACTGATGACCGGTATACCCGTAGCTACCGACTGCCGTAAGCTATCGGTATTCCTCGAAGCGGTTATTGTATTAGGCTACTTTTTGTGGATGGAATATCATCATAACAAACACGTGGTTTAATTCATAAAGTAGTTCGGGTATGTTTTGACCTTTTGCAAGAAACAATTTCTTTATTAATGGTTACCGGTATTTTATCTTGAAAAATTGAGTTGAAGTTTTGCATTCACAACAATCAGCTGCCAAGTGACGACGGTCACATGACTTCAAAGCATGTTTCCATGTTTTAGAATTTACCACATAAAAAGTCTAGCTAAAACTTTAATTATGCAAACTTTTTAACAAAAAACTTATCCATGATTACCGTAATTATTTAGTTTAAATTTATCATATTTTGAATTTTTACATTCAAAGAAAGATAACAAATATCTTTGTTGAAATTTGTGAATTATTTCACAGCAACACCAATAGTAAAAAAAATTATTCAAGCATATGATTTTAAAATGTTCATCCGCGTTCGATTAAAAGCAGTATATCTTTCAGGCATTAAAAATCTATTTGTAAAAAATTTTTCAACAGGTACCTCGATGGGTATCACGAGACAACACAATTTTGGACACCGTAACAAGGCCTATTTTTTTTCATTTTTTTTCTTCCTAATTTTTGTACGCTCTTCTTCTCCTAAACCACATCACATGGAAATTTAATTTTTGTGTAAAGTTGTTGAGCTGCAAATGCAATTTTTTCTCCCAAAATTTTTTTTGGGCAACTCCACCGGGAACCCCCCAAATGGGGCCCCAAAAAATCAATTTTTTGAACGGCTCAAGCTAGGGTGCTAGTTTTATTTGATATCAGCAGATATTCAACAGACAAATATTTTGACATAGTTTGGGGGTGCCACCCCCCCGGGAACCCCCCCAAATGGACCCCCCAAACATCAATTTTTTGAACAGCTTAACTTAGAGTGCCAGTGCTTTATGATATCAGCACATATTAAACAGACAAATATTTTGACATAGTTTGGGGGTGCCATCCCCCCGGAGACCCCCTAAATAGACCCCCCAAAAATCAATTTTTTGAACGGCTTAACTTAGAGTGCCAGTGTTTTATGATATCAGCAGATATTTAACAGACATATATTTTGACATAGTTTGGGGGTGCCACCCCCCTGGGGACCCCCCAAATGGATCCCAAAAATCAATTTTTTGAATGGCTCAACATAGGGTGCCAATCTGTTTTGGTATCAGCAGATATTTAACAAACAAATATTTTGACATAGTTTGGGGGTGCCATCTTCCCCAGGGACCTCCCCAAATGGATCCCCCGAAAATCGATTTTTTGATCGGCTCAACGTAGGGTGCCAGTCTGTTATGATATCAGGAGATATTTAAGTGACAAATATTTTGACTCTACTTTTCTGGAGGTTCCATAATTAGATATTGTTGAATAATTGCTGATGTAACGTACGTGTCAAAAGGACGTGTCCCAATGCGGTCGACCGGCTCGGTTGAACAACCTATCGAGCTACTCTCCGGGTTGACTTATTAATCCATATCTCCTTTTGCACTTTCACTTGTGGCTACGTTGGAGCTGACGCTACATCATCCCCCTCCCTTTATGCTGGCGACGGCACTCCATCGTCTCCAACCAGCGCAAGGGAAGAGCGTCCACCACTCCAACGTCCTGTCGTGCTCGCCATTGTAACGTACGTGTCAAAAGGACGCGTCCCAATGCGGTCGACCGGCTCGGTTGAACAACCTATCGAGCTACTCTCCGGGTTGACTTATTAATCCATATCTCCTTTTGCACTTTCACTTGTGGCTACGTTGGAGCTGACGCTACACTGATTTTACGGTAGACAAAAAGTACTTTTGAGCGCCACAGCATTAGCTATGCGTTGGTCGTTCATTGGGTTTGCTGGCAAACTCCCATCTAGTTACAGCTATAAGTTTGGCTTAGGGTTTAGGTTAGGCTTAGGGCTAAGATTAGGGTTAAAGTTAGGGTTAGGGCTGCGGGTTAATTTTTTTAGGCTTTATTACAAAATGTTTGCGCGCACGGAACGTGCACCAGCCTTTTCATAAACTTTATTCAAATACCGTAACTAACAAACGCCAAAAGTCTTCAAGTAAGTAGGTTTACAAAGTCTGTAAAAACTACGTAGCCTAAAAAGTGCTGAACAAGTTTTTATCATTTATTCGTTTGTGAGTGCACATGACAAAGACACACGCTAAGCACTGTGCACAAATTAATATTTACTGACTTTTCTAGATCGTTATCCCTGGTTTAACACAGCGAATTTTAGTTTTGCATGTCTCTTCACAATATGGCCATTATGTACATGCCAATGATTGATGAGAAGACAATGATTATGTAGGTTTATCTTGAATTTCTATGAACATTTCTTTTTTTATTTTTTGCCAAACGTTCTAGCACAATAATGCATTATTTGAAATACAGATTTTTCAAATTAAAGAGAGTTGTTAGGTTTACCGGAATCATGCTGGAATCAAAAAGGAAAGTTGATTCCCTGGTTAGATCAAAAGGATCAAGCACAAAAGTGGTGCCACTCATCACAGAGATCTACGTGCCACCATTGTCTTTATTTACAGACATACAAAGACAATGGTGCCACATGGCGATTTAAAGTAGAGTGGATCTTGGAGCCATAGCAGAGACGGAGCCAAATTTTGCATTTTTCAGCCGGAGCGGAGTCAGAGTGCCAGTTTTAAAGGCGGTGAATCATCCAGCCAATTTCAGTGGTTTACATTAGCTAAAACTGAACTATAATTTTTGATATTTTTTGTTTTAATTTTGGGACTGCGGTTGCAAAGATATTCAACAAATACAAAAATATATCCCCCCGAAAAAAGTTTTTGGAAACGCTGAGTTTTGTTCTTCCCGCCAAAACCATAGTAGGCCTAATAGTTTAGAAAACTGTGGTAGGCCTAATAGTTTAGAGATAGTTTATTTCTAATATAGTTTAGGCCTAATTAGGCCTAATTATCTCTAAACTATTAGGCCTAATAGTTTAGAGATAGTTAGGCCTAATAGTTTAATAAGATTACAGTAGGCCTAATAGTTTAGAGAACTGTGGTTTTGGCGGGAAGGACAAAACTCAGAGTTTCCAAAAACTTTTTTCGGGGGGGATATCTTTTTGTATTAGTTGAATATCTTTGCAAATGCAGCCCCAAAATCAAAACAAAAAATATCAAAAATTATAGTTCAATTTTAGGTTTAGCTACTGTAAACCACCGGAATCGGCTGGATGATTCACTGCCTTAAGAAAAAATTAGAAGCGGAGTGGATCCGGAGTCTGACTTTGAAATGGTCTTTAAGTCGTAATCGTAGTTGGTGGTGGAATGAGCCACTATTCTTGCTTTCTGGAAATAGAATATCAGAATATGTGATTAAGCTTGGCTTATCTCAGGCTATTGAGCAATATGACAATTGGTTTGAATTTTTTGTCGAAGTGTATTTTTGTCTTGAAGTATTTCAGAGCAAAGTGCTGTTGTAAAATTTTGGAGCCCGATTGGAATCGAAATCAGTTAAAAAAATTTCAAGTAGAAGCTAGTCGTGCAAAAGTCACGCACGTGCCATTGCCTTTTTCTCATACATTTGGTTTAAATACAACGTTTTGTCATTGCATTGTTGCAAGCTGCCCAGTGTAGTGGTTGTCATGCTCAGCTTCCAACCATCACACACGGGTTTGATTCGCACTTGGGTTGCAATTGCGTGGAATGGAAGAATACAGAGTATAGATGCAGTACACAGAATGGGGAAGGATATGCACGGAGCAATCTTTTTTTTATGCAGATATGTGAGGAAGTGCTACCTTACAGTTGTGAAAAAAATTTTAGATCCAAATCTGCTATGTAACTTTTGAATCTTTTTTTTGCTTCAAAACCTTGCATTACAGTTAGGGTTGGGGCAGCGATGCTAGCCTGAGGGATAGCAATTACGTGCCAGCAATTTTTTCGCTTACGCAAGCGACGTACCATTACGTTTTAGTGCAGCTACCTGCATAAGTTTTGAACGACTATCTCCTCGGAAAAATTTTGGAGTGGATTGGAGTGAAAATTTAGCCACTCCGCTCCTCTCTAAATGACTATGCTTAGTCTTTTCGCATGCCTATATAAATTGAATTGAATTAATAACTAGATGGGAGTTTGCCAGCAAACCCAGTGAACGAACGACGCATAGCTAATGCTGTGACGCTCAAAAGTACTTTTTGTCTACCGTAAAATCAGCAATTATTTAAAAATATCTGATTATGGAACCTCCAGAAAAGTAGAGTCAAAATATTTGTCAGTTAAATATCTCCTGATATCATAAAACACTGGCACCCTAGCCTGAGCTGTTCAAAAATTGATTTTTGGGGGTATATTTGGGGGGGTTCCTGGAGGGGTGGCACCCCCAAACTATGTCAAAATATATTTGTCTGTTGAATATCTACTGATATCAAAAAGAACTAGCACCCTAGCTTCAGCCGTTCAAAAAATGTTTTTTTTGGGGCCCCATTTTGGGGGGTTCCCGGTGGAGTTGCCCAAAAAAATTTCGGGAAAAAAAATTGCATTTGCAGCTCAACAACTTTACACAAAAATTAGATTTCAATGTGTTGTGGTTTAGGAGAAGAAGAGCGTACAAAAATTAGGAAGGAAAAAAAGGGAAAAAAAAAGAAATAAACCTCATCGCGGCCAAAAGTGGGTGGGTTGGGATGAAAGGGTATCTTGAGACATACAACCATATGAAATATTTTTTGCCGTACTTAAGCCGTTTTTGACTGAGACCGTTTTTTACGCCAAACTTGCGGGCCGGTTTTCGGGTTCTGAAACCGAAGTCACGTGACCTATTGCCTCGAAATTTGGTACAAACATACAACTCATTAATTTTAAACTGCTGTCCAAATTTTATGTAGCTAGGCCCAACCGTTCTCGAGTTATAAGCAAAAGTCTGAAATTTCGCACTCGTTAGTTGGAAAATGGGCCGAGTAAAAACCGAGGAACACGCGACGCGAGCGTCGGTCGTTCCACTGATGATAATGTAATCATTTGTATGGCCTCGTTTCCTGCAAGGTAGCAGATCAAAGGCGCTTTACAGAACAAATACAGTTCAACAACATGAAAAAGTAGCACACTAAGTCACAGGCAACCAAAATTTTGGTACACTATAGTTGGCATATCGTACACTTGTGTAAAGAAGATTAGGCTAAGAGGGAGATAAAAGTGAAAAACAATACTATTTAGCATGCAAAGTGTGCAAAGTCAGAAACTTATCATCTCGAATATGCTTGTTTAAAGAAATAATCGTTTAGCAGAACTTTAAATTGATTGATAGATTCAGCGTTTTTTATGTGTGGTGGTAATGCATTCCAAAGACGTGGCCCGCATGCACTAAAGCAGCGATTACCAAAAGCAGAGAAAGTACGCGGCACAAGCAGCAAATTAGAGTCAGTTGATCGCAGTGAACGAGAAGGAACAGGCTGAAGGGTGTTCAAGTCAGTCAAATATGTTGGAGAAAGATTATTTATCACTTTGAAAACATGCAAAAGAATCTTAAATTTCAGACGATATTCAATAGGCAACCAGTGCAACTCAATGAGTACAAGAGTGATGTGATGATATTTGTGGCTACATGAGATTAATCTGGCAGCGGTATTTTGAACTCTTTGCAAGCGTAAAATTAGGTAACTTGGCAGGCCATAGTATACAGCATTGCAGTAGTCAAGTTGAGAGATTACCAGACTATTTACAAGCACTTTGCAAGATTCTACAGTTAAAAACTTTCTGATCTTTCCTATGTTGCGAATGTGAAAAAAGCATTTTTTAACTAATGTTTAATTTGGTATTAGTTGTGAGATTACTGTCCAGAAAAAATCCCAAGTTCTTTACTGAATCTAAAAAGTCCATGTGAGAATCTTGATTGACAGCTTTTGAAAAAGCAATAGCAGATTTGGATGATTTGCAACTAAAAATAATGCATTGGGTTTTGTTGGAGTTGAGCTTTAAGTTATTGATTGCAAGCCATTTTTCAGCAGCAGTTAAGCATTCGCTGATCATGTTTTCATCATAATTATTGTCCTTATCAACTAAAACGTAAAATTGCACATCGTCTGCATAGAAATGATAGCTGAAACCAAAATTTGTAATGATATCAGCGAGAGGTTTCAAGTAAAGACTAAATAAAAGTGGTGCCAGTACTGAGCCTTGAGGGACCCCAGATGTTAACATGAAGGAATCAGAGACAAAGTTATCAATGTGAACAGTCTGATGCCTGTCTTTGAGAAAAGAGTCGAACCAATTTAGAACTGAGCCCTTTATGCCATATAGTTTGGATAGTCTACTTAATAGTGTTTGGTGGCTTATTGTATCAAAAGCAGCAGACATATCAATCATGATAAGTGCTATAAAACTGTTTTGGTCTAAAGCTGTTAGTATGTCGTTTGTAATTTTTATTAATGCAGTCTCGGTGGAAAAGCCAGGTCTGTAGGCTGATTGAAATTTGTCCAGTAAACTATGTAGAGTAAGATATTTAAGAAGTTGCCCAGCTACAATCTTTTCCAAAATTTTTGATAGGAAAGACAAGTGAGATATGGGTCTGTAGTTGCTGAGGGAGTTAGTATCCTGCTTTTGATTTTTGAGTAAAGGAGAAACAATGGCTTTTTTTAATTCTCAGGGGACTACTGCATTTTGCAAGGAAGAGTTGATAATAGCAGCAATAATACCTCATACCAGGAGTACATTTTTTCAAAACAGTAGTTGGAATAGGGTCTAAATTGCATGTGGTGGTGTTTAAAGAGCAGATGATAATGTTCACTTGCGTTTGTGTAGTTAGGGTAAAGTTTTCAAAAGGTGTATTATACCTTCAAAGTTTTTCAAATCAGTTTCAAATTTGTTGGAGCAGCAAATAATGTCTAAAGAATTTTGAATTTTAGCAATTTTGCTTTGAAAGAAGTTTGCAAATATATTTGGAAGTTTCGCAGGAGACTCATTTTGTGGCAATTTCTTTGATGATTTAGGCTTTAATAATTTGTTCATCACTTTGTAGAGTTTCTAGGGGTCCTTTTTGCTGTTTTCAATTGAAGATAGTATGTAACTTTTCTTGGATTTCAGCAGCAGTTTATTGAAGTTGGCACACTGTTCTTCAAATGCTAGTTTATTAAATTATTTACTGTTAATTTTGATTTTTTCCAGAGCCTTTCAAGTTTTCTGCACAATCTCTTACTTGTTCGTAGGTTGCTGTTGTACCATGGCTGTGATTCTCGAAAGTGAATCGATTTGGTTACCAGTAGAGCCATGTTGTCTAAGGCATTTTGCAGGGAGCTATTGTACAGTTCAACTTGTCTATCAATGTTTTGCATTGAGGGCAAATGTTCTAAATGTATTGATAAAGTTTCGGTTAATTCTTTTATATTCAACTTTTTTAGGTTTCTGTAGCTTGTATTTTTGTCCAGAGTTTGATTTAGCAAAAGCTGAATATGAAAAATAACAGCTAAGTGGTCCAGTAATTTTCCAGATTTTGAATCGGTGATGAGGGTGTTTAAGACTTTGGGTTTTTCGAGTAGAATGGGAGAGTTCTCAAGGGTGGCTACAAAGTCCAAGGTATGGCCGCAAATATGAGTTGGTGCATCTACATGCTGGGAGAAATTACACGAGTCCAGGGTTGAAAGAAAATGTTTGGTATTAGTAGATGTTTTACAGTCTAAATGAAAGTTAATGTCGCCAGTTAGAAGAATTTCATGTTTCAACAGCTTGAGATTATTGAGGTAGTCTTCCCATTCATTGAAGAAAGCAGTGTTGCTGAAGCCATTTGCATTCACAGGAGGAGGACGATATATAATGCCAATTACAACACTTTTGTTTTTGACAGTTGCTATGCGATTTAAACATTCAAAACTTATAGTAGCAGATTTTCCAATGGTAATTTTTTTAATGTTTATGCAATCTTTGAAAATAATTTCAAGCCCACCACCTCTTCTTTTGGCCCGAGGGTGATGAATAAATTCATAACCATGGGGGGTAAGTTCATTTAATAGTGATGCAGGACTGAATTGAGAGAGCCAAGTTTCAGTTATTGCACAGATATCAATTTTCTAGCTCAAGACAAATTGAGAAATAGCTAGCGATTTGTTAGAAATAGAACGAGCATTTAAGCAACAGAACTTTATTGCAGAGTTATTCACAATTTCTGGTTTTCGTAAGTTTTTGTGTAGGATGGAGAAGTCAGTTTTGGTGTTGACTGCTCTATTGCAATTTGGTTTTCTAAATCTGCTTGTGATTAGAACAGGGATGGGCATAGAGGCAGCATGACTTTCTTGCTTTCTTTTTCGCGTTTTTCCTCCTCTTCTTCCCCTTTTGGTTTTTTTCTTACGGTTTATTTTCAGTTCAGTCAAAATATTCCAAAGTGACACTGGTAAATATTTTGGGGCAGAGTTCTTTAATTGCACCAATATATTTCTTGAATGTCTTTCTTGAATCATGCCAGTGCTGCCAGGAAAAGATCAGCACATCCAGCAATCTTCATTTCGTTATAAATTTCAATTGTAGTAGATTCATTTTTGTTGTGAGCATACATTTTCAGTTATATTTTTGTAGGCTAACTTGCCCCTAGATGCTAGTCCATTCGACTAGCCTAGTCTAGCCTAAACCTTATTCAAATAGAATTGAATTGAAACCATTGATTGCCAAAAGTGAAGACAATGCTGAAAGCGAGTTGACTACAGGACTAGACTACCTGAAAATGTTAGTGTTAATAAAGAGTAGCCACTTTAGGTATGATCGTAGGAGTTTATAGTCTGAACAAAGAGTTAATGTTAGTTACGTGTTAGATTTTTTTTAAGGCTTTAAGGTACCATACATTTTTTGATTTAAAATTAAAAGCTCCAATGCTAGGCCTTTTCAAACTCAAGTTAAACTTTTTAAAGCACTTTGTGATTTGTCTTTAACTTTTAGGTGTAAGATGCAGTAAAAAAACAAGCTGGATGTACTTTTAAACTAGGCAGTGGCTATTTTGCCTCTGGAGGCAAAATAGCCCCATGTTATTTTGCTATTTGGAGGCAAAATAGTCCTAACGGCTATTTTGCTGCAAGTACCAAAATAGCCCTAAGCCTAATCCTAACCCAAACTCTAACCCTAATCCCAACCCTAGCCCTAACCCTAATTGAGGAAAAACACTATTTTGCCTCTAGAAGCAAAATAGCCACTTCCTTAAAACTATGGGATGGAATAGCCTATAGGAGTAAATGATGTAGGTTGAAATAATTAATTTATTCGAAGTGATTTGGCGCACGGAACAGGCACGGTTAAATAAACAAAGATTTCTGTGATGTCACTCGTTTTCGAAAATTTTTATTTTGATTATTACAGTTATAGATTTGGGTTCAGGGTTGGGGTTTAGATTAGGCTTAGGGCTAGGATTAGGGATAAGGTTAAGGTAAGGTTTTTTAGGCTTTATTACAAAATGCCTGCCAAGTCTTTTCCGAATGTATTTGCTTATCCATTAGCCTACTGTTATGACCACTTAAAATGCCTTTGTCTCCAGTGCCAAAATAGCCCTAACTCTAACAGAGTCAACATACTGTTTTACTACAGGTGGCTAAATACTGTAGCCACTTTCTTTACAAAATTCTTCTAGTTCTTCTCTGTACTGCCAATTTGATTTTAATTTTCATGTATTCTGCTGTTCTGCAGTAACGGTATATTATAGGCAGTGGCTGCTGTTACATTACATAACACTTCGCTTGTAAAATAATATTACGTACCATACTGGTAATTTGTAACATTTCAGCAGTGAGATATTTTTACGTGAATTTTGCCACTTATTTCTCGCTATGTTTAGTAAAGCGACAAGACCGCAAGTGCGTGTTGCATCGCAGAAGCGCAAGAGTAATTATTAAATTAGTCCTTTTTTTTGGACGCATTAGGACTGTAGAACGCATTAGGACCCATCATAACAAACCGGTACTTTTTAGGATGCTATCAAAAGTTAACTCAACTCTAGTTTATATAATTAAAATTTCAATTGGAATTCAATCAAAATCAACTAAAATTTAGTTTTGAATAAAACATTAAATACGAATTCATGTGGTAATAAATGCGGTACTGGTACTAAAACACCTCCGTCCTAAAAAAAGTGCAAAAGTTTTTTTTGGCTTTTACAAGTTAAATATGGCATTTTGACACCCTTAAAGCGACTTCTTGATAGTGTAGTGGTAAGGGCATGCGCCTCCCGATTATCACGTATGGGTGTGATTTGCTGCGATTGCGGTGGCATGTTTTGCAATTAGGAAGATTCAAGGTGATTTCTTTTCTTTCTTTTACTTCAGAACCTTGCATTCGAGATGGAGTTCAGGCAGCGATGCCACCCTGCGAGATAGCAAATCCAAGTGCAAACACAAACCTTTTGATTGCCTTAAATTCATACTTTTTTACGACGGAGGTGCTTTAGTATGGACTCGTACTGCATTTATTACCACATGAATTTGCATCTAATTTTCTGTTCATAACTAGATTTTGGTTGATTTTAATTGAATTCCAATTAAACTTTTAATTGTATAAACTAAATTTAAGTTGGTTTTTGATAGCGTCCTAAAAAAAGTATTGGTTTGTTATGACGGGTCCTAATGCGTCCTAAAAAAAGTATTAATTTAATAACTACGCTTGTGGCTTCTCTCTTCTACGATGAAACATGCTCTTGCACTTGCAGTCTTGTCGCTTCAATAAACATTGCAGGAAATAAGTGGCAAAATTTGCATAAAAATATCTCACTGCTGAAATGTTACAAATTACATACCGGTAATATTATCCTACGAGTGAAGTGTTACGTAATGTAACGGCAGCCACTGCCTATATTATATACCAGTAGGCTACTTGTAACTGGTATAGAGTCATTAAATGTTATAATTGAAATTGGTTTGTGCAATGTTAAAATCGTTGAGTCCACGGGCTCAGAGGTGGTCTTACTCTTAGTTATTTCAGATCTTTAGTCTTTAGTTGTTATAACTTCACTCCACCTTCTGCTTATAATCAGAAAACACTAGCATTAAAACCAGTGTTGGGAATACTCGAGTCCGAGTCTGGACTCGAGTCGGACTCGAGGCCACTTTTTAAGGACTCGGACTCGTGCCCTTGGGACTCGGACTCATAGAATTTGAGGGGACTCAGACTCGGACTCGTGATTTTTGTTGAATGTCTTATTGTAATGTCTTATTACAGAGCTACTATATATCCACAAAATATAAATGTGACAAGCAATGCATCATCTTTGGCAGGGAGAGATTTCTTACCCAAATCAAAATGAAAACTAATTGAATTTGGTTTTATATTTTGGCAACCGCATTTTTTTAGCGTTTTGGTGTCATTGGTTTGATTACGTTTGTTTCGATGATGCCGGTAGGTAAAATATGCTCAAGATATCGCATGGCTGAAAAGTTCTTGAAAGGTATTCACTATTCAAGTATTCGCAGATAGTGGAGGGAGATAATAAGTTTTGTCTGTGTTAAGTTATGTTAAATTTTATACCTGATTCTTTAATGTTACAATGGAGAATGAAAACCTAAAAAGAATTAGCTGCATTCAAAAAATTGCTGATAAGACTGAAAAAAATTACCGTATCCAGATGATAAAGCATGAAGTGTTTTTTTTGATTACTTCTGCAGTGCAGGGCTGGTTAACTTTTTCTGTGTATGGGCTTTGGTTAGGCCTGAATTTTCTAAGGTTTTTGCAAAAAAAAAATTCTTTCTGTTGGTGATATACAGCCAATTGGTTAAAATTGGCCAATTGGTTAGTTGGTTAAAACATATACAGCCAATTCAGCAAAAACTAATTCTTTCATTTTTCAAATTATTCATAAATCATAAAAACAAAAATTGCATAATGCATTCACTAAATTATGTACAGATAATGACAAATGTATTTAAAACTGAGGTTCTTCCTCTGAAATAAAAATAACAATTCTAGTTTATTAGTTATGAATTGACAAAAGATACCAAACCATGGCGACAAGTGGCGCAATCAGGAGAGGCTAAAGGGCTTTCAGCCCCCTTTCGCAAAATCACTTAGAAATATAATCCCAAAATTCAAGGGTTTATATAACCCAACAAATCCAAAGCTCCCCAGCAAAATCTAGTTGCGCGCTTGATCGCGAACTTAATGATCCTCAACCTTTGTCCGTAAACTGATGAAAATTATGAAGGTCCTTCTATTTTTTAGCTTCAGCTGGTCGACTTTTGGCTTTAGGTTACTTCCAAAAGTAGTTAAACTACTGAAAAAATGCACATAAACTTGGTTCACTCAGTATTAATTGAATGCAATACCACACCACCAGTCTGCCCAGTTTCCGAAAAGATGATACTTTTTTGCACACTTTTGTCCATTAACTGATTAATACGCAACTTAAAAGTTCTAATAAAGCTCTATTTTTTATTGGACGCTGTGACAAATCTACTGAAATAAGCTCTTTTGCTGGTTGAGCGGTAACGCGTTCATCTCTGGAGCGGGAGGTCCGAGGTTTAAATATTGGGCCAGTGAAATCGGACAAACTGTTGCCAACGACTCGCCGCCGTTACGACATTTTTTTGAAAGGAGCTGTGTTGCCCAGGCCGTATGATGTGGACATGGGCAGTGCCAACTCTTGCACACTTCGGCGTAATATAACGAGTATAAAACAAAAATTGAAAAGAGAACAATGAGTATAATGAAAGATTTGATTTGTTTAAAATTATTTTCTTAATCTGATATCCCGAAAAGTAATTAACTGCTGTGAAAAACTAGATGGGAGTTTTCTGAGTAGCAACCCCTTTCAGCGACCGACGCAAGAATCTACAGATTTCAAAAAAACAAGCACCCTAGATTAAGCCATTCAAAAAATTAATTTTTGGGGGTCCCCAGAAGTGGCACCCCCAAACTATGTCAAAATATTTATCTGTTAAGTAGCTGCTGATATGATAAAAAAACTAGCACCCTAGCTTGAGCTGTTCAGAAACTTCATTTTTGGAGGGTCTATTTGGGGGAGTCCCTGGGAAGACTGGTAGCCCCAAACTACGTCAAATATTAGTGTGTTAAATATCTACTGATATCAAAAAGCACTGTCATCCTCAGTTAAGCTGTTCAAACAATTGATTTTGGGGGTCCATTTTTGGGGGGTCCCCGTAGGGGTGGCACCCCCCAAAGTATGTCAAAATACTTGTCTGTTAAGTATCTGCTGATATCAAAGAAACTAGCGCCCTAGTTAGAGCGGTTTTCATTTTGTTCATTTTCAAAAAATTCAATTTTTGGGCCCGATTTTGGGAGGGTTCCCAGTGGAGTGGCCCCAAAATATTTCGAAAGACAGAATAGCGTTTGCAACTCAATAACTTTACAAAAAAATTAGATTTTGATGTTTTGTAGTTTAGGAGAAGAAGAGCGTACGAGATTTAGGAAGAAAAAAAAGCAAAACAAACGAAAAAAAAGAAAAAAAACCTCATTGCAGCCAAAAGTGAGTTAGTTGGGATGAAAAGGTAGCTTAAGACATATAACCGTGTGAAATATTTTTTGTCGTACTTAAGCCGTTTTTGAATGAGACCGCTTTTTACGCCAAACTTGCGGGGCGGTTTTTGGTTCCTAAAACCAAAGTCACATAACCAATTGCCTCAAAATTTGATACGAACATGCAAATCAATAGTCTCAAACTGCTGTCAAAATTTCATGTAGCTACACCAAACCGCTCTTGAGTTATAAGCAAAAGTCCAAAATTTCGCACTCATTAGTTTGAAAATGGCTAAGTAAAAACAAAATAGCACTCGACGCGAGCGTCGGTCGTTTCAATAACTTACAAAATTCTTTGCAAATTCAAACAACAATGTAAGAATTTTTCATGCGATGTCACTCGCATACTTTTACTGAAAAAACTTCGTCAAAACTGAACTGGCTAGACAAAATATACTGGTATAAAAGAAGAAAAACCTCGAATTTTGACTTTCTCGGCCATGAGGAGTTTTGCAAACTCGGGTGTAAATTAAGGCTGAAGTAGACGACTAAATTTTATCTACAAGAGTTCTTGCAAAAGCGTTAATGCAACTTTTTTTGTGTGTAAAGGGCCTTGTTAGAAGATTGTGCAACGCTTGCAGAAACGTTGCGCAAACGTCTTCTTGCAGAATCTCCGAAAGCGTTTGTCCATACTAAAATAACTTTGGCCAAATTTTAAATTTCACATTCCGGTTAAATTTTCGAACTTTTCGAACTCGGACTCGTGATCTTCAGTTTTGGCGGACTCGCACTCGGACTCGTGGCATTCGGACTCGGACTCGCACTCGGACTCGTGATTTTGAGTTTTGGTGGACTCAGACTCGGACTCGTAGCTTAAGGACTCGCACTCGGACTCGTGAAAGTGGCAATAGTCCCAACACTGATTAAAACTGTGAATGTTTGTAATTGTACACAGTAGTTATACTCCCTGTCATTAATCAGTTCTTGTTCAATAATCACTTATTACTTCATAATAGAAGCAATTCTATTTTTCTTCTTAGTTTTACTAGTGTGGGCAGGAGCTTTCTGCTTTGGGAGCATGGCATAATGTTATCGACTGGTTGAGTCTGCAGTAGTCTGAACAGGGAGTTTAGAATTTTAAATTCATAATTTGATAATCTCTCTTCTAGTATTGTAGTTTTTTTTTATTACCCTACTCCACACACCAACCTATTCCTGTAAAGTAGTTCTACTGTTTGAAGAGGAGCCATAATTTGATGTCAGTGCATCTTTTTCTCTCCATTCAATATACATACCATATTTGATGATGGTTGCTTAAAATTCAACTTGTCCATGCTTATTGACTGATGATGCAAAAGCACTAAGTGTTTAAACCACCTTTTTCATTAATTATTATATTCCAGCGTCTTGTTTTGTAGTGATCTGATGGTTATAGTACATTTTCACAATGTCTAGATTATCTCAAATTGCTTCTTTAATTTTTCATCGTTCTCGACTTGAAAGGGTTCAAACATCACTTTTTGAAAGTAGACTAGGCTTGAAATCAAGTTGTGTTCACCTCCAGAATGATGTGCGAGATGTTGAAGAATTAAATGAGGAAGCGAATTCTTCTGGAGGAAAATCTTATTTTGATTCAGTTATTGTATTGGGAGATATTGCACAAGAACCAAAGCCCATTTTGCGCAATGGAGAAGTGATTGGATATAAATTAAAAATAGTAACTAAGCAACCTTTCAGGCTTACCAATACAATTCATGATGTCTCTTGTTATCAAAGACGTTGTTTTCCCTTAATTGAAAATGACCTGGCGGTTGATCAGCAAGTTTTGGTTCGTGGTAACTTATTTAGCACAGTTCATGCCAGTGAAGATTCGATGATACGAAATTCTACAATTCGGGTTTCTACCATTAACATTATATCCAATACGAGTGCTCAGGAATCTGAAGTATAATTGAGAGTGGCAATGTTTTGATACTGGTCTTTTGTTTAAAGCACGGTAATGAATGCTGCTGGAAATTGTAATTGATACAACAGGTTGAATACCAATTGCCATCTTTTAAAACAAACATTAAAAGTGTTGCATTTTTCAAAGTCTATGTGTTAAGAAGCTTAAGTACTGTATGTATTCGAGTATAATGCGCAAAATTTTATACCCAAAACACCAACACAAAGTTAGGGTGTGCATTATAAGCGAGGTATTATAAGCAAATTATAAATAAAAATTCATACCAATTTTCTCAACAAATTAAGAGTGCATTATACGCAAGTTATTTTCAAATAAATACAGTAATCACAGCAAAAAATTATTGGCGAATGATTTTAATCTTACTAAAGTAGTATTGTGGTTATTGGAAGGTTTGGTTAAATCATTACACATTTCAACTCTCACTTGAACGTGTACTTTGTAGTATTGCTGTTTCGATTAAAGTTTATTCAGTACAGTACGTACTTGAAAAGTGTGTTCAAACGTTAATATCGTGAGAAAAAAATTTTTTTCTGTAAAATTGAAGTTTAGATTACTCTGCAACTTTTTTTATTAAATGCTTTTCTACAGTGCTTGCGTTAAGTTGGTCTACAGTTCTTGTGTTAAGTTAGCAAGCTTTGATATACAGTATGCACATCAACATCGAGTTATAATTTATTATGATTGAACATTCAAATATCGTACCGGTATAGACAGTAATGCTGCTTAAATTTTGCAGAAACGAAATCTATAAGAATTCAAGTCAAGTTTATTTTACCAAACGCTGAAAGTACGCAGGAAGGAATCAGTGAAAAGACCATGCGGTCATCTAAGCAGGGCCTGCGAGAGGGGGTTCAGGGGGTACATTGTACCCGGGCGTAGGGGGGCCCGGAAGAGTTCAGGTTTCCGCGTTAAGTTTTGGTATCGCACCATAACGCCGTAATCAAACTTGCCTACAGCAAAAATATCAGTCAGCCTATTCAGTACTGGTAATTGGTCGCTATTTTTGCTATACAGCCTTCAGGGCATCCAATAGTGGCCGATTTGATTAGAAAAAGAGGAAAATGTATCAAAAGCCATACACTTGCACCGAAATTAACGTTTTGTTACATTTCTCTCACTTGATAACCCTAATTCTACGGTATAACAATGTACGAGGGCCCGCAGATCCAAAAGCATTTCAACCTCAGAGAGCGAAGTCAAAGTTGACATACTATACTACTATCATTAAGTAACTCACTCTATCTGTAAGAGTTTAATAGGTATTTGGGTTTATGAAGTCTATGATTGTAGATGACTTCGTAAAACTTTTATCAGTAAAAATATTTGGATTTGCAGAATATTGTCATTATATTGTATAATATTGTGTCAATGTCATCATCCCCCACTTCTCATACTTTTCGTGTATATCACGTTTTCTGCTCGTCAATTTAAGCAAGTTTGGTGCTGGGATATTGATCAAATGCTGTATTTTACCCTCGATAAACATAAAAAGTGCTAAAGCTTCCGGGGCTCAGCCCCGGACCCCGCTGGATTTAAACGCTCAGACCCAGGCCCCCTAGCTGGATTTAAACCAATTTATGTCTAGTTGTGTTTTTTATAGTTCCTAACTGTATGCGAATGTCGTTATTCCCTCGCTTTTGAATGAAGATCTACACCCATCGGACAAAAAATGATGTAACGGCATGGGCCCCCGATAAGGCTTGGGGGCCCGGTATTGACCTTCGTACCCCCTGAAAAAATTCCTGCAGTTACCTGAATTGTAGTAGTTTATGGAAACATCCTTTAAAACAGGGGTCGGCAACCTGCGGCCCGCGGGCCAAATCCGGCTCGCGGCCCGTTTTCGAAGTTGTGTATTTATCCGGCCCGCGATCTTTACGTAACCATGACAATTAACCTAGCAAACAGACCTTTAGCGATCACTATTTAATTGAGCTGAAACCACGCTTCTAAACAATGGCATGATGCAATAGATCTGACTGGAAGCATTTCCGTGTTTTATTCTGTTAAAGACCGGCGGAAAAAGAAAAAGAATTTTAGTCGCCCATCTAGCACTTAGCAGTTCGCATCTTACCTACGAAAACACGGAGAGCGAGTGTTTTTGCAGGAATTGCAGAAACATGCTTTCTAATCAGTGGCGTCGCTAATGGGGGGCGCGGCCCGCCCCGGGTGACACCATTTTATGATAACAATCGAACAAAAAAGAAAACAAGAATATGTTTAACATCATTGGAAATATTTAGCACTCTGGAATAACTAAACATAATTAAAAGCATCTTTTGAAACGCTTATTTAGAATGGAGCGCTAATTTGTCAAAAATACAAATTGCAAATCAGTAAAACTTTCAAAAATCGCTAACACTAAGCAATCAAATTTGATCGCTTCTTGAAACACGCTGAATATAGGTTTCATAACAAAAAGCAACTCAGGAACAGGGGGGAAGAGTGGCTATTCAGTATTAGTTACTTAGCAATCACTTCGGCTCAAGTATCGCTTTATTCGCCTTTCCCTTCACCAATTGTTCTCTCTATTACGTAAGGACAAAATGGTTTACTTTTTGTGAGTTTGATAGAACTATAAGATTTTATGGTTTCGGTACCACCTTGTAAATAAGAGAAGTGAAATTTTACCATTAGCCACCTTCCACATAGCCATTGCCAATTTTTGCAACCTGTTTAATCATGCTTTTGCACTGTAATATTTATCTCACATTTCAAAAGCGTTAATTTTTATTAAAATAGGCTTAAAATTAAGCTATTTTTGCATAAAAAACAAAATTTTTTAGCGCTGGAGGCTCTACCCCCAGACCCCCGAAATAGCCTCCCCATTGCAGATTGTTGGCTGCGAGCCTAAATTTAATCGTGTTTTTGCACTGCTAATTTCTATACCGCCAGAGTTCTCCCTGATGCCAGTTTAAAGAGCATTAATTTTTATCAAAATAAGCTTTAAAGTAAGTTATTTTTGAAAGAAAAAAATTTGCATTGCTCTTGAGTCTGATTGCGTAATCTGGATTCAACCTTCACCCTGGTCAGTGGTCACGTTGTTGCATCCTTGGATGAGACGTTTTACGCTCATTATCTGGCTTGGTGACTTCGAACATGTAGCTAATGTAATTGACAAGAATGCGAAAAAATTGAAAGGACATTGCATCACCGGAAACTTCTACTCAGTTGGGATTCGCCCAATCACTTGATACCTATCGCCAAGAAAATTGTGCAAATCATCAAAAGCGTTTTGTTGCACCTGCGATATGAATGCTATTTTCATTGACGTGATGAGGTGGCAAAATTCAGGTTACTGCTAACCCAATTTATACCAACCTATTAAAACCCTGACATTGGAAAAAGCTGGTTAACTGTTGGATTGGTTGAAACGAACTACTGTATTGCATTACAACTTTGCATTGACAAACGAGTCTTTACACCGCTTTTCATGCCGACGAGTGAAATATTTTGTGTACCCCATACCATACCTGGAGTAATACTGTAAATCTCCCATTCACATCTCGCCAAGTTTCTCGAGTGGCAGCTCCGCCCCATTTGCTATGCGCTTTCCAGCCTTTATTGCCATAATCACTGCTTTACATTAAACTTTTTTGCTCTTCTCAATCTTTAACCTATGGTAAAGTCCTTGGTGTGTGGCCAATGATACTATTCTGCCGGTTTGCGTGAACCGGTTGAGTTTCTTGCATAGGTATCTTGCAATTTGGTTGGAACGAACCGGTTATTAACAGAGGTGGAGTCCTCGAGGACACATTTTGAAGTCCTTGGCCTCGAAGCCTCAAGTTCTCGAAAATTGCCCTGTCCTCGGCTCGAGGACAGCACTACTTTTTGAACAGTTGAAATTTCGTTGGAAAACGCCAGAAACCTCGCGGAAAATTTGCGAACACCTTTTTTGTTATTCTCACTTGGTGCATAGGCGTAGGCAATGGGAGGGGGGCAGGCCCCCCCGCAATTGAAATTTCACCAATGACAAAAATGTGACAAAAAAGCCTATTGTTTCTTCAGTTTCTTTTTAGCAATTTTTGCTGACAACAGTATAACTAATTAACAATATTGAAGACCAAGGGCGCCGGGTCCCCCTCAATTCAATTTTTGCCAGCCAATTTAAACTTATAACCCGGAGAAAATGGAGAGTTTTTGTCCTAAAAGTAGCTATCTCAGGCCCATATCTAGCCTTTTTGTGAACGTAATGCATTAATTAGGGCCGATTTACCATAATATGACGCAGTACCAGCTACGGCCCCAGGCTGAAATCGTAAGATTTTTTTTGGCCTTCACCTATATTTGGCAGAAAGATGTTGCGAAAATCTCCAAGGTGCCAGGGGCCTAGCGCGATGTAAATCCGGCCCGGCAATAACATGGTTAGTAGACGTAACCATCTATTGTACCATTTTTCAAAAACATTTCAGTATTTCACCTCCAACCTCGCCGGTTTTTACGCACAAAAAAAAATTTGCCATGAAAAATGCTGATTGAACGAATATCATTGAACTTCAATTGAGGGTCCTGGGCCCCCTGGCGAACAGGTACTCCTATAACTGGTTATTTTCATGACAAAACAAAAATCTCCTAGGAAAATCTTCGAGTGGATTATTATTTACTGCTAAAATGTAGCCAGAGACAATGCACCTTACTTCCCCTTACCTGGACCAAATCAATTAAAATTTAACTCAAAAATGTAAACGTATTTGAGTTTTTCACTTGGCTTTCAAATGTCAAAAATCAAGTGCTTTCAAGTGGCTCTGAACACTTGCGAAATGTGATCCAATGGCATTAAAATAGCTCTTCTTTCCAAAAAATCGCCCAACGACTGGGCTTCGCCCCCAGTCCCCCGTCTGCGATACATTTGTGAGTTACGCAAGCTTTCTCAACACGTTTCCAAAGTTAGATATTTGCATTTTTCAACTATTAGTTTAAGCCCTCTTCCTTTGCAAAATCCTGGTTACGTGCAAACAAAACAGGTAACAACGATTTCAGATCTTCCATCCTACGATATCTTTGTCACACAAAAATTTCTTCTTTGGAAAAATTTTGATGACGTCATTTCACGTAATTTAGGCCTCCACCAATCAAAAATTCTCGAGACCTTTTTTTCTTTTTTGGAGAACGCTTGCGCCTGTGTCCTTGGCCTCGACTCCACCTCTGGTTATTAAGTTTAGAGAATAGGTTCCAGCAAAATTCGAATAGCATCACTAGATGTAGCCCGACCTTAGGCTGTTGGGTGCGATCTATTGCTTTTTTGTCACAACTCGAGTTAAATAAGACACTTGACAATTCGCCTCTGTGGTGCAGTGGTAAAGCGCACGTCCGACAAGTCTCGCGTTCTCTTAACTTTTTCATCAGAACCTTGCATTCACGTTAGGGCTGCCATCCTGCGAGATAAGTAAATTGAAATGCATGGGTACTCTTCCAAAATATGCCGCCCGGTTACCCAAGCACCACTGCCACGAGTGGATATAAGCTTCTACCTATATCATAACTTCTAGAATTCCTTGCGTTCTGTGTCTTTTTTAACTTGTAGAACCAACACATGAACACGTAAACTTGAACAAGCATTTTATTTATGATCTTGGTCTCTCTTTTTTGCCAGTAAAAAGCGCATGAAGCGAGACGTTAGCAACTTTAACAATCTTAAATCGAACACCGGGAATGTCTCCCACAGCGTGACCACTTCGTCCGAATCCAGAGACCAGGACCTCATCGTTTTCCTAAAAAGTTAAAAAAGATATCACCATACACAACCCTCTCATAACAGTCCCCAACCAATTTTTTAGAATTTTCTTGATTTAGTCAAATTCCAAAAAGATCAGATACCAAATTTATGAAAATGCAATCAACCAAAATGCTTTCAAGTTTTGTGTAAATGCATCGAAAATTGGTAGTATTTTTCTTTAAAATTACAAAACAAAGCACCCGAGGCTGGGTCTTTTGACTCCCGCATGTGATAGGTAGGCGTGGTCACTGGTCATTTCCTGCTCTAAGCAAATTTGAAAATTTCCGACCAAATTTAACCAGCAAAGCAACTTTCCAAGACTTCGTACAGTAGAATTTAATACACAGCCCCGGATAAAGGAATATGCTAGTTGTGCGACAGTCGGTATACGTGAAAAAAAAACGCCTAGAATTTAAATGAAGATTTGTACAGTTCTGAAAGTAGAACATATCAAACCTTTCATTATACTTGCTGTATTATGCAGAAGCGTGTCACGAGTTTGCGGAGCCCATCTCCGTGTCATTGCACCCGGGCAATACCGTGTCCGATTTAACCGTCCCGAGATTTGAATCTTAGGCCTCCCGCACAAGAGACGAACGCGTTACCGCACAACCAACTACTATAAACTAAAATTTGACAATTATAAAACATTGCTGATTCATTCGAACTGTTCATTCACACTAAAACAATGTTCCGTTTGGGGGAACTGCTGTTCCAAAGTGTTTCGTCAGGCTGAGACACCACCACGAGTGATATGGTAGGCTGTTTGGCCTTAAGAATTAAGCGTCAGGCGCATTTCGTAAAGACACAGCGACGCATTGGAACCTTAATTTTTTAATCCCTAACCCTATACTCTAATAGAGCTACGCTGCCGCTAAACATTGGTGTTGACAAACATATCAAAATTGTGGACAAGAAAACTTTTAAGAACCTTCATTACTATTGCTGAAAAAATTACTGTTTTAAAAAATAGTCATCGGTTAGTGTTCCCACTCAGCCGATTTTTTTCAGGAATAAGCAATTTGTTGGATCAACGTCAAATAATAATTTTTGGCAGAAAATTCGACAAATTAGTGGAAACATGACATTTAGTATACTTTAATGCCGAATAGGTACGAAATTTACGGCGCATAAACGTCTTTTTAGAGCTTTGGGCACAGTTTAAAAAAAATTGGTCACTAGTCGATTAGCAAAAAAATTTGAGGGAACACTGGCGATCAATGATCAGAAGCATTAACTAATTAATCCCTGCTACAGCACCAAAACCAAAAATTGTCAAGCATGCGCAAACCCGTCAAAGACAGAGTAGTTTTAATCAGTACTATGCAAAACAAGCTTTGGGTCTCTCTGATCTTGATTTGTTTTCAAAAGAACTTTCCCTAATTTTTCTTCATTGATGATCGATGAAATGGCATTGCTAATATTTTTTAATTGGTTAGTTTCAGACCGCGTTTTCGATACTTGCCTTCATTATATTTTCATAGTTACGTGACACTAAACAGTAGCGCACAAACAGCTTCATTACATGAGTGTTTGACTGCGACTTGTCAACAATTATTAAGATTTAGAAACGAGTATATCCAGGGGCGGCGCCAACCCGAATGATTGAGGACAAAATCAGTAAAAAACAGGCGTAGTTTTTCTAGAACTTACCAAACAAACGACTAAATTTTTGTTCCAAAGCAAACAATGTAACCCTTAACATGGTCACTTTTAGTGTTAATTTAGATTTTACAAAAATGAAAAGAGAAGGAAAAAATTCATAACAAGCTGCGGTTTATTTCAAAATAATTTAATAATGACATACCGGTGCGGAGCCCCGAGAAACCAACGCAGTTTAGCTTCTATTTTAGGGGTACCCAACTAGTTTTAGCAAAGGTACGGGATCCGGCGGGTGAAAAGTCGTTGGGTCCAAGAAATTTTGGAAAAAAGATCCATATCATATGGAAATCAAACTCCGGTTGAAGACCCAAAACAGAAAAAAAATATCTCCAAAAAAAAAGGTCTTCTCCACATCTGAAGGCCAGAAATGTGGTTGAAGACAAAAAAAAAGTTTTCACCACATTTGAAGACCAAAAAAAGCATTTACCGCGATTTCAGGGTTTGCGCGCTCTACATGCATTGTGAAGGTTCGAATTTAGGTCCCAGGTCAGACTTTAGCGCTCCAGAGGTCCGGATTTGGACCGCAGCCCGCCAGTTGAGTAGCCATGCTCTATATGGTCCAAGTCTAAATCAGCCCTGTACAACCTGCGGCTATGCAATTTATTTCAAAATAAACTATTTAGCGGCCGCGCTGGCAGAGTTCTGATACAATGATGGATCGCGGTTAATGTTTAAATTCGAATTTGCTGTTAGCAACCAGCAGCTTAACCAGGGGACTCAAGGGAGGGCCTGAGAAGAATACAGTTCTTACCCCCACAGCCAAGTCACCAAGAAAATTGAACCGAGATATGCATGCATTTCGATAACGGAACCAGGGGAACTAAACGGGCTTCAGCCCTTCCCTTAATATCCAAGTCACTTACAATTACTGCATTTAATCCCAAAATACATACGTTTAAACAAGTTTTGGACTTACGCTGTAAGTAAGGGGGGAGAGTTGAAGAGGCTGGAAAACTTAATTTTGCAACTGATTTTCAAATTTTAGCCATTAGGTTGGTTCAAATGGCTATAAAAAAGTGCAAAATGTGATTCAAAAAGCGTTAAAAAGGCTATTTGCCCCATGAAAATTACAAAAATTTTACCCCCAGACCCCATGGGCTCTGGCAGTTGAGTCCCCGTCTGTGATATACATGCTTGAGTAGAACAAGTTTGCACATCACTCCCGAAAATGAGCTAATTTTTGAAATATTTTTCACTTTTTGTTTAAGCTCCCCTTAGCAAAACCTTGGTTGCGTGCTTAACGCTTTGAAATGGAATTTTGGAGCTCACGAAAATGTGGAGGCGCTGCAAGAGATTTGGTAATTTAACCCTGTCAAAAGGTTTCCTAATCTTAGCTATTAGTTTTTCAAGTGGTTCAAAAAATGGCGAAATGTCTTTCAAACGGCATTAAAATGGCAATTTTTTTCGAGAAAACCGTCTTGTAACCAGAAGGCTTCGCCTCCAGATCCTCTTCTACGTACCGCAGACAAATTTTAGCTTTAGAATCAAGCCCTCCTTCAGTAAAATCTTGATTGACATACAGTTGGTGGCCGCACTTAGTAGAACTAAACTTAGTGGACGCTTAATTTTTTTTTAACAAAGCAAATTGTGGAAGCGTGCTTAGTAAAGCAACTATTTTGACTTAGCATGACCACCTGTGGATTTTCTAGGTCATACATGGATTTTCAAGAAATTACTGAGTAGGGTAACTTACCTCAATATAGTTTAAACAACCATCGCGAGGTACAAATGCGGTGATTTTTTTTCCATTTTTGATCAGTTGAACTCGAACACATTTTCTGATCGCAGAGTTTGGCTGCTTGGCTTCCACTCCACTAAAATAAACCAAAACTTAAAAATCCATCTTGCCAAAGCAAACGAGAAAAAGACCAGTTGGATGACCCCAAACTAGAAGGATCAATCGTATTGAAGACCTTGGATGGAAATACGGGAGGTGATGGAAAACCACGGGACTCGAGCTGCTGCCTGCGCAATACTTACAAAGAAGCAGGCAATGAAAAGAGAAATATATTCTCTTTTGAAGCTTGCTATTTCTCCACCAATGAAAAACCAGAGAAGTTTTAGACAATTTTATATTAAGCTAAAATCATTATCCGCTTAAAAGTGTTGCAGATACAACGTGGAATGCACCAACAAAACATAATGCTAATTGCTAATCTGCATTAAGTGCGAACTACCAATTTTTTTCAATCTTACAAAAAAGTTAATCATAAAATTACTCTCACATAGCCAATGGCCATTATGTCTGATATTTTTTCTTAAAGCTGCAATAGTAACATTGGATTTAATCCACGTGTTGGAAAAACAGCATTTTAAATAGTTTTATTGATGTGCACAACCAAACTTTTTCAAATTAAAAAAAAAGCATTTTTCGTCTTACATTTTTTCAAGAACTATTCCTTTTGCATGTGAAGCTCCTCCAAATGGATTGGCTTTCAACGCAGTTCCCAAATGGGATTTCTTGTAATCTTTGTCAGCCCATCTGTTTTTGCGACGACGATTTCTCAATTTTCTTGCACAATGAAGTCCACTAGGCTTCCCTGCAATAGTACAATGTACCCTGAATAATTTATAGTACAATGCTTAAAAAATAGAAAACTTAAAACTCAAATTCTGAATTTGCAATTTTTTCGAAATTTAGGTGAGTGGAGTTAGAATTCAACAGCTTCAAAAAAGCGCTTGACAGCATAGGCCAGAGTGAACATCAAAACATAGTACATGTCAAAAATTGTAAACCCTAGTTTCACCGATAATCAGGGGTGTCTTATTTGGGGTGTTTAACCCATAATTGGGATCATCAGGGGTGTCTTAATAAGACAATCCTGATGATCCCAACTATACGTGAAACAGACTGTGGGGGTTTTAATTTTTGATGTGTACTGATGCTATGGTTTTTCAAAATTCATATAAAACTTTTGAGCGAATTCACATTCAACCAAAACTACAATTTAAATTAGGGATCTTTTCTGGGTAGTAATTTTAATACTTCTTAATATAAAGTTTCAGGCCAAGTTGATGATGTCAGATGTTACAGTACCTACAAAAATTAGAAATATTATTGCATTTTAGAGAGTGAATTAGGCTTGCCCAGACTCACAATCTGCTTTCACCCTGAAAAGAGGGGCTGATCCAAATCTAAAATTAAACTTGCATACACAATTACACATCAAGGGCTAGAGTGGTGGAACCAGCAGTTTTGTTATACTGTATTAACGTTTCCGCCAGTTTTGAGGTAAAACCATAATTTTCGTTAGCTGAAACACTGGGACCTTGACTTCCACCCTTGTTACACTCTACTACTTATTTAAAAAATATATTGTCTAATGTACATGGTTGATATGACTGATACCAGTAACTTCTTAGTTTTTTTTTATGTTTGTTAAATCAATGTAAAACCAAACTTTTTTTTATTTTGGTAAACACAGTAGCAAGTAGCATGGTAATGTCGCTGGAAAGCCAATGACATTTTGTCCCTAATTACTTTTTATGCCGCATTTTAAACTTGACCATATTTGCAAAGCGTTTTTTTATATTAGTATAGGCCTACACATAGGCGACGATTTTTTTTGGGGGGGGAGGGAGACGGCACCCCCTCGGTCTGACACTGAAGGAGGCAAAGTATATCTGGCCTTCTTGTTTTTTTTGGCAAGTAATCCGAAATTCCGGCAAAGTATATCTGGCCCTCTTGGTTTTTTTGGCAACAAGAAATCCGAAATTCCGGACTGAGATAGGACCAGAATGTGGCAAAGACCTTTGTTTCGATCTTCCCCTGAATTTGGGGGCAGAATTCCGAAATGAAATAGAATTATTAAGTTAACCAAAGTTCGCCAAAACATTTCGCCCCCTAGGAATTTGCTCAATCAACAAAAGTCGACGCCTATGGGCCTACACACAGTATAGACAGCAATTGTCCAGATGCACTACTCAGCTGATTTTGAGTGAATTGGTTACTAACATTAGAAAATTGGTTGCAAGTGAGAAACAGTGTTTCAAATTTCCTGTAAATTTGATACGAAGAAATCAAATGCTGGAATTAGCAAACCAGTTTTCCTTTTATAACTTATAATTCTTAAAGTAAATCTTTTTTTTAAAAGATTATGCAGCACTTTAGGCAAAATAACACTTGCTTTAAAAAAAGTTGAGGCAATTTAAGGCTCTAAAAAAGACGTTTTTGGTCATCATCCTAATTACAGCTCAGATTGCATGCTGATTTATTGCATTGTTTAACAGAGAACAAGTAGGTTTTTGTGAATTTTTAAATGGAATTGGTTCTTTTTATTAAGAGTGATACAAAATTAGTGATCAGAGTCACTGTCAACATTCAAATATGTAGACAAAAACTTGAATGGGAGCTACCAGCATTAGGTGCGCAACCAAGATTTTGTTAAGGGGAGGGTGGCTTAAACCAAAAATCAAAACTTTTTTGTACAAAAACTGTTTAATCTAGGCAGAGTGCTTTACAAATTGATACAACTCAAGTGCATCATAGGTGAGCATCTGGGGGCGAAATTCCCTGGCGCTAGGTGATTTTTCAGCAAAAAATAGCCCTTTTAATCATATTTTATACATTTTTGGAGATATTTGAAAGAACTAAATTGGTAAAATTTGAAAGTTATTTGAAAGAGCTACAGCCATAGCCAAAATAATAGGATCACCTCACAAAAACTCAAAATATTGTTTAGGTATGCTTTCCAACAGCTTTTGGCAATATTCTGGAGTGATTCTTTAACCCACACTTATTGTATTACTTTTTTTAACTCTGTAATGCAGGCTGTCCTTTTTTTTCAGCAATTTTCACCATTAAGTTTTCAACAGGGTTTAAGTGTGGACTGTTACCAGGCCAGTCGAGAACTTTGATTTTTTGCCTCCCAAGAAAGTAGTCACAATTTTGTAACAATGACACCGTGCTCCATCATGTATAAACATATCACAAATACGGAGAGCCATGTCAAGGTCAAGCCTTTAACAGCTGAAGATATTGTAGCGACAAGAGTCAAAAGAACGCGTCCCAATTGTGGTCGACCGACTTGGTTGAACAACATTCAAACGATTGGGCTAGGTTGCTTCATTAAACTATGCTTTTAGAGTTGAGTTTTACTAGTTGCTATTTCATTTGCTGAATTGATATATGGCATCATCAGTTGGAGCAGCTGCATGACTGTGACAATATCTTAGGCTGTTCATGGCTACTCCTTTTAGCAGGAAAAAAAAACCAGCAGTCTAATTGGCAAATGTGCCTCCCCATACCATGACACTGGGGAGGAGAGGGTGCTTCATTGTTTGCCCAGTAAACATTTTGTTAAACCGTTGTTCAGAAGGTCTACTAACAAAGACCTTGCAAGAGTTTACCTGCTACAATGTGGATTCATCCAAACTGAGTTGTCCAGTTTACATATTTTTTGGCAAACGCCATTGGCTTCTCTTTCATGAGTGTTCAACGTGACTTTTTTCCTGGTTTGCAAGGTTTGAAACTAAAATCATCAACTAGCCTTCAACTAACTGTTTTCCAACTGACACATACTCTAGTTTCTTCAAGCTGCAACTTTATTTTCTTTGCATAACTAATACGGGCTGAGTTGCTGATTGTTTGATTGCTCTTTAATTTTTTGGGTGGTAGTTTTCCATGGCCTTCCTGGCTTTGGAGTTTGTAGCCTCCGCATATGATCTTTTTTTCTTAAACTTCACTACAGAACTATGGACTGCATTTTCACTACACTTTAAGACATTTGCTAACTTTGAGTTCTGAATATCTCTCCTGATCAAACAAGTTATTTGAGCTTGAACTACATCTGAAAGTGACTTTTTTCTGCCGATGTTGGAGCTTACATCTAAGCATAATCTTCCAAACATTCCGTTGAAACCAAGAATGTAAAGCTGCTAAACTGGTTATATTCAGATTAAGCTAACATGCAAGTGTAATGAAGCAATAGAGCATTCACATTAAATAATGTTATGGTGATTATTGCTACATTCAAAAAAAGTTTGAGTAAAAAAGCATGATTTAGGCAGGTGGTACTATTATTTTGGCCACAGCAGTGAATTGTAATTACATTTTATTAACTAAGTTGCCTTGGCCATTAGACAGCAAAGGGACCTTCGGTCTCTGGAGTCAAGTCAAGCTGTATTATTTTGGCCACAGGAGTAAATTGTAATTACATTTTATTCACCAAGTTGCCTTGGCCAAGAGACAGCGAAGGGACCTTTCAATCTTTGAGTCAAGCTCTGAGCTGCCACTTGCTCGCCTGTCTACCACACACGGCAAAGGCTTAAAAATGGCCCCTAAACTGCTGAACGTCAAGCAGGAAAGCTGTGAATACCAATTTTTAGAGTCTTTGGTTTGACCCAACCAGGAATCAAACGCAAGTTTGGTTTAAATTTTATAAGTGACTTGGCTAAGGGGGGAGTCTGAAGTTCCCTCTGGTTACGTTATGCCACTGACCAGAATGCTAATAAGTCTAGAATGATAACAGAAAACACAACAAGAGGCATTTACTGCTGTTATTCAAATTAAAATGACAAAATTAATTTTCATTAAGAAATCATTTGATCATAGGCCTACAATACAGTAATTCTGAATTAGGCCTACAGTACAGTAATTCTGAATTAGGCCTACTGTAATTGCATTATCTGCTTAGGCTTCATAGCAAATTTTGTAATTCTAGGTATCCGCTAAATTATGCAGCTGGGCAAGTCTACCAACAAATAATATCTAGCTCTTACTGTACAGGACTGCATAAACTGGAACAATATAAATGAATGTGAAATCGGCAGCCCAACTATGGTAACTGCTACGGTATCTTATTCTGACAAATAAATGACAATACTTTGCCATCAAATACATATGACGTATGGTTATATAACTAAGTTTAACATAGTTCTATTATTGAGCAAAAATAAAGCATTTTTAAACGAAAAAAATAACATTATGTTAAAAACTTTGTTTCTATTCTCACCACTTACCCATTTCTTTCGAATAAGGTCCAAAAAGAACTAAAATTGTTGTAGCGCCCCCAAGGAGCTTGATACAACTTTTTGTTATAATTTATTTTGAAAATTGTTGGGGTTATTGTACCCTGCAAACCGGTTGTTTGCTTGGTGGGAATAGAATTGCCGTTTGCGATTCCAAATACGCTATTATTTTTTTATTGACTTTGTCTAAACTGATCAATGTTCCCAGCAGGGTGTCGAACCGAACCTGAACCCGAACCGTAAACCCGAATGAACCGTTTCATTTTGGTGAATCCGAACCGAACCTGAACCAGCGAAATTTTACTTCAGTGAACCTGAACCAAACCGGAACCCTCAAAATTGTTCTCGAGTGAACCCAAACCGAACCTGAACCCCTAACAAAAGTAAGAATATATTTTTCCATATCCGGATGCCGCTGGCGCTGGTACACGCACAATAAGAGCAGTGGTGATCATCAACAGGATCAGCAATTTCTTTTTTTCTGGATTCAAAGCAGGAATGGAGTAAAAAATAAGAGACTCCGATTACCAGTTACCTAGGCTTCTCTCTGGCACTGGCACAACATCTGGTTTCGGCCTACCCGTAACGTTGAAGTATGTTGACCGTGGTTGAAAACAGCACTTGTCTAGTAGTCCAGTTGAAGAATGACCAGCACAGCTGCCATGATAACCGTTTTTCTGGAAGGATAAGAGCAGGCTAGACAGAGGAACAGGCCAAACAGAGTAAGCTACGGCAACCTACGGTATTAGACAGGTTACTTTGGTAGGTTGTTAATATTTCAGCATCTACTACCTTGTCATTTTTTAAACTTGCTGTTTTCAGGTGATTACAGTAGATAGTGCGCTTGTGTGAAAGTGTCAGCTACTTTTTAGTGATTGACTTTTATTTCTTCTTTGTAAAATGTTAAGCTTGTGGCTTAAAGTACTAGAAAGTATTAAAGAAGTTTCTCCAAGCGAATTGTTTGTTCAGTTGAGTTGGGAGGATAAGGCCAAGAGTAGATTAAGAAGACAACAATACTTTTCAATTGTGATACTGTACGAGACTTATGTGCGCAATGAGGTAGTATTGTGTGTGAATGTTTGGGTAGATGGGATAGTGGTTTTATGTTAATTTGCTGAACTGATTTTTTTTCTGGACGAAACGAGTAAGGAGAGTTAAATTTTAGGTCAATGAACCCGAACCGAACCTGAACCAGTAATATTTTACTTGAGTGAACCTGAACCAAACTTGAACCTCGAAAATGGTGCTCAAGTGAACCCCAACCAAACCTGAACCGCTAAAATATTTTGAGCAGGAGCAAACCTGAATCCGAACCGTTATTTGAAACGGTTCGACACCCTGGTTCCCAGTGAAAGAGCCATAAAAATATCATATTTTTGGAAAAAAACATCAAAATGTTGTTTTTTTTGGCAAATTTTTAACAAAAGCAGCTGCTTTTATTAACGGGCAGCGGCGCAAGCGAGTCTGCTGCTGTTGGGTAAAGTCCATCTACACATTACGTAGGCTTCAATTGGGCCCAAAAACAGGTGTTAAACAGGCTGAAAACCTTTTTTTGGATAGCACCTTTCTTCTACGGCTTTTTTTGAAGAGAATTACACGGAAACCTTTTTTTTGAGATCAACTCTTTTTCAGCTGTTTTTTCAAGAGGGATTTATTGTGTGTGTAGACCTTATTTGTGCCTAACCTCTTTTCCAGCCTCTTTTTTTGGGGACTTGCCCCTTTTTTTGCGTAATTTACGTCAAAGTTTTATTAAAAGATCAAATATCTCCAAAAACAATGTACATCAGAATTTTATCAAAAAGCATCAGACATCAGATCCGACAGATCGTAAGTCAAAAAGAAAAACAACAGATTAGATGTAATTACAAAGGGTCGCTGGGAACACTGAAACCGATTAGCGTTTGCGTGGATAAAGCGTCTGCTACTGAAACGGTAGACTCGAGCTTGATTCCCGATCGAGTCAAACCAAACGCTTTAAAACTTGGTGCTCATGGCTTTCCTGCTTGACGGTCAGCATTAAAAAGGATAGTGAGAAGGGTCCACCGTATGTGGTAGATTTAGACGAGTGGCAGCTTACCTTGAGGTCCTCACGCTTAGTACGCTGTCTTCTGGCCGAGGTAACTTGGTAAACAAAACGTAATTACTATTACTACTACAATACTACTACTCTACATACTGCAAATCTACAACATCAATGAAAAAAAACTGCTCTTGCAAATGTGCGTAGTTTTTGTGCGTTAAAATCAATCAATTAAAATTAAGTTTGTGTGAAAGTGGGGTTGGGCTGATCACGTTCATCAACAAAACTCTGCTTCCGCCGTCTCTGTGTGAGCTCTACTTCCGCTGTCCTCCTTTGCAACGGATAAGAAAAATACGTCTGTGATTGGACTAAAACTAACAGAAAAAAGACAAAAAAAAAAACACCATTTAATTAAAGCGGAAATGTGGAAGCGGCAATTTTTGAATGGCTTCCGCTTCCACCCTCAACGCTTCCGCTTTCACCGCTTCCGCTTCCACCACTTGATTTTCGTACAAACGATCAAATTTGATTGGTTATTTTTGGCCATTTCTCGAAATTTTTGTCAATTTGTAAGTTTTATTTTTTGACAAATTAGCCCTCCACCTCCTTGAATAAATTTTTGACTAAAATTTTTTTATTTTAAAATTTTTGGGCTAACATTTTTTCCCCATAAGTCAAGATGCAACAGCATTGTCATCATCATTTCAAAAACATCATATAGAACCAAACAGTAGCGTAGCCAGGCGGGGGCGGGGGGGGCTCGAGCCCCCCATTGGCTTGTGAAGTATACAAAATCGCACCATTTTGGTGGTTTTGGGGCCGATTTTTTGTGAAAAATTGAAAATAGCCCCCCATAGGAAAACAGCCCCCCCTCAAACGTTTGGATTTCCGATTTGGGCCGAAAAATCAGTCTCAAATTCGGTGAAGACCTTTTTTTTTTTGGAGACCACCTGATTTTGGGCTGAAAAAACGTTTGAATTTCCGACATCGGCCAAAAAATCAGTCTCAAATTTGGTGAAGACCTTTTTTTTTTGGAGACCACCTGATTTTGGGCGGAAAAAACGTTTGAATTTCCGACATCGGCCAAAAAATCAGTCTCAAATTTGGTGAAGACCTTTTTTTTTTTGGAGACCACCTGATTTTGGGCGGAAAAAACGTTTGAATTTCCGATATCGGCCAAAAAATCAGTCTCAAATTCGGTGAAGACCTTTTTTTTTTTTTTGGAGACCACCTGATTTTGGGCGGATAAAACCTTTGAATTTCCGAGCTTTCCGAGAAATTTCGTCTCAATTTTCGGGCAAACCGTATGAAACTGATTCAAGAACAATGAAAATTCGGGTCAAGGTCGTTTGCACACTTTTTACTCTTTCAAAATAGCCCCCCCCTTTTCCAAATCCTGGCTACGCGCCTGGAACCAAATTATATACCGGTAATTAGATTCTGTGGTTTGTCATTGCAAGGATCTGCGCACGGGCGTAGTCAGAAATGCGGATTTGGAGCGGCCCTAAAGCAAAAAGTCCAATCACATGGTCGTTATGTATCAGCTGCTGCGAATTTTTCCAAACGTTCACCCAGAAAATAATTTAAAATTATGAGCGATTATTAATTTGGGGTCTGGAGACGGATTTCCAAGCGCTCTAAAAAATAATTTATATTTTCAATTGCATCCGCGCTGTTAAGCGCAAATCTTTTGCTTGGCTGTAACCTGTACTAATTAGGTAGCCCTAGGGCAGAGCATCTACATTTGCAGAATTTTTTTTTAATAACTTGTTTACACATGCATATGGTTTGCTCCAAAATTTTGCTAGTAACCAGGCGCGTAGCTAAAAATTCGCAATGGGGGGGCCTGGTTTGGGGGTCTGGGAGTGGAGCCCCAGCGCTCGAAAACTTTATAAGTTTTTTTTTTTGCAAAAATAGCTTAATTTAGGACTATTTTGATAAAAAATAATGCTTTTAAAACGAGGCATCGAAATTGGCCGTGCAATCATGATTAAACTGGTTGCATAAATGGGCTATGTGAGAGTAGGGTGGAGTGAAAAAAAATTTGAAAAAAGTGTAGTTCTTAAATCCTGACAAATACCCTAAAAACCCCCCAAAAAATGTTTTTGGGCTGTTGCCACTTTAGGGGGGCTAGCAACACCCCCAAATCTGTTTTAGGGGGGCCAATTTACCCCAAAAGGCCATAACTTGAGAACCGCTTATCGTAGAGACTTCATCTATAGCTCAAAATTTGCGTAATTGCCATGTTTGTATCAGCTCTAAGAGAAAGTTTTAGTCTATTTTAATCACAGAAAAAGTTATGACCAAAAATGTGTTTTTTCTGCCATTTTGTTGAAAAATCATGTTAATAAGCTTGTGTTTATGCACTTATCTGCCCACATAGAATCTAGATTACCGCCATTATTACAAATGAGATTGAAATAGGACAGATACCAGTTAACGCTGATGTATATTTTACAACATGCTGTAGACTAAACTTAAGAGAAATGTGGAATATAAAATAGCTATTTAACCAGCAGAGAAACTCTTCACCCAAGCTTTTTGTCTGCATTTCTTATGAAGCAAGATGTAATAAGTTTTACAAACAGAAGCAGTTTGGTGTACCGAAATGCATTTCAAATAACGTTTATCTAATTACAACCACTTACATTTAACAACATAAACTTTACGCAATATTCAATAATATAATGACGTTTACCCAATACCCATGTAGGTATACAATATCAATTGAATCTAAAATGTAAACCCAGAGGCATAGTGATAAAGAATTTTCCCATTATAAAGCAAGATTCATTGCAATTTAAAATTTTATAATCCACACACAAGGGTTCTATTAATAAAAAAAAACACTAGTCCGAAAAGATACCACGCAAGTTTGTCTGTACTGTATACCTTCTCTAGTTTACACCATTCCATTGCCGCCCAGCCGCCCACAAACATTAAACATAAGTAAGCCCGCTTAAGTTTTCGATTATCCGCTACCTACACAAAATAAAAAATGTTAAAACTGCATTTTAGTATTGAATGTTTTTAGAAGTTTACGAGATTTAATCTTCTGCCGAATCATCCCATCTCTTCGTGCAAAGCCTTCAACTTGAGCTGATGCCTCTGTTACCAACTTTACATGGCGTTCCACAGACTGATTATGACATGGATGGTCAAGCTTCAATGGCCTTGCTCGGCATTGTTCAATTTCTGTATCCGTTAAGTGTTCAATTGCAGGAGGCTGATGTTGCCAGGAAGTCAAGTCCACCATCTTGTCAAACGAAGTGGCGGTTAGATTGATTACTGGCACATTAAATGGGCGTACCGACAGAGCTGAGGATGTATCACAGGTTACTTCTGAAGAATGCTCTTTATTAATACTCATAGCAAGGAGATTCGACGAATCAGCTGATGTTAATTCTCGACGAATTGAAAGAACTTTGTTCACTCCTAGCATTCTAATTTTCTCATCATCATCTCCTAACATTCCAACCAAAATATTTTCCTGGTGAGCAAAAAATCCGTTTCGTTGCACCACTTTTAATGCAGTTTCCCTAACGATTTCATTTGGAACATTAAGAATTCTTTGGACTAAATTGAACAAATTTTTAGAACCACGAGTTAGTTGACTATTTGACTTGATTTCAAACCAACTTGGGAAGTAGACTTGAAGACAAAACTGTGCTAAGATTTCTAAGTTAGAGGAGGGATTATCCATGGAAATGTAATACCTAAGAATGCGACAACCGAGGGTAAGCCATCGCGAATGAACTATGGGACCAACTTTCAAATATTGCAAGTCGCTGTCAACAACTCCTTCGATTACAGCAGAACATATCTTATACGCATAGTGCTGGTCAGCACTCAAATCTTCTATGACAGATACAGGCAACTTTACAAAATGTGGATTTGGGATTGATTTAAAATGAGCAGCAACAGGCCAGCTTGAAACTTCTCCATTTAGCGATTTTCCAATTGGACCTGAAAACGAGTCGGGGCTCTTAGTGGTACCATCAAGCATGGTAAAAACATGCCGCAATGGAAGTTCATTGGTATGTAACAAACACACCACCCATTGCAGTGGTTTGTTGAGCAGCTCTTCCAAACTTCGAATGCAGCCATTATATTTGCCAGTCATCGATGCAGTGCCATCTGTGCCAACTATGGCAAGCTTATTATGTAATTCCGTGTCAACAATGTTGTTGAAAATCTTCTGTGCAATCGTTTTTCCTTTGCCATCCTCGGTGGAAAAGTGTGTCAGATAGTATTCGCCAGGTTCTCCAATCAGTGTATAATGATCTTCAAGTTGTACCGATTTGTAATACTTGTCATTTGGTCCCTGGATGGTGACTTGCGTGGCATCCTTTCTGCCATCAAAGTAAATGGCATTCACTAGCTTAAAATTTTCTTGCTCCTTCTCCCTGATTTCAGTCCGACATCGCTCTCGTTCTCGTCGAAGCTTGCTGCGATCAATAACGTAGGTCTTGTCGTTTTCCGTTATGAAACCCAAATCCTGCATTACACTATTGGCAATCGCAGCAGCAGCTCTGTCTGATACTTGAAATCGTTCGCTCATTCTAGCAAGGTTGCTTCACTTCATTCGATTTTGACTAAATGACTCTGCATCCGGAACGAATTCGGAAGTAGTAGAAGACTGTGAATGCTCTGTTTGCACTGAGCTGCAATCTGAGACATAACCACTAGCTGACGTGGAAGGGGCGGCAGTTTCAGTAGAAGAACACGTCGGTTCTGTTGATTGAGGGTGGCGCCTTAAAAACATCTTGTCAGAAGAAGATAAAGGAACAACAGTATCCATACATTTGCCAACTCGTTCACTTTTTTGATCTTGGTAAAACGCATAATCTGCTTCTGCCATTCGTAAGCCATGCTGTTTCTCCAGATTTTTTCTCTGTTGATCATCAACACAAAAGACATCAAACAAACTATCAATTGTCTGCATAAATTCGGATTCTCTTTGCAAAAACGTATTTCCTCGTCTTGATTTTGTCCAACGGTCAAGTGAACTAAATGAAGCGACTAAGTTCTGAACTTTTTTTGATATTGTGTACTTATGAACCGGATACACATTGCACCAAATCCATCTGTCATGAATTTCTTCAGCTATGTCATTTGCTACGGTCTCAGTCCGAAAATTTTTTAAATGAAGAATTCGCTCTATCACTTGTCGTTTTGTAGGCAACACACCTGGAGGAAAGCTGTCGCGACTTGTAAATGTATGGCCACTATGTAATGTCTTCACTGTATTTGAACTTCTTCTTCGCATTCTTTAGAATTCAAGTCAATTATATACTACAACGTGATGGCTTAACTGAAAATATTTTAGCTAAATTCTGTAAAATAAATACAGTAAAAGTAAAAGTCATGTTAGAATTTATACAATAGACGATTTTATGCTAGGGCGCAAAATGTTTCAACTGATTTCTGTTTTTCTTTTCTCACAGATTTGGTTTTGCTAAGGAAACCAGTGGCTATCAAACCAGCTTCAACCTATTTGTAATAATGCCTGTAATCTAGATTCTATATGGGCAGATAAGTGCATAAACACAAGCTTATTGACATAATTTTTCGATAAAATGGCAGAAAAACCACATTTTTGGTCATAAGTTTTTCTGCGATCAAAACAGACTAAAACTTTCTCTTAGAGCTGATGTAAACATGGCAATTACGCAAATTTTGAGCTATAAATGAAGTCTCTACGATAAGCGGTTCTCAAGTTATGGCCTTTTGGGGTAAATTGGCCCCCCTAAAACAGATTTGGGGGTGTTGCTAGCCCCCCTAAAGTGGCAACAGCTCCAAACCAATTTTTTTCGGATTTTTAGAGTATTTGTCAGGATTTAAGAACTACACTTTTTTCGATTTCGAAAAAAAGTTCTTTTTCACTCCACCCTAATGTGAGAGGTGGCTTATGGTAAAATTGTAGTTCTATTGTTTGCATGCTGGTAAACCATAAGACCCTATAGTTCAACAAAACTTGCACGGAGTAATTTATTTCGTCTATATTTTATAAAAAAAATATTTGAGGGTGGCTAATGGAAAAATATTTGAGAGAAGTAAGCGGTAATTCACTAATACTGAATAGCCCCCTATTCCTGAGTTTATAATATATTAATTTTGTTGATGAAACCTATGTTCAGCATTTTCATACTAGCGATCAAATTTGATTGGTTATTTTGGCCATTTTTCAAAGTTTTTGTCGATTTGTAAGTTTTACTTTTTGACAAATTAGCCCTCCCCCCTCCTTGAATAAATGTTTCAAAAGATGTTTTAAATTACTTTTTGGTTCATTTCAGTGCAAAAAACAGTCTCAAAAGTGCTAAAAAAGTTGGTATTTTTCTTATTCTGCTTTTACGTCAACAGCCAAAGGACGGCCCTTCCCCCCTGGCTACGCTACTGCTAGCAACGTGTTTTTTTTAGGACAACGAAATATAAAAGCATTGCAAGACTTATGCGGGTATACGCAGTAGGCCTATACCATATGTGTAGTTATGCGGTGCCTCATAATATTGTATTTAATTGCAGAAAATCCGTTGGTGTTCTTTTTCCATCCAAAGGATTTCTTCTTTCTCAGAGTCCCAAGATTATTTTAGGGAACAAGGTAATTAATTTTTGAGATAGCGTGACGTATCTTGGTGTCAAAATTTCTGCAAATTTGTCAGATGTTGAAGATATTTTTTGTCAAGTGAGATCTATTTACTGTGCGGCGAACAAACTAAAGCCTAAATTTTTGAAGTGTTATTGTGTAGTGAAAAATATGTTGTTTTGCGGTTATTGTATGCTTTTTTATGCTTGCCATCTTTGGAATAACTTTCGTAAGTCGTCATACAATCGAATCAAAGTAACCTACAATGATGCCTATTGAAGTCTTCATAATTCACCCCGATTTGTTCGTGCTAATGAATTACAGGCATGGGCGTCGACAAGGGGGTGAGCAGGGGGGGCCATGGCTCCCCCCTGGATTTTCACTCTCTCTCTTGAACCTCCCAAATTTCAAAAATTCTTCTATTTGTAGTTGTTAATGCTGCCTCCATTCTTATTGGCCCCCGTGAATTTTTTTCTGCCGAAGCCCTTGATTACAGTTTCGTTTGGTATTACTACTTTTGAAGCTTTGCAACGAAAACACATGTTTTTATTATTTTGTCAGTCAATTACTACAATCTGAGAATTGCCTCATTGCGAATCTGATGAATTCTGATGCTTTTTACGATTCTGCGTATTTTAAATCATTCAAAGAGCGCTTGTATGCCGAATATAAGTGCCTTTTGAACTTAGAGAGTATTTTTTTGTGCGTGTTTCTTGTGTGTAATGTGTAAGTAGTTTTCATATGGACTGCCTTTAGTCTGAGATAAATGTTAATATTACTATTATCAGAATAATTCTTGTCGCAAACGGTACTTAACAATAATTAAGACAAGCATTATAACCAGAGGTGAAGTAAAGTATACAAGGCTCGAGGCCAAGGCCAAGGTCACAAAAAAAATTCGAGGCCAAGGACAGCCCTACCGAGGACAGACCCTCTCGAGACCAAGAACAGGAATGCTCGAGGCCAAGAACCAACGACACAACGCGGAAGTGATCTCCAAAAAAAATTAATAAATAAAAATAAAAAAGGTCTTCGCTTCAAAATTTCGTAAATTTTTCAGAAATTTCAAGCTTTCTCCAGGGAAAAAAATTTCAGCTAAATTTTTTTCGCAAGCTCTCTGGCATTCTTCAAGACGAAACAAAATTGGTCATTACCGCTTGGCCCGTTTTCAATAAGTCAAAAAATAGTGCTGTCCTTGAGCCGAGGACAGAGCATTTTCGAGGACTTACAGGCTTCGAGGCCAAGACCAAGGACTTGACCTTCGAGCAGGGGTGCCGAAACCCGGGGGGGATATATCCCACCCAAAAATTTTGACTGTATCCCCCCCAATAATTTGAGTATGGTCTTCATCTGCATCCCCTCCAATAAATTGACTCTGGTGTGCATCTGAGCGCAGGTCTCCACTTGAACTCGGAGAAAAAAGTGTTTAAATTTTTGGTGAAGACTTTTTTTTTTTGGTCTTCACCTGAGTTTGGGTAAAAAAAGTGTTCCATTTTTGGTGAAGACCTTTTTTTTGTTTTGGTCTTCACCTGAATTTGGGGAAAAAAGTGTTCCATTTTTGGTGAAGACCTTTTTTTTTGGGTCTTCACTTAATTTGCTTACCTGAAAAAAATGTGGTCGAGGTTTATCCCCCCCAATGTTGAAAATAGGGCAAACTTGGGGTAAAATTGCAAATTATCCCCCCAATGCTCAACAAATATTTGCATCCCTGCCTTCGAGGCCAAGGATGTCCTCGTGGACTCCACATCTGATTATGAAATCATATATAAAAGCCATACAATTTTTTAACTACGTTTGAGAGACGTTATGATGCTCTCCTCTGTTTACGTTTCAAGAATATATTATCGCAGAGAAAGAAATTGAAATGCTGAAACTGTAAACTTTGTTTTTGTTGGTGAATACTGAATATACTATGCCGTAGGAGTTTGGTCCCAGATTTTTGAAAAATGGGCAAATCCCTATTTAAAAACATTTTTAAGAAAGTCTTTAAATTTTAGGACTAAAATAAAGAATTTTTGAACACTTCTAATTTCAAAATGAGTTGGTTAGCTACATGGTTTATCTTTAAGTTGATAGGGTTGGGGGCTGCCGCGGATCTAAGTGAACCACAAGCCTTTAAAATGTTTCTTTGCAAATAATGATCGATGAAACATTCACTTTTTGCCGTATATTTCACAAAAATTGCGCCTCATTAAAGTTTTTGACGTTTGATTTAAGTGGCCCAAGTGGAAGGGGTACACTTTTACCGCTTCCGCATCTCTGCATTAAAGTAATTACTTTGTTTTTAGCAGGCTGTATCAAGGACCGAGCAGATACCAGTCGGGGGTCCCTGCAACCAGCGAAAGCGTTCTCAAATCATCTGGCATTGATTTGACTTTTCCTAGTTTTGCAATAATACGTGAAGAGGATCTTGTTTATTTTTTTTACCTTTCCTGAAATTTACTGAATACCTACCTTATTTTGGTCTTCATCTTGCTTTACCTCAAATTTAGCAACAATGCAAGTGAAGCAATGTACACCAAACTTGCCAGCGCAAAATGTTCGCACTGGTTTCTACTCTTAGAAGATTTGTTGGTCGACCAAGCTCAAGGTAAATTAATTGCATCGAGTATATTAAGCTCATCTACGAAAATTAACTGAAATCACTTGGATTTAGTTCTCAAGAGACAAAGTCAGTGGTAACTTTCCTTTCTCTCTTGGCCATTACCAAAATCCGTTCCACCACGTACCACGAATGAAGACGTCACATTTCCCACTACCGCCTTAATTGTCAAATTCTTCCAGTTTCTTCGGAGATAGTAGTGCAACACTTTTTGAACGTTGTGAGCTTTTCCGCCTTTGCTGCTTTAATCACAGTCTCTTGGTATTGTCATATCTACACAGGATTAGTCGTAAGAATTACTCGTCCTGCACCGTTGGACTGCAACCATCTTAAATGTCCAGCCACTGAGAGTCCACGCAAATCCATCTTCAGCTTTAAACTCTATTTTGACCTTTGGTCCCGACTTTACAGTGAGGCCCACTAACTCTGTTGGGTCTACGCGCAGTTCCTCCGCGCTTCCATCCCTCGGAAAGGGTCGGGTAGCACCACCACTGTAATGCGTCGCAGCTTACTCACGAACGTATTAACAACTCCCTAAAACTTCAAAAGACCAACTTTTCGTAAATCTGATTAAAACCCACAATCGACAACTGTGTTAATAAGCACATGAGGCTACTTTATTTAGCAAAAAAACAATGCTACCTCACAAAATATGAAGTCAGTTTAATTAAATTCTAATTAATTATATATGACAGTCCAAGGCAATCAGTATATGTGCCCAAGTACAAATTAAATTATTATTCAAAAGTGCAAGTCACGAAAATAAAAGAGCGGCAGCGCTAAAGCAAGCTTATTAATTACAGGGGTCAAAATTAACTATCTACTGGCCCGAAGCGATCTCAATATGACCATTGACCAAATATACTGTAGTGTAAATACGCACAAAATCAAAATGAAGTCAATCTTGACCTCATTTTTACGAGACTTGAAAGTTCTCTTGCGTTTCAATTCTCTGTATACTTTGCAAATAACCTAATTTCTACAGCTTTTGTTGAGATAGAGATAAAACACGATATTGGGTCTGGAGCTTTCACGTTTTCTATCGCTTCATCATCAATTGAAATGACTTCTGGTTACAGTTAGTAAATTATTTTGTAAAAAGCTGCATTAACATACTGTACGATCGCGACACTTGTGTTAATTGCTGCAAACAGCTGAACATAAATACCACAGCAAGTTTTCGATAAATACTATACTAAAGCTCTTTTTTGAATTGTTGTCTAAATTATGTTTCAACTGTTTTTCAACTTCATTCAATATTGCATTTTGTCACGATCGAAAACAGCTAGCAGACAATTTCAACTAGCCTCGGGCCAGCAGGCAAGTGTTAATTTCAAACCCTGACTGAGTAAGCTAGTTCAAATGTTTGGTACCATTACGAGCGAACAGTTTGCTTTAACATTGATGATTAGTGCTAATTGCGCAATAGTATTAGTTAATATGCGTAAAATAAAAAACAAGTTTCTAGCCGAAACACAATCACGATTTAGAAAAACAATACAAATCAAGCGAAATTTTTTTAAAATAAATTGATGTCGAATTTTGGGCAAAAACGACGAAACGTAGGTTATTTATTGTATTGTTAGTGCACACTTGGATTGTAGTATCCAGTTCCACTAAGTTAACAAAATTTATGTGCAAGCGTTCTCGTCACGAAACACCGCATTTTGACGCGCAAAACCAATGATATCGTGTTTTCCAAGAATGGTGCGGAACGGGTTTCGCCACTAATGCTTTGTTCTCTGATGGAAATCAAAAAGAAAATGGCTTTCGGATTTTCAATGCTAAGCCAAGGAATACAATTTTTTACACATTAATAAACTATTTGTCTAATCACTAAAGGGAAATTGGTTTTCGTTCACATGGTGCTACGACTTGAAATTTGCTGTTATTACCAATTTCTTCAAACAATTTAGACGAGGATACAGTATATTAAAATTTGTTGGGGTACAAATTTCGGGCAACAAGTGCCTACCTACACCCGTTTATTGTCTGTCCCGATTGAAAATGCATGTGATAAAACAAATTAAAATACATCTCATTCATATACCAAATTGCCAATTGCCCGTACACATTTCAAACGCAAGAATTTCATAGAAAAACGTATTTAACTTAATCAGCGGCGTTTAAGTCATAGAAAGCAGAGCTAAATAGCTCTTACGAAGTACTATAAGCCGATGCACCGTCTACGTCTTAAACCAAAGAAATTAAACATTAAACAATCTGTAGTAGCATAATGTATGCGTTGGGTGGCTTTTACCGATCACCCGTATTTACGCGCCGAAATAAGCGCGTCATTTGACTGCATGCATTTTGCCTTTTTTTGCATTTACATTGAAAAAGATATCACGCTTATTTCCGCTTGTAAATATGCGTGATCGGTAAAAGCTGCCTTAAACGTTATTAGAATGAAAAATACGCAAAATTAAGAACCAAGAAAAAATAATTATTTGCAAACAAAAAGCATAATAATGTAATAAGGCAAGCGAAAAAACAACACAATTTTGTTCAGATTAGTGGACAGACAGGGGCGTACAACTACATCAATATTGGGTTAGGGACAAAAATAAGAATTTGGAGTGAGAAGAGAATTTAGTTACAGAGCAGTTTTTCGAAGACTTTGCTTAACTCCCGCCTGATTGTACTTCACATTTCCCGGCGAAGGCTTTAGTTTTGACCCGAGATCGCGATGGATTTGACTGCTAGCCAGACTGGCGTCGGCTCTGGGTAAACGCTGATCCTGGTACCGTCGAGTGGGAACTTGGTAATGTGAGGTGGAGTTGTTGTTTTCATTTTCATCCTTTACCATGGCGGTCGGGGAGGAGGAGGAACGAAGGTGCTCCTTCCAACGGCCGCTCGATTGTGGTGAATGAGAGCCAGGCTTGACACCGAATCCAACTCCAACTGAATATGTGGGGGAGTCGGACAAAGAGCGCCCTGAAAGTTAACTTCTTAGTGGCTGAGTAAATAAAGTGTCTGCTACTGAAATGGTAAACCCGGGCTCGATTCCCAGTCAGATCAAAACAAATACAATAAAAATTGGTATTTGCAGCTTCCCTGCGTGGTAGAGACAGATGGCAACGTGACTCAAAGACCGAAAATCCCTTCACAGTCTCTTGGCCAAGGCAACTCGTTAGATAAAAATGCAATTACAAATTAATACATCATTTCACATTGGTTTGATTTATATGCAATTTCAATGCCAACTTCCAGTTTAATCACCTTAATCGACTTTAATCACCAAATCCAAGATCATTTCACGGTTATTTGTCTTCAGAACTTAGCAAAAAATGTCACAAATGCAAAATTCAGTAGCCTGTTGACAAAATCAAGCCAAATCAGGGCGCTATCGGTAAGAGCACGTACTTGTACGATTGTCTAATGTATCAAGCACCACGTCTGGAGTAGCTTTGTGGCCGTGCATGTCGAGTGCTTGCAGTTCACTGAGAGCGTTCTTCATTGTTTCATCAATATCTTGCTGTAAAAAAGAAGACAGCGTAAAGTAGTTATAATGGTATAATTGATTACATTTGGTAACATTGATTCCTTTTTTCCTTGTAAATTTGTCATCATAGGAAAGGTTTGTGTTCAAACTTGAATCAACCGAGGTATTTTAAACTGAAAATCAATCCAATTAACAAGAAACCAATATATATTCTGAGGTTCTGTTTTTCATCAAGTTGAAAACGGCAGAGCAGCAAAATGCAGCAAGTAGAACAGAAAAATATGCCAGTATGTTCTCACTATGCTATAATGTCCCACTGCAACCATTAATCAGGCGCACTATTCTCGTTGACCGCAAGTTGTTGAAAGATGGTTATGCACAGACAAACTTGAGGCAACAATTTGATGGCAAAGCAAAATCCTTACGTGAGAAGTTATTTGAAATTATTTCTTTTCGAATTTTCAAACCCTCTTCAAATCTGCATCCTCTATTTGCCAGAGCAGTGGTAAAGTACTACGTCAGAAACATCAAATCCAGGAAAAAATGGAAGGTAATTTCAACTTGTAATCAAATTACTGACTAATTTTGCAAAAATTGTAGCATTGAGCAAATCAGTATGATCAATCTCAGAATGATGAATTACGTCATTTCAATAATTGTAAATTGATGCAAAAGTATAAGCAAATCAAAAACATCAATTACAGAAAAATGAACGATATTTCATTAAAAAACAAAAAAACTAAAACAATTACTCAAATCAAAAACTTTAAGCAGGCTGAAAATTAATGAAAAATCACAATCTTTCCAGAAAGCTTATCTTAAGCATCAGAGTTGACTTGAGCAAAGAAGAATTTAAAAAAGTTTTTATTTTAAAGTGGTAATTTGAACTTCAAATTAATTGAGTTTAGCCTTTAGCGAAAGAGTTTGGTTTTAATCATATCACAGATGGAGTGATGATTATTCCAACTGAACCCGAAGTCCGATTAAGTCTGGCTACTGGCTGTATTAAGAATTGATCTAACATCGCTACTAGCAACATGACAAAAAAGTTTTTTGAACTTGCTGATAAAAGTAATAATACTTTTTATCAACGAACCACAAAACACACATCGAAATTAAAAAAGCACGCAAATGAAAAGTAAATAAATTAATTGTATTTCAAGCATTTTTCACAATGACTAAACACAAAACAATTACTAATAAATCATTTTTTCAAAACTAAAAGTTTGTTCCACTTCATATCTTACTTTGCGGGATTTTTGACTGACATACGCTAAGGGTGGTAGCTTGTCGCTTCTCAACTTTAAAAAATTAATTAGATTATTTATTTTTCACTTAAAACTATTCACGCACTTTTAAATTCAGTTGTTCGGACATCACATATTATACACTAATCAATCACCATATTGCAGAGATGCAGGTCAAGAAATTAAAAGCAGATTTCTACATTTGGCTTAAAATCTAGACTATGAGTCTAAAACCACGGCTAATCAAAACTTTGGCAGTTATTATTATACCGTACAAACGTGTAGTTGTATCAAGCGTACGCCGAAGCGGAAAAAATTCGCTGGTAGCAGCTTCGAACTCATTAATAATGATAGGATGGGATTGTGGGCGCCATAGTTGCTTGACATGAAGTTAAAGTTTCACTTAGGGTGGTAAATAAAGGGAGGAGAGTGAAGAATGAGGTTTTTAATAGAACTTTTTACAACAGAAATTGACTTTACCTGCAGCGTATCTGAATCCATTCCTCCGCCTTTCGACGTTCTTCTCAAGTTAGCAATCCGTTCCTGCACGAGAGAGCGGCCAGAGGCTGGAAAAATGTCATCCTCTTCTCCTTCGATCAATGCAGATTCATCACTCTTCAATCTTACATAATGTGTACTCTTCACAGCAGCATCACTTGTCCTAGCTAAACCTAAAAACAAATATTTTGATGCTGAATCGCAAATAAAAGCTTAGTGCACTGCAGAGTGAATTTCTTTTAATATATGCAACCTAAATATGCAGGAGTGCAGTAGCTCTGAGAATACGCGGTTTTGCAATAGAGCTTTAAAGTGTTGTCTTGGTTTTACAAAAAAACAGGATTTATTAGAAATTCTACAAATCAAATATCTTTGGAAAACTTTCTCAACAACACTGCCCTTTCTTCACACTGACACTTGCGTAATCCACTACGTACAACAGTGGAAGTAATTTGAATCAAAATCGTTTAGAATTTTCAGCATCAATCATTGCTTGGTTCAACTACACTACATTGTGTCAAGGGTGAAGTCAACGTCCATACGAAATCCGACCAACTCCGGTGACGGAGAACAACCCGGGTGGAACTGTAATTCAGTGCTCGGCAACCACCGGTCTGCGGACCGGTGCCGGTCTGTGGAGAGTTCGTTACCGGGCCGTACACTTATCCAGGTTAAAAATTTTGAAATAAATTTGTAGCGTAAAATGCAATTGCGTTCGGACATTTTATGCAAAAAAGATTTGATTATACAAGTTTAACATCTTGTTAAGAAATAATTTCAGTTTAGAGGAAGTAGTACAATAATTTTTCGAAATAATTTCAGTTTACAGAAACATTTGCGTTTATTTTTAAAAGCCGGTCCGCGAAAAATTTGCAGTTTTTGACCGGTCCTCAGTATCAAAAAGGTTGCCGACCCCTGCTGTCATTGATATGTCAATTTGAGCATGAAAAATCAAAATCTACAAGTTTGCCCCATTTTCTCATTCAAGCCAAAAATTAGGGCGTTTAAAATCTGATAAAAAGGGAAATATATTGGCGAAATCTCATAATTTGCAACAACTTAACTTTAAGATGTCAGAAGACAAACTATTGTTGTGTGAAAGCCTATATCAAATCGAATTTACAGTATACTTTCCTTCTGTCGGAACGCACTTAACAAATAGTGTCCAAAAAGCCTGTGTGTGAATTACTTCGTCACTTCCAATTTCCATCCTGTACCATAAGCTTACCTTGCTTGGCAGCCTTGTTCGCTATCCCAGCCATTGCTTTCTGTTGTCGAAAATACTCATTCGCACTGCTGTACCGGTCCAGCGACATTGTTTTTTTCGGGAGTTTCGAACCATCGTTTTGACGAGAAGCATCTGCGCTCATTCGTCTGTAAAACAACGAGCTATCATCATCTCTTAAGGCATTTGTTAATACCAAAGCAGGTGCTGGACGTCGACTAAGTTTTTGATTGTGGGTTACCAGTATTTTGTTTTCTGCTAGCCCTGCTGAAAAGCTTTGGAATTAAGCGAAACAAGAGTTCACGGGAGTACTTTGGGAAAAAAGGTCCAAGTCAAAAACGTCTTACTGATTTGCCTGTTGGGTTTAAATTTGCCTAGTTCAATAAGCAGTAGGTTGAGAGGCCTGCTGGTTGCGCTGAATAGCGGGTTGTTGAGGAGCTAGATTTCTGGTACCCTACATTTCCGTTTGTCGGATTATCTTTGGGAGTCGCCGAGTGCTTATCGCTAATCTTTAAAAAAGGGCAAATCACAATAAATTTGAAGGTTTGGTAGCTTACCCCTTACCAACGTTTGATGTGAGTGAGGAGGAAAGCCGGTTGGTCTACGCTACTCGAACTAGTGCTTAGAACATAAAGTCAAAAACTATAACAATTTCTACGTATAGTATGCTAATTATTCATACTATTTTTGTACCAAAACGATTTTAGTTGGTTTTTTTCATTACGCTTTTAGATTTTAACTAACTGCAAGCCAAAATCCGGCACGCATTTGAATTTCATTTATAAACAATCAAAGGTGGAAAGATAAACTTAACCAGGGTACAACAACCGAAAAAAAAATCGTGATAAAACACGGACGTAAGAACAAGATCAAGCTACGCTAAAATGTCCATAGCCATCATTCGATAACGGTTTGAATACGTAGAAAGTTGGGTCCGCTTATTTCCTTGTAGCACATATACCTGTTGCTTGTTGACTGAACCACAGCCGGCAGAACTCCTTGGGGTGAGTGTGGCGGAGCACTGCTGCTGTCCAAACTCACTTCCGACTCAGTTTGACTGGAAATTAAGTCGGAGGCACCATCGCTTCTGTAAATTGCAGTTTTTCGTTATAAAACCAAAATTGAAAAGAAGTTTATCATTTTCTTTTAATTTTAGTGACGTCCTGATGAGATCACCAAGTGTGGGTTAGCGAAATATTAAATTTTTGCATCAAGTTATAATATGCAATGAAAAACTATTGTAAAATCTGCTCTCAAAATTTGCGTGAAAACCTTTCTGAAGCAGTCCGAATGGATTAATTTCGCTCAAATCGTAACAGAATCACTAAATATTTCATTAAATTTCTTGCGATTTAAACTGACCGAAAGGATTACTACTCAAATCAACGACAAATTCAAAGATTTAACAAAACTCAGACCGTTTTTAACCAGCTAGGCTATCGTATATATTTTAGCAAATATTCCTTTAAAGTACTACAGTATAAGGAAGTCACTATTTTATCGAAATAATTTACGTTAAAGAGAATAAAACGAAAATGAAATAGATTCATCAGCAGATTTTCCATTTACCTTTTTAAGGATTAAGATTGGGTTAGGGGTTAGTTATAGATTATGGATTTCAGTTAAGTTATATTTGGGTCAAAACTAATAAATAAAAAAACAAGACAAAAGTTTCCAGGGAAATAGCCTCTTCTGCGTGAAAACGCATCTAATAGAATGCAACGAAAAAAAAACTTTCACAAGTTACTCTCATGAACAGATAACAACTGTGAACGAATAACGCACTAGGATAAAGACTATTGAGTAATTTCATCGATCTAAGCACCGTCAATGATCCATTTCCTCATCGTACATAACAATAGTTTTCAAATCGATGCAGCTTATAAATTTTGCCAGTTTGCAAAAATCTCTCAACGCTGCAAAAATATTTCGTGTGCCTACAGATTTGCGCAATTCTCAACATAATACGCCTTGTAAAAGGCTTTAGCGCGTTCAAGATTGAAAATCACTCCTTGGTAAAATTTTCTTGTCTTAACCAAAATACACAAGTCACAACCATCTTGGTTTTCTGGAACAGTTATTTTGAATTTGAAAAAATATCAAGCCTACACATTATGCAATGAGCTTAAATTCAAACCATCTAAGTCCAAGTCTAAAAATCTTGTGAAAACTCTTTCTGAAACGAAAATAACCGTGAAGCTTTTTTTTTGTTTTGCAAACAAATTTGCAGCTAAAAGATCAAAGATTTAGTATCGAGCTATGTAACACTTCAATAAAACATTACTTCTTCCCATCAAGCTCATTCTGAACAAAGACCAAATGTAAGGCTATAGCTGCAATCATGCAAAGTAAACATAAAAAAGCTGTCCAAATTATTGATTCGCAAATCGTATTAATGGGCTATATTGTGCATCTTTAGAAGTGACAAAATGGAGGAAACACCTTGCCAGGTTGGGCTGCTTTAGCTTGACTATGCGTGACATTTAACAAAAGCATGCTGCGGTTTTAAACGGGTAGCTGCAATGACCAACAACTGCAAACAATATCAAAAAAGGCTTTGGTCAAAAATCCAACGCGACAGCTCACGTTTCCCTCTATTATTAATTCTATCGTAACCAGTGACCCAACTACGTGCCATGTGTGAACTTTCAACCAATACACGGCTAGTAACATTTTCGATAACTTTGATCGAATAGCAAATTTGCAATCGTCAACACTAACCGAACCAAGTCAACTGACCGCCAACAATACAGTTAGGGCTAGTTGGCGGTCAGCTGTCGTTGCAGAAGTATTGTTACTTACTCAAAAACCTACTTCAAATAAAAGTAGACGTAGGGCGAAGTATTTCCACTTAAGTAAAAGGAGGAAAGTAGTCAAAATTAATTCTACTACAAGTAATGAAAGTAGAAAGTAGTTTCGAATTTAACATGTTTCCTTATTTGTCGAGGGTTTGCTGTTGTGATACTATTTTGGCTTGGAGTTAGTGTTAGAGTATTGGTAGCAGTAAAGTTTTGATTAGGATTAACCCTATCTCTGAAACTAACCCTAACCATCCCAAGCCTAAATTTAACCTACTTTGGTGTTCGGCCTGTGACGTCAGATGTGATTGTAACCGGTGAAAAATGTGCTAAAGAATACTTTCGATACGCACAGGTCTTCGATAAGCAGACTTGCCAGATAAAACGAAAAAAAATCATTTTACGTGATATTGTGGTAAAATCCTCAACTAAACTTGGCTTAGGTATCTGCTTCTACAGTCCAGTAGTTTTACTCCAAAAAAATATTACTTGAAGTAAAGTAGAAGCAGCAGAAAAAAAAAGTACTTAAAACGAGGACTAAACGCAAAATCAATGGGGGTACATATAAGTTAGACCAATCGCATAAGACTAGATTGGCGACGACTCCATCCTTCTTGACCTAGCCGTTCCAAAGATATTATACTTCAAACACGACGTAGGGGCATCTAATGTTATAATTTTTATTGGCAGCCCTCACTTTGATAGCCTTAGGGACGCCATTCCAGTTCTAACCTAAAGCAATGCCGCTATTAGGCTACTAAACTGAGTCGTTTCGCTGCGCACTAATCAGTTTGATCTTGTCAGCAGAAGAGATCCGAGCTGGTGAAAACAGTAAACTGTTTGGTAGCTTAGCGATCTCAGTAAAAATCAAGCTGTCAGATTTTCAGTCAAAATTATAGCCTAGCAATAAGGCTTTTATTACTAGGCTACAAAGTACAAGCTCATACCTGATAATACGACTACCAGTACCTGAGTAGGCTTATTGTATTTGCTTACAGTACTTTGTGACCCTTGAATTAACTTTTCCAACTAAGTTGCAAACTACAGCCAACTACTCTACTAGCCTTACTTTTGCTTGTTCTTAGACGCTTGTTACCTAGGCTACCGTATAATCTTAACTCTTTTTTCCAGCTCGGATCTGTTTTGCTGACTAGATCAAACTCATTAGTGCAAAGGAAACAACTCGATACAGTACCCTAATAGCGGCGTCGCTTTAGGTTAGACCTGGGATGACGTCCCTAAGGCTATCAAAGTGAGGGCTGCCAATAAAAATTATAACATTAGATGGCCCTACGTCGTGTTTGAAGTAGAATATCTCTGGAAGGGCTGGGTCAAGAAGGATGGAGTCAACGCCAATCTAGTCTTATGCGATTGGCCTAACTTTAGATACCCCCATTGATTTTGCGTTTAGTCCTCGTTTAAGTAAGTAGCTCGTTAATGCAACTACTACGTAAGTAGAACTACTTCGTTTCTGACCACCTCTTGTCGTGGACCCACACTTAATAGTAATAGAATTTCTGGTCCAAATCGCACGGTAGGATAACTCTACTAACTCGGTCTTTGTTAAATCGTAAAATTTCAGTGTTGTATGAATCCACAGCTTTCAACAAAAATATGTTTGCAAATTTAGTCGCTTCGTGAACCGCAGAAATTAATTACACCCAAACATTTGTTGTTGCAAAACTGAATGCAATATTTCTAACACATCAAGCAAAAACAAGTTGTTATATCTCAAGGTGAACCTGCCTCAGATCGACAAAAAGAATAAAATCATCACGAAATTTCAGTGCCGAACTAATGTGACCATTTATGAAGGAACACTGAGAATCGAACTCAGATCGAAGAAGCACCAGATAACGATTTTGTGGATATGATTCATAGACGGTGGATTAATCATCGCTTCCACAAAATCAGTCAAACATTTAAAAATCAATATGTCAAAAACCAATGCCAAAATCGACCTCAGTCCCAAAGGACCACCGAGAGCACCATATTCAACTATAAAATAGAAAGAATGAAAAAATAATTTAGGACCGGGGTCAATTTTGGCATCGGTTTTCGATATATTGATTTTAAAATGTTCGACTGATTTTGTGGAAGCGATAACAATGCCAAACTGATGTTCGATTTCGCAAAATTGTAATTACCTCTTTATTTATCAGATTACATTGGCCAGGAGACAGCAACGGTGCCTTGCGTTTATCCAGTCAAGCTACCGCGTGTTCCCTGTTTGCCAACATGGTGGAGATCATATTTGCTATAACCGAGCTCAAGTACATTCTAACTCACATGCAATCTTGTACGATGATGTAGGTGTTAGGTATTAATCCTTCCCGGCCTTTGAAACTTCCCTCCCACCAATCATCGCTAACTTGTCGATATAAGCACAGAGTATCGCCTTTCGAGAACGACAGCTCCCTGTCAGATCTTCCTGAATAGTCGTACTTTGCGATGGCTTCATACAGTTGTTCGGATTCTAATAATATTTAATTTTTGATAACAACTGTGTAACGGTTTAAATATACAAGTTCACGGTTTAATCACACTTCAAATCGAACATTCAAAAGAAAAAAATACGAAGTTATGTGCAAATTTTTGCTTGCAACATCATTTTCAATGCTTTACGGTTCTTGGCGAATTTTTTTTTTAGTTGCTGCACTGACTGTCTTTCATGAACGAACTAAAGCAAAAAGGTAGTCTCTCAGCTGAAATATTTATGAATAACTGTTTTGAATAAATGCGCTCTATTAATATGTTGCATAATGCATATGCTGTGGTTAACATTACCAAAAGCTTTTTTAAGGTCTACAAAGATTTGAAAAAAGATAAAATGCTATTTTGCATCACAACAACGAAAAAATTGCTGCAAAATTCACCATCGTCATCACTGGAGTCTGATTGCATCCCAGCATCAACTTGGTCAATTTGATCTGCGTCATCGAGGGCAGCTGGAGCATCTTCCTCCACAAACTCCTCCGAAGCCATCATCTTCTCATACACTGGACCATCCATGTCAGCAGGGAATATATGCTCGTGGTTTAGAACAATAGTCTAGAGGAAAAACAAAAATTAGCAATAAACAAGCCTGAAAAATTAGGTAATTTTTTTATAACTATTGAAAAAAGGGCTCACGTTGCGCTTTATTAAACGTAAAGTTTTGCAGCCTTGGATCGATTCTTGATTTGCTAGAAAAAGGGAGACAGAAAGCATTTCTAACAGTCACAACACATATGGCCATTTGCAATAATAAACAACTGGCTAAGGTTTAAGGAACCACGACAATTGACAGAGACTTTTAAGCATTTCCTCAATGAGAATATCAAATGCAAGCAATATTAAGTGTTTTTGAGAGACGCTGAAGACAAACAACCCGAAACAGCACCGTCAAATGCTCGGTGAACTTATGATTTGAATACGAAAAATTCACTTGGCTACAAGTTTACTTACCGCCGACGGCAATCCCTCAACGCGAGGTAACTAAACGAGAAATAGGGAAATACCTTAATGATTTCGTTGACATTGGCTTGTGTGGAGACCTGGTCGTAACCATCAGGGACGGGAAGTAGAGTCGGACCGAAGCACACAGCGATATTGTAAGCATCCATCATGTTCTCATCGCTGTTTTGCGAAAGACTGAAACGACAAAAAACTCTATTTTAGATGGTAGTTACACAAATGGGCATTTAGCAAATAAGGTCCTGTACCATTCATTTTAAAATCTCGATTATTCGTTTCACAAAGCATGTCACTGTAGAAGAGAAAAGTAAGCAAGTGATCAAGAAAAAACAAATAAAAAACAGTTAAATAAGCAAAAGCTTTTTTTAAAGAATTTACTAAACAAAATGCAATAACACTACAAGTTCAAGTTAGTTCACTTCAATGAGCTGCGGTTCTCATTACAGTTGCAACTTTTTAATATTAGTGACATAACATACGTAAGTGATGACACGGCCGATCAATATAGAAGGTAACATTAAACAAACCGAATCTAAGAATGTCATGTCAAGCCTGCAATGAAGCTTTTCCTGCTCCCTTTCGTTATCGCTGCAACTACTAAACCTTTCCCTCTTTCAGTTTTGAAGATTTTACTTTACTTTTGAAACTACATTAATAGGATGTGGGCGGACTACTTGGCATCCACACAATTTTTCCGGTGTCCCATTCCCCTCAAAAAGGGTCAGAATGTAGCACCAAGCAACCAATGCTAAAGAAACTACCTTGAACACAAGATACTGTATCTCTTCATCGCCCTATTTTCCAGCTTCGGTCAAATTTGTCCAAAACGACAAAAAACATGATGTCAGGGACATTGCGAAATAACCGCAGCTCGTAGCGTCATGAAATACTACACTATGATAAAATCAACAAGCCGGGGGTTAGCAACATATTAATCACTACCTTACATCGACCTGTTTTTTATTTTCAAATTTATCGCATTGATTTGTATGCTCCATGCCAAAAAAATTATCCTACACCTCTAAAGATAAGAAAACTAAATTGTTTTCCTCCTGGTTTCTAAAGGCTTGGAGTAATACGCAGTCAATGACAAACGATTATGCGACTAAATCGAACTCAAAACCAGACTTAAGTCAAATAGTTCGGCTTCTATTTCGCAGCAAGAACGGAAGTAAATTAAACTTACTGATTTAAAAAAGCGAATAAATATCTCATAACAACAAGCACCGATTCGGGGATGTTTAGCAGAACCTTTCGAATTCGAGAAGTTTTTTCTTCTAAGTTCGGAATATCTGAAGAATAAAGGTGAAATAAATCGAAATTAAATCACTGTCTTAAAAGGCAAATTTACACCAGACGCAACGCGAAATCTGCACTTTCGCAAATGATCAATTCCAAGGCATGAGAAGATACGCGTAACATTGGTAACGTGCAGTTTACGCGCAGAGTCGGGAAAAGCACTTTCAGTTAAAATAATACTTCTAATCGCATAGCATTTACTGTCGAATTTCAACATTATTTCGATTAAACCCTAGTGAGAGGAGCCTATGTTCTACATCGCAGTTTTGAGAACATTAAGTTTAATCTTTGAAATTTAATCAATGCCTCACTGAAATTTGTGTTCTTTTTTGCATTTAAGAAAACAAGCAAGAGCGTGTAACTAATAGATTTACACTTTATATCACCAAAATACCTACTAAGAACAATATTCTTTTTTTTATGGTTACTTTGGGATTACCGTTTAATGTGGCACCTCCAAAGTATACGTGAAATAGCGACTATTATGTTTACAATTAGTCAAAAATCAATAAGTTAAGCGGTTAAAGGATTACGATTAAATAGAACCAGTAAAACATAAAAGTCAATAGTAGTGTCCTACCTGCGATAATCACGTAACTTGCAAAAAGGTTCAACGAAAATAAAACTTAGCTGTATGAAAACTTTTGATGTAGGTGTTTTTTTCTACAGCAAATTTTTAATCTTGTCGAATCGTGTCACAGATTAAATTGTGGCAAGCGGGGCAACACCGTAACTAAAACAATGAGCTGTGTCCTATTTTGGAACAATCAATGTCATATTAAACTTACTAAATACACAACATTTAATCAATACATAGAAAAATGAATTAGAAAACGCGGTTATGATGCTTTCAAAGTTTACTTTTTAGAATGTATGGACCTTTAAATTGAGCAGTTTTTGGAAATACGCATTAAAGTTTTTGTTTCATACGTTTTTAGACTTAAATTACATTCAAGTGACTGCGCAGACCAAAAATTGACTCGCAAGAAATTTTCATCAACTGTTTATAGTGTGTATTCCAATGTGTCCAAATTTCAACTTTCCATGTTCAGTTGTTTGTATAAGTTTTTAATGAAAAAAAGAAAATTTTTAGTAAAAATATGCCACTATGTACCAGGCGCGCAACCAGGATCTTGCTAAGAGCCGGGGGGATCAATCTAAAAATTAAAATAGTATTGTTCGAAAAGTGTCTTATTTAAGTGGCGAGGTGAGCAAACTGTTGCAACTGAGCGATTAACAGCCGGTGGACGATTTTTGTAAATATTGGAAAAAATAGCCAATATAACCCCATTTGGATCACATTTCGAACGTTTTTAGAGCTATTTGAAAGAACAAAATCGCTAAAATCGGAATTTAAAGGCAAGAATTAAATTGCCCAGCTTCTTAAGCCCATCCTAACTTACAGCCAAAGTCTAAAACATGTTTAAACGCTTGTATTTTAGGGGTTAAATTTCCTAGGTGATTTGACTAAGGGGGAAGCCCCATTCTGGTTGTGCACTGGTATGCACTCGCGTGAATTTCAAGTAAGCAGAGGATGTCCTAAGAGGTGTTTTGAAGTTTTTTTCTGCACAGTTGCGACTTGTTTGCATACTGTGATAAGATCAACACTGAAACATTGTTAGCATTCGATTTTTAAGATTGAGAGCTAGCTTTGGACAGTGTACTTTGTAACAGCAACACTAAAATATGCAGCTAGTTCATTGCAATAAGTTTCAAGTTGTGCATAGTGCTATATTTGACAAAGAGAATTTAAGCTGCGTAGCGTTCGACGCTAATTTAGCCATTAGTCAAGCTTTCATTCTACTATAGTACATGAGTCGTTCAGATTTAAAGTATTACAACCCAAACAGCTTGGATGAAATTAAGCTTTTGGGTCGTGGAAGTTTCGCAATTACTAAGCTGTACTTTCACAGGGAAAGTAAGGAGTATTTTGCAGGAAAAACTTTTTCAACATGTGGAAACACAAGAGTGGTAAATCAACAAAGAGAAGAAGCTAAGAAAGAAGCCAGCACTCTTTTTCGGATCAATCATGAAAACATAGTACGTATGATGGGTATCACATCGTTGGATGATACTTGCTTCACAATAATCTTGGAGTATGCGCCTTACGGAGACCTAGACAGTTTTTTGATGCTGCATTTGGACATTCCAATACCCTGGAAAATCCGAGCAAAATTTTTTACTGAACTTGCAAGAGCACTGGATTATCTTCACAGTAAATTATATATTCATGGAGATTTAAAGCCAGAAAATGTATTACTAGGTCAGAATCTCAAAATAAAATTAGCCGACTTTGGTGCAGCTACAATCGCAAGACTGACTACTGCTGGAAGTAATACTTGTTTTACTATTGACGGAGGAAATACGCAGCACACACCATTATATACTGCGCCTGAATATTTAAAATGTCCGACTAAGCAAAGAAGCCGAAGCATGGATGTTTACAGTTATGGCATGATTGGCTATGAAATCGTAACCAGAAGAAGGATATTTGACGGGTGTCAAGTCTCTCCCAAATTACTGTTGCATTTGATAATGCAAAACGGACAAAAACCGGACAAAAACTGGATTAATGAAGTTGCCCTTGGTTTAGACGACGGCAAAGACAAGGAGATTCTCAGAGTGTTAGAAGAGGTTGTTTGTGGTTGCTGGGAAACGAAGCCCGAAAAACGGCCAAAAATATCTGAGGTCAAAAACCAGTTTGATTCATTGAAGCTATTCAAGAAAAGTTGTGACGCAGAAACTCAAGCAACAGCCAGGTCAATCATTCAGCAAAGAAACTTACGAATTGTAGAGGACCAACCTAAAACCGATAAATGGACAATCATTCAGCAAAGGAACTTACTAATTGCAGAGGACCAACCTAAAACCGATAAATGGTCAAAAATGCCCATTATTTTATTAGCTGCTTTGTTTTTTCTTGTGATTGCATTGCAACCCGTTTCTGCAATTATTCATTTCACTTTTTGGCAAGTCATAGTACGACTATTAGGTTTTCTTTTTTAGAAAAAGTCGAAAACTTATGACCACTGGCGTCGATTTCGGGGAGGCGAGAAGGCGACGCCCCCTCGGGTGTGACACTGAAGGGGGCGACATATGTCTGGCACCCTCGGTTTTTCGGCAAGTAATTCCCACTAGGCAACAAGAAATTCAAAATTCCGGACTGAGATAGAACCAGAATGCGGCGAAGGTCTTTTTGTTTTCGAATTCACCTGAATTTGGGGGCAAAATACAGAAATTCCGAGCTGAAATAGACCCAGCTTGCGGCGGAAACGTTTTTTTGGGAGGGTGGGGGGCTAGGGGGAAAATTTTTAGACTGAAATAAAACTGTTTAGTTTAACCAAACCTTGCAAAAATATTTCGTCCCCTCGGAATTTGCTTAATCAATAAAAAATCGACGCCTATGCTTATTACTGTTCAAAACTAATGTACATCAAAACTAATGATTGCGGAGGAATATGCTATAGCTCTCTACATTTGCAAAAATTGCAATAAAAAAAGGAATCCAATTGCAATTACCCTTACTGCAGAGTGCGGTTTTCTTCAGGATGTAGCATGCAATCTCCTTACTGTAGCATGCAATTCTCCTTTGATGTAGCATGAAACCGAGCTTAATAAAAATTATTTGGATAAAATTCATGATGGCCAACAACAAGCCAGTTACATCGCATTGCAGACAAATCAGACATAAAACGCAGTGGTGTCGCTAGGAGGGGCGGCCCGCCTCGGGTGTCACCATTTTATGATGTGAAACCAATTTTCACAATTTTCGGCCGAAAACTCCACTAATTTTCGATGAAGACCGTTTTTTTTTTTGGTCTTCATCCGCATTTCGAACAAAATTTTCACCTAAGTCGGTGGTCACGACTGCGGAAGCGTCATGTGATAAAGGGTGGCACCACGAAATCCTGCTCTGGGTGTCATCACGAAATCCCGCCCCCGGGTGTCACCATCCTTAGCGACGCCACTGAGAAAACGTTACCGAAGAGTTCCGTCTGAACAGCTACTAAAAATGAAGTAAGTTTGTGGAAATTTTTATATAATTTGCGATTTTCCCTTATATACTATTAATATTTCTTTACAAACATACATTTACGAGTTTTGTTGTGTGTATTAGTATAAACTTGTGAAATATAACTTGGTAAATTTTATACTTTGTGGATGGTTTAGCGAACAATAATAGTACAAGTATAGGTAAATTTAACTCGATTCAAGTTTTTCGGACTTCGTTAATCCGGACTTTGGTTTATACTGACAGTGGATAAAATTAAAGAAAAAAGTTTTTCTACCTCAGATCAATAGAAATTAAAGAAAAAAGTACCGTAAAAGAAACTATTTTTCGCAAGAATCAAAGCGCTGTTCTCAGATTTGCGGCATTTGAGCAATCAAAACCATTTTTGCTGCAAAAAAAGTTGCCCCTTGTGAATTCAAATGCCCTACTGAAGAATGCCGTTGGTTTCGAGCCTGAGCACGACACGATGCAAGCTCCGACTTTATAACAGCATGCGCTACGATTACACAATAAAATGCATCATAGTATATACTGCGGCATTCTAGGCGTCAAAAAATTTAGTATTCAAAAAACCAGTTCAGCAATTTATTTTTAAGTCTGATTCGTAAAACTTTGAAAATTCAGCGAGTTTGCTAAAGCTCGATCGATATTTAGCTTCAACTCGTTGTAGCTAAATTATTGCTTAATGCATGAAAACCGTGTTAAGAAAGCAGAGCTCTGTCAAAAGCTTTGTTAACTCAAATAGATATACCTCATATACTTTTATATGCGCTAAAATGCTCAACATTGCAAAAAGTATTCTCCATAACTTGCCTGCATGTAACATTGTAACCATAATGAACATGAAAATCTCCATTTTTTGATTATCAGCATAATCATTAATCAAAGCTCTTATTACAACCTAATCTTGTTCAATGAAATCACTTTCCTTTAACAAATATATCAAGAAAATAAATTTAGGCTCCTCTTGATGACATCTCAGTTTAAATAAATAAAAACAACCCCAAAAGTTTCTAAACAACCACTAGGGTCTTAACCAAGCTACCGCAACCCACAAACTAATTTTAAAAATACATAGTGTTGCAGCCGGAATGAAATGATAACCCAACGAAAAAAATTGCTTACGAGCACATTGCACCAAATCATCAAATACATAGGGAGGAAATAGCCTTTCATCCAGCTCTCGGAAGTAAAGTTTGAGCAGTCCGGCCACCGTGTTGATGTCCGACTTGTCTTGCTTCTCACTGACCGGGTCTTCACCCTTTTCAAAGCGACTCTTCATCTCGAGAATGTCCTATAGAATTCAAGGTTATTTGTTAAACGAGCGACTTCGTTAGAATATCCCTTCTCAAAAAAGGAATCACGTGCTGGCTTTCGTCATATGCTGTTTTATTTTCAAAAACTTCTGAAAAAAAAAAAAAAATTCTAACCGCACCGTACAATAGTTATCTTATGGACGGGAGGACCTGACAATATTCAGCACAAAAATTTTAACAAAAATACGCCAATTATCGGGAGGGAGCCCACGTATATCCCCTATACCGGTTCTCCCTTCAGCTGCAGTTTGAATTGACTTGAAATTGCGAGTGTAGGTTGCTTTATGCGAGGTTTTGATCTCTTTATGTCAATGGGCTCACGACAACAGACCGCGAACCAACTGCCGCTAACTAACCTAAACGTTGCCGGTAAGTTGGTTTGCGGTCAGTTGACTTAGTTTGATGTTATTAGCCTTAATTAAAACCACATAGTATTTCACCTGATGCGAACCAGGAACTCGGAAAATGCCTTGATGGTGGAGTCCGTAGAGATTAATCATTCTGATGCAGCTTTCAACGATCAGTGGGATCGAACGACCGGTTTCCTGGAGGATCAACAAAGCTTACTAATTCGAAATCCACAAAGTAATAACACCGGGTGTTAAAAATCATATCAAACTCGGTAGCTACTTAAGTACAAGATTTTTGCTGAGAAAAACAAAACTCAATGTAATTGTAATTACATACTCATTCTCCAAGTTGACTTGGCCAGGAGACAGCGAAGGGAACTTTCGGTCTTAGAATTAAGCAGCCACCTGTGTACCACACACGGCGGATGTTTCCCAATGTCCTTTTTAATTGCTAAGGTCAAGCAGGGAAGCTGCGAATATAAATTTTTCCAGTCTTTGATACGAACCGAACGAAAATCGAACCCGAGTCTACCATTTCAGTATCAAAAGCTTTATCCACCCGACCGCTAATCGATAAAAGCTGTCTTGTGATACTATTTCTACGATTAGTTGCATTACTGTAACATTTGTAATCACTTAAGTAAATCGAAAATTAAAGTATATTGTACTGCATATGCAAGGGTTGGCATAGTACACAGCACACATCTGGAAGAACTTGGTGTTTCGAAATACTGGTCACTATTCACTAATTTCTGAAGTACAGCTACTTTTAGATATATGGTGGACTAGAAACCGCTGGTACGAAAAAACTACGGCCAAGGATATTTCGCTATGTTCAGCAACATATCAGCGACCAAAGCACTTGATAAATTCCAGTTACGACTAAGGAGAAAGTACTAATCTGACAGCGCTAGCTGTTAAGCCACATTTGTCCTATCGAGACAGCAAAAGGAATACGAAATCACTTCGTGAGGGGAGAATAACAACCAATAAACTTGACCTTCAAACTATTCGTCAATTTATTGTCAAATTATTCCTAAAGTAATCGAAGCATGATGCTCGATCCAGTTAGGTTAAAAGTAATAATATATTAAGTTCAGGCTACATTCAAACGAAAGATGAAAGTTAAAAAACTAACATGACACCCCAAACTAAACTGAAAGAGTATTAGTTCTCACTAAACAACGTTAGTGACATTTAGAAGTGATCATGCTATCAAGGCTACCTTACCTGTAATCTCCTTAGCGACCTGTGGGTTCTTGAGAGCAAAAACAAAAAATTAAAGTGAAATAAACAGTACAGATAAAAAATGACCAAACATCACTCCATAAGTTGCAGAATGCCAAACTGCAGCAACTTGGTTTTCGGCAATTTTTGAAGTTTTATACTTCACCAAAATTTCGGAAACTTGTGCTTAGTAAACAAAAAAAGCTAGTTTTTGTATGAGCTTTAGTTAAATTTAGCTGTTGAAGTGTAGAAAACCCAGCACTTTTAATTCGGTGCATGAAGCAGTTTACGTGAGTGATGAAGGGGCAAGTACCTCGTGGTATATGTGAAGATTTCTGTGATAATGATTCACTACGCCAGGGCGCTTTTTAGAACGTTTTCGATGGACAAATGACCTTTTGTTGGACTTTAGTGATACGTGCGGAGTTCCCAACCTATGCGGTAGCACAAAAAAGCATGCAGGTTAAAAACCAGTTTAACACTTTAAAAGACGGTCAAATTACGATAACAGTTCATTATTTTTTAACTTTGAGCATATGAAAAAACGTGCAGAAATAACAAGGATGCTACATTCCACACGGCAAATCACATGAAGCAACGAAGTAATAACAAACTCTCGGGCAACGAAAACATGCAAAAAGTATTTGGATACAGTGGTTGGTTGTTCAACTAACGCTAAAAGGAAAGTGGCCAAACATTGGATTTTATTACCCAAATTATGAGCTAATATTTAACTCTCTACACCTACAAACTAAAATCTAACGAGGTAATCAAGTGGAAGTACACGATTTCTTCGAAAACTTAACAATTGTGAATGAAAGCAATGATTAGCCAGCGGCCAAATCAAAGACAATGAATTGATCTTGATTTGATTGATCCATATTTATCCTCAACTTACGAGGAAGCGACGATGGTGCTTTAATTTTGGACGAATCGTCCACACCCGCTTTTGAGCGGACCGCAATCGAGCTTTCTAGTTGACTTCTTCCCACGTAAATTTGCTGCTTGCTCGAAGCCGCCAAGCAGAGATAACTACCGTAAAGCGCCTTATCCAAGGACGCAACAACGCGACTGGGGTTCTGGTTGAACCAAGGTCGTGCGATCAGGGTCATCGTGAAAATGACGCCTTACCCTCTCGGCCACGCTGCCGACAAAATTATGAAGTGTTCGCTGCCGAATTATAAGGAAGTGCGAGATTATCCTACCAAATTTTCCGGTGGATTTCCGTTGCTAGGGGTTGGTGAACAATAAGCTAGCGAAACAAACTTGATTGTTGAAATTTGGGCGGCATTAAAAATAGGGTCTTCTAGAATAGTCAAAGCGTTTCGCTCATCCCTTACTTTGAAAGTGGGCAGCTCTGGACTGAAAAATGAAGAAAAACCAATTCTCGCAACGGTCGTTTGTGCTAGTCTGCACTTAGTATGAACTAACAAAACTTAAGAAGTAAAACTGTATGCATTCTTATAAGACATCGACCGCAACAGCCAAGATTACGTATAGCAGGGTAAAAAGAATTTACGACTCGAAATTGCTAGCACATAGCAAGTTTTGTCTACAGTAAATGGTTGTTAAAAATATTCCGCTCCGAAACAACCCATCTTTTAGGCCTCTTTGGGTGTATTAAGCCACTTGTAAATCATGAAATTTTACGAAACTGCTACGACCTTGCATTACAAGATTGCAGTTGGCCAGTCACATTCCAAGCCAAAAAATGGCATTTTGAAACTTGTTGCAGATTTAAAAAGCAAACAACTTTAGAGCGTAACTGGGCAACAATCTTAATAAAACACACAACTGCAAATAGTAAATAGCTCTGTGGAATTTATACGAATAAACATTTTATAGCGTAATAACAGTTAAGCCGAAAATTGGTCATTAAACTCTGCAACTGCTGTTTGTTCGAAGCTAATCGCTTTGACGAACGTTATTGAATTTTAAAAATTGAAAATTCACATAAAAACTAAAAAGAATCGATTTTATTTACGTATATTAATCACGGTTGTAATTATTTCTTCTTACGAACGTGACGTAGAAGTGACGTCATCATTAACGCTTTTCAACAGCACAATAATTAGACACTAGGCAGGAAATAGAGCTCAAATACAGTTTGAACAAAAAAACGTTGTGGTTAAAAATAAGTTGAAAAAGATGATTTCAACGATACTGAAATCAGAATTATGCAAATGCCGATAAGTTAGAAATAACTATGTTTAATGCCCTCAAAATGAAAAAGAAAACTGTCAGTTCTACAACCATACTGGCGTTGTCCAAACATTTTACACATGATAAAAACGTTTTCAACAAAAGTCTACAAAAAACACCTATTTTCAGTAATCCTACAGTTCAGTTGGGCAATGACTAGACAGTAACAAAAAGTCACTTTCCGGCCTCAAAAAAAATCACGAATTATTTGGAAAACTATTAAATGCTTTGTTCTTAACTAAACAATGACATGCATACAGCTGGTATAGATACTGCAGGCTAGCTACGAGCATGTAACCCCATAGTGCATATTTTACGTTCAAGGAAGGGCTCAAGTGCGAAGACGCCTCTAAGCCGAGCACTTGTAATTAAAAATTTAAACAACCTTGCTTTCATGAAAAACAAAACCAGCGAAGAGCGATGGGATCTTCAAGATGTTACCGAAGTAGACCTGGGTTAAGGGCTGTTCTTTTTCAACGGTGAACATCACACTGATAATTGATGTAATCAACAGTTTTTTTACAGTCTTTGGTTTGAAACACGGACTGAAACTGAACCTAATCGAATTCTTGTCATTGAGCCTTTGTAAGTTATGATAAAGATTTTTAAGCGAAAAGTTACTGTTACGTAATCTAATATTAACAAACGCTATCAATAGATCTTGAAATTTTGATAGGTGTGTAAATAGCAGAAGCTATTTTTATGCCAAAGATAAATATGAATTCGATTTCGACAAGTCAATATTACATAGTTAATCTTCAAAACTCAACAAAAACCAACGTATCTTTAACAAATAGTCACAATTTGTACGCCTGCTTACAAATTGTATTTGATAACGTTGAAAACTTTGATAGCTAGTCCAATAAACCATCAAATACTTGAATAAAAAAAAAAGCAAATCTAATTGGGTAAGAACTATAGGCAATCTTTAGGTTAAAATGATAATGATTATTATTCATTGTTATCAAAGGATAGTTCTAGAGGTACTGCTCGAAATCGGTTTTATTGAAGAAATGAGAACTACTTGAGGCAATAAAAAAGTACTCCAAACCTTGTTCCACTATTCCGCTTATTAACGAAAACAGAATTAATCCGTTTGACTCAGTACCACTGGCAAACTTGCGTTTGGAAATTTCATGCAATCAGAAAAGGATCACTTTGCAAAACTTCATGCAGCATAAGCAACTAGATATTCGATCATCGAACATTTATTGCAGAATAAGCAACGCAATGCTTATTCTGCAGTTTTTGCAAAGTCATTCCTTTTCTGATGGCACGAAAGTTCGAAACGCAGGGTTGCCAAGAGTATAAGTCAAACGGATTAAATCGACTTTCGCGGATGAAGGGGATAGTGGAACAAGGTTCGGGGCACCTTTTTATTACAAGTAGTTCTCAGTTCTTCAATAAAATCAATCTCGAGCAGTCTCTCTTCAAAGAGGAGTAAAATTGTGTTTTCTTTCTCGCGTAATACGGGCACGAGCAAAAAAACATCACACCGCAGAAGTCAGTGTCTCAGTGATACGTTGGAAAATTCAGAGTTAAGCAACGAGCTTCTAGCAGCCTAGCATTTGTCCGTAATCGAATTAGTCACGAACGAAACTAGACGTACGGGTGTAAGGGTGAAGATTACTACAACTTTTTTGAGTGATGAACTTTTTTGAGTGATGCTGCATATTAAGGCCATTAGCTGAAAATAAGACCACAAAATCAGCATTTAAACTGTGAATAATTTTGATATCTTTCGCCTGTAAACTAGAATTAACGATAAAAACAAAAACTGTGAGAATTCTTCAGAAGTGAAGAAAATTATTCGTACAGCTCAAGTAGTTTTAAAGAGCACTTAATGAGAGATATAATAACCCAGATTAAACTTCACTATAAAGATACAAAAGTGTAATGACTGTATTTGATAAAACCAATTCTCAATATTTATGTAGCTATCCTAGCAAGCACATACGGGCAATATGCCATAATTTTCAACATTAAATACTCTACGCAATAAAAATGACATAATACAAGTTGTTTGCCGACAAACGATTAACTTGTATTAACTATTTAATGATAAGCCGTAATACAACTCGAACTACTTCTGACAATTACCAGTCTAGATGCAGTTTTAACCAAGTAAAACAAATTATACTGTTATTGATTCATTTTCAAAGGACGTCATCAATTTGTAACGCAAGTGGGCAAAGATATTTATGCAAAAAACTATCATTGTTATGGAAAAAAGTTATCAACAAAGAAACTACAATTGAAATTCTTAAAGGTTTGCATCTGCAATATTCTATCTCTCACCTCGTTATGGTATTCATATCTGCAACTGGGATTTCTGAAACAAAATTACATAGATTAAAAATCGATCAAGGCACATACGCAATGTCAATTTCAATACCTTCTTTTAACGATTTTTCAAGGATTTTGTGTCTTGCTTCTAGTCGATTCAACTGGTTACTTTTCTGAATGCACTCTTTGTATTTCTGAAAAAAAAGTGGAAATTTATGATTTTTTCAGATTTCTATAGTACTTATGCTCCATGGTACGTAAACATAATATTTTTAACCACTGAACTTCAAACGTCTCTCCAAACCAAACCAAGTCGTGTCGCTAAATTTAACGAGAAGTTTTCTTGCACATTGTTCATTGGGTGGCTGCTTTTCTTGCACATCGTTCATTGGGTGGCTGCTTGACTTGAAGACCGAAAAGGTGCCTTCGAAGCCTCCAGTCCACATTCGTGTTCATAATCTGAACGTCAAATCCTTATGATTCTTACTCTTTTGTTGTTTTCTTTTTGTGTGTTTTTGACGGCGAATGGACACAAATAAACTTCTGTTAATCTGTCCTTTCCTTAGCAAAACATTATTTTTTGTTCGAAAAAACACAATATTGAGCCATATATCAGAGCTCCCAATTACCAAAGAGTAAGAAAGTACCACGTGTAGCTGTATCACATGTCCTACCAGAAGTAACTTAGTAGGATTTAAAAAACGGAACACGCTAAAACAACATAAGACTTTCTCATGAGCATGATTGAATACACTAGTCCACACAGCTTGCAGAAAAACAACCTAACTTAGTTGTTTTGACCAAATACAAAACCACTACAATGAGAGTTCTTTGTTGTGCACCACAACGCCACAAGGTGGCAACACTTCATAATAGACACATTATAAAGAAGTTGTAGCCTCCAGCGAGCACAAAAACGTACTTGCAAGTAATAAGCTTCCGTGTCGATTACACTACTTCGGACTTTTCCAACATCCTTGTTCGAGAAAGGTGGAGGAGGGCTGCCAGGTGGAATAAGAATGGTGGACCCATAAATCTCCGAATTTCGATTTGTATGATCGAAAGAGGAGGCTAATTCAAAACGATGGCTAGCTGCAAGCTGGTTCATTGAGGCGAGCGATGCCGAAAGGCTCTTCTTTAACTGAGAAATTTAAAGCGAAATAAACTTGACGTTTATTAGTCTGTAAATTTGCATAATGAATAGGCACGCAAATGGAATAGATTGCTAAAAATTTTGACGTCACATCATGCATCAAAATGTTTTAATATTTCGCTGATGATACTGATTTAACATGCTGCTTAAGCACGATCGCACGTGCATTTACACACACTTTTTTCTCCGAAAATTTCCAGCACCCACTAAGCCTACTACCAGTACCTCTACCATTTTACAGGTGAGAAAACTATGTTCAAAATTGAAACTCTGGTTAAAACACTACAGAATTTACTTTATGAAAAAAAACTTAATGAATTAACGAAAAACATTTGTATCACACAATCAACAACGGCAGGGGGATTGATCTCTCAACATCGTGAATCAGACAACTGCGCATGCGGAAGACTTACTTCTTCTTGGTCAATGGTCATTTGCTTCATAGTTCGCTCCATTTCGTGGCATCGTTTTTCCATATCCCGATGAAGCTGGGGCTGGGTTAGAGACACCTTTTTTACTTTGTCTTCAGAATGGCCAGTAAAAACAAACGATTGAAACCCGCTGAAGATGTTATGAAACGACTCCAAAAACCTAAGAAATAAACAACACTCGAATCAGCCCGATATCAAAAAACGCCTTTCTCGTCAAAACTATCAATTGAAATTCTTTCAACTATTTTTCAGTCGGCATGCGAAAGAAGCCTAAGACAATCAAAGTAAATACCAAAATAAAATAGGCCAAAAAACGCAGTATAAACTATAAAAACGAGACGACAGCTTAAAGGTATTTCTCAGCCTTTTTCACTGAAAAAATATCCTACAAATTTATCTTCGTCAAAAACGGTACTTTACATCTAAAATCTACATGATACCTTACAGCGTCTCAACCAGCGATGCTAACTGCAGCACTTACAAACTACTAGTAGGGTACGCTAAACATTCTCCCAACTATTAATGCTTTAAAATTAGTTTAGTTTGAGGTCATCAAAATTGCCAACATTGAGAAGATGTTTGCTTCTCGTAGGACTCTTGGGAAACGGGGAATGAGTTCCCCCCCCCAAAAAAAAAATAGAAGAAAGAGTAACAACGGAAAGCTGGTATCTTTTCAATGTTTATAATGAATAATGTTATGTACTTACAGTGTTTTGTCGCAGATAGGGTTCAACTGATCCACTGATTTTTTCAATATATCGATACCTTCTAACCGAGAGGCTTGGGCGGCTGTTTCCGCTTCAAAATAAGTTTCCCACGTTCTTTGTAAGCCACTGTGATAGCCCAGGGTGGAGGTCTACAACAATTTAGCAACAAGTATAGTTTCAACAGACAGGTTAGTTTGAGACGTTGAGTCACCATATTGCTTCTTAGCTTGAAAACACTACTTCGTTTATCATCTTACTATTGCTAAGCTAACTTCATTTAACTTAAACTCGAACGTTTCTGGCGTTAAATGCAGTGCCCTTATCAGGAAACTTAAACTTCGGATAAATGACTGTGTAAAACGTCGAAAAGAAATCCGCCAAGCAATAGTAAGGCGATAAATGGAGTGCGGTTTTTAAGCTGTGAAGCAAGATTAGTAATGTAAAGTCAAGTAACAAAAACTGTAGCATGTAAAATTTTTTTTAATTTCATGCTCACGTAATGATTTTAATGAAATTGTAAAATACCGTAACTTTTAATACATTAGTCATTTTGTCAGCAAAATTGCAATCATAACGTAACTACGTAAGTATTTGATCAGGTGCTAAAATATTCTACAAAATATCCTACATCAATGATCTTTAATTGGTTTCATTAACATGTGAAAAAACTGCCTAAAAAAGGATGGTATATGCTCCGCCAATCATTAACACTAAATTAATGAACCGTAAAGAAACTACATCAGATCAATAAGCGATAAAAAGCATCTCGCAATGTCATGTATGCAACAAAACTCGTTTCGGATAATCCTATTCAGTAACTCACATCTAGTAGCTTTCCAACATCCAACTTGTAATATTTATTTAGAGTTGCGTTTGTAGCTTCGAGTTGCAACAGATATTCGTTCCTAGCTTTGATGCATTTCAAATTTGCTTCAGAATATCTGTCTAACCGCTAAAAATAGTGACAGGTTGATCATTTTGAACACGTGGACTATTTAGAAATTTGTAAGAGATGGATCGCATGCTTTCACAGTGGTACAATCAGATGATAATGAAGTCCAAAAACTTATTCAATAGTTCAAAAACTCCATAGGCTTCAAAATTTTTAACTGCGGTCTAAATAATCAAGTTTAAATTATATTCCTAAAGACAACAACCGAGATGTTTAAAAAGTGCAACAGTTACCTAACTAAAGACAAAGTCAAAGTACCAGTGGCTGTTGATAAAATTGGCACTTTAAGGTTCGGCTAATTTGTAAGCAAATGTACACTACTACCCACCATCCTCTAAACAACTGACCGCATCAACCTCTCACCTTTTCTCGAAGTTTTTCTAGTTTGCGAAACGAAGTTGATCGGCGAACTTTTCCATCGCCTTTTGGAAAATCATTGGCTTTCTCATTTCGTTTGTCGAACTATACACATAAAAACAATCAGCAATACTACAGATTAAACAAGCCAGCTGCCACATCATTCGTAAATGGTTACAACTAGTTCAAAAGAATAATACAAGGAATAAACAGTATCTAACTAGAAAGTTTTTTGCTAATATAGTCAAATTAGATTGGTTTAGTGATCTGAATCAATATCACAATTCATCACTTTTTTTTTTAATTCAAAGAACAAAAATGCATGTTAAAAATTTTTTACAGCTAAAAACTACTAGCAATTCCATGATACACGATTTTTTACTGCACACTAGGGTTTGTAATTCTGTATCAAAGAATGAGAAGGGACAATCCAATATTAAGTGCGATATTTTTTATCAAAACCAACCTGTTTTTCCACTTGTTTATGCTTCAATTCTGCGTGCATAAACTCAAACCAGTGTGTCTGCTGATACAGCTGCATAGCTTGGTACAATTTCTTTAAATCTTCTAAAAAGTCTTCATGAACTTGCAGACTTATTTCGCGATTCTAAGAAAAACATATTAAAATCACTTGGAATGGATGGGAATCACGGTTAGTTGGTTATTAACCTTCTACATCAGCATGTGTAATTTGCAAACTGCCCTACTTTTCTCAAAACGTAGCAGTTTTGCACTGGTCTCTGACCTAGGTTGTTAGATTTAATGTTGTTGAAACGCAATTGAAACAATAATTAATAAATCTTGCCCAGGAACCATTAGTATGGTTCTTCAAGCCCATTTCCTTATTGCCAAAACAAATAGGATATTGTGGTTAAAAAACTAGAAATGCTACAACAAATTTCAGAAAAAACAAACCTTATACATAGTATGGTACAGAGATTGAGAATGTATATATAAGGCATAAATGCATGCAATCATATTGAAACATCCAAGAATTCTTTTTCAAATGAGGGTTCAATTTACAAGTTTTTCAGCACAAATGCTTGAGTTGCTGAACTGCTGGTTCATAAAGATGTATTTGTAATGTTCAGTTCTTGGTAGTTCATGATACAATTCTTGACTTTTACTTGGAGTTTCCTACAGGCTTTGGTATGAAGTTTCTACAATTACTCATTAATTTTTTATAACGGAGAAAGTCTGTTTGATCAGTTGGACAGCAGTAATAACAAAACAATTGATACTCATTGAAAAACAAGGGGGATAGAAATCTGGCGCACTCAATCTCAATAGAATGCAATCCAACATCATTATAAATTTGAGGGTGTGGCATTCCTGATCAATTGATTCTTCTACAAGTAAAATCATTTCCACATTCATTTTTTTGATAACTTAAGATGGATTCAGCTTGTAATGTCATGTATTGTATTTTTTGTTAAAACATATTGGCATTGGGTAAAAGAGAAACATATCTGTACTAACCGCATAAAAATCTACTAAATACTGTACCTTCTTGTGTACTCTGGTAACATCTTCATTAAGATATTGTATTCTCGGAAGCATTTGAGTGATATAAAGGTGGGACATCATACTGTGATCTCTGCTCTCTCGTTGGCATTGTTCTAGTAATTTCATCCAGCATACCCAAGGTGATTGTAATGGAAGTTCTACTTGCTCACGTCTAAAGTAAACAAAACTTAAACCAGATTTTGGTAACTCCCATCCCATAATTAGGATTTTTGTCCATCTTTAGACCTTACAGGTGATGTCTGAAATATTGCCAATTTAATTTGTTCTGTTTTGTTCTACTAAAAATTAGTCTTGTTCTACAAAATTTCTGAATCGCTGAAAACTGCTTGGGGGACAAGCAGCTCAAATATTCAGTCTAGCACAAAGCATGAGTCAAAGATATTGTCTTCTGAGCCTCTAATCAAGCCGCTTAATAAACAAAGAAAAAACAGCAATATTAAAGTATGACAAATCAAGCAACAACATTTTGAACTACAAAAAATATTAGGTTTAAGCTAACCCTAAATGGCATGCTTTACAATATGAAAGTGCTTAAACATACCTTGAAAAAATTTGTTTATGCTTTAGTACGAACTTTTCAGACAACCCATCAAGTTTTTTAGCATATTCAGATTCAATTTCAGATTTTCGTTTGAAAAAATCCTGAACATCATTTAATAAAGATGATCGTAAATCAGTCTGTTGATCGAGGCATTTGATTTGTTCATTTAGTTGACCTCGAATTTCTAAAAACAAAATAATTTAATTACCAATCATACGGTATTGAGACTACACAAATAAATGTGACTTCGACTGTCATTTTGAATTACACTTAGCCCTTGGTTTAACAGATTTTGGATTTTACAAACATTGATTTGAGCAGCCAATTATTTAATTTATGTATTTTTTGACATAAATAGCAAAAGATTTGGTTCTAAGACACAAGCGTGCAAAAAAAGTGATTACAACAAAAACATAGACTGTTTTGGATAAATTTTAACATAGGCTATCAAAACAAAAAAGTGATTTTAACCAAAACGTGTTACGAGTATCTAAACTAGGTAAAATTTGTGTCTTTTCAAATAATGGACATTTTCCAATAACGGGCAGTGTTCCCATTAAGCCGATTTTTTTTAGCAAATCCGCGATTTGATGGAGCAAGGGTAAATCAATTTTGGCTACATAGTGAACATAGCTTTAGAAAATTCGACAAATTTGTGGAAACATGACATTTAGTATACTTTAATACTGGTTTGGTACGAAATTGAAGGCGCACAAACGTCTTTTTAAAGCTTTGGGCGCAATTGTTTAAAGAAAATTTGGGCACTTGCGGATTAGCCATAAAGTTAGAGGGAACACAGATAACAGGTAATAGCATTTCCACATTAATCTGTTAAATCGAGGTTTGACTGTAGTCCTTTAATATACTAATCTACCTAATTTATGTTAAAAAACCTGAAGTTATAGCACTTGTCATTACAAGATGAAGTAGATTAGTCCATTCTTATTATGCTTTTTTTATAACAGGTTACTATATGGATATCATACTGCAAATTTATATATCTGAAAGCTATTCACCAGTGGATAACTATCTTCAGTAATAAGCAAAGCTAAAATTTTGCAGTTAGCTTTAAACCAACTAAAGCATATCAACATTATAGTATCACAGTCAATTGTTTTGTTGTTTATCAATATATCACAAATAAAAACCGGTTTGTATGTTTGCTGAGTAACGTAATAGTTATTGAAATGAAAACTTAAGGTAGTATAATAGCTATTGAAATGAAAACTTACAGTGGCATAACAATAAGAAAAAAACGTAGAAGTTTTTTACAAATCTAAAGCTTATTAATTGTTATCTGAAACATGTTTTGTTTACCACATACAACAACCAAATCAACAAAAAATCCAATGCAAACAACCAAAAAAAATTAACAATCAGCATACACCTGACATTGGTTGGTACCTTTTATTCGAGCATCACAATCCAATAAAGGTTGTTTGTCTTTTTTGGAAGCCATGGTATGACTTTAACTCCTACAGCTTTTGGAATTGTGTGATGCAATCTAAGATGACAATATGTGAATTTGCCTATCCACTAGAAAGATACTGCTTTATTGCAACACTTAGTAGCACCATATGCAAAGCAGCATGCCTAGATTGCTTTAATGTACAGTAGCATACAGTAGTCTGTTTTAAAAGCACTGTAAACCAGTCAGTGTTTAACAATAAAGGCAACTTACAAAAATTTATGAGTTCTGCCTTATCACGTATGCTTCAAGCAAATTAGAAGTTATCCAATCAAAAATATTTCTATACAGAAGTGATAATACAGGGTGTCCATAAAGTCCTGTACACATTTAAAATTTTATAATCTCAAAAACCCCATATGGTAGAAACTTTAGATTTTCGACAGTGAATTATACCACCATAAAGTTTTTTTGTTATTTTTCACAGGTTATTTTATTGTTAAAGTGAGTATGAATAAGTCATTTTTAATAAAGGAGTAAGGAGTAAGTTTGCAACAAATTATGAAAAATGTTGACCATTCAACAAAAAGCACAATGTGTTTTTTGGTACAATGAATTGAAATCACCAACTGCAGTACAACGTAAATTTAGAAATGAGTTTGGACAAGACCCTCCACACACTAACAGCATTAAGAGATGGTTTAAAAATTTAATAGAAACCGGCAGCATTTTGGATCGCAAACGATCAGGTAGGCCAAGCATTGATGAAGAGACTGTTGATGCTGTCCGTGTAGCATTTCATCACAGCCCAAGGAAATCAATTCGTGTTGCATCAAATGAACTTGCTATTCCTTGAAGCACAGTTCACAAAGTTTTACATAAACGACTTCGGCTCCATGCTTACAAGCTACAAATTGTTCAAGCTCTTAAGCCAGATGATCGCCCTCGCCAAGCAGCTTTCGCTGAAGAAATTCTTCAGCGCATTGATGATGACAATGGCTACCTTAACAGAGTGTGTTTTTCCGACGAAGCAACTTTTCATGTATGCGGGAAAGTCAATAAGCATAACATTCGAATATGGGGTTCACAAAATCCTTGCGAGGTTTTAGAAAGAGAAAGAGACATTCCCAAAATCAATGTTTGGTGTGGTTTAATGCACAACCAGATTATTGGTCCGTTCATTTTTGCTGAATCCACCATTACAGCAAACATTTATCTGGATATGCTAAAACATTACGTTGTTCCTCAATTAGAAGAGTTCCAGCCGAGGGTTGTGTTTCAGCAAGACGGTGCCCCTCCACACTGGGGTTTGATAGTTTGTGACTTTGTAAATGAAACTTTTCCAAACCGATGGATTGGAAGAAATGGCCCAACACCATGGCCGCCAAGATCTCCAGATATCACCCCTTTAGACTTTTTCTTGTGGGGTTATGTAAAAGACAGAGTTTACAGAACGCCAGTACGTGACGTCGAAACACTGCAGTCACGAATAATTGAGGTTCTCTCCACAGTAAACGAAGAAATGCTGGAGAACACTTGGCGCGAAATTGAGTATCACCTTGACATTTTAAGAGCAACAAATGGAGCACATGTTGAAGTCTATGAATAGCATGGAAAATTAAATTCTTGAAATATGGCTATTACTTAAACTGCTAGAAATTTTTAAATGTAAAACTTTAATAAACAAACTTTACTTTGCAAAAAACTGTATGATTTTATCTGCTTTAGTTATTTAGCAATACAATTTTGAAAAGTGTTCAAGACTTTATGGACACCCTGTATTATGTTTCAATGAGCAATGAGCTATATATATAGGCTGTGTCATTCTTCAATTTGAACCATTATCTTTTAGTAAGAGATAACTATATTGCACCAGAAATTTCTATCTGGTTTTTTATTAATTTTGACCAAAATTCTAATCCTTAGCTAAAACTAATCCCAAGCCTAACCCACATCCTAGCACTTAAAAAAGTAAAAAAATGTGCAGATAAATATTTCTCACTTTTGCTTAATACTTGTTAACTTAACTTTGGGTGAAAAAGTCACTTCCTATCTTTTATCAATCCACCATTGTTTTACGGTGCAAGTTTACTAATACTATTTTAGTGATTTGGCTAGTGGTTACCGAATTTCAGAATTAGCCTATTTTACTATTCTACCCAATAAATAAATTTGCAATCCTAATCACAAGTTGAAATTAGGAAGTGGCTATTTTGCCTCTAGAGGCAAAATAGTGTTTTTCCTCTGTTTGGGTTAGGGCTAGGGTTGGGATTAGGGTTAGAGTTTAGGTTAGGGTTAGGAATAGGCTTAGGGCTAGTTTGGCACTTGAGGCAAAATAGCCATTAGGACTATTTTGCCTCCAAATGGCAAAATAACATGGGGCTATTTTGCCGCTAGAGGCAAAATAGCCACTGCCTTGAAATTACTGGTAACAAGCCAAAAACTTTTTCAGCAACTTGCAAGTCAGGCTAGTAATTTCAATTGATAACTTGAGTGACGAAATTTCAACTCAGCCGAGACAAATAAGCACAGTGAATTCTTTAAAATACAGTATGTGTAAAAACACTTCATGACAAAAGTTGTAACAATGGTGCTCACGATAATGAGAACATTTTCTAATTTTCTCCATTATAGGTCGCATTGCCATGCAAAATCAGAACATGGGAACTCATTTAGACTGCTTGCTGTTAATGTTCCAATCCTTGCATCGGTTCAGCAAAAATCATTTCTAGGTTGCAGGTTGTAGGCCAGACTAAAAAAAGTAAAACTACCAATTTTTAAACGAGTTTAGTCCTAAGTCTGTTAAGATAGGTTTATTACCAAAGGTTGCTAAATTACCAACAAGAAAATCTCAATTTTGAACCAAATTTTGAGCAAAAATAAGCCTCGTGTTTTTATAAAAAAGGAATTTTGTGGCTGAATTTCAGCTATGGTGTGTTATGTTGCTTAAAATTTTATTGTAGGCATACTGAACAACTTGTTCAGTTGTTGCATTGATAATACTGCACTGTAATAGCCTAAGCAGTAAGTTTTGTGAAAGGAAGTGGCTATTTTGCCTCTAGAGGCAAAATAGTGTTTTTCCTCTGTTTGGGTTAAGTTTTGGGTTAGGGTTACGGCTAGGGTTGGGATTGGGGTTAGAATTAGAGTTAGGGTTAGCATTCCATTAGGCTTAGAGCTATTTTGGCACTTGTGGCAAAACAGCCGTTAGGACTACTTTGCCTCAAAATGGCAAAATAGCATGGGGCTATTTTGACTCTAAGAAGCAAAATAGCCACTGCCTTTGTGAAAACATGTCCTCCTTTCTGGTGGTGAAAATATAATCACCATAGATGGGCAAGTTAATGCAAAACGTTAGCTTTGTTAACCACTAGTCCGTTAGCAAACTTCATGCCTCCATTAAAGTTAATTCGTTATTTTCAGATCAAATTAACGGAAGTTAATGAAGTCCGTTAATCCGTTAACATTTTGAGTATAATTTACATATCTTTTCATTCACTCATTTTAAAACACGCCTAATGACTCTGTTGAGCTGACTATAAGGAAATATTTATTGTTATGGTGGTCTTTTGTGTTTTGGAATTTACATTTTACAGTCTAATCGAATTTCAAGATAATGATAGGCTCATATGCAGCAACGAAGCTGCAATCAGAAAATCTTTGGAAATTGCAAACAGCGCTAATTAATAAACCTATAAGGCTGAAGCTTATTATTTGCCACAGAAAGCAATAGATGTACTCGTTAATTGTTTGCATAGGCGTCGAGAGCCAAACGTGGGCCCGGGTTCAGCTCAAATATTGGGCATCTCCGGCTTTGTGAACTACATAAAAGAAGAGGAAAATTCCACAATTTTCTCCGGATTTAATGTAAATTCAAAAGTGAAAAAATGTCTTCCAGGCAAAATGCCACAATTTTCTCCAGATTTTGATGTGATTTTCAAAAAAAAAAAGTCTTTGATGTTCCACAAACTGATTTGTCAGTGTCATTTCCATGGGCCCCGGGACCATTTTACCCCTCTAGGTGGCCCTGCCTATAGGCTACCAGCGCGGAAGCCAAGGAAGAGCCATTTTTTTCGCATTGCTTGTTTTTAAGTAGTCGCCGTTCTGGTGGCTCTCCCTGGGCTTCCGTGCTGGTAGCCTTTAGGCCAGATGGTACGTAAACGATTAAACATAATGAAAACTGTTAAATAGAGACGGTTGCTTACTCAGTGCCAAGACGCTCTAAGTCTCTATGCTTTCATGCTACAACAGCATCTAAAATTAACTATTTAAGCTATGGCTTGCAAAATCATTTCTAGACAGCGTCTAGTTCCAACCTAACCCAAAGCTTAATCTTGACTCTTAGAAAAGCAGCTAAACAAATAGTGAATGAATATTTGTCTTTCATTCTCGTTTTAGTCCTATCACTAACCACTGTACAGTAGGCCTACGTAGATTTAACGTTTTGAAACCATCTACGATCCGTGGATGCAAACACTTTCAAGTTTTTGGATGACAATAACATTTAGCTCAAAATAAACACTGTTTTTATGGCAATATTTTAGTACCAGTACCTACATTCTATTCTTTCAATGGTCTATGGTTTGATTATATCAATGCCGCCGATTACGATCACAAATACGCACGCATGTAATCGATTTTTATTGCGATTATTTCACCTTTAATCAACGATTACATGGCTTCGCCAAAATTTTAAAATAATATTTTGTAACAGCACTTACGAAGTCGGAATCTATCCTGCATTTCTGCGGCAAGCTATTCTGCAGTTCTGTTTTGCATTATCATAATGATTGTTATTACTATTAGGCTGTTATTAATAATTGCAATCATGCATGTCTTGCACTTGCAGTCAGTTCTGCAGTTGGTCAATGGTAACACTCCCATAATAGCCTACAGTTTATACACTTATATCATCATTTACACTTTTGTTTGGTACTGGTAGCCTAGCCTATAGTAGTAGCCAGCCAAGGCTCGATTATTTGCAATTCGTAGATTACGATCATTTGCAATTCGTAGATTACGATTTCTGATTACGATTATTTGAAAACTGCATAATCGATTACAAATTACTAATTAGTGATTGGAGATTACGATAATAATCAACATCATTTCTGCAATAGGTTAGGCTAACTAACTATCCTTGTCCACTTTTCTTGCTAACGCTGCCATGCTAGTCATTTTCATCGTACCACCAATGACAGATTATTCATGGGTGCATCATGGGCCTATCGCAGTTTAACTCTTCTGAGATCTAACACACTTTATACAGGCCCAATTAAAATTTTACTCGCAGCATTTCTCATCGCGCCTACTCATTGATCCCGCACTTGTTTTTTTTTTTTATCTTGCAGCTCTTTCGCTTTTTCTTGTATAAAACTCGCGCTAATTATGCAACAAGTGTTACCAGCGCAAACTGCTTGTACCGTTAGAATGAATGAATGATGCAAGAAATTAACGATGAAAACCTTATGTTAACGCAACTTAACGTAAGTTAATGAACCATTGTCGTTAAGTTAACGGTCAGTTTAACGGAAGTTAATTTAGTCCGTTAACATGAAAAAACTTTTTAACGGATTAACAAGTTGATGAAAAAGTTAGCTTCGTTATTAACGGATTAACGGACGTGTGCCCACCTATGATAATCACCCTAATACTGGTAGATACTAGTCTATGCTGTACTCTGCCTACTCCGCTTTTAGCATGAATGAATCCAAATTCTTGCGAAATTTGACGTGTTTGTATAGACATTTGAGGTTTATAAGAATAGCAGTTAGCATCACTGGACAATCTCAGACAATAATATCCCCAATCGTGCTGCCGACATCTACTACAAAGATCTTGTCATATCTGCTAGACTTACAAACACCAATATCCCCGATCGTGCTGCCGACATCTACTACGAAGATCTTGTGATATCTGCTACACTTAGAAACACAGTTTTCTGTGTGTCTGCAATGTAGGCGAGCTAGGACCAGTGCTAAGTCCAGCCTATTGAATCTTTCATCAACCACTGTAGGCTATATAATAACAATTTCATTCTGCAGCGTTTTGGAAATTGAGCGTGCTTACTGCTTACCGCTTAGCAGAGATGTACGGAGTCACTCTTTGTTACTCCGATGCCTCATACGAAACCACAGTATATTAACTATACAGTATGTTCACTCCATTGTCAAAAATGTCCAGCATTTTTTTGCCTGTGTTGCGTCATAAGGACTTTTTTGGGTGGGTCACGTCACTACATGGTGAAAAAAATGTTTCCAATTTTTTTCGATTATTTTAATATTGTATATTTAAAAAAAAACTTTGGGGTTTTTTATTTGAATTAATAGACTTTGCGCTTGAGGAAAGCGCAGTGGGCGAGCGAACTGTTACATTTGTGCTTTTTCAATTCTTAGAAATTGGCACGAAGCATGCTCGAAGATGTCGGGAGCCCACTATGACGTCATAATGCTTGTTAGAAATATACTAATTTCAAGTGTTTTAGTGCAATCGTTGATCTTAAATCAAAACAAGGTCTGTTAGGCTGCTCAAGGTTTTCTATTGAAGTAGACAGTGGACGAGATGCATTTGTGACGTCATAATGCATATACATATTGCTTAATTTCGTATTCATGCTTGCTATTGGACAGGCTGATTTAGCCAGATACCAATATTGAATAAATGAAAACTAGCTAAAAGAAATAAATCGGATCGAGTGGAAGATGTAATCGGGAGATCACTATGACATCACAAAGCTATTACAAATTTGCCAATCTCAATTGATTTGACTGCAACATAATCCAATATACTGTACAAGGATTTGGTTGTAGCTAATTTTTATAGGGAGTAAAAAGGGTCGTGATCAACGCTTTCGTGTGTGACGTCATAATCCATTTAAGTTTTGTTTCAATTTCCTGTTCAAGCTTGCAGTAGAATAGTCACACTACAAGCTAATTTAAGCATCGAATAAATTCAAGATAGTCATCGAAGTATGTAGACGGGAGACCACTATGACGTCATAAAGCTGTTACAAATTTGCGAGTTTCCACTGATTTCACTGCAATTATTATCCATCATAATCATAACAAGGTTTTGCTTGCACGTTGCAGCTGATTTTATATCGAGTAGCGAAGGAGTCTAGATCAACACGTTCGTGTGTGATGTCATAATGCATTTACGTTTTCTTTTCTTTCATGCAATGTAATTTGGTTTTAATTGATTGAAAAGAGTTTTAAAGGTGAGTTCTTCTCAGTGATATGCCATTGATTTCTATAGTATTTGAAGTAGGTTATCTAGTGACATTGATAGCCCCAAAATTCTGCAAAAAGAAATGCTCTTTGATTACTGTCTTAGTTCTTAATTGCTAGAATAAACACAACTCAAGTTACTTTGTTGGTGTACCGTCAAGCCAAAGACTCTTTACTTAGCAGAATAGGGACAGACGCGCGGAAAAAAAGAGAAGAGCATTAAAGAAAAAAGCATACATTTGTTGTAAAGGTTTTTTTTGAAGCCACGCGTATTCGGCTGATTTGATTAGACATATTTGTAGAATAAATAAACCGTGAAGAAAACAGACACGCTGATTGGACGATTCGGCATATTTTAAAACAAATTAAGCAAGAAGAAAAAATACAAAACCATTAGTCTCAAGTTTACTGATAAAGAGTCTATGATCAGACAACTAGGCCTATGCCGCTCTATTCGGCTATTATGGTCAATCGTTTTGTTTAACAGCTTTTGCCATGCTTTTGGTTGAACAGCTTTGCCATGCTTTTTCGTGTGAGAAAGCATATAATAAATACAGCATAAGTACGATAACTTACGGGAAGATTTCTAAACTTTCTAATTTAGAGCTAAATACGGTTATACTCAGTACTTAAATCGTAAAATTTTGCATGGGGGGACGCTTTTTTAGGGTTGACTGAACCTTAGTGAAAAACAGGCACGTTGCCAGGATTTTTTGGAAGGTTGTTCCATAACCGAACTGGACCCAAATTTTCATTGTTCCTGAAGTGGAATAAGGCGATTTTTCAGTGAAAATTAAGTGAAAAACAGGTGATCTCCAAAAAAAAAATTTTGCCCTATTTTTTTTGGAGATCACCTGTTTTTCAGGGGTGCCGATTTTTGCTGAGTATTGGGGGGAATAATTTGCAGTTTTATCCCAATTTTGCCCTATTTTCAACTTTGGGGGGGATGAACCTTGACCACGATTTTGTTCAGGTGAGCAAATTAAGTGAAGACCAAAAAAAGGTCTTTCCAAAAAATGGAACACTTTTTTTCCCTAAATTCAAGTGGACACCTACACTCAGATGCACACCAGAGTCAAATTATTGGGGGGATGCATATGTAGACCATACTTAAACTATTAAGGAGTATACAGTCAAATTATTGGGGGATATATCTCCCCCCAGGTTTCGGCACCCCTGATTATGTATTTATTACTGCTGTATACAAATTAAAATAATGATAAGTTATGAATTATGATCAAGCAGTAAACAAATTATTATGATCAAACGTAAATGCATTATGACATCACACACGAACGTGTTGATCTAGACTCCTTCGCTACTCGATATAAAATCAGCTGCAACGTGCAAGCAAAACCTTGTTATGATTATGATGGATAATAATTGCAGTGAAATCAGTGGAAACTCGCAAATTTGTAACAGCTTTATGACGTCATAGTGGTCTCCCGTCTACATACTTCGATGACTATCTTGAATTTATTCGATGCTTAAATTAGCTTGTAGTGTGACTATTCTACTGCAAGCTTGAACAGGAAATTGAAACAAAACTTAAATGGATTATGACGTCACACACGAAAGCGTTGATCACGACCCTTTTTACTCCCTATAAAAATTAGCTACAACCAAATCCTTGTACAGTATATTGGATTATGTTGCAGTCAAATCAATTGAGATTGGCAAATTTGTAATAGCTTTGTGATGTCATAGTGATCTCCCGATTACATCTTCCACTCGATCCGATTTATTTCTTTTAGCTAGTTTTCATTTATTCAATATTGGTATCTGGCTAAATCAGCCTGTCCAATAGCAAGCATGAATACGAAATTAAGCAATATGTATATGCATTATGACGTCACAAATGCATCTCGTCCACTGTCTACTTCAATAGAAAACCTTGAGCAGCCTAACAGACCTTGTTTTGATTTAAGATCAACGATTGCACTAAAACACTTGAAATTAGTATATTTCTAACAAGCATTATGACGTCATAGTGGGCTCCCGACATCTTCGAGCATGCTTCGTGCCAATTTCTAAGAATTGAAAAAGCACAAATGTAACAGTTCGCTCGCCCACTGCGCTTTCCTCAAGCGCAAAGTCTATTAATTCAAATAAAAAACCCCAAAGTTTTTTTTTAAATATACAATATTAAAATAATCGAAAAAAATTGGAAACATTTTTTTCACCATGTAGTGACGTGACCCACCCAAAAAAGTCCTTATGACGCAACACAGGCAAAAAAATGCTGGACATTTTAACAATGCATTTTGCTTGAAGTGAACCTACTGTATATACAGGGTGTCCATAAAGTCCGAGTGCATTTTAAAAAGGTTATAACTTTTATTGTATTTGCAATAGAAATAATTTGGCAAAAGAATTTGAAAGAAGAAAATCGATATTTTTTAGGTTTTATTGAAATTTTTTTTTAAGTTTCCACATGCGCTCCATCATTAGCAATACAAAGAGTAATACGATTTCGAAGTTCATAAAAATCATTTGCAAACTGATTTATAGCAATGCCTGAAATCACATTAATTATTTTAGCTTTTAAATAACTAGGTTTGGTTGTATACACAATTGTTTTCACATGTCCCCATAAAAAAATCTAATGGAGTCAAATTTGGCGAACTTGAATGTCAATAAAATGGTCCTCCTCTTCAGATCCATCTGTTTGAAATTCTTGATTCAGAAACTGCCAAACACGCAGAATTTACATCTAAAAATTGTTACAGATTTTGTAGTGAAGAATTATTTAGTAGTTATACTTAAAACTAGATACATAAAACTTTCTAAGCATCTTTACAGATTATTTCTATCACAAATAAAAATAAAGTTATAAATTTTTTACAGTGCACACGGACTTTATGGACACCCTGTATTACTATACTGTGACGAAACTTTCATCAATATCCAAATTCAACCCTTATCCAAAATTTATTTCAGCTATCCGAATCCTATTCCGAAAAATTAAGAAATCCAAACTCATCAAACCATAAAGATCCCCAATCTTTAGAAATATTGGTTATGCTATGCCATAATATTAAAAATAAAATTCTTTCCTTTTATACTTGGATTTAGTGTAAAGAAAGTGATTCTTAAATACCGGTACTCTACCATACCAGTATACAAGACATGTACTTTCAGACTTTTAGTAGATTAACTTGTCCTTGAAAAAATACAAACATATGAGTTCACATTTCACCATCATGTAAATACTGTAATTATATTCCGGTATATTCCTGTATTCAATAAATACTATCTATATACCATTAGTCATAGGTGGGCACAAGTCCGTCAATTGTTAATCCGTTAATAACGAAGCTAACTTTTTCATTAAATCGTTAATCCGTTAAAAAGTTTTTTCATGTTAACAGACTAAATTAACTTCCGTTAAGTTCTGTTAACGGACTAAAGTAACTTCCGTCAAGTTCTGTTAACTTCCGTTAAGGTTTTTATTGTTAATATCATGCAGCTTCGTTGTGCATTTGAACTTGTTTTTATCTTGAAATTAGATTAGACTGTAAAATGTAACTTCCAAAACACAAAAAGACCACCATAGCAATGAATATTTTCTTACAATCAGCTCAACAGCGTCAATACGTGTTCTAGAAGCGAGTCAATAAAAAGAAATGTAAATTACACGCAAAATGTTAACGAATTAACGGACTTTATTAACTTCCGTTAATTAAAGCTGAAAATAACGGATTAACGTTAACGGAGGTGTGAAGTTTGTTAACGGACAAGTGGTTAACGAAGCTAACGTTTTGCGTTAACTTGCCCACCTATGCCATTAATTCATTGTTTATTTAGCATAAACACTTTTTCACTTCATAGCTACACATTTGATGTACCAGTCTGCCAGGGTTTGGTACCAATACTAAGCTAACCTAGCAATATATGACCAACAAAGGTGAAATTCTACAATAAAGCTTTATTAACCCCAAAGAAATTATATCAATAAACCAACAGAAGCCGTAACTATAGGTTATCCATAACTGACATTGATATTCAGTAGCGTAGCCAGGGCGGGCGGGGGGGAGGGTTACAGCCCCTCCCCCCATCGGCATGTCGACCAAAATGCAGAATGGGAAAAGAACTACGTTTTTAGCACTTTTGAGACTGTTTTATGCACTGGAGTGGACTAAATAGTGATTTAAAACATCTTTTGAAACATGTGTTCAGGGGGGGGGGCTAATTTATTAAAAATAAAACCAACAAATAAATGAAAACTTTGAAAAATGGTAAAAAATAAGCAATCAAATTTGATCGCAAGCGTAAAAATGCTAAACATAGGTGTCATCGACAAATATACTATAAACTAAGGAATGGGGGGGGGGCTATTCAGTATTAGTTAATTACCAATCATTTCTCTCAAATCTTTTTTCATTGCCCCCCCCCAATTATTTTTTCTATAAACTGTATACGAAATAGATTACTCCGTGTGAGTTTTATTGAAGTATTCGATTTTATAATTTACCGCATCTAAACAAGAGAAGTAACATTTTACCATTAGCCACCTCCCAAATAGCCCATTTATGCCACTAGTTTAATCTTGTTTGCACTGCCAATTTCTAAGCCACGTTTTAAAAGCATTATTTTTTAATCAAAATAGCCCTAAAATAAAGTTATTTTTGCAAAAAAAATGCGAAATATTTTAGCGCTGGGGGCTCCGCCCCCAGACCCCCGTGCCTCCGGCGGCTGGGGCTTTGCCCCCAAACCCCAGCCTCCGGCAGCTGGGGGCTTCGCTCCTAGATCCTCATTAGCCTCCAGCGGCTGGGGGCTCCGCCCCCAAACCCACCAAACAGCCCCCCCCCCCCCCGCTTTTCGAATTTCTGGCTACGCGCCTGTTGAAAATGACGACTGCCAGTAAAGATTTGCTAGAAATGCACTTTGCAGATCTCAGTTCAAAACCATTTTTCCCAAAACTTGTTGAATTTATGTTGTCTGGGCCAGTTGTGGCAATGGTTTGGGAGGAAAAGGAGCAGTTAAAACTGATTGTAAAATGCTTGGAGAGACTATCCCTGTTGATTCTCTTCCTGGAACAATTTGTGGAGATTATTGTATTGACATTGGGAGAAACATATGTCATGGATCTGACTCTGTGGAAACAGCAAAGAAAGAAATAGCTTTATGGTTTAAAGAAGGTGAACTTAACAATTATTGCTGTGCTAACAACTCTTGGGTGTATGAATAAGAAGGCTACTTCAACCTGACACTCAGCACTCTTTTGGTGTTTTGTGCCTACATAGCAGGATCTGACGTTTGTAGTTTTTGTATTTTTGTGTACATAGTTTGGATCTGACTTTTTTTTTTCTGTATGTTTCTGCCTGAATTTATAATTACCAGTATATTGAAAGATACTTTTTACCTGTTTTTATTTTAAATTCAAAACAACTTTTTCTGCGTATTTTGTGGCTGATTCTAAATTTGGTATTTTGTCTAACTAGTATAGAATCTTTCATTGGTTTGACTGCTTGATAATGCCAGTTAAATGTCCATGTGAAATATGTTTAAGACCCTGTAAAAGGAACCAGTGTGCTATTCAGTGTGATATGTGTGATGGATGGATTTGCCTCAAATGCACAGTCATTAGTCCCCTTAAATTTCACTCTCTTTGTTCTTCTACTGAACCATACCTTTGCCAAAATTGTTACAGTGAATTGTTTCCTTTTCAAACCCTAGATGATAAGCAATTGTTAAATGAAATGAGAAATGATGGCAAACTAAACTTTGATATTAATCACACAAATCATTCGTTTTTCCCAGCTAAATGCTTACAGGCAGACAACAAGATAAAAAGCTTACTACATGATTTAAATTCTGGTTTGGTTGACTCAAAATACTGCTCACAGGCCGAAGGCAATATTATTAACAAAAAGTGTATATTTTCATTGCTTTGCGTGAATATAAGAAGCTTAAATGCAAATTTTGATAAATTGAATGAACTTTTAACCAATTATGATATCTTACCTGATATCATTGCTATAAGTGAAACCAAATTTAAATTGTTACTGGTATACAATGCAAAGTTAAGTGGGTACCATTTTTACCACAAAGGCACAACTACAAGATGGGGAGGAGTAGGATTGTTTATTAAGGAGTCTTTATCAATTTCAATTTGCAAGGAGTTTGATTTAAACATTCCTAACTGTGAAGATATGTGGATTCAACTAGATTTAGGGAATAGCAGAAATTGTATAGTGGGAGTAATTTACTGACACCCTAAACAGAAATTATCAGAGTTTTGCATCAACCATTGAAAAATTGAATAGTAGAAAATTGATGTATTATATTGGAGAAGACTTCAACGCAGATTTGTTGAAAAGTAACTCTGATATCAATATTAAAGATTTCATGAATTTAACGTTTAGCTTAGGCTGCATTCCCTTAATTATACACCCGACAAGAATAACCACTACAAGCTCAACTCTTTTAGATCATGTTTATAGAAACAATGTAGTGGGTGAACACAAAAGTTTTATTCTGGTGGAAGATGTAAGTGATCACCTGCCAGTAATGGTGTGTTCTAATTTAAGCCTGCCCAAGAGTGAAAAATCAACTGTCACCCTAATTCGTGATACAAAAAATTTTGAAGTAGAAACATTTCTAGACAAATTAACTGAAGGAATGGAGCTATTAGGTGATATCAAAGAGGAATGCATTGACAACTACACTGAAAAGTTTATTGACATTTTTCATAAGACATTAAACATACATGCACCATTACGAAAACAAAGCAGAAAGGAAACAAAACTAAAAAACAAACCATGGTTATCCAAAGGAATCCTTATATCAATCCAGCAAAAAAATTTATTGTACAAAAGAGCCCTTAAATTAAATGATAGTAATACATGGGCACAATACAAAGTCTATAGAAATAAACTGACTCATATTAAGGAATATGCAAAACGACTTTACATTAAAAATTTAGTGAATGATAATAAGCATGACACCTCGTCGCTTTGGAAAATTATAAATATAATTATTCACTTGAAAAATGTGAAGAAAAATAACATTCCTAATAAAATGTATGCTTCCAAAAGTGAAAGTGCACAAGTCCACAGGCCAACAGTAACTTGTTCAATAAATATTTCATAGAGATAGGAGTTAACCTTGCATCTACAATCGAAACACCAGCTATAATTGATGGCAAATTTAATGCCACATCTTTGATTTAGAGTAGTTGCAATTCGTTTTTTCTAGAACCAATAGTTGAAGAAGAAGTAGTAAATTACATCAGAGCTATGAATCCATCAAAAAGTACAGGAAGACATGGAATTCCTGCAAAGTATATGAAATGTCAGGCTCTGTTATAGCCCCAGTTCTAACTAACATTTTTAATGCATGCATATCAACAGGATGTTTTCCAAAAGTGTTAAAAACCGCTGAAGTTGTTTCAATTTTCAAAAAAGGCGAAAGAGAGTTATGCAGTAATTATTGCTCTGTTTCTATTTTAAATTCTTTTGCCAAACTATTTGAAAAGTGTCTGCTTGATCTGTTCCGGACAACACTCCAATTCCAGGGTTGCAAATGAATTTATTGTAGTCTTATTCGAGTTTTTGTAATTCCTCATAAAAAAATAAACACAGAATTAATAAAAGCACTAAAAGAAGCAATAATAATCTGATACACAAAGTTATGCAATATGTAGTTTAGAAAGGCAAATCATCCAAATTCAGGCAGATTAAGAATCAGCAAAATAATTACCGCAAAACGCAAATAGTTTGGAATTGGATACGCAGTTAATTAGTTTACATAATGGTTTACAGTATACTTCTGCAATAGTGAAATGCACAAAAATAGATGGACATTAGCCTCCAATCAATGCAATAGATAATAGCATAGGTGGGCAAGTTAATGCAAAACGTTAGCTTCGTTTACCACTAGTCCGTTAACAAACTTCACACCTCCGTTAACGCTAATCCGTTATTTTCAGCTTTAATTAACGGAAGTTAATAAAGTCCGTTAATCCGTTAACATTTTGCGTGTAATTTACATTTCTTTTTATTGACTCGCTTCTAGAACACGTATTGACGCTGTTGAGCTGATTGTAAGAAAATATTCATTGCTATGGTGGTCTTTTTGTGTTTTGAAAGTTACATTTTACAGTCTAATCTAATTTCAAGATAAAAACAAGTTCAAATGCACAACGAAGCTGCATGATATTAACAATAAAAACCTTAACGGAAGTTAACAGAACTTGACGGAAGTTACTTTAGTCCGTTAACAGAACTTAACGGAAGTTAATTTAGTCTGTTAACATGAAAAAACTTTTTAACGGATTAACGAGTTAGTGAAAAAGTTAGCTTCGTTATTAACGGATTAACGATTAACGGACTTGTGCCCACCTTTGGAAATATTTATTGCTATGGTGGTCTTTTTGTGTTTTGGAAGTTACATTTTACAGCCTAATCATATTTCAAGATAAAAATAAGTTCAAACGCACTAACAAAGCCGCGACCAGAAAATGTTTGGAAATTGCAAACAGGCATAATTAATAGATCTATGAGGCTGCAGGTTATTATTTGCCACAAAAAAGAGCTCCTTTCTTCGCTTTCTTCTATAAAACTCGTGCTAATACGCAACAAGTGTTACCAGTGCAAACTGGTTTGTACCGGTACGATGAATGAATGGTGGAAGATATTAACGATGAAAACCTTAACGCAAGTTAACAGAACTTAACGGAAGTTAATTAAGTCCGTTAACAGAACTTAACGGAAGTTAATTTAGTTCGTTAACATGAAAAAACTTTTTAACGGATTAACGATTTAATGAAAAAGTTAGCTTCGTTATTAACGATTAGCGGACTTGTGCCCACCTATGCCGGTATCCTCAAGGATTAATAAAGAAATTATTTCGTGTTAAAAGTCGAAAAACAAATGAAGTACGGTACCTCATGAAATACACCACATGTCTGTTATGATGATATTCTACCCACAAAAAGTAGCCTAAAACAATAACTGCTTTGAGAAATACTGATAGGCTTTCACTCCTTGAAACTAACTAGCCTAGCCCTAGGTGGTTGGCTTATCAACTCTCGAATGTTTGTTCTGCCACACTTAAGCACTTGAAACAATCACCGGAGTTAAACCAACAAATAACCCAAAACAAGAGCTGACTCTCATGAAATTGCTGAAAAGGAGAGCAGTTTATTTAAGCCTTATTTTGCAATATTTGCGAAAGTGTAGGCTTATTGCTTTATGTTGAAACTTCGCAGTAAACTACTGTAGTCTTAAAACATTGTAGCTGAATGATTCATTAGAATTGACGATGTGCTTTTTTTCCGATTGAAATAAACGTTATGGACTGATGACCGGTATATCCATAGCTACTGACTGCCGTAGGCTATCGATATTCCTCGAAGCTTTTCGATATTCTTCGAAGCAGTTATTATATTAGGCTGCTTTTTGTGGTAGGCTATCATCATAACAAACACGTAGTGTAATTCATAGGTAGTTCGTTTATTTTTCGACGTTTTGCAAGAAACAATTTTTTTATTAATGGTTACCGGTATTTCATCTTGAAAAATTGTTTCAAAGTTTTGCATTCATAACGATCAGCTGCCAAGTGACGACGGTCACGTGACTTCAAAGCATGTTTCCATGTTTTAGAATTCACCACAAAAAAATTCAAGCTAAAACTTTAATTATGCAAACTTTTTAGCAAAAAACTAACCCATAATTAATTATTGGAACAACCGACGCTCGCGTCGCGTGTTCCTCTGTTTTTACGCAGCCATTTTCCAACTAACGAGTGCGAAATTTCAGACTTTTGCTTAATAACTCGAGAACGGTTTGGTCTAGCTACATGAAATTTGGATAGCAGTTTAAAATTAATGAGTTGTATGTTTGTACCAAATTTCGAGGCGATAGATCACGTGACTTCGGTTTTAGAACCCGAAAACCGCCCCGCAAGTTTGGCGTAAAAAGTGGTCTCAGCCAAAAACGGCTTAAGTACGGCAAAAAATATTTCATATGGTTGTATGTCTCAAGGTACCCTTTCATTCCAACTAACCCACTTTTGGCCGCGATGAGGTTCATTTCTTTTTTTTTCCTTTTTTTTCTTCCTAAGTTTTGTACGCTCTTCTCCTAAACCACAAAACATAGAAATCGAGTTTTTGTGTAAAGTTGTTGAGCTGCAAATGCAATTTTTTCTCCCGAAATGTTTTGAGGCAACTCCACCGTGAACCCGCCAAAATGGGGCCCCAAAAATCTATTTTTTGAACGGCTCAAGCTAAGGTGCTAGTTCTTTTTGATATCAGTAGATATTTAACAGACAAATATTTTGACATAGTTTGGGGGTGCCACTCCCCCCGGGGACTCCCCAAAAATCAATTTTTTGAATGGCTCAAGCTAGAGTTCTACTTTTTTTGATATCAGTAGATATTTAAAAGACAAATATTTTGACATAGTTTGGGGATGGCACTCCCCCGGGGACTCCCCAAAAATCAATTTTTTGAACGGCTTAACTTAGCATGCCAGTGTTTTATGATATCAACAGCTATTTAACTGACAAATATTTTGACATAGTTTGGGGGTGCCTCTTCCCCCAAGGACCCCCCCAAAATCAATTATTTTTTAAATAGCTCAACTTAGAGTGCCAGTGTTTTATGATATCAGTAGATGTTTAACAGACAAATATTTTGACGTAGTTTGGGGGTGCCACCCCCTCGGGGACCCCTCTAAATGGACCCCCAAAAATCAATTTTTTGAATGGCTCAAGCTAGAGTTCTACTTTTTTTTGACATCAGTAGATATTTAACAGATTTAACAATCAATATCTTGACATAGTTTGGGGGTGCCACCCCCCCCCGGGGACTCCCCAAAAATCAATTTTTTGAATGGCTCAACTTAGAGTGCCAGTGTTTTATGATATCAATAGATATTTACAGACAAATATTTTGACTACCCAAATGGACTCCCCCTGTAATCGTAATTTACGGTTGTCCTCTGACAAATTACACTTGCGGTTTGAAGTCTAAGAATGCGCTCTGCTCAAAGAAAACACGACGCACAGCTAAGTTAAATCAATCAAAGAAATCTATTAAGCTTAAGAAAACAAATGAATTGCGTCAAAATTTAAAACAGCTTGGTTCAATCGTTAGCAGCAAAAAGTAAATTAAAAAAGGCACAAATTTAATCAAAGCAAATTCTAGTCCTACACAAATATTATAATCCTACACACATGTAAAATAGCAAATGGCGGCAATTAAACCCAATAAATATCCCACTATTTTATGAATTCAACTATAAACCCCAAACTATGAATCTCAAAAAATACTTTAAAAGGTTACAAAAAAGAGAGAATTTACTTTAGAGAAAAGGAGTCTAAGAAAGTACCTTCCTTCAACCAACCACGGCCAAAGTCCAACAAAGTCTAAACTGAGAACCAAATTGTCTTCGGCAATGGAACAAACAGGAATCGACCAAAGTCCTTGATTGAGTGAAAACTGGTAGCTGGCGTCAATCCAACAACGGGGATACCGTACTACGCTTCCTTCACGTAGCGGAGAGTGGTGAGCGATGAGCGGTGAGCGATTCTTAGCTGGTTCCAAAACGCGAGGACAACCAAACTTCTGTCTTCGCAAAACGAGTGTGACGCAATCGACTTCTTCGATCCAATTCACAACTCGTCGTGATGCGGCTCTTCGTCCTTCTTGACTTGGAAGCCGCTCTTCAATACCCAGCGAATCGAACAGCACCTAACTTCTACGGAAAAAACTGCCCAGTGCAGCAATTCCAGAACATAAATCAGCTCAACCTGCCGTGCAGACCAACACTATGGGGCACGGCCAACGATAATTCAACACTTCAGTCCAACACTCCAGTTCAACGCTAAATCCAAAGGAAACACACCAACGTATATATAGGCCAAAGGCACGTGGTCAATTTCGTGAAGGTACAAGAGGAGAAACGGAAAGGTTTCCGGAAAAACAAGTTAGCAAACGCTGTAAATAAGCCCCAAAATAACCTAACCCAGCGGCAAGTCGCCTAGTAAATTTCCAAGTTCGTAGAAAAGTAAGGAGAAAACGACCAAAACTACGCAACTTGGCGTCGAGATACGTATGCATCCAAAAACACGTAAAATGAAAATTCTTACTTATTGAGAACTATGACACATCCTAAAGGACAAAACACTACGTAATAAACAGCGGGTATCCGAATTTCCCAACAAAACACTACAATTCGTAGTAAACAAGTGATATCATGGAAATTTTTTAAGAAAACAAAAACAAGATAACCAAAATTACGTAATGTGAAAGTTGCTGTAACACCCCCAAAATTAATTTTTTGAATAGCTCAACTTGGGTGCCAGTCTGTTTTGATATCAGCAGATATTTAACAAACAAATATTTTGACATAGTTTGGGAATGCCACCCCCTCGGAAACCCCCAAATAGACCCCCAAAAATCAATTTTTGAACGGCTCAAGCTAGGGTGCCAGTGTTTTATGATATCAGCAGATATTTAACTGACAAATATTTTGACTCTACTTTTCTGGAGGTTCCATAATCAGAATTTTTGAATAATTGCTGATTTTACGATAGACAAAAAGTACTTTTGAGCGTCACAGCATTAGCTATGCGGCGGTCGTTCACTGGGTTTGCTGGCAAACTCCCATCTAGTTTAGTTTAAATTTATCATATTTTGAATTTTTACATTCAAAGAAACATAAAAAATATCTTTGTTGAAATTTGTGAATTATTTCACGGCAACACTAATAGTAAAAAAAATTATTCAAGCGTATGATTTTAAAATATTCATCCGCTTTCGATTAAAAGCGGCATATCTTAAAAACGGCACCTGGTTGCAACCGAAGACATTTCAATCATTAATCAGGCATTAAAAATCTATTTGTAAAAATTTTTTCAAGAGGTACCTCGATGGGTATCATGAGACAACACAATTTTGGACACCCTAACAAGGCCTATACATCTTCGCAACTTAAATTTTTGTTTGACAGACCACTGAAGGTCTAACAATAGCAAACTCAACTTTAAACCTGTCCAATAGGGTGGAGTGAAAAAATTTTTTTTGGGAAATTCAAAAAAGTGTAGTTTGGAAATCCTGGCAAATGGTCTAAAAATAGAAAAAATCGACTTGAGCCAGTTGCCACCTACCATGGGCTGGCTGCCCCCCCCAAAAATTGGTTGCAGGGGTAAAATGGCCATAAAATCATGTTACTTGATAACCGCTAGTCGTAGAGACCTGATTTACAGCTCAAAAGTTGCAGAATCATCATGTTTCTATGAGTGCTAAGAGGACTTTTTTGTCTATTTCAATCATAAAAAAAGTTACAGTCAAGAAACCGGTTTTTCATGCTAAAATTGCATCATAGAGAATTGTGATTCACTACTAGTTAACATGAACTCTTGCAATTCGTAACTTGCTAAGAAATTTGATTTTAGGGGTATGTCGTACTACATATTACTGTAGTAATGCGAAGTGCACAACAAAAGTGAGTGCGAGGCTGGAAAACATAGATGTGTTATCAACAGTCAACACAACATAAAAACATTTTACGAAAATTGCATTTTAGTGTCAAACTTTTTTAACAATTTGCGAGATCTAATTTTTGGCGAATAAGTCCGTCTCTTCTTTCAAATCCAGTGACTTGTGCTGATGCTTCCGTTACCAATTTGACATGTCTTTCGACAGTTTGATTGTGGCATGGATGGTGTAAAATTAAGGGTTTCATTCGACAGTCTTCAATTTCAGAATCGGACAAATGTCTAATAGCTGGAGGTTGTTGCTGACAAATTTCCAAATCAGCCAACTCATAGTATGTGTCTGCTTCCAAGTTTAAAGTAGGAAGGTGAAATAAACGAACTGAGGTGTCGTTCTTGCGAAGTGAAAGAACGTGATTCACGCCCTTGTCTCGAAGAGCCTGATCGTCATCTCCTAACATTGCGATCAAAATGCTTTCTGGATGGCCAAAATATCCATTTCTTTGAACAACATTTTGAGCTACTTGTCGAAGATCTTGATTTGTCAGACTGTTAATTCTTTTGATCAAGTTGAAAAAAACTTTAGAACCATGTGTTAGTTGGTTGTATAACTTGATTTCAAACCAAGTGGGAAAATAAACAGTTAAACAAAAGTTAACTAAAATTTCCAAGTTCTGAGGTGGTTCATCAAGTGACACGTAATACCGCAAAATTCTACGACCCAAAGTCAACCATCTTGAATGCACCACTGGGCCAACTTCCAAATATTGTAGATCATCATCACAATTACCAGTTATAATTGCCAAACAGATTTTGTAAGCGTAGTATTGATCTGTACTCAGGTCATCAATGACATGAGGTGGAAGTTTTGGAAAAGAAGAAATAGGGACAAACACTTGCTTAAACTGAGTAACTGGCCAACTTGATACAGGACCCTGTATTTTTTTACCTATTGGTCCGGCAAATGTATCTGGACCACTTGTTGCCCCATCCAAAGCAGCAAACACATGTCGCAAGGGAAGTTCATTTGTGTGTAGTACACACACAACCCACTGAAGAGGTCTGTGTAATAATTCTTCTAAACTTCGAATGCATCCATTGTGTTTGCCGGTTATAGAAGCAGTACCGTCAGTGCCAACTATTGCAAGCTTGCCTTCCAATTCCGTACCACTGAAAGAATCAAACAACTTTTGGGCAATTGTTCTACCTTTGCCATCTTCTGGAAAAAAGTGAGTAAGGTAATAACTTCCTGGCTCACCAACTACCGTATAATGTTCTTCCAGTTGAACAGACCGATAATGCTTCTCATTTGGACCTTGTGCAACAATTTGGGTTGCATCTTTGCGGCCATCCAAATACACTGCGTTCACCAATCCAAAGTTTTGTTGCTCTTCGCTCCGGATTTCGTTTCGGCATCTTTCACGCTCTCTTCGTAGTTTACTACGATCAATGATGCGTGTTTTATCATCTTCAGTAACTAAACCAACATCCACTAGGACACTGTTAGCAACTGCAGCAGCTGCTCTATCCGATAGCTGGTAGCGTTCACAAATTCTGGCAAGGTTTGGCCATTTTTTGCGATTTTGAATGGATGGATTTGGCATTTCCGCTAAGAACTGAGAAACTGCAGATGATTGTGATGTGTCTGTGCTTGTTGATGCCAAAGATTCGAACTCCGAGACATAATCAGTAGTTGACAGAGTAATAATTTCATTTTGGCATTGTGAACTTGGGGCATTGACATGTGATTCTGAACGTCGTATAAATTTTTGGTCAGATGAGGTCAAAGGCAAAGCTACATCTAAACATTTTCCAATACGCCGACTCTTTTGATCTTCATAAAATACAAAATCTTCATCAGTCATTCGCAACTTGTGGTCTTTTTCCAAACGTCTTCGTTGTTCATTGTCATTGCAAAACACGTCGAACAACTTATCTATATCTGACAAGAACTCAGCTTCTTTTTCCAAAAAAGATGCTCCACGTTTTTTCTTGGGATACCGATAAAGTTTGCTGAAAGCTACCACCAGTGCCTGCACTTTTTTAGATATAGTTAAGTAATGTAATGGATAAACATTACACCACACCCATCTGTCATGTATTTCTTTAGCAACATCATTTGCAACGTCCACAGTTCTAAAATTTTCGAATTGGATGATCCTCTCTAACACTTGACATTTGGTGGGTAGTATACCGGATGGAAAGCTTTTACTTCCAGTGAAAGTGTATCCACTATGTAAAACTTTAACGTTGCTTGCACTTCGCCTGGTTGTCATAGCTATAAACTACGGTGGTTATCAAGTTATTTCATTAATAGTACTAAGCACCTAATTACTTATCTACAACGAAAAAAATCTTTAAAAATTTGTAAGGATTAAGTAGACGTAAGCCTACGTCTACCTAATCCTTAAAAAAAGCTATGTTACACCTGCCAAAACTAGTTTTTTTACTGTAACTTTTTTTATGATTGAAATTGACAAAAAAGTCCTCTTAGCACTCATAGAAACATGATGATTCTGCAACTTTTGAGCTGTAAATCAGGTCTCTACGACTAGCGGTTATCAAGTAACATGATTTTATGGCCATTTTACCCCCGCGACCAATTTTTGGGGGGGTAGCCAGCCCATGGTAGGTGGCAACTGGCTCAAGTCGATTTTTTCTATTTTTAGACCATTTGCCAGGATTTCCAAACTACACTTTTTTGAATTTCCCAAAAAAAATTTTTTTCACTCCACCCTACTGTCCAAATTGTTTAACCCAGTTTATTTTAGTCTTTTAGTAAACTTGACACTGCTTAGTCCCATTTAATCAAAGGTGGGCACTCGGTACTTTGAAAGTACCGACGATATTGGTGCTGATACTTTGCTAAAAAAGTAACGACGGTACCGATAACGGTACAATTTTAAAAAAGTAACGACGATAACGGTACGCGTTACCGAATTTCAGTACTTTTCGTTCGAAAAATTTTTCATGATTTTAAAATTGATTTTTTGGCAACTGCATAGCAAATATGTTTTGAAATTATTATTATTTATTTAGGCAAATGGCTTCAGATGTTGCAAATTGAATCTTGGTTGCACAAAACGCGCTGTGAATAATTCTTAAATTGATTTTTCAGCGAAATTATTTCAGTTTATCGTAATAATGTAGTTTCGGAGCAACTTTTAGGGTAATTGCATAGTACGAGCAGTGGCGGATTTAGGGGGGGGATGGGGGGATGCATCCCACCCCACCAGCCTAAACCTAACGATTTCGGCCGAAAAATCAGTCACCATTTCGGTGAAGACCTTTTTTTTTGTTTATTTTTTGGAGACCACCTGATTTCGGGCGGAAAAAACGTTTGAAATTCCGAAAAATTAGTCTCAATTTCGGTGAAAACCTCTCTTTTTTTTTTTTTTGGAGACCACCTGATTTTGGGCGGAAAAAACGTTTGAATTTCCGATTTCGGCCGAAAAATTAGTCTCAATTTCGGTGAAGACATCCGAATTTTTGAGGTTTTGTGCTTGAAATTTTTATTATCCCCCCACCAAAATTTTCTGGATCCGCCACTGAGTACCAGTACAGCCAGCCGCTTACTGGATTGAGCCAAACCAAACAGCAGTAAAACTGGTATTCACTGCTTCTCTGTTTGACACTCGGCAACAAGAGATAGTGTGGAGTTTCTACCTTGAATCATGAGTGGTAGACGGGTGGCAGCCGGTGGTGATGTGCTTCCGTTCTGGCGTTTTAAAAATCAGGCAGCTAGAATAATGGTCTCTGCAAATCAGACAAAATTGCAACACACTATTTATTAAAGGTGCCTTTCAAAAGCACTAACAGGTTGAAATGCTCGTCTGATAATCCCGGTCTTTTGAGCCTGAGAACGTCTTTTCCTGTCGAGAAAAGACATTCCACAGCTGCGCGAGACGGCAAGGCAGTATTGTACTTTACAAAATAGCAGCTTCAGCTTCGTATGGGTCGCAAAGGTGGCCAGTATGTTTTTAGCAGGCGTTTCATGAAGGAATGATCATGCAATTTTCGTGGCACTACCTTTGCGACTGCACTTGTCCACAAAAAGAGAGCCAAAAAAATCATCTTTCCATCTTCGTCTGGCTCATTTTCACGAAATTTGCAGGATAGTTACTTAACGATACGAATCAAGTGTGGACAAACTTATAATGCTGGGTTCTCGGTGCGAGCAAAACTCCTGGTACCTAAAGATTGCTTATGTATGAAAATTTCCATTTTTTCTCTTCTAAACGTATTTCTTTGTGACGTCATAAGAAAGTGACGTCAACGTTATAGCCAGTTAAAGCCCGAGCTTTGGCAGTTCCATCGCGACTACGTCTGATTCGATACGAATACCGCAAAAGAAGTTAGAGCGCAATATATCTGGAGTAATGCAGAGGTGAAAAATGCTGCCGTCTAATGTTTAGGGGTGCAAAAAAACGGTGAAGACGGCAACGTCATCAAGCCGAGAAAATACACGTAAAACTTCAAAACAATTCCTATTATTTGACTAATCCTCATCCTCTCACCACGTCACTATTAGGACTACAAAAAAGAAAAAAAAACTCAGCTCTGCTTTACCTTTTAAAAAATGCAGACCACGTCACATTTAAGTGAACTTTCTGTATGATAAGCTGTGCTACAGCCATGCCATTGTCACGGCACAGTATACAGTAGTAGGATCACTTCATTGTTAAAAATGTCCGTCACGTGCGGCCGTGCCAACTGCCTACGTGACTCATATTGGGCTTTGATTCAAATATTGTCTATCCAGACGACTCACAAAGGCTTTGTTAAAACACGCCATTTGCGTACTGTAGTCAGAGTTTAGTGGTCATAATGGATGTTGCCGCTTGTCTTTAAAAGAAATTTTTGCTTTTCCGCTCAAAGTAAGTTAAAAAAAAAGTTACCAAAATATCGTGTAAAATAGTCAAAATAGCATCGACGGTACTAAAAGAGGTGCTTTTTTAAAAAGTATCATCGTTACCGATAGCGGTACTAAAAAAGTACCGCGTTACAGTACCGCGGTACTTTTGTACCGCGGTACTGCCCACCTCTGCATTTAATTGCATTGTATTCGCGGTATTTTTTGCTAAATCTCCCGCTTACCGCTGGGGATGGTTGGAACGACCAACGCTCGCGTCGCGTGTTCCTTTGTTTTTACTTGGCCATTTTCCAACTAACGAGTGCGAAATTTCAGACTTTTGCTTATAACTCAAGAACGGTGGAGTCTAGCTACCAGAGGTGGAGTCCTCGAGGACACATTTTGAAGTCCTTGGCCTTGGCTTCGAGGCCTGAAGTCCTCGAAAATTGGCCTGTCCTCGGCTCGAAGACAGCACTATTTTTTGAATTGTTAAAATTTTGTGAAGCGCTTGAAAAATTTTTTGGAAAACGTTTTTATGTGGAGGTCGCTTGAAAAATTTTTGTGAAGACCTTTTTTTTTTTCGGAGATCGCCTGAAAAATTTTTGTGAAGACATTTTTTTTTGGAGAGCACTTGCGCTTGTGTCCTTGGTCCTTGGCCTTGGCCTCGAGAGTGTCTGTCCTCGAAAAGGCTGTCCTTGGCCTTGGCCTCGGATTTTTTTTGTGTCCTTGGCCTTGGCCTCGAGCCTTGTGTCCTCGACTCCACCTCTGCTAGCTACATGAAATTTTGACAGCAGTTTGAGATTAATGAGTTATATGTTTGTACCAAATTTCGAGGCAATAGATCACGTGACTTCGGTTTTAGAACCCGAAAACCGCCCCGCAAGTTTGGCGTACAAAGCGGTCTCAGCCAAAAATGGCTTAAGTACGGCAAAAAATATTTCATATGGTTGTATGTCTTAAGATACCCTTTCATCCCAACCAACCCACTTTTGGCAGCGATGAGGTTCATTTCTTTTTTTTTCCTTTTTTTTCTTCCTAAATTTTGTACGCTCTTCTCCTAAACCACAAAACACGGAAATCGAATTTTTGTGTGAAGTTGTTGAGCTGCAAACGCAATTTTTTCTCCCGAAATGTTTTGGGGCAACTCCACGGGGAACTTCCCAAAATGGGGCCCCAAAAATCTATTTTTTGAACGGCTTAAGCTTGGGTGCTAGTTCTTTTTGATATCAGTAGATATTTAACAGACAAATATTTTGACATAGTTTGGGGGTGCCACTCCCCCCCAAATGGACCCCGAAAAATCAACTTTTGGAACGGCTCAACTTAGAGTTCCAGTGTTTTATGTTATCTGCAGATATTTAACAGACAAATATTTTGACATAGTTTGGGGGTGCCACTCCCCCCGGGGACTCCCCAAAAATCAATTTTTTTGAATGGCTCAACTTTGCCTGCCAGTTTGTTTGAACATCAGTAGATATTTGACTGACATATATTTTGACATAGTTTGGAGGTGGCCCCCGGGGACCCCCCAAATGGACTCCTCAAAAATCAAATCAAATCTTTCATTATACTTGCTGTAATACGCCGAAGCGTGTAACGAGTTGGCGGGGCCCATTTCCACATCATTGCGCCCGGGCAACACTGCTCCTTTCGAAGAAATGTTGAAGCGGTGGCGAGCCATTGACAACACTGTGTCCAATTTGACCGGCCCGAGATTTGAACCTCAGACCTGCCGCTCCAGACACAAACGCGTTACCGCTCGACCAACTGGCCGGTATCCCATCAAATTTTTGAGTGGCTTAACTTAGGGTGCCAGTCTGTTTTGATATCAGCAGATATTTAACAGACAAATATTTTGACGTAGTTTGGGAATGCCACCCCCCCGGGACCCCCCAAATGGACCCCCAAAAATCAATTTTTTAATGGCTCCACTTAGGGTGCCAGTGTTTTATGATCTCAGCAGATATTTAACTGACAAATATTTTGACTCTACTTTTTTGGAGGTTCCATAATCAGATATTTTTGAATAATTGCTGACATTACGATAGACAAAAAGTACTTTTGAGTGTCACAGCACTAGCTATTAGAGTGGAGCTTGGAGCCGGAGCGGATTTGGAGCCGGATTTTGCATTTTTACGCCGGAGCCGGAGTGACAATTTTTAAAAAAAATTAGGAGCCGGAGTCTGACTTTAAAGTAGTCTTTTAAGTCGAAGTGATAGTTGGTAGTAAAATGAGTAACTATTTTTGCATTCTGGGTATAGAATATTAGAATATGTAGCTATGCTAGGCTTATACCATGCTATTGAGCAATATGAAAATTGGTTTGAATTTTTCGTCAAGGCGTATTTTTGTCTCGGAGTATTTTGGAGCGGACTGTTGTTGTAAAATTTCGGAGCTGGAGTCAGTTAAAGACATTTCGAAGGGGATCCGGAGCGTAAAAATTAGCCACTCCGCTCCACTCTACTAGCTTTGCGTCGGTCGTTCACTGTAGAGATGGTGCGGTGCACAAAATTCTTGTCCGCAAACTGCACCGCACCGCTCAATTCTATCCGCATACCGCACTGCACCGCAAAAAGTTTGTGAACTTAATACACCGCACCGCAAATCCTACCGCAAGCCAAAATATAATGGTTAACAGTATTGCCTAACACCAATACTGTATCTTACTGCATGCAAAATTACAAACCAAACAGGTAGGCACTTATGGTCCACCTGATGCTAGTTAAACAATAGCTTCAGATAATGGTTTGGTCTAAACTGTTTCTAAACCAAACAAGCCAATTAACCCAACCCTTGATGATTGGTCTCAGTTCAATTTTAACTAATAAAAAAATATCTCAATCATGAATCAAACCATGGACATTACCGGTAGGTTTGGAATACTGAATTAATCAGCACTTTCACTTTAGAAGTTCCAACTGCCAAAGTTTGATGGCTGCATTCAAGCAAACAGTAGCACTGAAAGCACAGTCACATCTGACATTATTACTAGGCTTGCCAGAGTAAGTCATGATCATGCTTGATATGGTAAGTTACAATGTACTGCTCAAAGTTTCTTAAGCGTAAGGTGAAGAATTGGTATGCAAAAGTAGTTTTAACCATTCCATCTTATTTTTTGTAACCGGTATCACATATGCTATAAGAATACTAGTAAGTATAAATGAAAAAGGTGGTTTAACATTAAGCACTTTGTGCCTCTGCACAATCAGTCACCAAGCATCGACATGTTGAATTTGAACCATAATACAAGCAACAGAGCAATTATTACTAACTATAATATCTACATCTATTGTGGATTTTGAATGGAGAGAAAAAGATACACTGACATCTTAATATGGCTCCTCTTTGAAACAGTGAAATCTGAGGCTACTTTACGCTGTACAGTACAGGGATAGGTTGGCCAGTGGGGTTGGGTGACTGATGGTGATACCACCTACAATCACACAAAAAAATTTCCAACTATCAATCTGAAATTCCTAACTCACTGCTCAGACTACAATACTCTGGTACTGTAGATTCAAGCAGTCAATAAACTTTTGTCATGCTCTCAGTAGCCTACCACTAAATACTAAAGCTTCAATGATAAACTTTAATTTTCAATGTAATGGAACCTTTAGTTTTTAGAAATAGCCACTAGCCTGCTAGCCTTGGAACTGTGATACACTGGCATATATGCAACAAACTCAACTTGACTAAGCTACATGTCAAAACGCTAAAGTAGTGTCGCAGTTCCTGCTTCATCCAGTGGCGATGTGGAAAACTAGCATGGAAGTAACCACAAATGAAAGATAATTGGAACCGATAGCTTTATAACCCAACAGATCATAGCAACTCAAGGTTGCACAACCGAGCCGGTTAACCGCAATCGGAGCGCGCTCCCTTTTGACACGCCACACTGGTGACCCCGACGTGATTGGATGGTCGGCGCTCGAGACGACGTTAGCAGGCCCCTTCCTACCACTGCTTTCAGAAAGGGGGAAGTGTGTCGCAGTTCCTGCTTCATCCAGTGGCGATGTGGAAAACTAGCATGGAAGTAACCACAAATGAAAGATAATTGGAACCGATAGCTTTATAAGTCAACAGATCATAGCAACTCAAGGTTGTGCAACCGAGCCGGTTAACCGCAATCGGAGCGCGCTCCCTTTTGACCCGCCACAGTAGACTTACCGTACCAGACTACTAGTACACAGTAGCCTATAGTCCCTGAGTATCAGTAAGCAACTCTGTACTGGTATTTCATTAGGCCAACCAGTATCACATATGATACCAGTATCAGGCTACAGTATTGGTACAAGTTGTGTACCGGTACTTGCAAGTAGTACTGGTAAGTAGGCCTAATGGTATCTGCTTACAGTTTGACTACTATTAATTGTCAAACTCTATGCAGGTACCAATATTTAGCCTACTACTTCTAAGTATAGACTTGTGCCGAATACTGTAATAGTAATATCACCTTATCTGTTTGTGTCTGGTCTTACGCAGTGTAGCCTATACCGGTGTGCAATGGCCTAGGGTATTACCTCAGGTACCGGTACAGAATTAACGACTAGTGCACCAGCCTATCCAGTCCAACTCAGAGCTTACCGGTACAAGCTGCATTTCTATTACTGGTAGGGCGTTAGACTGTAGATACGCTCGGTAGGCCTAAGATTTGAAGGTTACACCTAGGCTACCGGTACACCATGGTACCTAACAGGCTACATTGAGACTGAATTTAACAACTGAGAAAGAGTGGCTGATTCCGAACCTAATCCTAAGAAGTGCTCTCATCCTCCACGCTGCAGCAGCACTGCACTGCAAAACTACTGGAATTTTTCACGCTGGGCGGCGCGGCGCTGTTGGCTATCCGCGTACGCTGCGCGGCTACCATCTCCGGTTCACTGGGTTTGCTGGCAAACTGCCATCTAGTTTTAAATATTTTTGTGGCAACATGGAGAAATTATAAAAAAAAATTTTCAATTTGATCACGTTTTCGGATCTTTCGACATTTTGGGCAAGTATCGCATTCTGTAAGTAAGTTGGATGAAGCGTATTTCTGCTATGGCCAAAAATCTTCCTTAGAGTGAAGTCGGCAATAGCTTAGTAAAGGATAATGATACAGTATTAACGAATAATAGCAGCCCATAGCCAAGCAATAGGCCAATACATTCACACTTAAGATGCATGTGGTTGCGTACGGTAATTTACCGGTATGTTGTCTGGCTGTCTGTGGCTTAGGCCTAGATCGTATGTACCGGTAGGCTATCAGGTGTAGGTACTGGTACGATGCTATTGCTACAGTACGGGTACAGTAGACTATGTCTGATAAATTTTTGGCAAAGGCTGCTGTTACGTTATTTACCGTGTATAGCCTAGGAGTAAAAAGATCAGTATCGTACAGTCTGACAGTCGTCACTCTTAACCTAACCATAGCTCTTAACCTCAACTTCAATTCAAATTCCAGCCTTGATCGTAACCCAAACTCTGAACTTAAAACCTACCCCCAATCACTAATCAGGGATCATAAAGTCAAACAATTTAGTGCAGCAGAAGCAGAGCAAGTGAGGCGTTAGGCCTACCACTTCATTGAGATTGAGTATCGGATTGATTTTCATGTCCAGAGATGTTCCAGAAGTTCATCCAACATTTCAATAGGCTACCATAAGTGTAATTGTTCAGTAGGCTTATTCATTTCAGATTTATCAATTTTCAGTTAATCAGCAGTCTAATCAGTCATAGTCATATATCAGGTTTAAATTATTCAGTTATTATATTACACAAGTAGGCAGGTAGGCCTGCATGAACATTGAAATTAGATTATATGTTGTCATATGCATCTAACTAAGCTATAAACAGTTTATAATATTGGGTGTCATTAAGTATAAGCTGTCTTTTTTCGGAAACTCTGTAACCAATGTATGAGCGCATGCGCTCTGTCCTTCTCACCTACCTCATCTATTCCCTGTTCCTCAAATCTAGCTCTAACCTTAACGAGTGCATGCATGATAGCAGCAAGAGCGCGTTCACGCTTATAGCCTACACAAATCGCAGAGCTTTCTAAAAAAAGCGAACGATTTTTACTTAATGACATCCAAAATATTAAAGGAAGGCTTTATTTCACTGGAAATTTTTATCTACTCTTTTATTAATTCTGACTCAAATGTAACCCAAACTCAAATCCTTACTCTCAAACTATTCCCAAATCGAACCCTAACCCAAACTCTAACCTAAACCCTACTCTTAACCCCTAAAAAAGCAAATGAGAAAAGCGCGGATGAATATTTCTCATTCTCGTTTTATTCTCTTTAGGTTGAAAATTTTCGGTGAAATAGTCACTACCAATATTATTATTAAAATAGGCCTACCGGTATATAAAATGTATTATATCTAAATGTATGTCAAGGCTGCAAACTCGAAAAAACTCGGTTATTTTGCCGAACTCAAACTCGAATAAAATTGTTCGAGTTCAAGTTTACTAAAAAGAAACTTCAAGATTAAAAATTTGATGGAAAAATATGTATTGTTGATCAAGCCGTGTAAATAGAGATTGTGTTTTTCGAAACAGCTGCATAAGTGCATATCCTTCACTATCAGTATCTTGTTTATGTCGTGGCGACCTAGAAAATCAGCGCAAGTATCAGTGCTGCTAACTCAAAAAAACTCGGTTATTTTACCGAACTCCAACTTGAACTTGAAAAAATTAAATTTCAGAACTCCTAACTTGGACTTGCTTAAATGGGCTGAACTTGAACTTTAATAAACATTGATCAAGTTTGCCGCCCTGATATATACCAGTGCTGTATACCGACTTGCTGTTGTGCTTCTACTGGAGACTGTGGAAATGACCATTTGATCTGTTTATCAGGTGTGGATTTTTTGTTGTTCAAGCAAATTCTGAGGGGGGAAATGTTTTTTGCGAAGTTTGGTTAAACTAAATATTTGTATTTCAGTTTAGAATTTTAACCCCCAAATTCAGGTGCAGACTAAAAAATGGTCTTAGCAGCAAACTGATTCAACAGTATTTCAGAGTCGGAATTTCTGAATTTTGCCGCCAAATTCAGGTGAATACCAAAACAAAAAAGTTTTCTCCACATTCAGACATTCTGGTTTTATCTCAGTCCGGAATTTCGAATTTCTTGTTGCCAAGTGGGCATAGGCGTTGATTTTGGGGGGGTCGGGGGGTGGCACCCCCTCGGGTCTAACAGTGAAGAGGGCAAAATATGTCTGGTCCCCTCGGTTTTCTGGCAGGTAATACCCACGTGGCAACAATTAGATACAAAATTTTGGACTAAGATAGAATCAGAATGCGGCAAAGACTTTTTTGGTCTTCACCTGAGTTTGGGGGCAAAATCCCAAACTGAAATAGAATTATTTAGTTTAACCAAACTTTGCAAAAACATTTCGTTCCCTTGGAATTTGCTTAATCTACCAAAAATCGACGCTTATGCAAGTGGGTATTACTTGCCTAAAAACCAAGAAAGCCAGACATATTTCGCCCCTTCAGTGTCAGACCCAAGGGGGCACTGCCCTCTCGCCTCCCAAAATCAACGCCGGTGGATCTGCAAACTCTATTGCCACCTGACCTTAGTATTATTAGCACAATAAAAATTAAAAGCCTTTGAATTGATTCTAGACAAGAACAACATATACTAAAAAAATTAATTCAAAATATAATAGAGTTAATGAACAAATGAGCATCCATTCTTTTGCTAGCTTATTCTGTTTATGGACATTACATAATGCAATTGTAGGCCTTTTGTAATTGTAAGTACATTTTATTTGGAGCCCTTTGACAGTTCAGTTATTTATTCTCTTTTTTTTTCGGTCTTGTGCAGCTATTAAATAGGTCAGTAGAACTTTTTTGAAACAATAGAGAGTGACCAACAGTTCTAATTAGATTTCAGTAATTTGATTACTGCTGCATGCTTCAATAATATATCTGCGTGGTATTTCTGCGGTTTTCTGTTTTTTGTGAAGTGCAAATATTTAATTTTAATTTTTGGATCCTGTATAAAAGCCAGACGCTGATTTTATGTTTATCCATGAAAAATGAAAAAAAAAAGATATGAAAAGTATTAAGACAATGTTTTAACATCTACTCATTACAAGTTCAAAAATTAAAACAAAACAATACCGACAGGATAATAAAAGAAATAAACGCATGTTGGACTTTCACCTATATTTTCGGAGTCCTTAATAAATAATCTTTCTGAATCGCCAATATTTCCTCCTAGCTGGTGATTTTGGGTAATATCCGGGATTCTCCACAAATGTAGCGTTTATGTTATTCGCTGAGGTATTGTCGATATTAATCTTAAGAATCATATTTCTAGATGTATATAGTAGACAGTTAATTTTAAACGCAAGCATTTCATAAAATATTTTGTTTGTTTTATTATGACATAACGATAAAATAGTCAAAATGGCACAAGATGTTGTTTGAATCAAAACTTTTCGCACTTTTGGTATTTGAGAATAAACTTTGTTTTAAATTTTAATCCTGCAGAATTTTGAAAATATTTTTGTTAATGACGTCATTCAAAAAAACAACACGAATTAGTGGAGAGCAATCACTTTATTTTGTCTGATGTCATTTAAAAGAAGAGATTATACATTGAGTGTAATTACAAAATCAGCCAAAATTTTATACAAACTACTAAATTTATTTAAAATTTTATAAAAAGATGAAATTGATTGAGTGGAGTTGAATTTCATTAGTGTTCTATTTGTTTGTATCAATGCATTGACTTTGTATACTTAGTGACATAGCCTAAAAAGAGATTGTTATGGTCATGTTCTGGTTTAATCTACATGACAAAATGATGGGCTTAATTTACATATACTTGCCTTGTGTTTTCACCTTTTTAGATACTGTCGACCAGGGTGACTTTGCCCAATTTTGACACATCTGCATCTCATACAAAGTTACTTAGTTATGATAAAGGTTTGGCAATTGCTGCATTATGGTGCAACATTTAAAGGCTACCTATACATACAACATTGATTTTTATTGTTCTTTATATACTGACCATTTTTTAAAAAAAGTTAGCTCTGTGCAAAGTCACCCCAGGTTGGGGTGACTTTACACATTTTCATTAACTTTACAAAGTGCATAAGCAAAGCTGATAATTTGAAAATCATACTTACAACATTCAAAATCAATGTTTAACACTGTTAGATTCATTTGAGGTTAATTACGCTATTTTACATTATCAATTAATATGCACCATAATTTATACATCAATGATCTGTTATGGTTTTTCCAACAGTAACATGCATCATTGGTTACATGATAAACTACCATTAGGGCAGAAGTCTGCCTAAGCCATTAAATAGAAACATTGCAAAACAATCCATATTTGTTGAAAGTCTATAGTACAACCTTAAGTTTTAACAGTCCAGCAACATTAGTTTAATCAAGAAATCAAGCTTATCTGTTCATTGCTGTTTCTGGTACTGGTTACTGCTATCTCCTTTTGCTAATACTGGCAGTCACTCTATTATTTTAACAAAATGTATATCTTTTCTTCTTCTCTGTACACATGTTTGCTGAGAACTTTTTGCAATTCTTCCTTTTCTCTCAAATCATAATCATTTGGGATTTTTCTGTAATGACAGTTGCTAGAATTTCTTGTACCTGCTTCTGGAATTTTTTCTAGGTACTGTACCTCAACTTTATCTCCATAAGATTTACCAATCACTTCTGCATAGTAACCTTTGTAATTTCCTGCTACAACTTTTACAATGCTTTCTTTTTCCAAGTCATTTGTGTCTTCCAGTTCACTAAGAATGTCATCATCAGAACTATCATGAAAACTTGCCGCAGTCGAAACATCTGTATCGGACTCACTTGCATCAAATACAACCCACTTCCTCTGTTTCTTATGTTTCACTTTTATTACAACCTTTCGTTTTGAGTTAGTTAGGGTAGGCTGCTTGACCAAATCAGGAAATTAGTGTTAAGTGTCTTTTCCAAGAGCAAAATGACAATATGCCCAGTGCAAGCTTTGAGCTAGTGAGCAACTTCTCAGTCAACATACTGGTACCCTACTGACTGAGCTATGCTGCTGCTGGAGTAAAGTAGATCATAATAAACATTTACAATCAATAACATCTTTTTCACTCTTATATCTTACTGTTTTTATGTATGTGCAAAGTCACCTTAGTTAATTTTGATGTGCAAAGTCACCCCACAAAATCAAAAACTATATGACCAGCATAAAAAAGTTATTATATCTGGTAAGGCTTTACTCTGATCCAATTGCAATTCAAACATAAACAGAGTTAAAGCAATAACCTCAGACTTATAGAATGCAAGAAAACTTGATACATGTGAACATCAGTTTGAGATAGGCAATTTCAGCACCATATATTTTTGGCACTTTTTTACAGTTGTTTTCAAGTCACACTATGAGTAATGTTAGCATTAGATAGGCAATCTGCAATACAAATTCAATTGTTACTAACATAAAGCATTGACAGTCATAGATAAAATAAATTTTGCACACTTTTCTATTTTTTTTAATGCTGGAAAAATTTTTTAAAAGTTTTTGTGTAAAGTCACCTACCTGTGCAAAGACACCCCAGTCGACGGTACTGTAAAAGGGCCCAGTAATCAAAATAACTTTACTACACTGACTAATGACTTTGTTTAAGCATTAATGCAATTATTGTTACACGATCATTATAATTATGTCATGATTGATCAGCATTAAGTAGCTTTATTTTAACTGTATTCGAGAAATAACCACATAATTTTATTGATCTAGCTTATTTTTTGGGCCTAGTTTTAACTTTAAATCATTTTTCAGGTTTGGGCATGTACTTGTCGGTCTGTATACAGCTATGAAATGCGATGCTCTGCCATGTTAGTCATGCAATTTAATGCTAATTGCTTTGCTTTATTTAAAAAACAAACTTAATTTTTGTCTAGTACAAAGGAAAAAAAATGTAAAAAAAAAAACAAGTGAAAAATCCGTTTTTTACATCTCTAGTTTTAATACAAAAAGATAGTGTTTTTGACGAGTAAAAACGATTTCTATTAGAACAGCAAATCATGCAGTTTGCAGAACAGCAAATCATGCAGTTTGTGCTGCTTTTCTTGTTCGCACTCTGTATAAACAGGCCTTTACCCTACCATTACTAGTCAAGTATATACCAAGTTTGCCATATTTTAAACAATAAACAGGAAAATTTGCACTAATGCAAAATCATTTTTTGCCAAAAATAGCAAAATAAATAAAAAAGCTGTCCAAAATTTTGCTGCGTTGAGTATGAAATTGCTCTCAGTTTGTTTTTAAATTTAAAACAAAGTTTTTTCTCATATACTAAAAGTGCGAAAAGTTTATATTCAATTGTCATTTTGTGCGGTTCCGACTATTTTATCAGGATGTCAAAACAAAATATTTTATTAAAGTTTGCTAACATCTTCGTCTTTCGTTTGAGTTTAAAATTTAATTCCTTACTACATTTAGAAATATCATCATCATCATCATTTTGCTCCAAGAGTGTACATCTTTCTTGTATGCTGTAAGAGAAGAGATCAAGTCTTCTACATAGAGATATGGTTTTCTACTTAAACCTCTGGTCAGCAGTAGAATGACTTAGTGACACATAACAATTGACCATTAACACCGTACTCCCCCAAAACCGTTCAAAGTTTTTCCAGAGGAACTCGGTCATATGCTTTTCCAAGATCGACAAAGCATGCAAAGAGATCTTTGCCATACTCCCAAGACTTCTCAAAAATTTGCTTCAGAGTGAAGATTTGGTTCAAGGTACTGCAACCCTGACGAAAACCGCACTGACCATCCTCCTGTTATGATTCCACTATTTTTTGGTATTTCCTTTCAAGGCATTTGGCATATACTTTTCCTGCCAAACTACAGTGTATATCCCTCTGTAGCTCGTACATTGCTTGCAATATCATTTCTTGAATATTGGAATAATCACATTTGTTTGCCAATCTCTGTGGGAGTTTCGCCATACTTCCAAGCAAATTGACACACTCGCATTAACCAGAGAATTTCTTCTCCAGTCAGCGCTTTCAACATCTCGGGTCTGATTTCACCAGCAGCTTTTTCAGATTCTGTTCCTTTAATTGCCGTTGCCACTTCTGCTGCAGTGAAAACTTCCCCTTTTCTTAAATGTGTCACTTCGTGTGTGTCATGAGTTGATGCCTAAAGATCCTCAAAGTATTTTTTCCATCGTAAAAGGATTTTATTCTCATCCGCTAGCATGTTACCTGCAGAATCTTTGATGGAATACGTGATACTCGATTTTTTGCCACGTAAATGGCGGATGGTCAGCTGGCAAAATACTTTGTTTGCCAAAAAACATGGAACTTCTTGGATTTTTGTACTGCCAAAGTTGCTGCTTGTCGCACCTCAGTGTACCGGGATTGCAAATCAGATGATGATCTGTCCTGTAGCAAGGTCTTACAAGGCATCTTTCTTTGCTCAAATAGCTTTTTTAACTGCTTGGTTCCACCAAGGTGATCTTTTCTCGCTATCACCTGCCACTCTGAGCTGTTTATGCCCACAGCTTTCAGCAGCTGATGAAGTGATTGCTGATCTGAACTGCAGCCTCTCCTTCTTGATGCAGTAAGTCACAGATGACCAGTTGGATTTCCTGTTTGGCCAAGGTTTTGAACGTCACAAGGAACATATACCACCAAATGGTGATTAGCTGACAATTCAGCACCTCACTTCTCTCCTAATTTTTCAAACGAGTTAGTTGCTTCATTCCTAATTTTTCAAATGTGTTAAATGGTAAGCCACCAACGGTGCATATTTACCTTACAATATTGTTAAGTTGTTTAGGACTCATTTCAAACGTAACAGTAAGCTTTTGATTTCCGTTTTCATCTTTGTTTTGGTTGCATAATTGCTTGACATAGTCATCCATCATTCCTCCTTAAGTTTGTAAATTCTTGCATTTTTTTGAAGCTGCATCATATTCTTTAAAATTCAAATTACGAGTGTATTTTGTCATATTATTCCAGTTAGGATACGCTTGTTTCTCATATCACGAGTTTGGATACTGATTGAAGTGTGCGATACTCTGGCTTTGCATTTGATGGTTTTGATTCAGTGCATGACGTGTATTTTCCAACTTGGGACTTTCTATCAATGTCCCAATATTTCTTGACATCCACTTGAGGCTTGGTGTTGTTTCCAACAGAAACCATGTTGTATTATTGTAAAAGCACAGGGTTACTGAATAAATTAATACTAAATACTGTACGACATCTCACTGTGCTCAAGAGTCGATAGTTGTTATAAATTTTGCATTGTGCTGCAAGCTACAACTTAGAAAATGCAATTTTGGAGTGAGTTAGAACGTACAATCAACTATAACTTTAAACTTTACTTAAGTTATTGCTCTGCATCATAACAATTCACTGATTCTCGCAGAGACTCATCTGTTCTTTGCTATGCTAAAAATCCAAACCGATACAGAACTTTTTGCTTCAATCTTTCCTAATTCAATTCTGTTTAGTGTAGTTATTCATGCCTCACATGTATTCAAAATCCCAAAGCTGCTTCCACTTCAGCAAAGCTTGAATTGAATTGCTATGGCTTTTGAGTTGTGACAATGGAAACAAGTTTTGCATCTTGGCAAATCGTCAATTGTGAAATGAAAAAAGCAAGTCAAAGCTATCTGTGTCAATGCTGCAAATTACAATGTACCTACCATAATAAAATACACACGGCCGAACTTTCCTATTTGTCGAAAGATGATAAATGCATTTGCCAAACAACTTCAGTAGCTGAAAATATTATTTATCACTATATGCACATTTATTTTTCTGTTAATACCACACGCAAAATCTAGTACGGAAGATTGCTTTCCATTCTTGAAATCTAGAAATTCCATTCTGGCATCTTCCATATTCCTTACTGAAATTTCTGCTCCATACCATGCCCTACCAGCTAGGACCAGACTGAAGCAAAAATACCAATCTGTCACTGTTTTTGTCGATTTCTCTTCTCTTAATGCAATATCAGTTGCCTAATTAACAGGTTTTGTTTTGAAATCTTTTATTGTAGTGGTCTATGACTTACAAAATGTCTAGAACTCCTGTTTTAGCTGTTTGATTAATTGTGTTAGATAATGCTGTGATTAAATGTTTCTTTGTTTTTAGTTGGTCATTTTGCAACTAACAAGAGCAATTTTTTTAGATTTTTGTTAATCACTTGCAAACAGTTTGATCTGGCTTCATCAAATATGGAAAGCAGTTTATTTGTGTAGGCATTGCCTACTAATGCTAATGCCAACCTTGACTCAAAATCAGAAATCAAACCCTAACCTAATATACATGTAAAGAATAATGTGCAGGTACTTGAAAGACAAAAAATTAGAAATGTTATTAGCCATCTGGTTGAGATATTGACTTAGAATTACTGTTACAAACAAAAATAGATGTGGAACTAGTTAACATAGGTATACCATAGAGTTTCTTAATATGATTAAATAAACTGGAACACTATAGCCAATAGCTTTTTCTACGCATTTCAAATTTACATGTAAAATACATAAGCAATGAGCGAATTTGTTGAAGACAAATTGTACTTGACCTTCATAGACAAATTCTGCTCTCACAAAATAAAGGTTTTCTAACTTAATTATTTTCTGAGTATAGGCAAGGCAGAATGTTGTTTCTTCAATTGTGAAATGAAACAGAGAGTGATTACTGTATGTAATTTTGACTTGAATATGTTTGAGAATGTCTAATTCACTTAGATCATTTATGCCAAATTAATAAAATTTCACCATTAGGCATTTTAGCTGATTTTTTTAGAACATGATGCTCAAAATTGCTGATCTAAAAAAATGGATTAAAAAAATTGGAAAATATCTGAAAAAATAAACACAGAATGTCAAACCCCAAAGGCCCCTCCAAATGGACACCCCAAATACTGTTTTTTAAATGGCTTAATCAAAAAAGCAAATACTTTTAATGTAAATATGTATTTAAGCAAAAATATTTCACGAGTCTTCCAACAATTATTGATTTGAATGGTTTAAACTAGTAAGATGTTTTTGTTAAGTTCAATCATTATGTGGTTGCTATATATTGTTGTTATTGTAGTTGCATATTTATACAGGTTTTGTCACCGGACAGCAGCAGACGCTAACTTTTGGATGATCTGCACACTTTTCATTGCAGTAAATGACAAATCCGCTGTCTGCACTTGCTTAGGTGTTTTCTGGGACCCAATGTTTTTTTGAATTCTTGTCCATTGAATTCGCTGTTTGTTCTATGCGACTAAGCAGGGATAATGATCGCAAAGCGTCTTATCCAATGATGCAACAACGTGACCAGGGTGTGGGTTAAACCCGATTTATGCGATCAGGATCGTCCTACAAATGATGCCTTTACCCTTTCGGGTTTGATACGGAATTAAGTTAGCAGTATGATGCTTAAAGCAGTAGTATATTTTGACACTAGATTCTAACCTCCCTGGCAGCCCCAAAAGAAAATAAATTGCTTGTTTAATGGTGAAACAAAAAGCTTTTTTGAGAATCACATTATTTAACATGCATCGGTTGTTCACTGATCACTGGGCTTGCTTGCAAGCTCCCGTCTGGTTATTGTTTAGTTCTTCAATACCCAATGATAAATTCTGAATTTACCAGATTGTGATTGTGTCTAACAAAATTTATGAAAACGCAAGCAATCAAAGTTAGATATTTTGTCACGGCTAAAGGCTTTGTTACTTGCCGCTATGCTTGTATATATAACGTTAATGATGCATCAAAATACCCATTTGTATTTTTGGTATTTTTGATGGTGTTTGTACTTTTGCGTGGTTTAGGATATGTATTTTGTTGCAGGAATTTGACCTTCTTCTGATACTTTGGTTGCTTACAGTTACTGTACATGATAGAAATACCGGCAACTTTGCAAAAGCGCTAGACGATAGGTAAATATTTTTAAAAACGTACAGATAGAGTAGCATAGGTTACTGTAAATTTTGAATAACATTTTGTGGTATTTAAAATCCCTTTTATTGAGGCTTTTAAGTGTAGTTTCAACATTGTTTTCTCTAAGCAAAATGTATCGACTAGGATGTTTGGTGAGACCTTCAAACTTCATGAAGATTGCCAATCCCATAATAGGAGCTGCAGCTAACATACACTTTTCCTCGTTGCAAAGACAAGAACATCATGAAATGAGTGATGCTGTTGACGATAGCTCATTGACTGAGCCAAAGAGAAGTTACTTTAATCAAGTAACTATGATCGGCGACGTGGCTTCTAAGCCTCAGGCTTTGTATCGTGAAGGAAATGTGTTTGGTTATAAGCTAAGAATTATGTCAAAGAAGAGGTTTAACGGCCCCGATGGCCAGCACAGAGAGGTCAATCATTACCACAATGCTGTATGCAACAACAAGCGATGCTTTCCTATTTTTGAAAAAGATCTTAATGTGAATGATCAAGTTTTTATACGCGGAACCTTAATCAACGTTGATTTGACTAATCTTGAACAAAATTCGTTTATGACTCTTATTCGAGTGAACACTATTCACCCATTTAAACGCTAACTTGAATATAAGGCTTAAAGCAGTTGTTCTGTATTGTTTGGTCTTGCGGAGAGAAATGTCCTCATTGTTGCACTAAAATTGACGTTGAACTGGCTGCGTTGTTGAAAAAATATCGTTTATCACCTGGGCGAAGTAAAATTTGTTAATGATCCCTTCCCCCTTGCAATCTGACAGTAGTTTAATCTACTACTAGTTTGACAAAATTTTTACTTTCTATTGATCGACAAAAACCAGCCAGACAAAGCTCTGATATTAGAAGGATTCTCTCAATTTGTACGGTATTTTGATCGCGCCTGATTGGTGAGTTTTGCCACAGCAAAAGTTTCTAGTTTGTGTAATCTTGTTTACATGGAAATCGTCAAAAGTGTGGTAAAATCTTGATTGGAAAGTTTGTTAATGAAATCATTTCTGTTAGGCTGCTACATTCTGGATTTGTAAATAATGCTTGCCTCCATTTTGGCAATGTTAATTTAAATTGCCTTAGCAATGCTAATGCTCAAGACAATTTTAAGTTCTGAAAATTTTCACCGTAATTGTAATTACGATTAGAATGCTGCAGTTGTTTTTTTAAATTGAACAATTTTAATGTTACGTGTGTTTTATCAAAGGTTTAAATTTGTTACTCACCAATTAGCTTGTCTGCATTTTGTGTCTTAAACATGTTACCAATGTCTCATACAATATGGTGTTTCTTGGCTCTGATAAGCATACTGTATTTTTATGATGGATTATTTCGATGCATTAGATTACTACAAGTTTTTGATTGTATACTGTGCTATGTTTATGAAAAAGATAAGAAAGATGCAAATACACTTCTTTTTCACAAGAACTAGTAAATTGATTCCTCCAAGCATGAAGCAGTTATCGCAATGAAAAGTGTGCATATCGCCCATCAGTTAGTGTGTAATGTTGAATAGCGACAGAAGAATATATATGCACATTGTGCAACAATAGTTTTTGGGTCGAGGCTAGCTGTTTTAAAATTTCCACACATTTTCAATCTCATTTGTTCTTAAATTTTATTGAATATAAATTAAGTGACACAAATTTATTTTTCTTGGCTGAAAGTTGTGTTTTGTTATTTCTTAAATTTTGAGCAGAAATGAGTCCCGTTTTCTTATCAAATTGTTCTTATTAAGAAAAATTGTACTGTACTGTGGTAGATTACCACCGGTATCACGCTATAAAAATGTTTTGCAAAACACTAGAAGTCAAACTAGAGCTTTTTAACTACCGCGACTCGTAATATGTCAACATCAACTGAACTGTAATGGACTTGAACTGTAGAAACTGGAATTGCGTTCAGCATCAGTGAAGTGGATGTTGGTTGTGGATTTATATCAACCAAATGTGCTATCTGTGCGCATTTAGGCCATGAATGTTTTTAGTGAGTTATGACTTACAATATTTCTTGTTTTTAGAAATAAATTACTAAAATACTGAAAATGTTCTTACGTGTCGGCCGTTTAGACATTTCCAAACTATGGGTTAAAGATGTTCGTATTTTCTAGAAACTTCATTAAAATGTAACTAATTGGGTTGTGGTGGTACAAAGCTGGAATATGACTTTTAGCAAAGTTGACTTCATAAAGATTTTGCAGTAAGCTTTTCGGACGGAACTCTTCAGTTGCGATTACTGATTTCGTTTGTGATGAGCAGGATGTTTAAAGACAAACACAATATTTACGATGGTCTTCCAAATATCTTCACCACATACCTAATCAGACAAAGATTGTAATTGTGTAGGATTATCTAATTTGATTTGCAGTCTCGGCTTTTAAAGGGTTAAATCTAATTCGCAATGCCGTCACGGCTTTTAAAGGGTTAAATACACCAAAACAGAAGGCAAAGCGTAGAGTTAATTTATGTTCTGAATGTTATATTTTCTTCATTGATCTAAGTTTGATAATAATCGGTACTTTTAAATGTAGAAAGCGTTTCGTAGTTTTTTTGTGAACAAAAGTGCTGATTTGCTGATGCTTTGCCAGGATGTGACAAATGCGCTAAAGATCGTAGTGGTTTGCCGTTCCGTAAATGGATGTCGGCGCTATGAAAATCGTTCTGGAATAAAGAAAACTTAACGGTACCTGGAGGAACTTCTTCGCAAAGAATGACTTCAATACTTATGTGTTTTTAATGAGGCTCAGCACCCTTTGCGAAGCTCGAAACGATAGCGAAAGTGGTGATTAAGTACCGCATTTAAAAAGTTTTTGATCACTTATCACCAGTGGTTCCGATTCAGGGGGATGCATCCCCCAACATTTGGCGTCGGCCGTTGGTGTAGGTTTGTTTCGAAACATGTTTAACTTTCGTTGACGTCAATAGAACACAAACAATGTGATTTCATTTTGGGCGATTGTTCATCACTCCTATTTACTGCTCGCCAACTGGCAACTGCTCGAAATGCACATATTCTTGACCCCTTGCCCTTTCTTAAGGCAAGCAAAAACGCTTTTTTTGTAAGTTACAATAAATCATACAATAACACGCGGAAGCGATTTTTAAGTGCTGCAAGAAAACGCCATCAGACTAACATCTATTCTCATTTCTTTTTTGGTACAAAGTGTAGTCTAATCAAATTAGTCGAACAAAATCGTTAACAGCGAAGCTAATTTTTTCATAAACTCGTTTATTCGTTAAAAAGTTTTTTTTATGTTAACAGACTAAATTAACTTCCAATAAAATGCCCGTTAACTTAACGACAATGGTTTATTAACTTTTGTTAAGTTTCGTTAACATAAGATTTTTGTCGTTAATTTCTCGCAACATTTACTGGTACAAACCAGTTTGCACTGGTAGGGTAGAGTGGGGTAAGCAGCCTACCTTAAAGGAAAATGTGCTGCAATCGTCAGCATTAAAGCAGGAAAATTTTTTTTTTTTCGTTTTGTGAGTGCACCGACTTAAGCTCTATCAACGCAGATATTTAGGATTTTGACAACTGTGAACTTAATACTAAAAAATTTTTTTTTTGTTTGGGCGTTTTACCTCGTACCTAAGACAAAACGCCTACAGGGTGGCGTTTTATTTTATCCTTTGAAGAGGAGAGATGTTTGCATGTTAACTTTTAAAAGGAACGTAATAACAGTTATAAACATGTCATACACCATTTTGGGGGTGTTGGTAAATAGATCAAAGCAAATATGGGAGAAAACAGGCCAACAATTACATAACCAGCAACAATTTCGTTAGACAAAGTGGAGAGACAATCTCTCCAAAACAACGTTTATTTTTAATTTGAGTTGAAAAAGGCAGATCTTTTTCAACTTCGCTGATGGCTTAATGTTGATGTATGGTGTACCAATACTTAACTTACTATGTGTTTGCGCTACCCGGCCAACTCTTTCCGAGAGATGACGTGCGAAAAAACTCCGCGGAGACCCATTGGTCGGGCCACGCCCTACGGCCTGGACCAGAAGTCAAATATAAAGAGGAAGAGTAAAAAAATAGTTCACCGCAGAAGTTAAAAGAAAGACACTTTAAAAAGAGATTAATAAAATCCTGAAAAGGAGGGATGCCCAGTGCCCACATGCGCTGCTGGAGGAGTTCTTGCGAATGATATGCAGTAAATAACTAAATCAAATGAGGCTCTGAATATAGCAGCGAAGGTGGAAAAGTTTACAGCTTAGATAGGTCAAAACAGGATTAATTGCACCGAAGGAACTGGAGAAACTTGACAATTCAGATGTGAGTGTGAAATATTGCATCTCCAAGTGTTCTACATCGGGTATATACAGTTGAGGCAACGGCGGGGGAAAATGAGCAAAGGACCACAACGGAAGGCACAAGGCAGGGAAACTATCGCTTTGGCTAGGAAATTAGCAATTTCATTCTGACCAAAGTCCACCAAAAATTGACAGAAGGATAGTTGAAGAGGGGACGCAGAGATCCATAATTACATTCCAGAGCGGCTTTGCTAGGAAGTATAAAGGGCGGAGGAAAACAAAAAAAAAAAACAAATTAGGAGTCCGTGAGAAAGAGATCTGACTGAAAGTGGCGCACTGGCAGGTCTCCATTTGCTGGCTGTTACACCAATCGTTAAGTCCATCTTCCACATATATGGAGTAAGCCGCCTACTGGAAGCGTTTTACCTCACCAATAGTCATTTTTGATTATGCTGAACTTTTTTTCACTGAAACGACACAAATTACTTGGATGCCTTTTAAGGCGATCAAATAGGATTAACTAACCCACTATGCTAACATGAAACGAGTAAAAAATTATTTTTAATCATAAAATTAACAAGCTTCTTTTTCCTTTACTCCAAATATGATCTAAAACCATAGGTGGGCACAAAATCGTTAATCTACTAATAACGAAGCTAACTTTTTCATTAACTCGTTAATTCGTTAAAAAGTTTTTTTATGTTAACGGATTAAATTAACTTCCGTTAAGTTTCGTTAACTTACGTTAATTTTTTCATCGTTAATTTCTTGCACCATTCATTCATCGTACCATAGTCTCTTGGTCGTACCGGTACAAACCAGTTTGTACTGCTTGCTGCGTATTAGCACGAGTTTTACAGAAAAAGTGAAGAAAGGAGCGCTTTTTGTGGCAAATAACCAGCAGCAGCCTCATAGCTCTATTAATTATCGCTGTTTGTAATTTCCAAAGATTTTGCGATCACAGCTTCGTTAGTGCACTTGAACTTATTTTTATCTTGAAATTAAATTAGACTGAAAATGTAACTTCCAAAACACAAAAAGACAACCATAGCAATAAATTTTTCGTTTCAATCAGCTCAACGGTGTCATTCCGTGTTCTAGAAGTGAGTGAATAAAAAGAAATGTGAATTCAGAGGTGGGCAAAGCGCAATCAGAAGCGCAACCTCCGCAATTGCGGAAGTTGCTTTGCGTTTTAATTTTTTATTTTGAAACGTTGCGGAAGTTGCGTTGCGCCTCAAAGTCTATAAAATTTGTAGTGCTTTAATTGCGCTGCGCTTTCCAATTTTTTTCGGCTAATAGCACAATTCTTTACATTGAGCTTAATTTTGTTCCATTTCGATCGTAATTTTGATCAATGTCGGTCTTCTTTTGCAAATTCTTTGCTCTTTCTTGCCTAATATCGCAAAAATGCTGTATTTGTATTGTGTTGCGAAATTTCAATTGCGGAAGTTAGATTGCGCTTTAACTTGGTACGAAAATGCCGTTCCGCAATTGCGGAATTGCGTTGCGCTTCAACTGAATCAAAAAGTTCACTGCGGAAGTTGCGCTGCGTTTCAGAAATTAAAAAATTAAATTGTGCTATTAGCGCTGCGCTTTCACTGGTTGAAAAGATCGTAGCGCTTTTGATATAATGTTATTTGTGCCCCCCCCCCTCTGTGTAAATTAAACTCAAAATGTCAACGAATTAAAGGACTTCATCAACTACCGTTAATTTAAGCTGAAAATAACGAATTAACTTTGACGGAGGTATGAAGTTGAAGGAGGTATTAACTTGCACATCTACGTATGTCCAAAATCTATTCAGATAGACATGGTAATCAGAGGTGGAGTCGAGGACGTAACGCTCGAGGCCAAGAACACAAAAAAAAATCCTAGGCCAAGGACAGCCCTTCCGAAGACAGATCCTCTCGAGGCCAAGGACAGGAATCAGTGCCGTCGCCAGAGCAAACGAAGTGAGGGGGCACAAGGCGAAAGTGGGGGGGGCACCCGGGCACTAATATAAACTGAACTTTTGCATATAAAAACTGATCTTCAGATCTTGATACGGCAACAAATATGCGCAATTTTTAAAATTCTGTAATCATGTCTGAAAAAAGAGACCTATAAAGCCAGCTGCGTTTCTAATCTTGTTTCGTCAGCGGCCTCCAATGAATGCTACCACACACTCAACCATGATTTTGATAATATGAAACAAAAGTTTGTTAGTTTTTTCGCACAAAAATTGTCTGATTTAGGCCCCGTGTTAAACAAACTGATGCAACTCGAGCATGTCACAAAGGTGTTATAGTCACGAAATAAGTAATGACTTTGGACGGGGGCTTGGGGGCTAAGAACTCAGCCTCTGGGCAATTTCAACGTCATTTTAATTACATTTCGCACTTTTTGAAGCCATACAAATAACTAAATTGCTAAAATTAAGAAGTCATTTCAAAAATTGAATTGCTTAGTCCCTTCAGCCCCCCCCTTACTTCAAATCAAGTCTAAAATAAGTTTAAATGCTCATATTTTGAGGTTAAATTTTATAAGTGACTTGGCTTAGGGGGCTAAAGCCCCTTCACCCTGGTTGCGCCACTGAGTGCGACCTCAAAATCTTGAATGTGCTCTAAAAATCAAAACAACTGGTCTTTGAAAAAAAATGTTTTCACGTATTGTTTCATGTCATAATCACTAAGGAAGTACTGGTAACAATTCTGCTGGCTTTTACCGCTCTTCCGCGACACTTTCTTAAAGGCACGTTAATAAGACGAATTATTGCGTTACATTTATGTATAATTGTTGGTTGTCAGCAATTTCGTTAAGAATCGAGAAAAGGTCAAAGGAGAATATATGTTTGAACGCAATTAGTCCTTTTTCTATCGTTGTCTGTTGTATTGCCGTTACGTGATGTTCCACAAACAGTATTTTGAGATATCCAAAATGGAGGGAGACAAGCAGTCATTAGGGAGGGGCACGGGCCCCCTGGCCTTCTCGTAGCGACGGCACTAACAGGAATGCTTGAAGCCAAGGACCAAGGACACAGGCACATGTGTTCTCTCCATAAAAAGGTCTTCAAAAACATTTTTTAAGCGATCTCTAAAAAAGGAAAATAAAAAAGGTCTTTGCAATTTTCCGCGAGGTTTCTGGCGTTTTCCAACAACATTTTACCGATTCAAAAAATAGTGCTGTCCTCTAGCCGAGGAAGAGCAATTTTCGAGTACTTGAGGCTTCGAAGCCAAGGACTTGACTTTCGAGCCAAGGCCAAGGACTTCAAAATGTGTCCTCGAAGCCAAGGACGTTCTCGGGGACTCCATATCTGATAGTAATAGTGTGGGAATATAACGCCGTTACGCTCACTATGAGAGCTAATAATTGCCAAAGACGTCTTACCCCACTCTATTTTTTACCCCCTTCGTGGCCAAGGCCAAGAACTTCGAAATGTGTCCTCAAGGCCAAGGACGTCCTCGGGAACTCCATTTCTCATGGTAATAGTGTGGGAATATAACGCCGTTACGCTCACTATGTGAGCTAATAATGGCCAAAAGCATCTTACCCCTCTGGACTTTTTATCCCGCTCTACTATAACACCTGTTGCGTTTAGCGCGAGTTTTATAGAAGAAAAATCGAAGAAAGGAGCTGCAGGAAAAAAAAAGAGCAAGCGCTGGATTAAATGACAGGCGCGATAAGAAAATGCTCTTAGATGGGCACAAATTCAGTAATCCGTTCAGCATCACAAGAAAACAAACATATTTCCCGATTATTGCTGCTGGACTAGCCTATCTTCTCGTCATAAAGATAAAGTAACTTCTAGCTTGATGGAGGGCATAGTGGCGTAGGTTACTGTTCACACGCATAGCCTTTTGACGTGAAATATAACAATCCTTAAACCAGGCCTGCGCAACACACGGCCCGCATGCGGCCTGCGAAGTCTTTTATTGCGGCCCTCCAAATGGTTTCAAGTGATCTTCTTCTTTCTTCGTTGCCCGCTTTTCCGTGAGGGTTGCGGGGGCAGCAGCTCGAAATTAAACCGCCGCACTTCACGGTCTTTATCACATCTATCATTCCGTTTCGGTGAAGTTCCAAGCGATTCCATCCACGATCCTTAGTATAATTGGTCCATCTAGTTCTATGTTGTCCAACTGGTCTTCTCCAATTTGCTTTGGCAAGTAAAGCTTGTTTTAGGAGTTTTTCCTGAGACATTCTGCTTACATCGCCAAACCATCTAAGCTGAGATCTTTCAGTTCAGAAAAGTAACGGCTCGATGTAAAGAAATTTTCGAATCTCCGAGCTACGCACCTTGTTAAAGGCGGTGAGTCATCCAGCCAATTACGGTGGTTTACAATAGTCAAAATTGAACTGTAATTTTTGATATTTTTTGTTTTGATTTTGGGGCAGCGGTTGCAAAGATATTCAACAAATACAAAAGATACCCCCCGACAAAAAGTTTTTGGAAACTCTGAGTTTTGTTCTTCCCGCCAAAACTACAGTAGGCCTAATAGTTTAGAAAACTCTAGTTTTGGCGGAAGAACAAAACTCAGAGTTTCCAAAAACTTTTTGTTGGGGGATATCTTTTTGTATTTGTTGAATATCTATGCAACCGCTTCCCTAAAGTCGAAACAAAAAATATCAAAACTTATAGTTCAATTTTGACTATTGTAAACCACCGTAATTGGCTGGATGATTCACCGCCTTTAAACAGTGTAACTCCTTCGGTTCTTCGTAAAAAACTCATTTCGGACGCTTGAACTTGTGATCGCACTCTTTCGGTCATTACCCAAGATTCATGATCATAATTGAGCATGGGAACAAAAACTGGTTTGAAAATTAAAAGCTTTGCCTTTTTTTACAATTCTCGTTTCATGACAACTGAATAGTGCAAAGCTCGCGCTACTGCACTAGCCTTGCCTATTCGGCAAAGGTGGAGTCGAGGACACAAGGCCCCGAGGCCAAGGCCAAGGACGCAAAAAAAAAACGCAAGGCCAAGGACAGCCTTTCCGAAGACAGAACCTCTCGAGGCCAAGGACAGGAATGCTCGAGGCCAAGGACCGAGGACACAGGCGCAAGCGTTCTCCTAAAAAAAAGGTCTTCAAAAATATTTTTCAGGCGATCTTCAATTCATTGGCGTACCCAAAATTTTTGATTAAGGAAGGCCTAAACCACAAATCACATGATATGACGTCATCAAAAGTTTTCCAAAGAGGAAGTTTTTGCGGGACAAAGCTATCGTAGGATGGAAGATCTGAAGTCGTTGTTGCCTGTTTGCACGTAACCAGGATTTTGCAAAGGAAGAGGGCTTAAACTAATAGTTGAAAAATGCAAATATCTAACTTTGGGAACGTGTTGAAAAAGCTACTGTAACTCAAATGTATCACAGACGGGGGTTTGGGGGCGGGGCCCCCAGCCGCCGGAGGCTTTGGGGTCTGGGGGCGAGGGCCCCAGCTGTTGGGCAATTTTTTGTCATTTTTTGGAAAAAAAAGCTATTTTAATGCCATTGGATCACATTTCGCAAGTGTTCAGAGCCATTTGAAAGCACTTGATTTTTGACATTTGAAAGCCAATTGAAAAAATCAAATCGTTTAATCCTGCTTTTATTTGCAATTTAAGTCCAAAACACGTTTAACATCTAGCATTTTGGAGTTAAATTTTATTTGTTAGTGATTTGGTCCATGTAGGGGGAAGTAAGGTGCATTGTCTCTGGCTGCATTTTAGCAGTAAACAATAATCCACTCGAAGATTTTCCTTGGAGATTTTTGTTTTGTCATGAAAATAACCAGTTATAGGAGTACACGTTCGCCAGGGGGCCCAGGACACTCAATTGAAGTTCAATGATTCGTTCAATCAGCATTTTCCATGGCTAATTTTTTTTTAAACTATTTTGTACGTAAAAGCCGGGGAGGTTGGAGGTGAAATACTAAATTGTTTTTGAAAAATGGTAAAATAGATGCTTACGCCTTCTAACCATGTTATTGCCAGGCCGGGCTTACATCGCGCTAGGCCCCTGGCACTCTGAAGATTTTCGCAGCATCTTTCTCGGAAATATAGGTGAAGACCAAAAAAAGTCTTACGATTTCAGCTCGGGGCCCCTAGCTGATATTGCGTCATATTATGGTAAATCCGGCCCTGATTAATGCATTACGTTAACGAAAAGGCTAGATGTGGGCCTGAGATAGCAACTTTTAAGACAAAAACTCTCCATTTTCTCCGGGTTATACGTTTAAATTGGCTGGCAAAAATTAAATTGAGTGGGACCCAGCGCCCCAGGTCTTCAATATTGTAAATTAGTTATACTGTTGTCAGCGAAAAATGCTAGAAAGAAACTGAAACTGAAGAAACAATAGGTTTTTTGTCACATTTTTGTCATTGGTGAAATTACAATTAGGGGGGTGCCTCCTTCCCCTTGCCTACGCCTATGCTCCAATTGAGGAAAACAAAAACGGTGTTCTCAAATTTTCCGCGAGGTTTCTGGCGTTTTCCAACGAAATTTCAACTGTTCAAAAAATAGTGCTGTCCTCGAGCGGAGGACAGGGCAATTTTCGAGGACTTGAGGCTTCGAGGCCAAGGACTTCAAAATGTGTCCTCGAGGACGTTTTCGAGGCCAAGGACGTCCTCGAGGACTCCACCTCTGCTATTCGGGTATCCAGTTCTTTGTCTTGCCTTCCATCACTCGTAAGTTCAACCCCAAGATGCTTGTTTTGTCATGAAAATAACCAGCTTTAGGAATATGTATGATGAGGAACACAGGCACCCTCAATTCATCTTCAGTGATTTGTTCAATAAGCATTTCCCCTAGCTAAGTTTTTTTTAAAGCATTTTGTCACGTGAAAACTGACGGGATGGAGATGGATTGTTATTTAAAGTTGGTAGGTGGTGAAAGTGGAATTTAACGTTATTTCAAGTTGGTACAGTAGATGCAATAAATGGTTACATGTTATTGCAATATAAAAGTTAGCTGGGGGCCTAAAACATCTTATTGCATAAAAAGTTAGATGAGGGCCTGAGATTGCACCTTTTAGAACAAAAACACAGAATTTCTCCCAGCTTGGACATTTAAACATTTTAATTGGTTGGCAAAAATTTAAATTGAGAGGGCCCGGCCCCTGGTCATCAATATTAAGTTATTGCTAATTGCTGTTGTACACAAGTACTGTTGCGCCCAAAAAATGCTAAAAAAGCTGAATAAATAGTCTTTGTGTCATCATTTTTATCATTGGTAGCATTTCAATTGGGGGGGGGGGGGGAGGCAGAGGACCTGGGCCCACTGGTTACGCCTATGGTTTAATGATTACCGTACAAGTTTGCTCTCATATCAACTATAAAATTTGTCATAACCAAACTGCTAAAGAACATTTTACCTTGATAGAAATACCAAGCTCTAACACCAAAAAGAATTATTGTAAGCTGAAAAACTAAAAATATAAATAAAATTAAGCTGAAACGAGAATGAAATAACAAATACGAGTTTTCGTGACGATGTAAGAAAACAAAATTTAGGACTAGGCTAATTGTCAATCTCAAAAAAAAAACAAGTCAAATTCGTCAACTATAACATCAATGCTGCCAATTGCAAAGTACTTACAATGATGCAATACGTACAACTGTTTGCGCAATATCCGGGGGGGCCGAGAGCCGAACGTGGGTCCGGGGTCAGCTCAAATACTATACGGATCTCCGGTTTTGTGAAGTCCAACACAGACGGTGATAATGCCACAGCTTTGTACGGATTTTGATGTGATCTCAAAAAAAAAAGGGTCTTCAGTCTTCCACATACTGATTTCCCAGTGTCATTTTGGTGGGCCCTCTGAAGCCCATAGGCCCAATGATGGGCCCCCTCATGGCCCCCGGGGTCTTTGTCCACCCCGGCTCCCCCTCTTGTAGGCCCTGCGCAATATAAACAACCAAAGTACCGCAATTGTCGACAAATAATTGTTCCGCAATTGCGGGATTGCGTAGCGCTTCAACTGCATCAAAAAGTTCATTGAGGAAGTTGCGATGCGTTTCAGAAATTAAAAAATTAAATTGCGCATTTTGCGCTGCGCTTTTACTGTTTAAAAAGATCGTAGCGCTTTTGATGTAATGTTATTTGTGCCCAGCTCAGGATGACATATTGTCAATGCTTGCAATGTACCTTACATTTCGATAATTTGCTATCATCATTTCTCCCTGCCGTAAAAAGGTTACTATTTCCAAAAAATAGTCGATAACTGTTGCAACCCTGATAAAAGATGAATGGAACAGTAAAGATAGTTTGTTCCAGCTAACAAGTATCAAAACCAACGATTAATAGATGTTTTAGCATGCAGGTAAAGAAGTAACGGTTGTTTTTTTACTTTTCCACCATCGTTAAGACGTTTCGCCGTAACGTGGGTGCTGCAACAGCGAAAGTGTGCGGTCTGCGACAAATAAATCTGTATTGTTATGGCCATAGGTGGGCACGAGTCCGCTTATCGTTTATCCGTTAATAACGAAGCTAACTTTTTCATTAAATTGTTAATCTGTTAAAAAAATTTTTTATGTTAACGGACTAAATTAACTTCCGTTAGGTTCTGTTAACTTCCGTTAAGATTTTTAATTTTTTATCGTTAATATCTTGCACCATTCATTTATCGTACCGGTACAAATCAGTTTGCACTGGTAACACTCATTTCGTATGAGCACGAGTTTTATAGAAGAAAGCGAAGAAAGGAACTCTTTTTTGTGGCAAATAATAAGCGGCAGCTTCATAGATCTATCAATTATCGCTGTTCGCAATTTCCAAAGATTTTTCGATCGCCGCTTTGTTAGTGCATTTGAACTTATTTTTATCTTGAAATTAAATTAGACTGTAAAATGTAACTTCCAAAACACAAAAAGACCACCATAGCAAGAAATACTTCCTTACAATCAGCTCAACAGTGTCAATATGTGTTCTAGAAGCGAGTGAATAAAACGAAATGTAAATTACACGCAAAATGTTAACGAATTAACAGACTTCATTGACTTCCGTTAATTAAAGCTGAAAGTAACGAATTAACTTTAAGGTAGGTATGAGGTTTGTTAACGGACTAGTGGTTAACGAAGCTAACGTTTTGCATTAACTTGCCTACCTATGGTGTCCAGTATAGCGCTTAGCTCGCACCGTGACGCAACAGTTCGTCTCTCACATTCAAATGTGTTAACTGTTTATTTCGTTCGTCCAGTTCAATCCAGAAAAAGCGTTTGTTCATTAAAACACCGGTACCGGAAGGCAAAACCAGAAAATGACGGAACAACCAGAGCAGCGGCAGGCTGGCAAGAAAAAAGAAAGAAACGATCGGAACTACTTCAGTGCAATATTACGTAGTTCACACCCCGAATGGCTATATTAACGTAGCGTTTGGGGTCGTTCAAATATGATACATGAAAAGTTGTTTGATGGTACAATACAGAGCTTGAGAATTACTTTGATTAAAATCTTCATGTCTTCGAAGCAGCTCTTCGTCTGACACTTGTCAAAAAGAATCGTCAGAATGAAGATCGCGGGAAAGGGAGCGGCTATTTATGGAAAAAGTCTGACCGTGATTGGATGGAAAAAGACCAATGAGAGATTGTCATTGGTGCACAATTTTTAAGCTTGTACACTAATGACGATCTCTCATTGGTCTTTTTTAGCCAATCACAACTCACCTTTTTCTATTTATAGCTGCTCGTTTTCATGCGCTCTCCATTTTGATGATTCTTCTTGACAAGTGTCCAAACATGGCATTACGATACCGCACGCCTCAATTTTTGCTAAAAAGTACGGTACGCGTTTTTTATTAAGGTACGGGTGCGGTACTTTAGTACGCTTTTTAAATGTGCATACACTAATTGTACCATTCCTGGTTAGGAGGTTTTCACTTGAAGTGAACAGCTCGATCTAAACTTGGCAAAACTGACATTCAGTAATCTTATGCTAGAATATATATATGCAGTTAAACCTGTTTTGAAACGCGGAAAACGCAAACTTTGGAAAAACCTATGCAACTTTTTTACCTATGTACCGTACCTCTCAAGTACGGTAAGTTTAGAGCGTACCATCCTTTGATTGGCCTACGTACTATACCTTTCAGGTTGCCTACGATACGTTTAGGCCGTACGGTACGGATGCAAAATTTTTTTCGTGACGTTACGTTAGTACGGTGCGGTAAATTTTTGAAGTACGCTTTGTTCAAATTCTGAACGTACCGTACTGCCATCCTTATAGGTGTCAGACGAAAAGCTACTTTGAAGACAGACGAGCGGTTTCACCCCAATGTTCACAATTGACAAAAAATAGGTAAAGTAAGCAAATCATCCCCCCAATGATCAACATGCGTAGGCACCACTGGTTATCACCATTTTTCGTTATGTATTTTGTGCAGTTTTTGAGGCTTGTTGGAACAATAAATAACCCTCGCTAGATAGCGCCAATGCACTTTGATGTGTTACATGAAATGACGTCATATATGTACCAGCAAAAGATAGAAGCAAATCAAAGTTTTTTGATCAATAAATTTGTTTTGAAGTAATAGAGACAGCAGGAGTTTTGTTTATATGAGGATAGTTAAAAAATAATTAGCGAACAAAAACGTAAACAAGCCAGAACCACTAATAATCAGAACAAAAAACGCACCTGCAAAACGATGCCGACTTAATGTTAAGCTAAAGTGAATCAGCTAAACTACAGAAACGTCGTGATGTTACATTATACTAACATTGATATTTTTCTATGATAATTTGCCATCATTCTGACTGCGATAAGAAAATTGCTTTGATAAAGAAAAGTAGTGAAAAAAGAAATTTGGCCAAAAAATGTCAGTACGAGTTTGGTTTGGTCGAACAAAACTGTTTGTGTTTTTGCATGCGAAACCTCGACTATAATACTGCCAAAAACAGGAAATAATAATGGTGTAAACTAGAGACCTGTTACTTTTTAACAAAATTTAGTTTTAAAATGACTTTTTTAGCTTAGAAATTGGTAAAGTTTGTCATGAAAAATGTTTATGAAAATAAGTTCTTTTCTACAACTCAACAAAATTTTTTTTAAATAAAATATGTGCTCTGAATTTACTGTTTGGTTTTTCAAGTTTTTCGGTTTCATGAGTATTGCTTTTTTTTGCTGCGTCTTCTATAGTCTTACTGCTACAAAAAATATGTCAGAGAAACATTTTAGAAAACTTTAGAAAGAAATATTAGGAATGCGAAGATGAGATCTACTTTTGGTGCATCTACTGTAGATATCACAGTAGGAGCCACGAAATACTGATTGAATTTAACAAGATGAACTTATCAGACAAAGCATTTTTTTATGTGGACAATTGCACCAAGAATTTTCGGTTGATACGTTTGTAGGAGACAATCGGTGCTCCCAGATAACACATCAGCATCAAAACGGAGCTTTTTCTGCAAAAAAATGCAAAAAAAAGTTTTTGAAAAAAAAGATGTTAAATGAGCAAAAAAAAGATGTTAAATGAGCGAAGACCTTTTTTTTTCTTGTGGGAATCACCTTTTTTTCAACAGCAACCTGACTGCAACAGTTGAATGGGCTGAAAACCACTTTTTTCCGTCAGATTTTTATCAAAAACATCCGACATCAAATTGCGCGTCAAAAACATCAAATCTGCTATAACTACAATCAAAGCTGGAAACACTGAGAAGAGTTTGAATTCAACTGATACAAAAAGTGCTCGACAACTTGACTATATTGGGTAACATAACCAGTAGTACACGTCATATACAAAAATTTACAATTTAATACCCTACGGACTGTTTCACCCGTAATCGGGATCATCAGGTGTGTCTTTTTCAAATAGAGTTAGGGGTGTTTCATTCTATCTAAATAAGACAATACTCCTGATGATCCAGAATACGGGTGAAACAGTCTGTAGGGTTTTAAATTTATAAATTTTGATATGTGACGTGTACTGTTATTATGAAAGCTGGAAACACTGTAGACATTTGCTTCTATCTGTGCGTAAATCGCATTACTGTCATTTAACGGAGTCTATTGATTTTCAAATCATCGCAAAAAAGATTTTTTCTACGCAAGCTATAAATATTGCCATTTAGAAAGATTTTAGTCTTATAAACGAAGCAATAGGGTAATTTTTGAAATCGCAGAAACTGCGACAATAAAAAAGTGTTACATTTATTTTTTTACATTGATATGCATTGTTTTGAGCCTATAGAACTGTCCTCCGCGAGCAAATCATTAGGGTTTGCTCAATGCGGAGAGGTGAATGGAAAAGATTCTGGATGAGATATGCTGAGGATTAGTGATGAGAGCTAACTTCTCAAAATAGCTGTAGCGTTGGCCAGGTCTATGACAACGAGAAAACAGCAGCTGTAAACAATCATTTTAACCTCCAACAATGGAACAAACTAATCGCAAATGAAAATGAAAATTCTTGAAAAATTTATAGGAACAGCCTCAATCCGAAATTATTAGTTCTTATACAAAAAGAGTGCAGTTGAGAAATTTACTCATGTTTTAGCATACTGTGCTTACCATCTTCTTTTGCGTCGCTTAGCGACCAGGCATTTCGGTTTATTTTTTTGTTTTCGTAAGAAGCAAGAAGTTTGAAGTAAGAACAAGAAGTTTAATGACGTCAATTTTGAACAGCACAAAAAATTGATGAAAAAGTAATTAAAAGTAAGATAAAATCGATGTCGCTCTTCTGGTGAGCAGTGAAAGAGGCTATACATAGAACCCATTCATGCATAGCAGAAGTTGCTATGTTTCAGGATTTAAGGCGACTTGATTTTTCCTGTAGTGTAATTTCGTTGCTGTCTTTGTTTTACTTGTTACTTCCATTTTTATTTGTAGTTGTTGCTGTATAAAATATCTTGCTTTGGGGAAAATTTTAAATCCGTCGAAAGCGCTTCAATTTCATGTAAATAAGAACTACAGTAGTCCCCGCTTATTAAGCCCACGGTTAATAAGCCCAACCGCTTAATAAGCTCAAAATCGTCCGGTCCGGAATTACTCCATTTATTCCTATAGATAAAAAACCCGCGATATAAGCCCAAAACCCCGCCTAATAAGCCCAATTTTCGAACACATTTGCTTAAAACTGAGTGAAAACGCGTCGAAAGTCACACTTCTTTGTCTTGCTTTCGACGATTTCACGCTTCGTTACGCTGCTGCCCTAGTTCTTAATTCAACTGTTTCGTCACAGATCGTTTATCTGTGCGGTAATCAATTGGCAAGACAACTCGTGCTCTGAAGATTTTACTGTAGGCTGCTGATTACAGATAAATTGCTTGTTATCTGTAACTGTTGCGTACAGTATTAATAGATTAAGTAACTTTTAGCCTTAGTACAGTCGACCATACTCATTTATGCGCATGAGAGTGGCGAAAATTTGTCCCCCGGTTAATAAGCCCACCCGTTTAATAAGCCTAAAATCGTCCGGTCCCGAGGTGGCCTTGTTAAGCGGGGACTACTGTATTAGATCTTCTCATGCAGCAAAAATTTTTTAGCCTTTTTCTTCAAGCTTTGTTGAAGGATAAGGTAACTAAGCCCCAACGACCATACAGTAAAGAAATGAAGTTTCACGGAGGATTATTTTGTTGAACATAATACGTTCATATTATCCATACTGTGTTATGCATTTAAAAAATAAATTTGAGATACGACAATTTATGTTTGACTTTTTTGCATCGTAAACTAACACTTCGTTTACCATGTTTTTTGCATATAAACAGGATCTATTTTTAATATAGTTTTTTGCATTAAACAGGATCTTTTTTTCTATAAACACTTCGTTTACCAAATTTTTTGCATGCAAATCCAAAGTTATTGAATTTTCTCTAACAAATCCTTAAAAAATCTTTCGGAAAACTAGTTCAAATAATATCAAATCACTTCTTGGAATCGTTTGTATTTGCAAAGGCTGTTTTTTTTAGTTCAACAATACACATTAAGTATGTAAAACTGAACTATACAGTATAGGCTATTTTAAGCAATTCGTTTAAAAGTTACTCATTTTTTGATGAAAGCATAAACAGCTGTGACCTCAATCATGTCTTTCATCGGTGATATGTGGAATTTATGTTCTGTTTTAGGTTGTAACCTATTTTCTCAAATCACTAAAGTCAGATGTCAATTGTAGGCCACGCGCTATTAATAATAAACTGTAGGCATAACCAAAAAAATTCTGATTAATTTTCAGGTAACAATTTTCTGCTTACAGATATTAAGTTGAAGTACAGTTATAGAACATATATCAATGCATAATGAACAACAACTCAACAGACATAACTTATTACAACCTTACCGACAGCTTACCACCTATGCAGTTTGAAATATGGATAGCTACTTTGGCGACTAATCTGACGCTAATTTGCATGTCCATATGGTTAATGAGCACAATTGCCATTTATGGAATCAGATCTGGAAAATTTCAAAGAGAGCGCAAATCGGACTTCAGTGGAGGAATGATTTTGAAGCTGCTTTTGCTGACAGCCTTAGCAGTCGTGCCTAGGCTTGTTTCAACTTTGATTGTAACGTGGGTTGGATTTGAAAGCGGAAGCGAAGGCGATTACATCTGTGAAGTTGCAATGGATGTTTCAATCGGGGCTTATTATTTCGCATTATTGCCCGCCTACCTTTTTCTATGGATGCGACAAAGAACGTTGTATCAGCAGCCATCAATTTCCAGGCTCTATACTATCGCAATAAAATCCATCAGTTGGGGAGCCTTGATATTTTTGCTTAGTTCAGGAATTGGGATTGTTGTGATTTTTGTGCTGCCCTTAGCGTATCAAGCGTCACCTCGTGGCTGTATCTTGAGGGAAGAAGAAGAAGAAAATGTTACCGTATTTTACATTCTCTGTGTTGTGTTGGTTACCGGTCAGCTTACTCTACTTAGTCTCTTTATTTATCCGTTACATTTGCATCGCAACGTACAAGTCTCCGATCCCTCGGTAACGACAAAAAATGTACGTAAGCGCTCCTCAACTGCCTTGGCTTGTGATCGAGAAACGTCTTTCCAAACTGAGGAGGATTCAATTGATAAAATTTCTCCAGATCACTACACTAAAACCATATGCTCCTCTTCCCCTAAACGGCATTCTATACGGATGGTTTTAAGGAAAACCATTGCAAACCAGAAAAACCATCTTCAAGTTCCGGTGCAAACTTTTAAGAAAAAAAGACAAAGAAGCAACAAAAACACATGCAAGCGCTTACTGAGAGTAATGAGACGGTCAGTGATATCTGCTGTGGTTTGCATTTTGTCAGATCTAACTGCTTTGGGGTTGGTCGGGTTTATTATACCGAAAGAAGCGGCAAGAAGTTTTGCAAACTCAGTTTTTGATGTCAGTTTAACGATCAATGTGATTTCTTTAGTGTGCTCTTTTGACACTTACAAAATGATATTCAAAGCGCCTTGTACTGGAAATTCAACTCCCAAACAGTCGCTAGTAACATCAACGGCAGGAACGCAATCCGCAAATAACAACGAAGAATCAAAGTCGAGAATTTCATCTTACTAAAAAGAGAAATTTGGGAATATTACTGCTTGTTTAGGGTTGCAATCTTGTCTTTTTATTCATCTGTTCGAGTTGGACTGTTAATGCACAAGAAAAATTCAATTCTAATCGTTTCACTACGCTTTAAACAAAACTTTGAGTTGAAAGACATATTTCGGCGATTATATCGCATTTAATAAGATGATTAATAAGTTGTAAGTTGGTTATTAAGTAGCTTATGAGTGGTATTTAATAAGGTGGTACCTGGAATTAAATACTTGTGAATTAAATCAAATCAAAGCGCTTTATTTACAATGGAGAGGGAAACTCCCTGAAACTTCATTGTGATTGGTCAAGAGCCTAGCAGTAACTTGTGAGGTCATAACCACAAAAATATTACTAAATGCACATTTTTTTATAAAAACAATTTTTTAGAACACGAGGTTCATTTTACTTAAACTTCAATTAAAAATAAATTAAGAAGAATTAAAAACAGATCAAGAAGAATGCCAGTCTCAGCAGCAAAAAAATAATTAAGAACAAACGAAAAAAGAAACAATAAATAAAAAAGAAACTAAATTTGGTACTGGTACAAAAGGAAAAAAAAGTTGCAATAATATTGCAGTATTTACTAGTAAAGTTGCAATGATTCAGTATTTACAAACAAAGTTACAACGATTTCCAATTTGACCATGCAGCAAAAGCAGCGAAAAAGCCCTTATTTAAGGTCTCAAGCAAATAGAGCAACGAGTTCGCAAACATAGTCGTTGAACTGACAACAATGGCTTCAAAATTTAAGAGCAAATTAGAAACAAATGAGGCTAAAAATTGGCAAATAATTAAGAACAGCCAGCTTTCTACGCAAAATTTACTGGTTCGTATAAAGAAGAGCGTAGACCTACTTATTTATTCCAGCGAAATTGCATGTTTTTTTTTATTAAACGATTTGTTGAGAACATCGTTATTTTAAACGCAGAAAATTTTCCAAAGCGTAATATCACCGAAAAGCACTATTCTAAAATTTATTTAGCTTCTGTTTGTGATAGAGCTTGATATTAGAAACGAAAAATATCGAACAAAAGCACAACTGCTTAAAAAAGCCAAAGCAAATAAATTGATTTTAAATATCGCATTATAAAGGACAACTAATTGATTTGGGTTTTGGTTAAAGGGCAGATTTTTAAACCGTTTAATCGCGTTTTTTTATTTATAGCCAAAAACCAACATTGAATGTTTATTAAAGCTCATTTAAATCAGTTATTGAGATTCACGACCCTTCAGACGACCCCGAGATGTCATTACGATAATCAATTAATTGTTGTGGTACTTTTAGACGTTTTAAAGGCGCATCAATGGTATTCTCATGCCATGAGTCATGACCACTTGGCCAATACATATTTGGTGATGATGGTGTAAAGAAATGATGATGTTATAAAATATATGCATTTGGTTAATTGTAATTAAAATGTATGTTTATTCACCAAGTTGCCTTGACCAGAAAATAGCGTAAGGACTCTTCGGTATTCGAGCCAAGCTGCTACCTGTCTGCCACACACAGTGAAAGGACTGAAGACTTCACACTCTAAGTTTTTATTGCTGCCGTGAATACCAATTTTTATGGTTTTGGTCGGAAATCGAACGCGAGCCAACCGTTTCAGTAGCAGACACTCTATCCACTCAACCACTGATCGTTTTCTCGTTGTTTAGATTTTTCGGTACCATAATGTTTATTGAAAATACTCTGTACAGTAGACTGATATTTCGTTTACATGCAACTAATTTGGTTCTACCTACAGTATGCTCATTTCTTAACACTCTGTACTTGTAACCAATGATTGCTTTCCCACGTTACTTGATTATTACTTTTTTTACTCGCCAATCTGAAGTCACATTTCGTGCTGAAATACTTTTGTAGCATAGATATCATTTTCTATGAGGAACATTCAAATATCGTGTGTTGTCTCTTTTGAGGAAGATAAGAGCTTGACCGCTATATCATGAAATAACGAGAAGAGATTATTTAAACAAAAAAAGCTAAAATATAATATTAATTAGAACGGGGTATTGGGGTACAGATCGAGGTCCAAATGTTTTGTGCAAAATCTCAAATGATGTTTCCAAAAAATTTCTGTATTTTCGTTCCTATAATTTCGTGATTTTTGTTCCGTATTTCTATGTTTATATTTCTTTGATTTATTGATAAGTTTGCAGTTGATATCCAGTGCCGTCGCCAGAGCAAACGAAGTGAGGGGGCACTATCCAAAAGTGGCGTAGGGGGCACCAAAATATAGTGAACTTTTCCACATAAACACTGATATTTTTGCGACTCCAAATCATACGCTATTTTAAAAATTTTGTATTCATCTCTGAAAAAAGAGACGTATAAGGCCGGCAGCGTTTCTTTGCTCGTTTCGTCTGCTGCCCATAGTCGCTTGAAAAATCGGTCTGCAGCAATGAATGCAACCAAAAGAGCAACCAGGATTTTGCTAAAAGGAAAGGGGCTTTAAGCGAAATTAAAATTTTTTTGCACAAAAATTTTCTCATGTAGGCACCGTGCTGAACAAACTGATGTAACTCAAGTGTAGTACAGAGGGGGCCTGGGGGACAGAGCCCCCAGCCGCTGGGCGATTTTTGTGATTTTGCGGCAAAAATAGCAATTTTAACGCCATTTCTATCATTTTTCGCACCTTTTTAAAGCCATATGAATAAATTGTCCGTCTACTGTATGCTAAACCCGCACGAACTTGTTATGGTGTCTTGCGTAATAATTTGAATTTGTTTTTTCACAATCCCTGCTTTTTCGACTGGTTTTAAATGACTATCCGTGTCAAACTTTGAGCTTTGTGTGCTGTGGTTCACGATTTCTATAGGAGAAAATACAGTATCTTTCAATTATCGCGCAAATCACTTTTATTTGAAGTTTTATAGATGGAATGCTTTTCAGTGATTACTCATTTTTAGGGTCTAGTAAAAACGAAAACCATATAAAGGGTTCTCGCCGTTGAGATCATCTATAATTTCAGGGCTTGAGAAAGGGAACAATAATTTAAACGTTTGCTCATCCATGCATGTCAGCCAAACGCTCTGCGTCTGTCCAACTACATGAACGCAAAGCACCCTTTTTAGGTTATGGTTTGCCAGCCTTTCGTCAGGCTTAAGTCACCACAACGGGTACTTGTTGGCCCAATGGAAAATAAGCGTTAAATGTACTACTTTTGCTTATCAGATGTTTGAGTTTATTTGCGTTGTTTGCATGATTTATTTTTTCCTGAAATTTTCTCAGGTTTTTACGTTTTTTGTTTTTTCTTTGTGTTTGTTGCTTTTTTGTGATGATTTATTGCGTAATTTACAATTCCACGCGATTTTTGTCTTCAGCTGGTTTGTGATTTATTAAAAATTTGTGGAGTTTGATAAAAGAAAATGATTTTGTCAGGAAATGTGGTGCTTTATGATCATTTAACTGTAGTGCGTTTTTTGTCTGCATGGTATCATGCTCATGCAGTAGCGTAGCCAGGAGGTGGGGGCATTGGCCTGTTGACCAAAAAGCAGAGAAGGAAAATACCACGTTTTTCACACTTTGAGACCGTCTTTTGCACTGGAATGGAGTAAAAACGATTTAAAACATCGTTTGAAAAATTTATTTAGAGGAGTGGGGCTTATTTTTCAAAAATAAAACTCACAATCAGTAAAATCTTTGAAAAATGACCATAAATAAGCTATCAAATTTGATCGCTTGTTTAAAAATGCTAAACATACTGTAGGTTTCATAAAAAAAAATGCATACCAGTATTACCTCAGAAATAAGCGGGGCAGGGCTATTCAGTATTAGTTAATTACCAATCTCTTTTTTAAAATCTCGTTCCTTTAGCCTCCCTCCGCCAACTATCGTTTTCTATATGCATGACATAGATTACTCGTTGTGAGTTTTGTTGAACTATACAGTAGTATTTTATGATTTACCAGCTTGTAAATATGAGAACTGAAGTTTTAGCATTACCCAACTCCCACATAGCCCATTTACGCAACCAGTTTAATTATGTTTTTTAACTTTTTTTGCATTGCTGATTTTTATGGATTTTAAAATGCTACGTTCTAAAAACATTATTTTTTAACAAAATAGGCCTAAAATTAAGTTGTTTTTGAAAAAAAACTAGATTTTCGAGCGGTGGGGGTTCCGTCTCCAAACCCCCGAACACACACCTCCCATTGCAGATTTCTGGCTACGCGTCTGTGCTCATGTAAATATGTTTTACAACGTTTTACGAACAATAAATTATAGTGATTTTACTCATTTGTTTCTTTATATTGTGCGAATACATTATACAGTAAGATACATTAACTTTAAAAAGCATACCACAACACCAACCTGAATCTCGGTAAAATTATACCAAAGATTTCAAAAACGCTTCTACAACAACAGCTTGTTTTTGATGAACCCAGTTGAAAAGATTAAACAGACATAGGGATGAAGTAAACACTAAACAGTATGAATCTGAAGAAAAGCAAATTAAACTTTTGTAAATACGCAGTTAAGTTATAAGTCTATGCAGTAAAACTCACTTAAAGAGCTATGACGAAACCATTTTATATGCCATTTTCTGCGTAAAAACGCCGTTAAAAATTTCTTAAGTTAACGATTCCTACTACAGTAATAAGTTGTTATTTACTTTTTGGCTGCATCTTCTTTTAGGAAAAATACTCTAAATTTAGCGGTTATACAATACTACAAGGCAATAAAAAATTAAAAATAAAATTAAACGATTTATTTCGCAGTTTAAAAATTTTATATCAAGCAATAGTAAGACCATATTTGCACCATAGGCAATAGATTTTTTTTATGTTATGTCTCATTTTATTGGAAATTAAAACGCACACTAAGATTGCAAATATAAATAATTCAATAATTCAGTTCACAGACTGTCGTTTAAAAGCGTTTTTGGGGGTGGGGGGTGGTTGTACTTTTATAGGTATTGGATTTACATCATCAAAATTATTTTAAATGTGCTGTTCACGCGCGTGGAAAAGCCGATAGGATTGCCGTTGTTGCAATTTGTGATGAACCAGTCAAAGCGCGAATTGAATCAATTAATCTTGTTCTGCATTGAGCTAGAGTGGCTGCTGTGGTAGTGTAGAAGAGGATGAAGAGCAAATATAAAACCTTCGAACATCGCTGACCCCAGTCCATTCGGAAACGTTAGTTAAGTGATAAGGATTCCACAAAAAGTGATAGAAATTGACCGTAAAGTTGTTAGTTTCATTAGACATTTGCCATTTGTTACTTTGAGCAGATACAGGATATCGCTTTGGAGAAGCACGATCGCTGCTGCACTTTACTGTTTCAAGGCATATGCAAGCAATTTCGAGCTACAAGGATCCAGTTGCAGATTGCAGGAGTTAGTAGTTGTAGTCCTGTCGTGGTTATTGAAAACAGAAATATATTTTTGGGGCTTCTTTCGCTGTTATTTCATGCTGTTGAACAGAAAATTGCATTTAGCTTTTGACTCGTTGCTTAGGGTTTTCGAAACGTTTTTCAGATAATTTCCAAAATTTGGACTAAATTTTTTTGACAAAAAAAAGCAGGTCGATAAAGTTTAACACCTCGTCACGTCACTTTTAGTAGCGTAGTGTAAAAAGAGAAAATTTTGAACCTACTTTGACTCGTTTTAGTTTATTTGTGGAAATTTAGACCAGTTTTGTCATTAACGTACTAGAAAAAAAAAAAAAATCAAAACCAAAAGGTAAAGCAATCTACAAACAATATGACCCAGACCATTTTCATGCCAGAAAACACCAGCAATCAATATGCTAAGTTGACATGAAATATGGACAAGGGTAATTGAACGGTAGGTGCCCGAGGTGGAGTCGAGGACGCAAGGCGCGAGGCCAAGGACACAAAAAAAATTTCGAGGCCAAGGCCAAGTACAGACCCTCTCGAGGTCAAGGCCAAGGACCATGGACACAGGCGCAAGTGTTCTCCAAAAAAAAGGTCTTGAAAAAATTTTCTCAAGCGATCTCAAAAAAAGGTCTTCAAAAATTTTTTTCAGGCAAAAAAGGTCTTCAAAAATTTTTTTCAGGCAATTTCCACTTGAGGAAAACAAAAAAAGGTCTTTGCAAATTTTCTGCGAGGTTTCTGGCGCTTTCCAACAAAATTTTAACGCTTCAAAAAATAATGCTGTCCTCGAGCCGATGACAGGGCAATTTTCGAGGACTTGAGGCTTTGAGGCCAAGGCTAAGGACTTCAAAATGTGTCCTCGAGGCCAAGAACGTCCTCGAGGACTCCACCTCTGGTAGGTGCTTAATTGCGAAATATAGCTTCAGCAAAAATAAGAGATGTAGAGTACTAGAGTGATAAGGCTTTGAAAAACTTTAAAGGTACAGGAAAAAAAGAGGGATTGGCCTATTAGCGTGTCACAAAAGTAAGAAAAATCATAAATTGGAAAAACTCATAAATATTAGTTTTATCAATTATCAACCAATATCATTGGCGTAGCCAGGATTTTTGATTGAGAAGGGGCCCAAACCACAAATCACATGCAATGAAGTCATCAGAAATTTTCAAAAAAGGAACTTTTTGTGGGACAAAGATATCGTCAAGTGGAGGATTAGAAGCCGTGGCCTGGTATTGGTACTTTACCAGGATTTTGCTAAAGGGAGAGGGCTTAAACTCAAAGTTAAATTGCAAAAATGTGTAAAAGCGGGAGACGTGTCAAGTAAACTGGTGTGACTCAAATGTATCTCAGCCGCCGGAAGCTATGGGAGTCTAGGGGCTAAGCCCCCAGCCGCTGGACGATTTTTTGTAATTTTTTGGAAAAAAAAGGTATTGTAATGCCATTAGATCACATTCTGCACGTGTTCAGAACCATTCGAAAGAACTACATCTTTAACATATGAAAGTCAATCAAAAAAATTAAATTGTTCAATCCTCCTTTTACTTAGAACAATTTAAGTCCAAAACACGTTTAGGATCTTACATTTTGGTGCTAAATTTTGTAAGTGATTTGGCCTAGGTAGGGGGAAGTATGGTGCACTGCATCCTGCAATATTTTAGCGGTAATAATCCACTCGAAGGTTTTCCTTGGAGATATTCGTTTTGTCATAAAATAAGCAGGTATAGAAGTACATGTACAGCCAGGGGGCCCAGGCCCCCTCCTTTAAACTCAATAATTTGTTCAATGAGCATTTTCCCTAGTTATTTTTTTAAAAGTATTTCTTCGCGTAAAAACTTGCGAGGAGGAGGTGAATTGTAATTGAAGCTTGGTATAATAGATGACTAGACCTACTTACCACTTACCAGCATGGTGTTGCTCGGGCCGGAATTACATTGCGTGGGCCCCTTGGTACTGTGGGGATTTTTGCAACATCTTCCTGCCAAATATAGGTGAAGACCAAATAAATGCCTTACCATCTGAGCGTCAAGCACCTGGCACTATGCCAATGGTAAATCAGGCCCTGGATATTGCATTATGTTCATGAAAAAGGTTAGATCAGGGCCTGACGTTGCAAGTTTTAGGACAAAAACCCTTAATTTCACTCAGGTTATGCATGTAAATGGATTGCCAAAATTGAATTGAGGGGGCCTGAGCCCCCTGGTCGTCAATATTATTTTTAATTATTGTTGTACACGTATACTGTTGCACGCAAAAATGCTACAAGAAACTGAAAAACATAGGCTTTTTTGTCACATTTTTAACATTGGTGTTATTTTAATTGGGAAGGGAGGGGGGCCGGGCCCCTTGCCCCACCTTGGCTACGCCTATGTCTGAACGCTGGGCCCCTGGCACTGTGCCATACAGAAAATCCAGCCCTGGTTATTGCATTACGTTCATAAATAGATTGGATGAGGAACTGAGGTAGCAACTTTTAGGACAAAAACCCTTAAATTCACCCGGGCTATACACTTAAATTGGTTGGAAAAATTGAATTGAAGGGGCTCGGGCCCCCAGGTTGTCACTATCATTGTTAATTTTTGTTGTTCGCGTGTACTGTTGCACGCAAAGATGCTAAAAGAAACTGAAGAAACCATAAACTTTTTGTCATTAGTGGCATTTCAATTGGGGAGGGACGGGCGCCCTGGTTACGCCTATGACCATCATAATTATTTTTTTGCAATTCAGATGGTTAACATTTAAAGGAGCGGATGTTTGATTTTAAGTTACACCGGATCTTTGAGCTGAAAGAAAAGGAAATTCTGTCTTGATCAAGCTGCTCACTTCAAAAAAAAAGCGTTTACAGAAAGAATGTACAAAGACAGTTTTCTCTACGAGGCTTTGGAAATTTATAGTAATTTAAAATGGTTTGAGGAAAAGGTGCAAGACAAATATCTGCCATGCAGAGCTGGCTGAACTACTTCAATTTTACGGTAAAAGTCGATTTCGAGTAGCCCACGAGTAGGCTTGTATGCAGTAAATTTTAGTGGGTGTATGATGCCGTCATAACATAAACTGCAGCAACATTTCACCATTTCATGGTAATATCAATTCGCTTCAGCAGATTCATTGTTTATACTTAACATATTGTATGTCTTGATAAAACCAATTTGCTCAATATGGTCTTGCGAAACAATCGTGATAGCTTAGACTTACATCATTAACTTAGCAAACCAATCTTGTCTATGAATGTAAGTTTTAAAAAAGTTCGTATTAGCACATGCAGCGATCAAACCTTTTACTCTTTTAATGACATTTTGCAGAACGCCTGTGATCACAACATATTCTGTGAACGTAAAGCAGGAACCTATATGCTAAGGATGGACATTAAAGCTTTTAAGTGGGGTTTTCGCAATACCTATTATTGCGATTCCAATTCTAATTCGTTGTTTTGGGTTTCTTTTATACTGTATTATAACCATATTTTGCCCTGACGAACAAGAACAAACGTCACCTTATAAGGACATCAGCAATATTGCGATACACAACGTTGAGTATACATAAAACGTGATTTGAATCCAGCGCTTTCTGGGTTAAGAGGGTGCTTAATCAATAAACTAATGTTACAGTAACGGCTACAGACATCTCGCTCGTTGTGCTGTGTATTTCCCAGCGGCCTCACGTATGATAATCTAGCGCACCATCACTGAGCAGTAGGCCCTTTCTGAGGGGTTTGAGGGTGGGTTTTTTCCACTGTTTTGGTCTTCAGCACGTGATTTGCTTCCAGTTTGACGTTGTGAGGCATCTAAAAATTTGCCCACCATAATTAATTGCTTGACGTTGTGAAATTTATTAAATTTCGCTCACCTAAATTCCAAATCTTGAAAATGACACTGCTTAGTGGCACTAGCGGATGACATAAAGTGGGATTCACTTTTCTAGAACCGTTTTTTCATTTGGTAGATGAACGCCAGCATACTCGCAATCATTTTGCAAACGTTTCGGGATTTACTAATATCATCTGTGGCTAAAATAACTGATACTAAGAACTATTTTTTTTTGCTCGCTGAAGATGATAGAAGCAAATATTTAAACCTTTGATAGGAGATTGCAAGTGAGCTTTTTTTTTTAATCTAATGACTGAAGTCGATTAAAAAAATATCTACGCTCCTTAACTTGTGTCGTACTGTTACAGGGATTTTCACATTGTTGAAAATACTCTCATATGATTTTTTTTATAAAACGCAGCACAACTGACTTCTATTCTCGTCCAGAAAGCACTACTTTGCACAAAAAAGAAGAAACACCAAAAGTGAGTTCAATAGACCGAATTCGTGTTAATCAAGGTCGAGCATTTCATACACAAAATACGAGGAACATGTCAATTGCGACGATGGAAAAATATGTACATGAGAAAAAAACATGCGACTTTAAAAGTCAACCCAGAAAATAAATTTCAAATAAAACCACGGACCGTTATATCCTAAAGAAGACATTGTAAATCTTATAAAACGTGGCAAATCAAAATGCATTGATGGAGAAATTCGACAATTTCGTGGATTTCTTCCACAATCCACACACAAAGCTGTATTTGATCAACTTCAGGCTTTCGTGAATCATGGCTTCCTTCTTGGGTTTATATACCGTACGTACGCCCGGTCTAGACAGCGTGTAAAATCGTGATCGTATGAGCGTATTCTTAGTTTGTTGTAACCAACTGCCAGCTTGTACGCTGGCAAGGCGGTACTCTGAACGTATCGAATTTCTGTTTAACACAAACTATGGATACACTCGTACGCTCATGATTTTATGCCCAATGTAGACCAGGCCTTAAGACGGGATGAAGGAAACTATAGCTCGCGAAAGCTGCGCAACAGATCCAAAGAGAGCGTATTTCTTCGATCCACACTTCATAACCAACTTGCGCCGGCATCTTTTCCAAACTACTGCTAAATGTCCCAAGTCTTAAGTTGTGCATTGCAAAGAAATTTTGTACTATTAAAAGACACGTACATTATTATCGCCATATAATTAAAAAAGTTCAAAACGACTATTGTACCCAAATAACTCGGTACCCACGCAAATAAAAGGCTCCAAAAACCTAATGTGGCCTAAGCAGCCTTCTTAGTCCCGTTAACTCGATTCTTAGGGACTATTCAAACACATTCACTACAAACTGTTGATTATAAAAACCGCTTGTTCTTTTTAATCCACAATTAAAATTTCAGCAAATCAATAATGCTCAATTGCTCAGGTTATTTTGGTAAAACTTTTCAGCTGGTGCAAACAGTAACCACAACAAGAATGCCCACATCCCTAGAAATCGTCCATTACTTTAACCTACAAAACCCTACTTCTGACTAGAACTCATTTATATGGACAGCCCCACAATAAAATACCAAAATTTCAGATACAAAATTCACCAATTTGGGAATTATTTTGAAAATGTTTAAAAAAAAAACAAAAAAAAATGTAGCAACAGAAAAATTTAGAATAAGCCGTCGTAGACTAGATAGTATATTGGCTAATACATTCGCAAGATATTATACAATGATTTTATCGCCTGTCGTTTTCAGAAGCAAAAACACACAAAACAAACCAAAAATACATTTCATACAATGTTAGTTTATAAAAATACTGCTGTAGCGCGTAAAAGTTTAGTGAACGCAAATATACATGCAAAAGGCTAGGAAAATAAAAGATAAAATCGTCTCGATTATCGGGTCAAGCAGCAAACCCAAACATTTCGTAAAAGTTGCAACATATAAGTACAATTAAACGAAAAATCACTTCTGACTCGTGTCCTCCTCTGACTTAACTTTCTATCGTTCACAGGATTAAAAAAATTTGTCCCTAAATGTTAAAAAGTCCAAAGACATAAAAGCAGGATATATGACAATACCAGTATTACGAGGGCGAATTTGAGTGTTACTCAAGCAATGTGCTGATAAATGAACGATTTTATAGTGAAGTTTTATAAACCCGAATTGGAAATTCAAACCAAGTGTGGAATATTTGCTGTAAAATTTAAATTAGCACACTTAAACTTTTCTCAAGTCGCACTTTAGCTTATTTAACCTTCATTCAAATTTAGCTACACTCACTCAAGTTCGATTTCGTAGTACTATCCCAAATCACATAAAACGATGATCTTGGTTTTTAAAATGTGCTGTTCAGTAATATTTGAAAGTATACGACCATCATTTATTTTTATTATACTCGCTTTATTACACCGAAACGTGTAACGAGTTTGCGGTCCAATGCACCTCTGGATAACACAGCGCCTTTCGAAATGTCGCAGCGGTGGCGAGCCATTGGCAACATTCTGTCTGGTTTGAAAAATCCAAGATTTGAACTTCAGACCTCCCGCTCCAGACACGAATGCGTAACCGCTCGACCAACTGACCAGTAGAAGATCCACTACAGCCTGAATAGATAATAATTAGATAACTGAAGCTACAATGGAGAAAGGTTACGAGGAAACGAGCAATTTGAATCAAAAACTGTAAGAGCTAGCTTTGCACGATATGCATGTTTGATATTTTTAAGCCCAGCTTATAAAGTATATGCAACAAGCATACAAAAAGTTTTTCTTTTGTAAAGTTCAATATATTCAGCAACATTTTCCTTTGATATAAAGGATATGCATTATTTATTGAAGCGGCTCTGTTCAAAAGACCAAGCCTGATAATATTCGTATTAAAACAACAATAGAAAAAACAATGATAATGTGACATTTAAATTTTGAGACGACGACAAACAAAAGTTGCTTCACACACAAGAAAACAAAGGAAACAAAATAGGGCAGGAATGTAAAACGCAAATTAAAAAGTTCAACGTAAAATTCGATTCTAAAACTGTGTGATTAACTGATTTTCTTCTTGCTCGGAACTCAATAATAAGGTCAGGAGGAATCACAGTCTGTAGTGGCCGAGGCCTGTATTCGACCACAATGAGAGACTTAGGCAAAATAATGTACAGATAAGAGAAGAATGCAACAAACAAATTTTAAACTATGCAATAAAACACTTGAAATGGCCGAAAAATTGGCAATGAAGCTCAAAAATTTTGTGTGCGTTTCAACAGCTTTTTGGTATGAAACATAGTTTTCTTTTTCTTCGGCGTGTGCTAACACAATGTGAACTTATCAAAAATACACGAACTTTTCCCGTCCATGACGTCACGATGACGCAGCGGTCGAAGATAGAGTGGGAAACATTGACCCGTTCGATAACACGCTGGTAGAAACAGGCTGAAAAAAGTTAAAAAGAAATGTATTAAGATTAAGCTGTAATACTCAAATTAATATACAAGGAAATAAGTAACCGCAAGAAGTCATATCACAAGTATTGAATGAAAGCCAAAAAGCAAAGTTGATGACTAAAAATGAGCTTATAAAATCGAAAAATGAACCGAAACGCTAATGAAACAACAAATATCTGTATTAAGGAAGAGAAATTGTATCTATCTATTAACTTAAATATGATCAGAAATCACGCGGTGTTTGTTTATAGCACGCAAGAGACCATCGTATGGTAGCATGACTGGTGATAGCTAAAGTGTAACTTTCTGTGTTTTTTTTTAATCGAATGAAATGTTAAAGCCTGCAATACAACCATTTTCGCACTGACATCACCTACGCGAGAACTGTTTGAAAGTTCAGCTATTTTTCGTGTAGACTAGCGGCCATTATGGCGTTAACCAACGACCAAGCTGAAAAACATGGCTAACTACAGCAATGTAGTCAGAAAGCTAATATTTCACCTAAAGCCCGGTTTACACTCGGTACAATACCGTAAACGTACGAGTTTATTCTTTATTTTTAAAAAAAATTCCGTACGCCCAACATGTCATCAGCGTAAAATCTAAAAACAAACAAACAAAAAAAAAAACGCTCATATGCTTACGTTAGTACGCCAAGTGTAGGCCGGGCCTAAGATTGATATCAATGATAATATGCATGCAAAAACATCTTGTCAAAATCGTGCGATTTTCGGGGCAAATGGTGAAGTCGCTCTTTTCAAAAAGTAGCGAAAGCTTGAAAACAACAATATTCGCAATAATCGATACTAGCTATCTTATCAGTGACTAATGGACTTTCATTACGAGCGTATCGAAAACAACAAAATACCGATCACGTTTTTGAGTTTCCAATGTTTTGAAGTCACCATCAAGAGAAAAAAAGGGGTAATTTCAACAACTCACACCAATATCAAATAAGTTCATCATCCTAATCTCCACACTTTTTTCGGAAGTCGAGGAGTTGCAATAATTGGTTTTGTTTACATAAGCAAAATTTACTATGAATTTATTTTCGTATCGCAACGAATTAAGTCCAGTAATTGGTATTTTTAACTGTCCTACTTGTATATAAGGTTAGTTGTCTTTAACTTCAATGTACATTCGCGGAAAACATCTTGTGTGGGTGAAATAGTTCCGCAATTTCCTCATTTAGGTTTCAACATAAATCTCTTTTTTAGCTTATAGACTTAAGATATAACATCAGCTTAATACTACCACCTTCCGGAGTAAACCGCGTTTCAAACAGCGCTAGTTTGAAGCAGAAATAAATTTAACAACTCATCAACTAAACAACGCAAGTGATAACGCTTTAATGGGCATTAAAAGTTAATTAGCTTTCAAATTCTTTTTCTTTCCTTGTATTTGAAGTCTTCAAAAACGGCAAAATCGATTAATATTTTTTTGGAAGTCTTTATTTCACCGGAAATTTTTATCTAGTTTTTTATTAATTCTGACTCAAATCTAACACAAACTCAAATGCTTACTCTAAAACTATCCCCAAATCGAACCCTAACCCAAACCTAACCTAAACCCTAATCTTAACCCCTAAAAAAGCAAATGAAAAAAGCGCGGATGAATATTTCTCATTCTCGTTTTAGTCTCCTAAAGTTGAAAATTTTCGATGAAATAGCCACTACCTATTTTTTTCGCATTCCTAACTTTTGGTTCAAAAAAAAAAAAAATGTTGGCCCTGTTGCGTGTTACGCAAACTTTTTTCCCCGTTTATTAAGATACATATTTAAAGGGGGGTGAACCATTAATCTAGAATGACCAAGATAAAAAGAAACACCAAAAACCAATCTTTACCAAAATTTCAGCATTCCACAAACTGATATTTCCGAGTTATTTCACTTTTTAAATCAAAAATATTTAGTAAGTACTTATCGTTGTGGGCCGGCTTGTAGGGGAGTCACAGCTACAGTAACTTCATCGGTACAGTAAAAAGCCAATCTGCTTCAGACCGTGCCGGTAGAAAGAACCACAGCAGAGTTAAGAGTTCGACAGCGTTGTTCACACTGTTTGAGCGTTGCCGCTGAGAACAAACAATCCGGAACATCGCTGCCCCGCTCTGGGAACATTATAGACTTAAAAACATCCCTTATGCAGTGCTGCCATTAATTAATTATTGAATTTTCCACGAATTCGACTCCCGCCCAACTTTCCCAAAGTACAGTGTGATCAGAGAGTCACTGTGCACCAGTAATCCCAATGCATAAACAACATTCTGTCTTTTAGAAATCGATAATCACAAGTCTAAACAAACCGGTTTGCTGTTTAGAACAATAATCAGTTGCTATTTTATGAAGAATTTAATCGATATGCTACTCACATTAACTGCTGAAAATGCCATAATAACATCTAAATAATATTAGCTGCACAATGACTTTCTAATCACACAGTACTTCGTTTTTTTAACGCTGAACCACTGCTAAAGCCTTACAACCAATCATCGTCTCTTCAGTTTTAATCCGGTTCTTTCCGTCAACGGAGTTGGCCGGATTTCATGTGGCCACTGACTTCACCACGCCTCGCCATTTCGTTTGATCACATGCATCCTATTTCACCAGTCCATTTTTTTTTCATTTCACCTTCTACTTGTTTTTTCAACGTTTGTTTCGGTCTCTTTTTTCCTCTGATTTATGGCACAATGAAGCCTTACAATCAATGTGCTTCGAAAATTCTGATATGTTCCTCTCATAGATCGTGAAAAAAAAATTAAATGGCAATACTGCAGGGGAGATCTCTTTAAAGTTTCAAATGATAAATCTCGGGAGCGATCAGTTGTAAAAAGCTGAATTTGATAAAATTGTGTTTTAGATCTTTCTTTTTGCACATAATCCCAACTGTGTGGTTTCCAACCTCTTCCAAATAGGCAATGTGCATCGGTACGTAACAAAGACCATCTAATTTAAAGCTTGATTACTGTCTTAAAAAATAAATAAACAGAAATAAATGCAAAACTCGGCTAGGAAGTAAATATTCGAAAGTAAAATGTAAATTTAGTTTCGCGGATGTTATTAAGAGCCTTTTTAAACGATTTAAACATCGAAAACCCTGATCTGGGGCCTGCCCTATTCCTTTAAGCACTAAAACTACGAGAATACATACTTGCTGCGATGGAACATTTCTCTCGGCGATTGAACTGTTTGAAAGAGTACTAGCAAGAGGGGGATGGAGTGAATCGGGGTTGGATGCTGACTCCGATTTGACAGCAGCAGCCGACAATGTCACTGATGACGTCAGATCAAGGTTAATGCCAGCCAGGCTCATGCTTTGTTGCTGCATTTTCATAATTGGACAATCCCTGAAAAGAGCAATGGTTACAATCGTTTGCTTACGAGGTTGCCTGTGCTAGGAGACAGCGCTTGGACCTTGCAGTCTTCGAACCAAACGGCCACCCATCCAGAATTTGCGGTCGAAAGTTCACACTTCCACCTTTTAATTTTTAATATCAGAAAAGTGGAAGGTTACTACAAATTTGAAAATTTGCTTTGAAGCAATATAGGAGCGGACATTCGGTCGACAAGGCTAAACAAATAGCATGCTGACAAAATCATAAGAGTATATTCCTGGAGTTTTCCTACTTGTTTCATATTCAATTTTGCAAACTAACATGCGTTACTGTTTTGAGAAGGCTTCCCGGACTAGGGAGCAAAACGTTAACGAAAAAAATAAAACATCGGAGAACGTTGTTTCAAACGTTTTATCCTGATGAACGCACTCCAAGCTTCATTTAAAAAAAATGCGAGTCTGTAATGTTATTTTAGAAACTAGAAAATGATATTTCAAATTTAAAATAGAAAGATAAAGTACAACTACAATGTTAAAACTAAGACAAGAGTAGGTGGCAATCATTCGCCAATACCCGAATTGCACGGTCACACGTCCATATTTGGAGATCAAAATGTTTCCATTATCCCGTATGCAACTTGATTGGTGATAAAATGCAACCACGTGAATATCAAATACAGCTCTTGCAATTTTGTTACTTCAAATTTTCTAAGCGTGTAAGTTATTCAGTACTTGTAGAAAATTTAGGCTGAAACAACAAAGTTCTTGGTAGAATAAACTTAAACAGTACAGCATACCTATGTGAGAGCAGGAGTTGTTTGAGTGTGGCAATTTCGTCTTTTAAAGCTGCTATTTCATTCTGCAATAAATTGTGTTGGTGCGTTAGCAAAAATGCAGTAATTGTAAAATAGCTAGGTAGATCAGTACCGCAGAAAATAGCCAAAAAAAATTTTTTCCCAACAAACCAACGAATAAAAATCTGAAGATTTTACGGCAGCACATTAGAAAAAAGAAAACACATTTGAAAACGTCACAGCTTGCATTTGCTGCAGATTGGTCGTTTTATATAAACGGTTTTCATTAAACGATGTTTCACAAGGTTTTGGACTGGTACTACCACCCATAATACCTACTTTGTTTTGGTGGATTGATACGCAGAAAATTCCACGGAGATCGGTGGTCTTTCACCTCTCCAAATGGTGGAGTCGTTTAATAAAACCTTTCGAAGTGGATCTATCCTTTTGGGTCACCAAATACAGACTAATTCGTGACACTAACCTGCAGCATAACGTTGGTTTGTGATAGGTTCTTCGCTTTACTTTCAAGTCCATTCACCCACAATTTCTTTTTGTTTCGACACCTAAACGTGGATAATGATTGGCACAAAACTAATCCGAAACCTTCATTTCTAGCAATATCAAATCCACAATCTACATCACCAATTGGTAATAAACAGGCTCAACGTAACGACTGCCAAGCACCCATAACACATGCCAAAAAGGAAATACAAGAATAAAATCCTAACTACCAAACAAATAAAATTTCGATTCAGCAGTAGAGATCAAGCTACTTCAGAACCTAGCAAAGCTGAAAATGTCAGTAAGGAATGAGCACGTTTTAGAAGATCTCTGCAGAAGGTAACAAAAATCGACTTGAGTAGAGAAAGGTGCTCTTGGTTATAAGCTTACAAATTACATTACAAAGCCTTTTTTTTTTATTCAACTCGCCAATTAGCAACAAGCATCCTTATGTGTGTGTTCGACTGCGTCGTACCTGCTAGCAGCAGCTCGATTCCGTTCCAGAAACCTTTGCCTTTTAACGTCAGGGTCAATGTCTTGGCTCTGTCGTCCTCTGCGTCGACCTGCTGGTTTTTGTTCCACTGCAGAATCTAACGGAACGCTGGTGCTGTTTGGTAGAGCAGAGTTCTAGTAATTTCAAAAAAGGATTTAAAACAAATTACAACGTCAATCTAATATGGTCGTTTTTGTTTAGACTTTTAGTAGCTTTTGGAAAAGGCATGCAAACGATCAAAGATTGCTGACTAAAGCTACATTTCCCAGTTTGCTCTGCATTATGGGCATTTGCAACGCTGACATACTACACACCCAATTTTGTCGTATTTTAACTTCTGCAGGTAAAAAAATCCTGTTAGCGCCCCTTCAAAACAAAGAAATCAGAAAACATTTTAGTTACTTAATGAATGATCGTGGTCACTGGTTGAGAATTTATTGATCATAATCTGTGAAAGCATTAGCAGCTACTAGTTACCTGATGTACGGAATGATCAAAGCTCTGATGCAGGTTTGGTTTGTTGCTCGTCAAAGTTTCCTTCAGTTTCTAGAAACATCACAAACTCGTAACTGTTTTAGTAAGAACGACCAGCTTGCACGTTGCGGCAAAGCTCAGAGGTATGCCGGGGTAGGCTTAATGGTCGTGAAGCTGGTGACAATAGACTCGGTTCTCGAACAGGTACTGCGTAGGTAAGCCCTTGGGAAAGACAATAACGCCCGGCCCCGGTCTACACTGGGCGTAAAATCGTGAGCGTATTTTGAGTTAGTTTTAAATTAAAATTCGTGGGCGTATCACCTTACCAGCGTACAAGCTGCCAATTCGTTAAAACAGACTACGGATACGTTCGTGTGCTCACGATTTTACGCAAAGTGAGTGTAGACCGAACCAAACGCTGATTTTCTATTGGGGTAAACCAGTACTTAAATTGTAAAATTTTGCACGGGGGGACGCTTTTGCAGCCTTGACCAAACCTTAGTGAAGATTACGCAATTTCGTCGACGAAATTGAATAAAGACCAAAAAAGAAAAAGGTCTTCGCCGAAAATCGAAGTGTTTTTTGGCCAAAATTAGGTGGAGACCAAAAAAAAAAGGTCTTCACCGACGGTTGAAGTGTTCCTTCTTCTGAATCACTTTTTCCGCGGACTTTGGAGCTATATTCGACCGGAATTGGTAGGTCTTTTTCATCTGGTCATCCAGCGCTCAAATCTCGATAAGGGGACACCTAAATCTCGATGGGGGGACGCGTCCCCCCTACAATTTAAGTACTGGGGTAAACTAGTCTACCGGTCATAATGGTCCAGCATGACAGAAGACGTGAAAGCAACTAAGCATAATCTATACAAGGATGATTTGTCTTGATCCGGTTAAACAGGTGTAGTGTATAGATACTCAAAAAACATGGTTGGTGTTAATACGCATGAATGGATTGGGTTTGCAATATTTGAGCACTCTTGCTGGATACGAAAGTTACCACAACCGGTAATTTTCGTACAGGCATTAAGATTCTGCCTTATACCCAACCAGCATACTCTCTGATCGCTACAAATACAGAGACAAACCCCAAAATTGCAGGCCGTACAATGATCGAGAATATATTACTTCATAACCTATATTAAAAGAATAGTTAGAGTGCTATATGCCGGTTCGAATGATTCTTACAATGGTACGTACATATAACATTCAATATTCAAACAAAAATCAGCAATTAAAGTAACCATCTTAAATATACTAGCAAAGTAAAACTCCTCTGACATGTGTTCTCTTTAAAACATATCAATGAAGATGTGACTAGTGATAGTACCTGCTTAGCGTCCAGTAAGTTGGGATTGCTTCCAAATTCGCCCGAACCTCGATGGGTTAGTGCGGGATGTGTCATAGCGTTAGCCTGGTAAAAAAAATCGCACTTTAGTCGTGTAGCGTGTTTACGTATTAAAAGTTTTTGGAACACTACAAAAAGCCTTTTTTCTATTGTTGAAGAGTTTCAAACATAGTTTACTGTCAAATGCCATAATTGTGAACGGAATCTCAAAGTAATAAAAATAGACATAAATCTCAAAGAGAAAATTTACCAAAGAAAATTAAAAAAAAAATTGGTCAACTCTAGTAATTAGTTCTGAAACCGTCATGTTGAATTAGTTCCGAAACTATCATGTTGTATATACCGGAAGAAACTATAGAAGATAACGTCTCTCATTTCGTTTCATCACCATCATCATTTTAGTTTTGAACCGGGTTCTTCCCCGTTAACGGAGTTGGCCGGATTTCGTATGGCTATTGATTTCACCACACTTTCCCATTTTCTTCGATCACATGCATCCTCTTTCACCATTTTTTTTTTATGGGATAATATTTTGGGGCATGCGACGTGAAATCGCATGTGTATTAAATTCATGAAACTGGTAACACTTGAAAACTTACTGCAACTACTTGGTGTTGGTTTGATCCGGTTTGAACTTGCTGAGCGTTAGCCATGTACGAGGAAGGATGGGTGTCGACAGTAGTTTGTCCTTGCTGATGGACAGCGACTGGATATTGGGAAAGATTTTCCGTGCTCCTACAGTAAATACAATCCGGTGTAACAACTTTCAAACTAAAAACCGAATAAACCAGCCAGTGCCTTTCCAAGCCAAAAAGTAATAGAAATTAGGATATTAAAGCAAATTACTTAAAGTAAATTGTGATTGTTAATGCATCTTAATTGAAACCAAATGGGAGCTCGCCGAGAAGCAATTTCAGTGAACGACCAAGGCATGTTGAACAATGAGATTCTCCAAAAAAGCCCTTCGCTTTCCCGATAAGAAATTAATTAAGAAATATCTTCTGGACCACCCACGAGGGTTTGAAATTTCTAACATTGTTAAAATATACATTTCATCGGCAACATAGCTACTGATCATCATAAAAAAAAAATCCTAATCATAAAGCTTAAGCGGTTGGAACTATGTCAAAACATTTGTCAATTAAACATTTACTAATATGAAAAAAAATTGACGCCCAAGCTTGAGCCATTCAAAAAATTGACTTCTGGGGGCCCATAGGGAGGGGACCCCGGGGGACGGTACCCCCAAACTATATCAAAATATTTATCTCTTAAATATCTTCTGATATAAAAAAAAACCAACGCCCTAGATTGAGCCTTTAAAAAATTGATTTTTTGGGGTTCCATTAGGGGGGTCACGGGAGGTGGTAACTCTAAACAATATAAAAATATTTGTCTCTATAACATCTGCTGATATAAAACAAAACTAACGCCCAAGGTTGAGCCGTTCAAAAAATTGATTTTTGGGGGTCCTGAAGGGGGGTGGTAGACTCAAACAATATCAAAATATTTGCTCTCAAATATCTACTGATATCAAAAAAAATCACCCTAGTTTGAGCCGTTCAAAAGATTGATTTTTTGGGGCCCCATTTTGGAGGGGTTCCGGGGGAGTGACCCCCAAAAAATTCGGGAGACAAAATTGCGATTGCAGCTCAACGACTACACAAAAATTACATTTTAATGTTTTGAGGTTTAGGAGAAGAGTAAACAAGATTTGGGAAAAAAAAGGAAACAATAAGAAAAAAACAAAACAAAAAAAATCTCATCGCGGCCGAAAATGGGTTAGCAACTTGGCAGGGATGAAAGGGTATCTTAAAAGATATAACCATGTTAAATATTTTTTGTCGTTTTTTGAATGAGACCGCTTTTAAAGTCAAACTTTTGGAGAGGTTTACGGATCCTAAAACCGAAGTCACGTGACCGATTGCCTCGAAATTTGGTACAAACATTCAACTCATTAACCTCAAACTGAGGTCAAAGTTTCGTGTAGCTAGACCTAACCGTTCTCGAGTTATGAGCAAAAGTCTGAAACTTCGCTCTCGTTAGTTTGAAAATGGCCGAGTGAAAACAAAGGATCACGGGACGCGAGCGTCGCTTGTTCTAACTAGTTGCCTATTTCAAGAGACAGCATTGAGACCTAATAGCAGTCTCCGAGTACAGCTGCAGTCTGCCCAATCGTCAACCACATGCACTGGATATTTCCCACAACCCCTTATGATCGTACACATCAAGCAGAGAATATGAGGAATTTGAGAACACAAAATGAAAAGCCTTCGGTTCGGCGTGACAAGGAATCAAGCCAGGTTATACCGTTTAAGCAGCAGCTATCCAAACCACTACACCACAAATCAGTACTTCAGCCACCAACTGAGCGTAAATTAAATTAATACTTGGCCAATTTACGTAGAAAAATAAAAATCTCCGATCGACAATTACCTAATCAACCTGTTGTGTCTTGAGTTTGATGGATTTCAATATTTTGATTATGAGATCATTGTCATGAGAAAGGTTTAATTCTATCGCATAATTAAGCTTGTCAAAATACTCTTACACGGAATTTTTAATGCTGCTGAGGTAATTATTCACTGATTAGTGGTCAAGTGGATAGAGTAACTTCTACTGAAACGGTAGCCTCTGGTTCGATTCCCGATCAGGTCAAACGACCAGAAAAATTGGTATCTACAACTTCCCAGTTTGGCATTTAGCAATAAATAGGAACAGTGTGAAGCCTCCACCGTGCGTGGTAAACGAGTGATCAGATGGCAGCTTGACTCGAAGACCAAAAGGACCTTTGCAGTCTCCAGGCAAAGGCAACTTGGTGGACAAAGAATAATGATGTACATTTAACCACTTACGCGCTTTCTGGCCTAAAGACTACAGTGCGGAAGCTGGGGAAGAGCAACCAGAACGCTGGTAGCCTTTAGGCCAGAAACAAGCAATACCTAAAACAAGGCTTTCCCTAGGCTTCCACGCTGGTAGCCTTTAGACCAGAAAGGTACGTAAGCGATTAAGCATTAAATCTCTGGCCTGCAAACGCAAAAACATCACGAATAAAGATGTAATTACATTATTAAGCCTTGAACGTTTTCTTACCCGTGGTGATATTGCTCGGCTTGTTGTAAGTTTAGCTGATGAGTTTCAAGCGAGTTTGGCATTTCAGGAAAGCTGCTGTTGGTATCAGATGTGGTTGATGAAACTGACATCGGTCGCTCTTGCTTCGGTAAAACAATGGACGGGATTTTGAGATTCTCGTTCGGATGAATCTGAAAAATATAAACACATTTTTTTGCCGCTTTACTGTGAAAGTTGTGATCCGTTACTAATCAGTGGTCGAGTGGATAGAGCGTCAGCTATTGAAGCGGTCGAGCCGGGTTCGATTCTCACTCGGGTCATATCAAAAACTCCAATTGGTATTTTCAGCTTCCTTGCTTGACGATCAGCAATAAAAAGGTACAGATTGAAGCCCCCACCGTATGTGGTATTGACAGGTGGTTAGAAGGCAGCTTGCCCCACAAAGTCACGTCGCTCTGGCCAAGGCACCCAGGTGAATCAGGATTTAATTACAAATTGCAGGTGTAGTAGTTCTAGACCGAGCCCCCACACATCACGATCTTCCATCACTTCCTTATCTACCTTGAAATTGAATTTTTTTCGGCAGCAAAATGAACTTCGGTTAAGCCACGTTTTTGTACACAAGCCTAATAGTTACCAAACACTTAGATGAATTTAGTAGTCACACTTTTTAAACCGTGACGCCATCAACTAATTGCTCTGGGAAAATCTGACGCAAGTGTCAAATTTCAGCGCGATTATTAAACGGAAAAATACGATATAGAATACATCTATCCTCGTTGACAATATTGGCTTTACCGTGCTACGGTTACAAAAGTTTTGATTAAAAACATCAAGAAACAACAAAGAAAAAAATACCAGTACTGTTATCTTTTTGAAGACTACATATTAGCAATTAATTCAGTAACAGTAGATTAGGACGCAACTGAATAACCGTTAAAAAAAAGTAAATTAATCAATGGCGTAACATAATCAAACAGCAAAGTTCAATTTATCAAGCGATATCATACAACTAATTATTGTTCCACCACAAAAATGCGTTGGAAAAGCCGAACCTGGTCAACTGATCACCAACATTAGGGTAAGTAGGCGGTGAAGTTGGTTGTCAGATGGTAATGCAACAACCAATACCTTAGCCAAAAGCATAACAGGCCACTAAGACACAACCCCGAATTCTGTTGATATCGTTTGAAACGTTCCAGTACGTAAACGTGGAAAATTTTTGGTATTCTGTCCGTAATGTCCCTCAGACAATTTATTCAGCTTCATCTTGATCGTCAAAAGACCAAAAGCAAGATATCTTGCTGTAAACACTGAACGCGGAACACATTTAAGCCAGTTCAATTCGATGTTGCCAATCTAAATTTTACAGTTCACAAGAAGCATTCGTATACAACACAACGAGCACAATTTCAAACATTAAACGCCACTACCAACACTGTAAATTATACTCACAATTTTCTCGGCCATGTTTGTGTTGATAGCAGCGGAGGAGGTGACAGCATTGTTTTGGACTGTCTGGGATGAACTAACAGCGTCCGAAACCTGGGTACTCTGGGTAGAAGCAGCGGAGGCAGCAGCAGCGAACATCGCCTGTAAATTTTAACATGGTTCATAGTCAGGCGGATCAAGGCATTTACTATTCAATCAGCAAAACATCATCTGTTCTCAGCGCATGTGACGTAAACCGAGTCGGGACGCGATTAGGCATGAAGTTTTGCACTAGCACATATTAAATTTTATAGTGTAGTGACTTTTACACTAGCAAATCTCAATTTTTAAGACATCAAAGCATCTTTGATAATATAAATTAAGCGCTTTATTAACATATTGCAGTAATCAACCCAAAAAAGATTTAAGTTTGTACAATCGGAACTACAAACCTGAGTGAAGGCTGCAGCTCTCTGCTGCGCATCTGCCATCAGAGAAGCCTGAACACCAGGAATTAAACCTAAACAAAACGGTTCCGGGTAAACAAAATTCAAATAATTTTTGATAAGCCTGGTTTAACAAAACCAAATCATTTTCAGACTATTGTAAAAGGAAAAGTAGTTCAACAGAACACTGCCAAATTTGTATTGTTTGAGGATGATGAATTTGAAATTCAGCACGTGGGTTTTTAAATGATTAAATCACTTGAAGACGGTAAAGCGCCCCGCTAAAATTATGATTAAAATACAAAGAAATATTTAAAGCATGTCTTCACCAAATTTCAGCTTTCTACGATGTAACGCTAACGAGATATTTTATCGCGAAGTTTAAAACATTTTCCCTACAGTGATGCCTCGTAAAAACTAATTTTCCAAAAACTTGGACCTGAGTTCAGATTTCCGGATGTATTTCTGTTGTAACTTATGGCACAGCGCTACAGCCCTGTAACCGTGTGCTTTCAAAATATTTGCTTAAGTAACTTTAAACTTATTTTGCAATACTCACATTAAATTTTAACTGCAATATTGCTAAGGGGTATTTTTAACTTTGATATATTGGAAATAATAGGTCGTAGAAAGATGAAATTCGGTGAAGATGATTCCTTATCTTTTGCCCACAATCCTAGCTAAACGCTTCACCTCCCCTTTGATCTTGAACGCAAAAAGCTAAGGTCAAAAATTTTCACGATTCCACAAAATATCTGCAACTACCATTTTACAATAACAAAGAGTAAATCTAAAATTTACACTCTTGCTAAGGTTAGTGATTTTTGAAAGTAATTAACTTACCATACATTTTTATGCTACCGGTTGTTTCTTGCACAATTCTGCATCAAAAACTACGCTTTCTATCTAATTGCTGCATCCGCGTATACTGATATCTTCGGCGCGGATATTTTCTTCGAGCCATTAATTACAGAATTGTCAAAAACCTTTTTAGGTTTCCTGTTTATGTGCATTTTGTTTCCGGTGTTTCATAGCATGATCGTATATAAATGCGCTGAAATCTCATGTTCCCAGTGTGTTTAAAAACCATGACGTAAGAGTACGGATTTTTAGTACCAGTATTAAAAAATACAGGTTGTATAGTGGCTGTCAAAAATATGTGAAAGTATACACGCAATACAATGACTACTTGAATATTGAGTTGGGTGAACAGAATACAATATATTTTTACCAATCCTTGTTGGTGTGTTTGTCTTTAACGGCATTCTTGTTAATTTGCTACAGTACATTTCAACGTCTTTTTTTTCATTAACATACTGCAATGCTATTGCTAGTTGGATGCTTGGAATAAGTAACTTTTTTAATATCAAATACAAGAATGAGCAAATCATACTACAGTTACCAAGCTCTCTCCATGGCTCAATTTTAATTGATTATTATGCAAGTTTGTTTTTGTCCAAAATAAACATGATTTTTTTGCAGAAAATTAAACCAATAAAAATCGAAATTTTTACAGATTCAATCGAAATGAAGAAGCATAAAAAGCGATTGATCGGAAAGAAATTATGGGGGTGAACATCGCAACGTGCCGGGGGCTACAACAACATCAAAAATGAACAAGTACATTTTAATTTTGATTTTAGTTTTATAGTTACTGCCCAAAAAGGATTAAGGGTCATTAGGCAAATCAACTTCGAGCGCTTTTCACGATTTTACAAGTTTTACGTGGACAAAATTAGCGCTGTCAGTCGTGACTTACTAGTGCAACCTAGCGGTAGCAAAAACAAAGCAATTCTCTCACCAGTAGGAAAAGGCATCAGTGTGGGACTCAAGAGATTGGCAGGCACTTGCATGGGCGAAGTAGCTGTGTAACCAGGCAAAGGCGGGATATGTAGCGCTTGAGGCGATGGCAACAGAGGCGGTACCAAAAACGGACTTGCTGCTCCTGGCAATGCAGCAACTGGGGAAGGTAAGGTTGGTGTAAGGGCAATAACTTGTACTGGCTGCTGAAGACAAAAAAAAACTTAGAAAAATAGGGAGCATGTTAAATCGCATGCGCCCAAGCATACAATATTTTGCTGCTCTTCACTGTTCAATAATTTGGTGAAAATTAATTTGATATATCAGTTTGGAGAATAATACGGCAATTAGTCAATATTTAGGGCAAATTACCCAACGATTTGCGCAACAGTTTTTCCTTAAATTGCATTTATCCTTTACTACGATTCATTCAACCCTCAAATTTATCTACGCAGTATATTCCTAAACCTCCCTCCCGCAAACCAAACTAAGAAAACAAACCCGAAACTTGAAAATGTTTTAACAAATCTTGATAGCAGTAACAACACCAATCTTGAGTCATAATAACAGTTATCTAAATTAGGCTGGTTCCTTCAATAATTCGGAAAAAAACAACAACTGAAGATTAACCATCTCTTAAGGAAATGGCCATGCGTGATACAGTACGTTTGTCAAATAAAGATTTTTATACAATAGAAACTTTTGCTTGACTTGCATGAATCACGGTTACTATATTGAGAATTATATTCTATTCAAGCTTTATCACACAACACCCTTTAATTAACATTCTCAACTACAAAACATGAAGTGATACTAAGAGCAAGCAATGCCATTAGCAACGTGCTATATAAACTAAGTTTGCTCTAGTGATTACTACAGTATGGTAAAATAATAAACTATGCAGTAAACGACCGGTGTTTGTAAATAACGCCACGTCATAAAAATCAATCTTAATAATAAAGGATTACAAAAAATTGTTAGAGCTGACTTGAGCATTCTACAGAAGAAATCCAACAAAACAGCCGCATTAGAAATGTATTTTAACATTTATATTTATAGCAAGAATTAGGGCTCGCTCTACACAGGCGTAAAATTGTCAGCGTACGAGCGTATGCATAGTTTGTGTTAAACAGAAATTCGATACGCCAAGCGTACTGCCTCACTAGCGTACAAGCTGCCAGTTGGTAAAACAAACTAAAGATACGATCGTGCGATCAAGAATTTATGCTATGTGTAGACTGAGTCATAGGGTTTTAAAATTTAGCACTTACTGCTGCCATTGGGATTCCATCCGGGATCGAAGAACCAGGCAAAGATCGGGTGGGAGTGGATGGAGATCGCTTGTTATTCAACGCTTGAAGCTGCTGCGCCACAACTGCTGCACGCCTTTGTTTAGAAGTGAGACCCTAATGCATCATCAATACACGGTTAAGGATTTTTGATCGATTTCCGCTGAGCAACGATTGTCCCAAATCGAGTTTTGAATAGGCATTGGTTATGTGTGGAAACTTAACACTCTAGGTAGCTACAAGTTTTCTTCTGGAACATTGCAGTACTTTGAATTTCGTAAGCCATTCTTAGCGAATACCTAGCCTTTCCGGCAAGACTAGGTCTTTTTATCAGTTAGATTCCAAGTCCAATACAGATAACATACCGGTAAATACGGCACCAAGACAGCTACTTAAAAGAATATTTATTCGCGGAAAATGCCAACATTTGCTCTTTTTACTCCTCCGACAATAGGCGATTGAAAAAAGCGTATTTTAACATTAATAATCATTGCAAACATTAAAGCACAAGCATGTACTGCATTACAACAATTTTGAGGAATACAGTAATTGTAATTATATCATTAATTACCAAGTTGCCTCCGCCAAAAGACAAAGTGACCTTTCTGAGTCACCTGCCAACTGCCCACCTGACTATCACAACATTGTGGGGCTGAATAGTTACGGTAGTCTCGAATCAAACCAACAACTATAAAAAATGGTATTTTTAGTTTCCTGCTTGACGTTTAGCAACTGAAAGGATATGTGAAGCCTTCACCGGCTACACAATGTATGGTAGTCAGGTGGGCAGTTGGCAGGTGACTCAGAAAGATCGCTTTGTCTTTTGGCGGAGGCAACTTGGTAATTCATGATGTCATTACCACAATTCAAAGTTGTTGTAATACAGTACATGCTTATGCTTTAAAAATGATAATGATAAATTGAGATGTTAGCAAACCCAATGGTTGCTGTCTAATAGTGCAAAGTACCGGTACACCACATCTCTTACGGTGCTGGTTTATCAACAGTCTCTTGCATTACAAAAAGATAATCGAGTCAAATTACTGGGCTATGGTGACCACTAGTTGACAGTCGCACAATGTCAAGAAGACGCACTTTGGAGGTTGTACACTATGAAGGGCATGAAAAACAGTTGGATATCAAATCTTTAACCCGGGCTCGTGACAAAAGGTACTAATATGCATTGGCTAAACCATTAAAAACATTCAAATACTAACTACGAGCAGTAGACAAGGCAATGCAAGAAATCATTCCCACAACTGCTTCTATTTTTACCTGCGTGTATTAGTACAAAGTTATAAATACATCTTACATCTTTTTGAGCAGTTTTAAATTCTCTATCAAACGGATTTAGCTCATCAAATAACCCCAGCTGATTTCCCATATGCAAAAAACGAGTGGGGGTTGGAGTTTGATCTAAAATTTAAAGAAGTTAGTTTATCAACTGCAAAATTAATGAAGCTCGGATTCCGAGGGATTCTAAGATAAATTTAGGTAAACATTGCAATGGAACAAACTGAAAGCATATTAAAAGTGCTGGGTTAGAAAACAAAAAACAAAACACATTTTCAATCATTTAATCATGCTGCAACAATGTTGGTCAAATTATTAGCTTGTGCTCAAAAAATCACATGGCCAAACAACCGTTTTACCGTCATTCACAATGCTTTGGCATTTGCGATGTGTTAACCAGCAATGAGCTGACAGATATTAATTGGCTTGGTTAAAATGCGAAGCAAAGTTGAATGTCAACACTACATGGAGCATAGAATGACACCAATTTTACTCTGCGCCATTTTCCATTTTGGAAAGTAAAAACGGTAATAAATCCAATACATAATTTTAGCTTAATAATATTATCTGGCTATGTTCAGTCTTTTAGTACACAATGGTTAGAGTTTCAATAGAAACACTATAATTGTCAAGTCTACTACATACTGTAAATAAAAGATCAATTCATGAAGATTGTCAGTGACCATTTCAACATACTCCAACTCAGTGTTTATAGCTAGAAATAAGCACAAAATACGCAAATTACAATCCAAAATGTATAGGTTAAAGAGCATGTGTAGCATACTTGTACAGCAACAGGCAACCTTCTTTATTATTAACCTTTACTCAACATTCAAAAAAGTTTGAAAACAGTACATACCAACAGGAAGAACATCAGCCAAACTTGTCATCTTAGAAGGACCAAGAGTGAGTGTCATTTGATGCTTTTGTTTATGTACCGCTAAAGCAGCCTCCGATTCAAGTTTCTGAAAATTAAAAATAAATAACTAAGCGGTATGTGTGATCATTCATTAAACAAAAAAAGGAATTATACTTACCAGTGGTTTAGGCTACAGTATTAAAGGGGGCGAGGTATCCAGCTAGAAATATGATTGAAAGATGAAAAAAACTCTAATACTAGAGCTCGACCGATATGAGTTTTTCAGGCCAATATCGATACTTTGGAAATTTTTACTCATGCTTGCTCTAAAAAATAAACTATTTGAGGGAATTGCACTTAGTCGATATTTTATTGGTGGTAGATAGCCGATATGATATATTGGCTTGGCCGTAATGTCTGTTGAACAATACTTGATGAGCTCTATCTAATACATCTCTTCATTAAATTTTAGCATCTTATGACCTATAACGTTTTTGAGAGATTTTATTTACTGGATAGATCGCCACTGCAGTGATGCCAGAAAAATCCAATTTTTTATGCTTTAGGTAACTTTCCTAAGTATTTATTTTGCAACAGTAACCTATTGCTGAAGTCTTGCAATGATGCTTTTTCAAAATACTTGTGAAAGCTACTTTATACATTGGAAAAAAGTTTAGATTTTAACTGGAAACACTGCAGGAGACACCTTAACTTTAAAAATATCTCGGAAATGACATAGCTTGGGAGCTGAAATGTGGTGAAGATATATGTTAGATACTTCTATATTCGAGTTGTTCAAAAAAGTATTTTTTTGAAAAGTGATTCTGCAAATGGCTTTTCCCGTTGTATTACCCAAAAAAATGATATTGACCAATTTTCACAAAAAAATTTTGATGTTTAGGGAGTGCGCAACGCGATTTTAGTTTATGATGTCATTAAAATAAAAAGTGAAAAAAAAATTTTTGAAAAACACTGGCAAGTGATATATCAATAGATGCAGAATGACCCCCTGAGTCGTAATTTGTTGATTTTTTTGGTTTATTAGCATTAGGTAAAAATTTATTTCTAAATTTTAAATCGATGATTTCATCATTTTTTGTTAAAATTGCATCTTTGCACACTTTATAGTATTAAATGGAAAATGGCTATCTGGTTGCCTCTTGTCTATACAAAATCGTTTCGATACAAATAATATCAGTCATGCACAAGGTCTTTTTAGTCAATTTGCTAATCATAGAGTGTTTAAATACTTGTCAATAATCACCTAATTTTTGTGAATACTTTTTTACATTTAATATCAGCCTTTGAATTGTATTGAACACATAAATTATTTTACTGCAAAATTTTACTGGATTGAGAAAAAAGAAATGACTACCACAAGACGTGCAACTGAAAGTTGGTAGATTGGCAACCGTAATTCTGATCTTAATACCAGCTGCTTACCGACCAATGGTGAAGTGGTAATATCATGCGTTAGTTTTTTCACATTTTCAAATATTGCAATCCTTAGCCCTAACTCACGTAGCTGACAGGAAAGGCTTGTCCACAAATCATTTTTTTTCTGTTGTTGCTAATACGATTGACACTTCTTTGAGAAACCGGGATGATTTTGTTCTTTCACCCAGCATTTGAAGACGAGCAAGATCATCTAACCGAAAAGTCATATTATCTCAAATAAACCAAAACTTCGTCCCATCTCAGAATCTGGTAGTTCGTTGGGATGGAAAAATTATCATAGAAAGCTCTGATGAATCTAAATAACATATTGCTGTCGCGATAAGTGGAACACCAGACTATGAAAGTGGAAAACTATTTGGGGTAAGAAAACTGGAATCCAGCACTGGTGCAAATTAGGCACTGAAGAGAGACGAAGGTTTGGTTTATTTGAGATGATATTGCTTTTCTGTTAGATGATCTTGCGCGTCTTTCGATGATAGGTGAAAGAACAAAATTATTCCGCTTTCCCGAAGAAGCATCAATCATGGAAGCAACAACAGAGAAGTAATGATTTGTAGACAACCCTTCCCTGTTGGCTACTTGAGTTAGGGCTTTGGACTGCAATTTTTCTTGAAGTTGTATGGATACGATTTGGTTAGAAGTATAAATGCGTTTGCTTGAACACATGCTGAATTCATCCCCTAAGGTTTCAGAATGAGAGGAGGAGTCTTGCAAATAAATTGGGTTAGCTGTCGGCTTATTTGTGTTGCTAGACAAGGCTTATGTTATTTTGAGATATTCAATTTTGACTGTATGGCGTTTTCTTTGTCATTTTTCTCTTGATCCAAAGTGGACATTTGCATGTTGCAAGGGTTTCTTTGGTCATGCAAAAAAGCCTCACCTTCTTTCTAGATTTTTCGGTTCTTAGACGATCACCAAAAATTTGTCGCTCAGCATTTTTAGCAGCAAGATCAAATAATGTTTCCAAACTTTCACAAAATCTTTTTCTGTTGTTTCTTTTGATGTTATTACTGCACTTGCTACTTTTTTTAATGTTTTCCATTATTCACAAAATTTCAGAAGTTGTTTTGAATGAAGCCAACTACTTTTCATAAGAATTCCTGATTTCAACCAAATTTCAGTTACTGCTTCAATTGATCGCTTAAAGCATCATTTGTTGTGGCATTTTGATTTTTGAAAATGTAAAAAAAGTAACGCATGACATCACCAATTCATCATTGGTCGATAAGCAGCTGGTATTAAGATCAAATTTACGATTGCCAATCTACCAACTTTCAGTTGCAGTTCTTGTGGTAGTCATTTCTATTTACTCAATCCAGTAAAATAATTTATGCTTTCAATACAATTCAAAGGCTGATATTAAACGTAAAAAAGTATTCACAAAAATTAGGTGATTATTGACAAGTATTTAAACACTCTATGATTAGCAAATTGACTAAAAAGACCTTGTGCATGACTGATATTATTTGTATCGAAACGATTTTGTATAGACAAGAGGCAACCAGATAGCCATTTTCCATTTAATACTATAAAGCGTGCAAAGATGCAATTTTAACAAAAAATGATGAAATCATCGATTTAAAATTTAGAAATAAATTTTTACCTAATGCTAATAAACCAAAAAAATCAACAAATTACGACTCAGGGGGTCATTCTGCATCTGTTGATATATCACTTGCCAGTGTTTTTCAAAAATTTTTTTTTCACTTTTTTTTATGACGTCATAAACTAAAATCGCGTTGCGCACTCCCTAAACATCAAAATTTTTTTGTGAAAATTGGTCAAAATCATTTTTTTGGGTAATACAATGGGAAAAGCCATTTGCAGCATTACTTTTTTAAAAAAATGCTTTTTTGAACAAGCCTATTCCATATCTTTTGCACTTTTATATCTAAAAACCAGAGTTAGATGCTTCAGGGTCCATGACTTTTTGGTGCAACCATTTCAGTGCGGACTTTTTCTGTACCACTCCTTTTTGGCACAGACCTTTTAGGTATCAACTCTTACCTTTGACAGTTGAGTTATGATTTAATTTTTTGTTGTTTTTTTCCTGTTCCGACAACTATTCTAAATTGGTCACTGCAAGTTCCCTATTAGTATCTGTGCCTTATGCAAGTTTTTTTTTTCTATAGACCGGTTTAGTGATGACATCACAATGCCCATTGTCTGGTTCTAACTGCAGATCGTAGTGAAATTCGCCCATTTAAATCAATGGTAAAATTCTTACATGCATGCAACTTCTAACAACCACTGTAGGTTAGTGGGCGGCGTTTTTTGTTTGATTTTACTTTTATTTGAAGGGCCAAAGCTTCGGAATTCCATTTTGGGTACTTTCCGGGTTAAAAGTTTTTATAAATGCGCATTGAACTCATTTTAAAAAGGTTACTATTATGACACAGAATAGCGCTTCTAGACAACTTCACAGGATATACTGCACAGAAAATCAATTGCTAAACAATCATAACATAGCGAAATGTGAAGTCAAGAACAATCTAAGACCAAAAAAAAGGTCAACAACGATTTTAGAAATGAATGAAGGGTACAGCTCTAAATTAACAGCTCATAGTGTAGAAAGGTCAAACCAAAGTAAATGATTTTGTATTATTTTGTGAATGCAAAATTAAAGTCGCATATACAGGCGTAGACGGTAAGCGCGGCAGGGCCTGCAGAGGTAAGGTCTAGAAGAGCTAAATCCAGGGGCGACCCAAAAGGGGGGCTATGGTGCCATGGCCACCCCCCTTTGGGTCGCCAGGATAGTATAATTAGCATGGCCACCTCCTTTGTAACTTGGGCAGAAAGTTAGAGCACACAAAAGGACAGAATCTGGGTAAAGACCGTTATTTTAATTTTTTATCTTTGGTCTTCACGTAATTTTGGGCCAAAAACCGGACTAATATTGAGTGAAGACCGTTTTTTTTTTGGTCTTCACCTAATTTTGGGCAGAAAAACGGACTGATTCTGAGTGGAGAAATTTTTTTTGGTCTTCATTATTTTCAAATTTCCTGGCCCCCCCTTTGGAAAATCCTGCGTACGCTACTGGCTAAATCCCCCCTACATCCATTCCCATAGCAATGTCACTTACGATATTTAGTAGAGAAAAGGGCGTTTTAGACAAAAAAGTGCTATTATGATAATTATTTCTTCCTTAAATTACACTCCGCCACGAGGCAGCACAAAACGCCTTAGTAAAACCAAAAGATGCCTAAGTAAAACCGAAAAAAAAATATTGTAAAAGTTTGGACCAAGATGTCAATTAAAGTCACCATTTTTAAACAAACGTATCCAAAATTTTTGAAAGCGGTGAGAATGCTTGTATGATCGCATCCTGGTGCAAAACACAATAACATTTTACACTTTTATCCTATATGCCTATCGGAACTCTGCTCAGAAATATCACATCTCATTAAATAAGCGTTAAAACGCTATTTTACGGTGCAAAAGTACCCTTTTTAAAATGAGTTTAATACGCATTTATAAAAACTTTTAACCCCGGAAATTACCTGAAATGGAATTCCGAAGCTTTGGCCCTTCAAATAAAAGTAAAATCAAACAAAAAACGCCACCTACTAACCTACAGTGGTTGTTAGAAGTTGCGTGTATGTAAGAATTTTACCATTGATTTAAATGGGTGAATTTCACTACGATCTGCAGTAAGAACCAGACAATGGGCATTGTGACGCGCCACTAAATCGATCTATTAAATGTAATGGTGAAAGGGTGAGCTTGTTACCACAACATCTGAGAAATTCAAATTGGGTATTATTAAAATAATGGAACAAACTTAACAAGAAACTTTCACGAACAAGACTGATGCATCCATAATCTAGAACGGGTCTAAAATCATGAGTGTATTCTCAGTATATTTTAATTAACTGCTGTTTTTATGATGGTAAAGCAGAATGCAAGGAGTACTGAAATTTAGTTTAAAACAAACTATGGCTGTGCTCATATGCTCACAATTTTATGCACAGTGTAGATTGGGCCTAAACATTTCAAGCTAAAAATTGAACCAAAACAATACCTGCCAGGGTAGCAAACAGAGTTCGAAATTAATGCTTATAGCATTTTAATAATAGCAACTTGAATTTCTCCGATATTGTGGTAACCAGTTCACCCTCCCACAATTACATTTCACAAACATGTTTCATTGGTTTCGATTTTAAATAGAATTAAAAGATAATAATAAGGGACTTCTGATGACCAATTTAAAAGTAGTCAAAACAAGACAAACAAAAAAATGAATTCATTACTGAACAGTCAAAAGGTAAGATTTGGCACAAAAAAGGTCCGTACCAAACAGGAGTGGCACAAAAAAGGTTCATACCAAACAGGAGTGGCGCAAAAAATGTCTGTACCAAAACGGAGTGGTGCAAAGAAATTGAAAAGACGAAAATATTTTGTCATAATTTGGGGGTACCAACCCTCCCGAAACCCCTAAATAGACCCAAAAAAAATCAATTTTTTTGATGGCTTAAGCTAGGGTGCTACTTTTTTTGATATACCCCTTAAAGTTGACTACTATTGAAAAATTAGCTTAATGACAAACATACTCTTTTTGCTTGACAATTTTATGAGAACATGAGACTCATTATTGAAAAAAAAAATTTAAAAACAATGCCAGCTTTGGCAAGGAAAAAATAATTAAACGTGAGGTAGATTTGAAACCAAAAAGTCAATTTCTGCTGTACAGTGCCATATTGTAACAAAATAACCAAATTTTGTGCAATGCTAACCAGCAAAACAACTTACAAAAAAAAGACAACTTTAACAAAGCAAAAATGAATTGGTGTCAATCTTATATTCAATAAAATTTAAGAACAAGGCTGAAAAGTTTGTGAAAATTTGAAAACTACCAGCCTTAATCCAATTAATTTACAGATCAAGACATTTCGATACAAAAGGTTTCAACTAGGCTGCGTTAAGGTTGGGGTTAGAGCTAGGAATAGGGTTTTGTGCCAAGACATCTTAAAAATTTAAGCAAAGGTTTCAGTGTTGCATAGGGCGCACCATCAAGTAAATTGGCGGTGTGAAATTTTCTCGAGTCAAAAAGTCGCAGACTCATTGATTTACTGGTTCTTACAAAAAAGAATGTAATCAAACCACAATAATTTTTTCATGCAATTGTGAAAAAATAGGTGAAAAACAACACCATGCTTAAATGCTCCTAACTGATAAAACCTCGTTTAAGACCACAGAAATATGACAAGTCCATTAACAAAATTATCTCTAAAACTGGCCATCTTTCTCACAATTTGATTTATAATAATTTTGCTTATCATCACACTGTACAAAAATGTGGAGAGTGAAGACAACCAATGTCACATTTAGAGTCCATTGTCTAGTCCAGTATCTTCAATAACGCTTGTTGTTAATAAACTGACATTTTGACCTGAAACCTGACAATTTTACACCTATATTTTTATAAATCTTATGCTATGTTTGAAACTAAAGTTGAGATCACCAAGCAATTTAAAGACTTTAATGGCTTTGCAAAACTGGAGTAAATGGGCAATCACCAGCGTTTTGCCACCCCATACCAACTGGCTTCATTAGGGCATAACTAAGCTAATGTCCAACTTGAAATGTCACGATAAAACTAGCTGATAGTCCAGTGAAACATATGTAATAGATAGCCTTTATAATTACACAAACTGTGCAAAAACAAACAATGCCAACCATACCTTAATCAAAGTACATGATACAGTAATGTATGTACCTGATTGCATCCAGGATAAGAACAAAGATATCTTTTGGCGCTGATTTCATCACTCTCTGCTTTGGGAGAGTCAGTTGCCACAGACATTTTATCTAGATTAACGTAATTCTAACAGAACCTTACTTTTGTTTATAAATTCTAGAATTAATACGCAAAATATCAATAAACAGTAAAATGTTGCACAAAAACAGTTGTTTGAAACATAAAAGTTGAATTACTAAAAGAAGCCAACAATTACATGTTCAATTAACTGCATACTGTAACCAAATTTTTAATGAGTGCAAGCCTTTCTTGAATTGTGAATAAATAATTAGAACAGAGTTTCAATCTAAGACGACTTTAATCTTTGAAAGTGCAGTAAATTGCAGTTTCCACTTTTGAAGTTTAAAAAACTTTTAAGTAAAATTTATTTCAAAAGAATTAGTGAAAAATTGGAATGAATTGTTATCATAAAAACCCATGGGTGTGACTGCCAAGCATTTCTTTTCATTTGGAAACTTATTAAGACAAGCAGAGCAACACATAGTACACAACATTATCATAACTTTAGTCTTGCATTTTCACAATTTCAAATCAAGATAAATGACAATGAATACCAAAACAAAATGTTGGTATTACAAGCAGAGAACACAAAAATCAAAAAAATATTGCTGCCCACAAAGCTTACAGAAATGCATAAAGCATTAAGAGGAAATAAGCTTCGGACAATGGGATTCTGTAATTCCAACTTATATCAAGCTTTTAATATCCAACATCAATCAGAATATTGGTTGTTTTGTGATTATCTGGGAAAATTACATCGTTTTATTTTAAAGTTTGCACTTGAATTGTGTCAATACTTAATGTTCTCAGCAACAAAATTCAATGTCAAAAACTGATTTTTTCAAAACTGAGGGCAAAATTATCAATGTTACTCCTTAACTTCTGCTTTGCTGATAAATGCTTCCAATATTTTTGTATTACATACCACAGCATCAAATAGAACCTTCCAGTGGCTTATAGTTAATACCGGTATCTAGCTTGCTTGAAATGTAAAAGACTATACTTTCATCTTATCAACAAGATTTCTTAAATGTTGGACTGTTGGTGACTGGTATCATGCTGAATTTTTTTTTTCAATTCGAAGCAAACAACGGCAGAAAAAAGAACATTGAACATTCCAGCCTTCAAAAGCAAACTGCAAATTTAGACTGAACCAATAAAAACACATTATTCACTATTGAGCCAAAAGCTAGCAGTCCAAAACTCCAATATTAGCAGCTAGGACCTTGGGAGCAGTGCTTCCTCTAACTTTTTGGCTAATCAACGAGTGCCCAAATTTTCTTGAAACAACTGTACCCAAAGCTTTGAGAAGATATTTATGAACCCTAAACTTTATACCAATTTAGTATTAAAGTATACCAAATGTCATATTTCCACATTTTGTCAAATTTTCCAAAGCTATGTTTACCATATTTCCAAAAACTATTTGCCCTTGTTCCACCAATCACTGATTTGGTGAAAAAAATCAGCTTAGAGGGAGTATAATTTGTTAATCTTGCAAAAAGCAAGTCTGGTAGTGCATTCAAAAAAAGTATGACACATTGACACAGCTAACATGAATTCAAACAAACAAAATATTGTCCCAGCTTTAAGCTATGCCTTAACAAAAATGTTGACACTGCCTTTTACAAACACTGTCACAGCTGAATGACACTGTACCATGACACCATGAAACCAAACCAAAATTACACTAAACAACTAATTAACATTTTTTAATTAGGTGGAGTGTAAAAATTGTACAAATAATCCAAAAAAAATTTACTCAAACAATAATTAGGGTTTTGGTATTGTATTACATTTGATATTTGACAAAATCATACAGGCGAAAAATCATTTCGTTACCCAAAAAGTTTGAACGGCATCATACTATACATAATCACAAAAAATTTAAATCGCAGGCACCACACTTACACATAGGTTGAATAAGGTCTCAAATTTTATTCATTTTGTTTGATGTTTATTCATGTAAATCTCCAGTCTTTTTTTAAATTTAGTTCAGTTAAAAACTAGTTTTTAGTTGTTTTTATAAAAAAATGCAGAGAACTTGAATTGGCTAGAGAAGATAATGAAAACCAAAAACTGAAAACAATGGACAGATATAATACAAACGTCTTGGAAATGTCCTTTAGCTGGCAGTAGTAATGCAGCTGGTACTACAAGAAAAAAGTAACTAGGCTTGATTTGCAAAGCTCATAAGAGTCTTTTTCTCTAAAGGAAAAGCTTGGCAATTATATACAAGTTCCATCTTCCTTCAGTTGGTTCAAGTTATTCTTCAAAAAGCTACAACATTTTTACAACCTAAATTTTATGAAACTGTTGCATTCTTTTCCAAAAATGATTAATGTTTTAAGTGAAAAATTCACATTGTGCTCAAAATTGTATTTTCACAAAATCTTTAGTCTGAAAAGTCAATTTTTTAAACATCCAATGCACTAAATTGTTTAGCTTGTTCACGAACTCGTTTCTCATACTCATGCTTATTTTGGCTGTAAATGGCATAGGCTTCAGCTTGAGCTGGATCATGTATATTTGGTTCATTTAAAAGATCTTGAATGCCTAAAAGAATCTGTTTAATAGTAATTGCAGGCCTCCAATCTTTGTCCTCATCTAAAATTGAAAGACAAACAGTGCCTGATGGATAAACATTGGGATGAAACAATGCAGGTTCAAAGCGACATTTAGGTGGTGAAGATGGATAGTCATCTTTGAAAATCATGCGCAGTTTATAAAGACCTCCTTCCCAGCACGTGCCTTTTTTTCCCGGTATAGCACATTCCCAATTCATCAAATTTAAAGTTCCATCACTTGATTTTGTAGGTTTTGCAACAAAGCCAAAAGGATGATCTTTTCTCCAAGCTTTTCGTTCTTCAGAAAGTCGAGCACAAGCAATACCATTCATTGTTACAATGATAAATTTATCACAAACAGTTTAAAACCACACTCTTGATTCTGTACTGTACATGAAAAAAGAATTATATAGTCATTTTGTGAATAACTAGTTAGTTTTAAAAAACTTAAAAGTGCTCACAACTATAAACATATTGCTACTGCCAAATAAGGATCTCAGATTTAAAGCTGTGGTACTGTGGCAAGATATAACTCTATCAGATACTAGTAGTATATAATAACATAGATGCTGATCTAGCACAGTGGTGCCACACATGGTATCCAAGTGTTAAAGAATGTAAAGTCTGTTTTACTTTTTAAAACCTCATTTTAATGATACCTTATCTATTTGAGAATAACACGCAGCATGCTGCACTCTTGACGTTTTGATTGAAAATTGATAAGCATTTTCATTTATAATATCTTGTTCATAATGCGCAGTAGTGCATGTGAACTTTGCATTGGTGTTTTTGGCATAAAATTTTGCATGTCATGCTCGAATAAATGCAGAAATTAGCCACATAAAAAGCTTTCAATACCAGAAACAACATCAAACTTATTAATGATGATTGAAAACAGTAGTGGAATTTACAGTCTTAGAGCCAAGCAACTGTATATCAAAAAACAGCAAAAACATGAATTGAGCTAGTTTTGACTCTACCAAGTTTTAAAGAAATTTTCAAATTTGGGTATCCATGCCGAAGCCTATTTCATGGGATAACAAGAATTGTGCAAAAATTGATTTTAAATGGCTTGGCACGGACTGATTACTACTGGTAGCAGCTTAAAACAGTAAGTGTTATGCAAGCAGCTAAGATTTGCTTTAATCTTGCATGTTTATCATTATCGGTACTTCTAAATTATGGGAACTACTGAAGTACGTGAAGCACTAGATGTTGCTTTACCATTGCATACACCCACATACCTATATGCTATTGTTATAGACCTTTTACCCAGAATTTTTCATGATAAAAGTGTTGTTTACTTACAAAGAAATATTTATAGTTGCAGCTTTTAATAATCTGCGGTATATACATATTTCTAAAGATCATTATTGTTTATCTAGCAAAGTGCTTGTTTTTTGGGATCAACAAAGAATGGATTACTTGGACAAGCACTTTAAAATGCTAATTTTTTTCAAAAAAACTGCTTGGATTTGACTTTTTTCAAGGCAATAATATTGTTTGATGACAAAAATTAAGCTAGTTTTGATGACAATTATAATATTTCCAGGCTAAAATAGTTAAAGATCCATTAATGAGTTAAAGTTAAGCGGATTTTTGTAACTAAAAGGCAAACATTTTGCAGCCTTTAATAAGTATACTTCAAACTTCTTTGTGGAGAAGCTGTTAAAAAAGTTGGGCTTATTGTTTAACATTTATTAGTTATTAATGATGACAACTTGTTTTTGTTACGGCAAGAAATCAATGAATAAAAGTATATGATATATAGCTCTAAATTAAGCAGCTCATATAAGCACACTGTGTGATCATAAAAAATATTTTTAATGCTTTTGGCCATACTTGTTTTGACAAGTTAATTCACAGACTTATTTGTTGTTTTAAAATATACTACAAAGCGAAAAACTCACGAAACAAAAAAGACAAAACTTGCAGCCATAAAGCCAAATTCATCAGTGAATTAGCATTTTTATTGGGCACACAATGACTGATTATACTGTATACATTTTTGCTGCTTACTGATGGAAAATCAATGCTAAATTTAAAATCAATACGATAAATCAAAACCTTAGAAAGAACATAGCTCCATGAGTGGTAAAACGCAGCACAAACTAGCACATAGCTTTAGCAAGTGACATTATTGCTTTTGTCATAAAGTAGCTGTAGTGCAATACAGTGCATTCTCGATTATCCGGCCCCCGATTAAACAGCTCTTCCATTAACCATCCAGGTTTAAAAGGTAGGTGCACTCAATTATTTAGTTTAAAATCTACACGTTTTATAATGGGAAAAAACTAGAAAGGCAACATACAATGTCGTCAAGAAGCTTGTTTCTTATTTCGTATTTAAATTGTTTTGTGGCTAAACTTGTTCTCATACTAGCTTCGTTTTTTCATTCTTTAAATATGGTGTAGATGGTGTATGGTGGGTACCATATGCTAGATCAGAGATACTTTTCTTATCTGGTCAAGATTTTGGAAAAAGGTTACCTAACTTGACCAAACAATCGAGAATGCACTGTGCTTTGAAAAAACTTAATGAGTATGAATAGCGTCGCTGTTTGTCAGGTCATTAGATACACCATTTGAATTAGATCATGCCATTTAATCAGGTGTGTATACTTTGTGAATGGAAGCAATTCAAACGAAACTTAAATAGTGGTTTGTGTTAAACAAGCACAGTAGGCAATGCCTACACCTGACACCAACCTTAACATGAGCAAAGAACGCCACTGCCTTTGCCAATCATGACCCAAATCTATTGCCAATCTTAACCGATTAGTGGTCAAGTGGATAAATCATCTGCTACTGAAACAGTAGACTCAGGTTTGATTCCTGGTTGGGGAAAACTAAAGACTACAAAAAAATTGGTATTTACTTGATTCTAAGACTGAAACGCATGTTTGCTGTTTCCTTGCAGAGGCAATTTGGTGAATAAAATGTAACTGCAGTTAGCAGTACAGTATAATCACCTTCTACAGCTGTTTAGGGCAACCTTCAAATGGACATGTTTGAACAAGTCAAAATTTAGTTTTTCACTACTGTAATATGACTCACAGCGTTTAAAACACACTTTGTTTAACTTGGTAAGGAACTTTTAGAGGTGGGTATATTTAGGGGCAAGTTAGAGCAAAATTGACAACACCTCAAAACAATTATAATTATTTTAATTTGCTAACCACATAGACACTTTTTTTTGATAAAATTGATTTGTGTGAGCGTGGATTAATACCACACTACTAATAAAAAGTCATAATTTTTTTTGCAATAAAGTAAGGACCATTCAAAACAAAATTAAAAAATTTGATTCAACCTACACTTTTTCATTATTAAACAAAATAAAATATCATTACCAGAAGGTTTACCACATCAAAAATTTTCTATACATCAGTGAACTGAACAAAAATCTCCCTGGTTCCAGTTGTGAATGCTGGTTGGATGTCTGGCAATGTTGATTGGAAGATTGTAACACTTTCCATGATGGTTAGGATACGTGTTTCCTTGAACTTTTTGGGTACGGTAACCAAAGGGTCCCCAAATTTTCACAAAACAATTGTGCCCAAAACTGTAAAAAAAAGTTTGTAGTATGCTCTAAATTTTAAACCAATTCGGTATTAAAGCATATTAAATGTCATATTTCCCAAAATTTGTTGACTTCTCCAAAGCTACAGTACAGTATGGTTATCATGTTTTCAAAAATTATTTGCTTTTGTTTCAAAAAACCACGTATTTGCTGCCAAAATGGGCTTAGTGGGAACACTAGTCAGGGTTGCAGCCCACCGAATCTCGTAAACCTTTTATGTGGCAATTGCCACAAGATTTCTTACAAAAAAGATGGTCACATGGAGGATTCACCACATTTTGGGGGCTGAACAGAAATTTCTTTGTTTTCAGTCTTGAATGTCAGTTGAGTGTCTGCCGCTGTTGATTGGAAGCTTCACAACACATCAGTTCCTCAGCAGTTAAGGTTATATAGCACACCAAAGCATGGTGAATCTTCCATAAGGCAAATCTTCGGGTAACCTAAAATACCACACTGGTAATAAAATGCCATTTTTTCACAATAATGTCAGGGGCATTCAAAACAAAATATATGCTGTAATTGATTTTTCAACTTTTATTAATTCAAAATATAGGTTTATGAAAAGTTTTTGTGGGAGAAAATTAGCTCAAATAAGCAAAATATTAACCATACTCAAGTCGCTTGCCCTTTATCATGCAAAATCGATTCAGATTTAGCAAGTTTTACTAATTTTGTTTTGTAAGCTGCAATCAATGCCAGAGTTTCCTCTTACTTTTCACCTTCTGCATAAGCGCTAGGAAATGTGTGAAAGTGCCTTGAAGTTTTTGCAAAAATGTCAAAGCTTAGGCTTTGTGATGTAGCATTTTCACAACACCTATCTCAAAAAAACAAACATAGGTGATCTCAAAAACAGTGAAAAAAAAGGTCATCGTGCCGCAGACCAAGTAGTTTCCACAACGTTGAAGGTGATCTCATGAAAAAAAGGTCATAACACTGTGAACTCGCTGCGTTTTTATGTGTAGTTAACAAAAAATGGTCATCACAACTCCACAAAAAAAATGCCAGAATTAAATGTCGTTTCTGGTTTCACACTTCTCAAATATAAAATGCAGGAATTAAATGCCGTTTCGCACTAGTGAAAAATTTGAGCAAAAATGCCGAAAAATATTTTGCACTTTTTAGTGCTTGTACGGAACACTGCTCAAGGTATTTTGTAAAGTTTTCCTTTAAAGTGGAATTGATGGCACTGGCTAACTTTGGGTGAACTTGAATATACAGGTAGATTCTAAAAAATGTACCGTAAGTCTATGAAGTTTTTTTCAGGGAGAAAAGTGGTTCAAATGAGCAAAATATTAACTTCACTTTAAAGTTTAAGCTGTTTGCCTTTAGTCAACAAAATTACTCACCAACCAGTAGGCCTATTGTAGTTAATACTGACAAGTGTTAATATTTTTTTGCAGTACCGTATATTCAAAATATTCTGGTGAGATTTCCTTCTATGTGCATTCAACAACACTACCGGTAACTAAGTTACTGATTACCGGTAGTTTGTGTGAAGTTTAATCTGTAACGAATACCCTAAAACAAACAGCCTATTGTAGGTTTATGGTGTTTTTTCTGGGAAAAATGGTTCAAACTAGTAAAATATCAACTTCCCTAAAGCCGCTTGTCATTCAGTCTTTTGTCAGCGAAATTATTTAGCGAGTTTTAATGATTTTTTTCATCAGTAGGCCTAGTATCAGGTAAATTTAAGAGTATTTGCTGAGTTTCTTTTTGATAGCTTATCTGCCTATGCAGTGCACATGCTGCATGAAGCTACCTGTTGAGATTGTGTGAAATTTATTTAGACACTGAAAAAATTACTGTACAGTGTACAACAGCCTGCAGGTTTCAAAAAGCTTCTTTATTGAAAAACTAAAAAGTGATTCAAATGAGCAAAGTATCTGCTTCATGGACACTCGGGTCAGACATCATATGTGTCCCTTTTTTCACTACGCTACCGGTACATACCGTAATTAGCCTACATTGACATCACGTGATTGTAGGTGCATTACAGTAACTAAAGGATTATGCATGAATTACAGCGTTTTTTTTACAAATGACACTCACACTGTAGGCCTAGGCTACAGTAGTTACCTGAATTATTAGTACCGGTAGGTAGGCCTATCCTAACAGTAGGCTAACATTAACACTGAACAGGCAAGGAGCTGTTTGGTATTAAGGTCAGAGGTACCACATACCGGTAACTGGTAAATTAATCATAAATTCTTAATTGTAAGTGCTAAATAGAATAAGCAAACCTTAGGTCTAACCATCTAACTGGATAACTAACACTTGGCATTGCATACTGAGTCACTGCACACTTTAAGCGGACGTGAAACGCAAGTCACAATCACTCTTCTTTCATCTGTTTACTACCGTTCAGCTACCGTATCTAGCGTCAGCAGTGATTCAGTCATACGATAGGCTACAACATAGGCTGCAATCAAATCATGATCAGATTTTGCACTGGCTAACTACCGGCAGACCGGTATAACGGCCTACACTGCTACAGTATCAGTATTTATTAGGCTGTAGGCTAGCCTAGTATTAGTTCAGTGCTAAGAACATTTTGGCTAGGCTGTGCTATACTAAGAAATGAAATAGGCTACGCAAAAGTTTAGTACCCTCCTCTCTGCTCTAGAGCTAAAAGTCATAGCCAACTCTTTCTCCAAGTGCAAAACCCGGCGCTTAGCCTACCCTATTTCAAAATCTTGTCAAAAAAGTTAGAATTAAATTCTTTGATAAATTCTATCCTGCTTTCAAATCCGTAAATCCAATTTTGCAATATTTTACTCCGATAATGGTCCGCGCATGTTGAATAATGAGATTCTCGAAAAACTTTTCGATTTAACGCTAAGAGAGAAATTAAAAATATTTTTCCTTGACTAACCAGGACGATTTGAAACTAACAGTGTGAAAATATATGTTTCATCGACTACATAGTAATCAGAGGTGGAGTCGAGGACTCAAGGCTTGAGGCCAATGCCAAGGCCAATGACAGCTCTTACGAGGACAGACACTCTGGTGGTGGTGAAGGTACTACCCGACCCCTTCCGAGGAATGGGGGCGCGGAGGAACTCCGCGGAGACAGACAGTCGGGACACACTCCAAGGTCTGGACCATAGGTCAAAAATAGAAAGAGAGGAGCCAAAGATAGATTTACGAAGAGGTTCAAAGGCAGGACAGTCGAGGAGGAGATGATTGGGGTTTTGTAGAGGGTGTCCACAGACACTACAAGCAGAACTTTCCTTCCGACTGATTCTGTGAAGATATGAAGATAAAAAAAGACTGTGACTATGGCAGCGAAGACGGGAAAACTCACAGCGTATAGGGCAAGAAAGGGGCACTTCCTCCAAAGAGACTTTGGGGACTTGGTACGGTAGTTTAGATAGGAGTGGGAGATGTGACCAGAGGTGGAGCCGAGAACACAAGGCTCGAGACCAAGGCCAAGAACAGCCTTTCCGAGGACAGACACTCTCGAGGCCAAAGACAGAAATGCTCGAGGCCAAGGCCAAGGACCAAGGACACAAGCGCAAGTGCTCTCCAAAAAAAAAAAGGTCATCACAAAAATTTTTCAGGCGATTTTCACAAAAAAACGTTTTCCAAAAAATTTTTCAAGCGCTCCTCAAAATTTAACAATTCAAAAAATAGTGCTGTCCTCCAGCCAAGGACAGGGCAATTTTCGAGGACTTGAGGCCTCGAGGCCAAGGACTTCAAAATCTGTCCTCGAGGACGTCCTCGAGGCCAAGGACATCCTCGAGGACTCCACCTCTGGATGTGACGTCTCCAATTGTGGTACTGGAGATAACGGATTTTGACAATGACTGGAGGGCATGGGATCACGTCAGTGGGCAGGGAGGCACTAGCTTTGGCTAGTAAATCCGCATTTTCATTACCGGGGAGACCAGCGTGACTGGGGACCCGTTGGAAGTTTAAGGTGGTGTTGTTGGAGAGGGAGGAGGCGAGGGACCAAACATTCCAGAGGGACTCAGGCAGGAGATAAGAGGGAGCTGGTGAAAGGATTGAGAGGGCTGATTGGGAGTGAGTCAGGAAAAGGAGTGACTGGAATTTGCAGGTCAACAAATGGTTAGTACACCAAGCGAGACCTTACTTGAGGGCAAAGGTTTTAGCTGTGAAGCTGGAGGCAACTGGACCATTGGAAAAGGACAGGGAATTGGACGTGTGGCATTTGGAGCGTTTAACATACATTCCAGCACCACCGGGACCGAAAAGGGAGGGGACAGATCCGTCAGTCCATACTTGGATATCAGAAGGGGGAGGGAGGATAGTCTGTTTGAAGCAGACTGTAGTCGGGCTCTGCTGCCTGTGCAGTTGGGAATGAAGGGGGGAACGGTGAAGTGGGTTGCAGTCCATTGAGAAAAGGTGGGCACATGATCAGAGTCTCACGTGGGGATGGGAGTGATTGTGTGGCCGAAGAACACAATGATCTCCAGGAGGGTTTTTTGTTTAATCGACAGGGCACGTTTCTAGTTGCCAGCAGTACTTAAATTGTAGGGGGGACGTGTCCCCCCATCGAGAGTTAGCGTCCCCTCATCGAGATTTTGCGTCCCCCCATCGACATTTAGTTGTCCCCCCATTGAGATTTGAGCGCTGGATGAACAGACGAAAAAGTACCAGCCAGCATAAATAAAGCCCACAAATTCCTGCCGATTATAGTACGAAAGTGCGGGGAAAATTGATTTCTAGGGAAAACAAAATTTGCGTCGAAGACCCCCTCTTTTTTTTTTTTTTTTTGGTCTTCACCTAATTTCGGGAAAAAACCAACGTAATCTTCACTGAAGTACTTTCGCTTTCCGAATGCGTTTGGTTAAGGCTGCAAAAGCGTCCCCCCATGCAAAATTTTACAATTTAAGAACTGGTTGCCAGGGCATTGAGGCAGGAGAAGTCTAGGGGGTAGACGCAGAGCACGTTCGAAGGAGGAAAGAGCATGATGTTCTAAAGTTAGCTTTAGAGGAGGGAGTTGAGCCTCAAGAAGGAGTAGGGAGGAGGGGGTGGAAGAGAGGCACCCAGTAATTACCCTGCATGCAGCTCTGTGAAGGACTTCCAAGTGATTGGTTGCGGTGTCGCAGGGGAATGGGAACCATCCAGGAGAGGCATATGTGAGCACCGGTCGCATAAAGGCTTTGTAGAGTAGGGAGAGAGATTCTTTCATGGGACCCCTGGAGGCAGTGGCTATGGAGTGAAGGGCTTTGTGGCTTGGATAGAATTTGGAACACAGGGGTTGGACGTGGGCCTCAACGAATAAAGTCCGATCAAAGGTTATACCAAGGAATTTAGGGGTGGTATTGAATGAGAGAGGGATGCCCAGGAGATTCAGCAGGGGCTGGAAAGTGGCTTGATGTGTAACTGTAAAGAAAAAGGAGGGTTCACACTTCTTTGGATTGAGAGAAAGTCTCCATAAGTTGGACCACGTTTCTGGAACATTTAGGGAGCATTGGACAACAACAGGCATAGGTGGGCAAGTTAATGCAAAACGTTAACTTCGTTAACCACTAGTCCGTTAACAAACTTCACACCTCCGTTAACGTTAATCCGTTATTTTCAGCTTTAATTAACGGAAGTTAATAAAGTCCGTTAATTCGTTAACATTTTGCGTGTAATTCACATTTCCTTTTATTCACTCGCTTCTAGAACACGTATTGACACTGTTGAGCTGATTTTAAGGAAACATTTATTGCTAAGGTGGTCTTTTTGTGTTTTGGAAGTTACACTAGACAATCTAATCTAATTTCAAGGTAAAAATAAGTTCAAATGCACTGACGAAGCTGCGAACGGAAAATCTTTGGAAATTGTGAACAGCGATAATTAATAGACCTATGAGGCTGCAGCTTATTATTTGCCACAAAAAAGAGCTCCTTTCTTTGCTTTCTTCTATAACACTCGTGCTAATGCCCAACAAGTGTCACCAGTGCAAACTGGTTTGTACCGGTACGATGAGTGAATGGTGCAAGATATTAATGATGAAAACCTTAACGGAAGTTAACATACCTTAACGGAAGTTAATTTAGATTATTAACAGAACTTAACGGAAGTTAATTTAGTCCGTTAACATGAAAAAACTTTTTAACGGATTAACGAGTTAATGAAAAAGTTAGCTTCGTTATTAACGGATTAACGATTAACGGACTTGTGCCCACCTATGACAACAGGTGCTTTGAGCGGGTCTGGAGAGGAGGACCAGATGGCTAGATTGTCAGCATACAGGGAGGCATGGGCACCCCGAGGAAAATCCTTGTTGATGTCATCAACAAACAGGATGAAGAGGACTGGACCAAGTACCGAGCCCTGGGGGACTCCTCGTCTGATGCGGAAGGAACGGCTGCGGGAACCACCAATCTGGACTTTAGTTCTATGGTCAGAAAGGAAGGAGCGAACCCGAAGAACAAAACAAAGGGGGAGTTTGAGCGAGAAGAGTTTATGAAACAGAGCAGAGTGCCAGACTGAGTCGAAAGCCTTGGAGAAGTCAGCAAATGCCAAAATGGTTCGGTCTGGAGGCTTTTTCTTTTGGAAGCCGTCCCAGATTGATTGAGACAAAGTAAGAATTTGGTCGAGAGACGACTTACCAGGACGAAAGCCGGCCTGGCAAGTGGAGAGGAGATGATTCGATTCGAGGTGAAAAGTTAGGCGAGAAAGAATCAAGCTTTCAAAAAGCTTGGAGATGCAAGAGGTAAGAGAAATGGGGATGATAGTAGTAGGTTTCCAACCAGAGGGTAAACTATGAGAGGACCGGGACCTGTTGAAAAGAGAAAGAAGGAGGAGTTGTGCTGGCTCAGGCAAATGCTTTAGTGAAGGATAGGCAATCTGGTCAGGGCCAGATGCAGTGGAAGAGGAGAGCCCACAAATGGCAGCGGAGAGCCCAGCCAAGGAGAAGGGGGAACAGAATGAACCGCGGAGGGAAGAAGCATCCTCACAGCTCACCCCCCGAAGCTCATTCATGAACTGTTGTTCGGCTCTGCACGAGGTACGGGGTGTCGCTTGAGACAGATGTGAGCAACGACAAGAGGCATAGTGATTGGCGGTGTCAAGAGGGGAAGCGCAACCAGGAAAAGAAGGGTCCCAGGAGGTGCTCCTTTTGCCCAAGATGGCATTGAGAAGCTTGAAGACAGCGTGAGGATCAGAACGAGGGGACAGATTAGAACATGTGGCTTGCCAGGTTGCGGATTTGGCTCTAGAAATGACTGACGACGCCCTACGAGAAGCATCTATGTATCTGATGCGGTGAGTCTCAGACCGGTGTGCCTCGGAGCGGGCCCTCCATCGCTCCCAGACTGCAGATTCTGCTTTATGGGACCACCAGGCTTTGGGGGAACAACCAAGGCGGCCAAAGGGGATAGAGGCCTTGGCAGCTTCGACTAAGAGAGGGGAAAGGAGCAGGCAGCCTGGTGGATGTTGACTGCGTCAACATCAAAAGAGGGAAGGTGCTCAACACTATATGATTGGTTAACATCCCAACGAGCCTTTTTGTAGTAAAATTTAGGGAGACGGGTGTTGGAATAACGAACTGGAGCGAGGGGAGGACAATCTCTATGGAGAGATTGTCAGAGCCAAGGCCAGGGATACTGCGCCACTCACAGTCGGGAGCGAGAGAAGCAGGAGTTAACCAAATATCGGGGGATGAGCAACTCCCATTGGAATGATGTAGAAGCGTGGGAGAGGCAGGGTCGCTCAGGATTTCCAGACCGGAGGAAGTGATCAAGCAAAACAGGTCATTTCCGAGCGGGTCAGGGGAGATGAGACTGTCCCAGGTTGGGTGGTGAGCGTTGAAGTCCCCAAGGATAAAGGAGTCAGGCGAGTTTGGAAGGATGTCAGGGGAGAATGTCCTTGTGCGAGAATCAGAAGGAGTGCTGCTGACAGGAGGGGAGCATAGGTTAAGGTACTGCAAGGGAGAGCGGTTGGAAAAAATAACTTTAACACAGATGTAGTCTGAGCAGGGGCCCCAGGAAGAAAGACAAGAGACAGAAACAGGAGAGAAGACCAAGCCAGAGTGGACAAGAGCGAGGACACCACCACCGGTGCTATGACCTCCGCAGGAAACAGGGCAGAACATTCAGGGACCCGAAACCTCCTGGCCGCCGAAACATGGGGCTCCTGGAGGAGAACAAGATCACACCGACTGTTGTAAAGAAAGGCGATTAGTTCAGTATGATGCGAGGGGAAAGACCGCCAGCACCCCACCATAGAACTCCAAGGTCCTGAGGGGGGCATGGAGCCCGCCAAGGGTGTGGCGTTTAGCCGCGAATTGGCCACGCATCTGTGGGCGGCAGTGGTGCAGAAGGCAAAGCGAAAGCAGAAAGAGGGCAAGTGTTGAGGAGGGGAGGGTGCGAAGGGAGAGGCAGAGACGAATCCACCACATCTGAACATGTTGGTGGGGGGGGGGGTTTGGGAGGGGACGAAACCGGAGAGACGGGGCAGGGGGACGCCCGCCGGTGGGTGAGAAAGGCAAGGTCCCATTGAGACAAGCAGGGCAATTCCAACCCATGGTGGAGCCAGCTGCGCAGATTTTGCGAAAGTTAGCCCGGGTCAGGGAGGAGCAGGAGAAGCGCACCCACTTGGAACAGGTGGAGCACTTTAGTGAGTCCTTACCTACCTCAGCCATGAGCGCTCAAGGAGCAGGGGTAACGTGGGGGGCCCTGAGGGGGACGTGGTTGACAAAAGCCAGATGGTTGTGGGGGTACCCTGGGGGTGGAGGGGACACAGGCGTTGTCTGAGTAGGGGGCCAGTTTGACTTTGGGGGCAGCACGCCGGGCAACGCCAACCCACTGAAGTGCCAGTTGCACAGATTGTGCGAAAGTCATCATGGGTGAGGAAGGAGCAGCGGAAGTGTACCCAATTGAGGCAAGTAGTAAACTGAAAGGAGTCTCTGCCCCCATCAAGTTGACAGATGGAGCAGGGGTACTTGGGGCGAGGATTGTTACAGATGGGGCCCTGGTTTGGATGGACATTGCCACTAATTAGGAGCAAAGCCAGGATTAGGAGACGTTGAAAGGGAGTCCGGTCAATTAGAAGAGGAGCCACCCAGTTGTGACCAGTCAACGGGCAGCCACTCTCGAGGCCAAGGACAGGAATGCTCGAGGCCAAGGCCAAGGACCAAGGACACAAACGCAAGTATTCTCCAAAATAAAAAAAAGGTCCTCAAAAAAATTTTTTAGGCGATCTCCAAAAAAACGGTCTTGAAAAAATTTTTCAGCCGATGTTCAGAATTTTAACCATTAAAAAAATAGTGCTGTCCTCGAGCCGAGGACAGATCAATTTTTGAGGACTTGAGGCTTTGAGGCCAAGGCCAAAGACTTCAAAATGTGTCCTCAAGGACGTCCTCGAGGACTCCACCTCTGATAGTAATTGATAAGAAAAAATCATCCTATCCAAGGCAAGCAGTTTAATAAAGGTGGGTTTACATGGTATCCGTTTTTCGTACGTTTTTTCTTTTTTGTAGGTATGAAAACGAATTCGTTTTTTTTTACGTAAGTACAGTATATGCAAACGGTATACGCACATCCGTTTTTTTATCATAGCTTGGCTATTTGAGGTAGCATTGGTTTCGGTGGTTTTGTCAGAGTTATGGTTGTTCTGAGCAAAGGCGTAGCCAGTAGGGGGGGAGCCCAGGGGGCCCGGCCTTCCCCCAATCAAAATACCTCTAATGATAAAAAATTATGACAACATGGCCTAGCGATGTTTAGTTGAAGTTTTTTTTCAGTAATTAGGCTACGCGCATAACAGTAATTAACAATAATACTAATGACAACAAGAAAGTCCCGAGGCCCCTTACTAACAACCAGGGGACCCCTACTAACAACTAGGGGACCCTGGGGCCCCTAGCCGACAACGAGGGGGGCGGGACTCCTAACTGAAAGCTAGGAGCCCATAACTAACAACCAGGGGCCACAGGGCCTCTAACTAACGACCAGGGGGCTCCAGAGCCCCGAACCAACAACCAGGGGCCCCTAACTGACAACCAGAGGGCCTCGGGGCTCTTAACTGACAACCAGGGGGCCTCGGAGCAACTAACCAACACCGGGGGCTACCTAACTGACAAGCAGGGGGGCTCGGAGCCATTAACTGATTACCAGGTGCCCCAGGGCCCCTAACCAACAACCTGGGAACTCAGGGGCCTCTAACCGATAACCATGGGGCCCTTGGGCATCTAACCAACAACCAGGGGACCCCTAACTGACAAACAGAGGACCTCAGGGCCATTAATTGATTACCAGGGCCCCTAACCAACAACCAGAGTTCCCTGAAGCCCCTAACTGATGACCCAGGACCCCTAACTCACAAACAGGAAGCCCCACGGCTCCTAATTAACAATCAGAAGGCCCAGGGCTTCTAACCGACAACCAGGGGACCCTGGGGCCTCTAACTGGCTACCAGGGAGCCCCAGGGCCCCTGACTGCGACCAAGGTTCCCGGGCCAGGGGCCTCTTAATTCAAATTTTTAACAATTTATATGCAAAACCTGTGAGAAATTTAAGGGTTTTGTCCTAAAAGTTGCAACCCTGTCCCTCGTTTAACGTTATTGAAATGATTGAAGTACTGCCAATGATAAATACAATGAGAGCATAGCCAGTATGTTGCCCTTGTCCGGAATTGTAGTTTCTCTAATTTAAGATTTACGCCTGCAAAAGTAAGCAATAATAATGACGACTACGTGTCCACGTCATAGTAATGTCATGCAATTCTTGGACGTTTCAAAAAAACTGTCGAGTGACTTGACTCAAGTTCTCCACGTTTTGGAAAAAAAAACATTTTAATTTTGATTTAAATGTTGTTGTTTTATTTATGAAAGAACTTAGGGGAGCGATCTTATCTCAAAATCATTGGCGTAACCAGGGGGTGGCCCAGGGGACCCGGGCTAGCACCCTAAGTTGAGCCGCTCAAAAAAATTGGCTTTTTGGGGGTCCATTTGGGGGATCCTCGGGGGAGTGGCACTCCCAAACTATATCAAAATATTTGTCTGTTAAATATCTACTGATATCAAAAAAAAACTAGCACTCTAGCTTAAGCCGTTCAAAAATGGATTTTTGGGGCCCCATTTTGGGGGGTTCCCTGTGAAGTTGCCCCAAAACATTTCGGGAGACAAAATTGCGTTTGCAGCTCAACAACTTTACACAAAAATTAAATTTCGATGTTGTGTAGTTTAGGAGAAGAATGGCGTACAAAAATTAGGAAGAAAAAAAAGGAAATAAACCTCATCGCGGCCAAAAGTGGGTTGGTTGGGATGAAAGGGTAACTTAAGACATACAACCACATGAAATATTTTTGCCGTACTTAAGCCGTTTTTGACTGAGACCGATTTGTACGCCAAACTTGCGGGACGGTTTTCGGGCTCTAAAACCAAAGTCATGTGACCTATTGCCTCGAAATTTAGTACAAACATATAACCATAGGTGGGCACAAGTCCGTTAATCGTTAATCCGTTATTAACGAAGCTAACTTTTTCATTAACTCGTTAATCCGTTAAAAAGTTTCTTCATGTTAACGGACTAAATTAACTTCCGTTAAGTGCTGTTAACGGATTAAAGTAACTTCCGTTAAGTTCCGTTAACTTCCACTAAAGTTTTTATCGTTAATATCTTGACCATTCATTCATCGTACGGTACAAACCAGTTTGCACTGGTGACACAGGGATTTCTAGAACACACTTGTTGCGTATTAGCACGAGTTTTTTGGAAGAAAGCAAAGAAAGTAGATTCTTTTTGAGGCAAATAATGAGCAGTAGCCTCAGAGTTCCGACAATTATCGCTGTTTGCGATTTCCAAAGATTTTCCGATCGCAGCTTCGCTAGAGCATTTGAATTTATTTTTATTCTGAAATTATATTAGACTGTAAAATGTAACTTCCAAAACACAAAAAGACCACCATAGCAATAAATATTTCCTTACAATCAGCTCTACAACGTCAATACGTGTTCTAGAAGCAAGTGAAAAAAAGGAATGTAAATTACACGCAAAATATTAACGGATTAACGGACTTTATTAACTTCCGTTAATGAAAGCTGAAAATAACGGATTAACGTTAACGGAGGTGTTAAGTTTGTTAACGGAGTAGTGGTTAACGAAGCTAACGTTTTGCATTAACTTGCCCACCTATGCATATAACTCATTAATCTCAAACTACTGTCAAAATTTCATGAAGCTAGACCAAACCGTTCTCGAGTTACTGTATAAGCAAGAGTCTGAAATTTTGCACTCGTTAGTTGGAAAATGGCCGAGGAAAAACAAAGAAACACGCCACGCGAGCGTCGGTCGTTCCAATAAATAATATTGACGACCATGGGGCCCGGTGCACCCCCTTAATTCAATTTTTTCCTACAATTTTGAATGTATAACCAGGGTGAAATCAAGGATTTTGTCCTAAAAGTTACTATCTCAGGCCTTCATCTAAACTTTTTATGAGCGTAATGCAATAACCAGCGCCGTATTTGCCATATGGCTCAGTGCCAGGGCCCTGCCCTCAGATGGTAGGACTTTTTTGGTCTTCATATATATGTGGCAGGAAGATGTTGCAAAAATCCCCTAAGTGACAGGGGCCCCGCGCAATGTAAATCCGGCCCAGGAAAAACATGTTTAGTAAGCGTAACCATTTATTGTACCATTTTTCAATAACGATTTACCTCCACCTCGCCAGTTTTTACGCACAAAATACTGTAAAAAAAATAACTAGGGAAAATGCTCATTGAACAAATTACTGAATTTCAATTGAGGGGGCCTGGGCTCTTAATTTGGCCGTACACGTACTCCTATAACCGGTCAACTTCATGACTAACCCCTTTGGTCACTACATGTAAAATTGTACATTTTTTGGCGTTGTTTATTTGTCCAGCTGTAAAAGTAAAGCATTTGAGTCATTAGTAATACAATTGTGCTGATAACACCATCACGTGACAGTACTTCTAGCTTCAAGGGTGCAGCGTTAAAACTATAGTCAACTGTCAAACACGATGGCTGCCAACATGCTTGCGCAAAGTGAAAGTAAGCAAAATAAGTTTGAAAATACGTCAAAGCCAAATAAGTTAATCAACGATTAGGCTTGAATTTTGAATTTCGTATTCTTTGAAATTATGTAGGGAATATTTTTGTTTCGATTTTTGGTATAGATTAGCCTGCAGAATTTTTTGATCAAAATCACGTACAATTGTACGTTTCGTGTCTCAAAGTAGGTTAAGCAGCAAAATCTAACGTAAAAAAGATAAATTTATTTCTTGCAGAATAACTGCAATTTTTCAGCCACTTGCGCTCTAAATCATCACAGAAACGTATCACACAAGGATTTCAAGTTATAGTGTCGCTGATTGGAACCACCGATGCTCGCGTGGCGTGTTGCTTTCTTTTTACTCGGCCATTTTCCAACTAACGAGTGCAAAATTTCAGACTCTTGCTTATACAGTAACTCGAGAACGGTTTGGTCTAGCTTCATGAAATTTTGACAGTAGTTTGAGATTAATGAGTTATATGTTTGCACTAAATTTCGAGGCAATAGGTCACATGACTTTGGTTTTAGAGCCCGAAAACCGTCCCGCAAGTTTGGCGTACAAAGCGGTCTCAGTCAAAAACGGCTTAAGTACGGCAAAAATATTTCATGTGGTTGTATGTCTTAAGTTACCCTTTCATCCCAACCAACCCACTTTTGGCCGCGATGAGGTTTATTTCCTTTTTTTTCTTCCTAATTTTTGTACGCCATTCTTCTCCTAAACTACACAACATCGAAATTTAATTTTTGTGAAAAGTTGTTGAGCTGCAAACGCAATTTTGTCTCCCGAAATGTTTTTGGGGCAACTCCACTGGGAACCCCCCAAAATGGGGCCCCCCAAAAATCCATTTTCGAACGGCTTAAGCTAGAGTGCTAGTTTTTTTTGATATCAGTAGATATTTAACAGACAAATATTTTGATATAGTTTGGGGGTGCCACTCCCCCGAGGATCCCCCAAATGGACCCCCAAATAACCAATTTTTTTAACGGCTCAACTTAGGGTGCCAGTTTGTTCTGATATTAGCAGATATTTAACACACAAAGAGTTTGACATAGTTTGGGGGTGCCACCACCCCGGGGACCCCCCAAAAACCAATTTTTTGAATGGCTCAACTTAGAGTGCCAGTGTTTTGTGATATCAGCAGATATTTAACAGACAATATTTTGACATAGTTTGGGGGTGCCACCCCCCCTCCATAGACCCCCTAAAAATTAATTTTTTCTTTGGCTCAACTAAAGGTTCCAGTGTTTTGTGATATCAGCAGAGATTTAACAAACAAATATTTTGGCGTAGTTTGGGGGTGCCACCCCCCGGGGACTTCCCCAAATGAACCCCCCAAAAATCAATTTTTTGAACGGCCCAAGCTAGGCTGCCAATGTTTTATATTATCAGGGGATAGATATTTAATTGACAAATATTTTTACTTTTCTGGAGGTTCCATAATCAGATATTTTTGAATAATTGCTGATTTTTCGGTAGACAAAAAGTACTTTTGAGCGTCACAGCAATAGCTATGCGTCGGTCGTTCATTGGGTTTGCTGGCAAACTCCCATCTAGTTGGATATTAAATTTAAATTTTATTGGAAATATTCTTGGTTTGGAAATAACCTAGGAAATAAAATATATAACAAACAACAAACAAATGACAAATTTAAAACATGTTTGATGATTTAATTTCTATTCGGCTCTACTGTGCATAAAAAAAGAAAGTAAAAACAAGTTTCTATCAAACCGTTAAATTCGCGTAATTAGAGTACAATGAAGCATGCACTTGGGAAAGGCTTACCCTATAGCCTACTTGGCAATTTAGCATCATTTCATTCAGCTTGATCGAAAAAGTGGTGCAGATTAAATTTTTTTTGCTCGGGCCAATGTATTTTGCTTTAAGAAATTTTTCAACTCAAGTTCACCACATCTAATACTGTAACAAAAGGGCATGGTTCGATTTCTCTATATCTAATCATTTTACCAAACATGGCTTGTTAAGAAGTAGCATTTCAACCAGCTGGTGTAGGTGCGTTATATTTCAGATGTTTTGCCGCTAATGCCGATTACAGTTTAGCGTTTAATGATTAGTATGTTGCAAAAAAATCTGACACCAATATAGCTGCAAAACTTTTACTTTTTTTCTTGGCTTTACTTATACTACCTGTGGAAAGAATGGCCATGTATTTAGCTTATGGCCTTCGGTTGTTTTTATGCTTATTTTGTGTATGTTTTGCGCTGTTCAAAACTACAAGGGTGTTCCATAATATGTGGAACCCATAAAAACTGTAATAACTGGTAAAAAACACATTATATTTAAAAAACAAACGTATTTTCTGCAAGGTTGAGAAATAACAATAAAAAGCATTAGTAATTAATATCAACAGCTCAGTTTGTTAGTTTATTTAAGCACATGTTCCAAATCGCTACCATTTTGCTTCCGGCACTCGATTCTTCGATCTAAATTGCTTATCGCTTTCACACATCCTGCTTTTTTGATTTTCCGAATCTTGGAAGTGATGGCTTGCTCTAGTTCAGCTATTGATGTAGGTTGGTTTTCATAAACGGTATCCTTTAAAAATCCCCATCAATAGAAATCGGGTGGGTTCAGATCCAATGAGTGTGGAGGCCACTCAGGATCGCGGCGTCTGCTAATCAACCTCTCAGGAAATCTTTCATCAAGCCATTGCATAGTGAAGTTTGCCGTATGAGGTGTTGCTCCGTCTTGCTGAAACCATTGAATTTCTTTATTGATGCCACCATGAGATCTGAGTCTTGTGTAAAACTTCTTAAGAACTTCAGTGCAGTGTTCCTTTGTAAAACTTCTTTCGAACTTTAATGTAGCGTAGGCGTATGGATTTTGTTTGGCTTCTTTCAACCGATTCTCTAACTGCGTTCAAATTCTGTTCTGTTCTAGCCTTGATCTTTAGGCCACTTCTAGTGGTTATCTTCTTACTGAGCTAATTTACTGTTCTTTTTGCATCAAAGTTTTTAACCCACCGTTAAATTTGACTTTGCTGAGAAATTTTATTGAAATCAAACTTTCGCCAACATTTGGCTTAAACAGATTTTAAAGATTTTGTCTCCAAATATCTGCTCCCGCAAAAAGTTCTTTGTTTGGTAGTCCAAGACATTTTGATTTCGGTTTTAACTTAGTTTTAATTTTTATTAATTCAACAGCTTATATCTAAAAAATTAAAGCAATTAGTGTTAAATTTTCCAAGTTATTGACAAATATGTGGGTTCCACAAATTATGGGACACCCTGTACACACCTTTTACCAGTGATGGAGTACTCAAGTACAGTACTCGTACTCGAGTACAACTCGAGTACCATTTTTTGAGTACTCGTACTCGGAACCCCAGGTACTCGGTTGGTACTCGTACTTGAAGGTCAATGTACTCGGTACTCGGTCAAAAAAAAGCCCCGAGTAAACAAGTACATTTGGTCTTCGCTAAAAGTAATAAACAAAATGAATTTTTGATAGTAAACTGCAGCCAATAAAACCCGCTAATTCATTGAGTTGCGTTTGCTTGAATCCGTGCAGACCGCAGGTGAACAAACAGCTTTTTAATGGTGAGAAACAGCGAAATCAAGCGTTGGAATGTGGTTAAGTGATTGGGTCGACAGCACATAGCATTATTTGACAACAAACGCCTTTCTGCTGCAGAAAACGTGTGAAAGTTGGAGCAAATTTTAGTTTATTTTGCAATTAAAGTTACATACCACAGAAATCGAGCCACGCGTATTACAAAGACTGCATCAGTTGGGCTAGCATTTTACGGTTTCAGCTCAAATGTTGATAGAATATTTTTTACAGTAGATGTATTACTGTAATCTCCCTATCTCAAATAATAGTTTTACTGCGGTATTGGTAGGGGTATCCGAAAAAGCATGGAGTTAGATTTGGAGGCAGTATTTTCAGTGTTAAATGTAGGTCAGATAGAGATAGCTTAGTTGCATAGTTATTCTGTAGCTGAGTTGCCGCTGTAGGCAAAATTTACTTTTTTTTCAAGAAATTGATAAAATATCAAGTCAAGTCTTTTGATAACGCATGTAAAATGCGTTTGAAATATTAATGTGACTAAGCACTAATTAGAATTATTTTATAAAAATGAATGTTAGATCTGAAATTAAATAATAGAACAGCAAACAAATAAATATACCCAATAAAAATACCGCTATAAATTACAGTAGTAGCTACCAGCTGATATTAAATTGCAGCATTATTTTATGCTCACTTTACTTAGTCACCTCCTTTGAAATGCAGCATTATTTCGAGAACATTTACTACTACGTCAATTGCAGTTTAGTGTTACAAGTTTTCGATAGTCTTTAATTAAATGCGTAGGGGGGCACACGTCAGTTAATCGTTAATCCGTTAATTACGAAGCTAACTTTTTCATTAACTCGTTAATCCGTTAAAAAGTTTTTTCATGTTAACGGACTAAATTAACTTCCGTTAAGTTATGTTAACTTCCGTCAAAGTTTTTATCGATAATATCTTGCGCCATTCATTTATCATAATGGTACAAACCAGTTTGCTCTGGTAACACTTGTTGCGTATTAGCACGAGGTTTATAGAAGAGAGCGAAGAAAGGAGCTCTTTTTTGTGGCAAATAATAAGCTGCAGCCTCATAGGTCTATTAATTAAACTATCGCTATTCGCAGTTTCCAAAGATTTTTCGATCGCAGGTTCATTAGTGCATTTGAACTTATTTTTGTCTTGAAATTAGATTAGACTGTAAAATATAACTTCCAAAACACAAAAAGACCACCATAGCAATAGATATTTTACAATCAGCTCAACAACGTCAATATGTGCTCTAAAAGCGAGTGAATATAAAGAAATAATACACGCAAAAAATTAACAAATTAACGGACTGTATTAACTTCCGTAAATTAAAGCTGAAAATAACGGATTAACGTTAACGGAGATGTGAAGTTTGTTATCGGACTAATAGTTAACGAACCTAACGTTTTGCATTAACTTGCCCACCTATGATAAAATGTTAATTGAATGTAACATCAAATCGCAAAAGCTCTCAAAAAATTGTTGTGTGTAATCATGTTTGGAGTAGAGGACTTTGAAAGCTTATTTGTGATTGAAAGAAGCATGCGGTATACGAGGTGTCGCTATTAAATGACAAGACTGGTGATATAAAGCAATTTTATTGAAGAAAAAAAGGTCATTTAATTTTGTTTCCCTTTTGATGTATATTCTCCCTTAGCATCAACACTGCGTTTCATTTGGATTTTTATAAAAAAAAAGAACACGACAACACCCTCAACATAGAAAAAAAATCAACATTGCCTTGAATTTTGATTTGGCTTTATTTTGCTTTCATAATTCGTGGTGAGTTTGCAGTTTTCCGATGCATGGACTGCCTCTTTGTCTCTGGGTCGTACCGGAAAATTCATCTCTCATCGCAGGTACAGTAAACTACACTGTCTAAAAATTTAGGGTTTTCTTCAATTTGTTTTAAAATGTCAGCGCAAATCTCTCGGCGTTTTTCTTTCTGATTGCTAGTTAAAAGCTTTGAAATAACTTGTGCGCAGACCGTTGTCATATGCAGATGGTCATAGAGTACTTGCCACACTGTTTCTTTGTCAATGGACATCCTCTCTGCTATCAGTCGAATACTAAGCCGACGATCTTCTCGGACAATTTTTTCAATTTCTCGGATGTTGTTTGTAGTTTTTGGTATGGTTGGGCGTCGTAAACGTTCAATCATCTTTAACATCAGTCCGGCCGTCACGAAATCTTTTGTGCCATTCAAAAACGCGAGTTCTTGACATACATTTTTTTCCATAAACTTCTATCAACGCTTGAATTTTACCAAAAATTTCAAGCTAATTCTTTGCTCAGTTTTAGAGTTAAACATTTTTCTGCGGCTGCAACAGCACTTCTTGCAACAATTGAGCAATTTGCTGCTTCTGCAAGCCAAGGTTTTTTCTGACGCGCAAAAAACGTGCACTTGCTTTCAACGTCAAGATACCTAATTTGTTTAAAATATAACAGTAATTTTGTGTGTAACTTGTCAGAAAATTGTCGCTTGCAGTTGAGCACCTTCTTAACATCCCACTTACAGAAAAAATGTATTCGTTTATGTTTTTGCGACAAATTTTGAGCTGTTACTACTAAAAAACTTCTTTTGCTAAACTTGTAAAAGTATTCGTACTCGAACTTTTTTACGGTACTCGTACTCGGAAGTTGAGTACTCGACTCCATCACTGCCTTTTACACCGAAATTTAATCTAAAAAGGTTTTAAAACCGAATTATTTTTGTAAAACAACGTAAAAATCTCTGACAGCCGGGGGTTAATCCCTCAGATCTCCTTATTTCCTCTGCTAATTGGAGACTTGGATCCCAGACCTCTTATTTGTGATCTCAATTTTAAGTTTTGCCTCATGCCCCTCCTTTTTGAAAATCTTGCCTAAGCCTATGCTACTGGGCATGTATAACAAGTAAAAAAACACACCAAAAAAACAAAACAAAACAGTTTTGTCGAATTTGAAACTTACTTCAATTCCGATTTCCCGGTTATCTAGAGGTAGTCAGTAACAAAATTTTCTTATTTGACAATTTTACTACGATTTGACGTACAAAAAATTTATTCTCATTATATCTGGCACAACTGTTAATCGAAAATATGTTCGTATAGGTCTCGAACATGAAATTTGCACTGTAAATAAAATTTTGAGTCATTGCGAGTTATTCTGAAATTTCGTAGTTTTGTTGGGTACAAGCATTCGCAGTTGAGGCAGTGATGTACTTTGAAACTACTTTCATTAGATAAAGTTAATTTTGACTACTTTTACTGAAGTGCAAATAATTTGCTGTATTTCTATTTAACTGAAGTGGATGTTAGAGAAAGTAGCGATTAATACTTTTATTTTTCGGCTATTTTGGCCATCTCTGTATGTATCTGATTTTGCACAGCTTAATTAATTCAACTGGAAACTTTTTTTAGCTGATCGAGCTTCAAGGCTTCAGTTTTAGGCTTCCAATTGCCGGTTTTCTTAGGTTTCAGCTCGTACTGCGCATTTAAACTTACCGTGAAAAATATTATGTATAGCGTAACTCACGCGTGGCGCAAAAAAACTCTCAGCGAGAGCAGCCTTTTTCTCTTCAATTCTCTTCTTTTTTTCTCCACCCGTCAGTTTCCAGTCTACCGTAAAATGGGGTGAATAGGGACTGCGGGGTGAATAGGGACAAATCAATAAAAATTTTTTTGACTTTTCAAAAGTGCTACTTAATTTCGTACGATAAACTTGTTATTTCGTTTTTAGAGCTGCATGATAGAGTTAATTGGCATACTGTGCATTAATTTTTGAAATTGTCAATAGATCTCATCAAGTTCAGCAAAGTTTTGGGTAAGTGTTTTCATTGATTTTTTCAAGTTGGTAAAAACTTTACTTGTGCAGACTTCCATAATGAGCTTTGAACATTATTAAATATTTCAGGATTTAATATCAAGCATGTAATAACTTCCTCTAATGAGCAAACAAGTTAAATAATTTTGTTTACATTTTAAGTTTTGTTTCTTTTTTATCGGTGCTTATTCACCTGGAATGAGGGATGAATAGGGACATCACTACACAATCAAAAAAACGTCTGCTTTTTTTGTTTCCAGTGATGACCATCACCTTCTCATGCAGATGACTCCTTTTAGAGATTTTGGAGCAAATGCAATGAGGCAATACAAGTGATGTCAGGCAAAAGAAGAAGAAGAAGCTGATGTTCCTTCAGAAAAAAGCATAATAAATTGGAGAAAACCTTTCTATCAAAAGAGCGCCATAAAATTGGGTACTGTGGAAGCAAGTGATGCTGATGGAAAAAAGTAAGATTGTAATAATAAGTCAAAGTAAGATTGTAACTAGATGGGAGTTTGCCAGCAAACCCAGTGAACGACCGACGCACAGCTAATGCTGTGACGCTCAAAAGTACTTTTTGTCTACCGTAAAATCAGCAATTATTCAAAAATATCTGATTATGGAACCTCCAGAAAAGTTGAGTCAAAAGATTTGTCAGTTAAATATCTCCTGAAATCATAAAACACTGTCACCCTAGCTTGAGCCGTTCAAAAATTGATTTTTGGGGGTCCATTTGGGGGGTTCCTGGGTGGGGGGGTGGCACCCCCAAACTATGTCAAAATATTTGTCTGTTGAATATCTGCTGATATCAAAACAGACTGGCACCCAAGTTGAGCCGTTCAAACAATTCATTTTTGGGGGTCCATTTGGGGGGTCCCCAGGGGGGTGGCACCCCCAAACTATGTCAAAATATTTGTCTGTTGAATATCTGCTAATATCATAAAACACTGGCACTCTAAGTTGAGCCGTTCAAAAAATTGATTTTTGGGGGGTCCATTTGGGGGGTCCTCGGGGGGGTGGCACCCCCAAACTATGTCAAAATATTTGTCTGTTAAATATCTACTGATATCATAAAACACTAGCTGGCACTCTAAGTTGAGCCGTTCAAACAATTGATTTTTGGGGCCCCATTTTGGGGGGTTCCCAGGGGGGTGGTACCCCAAACATGTCAAAATATTTATCTCTTAAATATCTACTGATATCAAAAAAAAACTGGCGCCCTAGGTTAAATCGTTAAAAAAATTTATTTTTGGGGGGTCCCCGAAGGGGTGGTACCCTCAAATTATATTAAAATATTTGTCTCTTAAATATCTACTGATAACTGAAAAAACTGGCACCCTAGCTTGAGCCGTTCAAAAATTTGATTTTTTGGGGCCCCATTTTGGGGGGGTGGTACCCCCAAATCATGTCAAAATATTTTTCTCTTAAATATCTACTGATATCAAAAAAAACTGGCACCCTAGGTTAAATGGTTAAAAAACTTGCTTTTAGGGGGTCCATTTGGGGGGGTCCCCGGGGGGGGTGGTACCCCCAAATTATGTCAAAATATTTGTCTCTTAAATATCTACTGATATCAAAGAAAAATGGCACCCTAGGTTAAATCGTTAAAAAATTTATTTTTGGGGGGGTCCATTTGGGGGGGTCCCCGAAGGGGTGGTACCCCCAAATTATGTCAAAATATTTGTCTCTCAAATATCTACTGATAACAAAAAAAACTGGCACCCTAGCTTGAGCCGTTCAAAAATTTGATTTTTTGGGGGGGTTCCCGGGGGGGTGGTACCCCCAAATCATGTCAAAATATTTCTCTCTTAAATATCTACTGATATCAAAAAAAATGGCACCCTAGGTTAAATCGTTAAAAAATTTGTTTTTGGGGGGGTCCATTTGGGGGGTCCCCGGGGGGGTGGTACCCCCAAATCATGTCAAAATATTTGTCTCTCAAATATCTACTGAAATCAAAAAAAACTGGCACCCTAGCTTGAGCCGTTCAAAAATTTGAATTTTTGGGGCCCCATTTTGGAGGGGTTTCCGGGGGGGTGGTACCCCCAAATCATGTCAAAATATTTATCTCTTAAATATCTACTGATATCAAAGAAAAATGGCACCCTAGGTTATATGGTTAAAAAATTTGTTTTTGGGGGGGTCCATTTGGGGGGGTCCCCGGGGGAGTGGTACCCCCAAATTATGTCAAAATATTTGTCTCTCAAATATCTACTGATATCCAAAAAAACTGGCACCCTAGCTTGAGCCGTTCAAAAAATTGATTTTTTGGGGCCCCATTTTGGGGGGGTTCCCGGGGGAGTTGCCCCAAAAGAATTTCAGGAGACACAATTGCGTATGTACCTCAACAACTTCACACAAAAATTAGATTTCTATGTTTTTTGGTTTAGGAGAACTCGAGCGTACAAGATTTAGGAAGAAAAAAAAGGAAAAAAAAGGAAAAAAAAGGAAAAAAAAAGGAAAAAAATAAGAAAAAAACCTCATCGCGGCCGAAAGTGGGTTGGTTGGGATGAAAGGATATCTTAAGACATATAACCATGAGAAATATTTTTTGCCGTACTTAAGCCGTTTTTGACTTAGACCGCTTTTTACGCCAAACTTTCGGGGCGGTTTTCGGGTCATAAACCCGAAGTCACGTGACCGATTGCCTCGAAATTTGGTACAAACATAAAACTCATTAATCTCAAACTGCTGTCAAAATTTCATGTAGTTAGACCAAACGGTTCTCGAGTTATAAGCAAAAGTCTGAAATCTCGCACTCATTAGTTAGAAAATGGCCGAGTAAAAACAAAGGAACACGCGACGCGAGCGTCGGTCGTTCCAATAATTGTAATAATAAGTCTTCGCCGAGAGTCTAAAAACTGATGTGTTTTTTCGCATTGCTTGTTTTAAGTAGTCGCCGTTCTGGTAGCTCTTCCCTAGGCTTCCGAGCTGGTAGCCTTTAGGCCAGAAGCACGCAAAACGATTAAAAAAAAAAAAAAAAAAGTAAGATGTTGGAAATGGCAAGTAAACGTGAAGAGTTGAAAAAAAATGGAAATGACGCTGCGTGTTGTTGCCTTTATTAGCTGATTTTTTAAATGTTGTTTATTGCTTTAAATACGTGATTTTTGATTTTATTGGTGACCATTGAATTTTCTTGTTTCTTTGTTAATATGAATAAGTAGCTTCTACAAACGATGTCGGTGTTAGAATCCTGATATTCGCTTAACCACGAAAAAAAATAAAGATGCTGCGCTATGCCACCTGAGTTGAAATGCGAGAGATAGTGTAGAAAGGGAGGTGTGTAGAAAAAAACTTCTCCTCCAACACCCAATTGCATATTTTCCAACATCTAGCAACTTTATTACACTAAGAAGTTCTTTATCACAACCTACAATGTCACTATTCACCGCGCGACAAGGTTAACTGACCTTTATATGAAAGTTACGTTGTTGTCCCTATTCACCCCGAAAGCAGGGGTGAATAGGAACACGACTTTTTTGCAGATATATGAAAATTTAAACACTTGGCAGAAAAAAAAACTAGTTGTTCATGTTACCCAACCTCATATACATCTTATCATAAAACAACCAAATACCTACCATGAGAACAAAACTTACGAATTAAAAAAAAACTGTTAAAACTGTCCCTAATCACCCCATTTTACGGTACTAATAAAGAGTCTATGGTTAGACATTTACACTTTTTAACTATTAGTTTTCGCCCTCTCCCTTTACCAAAACCCTGGTTACGTGCCATCAGGCTACGGCTTCAGATCTTCCATTCTATGATATCTTTGCCCCACAAAAAGTTCCTTTTTTGAAAAGTTCTGATGACGTCATTGCATAAGATTTGTGGTTTGGGCCCCCAATCAAAAATTCTGGCTACGCCTATGGTTCTGAGTTGCATTTTGATTAGCGGCTAGTTATGTCAACAACCTATTAGTTACGTTGGGCGTGCCCAGGTGAGACTAGGCCTACTAGGTTCACATAGCACTGATTTTCAAAATTGAGTAATAATTCTTATAAGTTTTAGTAACAGTATGCTTTTGGAGCAAGCTTGGTAACTTGTTTTAGCCTTAGGGAGTACGTTAAACACTACTGCTGGTCGAATTGGTAGCCTATGTCTTTAAAATAGGCCTAGTTCCCACTGCTACTTATGGTAACAATTCAACAAAACGTTGATATATGCCTAGCGCTTACTTATTTTGTTGTTCTTCTTCCAAAGCAGCTGCTATAATGCACAAAAGCATGTGATGGTGAGCAGATGCTAGTAGCGTCGTCCGATACAATCAATCAAGTTACTACAAATGAGAAATATCTGGAACCAATAGCTTAATAAATCATCAAACCATAAACCATGTTACGCTGTGCAGCCGAGGCGGTTAACCGCAAACGGGACGCGTTGTGTTGACATCAGATAACGCTGCTTACTAGCTCTCAATCTATTTTGTTGTTTTGCTTCATTCTGATTGGTACGTTCGGAGAACGGTCGATTCTAAATGAACAAGTTATAGCTGCCCTATCAACGCCTGACGCGAGATGTATCAAAATTCTTGGCTCAAGCAACGAATTCTATTGTCTCTACATGCATCACGTCAGTTAACCACAGCAATTTAAACTTAAGCTAAACCCCTAGAATAAGCCCAACTAGCTGTAGATACGCTATAGGTAACTTAGCGTTTCCTAAACAAATAAAATAAGATAACTATACCATAACAGGCATGCAACAACAATGCGAAACACACTACCGTGCAATACCAACAATTAAACTACAACGCATGTCCTCAAATACTAACTCAATCTCAAATCTTAAGGGCGGGTAGACATGCTAAAAACTGAATCACAGGAATGGGTACAGCAAATGAAACGGTAGCCTACCTAACAAATACACCCGCTACAAACAGACTAAATCCCCCCAAAAAAAACTAAGACTTCACCGAAAATGCACTAACAACAGGCTAGCAAAACAATACACTAAATTGACGTATCTGCACTCTGCGCTGTACTACTGCGAAAGGCATGAGCGACAATATGTAGCAAGAGCGGCCAAACAACCACTATGACTCAACAGCACAGTACAGTCGCGCAACAATGATTTCAGAACGAGCTAAGCAACGTCAAGTAAAGGAGGGGAAACCCCAACAGGTGAAATATGTACAGTATCTAACAGACCGTATTTGAGCGTAACATGGCCGGCCCAAAATATTGAGCAGGAAAACAAACGTAACCGGAGCAATATTTTTAAAATAATGAAGCGAGAATACACAAGTAATAATCAACACATAAGCTAGCGACCCAGGCAATAACACACAGAGTAGACAGAACTACTGGTATTGTCAATATTGAGAATAAGAACAGTAAAACAATACAGAACTTAAAGCAGAGCACAACTGCGCCACGGCAGCACAGTAACACACGCGTCGCGCGGCCCACGTATGATATGTAAGCTTAAACACACGGGGGGAGTGGAGGAGCATACTTGTATCTAGTATCATACGTGGGTAAACAGTCCATAGTTCGTATGCTCAGGCCGTAATATTAGGCTGCACCAAGCCTGTAGCATAAGCGTCAGTAACAGTCCATGGTGCTAAAAGTTCACAGTTTATTGTACATTTAGCTCGCCTGTAACAAAGCAAACAGTCTATAGGTAGGCGGCTAATACGGCCTTATCGGGTAGCATCAACAGGGATAGGGCTGTTAAGCACTCTTCAGTGTGCCAAGTAAGCAAGTACAATGTTCATGTAGTCAATATTGTTCATGTTGATGCATCCGAAATAACACACCGCACAATGTGCTGGTATGTAACAGACTTCATCGATGTAGACAACTAAGTGTCGCACTCCAAAAGGCAGAGCTTTCTCACATCTCTTGTGAAAACCTTCCCTCCGGCAACTCGGATCTTCACCCTTCTCACCAAACTATCACGATCTGGCATGATCTCATTCACTATTCCCTTTGGCCAGGAATTCCGAGGTGCACTTTCTTCCATCAAGAGGACAAGGTCCCCAACTGCAAAGTTACGTTGAGGGGACAGCCATTTCTGACGGCGTTGAAGGAGGGGCAAGTATTCAGATCGCCATCTCTTCCAGAATTGATCGGCCTGGTATTGACAAGCACGCCATGATGAACGTAAGCCGTCTGAAGGAAGGAAAACATCCGAAGGGTACCCAGGACTAACGCTTCCAGTAAGAAGCATCGATGGAGTCAAGGTTTGCAAATCATCTGGTTCGGTTCCCACTCTAGTCAGTGGTCTGTTGTTCAGGATACACTCAATCTCTTTGAAGAGGGTTACTAAACCTTCATCGGATAAGCTTCTTACATGCTTGTCAGCCATCATGGAACGCATGGCCTTGCGAACCAGTCGGATAATCGCTTCATAGATTCCACCCTGGTGACTGGCAAGGGGTGGTGCATGTTTCCAATCGATCCCATGAGGACCCAGGTCAGCCATAATCTTATGGTTATCGAGACGCTGCAATCCACGCTTGAGTTCTGCATGGGCACCCACGAAGTTTGTAGCATTGTCGGAGTAAATCACACGAGTGGAGTGGCCGCGGGAAGATAGAAAACGACGCAAGCCAAGCAAGAAAGAGTCTGTAGTGAGACTGTATATCATTTCCAAATGTGTAGCTCGGGACGCAAGACAAGTAAAGACACAACAATACCGTGACAAGAGGCTGCGACCTTGCTTGACTTCCAGGGGCCCCATGTAGTCAATCCCACAGTTCTCAAAGACAGGCTTACCCGATTCAACACGAGCTGGTGGAAGTGGAGCCATCAACTGTGTACCAAAGCTCGCATCTTGATTGCGACACACCATACAGTTCTGCTTAATATAGTGCTTCACAGTTCTCCCTTGGCCAATCACATGAAATCTTCCACGGAGCTTATTCAATACATATTGCGAACCGTTATGACCGCTGTTGCAATGTGCATCCATAATCACAAGTCCAGTTACATGGTGACGTTTGGGTAGGACTATTGGGTGCTTGAAATCTGTAGGATAACTGGAACGCTGCAGACGTCCTCCTATTCGAATTACCCCATCTTGCACTATAGGGCAGAACCTCAGCAGTGGTTGCAGTGATGCCTTTGCTGAGTCACCATGAGTTCCAGCCATTACTTCATACCAAGGAACCCTTTGCAAAGTATCAAGAAGGTCCGGCAATGCCTGTTGCTGTGAAAGTCGGATCAAGGAAAGCAATGCATCATCAAACTCTTTGCCCCCAACAGGATTCATAGGGAATGACCAGCCAACACGGATAGCACGGTGGTGCCAAAAGGTCTTCATACGTAAAAGCCAAGCTACAGATTTTACAGCAGTCCGGAGGGTGCTGTAACAGTTAGTGAGTCTCCACAATGGGTCCTGCTCCTCATCACCTATTGTAAAACGGGTACAACAGATTCCACCTTGATCAAAACAACCGGAAGGATGATCGACGGTAGCAGCCGCAGTTGGATTGGTTTCATCATCTCCATTCAGTACTTCTGGCTTCGCCTTTGGCCATGTTGACTTATCTTGCAGCAGGAATGATGGAGCATGAAGCCATTTCTCAGCCTTACGAACCTGTTTCGGAGACACTCCCCTCGAGTATAAATCTGCGGGGTTCCGTTGCGTGTCTACCCACCTCCATTGCTCCGCTGCAGAAAGTTTTCGAATTAAGCTAATTCGGTTGGTCTCAAAGGCCGGTCGACGCTTTGAGGTGTCCCTCAGATAAGCGAGTACCGTAGTGGAATCAGACCAATATGTGACTTGGTCTATGGTAATGTCATGTTCACGCATAACTGTCTTGGCCAAGCGAATTGCCACAACTGCAGCACAAAGCTCCAAGCGTGGAACGGAAAGCTTCTTTATAGGGACAACTCTTGACTTGCCGATGATGAACGAAGTTGAAACCCTTGCAGCTTTGCTGACCCAAAAATAACACACTGCTCCATAGCCATTGCAACTCGCATCCGCAAAGCAGTGCAGCTCTATCCTGTCGGCGCCAGGAAGGTTCTCATACGCACGCGGCATGGAGATCTGATCTAAACAAGGCAAAGCATTGAGCCACCTTTCCCATTCAAGACGATCAGATTCAGAAATCTCTGAGTCCCAGTCCAAACCTTGAATAGTCAAGCGTTGCAAGATGAGTTTAGCTGGTAGCATGTACGGTCCAACCATGCCCAAGGGATCATAGATGCTGGCCATGAGTGACAGTAAACCGCGTCGAGTGAAGGGATGGCTGCTACCAGTCACCTTTATACAAAGGAGGTCATCGTCCGGGTTCCACACCAAACCCAGAGCCTTGTGTGAGGGGAGATCATCTTCATGGAGATCCACCTGATGAAGCTGAGGAGCAAGTAGATCTGGAGGAACGGCTTCAAGGACTTCCCGGCGGTTGCTTACATATTTAGCCAACTGAAAGCCACCACTGGCAAGGAGATCATTGAGTTCGGCGAGCAGACAGACTGCCGCCTTGCTGTCAGGAACGGAGATCAACAGATCGTCCACATAAAGATGACGAGAGATAGCTGTCTTGGCTTTCTCTGAAGCATTGGTGCGGTTCTCTTGGGCAGTCCGGCGAAGAGCATACCCCGAAACACTGGGTGACGAAGTCAGGCCAAAGGTATGCACAGTGAGTTGATAAATCTTGGTCGATTTAGAGGGATCACCATCTCCCCACCATAGGAATCGCAAGGCAGACTGATCGATGGGATCAACATTAACCTGGTGGAACATGTTACGGATGTCGGCCACCAAGGCAACACTGTGAGGCCTAAAACGAAAGAGAACCCCAAGTAAGGTGTTAGTGTTATCTGGTCCTTGTAAGAGTTGCTTGTTCAAAGATGTTCCACCGCAAGCAGCAGCACAGTCGAAAACCACCCTAAACTTCCCACCAGTAGAGTGATGCGGGATGTACCAAACTCTACCTTCTTCTGGGGGTTTCATCCGATCAGTTACCTCAAAGGCATGACCAAGCTGGATCATATCATCGATTTTGGCTCTATACTTCACATGCGTCTCTGGGTCGCGTAGCAGCCGACGTCCAAGGCTCTTTAGTCGGGACAGTGCAACGGGGTAGTTGTCTGGAAGGTTAGGACAACCTTTTCTCCAGGGAAGTCTCATACTATAGTGACCGTCTTTCCAAGTGCAAGAACTCTGCATCAGGTCCGTAGCCGTCTTATCATCCTCAGATGGTAATAGTTCATCGGGGTCATGAGACAAATCCACAAAGTCAAGTTGACAAGGGCAAAGCGCCTCCGAAACCCGTTCTACATCGCGTGATGAAATCAGATTTACATGATCAGTCCCAAGGGGTTCTGGATTGCAGCCAAATAGCACCCATCCAAGAGGAGATTTGCCTGCCCACAGATTTGAATCATCACCTTGGCGTACCTCAGAGAAAACATGCAATGCAGGTGAGCAGGTACCCAAGAGTAAGTCAACCCTGTCTGTTCCAATCAACGAAATATCAACATCTGCCAAGTGTTCATTGCACGCGAAGTCTCTACCTGAAGGTATACTAGCGCTACAGTCAGGCAAACCATCCACCACCCTGACGCCTGTCAAACTGAAGACTTCCATTTCATTCATCCCACGAACAGTGCACTCGGTATCCACAGTATTTGATACCTTTACACTACCGTCAGCTAGCTGGAGACTGGATCTCACTGGCCAACCTTTCAGTTCCAACTCATCAAACACTTGTTGGGATAAAAGATGAACATCTGCGCCGGTGTCAAGTAGCGCCAATATATCCTTGCTCTTGCCACTAGTGGGATTCGCAATCCGTACTGGCAAGACCTGAAGTCGTCCCCTAGCTTTAGAACCACAAGCGTAAGCATTCTTAGTTTCAGGGTTTTCTTTCAAGCCATTTTCGGACGTACTGCCACGGTCAGCCTTCGGGCCGTTACTGGAAACAGGAGACCCTGAGCTTAAAGATTCATCACCTTTGGTGCCACCCGGTAGATGTAGCAAGGAGTGGTGACTCTGCTGGCAAATTCGGCACCTGGCCTTACTTGGGCATTTTGAGACAACATGACCACTTCCAAGACAATTGAAGCAGAGTCGCTTTTGTTTAACAAGGGTTTTCCGTTCAGCAACCGATTTCTTGTTGAACTGCTCACAGCGCCAAACGAAGTGACCAGGAGCACCACAGGCTGTGCATAGCCGATCTCCTTTGACCTTTTGATCTTCGCGTTTCGGTGTGACAGGAACAGATGGGGTGGGTATGTCATGGGACTGCACAGCATGAACCCTGGCTGGCTTGGACCTCGACCATCCGCTACTGCGACGTTGAGTCTTGTCATGATCTCTTGGAGCTGCCATAAGTCTTCCTAGGCGTGAGCTGGCCAAACCTTGAGCCTGATCAATGAATTCGACGAAGAGGTTGAACGGTACAACATCCATGTCATACCCTCTCTTCATGGCCAACTTGGCAAATTGTTCCTGGTAGTGCCGGGGTAAACGAGAGAAGATACCATCGGTAGTGGACGTTGCGTCCAGCTGGTTTGCTGCATTGGCCGACTGGAGGACCATTTTACAGTTAATCAAGTCTGCATAGAATTCTCGGAGACCTTTCTCATCGGAACGGATTAGGGGTCCTTCACACACGAGCTTCAAATGAGCCTTTATTGATACCGAAGGAGAGCCAAAGGCTTTGTACAGCAGGCTAAGAGCCTCTTGCAGCCCCTGGGCGGCTGGCAACATTACGCAGTTGCTAATCAATCGCCTGGCCTGCCCAGCAGTAGAATCTAGGAGCATTTGCAGAGCATGGGCAGGATCCGACTGACCGTGTAATCTAAGGATTCGATCTTGTATCTGACGAATGAAGATATGGTATTTGAGAGGATCACCATCAAATTCCTGATCCTGTGTTAGTGCACGCGAATCTTGGCAGCGTACTATGACCTGTGCCAATTCTTTCAGGTCATTGGACCTTTCTCTTTGAGCGGGAGCTGATGGTTGGGATTCAGAAACAGTGGGAAGCACACGAGGGGTTGGGAGAGGGGACCCGGAGACCAAAGTACACCCAGAGGAAGTGGATACGGGGGCCCCAGGCACCTGTGCACATGGAGAATATGCATACCCAGACGAGGCCGGCCCAAGGAACACTGGAGCCGTGGAGGCAAACGATGATAAACCGGCTGTGACTGGAGACGAAACAGGTAAAACCCAGGGAGATGGAGAATGGGACCCGGAAACAAGAGGTGACACAATGTGACCACTGGATAAAGCCGGCCCATCTAGCAATGGCGTCTGATTGGATTCAGAAGAAACTCCATGGGTGTATGGACTAGAGAACCCAACAGCTGTTGACGAAGATGCAGCAGGAGGAACCTCCACGATGCTGATACCTAGCGGAGAACTGACCACCGTAGGAGGTACCACCCAGGATGCAGCATGAGGGTTCAACGATTGTACCGGCGGAGTGGTATCCGTAGGTAGTAAGTTACCAGGCTCACTGGAAGAGCCAGAAACTTGAGCAGCATTGAATGGCCCTGCGTCCTCATTAGGTTCAACTAGGCTAGCTACATAGTTGCTCACCTTCTCATGAGCTGAAAGAGATGGCGCGGGATTATCTTCATCTAGATCTAGCAGACCATCATAAGCATCAGCCATGACTTTAGCCTTGGCTAGGTCAGTTTCTGCTTGTACGACTGCCTGTTCAGTTTCTGCTTGTATGACTGCTTGATCGGCGTCGGCCTTAGCCTTAGCCATAGCCTTGGCCAGAGTCTGGTCCCTTTTAGATTTTTCCAAATTTATTTCAGCGATTTGCATTTCTAAGCGAGCCCTAGCTACAGATGACAGCGAGGTACGAGAGGTAGTACTAGAGCCCGACCTAGAATGACTCTTCTTAGGCCGATAAGATGTAAAGGAGCCTTTGGGGTGAATAGCAGCAATTTCCTCTACGGTGGAGGAGTTACCAGGTTCACCCAAGCCTTGTGCATTAGAAGCACCTTCCTGACGTTCAGAGACAACTTTCTGAAGCCGTTTAGGCGCCCTTTGTATTTCAACTATCGACGCTGGGGAGCCTTCTGAAAGAGCGCGACCTGAGTCGCCACGTTGCTTCGAACTACGAGTGTTGTATAAACTCCTAGACATTATCTTGTCTGGACCAGCAAAAGAAAACAGCTATATGACAACAATAGTTACCTATAGGAATGGTACGTTCGGAGAACGGTCGATTCTAAATGAACAAGTTATAGCTGCCCTATCAACGCCTGACGCGAGATGTATCAAAATTCTTGGCTCAAGCAACGAATTCTATTGTCTCTACATGCATCACGTCAGTTAACCACAGCAATTTAAACTTAAGCTAAACCCCTAGAATAAGCCCAACTAGCTGTAGATACGCTATAGGTAACTTAGCGTTTCCTAAACAAATAAAATAAGATAACTATACCATAACAGGCATGCAACAACAATGCGAAACACACTACCGTGCAATACCAACAATTAAACTACAACGCATGTCCTCAAATACTAACTCAATCTCAAATCTTAAGGGCGGGTAGACATGCTAAAAACTGAATCACAGGAATGGGTACAGCAAATGAAACGGTAGCCTACCTAACAAATACACCCGCTACAAACAGACTAAATCCCCCCCAAAAAAACTAAGACTTCACCGAAAATGCACTAACAACAGGCTAGCAAAACAATACACTAAATTGACGTATCTGCACTCTGCGCTGTACTACTGCGAAAGGCATGAGCGACAATATGTAGCAAGAGCGGCCAAACAACCACTATGACTCAACAGCACAGTACAGTCGCGCAACAATGATTTCAGAACGAGCTAAGCAACGTCAAGTAAAGGAGGGGAAACCCCAACAGGTGAAATATGTACAGTATCTAACAGACCGTATTTGAGCGTAACACTGATGTTTGCTAATAAAATGTACGGAAATTACGGATGCTGGGTGCGTCGAAACGTACGAAATTTGCGAATCCGTTTTTGTCTGTTTCCGTACTGAAAAGCAGTAGAAGCTAGTCATGCAAACGCTCACGCACGAGCCATTGCCTTTTTCTCATACATTTGGTTTAAATACGACATTTTGTCACTGCAGTGCTGCAAGCTGGGCGGTGTAGTGGTTATAATACTCAGCTCTTACCTCTCTGCACCCGGGTGCAATTCGCGGTTGGGTTGTGCATGTATAATACAGTATGCAGGAACTTGGAAGGAGATGTGCAAAGCTATCTTTTTTTGCTTCAAAACCTTGCATTACAGTTAGGGTTGGGGCAGCGATGCCAGCCTGAGGGGATAGCAATTACATGGCAGCAGCTTTTTAGCTTATGAAAGCGACGTACCATTACGCTTGAGTGCGGCTCCCTGGGTAAGTTTTATACAATTAGCTCCTCGTCTGAAAAGTGAGTAAAAGCTAGTCATGCAAAAGTCACGAAGAGAGCCACATTTAAGTGTAACCCTCTATTGCCTTTTTCTCATACATTTGGTTTAAATACAACATTTTGCTGGGGCATTGCTGCAAGCTGCGTAGTGTAGTGGTTAACGTGTTCGTCTTCCAACCATCGCACCCAGGTTCGATTTGTGCTTGGGTTACGAATGACTGGAATGGAAGTATACGTAGTATAGATGCAGTGTGCAGGAGCAGAAAAGGAAATGCACGAAGTAATATTTTCTTTGATTGAAAACCTTGCATTACAGTTAGGATTGGGGAAGCGATGCCAGCCTGAGGGATAGCAATTACGTGGCAACAGCTTTTTCGCTCACAAAAGAGAAGTTCCGTTATGCTTTAGTGCGGCTCCCTGAATAAGTTTTGCACGACTAGCTTTTCGTTGAAAAGCATATGCGTTTTATGTCTGTAAAAAAGTGTGAAAATGCGCATTGCGGAATCTGGGTAAATTCACCTTAATCAATTGCTGGGGTGCAAAATTGCAATGTGGGGAGTTTTCAAATTGTGGCCCTCCAAATGTTATCTTACTAAAAATTTACTAAAATTAAAAACGTTTCGCTTAAACCGTTCAAAAAACAGCATTTGGCATAGGTGGGCAAGTTAATGCAAAACGTTAGCTTCGTTAACCACTAGTCCTTTAACAAACTTCATATCTCCTTTAAAGTTAATTCGTTATTTTGAGCTTCAATTATCGGAATTAATGAAGTCTGTTAATTCGTAAATATTTTGCATGTAATTTACATTTCTTTTTATACACTCGCTTCAAGAACACGTAATGACACTGTTTAGCTGATTGTAAGGAAAAATGTTTTGCTATGGTGGTCTTTTTGTGTTTTGAAAGTTACATTTTACGGTGTAATGTAATTTTAAGATAAAAATAGATTCAAATGCACTAACGAAGCTGCGATCGGAAAGTGTTTGGAAATTGTGAACAGCATTAATTAATAGACCTATAAGGCCGCAGCTTATTAATTATTTGCCCCAAAAAGAAGCTTCTTTTTTCGCTTTTTCTTCTATAAAACTTGTGCTATACGCAACAAGTGTTACCAGTGCAAACTGGTTTGTACCGATACGATGAATGAATGGCGCAAGAAATTAACGACAAAAACCTTAACGGAAGTAACAGAACTCAACGGAAGTTAATTTAGTCCGTTAACATAAAAAAAAACTTTTCAACGAGTTAACAAGTTAGTGAAAAAGTTAGCTTCGTTATTAACAGATTAGCAATTGACGGATTTCACTATGTTGTCAATAAAATACATATTTTGATAATGTTTGAAATTCTAAACCCTTTTGGGTGTCCAAGAAGATATTTGTAAATAATTTCTTAACGGAAAAGCGACAGTTTTTTTTTTGAGAATCTTATTATTTAACATGCCTCACTCGTTCACTTGGCTTGCTTCTCAGCAAGCTCCCATCTAGTTCTGTAAGTGATCACTGATCAGTGCTGTGAGTATAACTAAGATTTGACGTTCTATCAGCATACCGTAAATATATTTCTTGTACATAACATTCACCTAAATTTTTGGCAAAGAAACAATTGCTACGGCCCGTTCCTCTACAAATTAAAGCCAATGCAGGCTGTTCTTGAAAAAGTTTGAGCACCCCTGGTCTAACTTATGGCTGGCTTTTGACGTCACAGGAAAGGAACTGTGACGAAATTTTAGTTACCAATTATACTGATTACTTCTGACATTGTTCTGACCAAGCACTACGAGTACAAGCCGCCACCACAGTATGTTAACTATACAGTATGTTCACTCCATTGTCAAAAATGTCCAGCATTTTTTGCCTGTGTTGCGTCATAAGGACTTTTTTGGGTGGGTCACGTCACTACATGGTGAAAAAATGCTCCCAATTTTTTTCGATTATTTTAATATTGTATATTTAAAAAAAAAAAACTTTGTTTTTTTTTTTTTTGAATCAATAGACTTTGCGCTTGAGGAAAGCGCAGTGGGCGAGCCAACTGTTGCATTTGTGCTTTTTCAATTCTTAGAAATCGGCACGAAGCATGCTCGAAGATGTCGGGAGCCCACTATGACGTCATACTGCTTGTTAGAAATATACTAATTTCAAGTGTTTTAGTGCAATCGTTGATCTTAAATCAAAGCAAGGTCTTCTTGGCTGCTCAAGGTTTTTTATCGAAGTAGACGGTGGACGAGATGCATTTGTGATGTCATAATGCTTATACATATTGCTTAATTTCGTATTCATGCTTGCTATTGGACAGCCTGATTTAGCCAAATGCCAATATTGAATAAATGAAAAACAGCTAAAAGAAATAAATCGGATCGCGTGAAAGATGTAATCGGGAGACCACTGTGATATCACAAAGCTGTTACAAATTTGCCGATGTCAATTGATTTGGCTGCAACATAATCCATCATACAGTACAAGGATTTGGTTGCAGCTAAGTTTTATAGGGAGTAAAAAGGGTCGTGATTAACGCTTTCGTGTGAGACGTCATAATCCATTTAAGTTTTGTTTCAATTTCCTGTTCAAGCTTGCTGTAGAACAGTCGCACTACAAGCTAATATAAGCATTGAATAAATTCAAGATAGTAATCGAAGTATGTAGCCGGGAGACCACGATGACGTCATAAAGCTGTTACAAATTTGCGAGTTTCGATTGATTTGAATGGGATTATTATCCATCATAAATCATAACAAGGTTTTTGCTTGCAGGTTGCAGCTGATTTTATATCGTGTAGAAGGAGTCTAGATCAATGCGTTCGTGTGTGATGTCATAATGCATTTACGTTTGATCATAATAATTTGTTTACTGCTTGATCATAATTCATAACTTATCATTATTTTGATTTGTATATAACAGTAATAAATACATATTCAAGGGTGCCGAACCCGTGGGGTATATCCCCCAATAATTTGACTTTATCCCCTCTAGTAGTTTGAGTATGGTCTACGTATGCACCCCCACAATAATTTGATTCTGATGTGCATCTGAGTGTAGGTGTCCACTTGAATTTAGGGAAAAAAATGTGTTCCATTTTTTGGGCAGACCTTTTTTTTTGGTCTTCACTTAATTTGTTTACCTGAGCAAAATCGTGGTCGAGGTTCATCTCTCCCAATGTTGAAAATAGGGAAAAATTGGGATAAAATTGCAAATTATTTCCCCAATGCTCAGCAAAGATATTCACCCCTGTTCATAATGTCATTTATCGGTTAGCAGGATCTATAAAGCTATCTATCACTGATCAGGAGGCTATAAAATATATAACGTACCAGTAGGCTATGCTAGTTTTATTCACAATCACTAAGTTAAGTATAACCGTATTTAGCTCTAAACTAGAAAGTTTCGAAATCTTCCAGTAAGTTATCGTACTTATGCTGTATTTATTATATGCTTTTTTACACGAAAAAGCATGGCAAAGCTGTTGAACTAAAAGCATGGCAAAAGCTGTTGAACAAAACGAATGACCATAATAGCAGAATAGAGCGGCATAGGCCTAGTTGACTGACCAGGGACTCTTTATCAGTGATCTGAAAACTAATGGTTTTGTATCTTTTCTTCTTGCTTAATTTGTTTTAAAATATGCTGATTCGTCCAATCAGCGTGTCTGTTTTCTTCACGGTTTATTTATTCCACAAATACGTCTGATCAAATCAGCCGAAAACGCGTGGCCTCAAAAAACCTTTACAACAAAAGTATGGTTTTTTCTTTAATGCTCTTCTTTTTTTTCCCGCGTCTGTCCCTATTCTACTAAATAAGGAGTCTCTAGCTTGACGGTACACCTAGCAAAGTAACTTGTGTTGTGTTTACTTGTTTATTGTAGCTTTATTTACGGTTTTCATTTTGTGCTCTGAGGTTTGCCTAAAGTCAATCTATTTTGAGGTTGTTTTATTTTTTCGATCTATACTCCCTTGCTTGTTTTCTTGTTGGTGTTTTCTGTCATCTTTTTTTGTTTCCTTTTCGGTTTCTAGGGTGAGGGTTAGTAGCTTTTCGATTTTGTTTAGGGAGATAGAATGCGAAAATAAACAAAAATCTCTCTGAATATATTTATATTTTTTACTGTGCTGTTTGTGTAAATTGCTTTTCGATTTTCTGTAAAGCGCCTTTGATTCGCTTTACTTCAGGATAGGGCGCTATACAAATTTCTGTTATTATTATTATTATTAATAATTAAAAGCAAATTATATTGCATGAAAGAAAAGAAAACCTAACTGCATTATGACATCACACACCAGCGCGTTGATCTAGACTCCTTCTACACGATATAAAATCAGCTGCAACCTGCAAGCAAAAACCTTGTTATGATTTATGATGGATAATAATCCCATTCAAATCAATCGAAACTCGCAAATTTGTAACAGCTTTATGACGTCATCGTGGTCTCCCGGCTACATACTTCGATTACTATCTTGAATTTATTCAATGCTTATATTAGCTTGTAGTGCGACTGTTCTACAGCAAGCTTGAACAGGAAATTGAAACAAAACTTAAATGGATTATGACGTCTCACACGAAAGCGTTAATCACGACCCTTTTTACTCCCTATAAAACTTAGCTGCAACCAAATCCTTGTACTGTATGATGGATTATGTTGCAGCCAAATCAATTGACATCGGCAAATTTGTAACAGCTTTGTGATATCACAGTGGTCTCCCGATTACATCTTTCACGCGATCCGATTTATTTCTTTTAGCTGTTTTTCATTTATTCAATATTGGCATTTGGCTAAATCAGGCTGTCCAATAGCAAGCATGAATACGAAATTAAGCAATATGTATAAGCATTATGACATCACAAATGCATCTCGTCCACCGTCTACTTCGATAAAAAACCTTGAGCAGCCAAGAAGACCTTGCTTTGATTTAAGATCAACGATTGCACTAAAACACTTGAAAATAGTATATTTCTAACAAGCAGTATGACGTCATAGTGGGCTCCCGACATCTTCGAGCATGCTTCGTGCCGATTTCTAAGAATTGAAAAAGCACAAATGCAACAGTTGGCTCGCCCACTGCGCTTTCCTCAAGCGCAAAGTCTATTGATTCAAAAAAAAAAAAAACAAAGTTTTTTTTTTTTAAATATACAATATTAAAATAATCGAAAAAAATTGGGAGCATTTTTTCACCATGTAGTGACGTGACCCACCCAAAAAAGTCCTTATGACGCAACACAGGCAAAAAAATGCTGGACATTTTTAACAATGCATTTTGCTTGAAGTGGACCTAATGTATATACTAGATGGGAGTTTGCCAGCAAACCCAGTGAACGACCGACGCATAGCTAATGCTGTGACGCTCAAAAGTACTTTTTGTCTACCGTAAAATCAGCATTTATTCAAAAATATCTGATTATGGAACCTCCAGAAAAGTAAAGTTAAATTATTTGTCAGTTAAATATCTCCTAATATCATAAAACATTGGCAGCCTAGCTTGAGCTGTTCAAAAATTGATTTTTGGGGGGTTTATTTTGGGGGGTCCCCAGGGGGGTGGCACCCCCAAACTATGTCAAAATATTTGTTTGTTGAATATCTGCTGATATCAAAACAAACTGGCACCCAAGTTGAGCTATTCAAAAAATTGATTTTTGGGGGTCCATTTGGGGGTCCCCGGGGGGGTGGCACCCCCAAACTATGTCAAAATATTTGTCTGTTAAATATCTGCTGATATCAAAAAAAAGTAGAACTCTACCTTAAGCCATTCAAAAAATTGATTTTTGGGGCCCCATTTTGGGTGGGGCCCCGGGCTGGTGGCACCCCCAAACTATGTCAAACTATTTGTGTGTTAAAAATCTGCTAATATCAAAACAAACTGGCACCCTAAGTTGATCCATTCAAAAAATTGATTTTTGGGGGTCTATTTGGGGGGGTCCCGGGGGAGTGGCACCCCCAAACTATGTCAAAATATTTGTCTGTTAAATATCTACTGATATCAAAAAAAAACTAGCACTCTAGCTTAAGCCGTTCAAAAAATGAATTTTATGGAGCCCCATTTTGGGGGGTTCCCCGTGGAGTTGCCCCAAAACATTTCGGGAGAAAAAATTGCATTTGCAGTTTAACAACTTTACACAAAAATTAGATTTCGATGTTGTGTAGTTTAGGAGAAGAAGAGCGTACAAAAATTAGGAAGAAAAAAAGGAAAAAAAGGAAATAAACCTCATCGCGGCCAAAAGTGGGTTGGTTGGTTGGGATGAAAGGGTATCTTGGGACATACAACCCTATGAAATATTTTTTGCTGTACTTAAGCCGTTTTTGACTGAGACCGCTTTTTACGCCAAACTTGTAGGGCGGTTTTGGGGCTCTAAAACCGAAGTCACGTGACCTATTACCTCAAGATTTGGTACAAACATACAGCTCATTAATCTCAAACTACTGTCAAAATTTCATGTAGCTAGACTCAACCGTTCTTGAGTTATAAGCAAAAGTCTGAAGTTTTGCACTCGTTAGTTGGAAAATGGCCGAGTAAAAACAGAGGAACACGCGACGCGAGCATCGGTCGTTCCAATAAGCATACTGTGCCGCAACCATTGACAACGTTACCGCCACCGCGCCACCCCAACGCTACCTGCTATTAGAGAATAGAAATGCTAGCCGCGCAGCGTACGCGGTTAGACCATACCAACCGCGCCGCACAGCGTGATAAATTCCAGTACTTTTGCAGAGCAGTGCAGGTGCGGCATGAAGTATGGGACTGCTTCTTAGGATTTGGTGAGGAATCAGCCCCTGTTTACCTCAGTCGTTAAATTTAGACTCCAATATTATGTAGCCAGCCTAGGTTTTTTGGGTACTATGGTTTACCGGTAGCCTAGGTTTGTCCTTCAAGTCGTAGGCCTACCGTGCATATCTAACGTTACTGGTAATGCAGCTTGTACCAGTAGGTACCAGTTTGCTAGGCTGAATGGGTACTGGTAGGCGTTAGGAGGTATTACAACCAGGGTTGCCACATTCTTGAAAGTCCTGGATTTTTTTTTGCTGTCCTGGAAAGTCCTTGAATTTTGTTTGTAAGTCCTGGAAAATGTATATTAAGGTATCACGTGATTTACCAATACCAGGGCAGAATGTGAAGTTGTTTTAGTTTTATTATAACTGGTACCTTGTAATTGAACAAAGCCATTGTTAAAATAATTTGCATTGTGAAGTTCATTCAAAAAAGCTGTATTGTTAAGACCGAGCTTATTTGTATGCTAGCGCACAAACAAAAAAATCGCTATCTTAGCCATAACCCAACCCAAAATCTAACACAAACTGCAATTTTAGCTCTAACCCTAACGTTAATATGAGCGCCCGTCCTCTGTTCGTTACTCTGTTGTTCTGTTCAAGCAGTTCTTACTAGGCCTAGTGTGCTAGAGCACAAATAAACACTTCCTTGTTAAAATACCAAAATTTACACTTTGCAATACACCGGTAGTATGTATAAATTATTACTGGTATTGAATACTATTAGGAAGAGTGAATTCATAGACATTAATTTATTGCAACGCGATACTCTGGTAGCAGTATTACTGCTAGTAATAGCAGGCTATAGGCCATCCATTGGCCTGTTGGCCACACTAAGAAAAATAAGACGTTTGATCGCACCACACTTTTGAGACAGTTTTTTGCAGTAATACCGTAGGCCTATGGATAGTAAAGTAATTTAAAGCCACTTTTGGAACATGATTTTGGGGAAGGGCTAATAATTGGTCAAAAATAAAACCAGTTGCAACTAACTAACTAAAAATGGCTGAAAATAAACAATCAATTCAATCGCTTGATGCAAAATGCTTAATGTAGCCTTTGTAAACTATTACCGCTATAATATAAGGGGTTTATTCAGCATTTAATTCTCTTCGTTACCAATAAACTCTCTCAAATCTCGTTTCATTATCCCCTCCTCCCAAATTGTATCTTTATCTAGCATTATAAACTACAGACGATTTGGATTAACCCTTTGGAGTTTTTTCAAAGGAGGTGCCTATTTGCCCTCTAGCATGCATGTAAATGAGCTCTGGTTATAGAGAATAAGAGAGCAAGAGTGGGTGCTCATGTGCTCAAATGCTTTTTACTTTTTTAAATTGTTATTGTTAGTGGTTAGTTGGAGTTTAGATTTTGAGTTTGGGTTTGGATTAACGTTAGGGTTAGAGCTAGGGTTACAGGTTGGGGTTAGGGCTAGTATAGAGTTTTTTTGTTAGCACCCTGGCGTGCAAAAAAGCTCTGTTTTTTTTATAAATGATGGGAATTTTTTGTTCACTGGCTGGAAATAAAGCTAGGACTGAAGTTTTGCCATTACCCATCACTAGAGCTCGACCGACATATCTATTGGTCAGCTGATATATTTTGGCCAATATCAGAGCGAAGTAGGTACCGGTATATCGTATCAGCTATCTACTGCCGATAAAATATTGGCTTTGTGCAATTACCTTAAACTGTTTATTTTTTAGAGCAAGCACGAGTTTCTTGCATTCTCTTTGCTTAGTATGACTTGTGTTTGCAATAGTCTTAGGAGGAGGATTAGTGAAGTTTTTAGTGTCAAGTTATATCAGATATAAGTGAAAAATATTGACAAAATTTGGTAGTTTATGAGGTATATATTGGTATCGGCCTGAAAAAGTCATATCGATCGAGCTCTAGCTATCACCTACATACTGTAGACCATTTATGCAACCAGTTTATTCATGTACCAGTATCTGCAGTGCTGATTTCTATGCCACGTTTTAAAAGCAATAATCTTTACCAAACTAGGCCTAAAATTAAGTTAGTATCTGCAAAAATATTGGAAAATCTAAAGCCCCCAGACCCCCAATGGCTTCTGGTGGCTTGGGGTTCTGCCTCCATACCAAAAAGCACAACCCTCCTGTTGCAAATTTTTGGCTTTGCATCTGGTTAGCAGTCAGTTCTAAGAATGCAAATGCAATTCATCAAAATTTTTCGTCAAGCACAAGTACGAAAGAGTAGGTCTGGTAGGTGCATGAAAGAGTAATGGTCAAAGTCCTGTAAAAACCTTAAACAGTCCTGGAAAATGATCTAAAAAAAGTCCTGGAAGTTGAATTTGCAGTTTCTGTGGCAACCCTGTGCAACGTATGATGTATTACAACGTATTGAGGTACCGGTATTACTGGTACTGCAATCTAAACCATTGAATCATTATCTAAAGCTATTGTTTGACTAGCATCAGGTGAACCATGGGGTGCCAACCTGTTTAGTTTGTAATTTTGCATGCAGTAAGATACAGTATTGGTCTTAAGCAATACTGTTAACCATTGTATTTTGACTTGTGGTAGTATTTGTGGTGCAGTGTAACAATCAATCAATCACTGATTTATATACCGCTTTAGCACGGGCGACTTCAAAAAAGTTACCACACATGCTGCCTAAGCGGTTCAGCAGATAAAAAGGAAAGTATTGAAACATATTATAATATAAAATTGAAAAGGCAATATGTGAAAGTTTGTAACATGCAAAAAAGAAATATAATAACACTGTACAGCTTTAATTACCAAAAAGTATGTTGCAAATACAATATTTCAAACTGTGTGATATGCAATTCTAAAGTAATGTGCCTTAAGAGAAGATTTGAAGCTGGCCAGGGTTAAAAAAGATCTAATTGAAGATGGCAGGTCATTCCACACAGTGGGAGCACAGTATTTAAAAGCACTGGTCATTTTGTTGTATTTTGGAGGAAATGGGAGTTCAAGACGATTGATGCGATTAGTAGTGCGCAAGCCACAATAAGGCTGAGAAACCACAAGTTCACCATCTTTTTGCGGTGCAGTGCAGTATGTAGATAGAATTGAACAGTGCAGTTTATAAGCAAAAATTTTGTGGATTGCACCGTCTCTATCTGCTACCGCTGCCTAATTCCTAATTTTTATGTAGATAACTTACATTTAAAACTAATCCACATGATAGAGCACAAGAACATGTTAGACTGTTAGACTTAGTGAACAGAAATTTATTGTTGCTGCTCAAAAAACAAACATCAAATAACAAACAATAAATGCGCAATGGCAGTAGGCCTATAACAGCAAATACCGATTTAGCAATGTGAATTTTGTGAAGGGATCGTAGTCACTCTGTTATTTTGTTCCAGATTTTTACCCCTGTTACTAGTGAAGATTATTCAGGGCAGTGGGTAAAACGTGGACAATGGACAAAAAATGGACAAACGATTTTGACCCCTTATTCGCCTTAGTACAAAAGTTTTGACCCTTATTCGCCTTAGTACAATAAGGGGTCAAAATTGTTTGTCCATTTTTTGTCCATTGTCCACGTTTTACCCACTGCCCTGAATAATCTTCACTAGTAACAGGGGTAAAAATCTGGAACAAAATAACAGAGTGACTACGATCCCTTCACAAAATTCACATTGCTAAATCGGTATTTGCTGTTATAGGCCTACTGCCATTGTGCATTTATTGTTTGTTATTTGATGTTTGTTTTTTGAGCAGCAACAATAAATTTCTGTTCACTAAGTCTAACAGTCTAACATGTTCTTGTGCTCTATCATGTGGATTAGTTTTAAATGTAAGTTATCTACATAAAAATTAGGAATTAGGCAGCGGTAGCAGATAGAGACGGTGCAATCCACAAAATTTTTGCTTATAAACTGCACTGTTCAATTCTATCTACATACTGCACTGCACCGCAAAAAGATGGTGAACTTGTGGTTTCTCAGCCTTATTGTGGCTTGCGCACTACTAATCGCATCAATCGTCTTGAACTCCCATTTCCTCCAAAATACAACAAAATGACCAGTGCTTTTAAATACTGTGCTCCCACTGTGTGGAATGACCTGCCATCTTCAATTAGATCTTTTTTAACCCTGGCCAGCTTCAAATCTTCTCTTAAGGCACATTACTTTAGAATTGCATATCACACAGTTTGAAATATTGTATTTGCAACATACTTTTTGTAGTCTTCAAGTCAAGCAGTAGCCAAATACCGTAGCCTACTGTATTCTAACAATCCTGAGAACCGACAAGTTCGGTCATAGTTTGCGTTTGGTGAAGTCACTGAAGTGTACTGGTACTGTACTGTAAGCTGGTAAGCCAAGCATAGACTAGTAAAAAAAGATCACACAGAGACCTTCTGTGGGAATGCCATGTAGAAAATAAGTTGTCTAGTCTGGATAGCCTAGTGAAACTCAGGAAAACTCTGGGACACCGTAGTACAGACCACTAAAACCAGTACATACCAGACAGTCAGATACAGTAACCTACTGGCAGAAGTGGGCACTTGTGCTGCAATAATTGCGGCGCAACTATTTTACATGCAATAGCGTTTATATTTTTAAGCGATTGCAGTGACGCTTGTGTCACAAGTATTTTAGCAATTTTGAGCGCAACTGCACAAGCTCAATTCAAATACTGTAGATTAGGAATGATTGTTCAAAACTTTTGTACTAAGGCGAATAAGGGGTCAAAATCGTTTGTCCATTTTTTGTCCATTGTCCACGTTTTACCCACTGCCCTGAATAATCTTCACTAGTATCAGGGGTAAAAATCTGGAACAAAATAACAGACAAATTAAAAAGCTGCAGCTATTAAAGCTTAAAAAAAGCATATAAATCTGAATTATTATCGAAGTACAGTAAACATTTCAATGTTTTTTGTTTTTTTTAAAGAAATTTGGTTAAGATGATAGGCCTAGTGATGTCTTTAAGTACTATATAAACAATATTATAAGAAAATAAGCTGATACCTATAAGTATTGGAATGCAGCTGAATCAAGACAAAATAACTAGCCTACAGTAGTAGAAGATTAAAGGTGATATTGCTGTGGCTGTGCTAAATTGAAGTATACGATAAAATGGGATGGGTTCTGAGTGCACTAAACTGAAAGAAAATGATATGATATGATAACAAAGCAAAATTTTATATTACAGTGATTTTTCGTAGAGGGATTGGTGCAATTTCTTTGTGTGCTATTTATATACAGCATAATTATTGTATAACATCTATATGAAATTGAAATAGTGATTAATCACATCAAGAGTGAGCTAGTGCTCTTCATGAAAATCTACCGGTAATGGTTTGGATAATGGAATTGGGAGAGTTAAACATCAATGCCACTGCTAGTTATACTAAAGGGAGATGTACTAACGGTTAACATCAGTTAACATAACACCTAAATGGTTACAATTAGACTATAAATTAGACTTTAAATTAAGTCTTTGAGCAGAAATTGCACAAGTCGTTAGCATTGTTTTGGTCTTCTTATTGAGCTGAATTAGAGATAAAGAGTTGGTTGCTGTCAGCAGGAGTCCACTGCAAAAACTAAATAAGCTAATTATTATCATTATTTTATTATTTGCATTGTTAATTATTAAAAGTTTTTATGTAGGGTCTGAATTTTAAACCGATTTTTTCTTCTTTTTCTTTAACTATTACTGGTAAAAATTACAGATTTAGTAGAATTTGTTTGCCCAGTATAAAGAAAACTGATTTGTGTTAAAGTGTTATTGTTACTAATATCATTACATTTTTTTGCTCAGATGCTGAGCATTGTATAACCTAATACTTTTCTGTTTTTATGGTTTGCTGCCGTGTGATCTTTTGCCTAATTTTGAGTTATATTTTGCTGATGCTGTTGGATTCATGTAGGCATTATCTAGTTATTGATTGTAATAATTTTCATTTGTCACAACTAGTACCTAAGTGTTGTTGTTATAAATCACATTGTTTTCAGCTAACTGCTATCATTAACACTTTTTTTTTCCTACGCCTTGCTATCGCCGGTGTTTGTTGCCATTCATCGCATTACCGGTATGTCTCACAAAGGTTTAGTAGACTTGGTAACCATCTTGGTCTTTCGCTGTCCCTACCTGAGTGTATTGTTGCGTTTTTGGTAAATGAATACTGATACTGATGTTCTGAAAGTGTGAATGCCAGTATATTTACTTGCTTTATCTTGTCTTTTACTGTACTTTTGTTGAATTATGAACTGAGCTACTGTATTATTTCGTTTGTGCTGTGCAAATGTGTGCTTGCTTGGTGAGGTGGCAGGAGACATGATAACTGCTTAGTTTTTTTTGCTGTCTCCTTGCCAAGTGACTGCTTTTGCTGTCACTTGGTGAATAAACTGAAATTGATTGATTGCCAGTACCTTTTTTTTTTTAATGTAAATATATTTTTTTAAGTGAATGTTGTTCAGTCAACAATATTGCATGATATAGTTGTGGGCGGACGCTTGGGTGTAAATTTTTTCCCGCCTACAGCAACATCTGACTTTGCAGGCCCGCCTCGGACTGGGCTGCTTTTGATTGAGATTGGTGTAATTAGGTTTGGGTGGGTAACTTTAACCTAAATTTTGTATGTTTTGTTGTTCGGCCTGTGGCGTCGGATATGCCAATGGGTGGGGAGATAGTGTTGTTCAAGTGCTTACCTACTTTGCATTATTTTGTATTATAATTTATTGCCAAGTTTATGTTCACGTCTATTACAGTTAAGTATTGCTATAGGTGCAGTTGACTAAGATGATTGCATGGTCTTTTCACTAATTCCTTCCTGCGTACTTTTAGCATTTGGTAAAAAAACCTTGACTTGATTTGTTTTTCAATCAAATGTGATTAAAGTTAAGAAAAAAACGGTTACGAGGTACATAGACATAGCCAGAATTTTTGATTGGAGGGGAGGGCCAAACCGCAAATCACATGCAATGACTTTATCAACATTTTTCGAAAACAGGGACTTTTTATGGCACAAAGATATTGTATAATGGAGGATCAGAAGTCGGGTACTAGATTGGCATGTAACCTGGATTTTGCTGAAGGACTTGAACCAAAAGTTTAAAAAATTGTCCAAAATTGTGTAAGTTGGGAGGCGTGGTGAGCAAACTTGTTTAACCCAAACACATCACAGACTGAGGTATGGGGGCCGGCTGTTGGGCAATTTTTTGTAAATATGGGGGGAAAAATAGCTATTTCAATACCATTTAGATTGTATTTCCCACGTTTTTAGAGGCATTTGAAATAACTAAATTTTTAAGATTTGAAAGCCAATTGAAAAAATCAAACTGGTGAGTCTTCCTTTTACTTGCAGATCAAGTCCAAAACACGTTAAAAATCTTGAATTTGGGGGTTAAATTTTGTTAGTGACTTGATCCATATGTAAGAAGCGAATTGCATTGGCTCTTGCAATATTTTTATCAGTAAATAATCACTCGAGTATTTGCTATGGGGATTTTTGCTTTGTCATGAAAATAACCAGATTTAGCAGTACATGTTCGACTTGGGGGCCCAGGTCCCTTCAATTCAAATTCAATAATTTGTTCAATAAGCATTTTGCTTTGCTAATTTTTTTTGTCAAGAGTATTTTGTCACGTAAACAACAGGCTAGGTGGATTGTGATTTGAAATTGGTGCAATAGATGGTTAATAAGTAGTCATGTTATTGCATTAAGTTCACAAAATGATTAGATGAGGGCCTAAAGCTGCGACTTTTTAGACAAAAACCTTGAATTTCTCCCGGGTTATACATTTAAATTGGATGGCAAAAACTAGATTTGAAAGGGCCCAAGCCACCTGGTTATCAATATTGATATTATTCTGTTGTACTCATATACTGTTGTATATGCAAAAATGCTAACAGAAGCTAAAAAAACATTGTTGTTAATATTTGTTAAGTCTTTGTTGTTAATATTTTTATTATTGGTGGAGTATCAATTGGAAGGGAACGGGCTTTATGCTCCCCGCTTTTTGGCTATGCCTATGACGAGGTAGTAGATTCATAAAACCTCGTCATGGGAAATTCCATTCGTGTATTGCTTCGAAAACTTTTATTGGATTTATAGCTGGGGTCTTCTTTTGCTGAAACGTTTCTCTCTATAAAATATTTTTTGCCGATTTTTCAAAAACAAAAATTACCAATTGAGTACGGTAATTTAATAAATGGTTGTAAAATCAAATTTTAAACAGAAAAATAATTTTTGTAATTGTCTTTCTAGAAATATGCTATTAGTTTGTAAAAAAATCTTATACTTTTCAGGCATTAATGCGTTACGACAGTTTGACTTTTTTACCATAATTCAAAAACAAGAAACTAAAACTACTAATTACAACTTTTTTGCTAGTTGGGGAAAACTTGAAAGATATTGCAAACACAAGTGACAGCATTCAATTTTTTTAAACAAAACTCAAGACGATTTTTTTAGCATGCTCCATTCTAATTGCTCCAGAAGCACAAAATATTAAAGCTTGTAAAGGATTTCCGAGACAAACCATAAGAAAAAAACAGTGACTCTGAACCCCGAAGTCGTTTGCTTACCACCACGTGATGACTTCGTAAGTGGAATTTTTTAGCACCTCGGTTCCTTTAAGTGCGGGTGTTAAGAGTATTTTTTCGTTAGATATAAAGACGTTCTTTGCCCAAAGAGGTTAAGCAATTCACATTTTCAAATCCTTGTGTTTTTGAAGGAAATCAATAATCTTTTGTTTACTAATTTGGTAGTGTGCATAATTTGTTTTGAAAATTGGTTTTGTACCGGTACTGCAGCCTAGCGCAATTTGACTAGTGGGTCAATTGGAATTATACTTTCAAAACGTCACACTTGCGGTGCAATTATTTTTTTTGGCTTGCAAAAACGCTTGCGGCGCAAGATTTTCAGAGTAGTTGCGCATGCGCTTGCGGCACAACTTTAATGACTTGTACTGCCCACCTCTGCATACTGCTGTAGCCTACACTCGTGCTAGAGGGCTACTTCACTTGTTAACATCAAATCTATATAGCAGATACAAAGCAAGAAATAAAATTTGTAACTATACTGATGTGGTCAGAAAAAGGTTTTCGGGGTTGGGGGACAATTTATAGAAATTAGGAATTGTGAATAAAGCCTTTCCCTAGAACTTAAAAAACATTGAAGTGTATTTAATTCAAAGGCTTTTGATAAATGTGCCATTTTGTGCATAAAAATTTGATAACCTTTGTTGCTATCATAAGTAACCTAAGTGCCATAAATCAATAAGTAATTGCTGGTAACTGAACAGCTGAATATTGAGAATAATGAAGAATAAAGGTGCATTTACACTGGATGCAAAGTGATGCTAAGGGTCATTCCATGTCATAACAGCAAATTTTCAGAAAAGTTCCCACTTGATCCTCTCAGATTTTGCTGAAACTTCATCAAAATGGGTTTCTTGATGAGTAGTGAAGATTTGCAAAATTTTGTTTTGGGTCATTTGTTGTTCAAAAAATATGCCCCCCAAAGTTTTGCACCCCCCAAAAGCAAATTTTTTTTTGCATTTTCGCCCAATTTTCAGTCTTTATATCTTTGGATTGAAGTTACTCAGATTGCTCAAACTTGGAATTTTTACAGACATTTTTCCACTAATTTCAGATATGGTTTTGACTTTTTGAATACTGTGTTTAAATTTTGAGTTCCAGACTTTCAAAAATGCTCGTTTTTGCAAAACATACTTTTTTACACTTTTTTTGAGGGGTATATCTTACATCGCAAATATCATAGCCTCATCAAACTTGAAATGTTCCTCAAGTACATACATGAGATTGTCATGAAACAATATGAAGGGGGGTAGCTGCAACAGATTTTGGGCAATTATGAATCAAATACGGCCCATTTTCTGAAAAAGTGGAAATTGCACCATCTTGTGAGCCCTGGTTGACAATGTGGGCAACATTTTAGAAATCTGAAATTTTGCACAAAGTTTGCTCACAGTCACAACTATATCATATGTGAATTTCAAGAATGTGTCTCAACTGTATCACTAAATTTGCTTGTGTGATTTCCCTATTTATTTTTCATTTTTAATGAAAAATAACAACTTCTGCAATGAAAACGTAGTATCAATTCTGATATTTAAATCTGTGCTCAATAGCAGAAAAATTCAGTGAGTAGAACACCAAGGTAATATATTTTGCTCAGAAATAGCCTTTATTACTGTATATTCAAGACACCAAGCCAACATTTCAACATTAGTTGTGTTTCAGTGAGCGCACAGTACAGAACACATAGTACAGCAAAATATACTTGTATGCAATGTTTCAAAGCCTTGAAAAGCATCAAATTTTATTCAATATGTATCTGCAACAAAAAGCAAATACCGCAACTAACAGATTTGAAGTTTTGCAGCTTTGAAGGCTCACGCACTGTACAACAATCAATTCACAGAAATACATAAAACAATATTGTCAGTATTATGGTTAGATAGCATTGCAGTTTATCATCAGTAATCATTGCATGTCAATACGTAAAGAGGTTCTATATTAAATATGGAAGCAAAAAAATTTCGAAACAAAACCACCTACTGTTCGTTAACTTGAAAGAACTTTACCAGCAATTTCAACAGAACAACAGTGATGCAATTGGGTTTTTAAAGTTTTATGAGCTTTGACCAAATGGTGTGTAATTGTTAACTCTAAGGGTATGCATTTTGTGTGTGTTCGCAAGAACAATTAGAATGTAAAGCTTCTTTGCAGTGGTCTTCCTGAAAAAGTTTCATATCTAGACTTCCTAATGCACATGGTTTTCAGTTTGTAAAATCAAAACAGCATGATGCAGCAATGTTTGTAATGGCCTGGAAAAGATCAACTTAAGAATATATTGAGATAGACCTTTGGAGCAAAATGATGTTGACCTGGAAGATAGTATTATCGTCAATCAGTGGTTCACATGGATAGGACAAAACTTTTAATCCTGCAAAATACTGTTGCTGAGTTTATTGAAACCACTTGTGAACAATTTGATTTAATGAGACAGCATCACCATATCGCTAAATCTCAATCAGCTTTTCTGAAACAATAAAAGAACAAATCAGTGGCAATGAAATTATTGTTTTTCTTGATTTTGCTGAAAGTTATAGCTTTTTGGTTCAAAACGCTGTCCAAGGATATCATTGAGAAAATAGCCAAGCTATCATTCGCTCATTTTCTGTTTACTTCAAGAATGATGTTGGTGAGGTCAAGTGTTTAAGTATCTGCATGATATGTTATAGCATGAAACATAAATGCTGTTCATACATTTATCCACAGTGTGCTCATCTATATACGAGAAAAGCTTCCAGCAGTTTCCAAAGTAGTATATTTCAGTGATGGCGCTGCAAGGCAATACAATAACTTCCAGAAATTGGTGAATTTGTGCTTGGTTTACCATAAAAAAGATCATGACCTTGATGCTGAGTGGCATTTTTTTGCTGCTAGCCATGGAAAATCGTGCAGTAACGAAAGCAAGCTTACAAGCAACTGTAATGAATCAAATTTTAACTCCACAACAAATGTTTGCTTGGGCTATTGCTGGCATAGAATATCTGTACATCAGTGAAAAGGGTATTGCCAAGAATTTTCAAGACTTTGCACTTGAATAGCGCCATGCCAGGTGTAAAACTATCCCAGGTACTCGATCACTTCACAGTTTCATACCTATTTCTGAAACTGTCCTAGAAATAAAAAGGCTTTCTACGGGTGTTGTTGGCAACCAATAGTGGTATATTGGGATTACCACGGAATGATGGAATGAGCAGAAAAATGTTTATGTTAAATTCATGCATTGCAATAAAACCATACTTTATCATGGCCATACGATGCAAGAAACGAATGTTGGCTTCCATTTCAAGATATCTTGTGTATTGTAGATGCACCTGTTCTTTAAAGTCAGAGTGGACGATACTATGAAATAAGTTCTTCAGATCTGAATTGCATTATTTCTCTTTTTAATGCCCAGTAATTTTTATCCTTTGAACAAGTTACCTCTTTTTTAATGGTATTAAGTCTCATTCTTATTGCTCAACAGACTTAAAAACTCTCAGTCCAAATTTAATTCGTTAGCTGTTCTTCATTTCTTCTTTGAATGAAAGGGATCAGTATCTCAAAAGTGATGGTGTTTGGATTATTACACATTCTTTATAAGAACCTGTGAATTTTTAGTTGCGGATGGCTATTCTTTAATGTTCGCAAATTTTCAGCTTTGTTTGTGCTTGACCCAAACTTATTCTTGTTTGGTTAAAAGGGCTCTGCCTGTAGTTATAGATCATGACTACTGCTACACAAATCAACAATGGCAATAAAAAGAGCCGAGGAAAACACTGCTGGTTACACAAATAAGTTTTGCTAGCACTTGTTCTGGATTAATTTTTTGATGCTGAGCCTGGCATTGCTCTTAATTTGTTCTTAAATTTTGAGCAAAAACAAATCTTGTGTTTTTATATAACAAGAAGGGTAATAAAAGACTATCTAGATACCGGTATACACAGTATTTTTGAATTTTTTTAGCTGAAATGAAAAGCGCTGCAACGTCTTGACGTGCAATGATTACTGATGATAAACTGCAATGCTATCTAACCATAATACTGACAATATTGTTTTATGTATTTCTGTGAATTGATTGTTGTACAGTGTGTGAGCCTTCAAAGCTGCAAAACTTCAAATCTGTTAGTTGCGGTATTTGCTTTTTGTTGCAGATACATATTGAATAAAATTTGATGCTTTTCAAGGCTTTGAAACATTGCATACAAGTATATTTTGCTGTACTATGTGTTCTGTACTGTGCGCTCACTGAAACACAACTAATGTTGAAATGTTGGCTTGGTGTCTTGAATATACAGTAATAAAGGCTATTTTTGAGCAAAATATATTACCTTGGTGTTCTACTCACTGAATTTTTCTGCTATTGAGCACAGATTTAAATATCAGAATTGATACTACGTTTTCATTGCAGAAGTTGTTATTTTTCATTAAAAATGAAAAATAAATAGGGAAATCACACAAGCAAATTTAGTGATACAGTTGAGACACATTCTTGAAATTCACATATGATATAGTTGTGACTGTGAGCAAACTTTGTGCAAAATTTCAGATTTCTAAAATGTTGCCCACATTGTCAACCAGGGCTCACAAGATGGTGCAATTTCCACTTTTTCAGAAAATGGGCCGTATTTGATTCATAATTGCCCAAAATCTGTTGCAGCTACCCCCCTTCATATTGTTTCATGACAATCTCATGTATGTACTTGAGGAACATTTCAAGTTTGATGAGGCTATGATATTTGCGATGTAAGATATACCCCTCAAAAAAAGTGTAAAAAAGTATGTTTTGCAAAAACGAGCATTTTTGAAAGTCTGGAACTCAAAATTTAAACACAGTATTCAAAAAGTCAAAACCATATCTGAAATTAGTGGAAAAATGTCTGTAAAAATTCCAAGTTTGAGCAATCTGAGTAACTTCAATCCAAAGATATAAAGACTGAAAATTGGGCGAAAATGCAAAAAAAAATTTGCTTTTGGGGGGTGCAAAACTTTGGGGGGCATATTTTTTGAACAACAAATGACCCAAAACAAAATTTTGCAAATCTTCATTACTCATCAAGAAACCCATTTTGATGAAGTTTCAGCAAAGTTTAAGAAGGTCAAGTGGGAACTTTTCTGAAAATTTGCTGTTATGACTTGGAATGACTCCTATGCAACCAAAATTTGACGTTATCGACAACTTGCGAAAGGTTTTAACCGACTGCAAACTTTGCAAACAGTTACTTAACTTCACTTGGACAAAATTGTTGTTAGATAAGTGATTAGCTGGTTTCAAAAATACAGATTGCCAAAGCACAAGTCATAAGTGTAATGAAGTGCTCTTAATCTGCTAAAGAGAAAGAAACAAGCTGGTAGCTAATAAAAAATTAAAAGAACCTTGCTGGTAGGCTTCAAAATGAGCACTTCAAAAGTGCGTTATCTTTTACTCTTAATTGCTCTTTGCTTTTGAAACGTACACTTCTGAATGGGGATGTGCACTTGCGGTATATGCACTTGAGAAGTGTGTGCTAAATGTACATGTGCTTTAAGAAAGTGCACATGAGCAATTTGCACATTAAAGAAATTCACGTGTGCACTTGAGAAGTACGGTATACGGCATGCTCTCATTATAAAGCATACTCTCCCAATAAAACGTATTGTCTTCATGTAGGCCTATAGCAAAATTGTACGACTTTTAAACAAAATAGTGTAATTAAGTATAATTCATGTCTTATTGCTTGTGCTGTAATGCAGAATGTAGTCAATTGTTGGTATAGGATTATTCTCATATATAGATGTATTCATAATAAGAAAATTTTTGCATTGCTTGTTATTTTGCTGTGATAAAAATTGACATTGCCAAATTGCCAGCAGAAATTGGAAACTGAACCATGTCCAAAAATAACTTATTTTTTTTAATTCTGCGATTTTTTTGGGCTATGCCACTGTGCCACATAACCAAGTAAAAGGTTAACTAGGCTACACTTTTCACCAAAAGCGATTGAAACACAATGATTATCTTAAGCACTTAGCCAGTCTCTCACTGATTACCGTTACTTTAAATTTTTGGCTGAACCCTTGAAAAATTAGTCGCTCTACCTACAAAAACATGGTTATACTGTACTTTCACTTGTATTTTAACATTTGGAGTTTGAGCCTCGTGATCTCACTCTGAATTTCTGGCTATGCCCATATGCTAAGATCCATATGGTACCAAACCAAATATTAGACTGTATCATATTATACATATGTGGTTCCATATTATGTTTTTATGGTAGTGATGACACATATCAAAAACAGTTTTTGCCGAAAAATTTTTTAGTTTGTAAATTTTCAGCAAAAACTGCCATATGTTATCAACAGTGCTGAGCTCCATAACTTTTTTCTAGTTTGGAGTTTGCTCCGCAATTATAAACACTTCTTTAACCAAAGTTCCAAGTAAGGAAGTCTGCAATGCAATTCCGCAATTTCTAAATTTGCAAAGTTCTGAAAACAATTCTGTGATTTGTTGCTTTTTTAGTTCATAACCTAATTTAAAGTTGCAAAAATCAACTCTGTTACATAAATTACAGTTTGCTTCTGAAGGTTTTTCCTATTTGCCTCTTTTTGCACGGATGAATGCCTAGATTGATGTCTATTTTAGCTAATTTGATAAATATTGTGTTCAACTTTTTTATGATTGCCAAATTGCAAATACTGAAAGATTGAATTGAGTTGTGTTCTAGAATTTTTCTTCTGTTAAAAGGATTGTGTGTGATGCGTGCGTCGCATTTTAATTAGTTTTGCGAAAAGTGTTTGAACTATCTGTGAAAATGAATTGTAATACCAATGTGGCAAACTGGAAGTTTTCATGTGGCAAGCTTAATTTGGAATTTTTAATCATATTTTTCATGTAGCGTCCTCCCCTGTAAATATTTCAAAAATGACATTAAATGGCTTTGGAACCACATTACAGTAAAAGTGCAAGAGTGCTACAAACATTGTCGTTTTTTGTTTTCGCACTTGGATTAACTGCTCCATTTGCTTCTAGCTATGCTATGATTCTACATAAGTCTTTAACTTATCGCACACTAATCGCATAACACATGGACCCGAGAAAAAGAGCCAACATGTGTTTAGCATCTCGCGACTGAAGTGTAATTAATTTTTTTATACTTGCAGAATTGCGGACTAATTATTCAAAACCTCTCCAACCTAAAATTACTGAAAATCGCAATTTCGCAACCAAAACAGCAAATTCGCAATTGAAGCATGTTTTGGCAAAAGTTGATAAGTTGCATTTTGCCGTTTTGAGAAATCGCGTATAAATTTAACTTTCATTTGGCTTTGGTGTCAAGAGCAACACAATAAGCTATTCATTGTCAAAAAATAATTGAAAATAAACATAAGTTTTTTCTCAGGTTAAACATTTTTTTTAAATAACTTGAAAAATACAAAAAACTCAAATTTTGAAACATGTCACTTATCAACTTTTGCCAAAACGTGCTTTAATTGCAGACCTACTGGTGGATTTGCCCAGCTTTGGTCATCAAGTGGTTGGAGTGAAAATGATTGACCAAAATAGGCGTTTCCACTGCCATGATGCAAATGCCATTTGGTCAGAAATCATTTGAATGTTTGCAGGTTGTTAAGGTGTATAAACTGTTTAGACTTAATTTTCATTCGATTGTGCATATTGCAAAGTTGTTATGTAAGACATTAATTGACAAACTGTACAAGTGTTTGTCTATAATTTGCTTGCTACCAACGTCAAGTTATTAAACGCTATGCAAGATGCACCAAATTAGTACTACTGGTACGGAAAATAAAAATTGTGATGATCATGCCATGCAAAATGGCAGAAAACATTATGTTTGTGGTGCTGGTTCGTCTTTGGTGAACATTATAATAACTTTTCCTATCAACAAAGTCATGTTCCGTCAACAACTGTATGGATTCAGAACACATATTGCTTTGAAGCAATTAAATCGAGAAGGAATTTTAAATCTCTATCGAGGTCTTATTCCGCCTCTTTTTCAAAAATCCACATCTGTGTCATTAATGTTTGGATTATATAATTACAGCTATAATGTATTGCTTTGTTCTTGGAAGTTTAGTCATATGGCATCCAGCTTGACAGCAGCTATGTTTGCTGGTACTTGTGAAGCAGCACTAACTCCTTTTGAACGGATCCAGACTTTGCTGCTCGATCCCAAACATCACAATACATTTCGTAACACTTATCATTCATTTCGTGTTATTTACAACAGGTATGGACTACAAGAATATTTTCGTGGATTCACAGCAATTTTACTGCGAAATGGCCCATCTAATGTAATCTTTTTTTCTTTGAGGCGACCAATTAAGCAACGCTTACCAGTAGCTGACAAGAACACTGTAAGAAACTCTATCAATGACTTTATTAGTGGAGCTTTGATTGGAGCGATGTGCAGTACTATATTTTATCCTGTCAACGTGGTGAAGGCAAGAATGCAATCACAATTAGGTGGAAAATTTTACTCATTTTCAAGCACTTTTAAGTATGTGCTAAAAGTGCGTCAGTACAGGTGGCGAAAAATGTATAGAGGTATTCATATTAATTTTGCGCGATCGTTGCTATCTTGGGGTATTATTAATGCTACGTACGAAATCTTAATGAGCATTTTATATGATAGTTGAAATGTTTTTATAGTTAGGTCAATTTGATTTGTTTCCATTCAATTAATCATCAATTGTGTACTTCATCATCGTTATTGAGAAGTTGCTGCGCACACATTTGCGGATTGTGCCTATATTGATTTTGTGAACATCTTCTATCATTAGCAGGTCCTTCGAGTCAGATAATAAGACCGTAACTTTAATTCGTAATTTTTTATAATCTTTATTTAATTAAATACCTACCTCTGGTCAAATTACTGGTTTACAGCAGATTTCGTTGCGTTTATGTTTCAGCTATCGCGATGTCATTGTTAACCATTCTGTTTGAAAGCGTGGATCAGTGATTCTCAACCTTTTCACCACGTCGTAGGTTACCACTTAGGCACGCTGTATTGTCAACGCCTACAGCTACCACTTTTAGCGGAACACATCTAATTGATTGCTAGTGACATTAGGTATGCAAATTCATACGTAGGATCTTCTTGTCCCACAATCACTTATCAAATAGTTTATTTCGCCATGCTTTTAGTCACAGTATCACAAAAATAGGAGGAAACACATTTAAAACTTGCAATCGTATATACTTGCGTGTTTTTAGTAGGTACCAGAAAGCTGTAAATTCAATCTAATACCGGTATTAGAACGGACCGTGATTGTTAGGCGCCGGACGATTATGTGCTGCCGATTTTAAACTGAGACTATCATGCACCAGAACAAAAAAATTTAAAAATCAAACAAAAGAAAATTTTTCAATTAAGTTTTCCAAAAAACAAAATTTTTTTTACAAATAAAATTTTTTCAAAAATTTGATTTATTTGCTGCATTTTTTCGAGGAAAAAATTTTCATTGCATATTCGCAAGTTTTATTTTCTAAGCCAGACGTATGCAATCTGCTGCGCGCGGGCGAGTGCTTTTGTAATCTTGGCACACACAGCAAGCCGCTTGACGTTTCATGCTTATTTTAATTTTAAGTCTTGGTTATTTTAAGTCTACCTGTACCAAACAATACAGTACGAATTTTTTTCAGGAGCTAGAGATTCATCTTCCTGCAGATTCCTATTCATGATCGTTGAACTTGTAGATATAGTGAAAGCAACGTTTAAATGGATATTTTAACTTCAAATCGCTACACCTTGTATATAACTTATAATAAAAACGATGTTGAATTCTTGCAGTTAACTTCTTCAGACTTGCATAAAGAACCTTTGAAGTTGTATAGGATTGTATGCTACTTCAAACTATTGTTTTTTTTTCTGAATTATTTTTGTAGTGTGAGTTGAATTAAACTGTCTTATTAATGTCCATGTGAACATTGTTTTTATTTTTTAAATTCGCTTCCTGCCTTCAGTTCTCAACTATCGCACGAAGTACTACCTTTAACCTGTTTTTTAATGATTTTATTTGCTTTACGTAATCGACGAACGTCAGCGGTTGTTTTCAAACGCAAACAGTGTTGCCAACGGCTCGCCACCGCTGCGACATTACTTCGAAGGAGCTGTGTTGCCCGGGCGCAATGACGCGGAGATGGGCTCCGCAAACTCCTTACACGCCTTCAGCGTAGTAGATCGAAAAAATTAAAGATTTGATTTGATTTTGCTTCTCAGCTGGACGAAAGCCTAATTATAATTGTTTACTTAACGGATTTAGTACAACCGTTAAATGACTGCGTTTGTAAGCAGTTAAATGATTGCGTTTGAAAACAACCGCTGACGTGGTTACGTAAAGCATATAAACTCATTAAAAATAAACATTTTTTAAAAATGTTTGTTCATGATTAGTGCTCGGCGACCTTAAAAAGCAGTTTTAAGGGTAGTGCTTTGTGTAATAGTTGAGAACTGAATGCCGGAAGCGAATTCAAAAAACTTATTTCAAAACTACTCTTTCATTATACTTGCTGTAATACGCCAAAGCGTGTAACGAGTTGGCGGGCTTTCAAAAATTAAGTAAAATACTCAATAATCAAGTTCGTTTCTTTGGTTACATAATTATTTCCGAAGTACGAAAATGTTAGCACAGGTTGCACATTTACGTCGCTGCGTCCTTATGTCCTTGAGCCCTTATGTCGTAGATCGTAAATGTCATGTGGCTTGTTGCGTGTGCCAAGATTACTCAAGCAACTCGTGCCCGTGCGCCGTAGAATTTCAGACCGCGGTCTGCAGATTGCGTACGTCTGGCTTCAAAAAACGAACTTTGTGAACATGCAGTCGTGCATGTTCTCAATGCATTTTCAACATGCAGAAAAAAAAATACAAGGAAATCAAATTTTTGAAAAACATATTTTGTCAATATACAGAGTCTTAATCTTTCATTAACAGCCTAAGACGTACTGTTTCGGAATGGACATTCGTCTTTTATTCCTCGTCAGTATAGCTAGGACTACAGGTATGAACATGAGCGTAGAAAGGCAAAGAATCGCAAATTAACCAGATCATTTTGTCAAATTTTTGAAAAACTTATTTTGTAACTTGTTTTTGCTCTGGCGACTAATCGGCGGTGCATAATCGTCCCGCGCTTGAACGTCCGTGCGTAAACGTCGTAGACCGTACTAGAAAGTTGTAAATCCAAGCTTTTTGTGAAAAAAGAATCCTAAGTTACTGCTTATCACAGGTTGAGAACTACTGCCTTAAATTAAGATATTTATTTTTCTTGATTCTTAGCCTTTTTTATCGTACAATATACGATTATTGTAATGTAAGTTTGTGTCGATCCAAGCTGTATTTGAGAGAGAATTTTGTGTTCATGCGAAGACGTATACTGTGATACAACGTGCACGTTACAAATATAGTGGAACTGGAAAACTTAGCATTGGTAGAATTTCGAGTAGAACTTTTGAACCACTGCAGAGTTGTAAGTCGGGACGGGCTTTTCGGGTCGGGTTCGGGCCTAAATTGACAAAAATTTCGGGCTTAATTCGGGCCTGAAGTTCAAGTTTGTTTATTGACGCCACTAGATAAACAAAAAAAAACAAAACAGATAAAACAGAGAACGAATAGTGTTATTATTAATGAAACAGCGCCTGAGTGACGGCGAAGGGACCGCGAGGTCTTCGAGTCTGCAGCCACTCTGGAAAGCCATAATAAAAGATATGGCATCTTTTTTCGAGCTACAACGAACTGACATAAGACGTATTTTTTGTCTTAGACGCTCAAAAATATAATCAAAATAACTTTGCAACATTGCTAAACTTTTCAGACACACTTTCGAGTTTTTTCGGGCAAGATTTGGGCATCAAATTAATTTTCTGGTTCGGGCTTATATTTTCGATTCGGGCCTGGACTGGTCGGCCCGTTTACAACTCTGAACCACTGTAATCGCTTTTAAGACGTTTGATCAAATAATGGCATAAGATGTACTGTCATGTTCTCTTAGAATATCTGGATATAATGACATGCCAACTAATAATTGTAAAAGAACTTGAAGCTATTTTTGACAATTATTCCTGCAAATTTGTTATGTTTTTCAATTGCAATGCAGTCAACTATTTAGCATTCCACCCAGCCACAAACGCACACTAATAACAGCGACTAAGGTAAACAAATTGCTCATAATATCAGGTATGCAAGATTTCGTTCATATAATAATTATCATGTCGTGTCACTGTCACAAAGTGATTTCATCGAGTAGTACTACACCGCCTATTTACTGAAGTTGCATAATGTTTTTTTGCTGGTAAGAAATGTTAAAAAGTACAAGTTCTTTGTATCTGTCAATTATCAACCAATGGTTAATTGATGCGGTACTATAGTGTGCTGAGCTGTTAAACAGCTAAATTACTATTATGTTGTTGCGAATTATTGTGTGCTTGTGTATACTTTGAACGAGATACTATTTTTTCGAATACAGCTATATCTGAGGTTTCTAGTTTCTTTTCATAGAAGCTAATAACTAAAGTCAGCGCATTGCAGAAGTTTTTCGGAAAAACATTTTTGAGATGCATGTTGCAACTGGTACTATATTAGAAAATTTTTCTTAAAGAACAATATGTTGTCTGTGATTATGAAATGAAATCAACGGATCAGAGCGATATAGTTTCAGTGCCGTCGCCAGAGCAACCGAAGTGAGGGGGCAGTAGCCGAAAGTGGGGGTTGGGGTTGGTACACTAAAATAAACTGAACTTTTGCTCATAAAAACTGATAAGTTTACGGCTACAAATTATGCGCTATTTTAACATTTTGTGTTTCATGTCTGAAAAAAGAGATGTATAAGGCCGGCAACGTTTCTTAGCTCGTTTCGTATCTGGCCCATTTAATCGCTTCAAACTTCTGTCTGCAGTAGTGAATGCGACCAGAGGCGCAACCAGGATTTTGCTAAGAGTATGAGGGGAATTGAACCGAAACTAAAATTTTTTGCACAAAAATTGCCTATTTTAGGCCCCGTTCTGAACAAACTGATAACTCAAGCGTATTAGAGGTGTCCTGGAGGGGCAGAGCGTCCAGCGGCTGGGTTAATTTGGTGATTGTGCGGCAAAAATAGCGATTTTAACGCCATTTCAATCACATTTCGCACGCATTTGAAGCTATATGAATAACAATAAATTGCTAAATTCCAAAGTCATTAAAAGAATTAAATTGCCTAGCCCATTTAGTCCGGTAGAAATAGCTTTTACGCGGAAAAAATTTATTATAAGCTGAAATTTGGCACGATGACTCAGGACCACGTCCGAAGCCACCAAAAAAAATCCCCATGTTTTGGACTTGGGACTTTCCCCGTTTTGGCCGTTGAAGTCTGCCATCTAGTGTCAAAGAGCCTTTGCTATCGAACAGCCATTCCAAAAGTGCCAAGTTTTAAAGAAAAGTTGGTTTTCAAGATTAGGTTTAAAAAATTTACTTTGAAGTTGATGACGTCATTGGTGACGTTATTGCGATAGTTTTTGAAAAAATGACGTAATGATGGCTCAAATTGTAAATGAGAGTTAGGTTTTTGGTTCCAAACCAAAAATTGCTGAAATTGAAGCGAGGACGTCACAAACGTTTTTGATGACGTCCTCTGTCACAAGTTTTGATCGTAAATTTGAAAAAGTGTTTGACCAAACGAAACATTACAAAACTTTTTTTTATAAGCTTTATACTTTGGAGAATTATACTGTGAATTCAGTCGATTGAAAATCAAACACTGTGTTGTCAGTAAATCTCTGGTGCAGTAGGCACCCGAGCAGTGAGGCGTAGATTAGTGGAACCAGTCCCCCCTTTTGAAATGGCTCAATTTCACAAAAATTATGTAAGAGATGAAATGTCAAAAAACTACGGTAATTCAAAAACGTTCAACTCAAGTGCAATTCTACCCTGAGTTGCAAATAGACAACGTCCAAACTTTTGCATTTTTTGAGAATTTTTTCCAAGGTCATTAGCTTCTCTATCTTTCAAAACAAATTTCAGCCCTTAAGGTTGTATTTTTTCCGAGATATTTGGGTTAAAAACACGTTTGTAGCAAAAAGACAAAGTGAATCATTGTAACGTAACAATGGAAATGAATTACTATCCAAACCTCAATTTTGGTAAAAATGAATAAAAAAAGTTATATATTACGTCACATTAAAATAACAATCGCGCATAAAAACTTGATTTTATTGAAACAAGCATTTACCTACGTTGCCTTTTTGCACCACAGGGTAGAAACAAAACCCGGAAAGTGGCAATGCGTGTATAGTGAGTGTTGATATTTAATGAAAATGTAAGATCATTACGTAGCCCGTATTGCGCTGTCTTGGAATGATAATGTCTCGTCAACATACCGCAAAGCGTTTGCGGGAGAACGCAAACAAGGCAAAAAGCAGCTCGATTTCGCACCTAAAAACGCAATCCATTTGTTTCAAAACTCATCATTTTCCAAAATGGAACAAGTAGAATCAGATACCGGCGAGAATTTGGGGCAACCGAGATCTGACGCGTATCAGTACACGAATTAAATGTCACTATAGTCGGTTTGTATTTCGACCCCAGTAAATTTCGAGAATATTTTACGTGAAAACATTGGGAAAAAATACTAATTGCAGAAGGATAGCAAACCTCTTCAACGAGAATGACTCTCCGTTTATTTTGAAAGTCGAAATTAATTTTTTGTTATACTATATCTGTTTTACCGATCACGCGTGTTTATGCGTATACGGTAAATATACGCATGTCATTTGATTGCATGCATTTTGCCTGTTTTTCTTTTTTTTTTTGCGTTTACGCGGAATAAGATATCATACGTAATTGGTCTAAACCGCTTCATGTAGGCCTACATTTAGACCAACAGCCTAGAGAGCCCGTTTATCTGGAAAACGACGGAATCAAGATAACAGTGCTCAAAAAGTTTTTGTTAATTAACAAAAGTTAAAGTACGATGTCAGCTTGATCCTTTAATTTTATTTTCAGCTGGAGTTGGGGAACGGCGATCGGCTGGTTTGAATTGATCTAACAACTTCAATCTGCGCCTCAAATGTTTATTGTTTAATACAGTAAATAGTACGCTAATTTATTTTTAGGAAATCTTTGTCGATCAATTTCTATGTCCGCGTATCACACCGTATAACTGTGTCGATTATGAACAATGTTCTCGTTAGGGATGGATCCATTCATTTTTTAAAAATTTTTTAATTCAAATTCAAATTTATTGACTTCGAAAAAACTAAACTCAAATTCATTGACATGAAAAAACGAAATTCAAATTCATTGACTTTGCCAAAATCGAATTCAAATTCATCAATAATCCTTGAGCGGATTCAAATTCAAAACTCAAATTTAATCCAACCCCACTTTTCACACCAAAGATTCAAAAAAGATTTTGCAGTTTGCACCTAGCAAGTCGCAATCTCACAGTCGCAGATGTGTATTAGCGCATCACAGACAGGGGATTAGGTACGGTACGGAATAATTTTCCGTACTCCGTACTTCCAAAAAAGTATCGTACTGTAATTCCGTACCTCACTAAAATACCGTACGTAACAGTACGGTACGGAATTTTTTCCGTACCGTAATACCGTACCTTTCCGTACTAATTAATTTACTGATTATTGATTTTTTCCTACGCAATAGCAAACAAGAGGTTTTACAATTAGATAATTTTATTTTTTCCGCAAAAAATTCGGGCACTCACCCAACTAGTTACGGTACTTAGTATTAACATTAAATGATTAAAGTGAATAACATCAGCTCGATGATGATAATAAACATCATAATTTCGCTTTATCCTCAGCAATTCAAAGCAGCAAGCCAGAGGCGTTGCTAAGAATGGTGGCACCCGGGCGGGATTTCGCGGTGACACCCGGAGCTGGGTGTCGTGGTGTCACCCTTTGCCAAGTGACGCTTCCGCAGCACTAACCGACTTAGGTGAAGATTAAGTCCAAATGCGGATGGAGACCAAAAAAAAGATCTTCAACGTAAATTAGCGCAGTTTTCGGTCCAAATGCGGATGGAGACCAAAATAAAAAAAACGGTCTTTACGACAAACCGGTAGAATTTGTGGCTGGATTATGGTTTGACATCATAAAATGGTGTCACCCCAAAATGGTGACACCCGGGGCGAACCGCCCCCTCGCAACGCCGCTGCAGCAAGCATTATGGTATTATCTACTCATCTCAATTTTCGCGCTTCAGTATCCTACAAATGGCTAAAATGTTTGCCGCTTTTGTCACATCGTTTCAATAAATAGATTAAAATTTTCGTTTTATGTCATAAAACTTGGCCTTTATTGGGACATGGAACCCTGGAAAAAAAGCACAAATTGTAAAATAATTAAGTTAAAGCCCGATCATAAACCGTAGAACTTATTTTCCACAAAACAATTCAAAACAGCTACAATATAGATCATAGGAGATATTGTCAACTCATTATCCGAAACTCCACTCTCTGCAAAATACCGATTATAATTAACAAACGAACGAATTGAAAAGTATTATCTGTTTTTAATATAGTTCAAAAATATGGCAAGCAAAAGGTTTGTGTGTTGCATCGCTGAAACTTTATTGCCTTGATTATGTCGCCTTTTACTCTAAGCTTCAAATCATTTACAATGTATCTTAATCAAGTCTTTACATACTTTTAAACGAGAAAAACAAAAAGTACCAAACAGCTGGCAGTACTCCCGCTGGCGCCACTGCTGAAGTGACAACTACACTTCCCAAATCGTTGACTAAAATCTTTAACCCAACAATAAAAATCACATTCCCCAAAATATTCTCCAGTAAATTCAGTGCAGCGCAGATGACCAATCAGGATAACTAAGTCAAAATCCCTAAAATAAAACTGTTCTCTTCTTTTTGCACCATTCCAGTTTCCCACTGAGAGTGAAATTTTATTTAAAATAGCATCTGCATTTAAAAATAGTGCAACTATGAACTCCACAGGAACAGCACACTCTCACTCTGGCGCGTAGCCAAGAATTCGCAAAGGGTGGGGGGCTGTTTTGGGGGCTAATGGGAGTCGGTGGGCGAAACCCCTAGCATCCGGTGGTTCCAGCGCCTCCGCTGGAGACTGGGGGCAAAACCCCCCGCCGCCGGAGGCATAGGGGTCTGGGGGCGGAGCCCCAACGCCCGAAAATTTTACATTTTTTGCAAAAATAACTTATTTTTAGGGCTATTTTGATAAAAAAAATAATGCTTTTAAAACGTGGCATTGAGATTGGCAGTGGAAACATGATTAAACTGGCTGCATAAATGGGCTATTTGGGAGGTGGCTAATGGCAAAATTCTCGTATTTAGATGCTGGTAAATTATAAAATTGTATAGGTCAATAAAACTTACATGATCTAGTTTTTCCACAGCTTACAGAGAAAAATAATTGGGGGGGGCTAATGAAAAGAGATTTGAGAGGAATGATTGCTAATTAACTAATACTGAATAGCCCCCCCCCCTATTCCTAATTAAGTTATAGTATATTTGTTGATGACACCTATGTTTAGCATTTTTACACTAGTGATCAAATTAAATTGCTTGCTTTTGGCTATTTTTCAAAGTTTTCATGAATTTGTGAGTTTTATTTTTGACAAATTAGCTCCCCCCTCCTGAATATACGTTTCAAAAGATGTTTTAAATCGCTATTTCAATCCATACCAGTGCATTAAACAGTCTCAAAAGAGCTAAAAGCGTGCTATTAGTCTTATTCTGCATTTTGGTCGACATGCCCAGAGGTGGGCACTCGGTACTTCAAAAGTACCGACGGTACTTTTGCCGTTACTTTGTTAAAAAAGTACCGGCGGTACTTTATTCGTTACATTTTTGAAAAAGTACCGACGGTACCGGTACTCGGTACCGTTATTCGGTACTTTTTAAAAGAAAAATTTTGCACATTTTGGAAACAATATTTTCGGTGATTTTATGCGTTGAACAATGATTGAGTCTCTTATTTGCGTATAGTGGTAACTGGTATAGCATGCTCAAAGAATAAATCTACGGAAAAAACTACTTCAAAAAAATCAAATCTTCATTATACCAGCTGTATTACGCCCAAACGTGTAACGAGTTTGCTTGGCCCTTTGCCACGACATTGCGCTTGGGCCACACAGTTTCTTTCGAAGAAAAGTCGCAACGGTGGCGAGCTATTGGCAAATCTGTGTTCGATTTGACCGGCCCAGGATTTGAACCCCTGACCTCCCGCACCGAAACTGAGAGCACGTTACCGCATAGGCTATGTGGCCGGTGGAAGAATTACTCAGCAGATATCATTAGAGGCTGTCCATAAAAGACGTACTCCACAGTCAGGGCTGGTTGTTCAGAGCCGACATTTTGCGGACAAGGGGAGAGAGGGTTTCCTGCTTTGCGGACATCCGCATTCCTTCATTACAAAGCATGAAAATTCAGTCGCCTTCATTGCTCTGAAATTTCCATTCTGTTGCTTTTTAACACACTTTTAGTTAGTTTATATCAGCCCTTAGTCCCTTACTCTTGGTTTATGAGCTATAATACCTAAACGTACTGAAAATATGCTTTTATAGCGTTTCAATACGAAATAAAGTGCAATTGTTGTTCAAATTTTGGTAACCTGGACTCAGGAGCCTAACCAGTTGTGTCGCCAATAAAACTAATGTTTGAAGGGTCTCAAACATAGGCTTAGGCAGGATTTTTAATTGGGGGGGGGGGGGCAAACCACAAATCGCATGCAATGACCTCATCAGAAATTTTCGAAAGAGGAACTTTTTGTGGGATAAAGATATCGTAGAATGGAAGATGAGAAGCCGTGGCCTGATTTGGCACTTAAACACAATTTTGCTAAAGGGAGAGGGCTTGAACCAAAAGTTAAAAAGTGAAAACGTCTGATTTGCGATACGCTTTAAGTAAACTAGAGTTACTCAAACGTATCACAGACGGGAGTTTGGGGGCGGAATCCCCAGCCGCCGGAGGCTATGAGGAAGAAGTCCCCAGCTGCTGGACGATTTTTTGTAATTCTTTGGAAAAAAATACTATTTATTGGCATTGGATTACATTTCGCACCTGCTCAAAGAAATTTGAAAGTACTAGATTTTTAACATTTCAAAGCCAACAGAAAAAATTAAATTGTTCAATCCTCCTTTTACTTGCAATTTAAATCCAAAACACGTTTAAAATCTTGCATTTTGGGGTTAAATTTTGTAAGTGATTTGGTCCAAGTAGGGAAAGTAAGGTGCATCGCCTCCAGCAATGTTTTAGCTGTAAATAATAATCCATTCGAAGATTTTCCTTTGAGATTTTTGTTTTGTCATGAAAATAACCAGTCGTAGAGCACACGTACGGCCAGGGGGCCAGGCCCCCCTCAATTCAAATTCAATAATTTGTTCAATGAGCATTTTCCGGGGCTAATTTTTTTTCAAAAGCATTTTGTCGCGTAAAACCGGCGAGGTGGAGATGAATTGTTAGTGAAACGTGGTGCAATAATTGGTCACGCCTACTAACCATGTTATTACCCGGGCCTGATTTACATTGCGCTGGGCTCCTGGCACTTTGGAGATTTTCGCAACATCTTCCTGCCAAATATAACAAAAAAAGTCTTTCCATCTGAGCACGGGGTCCCTGTAACTCTGCCATATGGTAAACTCTCTCTAGTTATTGCATTACGTTCATAAAAATTAAGGTTAAATGAGGGTCTGAGATTGCAACTTTTAGGGCAAAGCCCTTAATTTGACCCGGATCATACATTTAAGTTGGGTGGCAAAAATTGAATTGAGGGGGCCCGGGCCCCCTTGTTAATTTTATTGTTAATTACTATTGCACGCAAAAAAATGCTAAGAAACTGAAACTGAAGAAACCATAGGCTTTTTGTCACATTTTTATCATTGGTGGCATTCCCTTGGCTAAGCCCATGGTCTCAAAACATGTTTTTGGTGACTTGATAATCCTGCAATGAAATTGCCGTGGCCATTTCCACATTTCGTAAGTTCCCTATTGTGTCCGCGCGAACAGGGGTTTGACGCAGTGAGGACGCTTTACGGACAAGGAGGAAAAGGTCAATTTTTGCGATTTTTGTGGACATCTTTTATGGACAGCCCCTTATGAACTTACGAAATTATACACTGCAAAAAATGTTCTTTGGCCAAGAATATCAGTTCAAAATGACTTCATACAGGAAAGGCTGGTCTTCACTTTTCAGGACAGACAAAAAAGCGAAGAACATAATGCAATATAGCTAACTTTTTTGATTTGCTCTATAAAGCAACTTCGTGCAGCGTTGGTAAACCGTCAGTCATCCACTAACCTCTCCTTATTACGTGGGCAAGGTTTGAAAGTGCTTCTCCGTAATTTGAACTCCTTTTGAATGATTTTAATTCCACACAAAAGTACCGAGTACCGCGGTAAACGTGCTAAAAAAGTACCGACGGTACCGAAAACAGTACTATGTTGAACAAGTACCGAAGGTAGCGGTAACAGTACTAAAAAAGTACCGCGTTACAGTACCGCGGTACTGCCCACCTCTGGACATGCCAATGGGGGGGGGCTACAGCCTCCCCAATCCCCACCCCCCCCTCCTGGCTACGCTACTGCTCTCACTGGGTTCTTCGATGTACAATAATTTATAATTAGCTATAACTCTCAGTCTACATATATTCTACCGACGCTGTATTATTATCAGATAGTTCTTCATTTAGCTAGCCTCCTGCTTACGCTAACGCCTACTTGATCAAATAATGGCACTACTGTAATAAATATTCTTGTTTCGTCTTGCAAAGCACAATTATTGTTAGTTGGTTATGTCACAAAACTTTTGTTGAAATTCTGCAGTATACGTTAAGATCGCAATCCAAAACATGATTGTTACGTCATATAATCATGCAAAGTTTACGTCAAGAAAATTCCGGTGTGGTCAAACTTGTACTAAAATTGGTTGGTAACACAATGTAGTATATTCAATGCAATAATTTCTGCAAAGTCAAAACCAAAGTTTTTGTCTTTAAAACTTTATGTACGGAAAGAGTACGGTACGGTACGGAAAAAATAATACCGTATTTTCGTACCGTACCGTACTTTACCAGAAAATACCGTACGTACTTCCGTACCGTACTTTTTTCCAAAACTCAACCGTACCGTACCGTATTTCCGTACTGTACCGTACTCAAGTCCCTGATCACAGGTGCGTTATAAACCAACAACGCAAGTCGCTTGAATCCAAAATTAGATACAGTGCCTTCGCCAGAGCAAACGAAGTAAGGCACCAGCCAAAAGTGGGGGGGGGCACTAAAATTTGCTTATAAAAACTGATCTTCAGATCTTGTACGACTACAATTATGCGCTATTTTAAAATAAGGCCGACAGCTTTTCTTAGCTCGTTTCGTCTGTGGCCAATAATCGCTTGAAAAATCTATCAACAGCAGTGACTGCTACAAGACGTGCAACCAGGATTTTGCTAAGAGAGGTGAACCAAAAGTAAATCTTTTTTACACAAAAAGTGCCTGATTTAGCCTCCGTGCTGAACAAACTGATGCAACTCAAGCGTGTCATAGACGAACATAGACACTAAATATTAAGTGAATGTGGATGGGGCCTGAGGGCGGATCCCCCAGCCGCTGGGCGATTTTGTAACAAAAAACAGCAAATTTAACGTCATTTTAATCATACTTCGTACTTTTAGAAGCCATATAAATAACTAAATTGCTAAAATTCAAAAGTCACTTCAAAGAATTAAATTGCTTTGCACCTTCAACCCATAGGCGTATCCAGGATTTTTGATTGGGGGGGCCCAAACCACAAATCACATGCAATGACGTCATCAGAACTTTTCAAAAAAGGAACTTTCTATGGGGCAAAGATATCGTAGAATTGAAGATCTGAAGCTGTAGCTTGTTGGCATTTAACCAGGATTTGGGTAAAGAGAAAGGGCGAAAACTAATAGTCAGAAAGAACAAATGTCTAACTTAGGAGACGTGTTGAGTAAGGTAGTGTACTCAAACGTATCACAGACGGGGGTCTGGGGGAGGAGCCCCCAGCCGCTGGGCGATTTTTTGATGTTTTTGGGAAAAAAAAGCTATTTCAATCCCATTGGATCACATTTCGCACGTGCTCACAGCCATTTGAAAGAACTAGATTTTTAACATTTGAAAGCCAATCGAAAAAATTTAACTGTTCAATCCTCCTTTTACTTGCAATTAAAGTTCAAAACACGTTTAAAATCTTGCATTATGGTGTAAAATTTTAATTGTAAGTGGTTGGTCGTTATAGGGGAAGTAAGGCACATTGCCTTCTGCAATATTTTAGTAGTAAATAGTAATCCGCTCAAAGATTTTCAAAGCTGGGCAAGTCCGCAAGTTAGTCCGTAAGTCCGCAAATCCGCAATTGCGGACTAACGAAAAAAGTTGCGGACATGCGGACTTTTGCAGTTTAAATTGCGGACTTGCGGTTGCGGACTATTTTTAATTTTAGTCCGCAATTCCGCAAGTTTTATACAAATATTGAAATTCCTTTCTATTTTTGTAAAATATTTATGTTTTTACCCAGTCAAACATAAGAAATCAATTTAATTTTTTCGAGTTCGGCAAAAATATCAAGTTTTTCGAGTTCAGGTTGACAAAAATACTAAGTCTGCTTTTTCACTTAATCGCTTTCTTTTTGTTGACATGTTCTTTTTTGGAGTTCGGCACAACAACCGACTTTTTTCGAGTTTAAGTTCGATTTGGCAGCCCTTGTTCAAAGTTTGGCTTTGTTGTTTTTTACCGTGAGTACACAAAATTAGTCACTGTTGTATCATTTTTTGTACTGGTAGCCAGTGCCGTTGCTACGGTGGCGCCCAGGGGGCCGTACCCCCCCTAATGACTGCTTGTGCCCCCCATTTCGGTTTACTCAGAATGATTTTTTGGAGCATCACGTAACGACAAGACAACAGGCAATAATGGAATAATAATTTTTAACATAATTCTCCTTTAAAGTTTTCTCGATTCTTTGCAAAATTGCTGGCCACCAACTGCTTTACATAAATGTGACCCAATAATCCGTCTTATTAACACACCTCTACGGATGTGTCGCGGAATTGGGATGTATGCCTACAGAAGCGTTACCGGTATTTCGTTAGTGATTACGACCTGAAACAATACGTGAAAACCCTTTTTTTTAAAGACCAGCTGTTTTTTTTTTAGAGCACATTCAAGATTTGTTTTAGGTCGCATTCAGTCGCGCAACCAGGGGGAAGGGGCTAAGCGGGCATCAGCCCCATTTAGCCAAGTCATTTAGAAAATACAACCAAAGAAAGAATAAGCGTTTAAACGTGTTTTGGACTTGACCTGAAGCATACGAGGGCTCAAGAGCCTAGACAATTTAAATCTTTCAATGACTTCTGAATTTTAGCAATTTACTGTAATTATTGATATGGTTTTAAGGAGTGCGAAATGTGATTTAAATGGCGTTAAAATCGCTATTTTTGCCGCGAAATCGCAAAAATCACCCAGCAGGTGGGGGCTCTGCCCCCTCTGGGACACGCTTGAGTTGCAACGGTTTGTTCAGCATGGGACTTAAATTAGACAATTTTTGTGCAAAAAACATTTACTTTTGGTTCAAGCCTCTCTCTCTTAGGAAAACCCTGGTTGCGCTACAGGTCGCATTCTCTCCTGCAGACAGATTTTTCAAGCGATTGTACGGGCCGCATACGAAACGAGCTAATAAACGCTGCCGGGCTTATGTGTCTCTTTTTTCAAAGATGAATACAAAATAGCAGCTTTAGAATATCAGTTTTTATGTGCAAAAGTTCAGTCTATTTTTATAGTGCCCCCATTTTCGGCTTGGGCCCCCTCACTTCGTTTGGTCTGGCGACGGCACTGCTGGTCGCGTGTGGCTATCTTGTTCCTGCAGTATTTATAGAAACTAGGGACTGAAAATTTAATAATACGATTGGTGATATGAATGTTTTTTTGCCTTCTACTACGTTTGCCTTTTCCTGCCTTGAAAAAAAATGTTTTTTTAGAATATCTTGTTGTAAATGGAAATACGGATTGTGCTTTGCTATTTGATGGCTTCTCACTGTAATCCAATGGTTTTGAATCTTCGGATCCCTAGCTTCACTGTAGTATTTTTAGGGTTCGTCGGTGGGTTGTGCATTATGCTTCCATGCAGTTTAGGCACCTACTGTATAAGCATAAGCGCAACCAGGAAGGCTGGGGGCTACAACCCCCCTTAGCCAAGTCACTTAAAAATTTTAACCAAAAATAAAAGCGTTTAAATCTGTTTTGAGTTGGACCTGAGAGCCAGAGGGGCTGGCAAGTCTTAAGTTTGCCATACGAAAAAGCAGCTCAAGAACAAGTCATGCTGTGGTACATTTACTACAATCAGCGATTATGAGTCATTCCTTCTATTGCGTGGAATGTATCCACCACACGCTTGCTATACTTCCCACAAGTCACAACGTTTTGACTTATGTTTGCTAATCAACTATGAGCAGATCAGTTTGGGACATGGTTGATCGCAAAACTCTTCTACTCGGTTCAAAAAAAGTTGCGGAGTTTAAATATTGCAAGGTTGCGGACTTGCGGTTGCGGACTTCAAGAATTACACAGCTGCGGACTTGCGGTTGCGGACTTCAAGAATTACGAAGTTGCGGATTTGCGGTTGCGCATTTAAGAATCCTGAAATATTGTTGCGGACTTGCGGTTGCGGACTGAGCTTTTAAACGTGCAATTGCGGACTTGCGGTTGCGGATTAAAAAAATTGAAATTCGGTAGCGGATTTGCGGACTGCGGACTTAAAAAAAAAACTTGCGGTGCCCAGCACTGAAGATTTTCCTTCAAGATTTTTTGCTTTGTCATGAAGTTAACTAGTTATAGGAGTACATGTACGGCCAGGGGGGTCAGGCCCCCTCAATTGAAATTCAATAACTTGTTTAATGAGCATTTTCCCTAGCTATTTTTTTAAAAGTATTTTGTGCGTAAAAACTGGCGAGGTGGAGGTAAATCGTTATTGAAAAATGGTACAATAAATGGTTACGCTTACTAAACATGTTTTTCCTGGGCCGGATTTACATTGCGCGGGGTCTCTGGCACTTAGAGGGTTTTTGCAACGTCTTCCTGCCAAATTTAAGTGAAGACCAAAAAAAGTCCTATACTATCTGAGTGCTGGCACTGTACCATATGGCAAATACGGCGTGTGGCTATATTTACGTTCAGAAAAAGTTTAGATGAGGGCCTGAGGAAGCAACTTTTAGGAGAAAAACTCTAAGATTTCGCCCTGGTTATACGTTTAAATTGATTGGAAAAATTGAATTAGTGGGTGCGCTGGGCCCCCCTGGTCGTCAATATTATTTATTGTTAATTACTGTTGTACACGTGTACTGTTGTACGCAAAGATGCTAAAAAAAACTGAAAATGAAGAAACAAGGTTTTTTTGTTAAATTTATGTCATTGGTGACATTTCAATTAAGGGGGCTAAGGCCCCTGCGCCACCCCCCGGGCTACGCCTATGATTTTGAGATAAGATCACGTCCTTAGGTTCTTTCATAAAAAAAAAAACATTTAAAGCAAAATTAAAATAACTTTTTTTCCTAAACGTGAAAAACTCGAGTCAAGTCACTTGACAGTTTTTTGAAACCTCCAGGAGTTGCATGACATTATTATCACGTGGACAGGTGGTCGTCATTATTTTCCCTCCTTTTGTACGCGTAAATCCTAAATCAAAGAAACTGCAATTCCAGACAAGGCCAACATACTGGCTATGCTCTCATTATATTTATCATTGGTAGTATTTCAATTGGGGGTTTGCATTACCGCCTGTGTTATAGCATTAAGTTCATAATAACGTTAAACGAGGGCCTGGGGTTGCAACTTTTAGCACAAAACTCTTAGATTTTTCACAGGTTTTGCATATAAATTGTTAAAAATTTGAATTACGTGGCTCCTGGCCCGGGAACCTTGGTCATCAGTTAGGGACCCCAGGGCACCCTGGTTATCAGTGAGGGGCTCTGGGGTCCTCTGGTTGTCGGTTAGGGCCCTGGGGCTCCTGGTTGTCGGTTAGGGGCCCCGGGGCACCCTGGTCGTTAGTTAGGGGGCCTGGAGCACCCTGGTCGTCAGTTAGAAGCCCTGGGGCTCCCTGGTTGTTAGCTAGAGGCGCTTGGGCCCCTTGGTCGTCAGTTAGGGGCCCAAGCGCCCCCTGGTTGACAGTTAGGGGCCCCCTGGTTGTTAGTTAGGGGGCCTGGGGGCCCTTGGTAGTCAATTAGGGGCCCCAGGGCCCCCTGTTTGTCAGTTAGAGATCCCGAAACCCTCGTTTGTCAGTTAGGGGCTCCGGGGCCTCCTGGTTGTCGGTTAGGGGCCTCGGGGCCCCGTGGTTGGTAGTTAGGAGTGCTGGGGCCCACTGGTCGTTAGTTAGGGGCCCTGGGGCTCCCTGGTTGTCAGTTAAGGGTCCCAGGGCACCCTAGTCGTTAGTTAGGGGTCCTGGGGCACCCTGGTTGTCAGTTAGGGGCCCCTGAGCCCCCTGGTTGTCCGTTAGGGGCCCAGGGCCCCTAGTCGTCAGTTAGGGGCCCAAGCGCCTCCTGTTTGTAGGTTAGGGGCCCCCTAGTTGTTAGTTAGCGGCCCTGGGGGCTCTTGGTTGTAAATTAGGGGCCCCAGGTCCCCCTATTTGTCAGTTAGAGGCCCCGGTGCCTTCGTTTGTTAGTTAGGGGCTCCGGAGCTTCTGGTTGTTGGTTAGGGACCCAGGGGCCCCCTGGTTGTTAGTTAGGAGTCCTGGGGCCCCTGGTTGTCGGTTAGGGGCCTGCAGGTTGTTGTTTAGGGGCCCTTGGGTCCCCTGGTTGTTAGTAAGGGGACCCAGGCTTCCTCGTCGTCCGTAACTGCAACTAAACATCGCTAGGCTATGTTGTCATAATTTTTTATCATTGGTGGTTTTTTAATTGGGGGGGGGGCGGGTCCCTGGGCCCCCCTGGCTACGCCTATGCTTCAACCCCCCTTACTTCAGGTCAAGTCTAAAATACGTCAAACGCTCGTATTTTGAGATTAAAGAGGGTGAACCATCCAGCTGGGATTATGTGCAAAAGATAAAAATTAATCTGAAACATATCTTCACCAAATTTCACCAGCTTACGACTTATTGTTTCTGAGATAATTTGTTTCACAGTAAGGAGATCTCCCCAACCGTGTTGCCTGTTAAAATTTTCTTTTTCCTAAAATGATGTTTATTGTAATCTTTCACATTGGTTTGAAAGCTCCTGAATGCAAGGCTTAAGCATGAATTGGTGTTAGAACAGAAATACTTTTACAAGTTAAATAATATATCTCAATTCCTAGAAAATTAGATTTTAAATGGCAGCTCTGTTGGGGAGATCTTTCAACTTTGAAATGAAATATCTCAGAAACGATTGATCGTAGAAAGCTGAACTTTAGTGAAGAAACGTTTAGTTGTTTCTTTAATTTTTGCACGTAATCCCATCTGGATGCTTCATCCTTTTAAATTTTCGAAGTGACTTTGCAAATGGGGCTTAAGCCCTTTCACTCTAGTTGCGCCACTGACTGTGACCTCAAAATCTTGAGTGTGCTCTAGAAATCAAAACAGCTGGTCTTTGAAAAAATAGTTTTCACACATTGTTTCATGTCATAATGACTAACGGAGTGTACCGGCAACGATTCTGCAGGCTTACATCTCTCTTTCGCGACACATCCGTAAAGGCGTGTCATTAAGACGAAATATTGCGTCAGATTAATGTACAGCAGTTGGTTGCCAGCAATTTCGCAAAGAATAAAAAAAACATCAGAGGAGAATTGTGTTTAAACGTAATTATTTCTTTTTCCATCATTGTCTGTTGTCTTGTCATTGCGTGATGTTCCAAACGCAGTATTTTTAGTCAACCAAAATGGGGGCACAAGCGGCCGTTAGGAGGGTACAGCCCCCATCCCCCCCGTAGCGACGGCACTGGTTGGATCCATTCATTTTGTTTTTAATTTTTAAATTTAAATTCATTGATTTTGAAAAAACTAAATTCAAATTCATTGACTTTGAAAAAACTAAATTCAAATTCATTGACTTTGAAAAAACTAAATTCAAATTCAAATTCATTGATTTTGCAAAAGTCGAATTCAAATTCAAGTTCATCAAAAATTCGTGAGCGGATTCAAATTCAAAATTCAAATTCAATCCAACCCTAGTTCTCGTTGTATATCAGAACAGCAAGCCCGGCGACGTTGCCCAGAATGTGTAGAAGTCTAAATTGAGCGCGATGATTGGTTGCGAGCAAAAAGTCGCGCAGACGCCGTCCACCTAATCCCGATCCACGCTGTGCGTAAAATCGTGAGCGCAAAAGCTTGTCTTTAGTTTATTTTAAACCGAAATTCGTTACGCTCGGCGTATCGCCTTACCAGCGTACAAGTTGCCAGTTGTTTTAAATAAACTAACGATACGCCAGTAAGTTAACGATTTTACGGCCGGGTCTAAAAATTTGCCCTGGAAGCATTCTATAAGCAGTTTTGGCGCGAACCAAATTTTGTTCACGGGCATGCCATATAAATAAATATAAACCTATTGTATGTCGTTATGACCATTTTTCCGCGAACGCCGCGTTCAGGTTCGCATTATTTGATTGAGACAATCGCACATAAAGAATTGGTCGATCGCTATCGCATTACTCTTGCTTAATGCTTAGAGCCCTCCCTATTCAATACCTAAATTGTAAAATTTTGCATGGGGGGACGCTTTTGCAGCCTTGACCAAACGCATTTGGCATGCAAAAGTACTTTAGGGGAAATTATGTAATTCCGTCCCCGAAGTTGAATGAAGACTAAAAAAAGGTCTTCGCCGGAAATTGGAGTGTTTTTTCCTCAAAATCAGGTGAAAACTAAAAAAAAAAAGAAAGGTCTTTACCGTAATTTGGGACTATATTCCGCCGGAATTTGTAGGATTTATTCGTGCGGGCTGGCTCTTTTTCGTCTGATCATTCAGCGATCAAATCTCCATGGGGGAAGCTGACTCTCGATGAGGGGACGCTAAATCTCGATGAGGGGACGCTAACTCTCAATGGGGGGTCACTAACTCTTGATGGGGGGACTTGCCCCCCCCTACAATTTAAGTACTGGGCCCACTCCTACCAACGATAATAATAGCAGTACAGTAATCAATTAAACGAAGCTTTGTATTGGCAAACCACAATACAGCGCATTTTTTTCTGTTTGAATATAGCGAGCAGTAGGTGGTGTCAACTGTCAATTAACATGAATAATGATAGGGAGCGCTTGTTACGGATTTGATTTGTCTACCGTCTGCCTCGAGAATTCGTAACGCGCTTTTCTTCTTTGAAAATTTCGTCTTTTATTTGTTGGTGTATAGGTAAGCGGAAGCGAAACGGGAAGCGGTTTTGATGAATTTTTCAATGCAGACGGAGAATTCCACATGCAATCAAATCAAATGTTGAATATTTAAACTGAAGCCTGGCCGATGTCAAACTCGCTGCAGTTAATGCTCACAAAAAAAGGGAATGTTGGAAAATAATATTTGTTAGGATTGAGTCAGCGAACTATCTGAATCGGAACCAAGGCAATTGGCACTCGAAGTAAATCTAATGGGAAATCAGCTGTCTTCAATACGAGCTGCAAAGGCAGCGATATCTGAAATTTCAAACTGTAGTTCTTTGCTGCCTCAATCTTTAAATTTAGTTACAAAAATCATCGCTGCTTACTGCAGACGCTCAACTGAATAGTGATTTCGACATCGCAAGGCCTCAGCTTGCAAAGTTTAAAATTTGCTCTTAATTAGGTCAACGCGAAAATTAGTAACTTACGTCATATAAAAAGAAACAAGAACATCTTCACGGCAACCGGATTTAACAGATTTCAGCATTTGCAGAGATTCAATGGATTGAATACTTGCCTTGAAGAACGAGTCGTGGCTTCCAAATGCAAATTAACAAAAATAATGAAACCGGGTTTGAAACTGACACAAAGTGAATAAATAAGAAAAACAACAAAACGGCGCTACAGCACTTATTTTTTCAAAAACCAGTCGTTTTCGGGAGTAGGCGGAGGTCATTCGTATGTTTTTGCGAATTGGGCATTTCATTTCTTATTAATTTGTTACAATTAAATATACTGTATTCAAATCTTGAAATATTATTATGCCAGCTTGCTTGAGTAATAACGGCAATCTGCAATTTTCTCGTATGGCCTACTTGAAAAAATGCGCTTTTTGGGAGTTCTGCGACGCTTTGCGTCGGAAGTCCTTAAGTTTTTTTCCCCCGAAAAAATTACGAATCCGTAAACAAAAATAAAAAAACGCTATAACTTTGAAACGGCTAAAGGTAGAAACTTCAAATTTAGATCTTAGCTGGGGTACATATGAATCATTTTTAGTGCAAATTTTGGGGGCAATCGGTCACGTGATACGGGTTTCCGAGTCAAAAAATGAAATACCTATTGTAGGTTTAATCAGCTCTAGCTCGAAAACTAATGGCACTAGGAGAATAAAACTTCCAAATTTAGAAGCGTCTGGGCATGCCCTTTCAGCTCTCAAAAATAAACCATGACGATTTCGACACTTTTTTTTTCTTTCTTTATTTATTTGTTGATTTATTTATTTATTTATTTATTTATTTATTTATTTATTTATTTATTTAAGCAAATCACATTATGGGAGCAAAAACTCCGAAACCACGAAAGCTAGAAACTTGAAATTTGGACAGATGATAGGTTTACACATGAACTTGCGCAACTGCAATTTTGGTGGCGCTACGTCACGTGCTTTGGGGCATATGCACCCTAAACTTTTGACAGCGAAGTTTATTATGTGATCTTACTCACGCACGCGCGCGTGCTGCAATGGGCGAATGGTTTACGTCGCCAGTACTTGAAACCTAAGACCTGGATTCAATACTCTGGTTGGTCATCGCTTTTATCAAACCAACATTATATTGAATCTAGCGTACTAATTTTTTTTTCCATTATGACGAAATCGTTTATAATATTTTTTGTTTGACACTACATATGATCAGAGGGTATCAGGTTTCATTCTCTGTGAAGACGTCGCACAAATCAGCCTCTAAAGACCTCAAGCTAGCGCGCTTGTTTCTTTTGCTATCACTACCAAATTTTAACGACAATAATATTTTGACGTACTTTGGAGATAGTCACCTACGCTCGTGTGCTGCCGCGGCCGAATGGTTAAATGCGCCAGTGCTTAAACCTAAGACCTGGGTTCAAGTATCTACTTGGTCATCGCTTTTATCAGACTAAGATTATATTGAATCTAGCATGTTAATTTTTTTTCGATTACGACAAAATCGCTTTGAATATTTTTTGTTTGACACTAGGTATGAACAGAGAGTATCAGGATTTATTCTCTGTGAAGACGTCCCAAAAAGCACTTTCTTAACACCATAAGCAAGCGCGCTACTTTTTTTGGGTGTCCGTAAAAGTTTTTAGGACAAAACTATTTTGACATAATTTGGGGGGACCAACTTAGTCACGTTTGCGCGCGTGCTGATTGGGCGAATGGTTTAAGGCGCCAGTGCTTGAAACCTAAGGCCTGGTTTCAAAACTCTTGTTGGTCATCGCTTTTATCAAAGCAACATTATATTGAATCTAGCATACTAATTTTTTCTTCGATTACGAACGTTTATATAATTTTTTGTTTGACACTACAGATGACCAGAGGGTATCAAGTTTCATTCTCTGTGAAGACGCCCCAAGAAGCACTTTCTTAACACCATAAGCAAGCGCGCTACTTTTTTCGGGTGTCTGTAGAAATTTTTAGGACAAAACTATTTTGACATAATTTGGGGGGACCAAACCCCCAAAAACCACAAACGAACCAGAACAAATATCAGTTTTTTTGACGGCTTAAGCTAGGGTGCTACATCTTTGACGTCAAGAGACAATTCAGAGACAAACACCCTGACGGGAGAATGATGGTGAAATGGAACGGGCGGAAGCCAGTGCTTGTAACCTAAGACCTGGGTTCAATTATCTACTTGGCCATCACTTTTATCAAACCAACATTATATCGAATCTAGCATATTAATTTTTTTTCGATTACGACAAAATTGCTTTGAATATTTTTTGTTTGACACTACGTATGATCAGAGGGTATCAGGTTTTATTCTCTGTGAAGACGTCCCAAAAAGCACTTTCTTAACACCATAAGCAAGAGCGCTACTTTTTTTGGGTGTCAGAAGAACTTTTTAGGACAAAATTATTTTGACAGAATTTGGGGGGACCAACCCCCCAAAACCTCCAAATGGACCCAAACAAATATCAGCCTTTTTGACGACTTAAGCTATGGTGCAACATCCTTGATATCAAGAGACAATAACAAGACAAATACCTTGACTTTGTTTGGGGGTACCACCCTCCCGAGAACCCCCCAAGTGGCCACCCCAAACATCAATTTTTTGAACTGCTTAACTTAGGGTGCCAGTGTTTTTTGATATCAGTCGATATCTAAGAAGAAAATATTTTGACGGGGTTTGGGGGTACCGCCCCCCGTTGGGGAACAAAAAGTACCCCCTAGAAATCAATTTTTTGAATGACTTAATTCAAGGTGCCAGTGTTTTTTCATATCAGTAGATATTTAAGAGGAAAACATTTTAACGTGGTTTGGGGGTACTAACATCCTCGGGGACCAAAATGGGCACCCCAAAAATCAATTTTTTGAATGACTTAATTTAAGGTGCCAGTGTTTTTTGATATCAGTAGATATTTAAGAGACAAATACTTTGACTTGGTTTGACAAATACCACACCCCTCGGGGACCCCCAAAAATCAATTTTTATTTGGCTCAGACTAGGGCACTAGTTTTTTTTGATATCAGCACATTTCTAAGAGACGAATCTTTTGACATCGTTTGGGTATTACCCCCGAGGACTACCCCAAAATGGACCCCCAAAAAATTAATTTTTTGATTGGCTCAAACTAAGGTTCCAGTTTTTTTCGCTATCAACACATAATTAACGGACAAACATTTCGACATAGTTTGGGGGTGCCAACCCCCCCTTGGGGACCCCCCAAATAGACCCCCCCAAAAAGAATTTCTTGAGCGACCTAATTTACGGTGCCAGTGTAGTTTCATATCAGTACATATTTAGAGGCAAATAGTTTGACAGAGTTTGGGGGTACCATCTTGCTGAGGCCACCTTCCAAATGGACCCCCCAAAAACCAATTTTTTGAATGGCTCAAGCTAGGGTGCCAGTGTTTTTTGCTGCCAGTAGATATTTAAAATACAAATATTTTGACGTGGTTTGAGGGAATCGCCCCCCTCGGGGATCCCCCCAAAACCAATCTTTTGAACGACTTAATTTACGGTGCCAGTGTTTTTTAATATCAGCTCTACATTTTTTGGAGATGAATATTTTGACATAATTTGGGGTGACACCCCCCCCGGGGATCCCCCAAAACAGACCCCCCCAAAATCAATTTTTTGATTGCCTCAAACTAGGCTATTAGTTTTTTTTACTATCAGCCCATATCTAAGACACGAATGTTTTGACATCATTTGGGAATACCCCCCTGCGAACCCCCCAAAAAGGACCCTCCAAATATTAATTTTTTGTTTGGCTCAAAGTAGGGCGCCAGTTTTATTTTTTGATATCAACAGATACAACAGACAAATATTTCGACATAGTTTGAGGGTGCCACCCCCCCAGGGAAGCCCCCCAAAGTGGACCCCCAAAAATCAAATTTTTGCACGACCAAAACTTACGATGCCTGTGTTTTTTATACCAGTAGATATTTCAGAGGCAAACATTTTGACAGAGTTTGGGGGTACCACCACCCCCCCCCGAGGACCCCCCAAATGGACCCCTTAAAGATCAATTTCTTCAACAGCTTTTGTTAGAGTTCTAGTTTTTATTTGATATTATGAAATACGGAAAAGACAAACACTTGGACATACTTTGAAAGTGCGACCCCCCGGAAATCCCCAAATGAACCCCACAAAAATCAATTTTTGGACGATTTAATCTAAGGCTTCGTTTTTTTTTGATATTAGTAGGTATTTAAGCGACAAAAAATTGACATAGTTTGGGGGTACCCTCCCACAAAAACTCCCAAACATCATTGCGTTGAACGGCTTAAGCTAAAACTCTGGTTTTCTTGTACATAATATGGAGGTACCACACCCCCGGAAATCCCCACGTTAAACCCACAAAAATCAATTTGTTGAACTTAAAGCTAAGGCTCCAGTATTTTTTACATCAAAACCTATTTAATAGAGAAAATGTTTGACATAGTTTTGAGAACTCCCCTCCGGAATCTTTTCAAATGGACCCCCAAAATCAATTATTTTGAACGGCTTGAGCTAGGGCGCTAGATTTTTTGGATATCAATAGATATTTAAAAGACAATGTTTTACATGGTTTGGGGGTACCAACCCCCAACATGAACCTCTCCAAAAATCCCTTTTTGAAAGCTAAATTTACCAACCGATTTTAGTCAGTTGGGTTCATATGCTGAGCTGGCGTAATGATCCAAGGCGCCATGGTTTGAAATTGTCGTGAATAAACTGAGCTGGGTTCAAATACTTAGTCGGACATCGGTTTTACCCAAACAACGAACGATTTAAAATCCACATTTATTTTTTTCATGAGACAAAATCACTTAGTTTGCACTGCATACGATTGAGCTTTACAGAAATATCGGTAACCTTCAAAGCATGAAGGGGAGAATGATCTTGAAATAACCTTCAAAGTATGAGGGGGAGAATAATGGTGAAATGGAACTGGCGGAAATCCCGTATTATTTTCCCCCGGGAAAATGAACATCTAGTTTGTATCTGCTGTTGCATCGTCAAATAAAGTAAAATCTTGAAACCACTTTAATTCTATTCTTTTTGATTTGTTTATTTTTATGCGTCTGCTGCATGAACGACGGCATGACTTCAATCTGTCATCGCTTAACCTTTGTGCAGCAGATTGATAGAATTTGCCTACATAAAAACTTTCCTATTTCTATATCCTTTAATCTTAACAAAAAATTTGTCCCTCTCCTATTTTTATTTCTGGCTGTACTGGTGGTTGTAGTCATGCCGATAAAACTTAATCCTCCCAATATGAAATCGAAATAAAATAATGCATTTATGTTTATCGAAAAGCTCCCTCGCGCAGTTAAAGTTAATCTGCAATTTTAGTTTAAAATACTAGCATTAGTAAAGATAAAAGAATTATTAAGGCAGCAAATTATCAAATACTAGCGTGATTACTATAGATTAATTGAGTACGTTTTATTCAGAATCTTGATTGATTAGGTTTTTGATCAGGTAGCCTATTGTTTTAGATTAATCAGATAAGTTTGTTCAAATGTTATTCTAATTGATTAGAGAAATAAGTTTAGTTCAGATGCCAGGCCTATCCTAGAATAAATTTAGCCCCACAAATTGTAGAATAGGGTGGTCCAAATTTTATCAACTCTTGAAAGTTTTAAGTCTCACCCCTTCAAGTTGTGTCATTTCATGAAAAAATAACTTGTGTAAAATTTTTTTGAAAATTTTTTACGTTAAGGGGTTGCCCAAACCCCTCAAAAATCGGAAATTTCGTCAAATTTTGGTATTTTTGGCATTTTGACTTTGATGTATTTTTTGATCAAAAACTGTGATAATTGATGTTTAAAATGATTTGTCACCTCATATTTGTCAAAATTTGACACTCATGTGTGTTGTAAATGCAAAAAATTGTGGTCACTTAATTTCTACCACTATGTGGCGCTATAGTTTAAATCATGAAAATTCGTAATATTGTGTAGTTTTTAACCCAAAACAATGGTATTGATTTCTGGAACTACTTTTCAGCAATGGGTGTTCTAAAGCTTTTATATAATGCTATTTTTATGTGTAGAATAGCTGTGCACTTGTTTCATTGTCCTTCACAGTGATTTTAAAGCTTTTGCATTTAATTCATTTTCACTTTCGGTAGAACAAACAATTCATATGTATTTTTTAAAGTAGCTTTTGACTAGACGACAATATTATTGTCCGATTTGGTAGCCTTTAAACAGAGTTGACATTTTTCATTTGGTTGGTATTTTATGGGTGAATATTTACTATTTAAATTACCTATCTATCTTCTAGTGCTGAATATCAAACAAAAAAGCTGTGAATATCCATTGAGCTTTTCTCAATTTGGCTTGACTCAGCTTCAAGCTAGGCCTTGACGCCGATGTTCAAGTTTTGAGCTTTCATGGTAAATGACTTGAAATTAGTTAGTCACAGATCCATATTAAAACTGTTGACAGCAAAAACCTACTGCATCACCAAAAGTTTAAGCGTGAGCTCAACTTTGTCTTCACAAAAAGTCCCACCTTTTTTGTTTTGTATAGGCTACCCGGTTTTCTCACAAGCAAAACCTTATTGCAGTTTTGGAGTTCTAGTAAAAATAATCTAGTAAAAAACATAATAGTTCTAGTAAAAATAATGTACTAAAAATCATCATTTCCTATATCTAGTAAAAATAATCATTGTTGGAGCAACAATGCAACATTGTAGAACTATTTTGGAGTGTTTGATTTTGCTTCTGTTGCACGACATGCAATAGACACTACAATTGCAATACTCCAGACTTTAACACTATGGTAGGCGATTGTGTTTCACAATAATTGTTTTGTCAAATTTTAAAATATTTTCCTCGACTGTAGTCTTCAAGTTTCAAACAAAAGCTGAAAGCAAAGACATTCAACATTGACTTTTTAGTGCTGCAGTCTAACTTGCAAAACTGTGGCTATCTGATTAGTTGTATTTTCAGCCAAAGTCTAGTTTTGTCAAACGTTGTCATAACTGACTGCAAATTATTGTAATTGAGACTGCACCATAAAGTTTTTTGTTTTTAGTTTAATCAGGGTTTAATCACAAATGGCTTCAATAAAAAAAAGTTAGTATTGGTCATAATTCTGTACACCTAATTTTTTCTTTTGTCTATTTTTCTTAAATTTTTTTCCAGTTTTGTTGATGACTCGTTGTGTCTGTTTAATGATTACAGTAAAAAAAAATTAAAATTGCTTATTTTTCAAAATAATTATGCTCTACTGTTTCTTCACAAGATATTAAGAGCTGCGACATTTTTATGAAGCAAGTGCAGCCCAAATTTTTGCAGAATTTTGCACTAAATGGAAAAGCTTTTCTTCAAGAAAGGTTTTAAACTTTCCATTATTTTTCATTTTAAATTTTAATCTTTCAGTTATGTTGTCAGTCAATGTGGTGTGTAATGATATTTTAATCTACTTTAGTTTATTCAAGTTATAACTCAAAATTGTTCAGTTAAAAAAGCATCGGGTTTAAAGTTTTTAAACGAAAAATGTAACTGTAAATTTTCATTGGCAAACTTTTGAAATATATGAAAAAGTATAACTGAAAGCTCATATCCTGACACCATATAAAAATGGCATTATATAAATAAAAGCTTTAGAACACCCATTGCTGAAAAGTAGTTCCAGAAATCAATACCATTGTTTTGGGTTAAAAACTACACAATATTACGAATTTTCATGATTTAAACTATAGCGCCACATAGTGGTAGAAATTAAGTGACCACAATTTTTTGCATTTACAACACATATGAGTGTCAAATTTTGACAAATATGAGGTGACAAATCATTTTAAACATCAATTATCACAGTTTTTGATCAAAAAATACATCAAAGTCAAAATGCCAAAAATACCAAAATTTGACGAAATTTCCGATTTTTGAGGGGTTTGGGCAACCCCTAATCGTAAAAATTTTCAAAAAAATTTTACACAAGTTATTTTTTCATGAAATGACACAACTTGAAGGGGTGAGACTTAAAACTTTCAAAAGTTGATAAAATTTGGACCACCCTATTGTAGAAGTATGCTAGCATAGTATTTTGCGCTAGATAATAATATTGTCAGATATTGCAAAACGGTAGAAATTTTGTTCCTATCGGATATGTTATCGTACTCGGGACATATTCGTAATAATTTACACATAATTATGCTAGTTATTTTTTAGAACCATTGCATATAGGTAGGGTTACCATATTTTTCGGACAGAGAACCGGGACAACCGCAGTGTTCCAAATGCAATAAACTGTAGACAAAGAAAAAATCAGGTCTTCGAGTAGTTTTTGCGTAATTTTTCACGTGATCTCCAAAAAAAACATGTCTTCACTGCAGCCACCCACGTTTCTTTTCCAATCATGAGATGATCTTCAATTCGATACAAAAAACCTGGACATTTCGACAAATCGGGACATGGCCTTAAAACCGGGACTGTCCCCGCTAAACCGGGACGTATGGTAAGTCTACATATAGGAGGACGATGCAAGAACTCGAAGATGCCTTAGAACATCAAAATGATGATGATATTCTCAAAGTGTTGCAATGTTTCGTTTGGTCAAACACTCTTTTTCAAATTAACGATCAAAACTCTTGACAGACGACGTCATCAAAAATGTTTGTGACGTCATCTGTTTGATTTCAGCAATTTTTGGTCTGGAGCCAAACAGCTAACTCTCATTCACAATTTGAGTCATCAATACAAAACACGTCATTTTTCAAAAACTTGAAATTTAGCAATGACGTCACCAACAATGAAGTCATCAATTTTGAATTAAATTTGTTTATACCTGCACTTGAAAATCAATTACAATTCAAAATGTGGCTCTTCCATAACTTTTGGATTGGCTGTTGGACAGTTGACTCTTCGACACTAGATGGCAGAATTTAAAGGCCGAAAAAAGAGGAAGTCCCATGTCCAAAACATGGGGAGTTTTTTTGGCGGCTCAGGACATGGTCCTAAGCCATCGTGCCAAATTTCAGCTTATTATAAATTTTTTCCGGGTTTTAATGTATTTTGACGTACTTTCTACCGGACTATTTCTGCCCCCCTTATATTTCAGGAATCCGGTCAAGTCCAAAACATTTTTAAACGCTTGTATTTTTGGGTTAAGGCTAAATGACTTGACTGAAGGGGGATGAAGCCCCTTCCCCCTAACTGCGCCACTGTCTGCGACCTAAAAAATTTTGAGTGTGCTTTAAAAAAACAAAAACAGCTGATCTTTAAAAAGGTTTTCACGTATTGTTTCAGATAATAATCACTAACGAAGTATCGGTACCGATTCTCTAGGCGTACATCACTCTTCCGCAACACATCCGTAAAGGCGTGCTATTAAGACGGATTATTGCGTCACATTTATGTACAGCAGTTCGTTGCCAGCAATTTCGCAAAGAATCAAGAAAACTTCAAATGAGAATTATGTTTGAACGTTACTATTCCTTTTTCCATTATTGCCTGTTGTCTTGTCGTTAAGTGATGTTCCAAAAACGCATTTTGAGTAAACCGATCTAGAGGGGGCACAAGCAATCGTTAGGGGGGGCACACCTTTGTTAAAAATCACATTAACCTTACCTACAACAAATATACACAAAGGAACGCAATCCTTACGCTGCCAAAGACTTTCTTACTTTTAACAATGCTATCGTAACCAGAATTTGCATGTAGGTTCGCAAGTACATTAGTACAAGCAAGATGAAAACGGTCGCACAAACCTTCTCTGGACCATTATAAAAAATTTTGTAAGCAAAATGCTGCAAGTAGAACACCTTCCATTGGCTACGCGCTACTTTGCAGTCTACTCCATACAACTGTACTTGAGGATTTATATCTCAAAACGAACCCAATTTTAGTTACGTCGATACACAGCAACATTTTTATTAAGTTATTTTTATTTTTTTAGAAATAAAAACAACCAGTACCGTAGATAAAAAGTAAAAACACACGATTAAAAGAAAAACGTTACGTCGTTGAGCAATAAAGGCATTATGATAGACTGTTGGTGTGATACCAAAATCCAATGGCTTGAATAAGTGCATCAGCAGTTTCAGGGCTTAATGTTTGCTTGTTTAACTTCTGCATCAAACGTTGAGTATAAAATATTGTGTCATCTCTTTCAGTCAAAATGTCTTCAGTTATTACAACAGAGGCATCTTTCCATCTCTGTCGCTTTACAATATCAGTCACCGTTTCTTTGCTGCACTTCCGAGATTCTGTTTTTTCTAAAAATAGGTTACATTGTCATTTTAGATCTACTTTGTTAGAACTCAAAAGGATCTAAGAACATGTTTTTTCGTCAAATTTTGTTTCAACTCTAAGAAAGATTCAGTGGCATCGCTAGGTGGGGGGGCGGCCCGCCCCGGGTGTTACCATTTTGGGGTGACGCCATTTGTTTTTTTTTTCTTTTGAGAACGAAAACCACTGATTGGTAGGCAAAGACCTTTTTTTTTGGTCATCACAAACTTTCGGACTGAAAACCAACTCATTTTGCAGGGAAGACCTTTTTTTTTTTAGGTCTTCACCTATATTTTGGCCGATAAAGGGTGTCACCACGAAATCCCGCCCTAGGTGTCACCATTTTTAGCGACGCCTCTGGCTACACTGAACTAACTCTGTCACTCTGAAATGCAAACGTTGTACCACTACCATAGACCTACTGCATACAGGGCGGGTATGTGGTTAGGCTATGTGCCTCTGCTCTGATGATTGTTTCCCGCAAACCTGTTTTATCTACATTTTTTTATCTGCCTTTGTCTCATCTTCTCACCAAACGTCCTAAACTTTTTTAGTTCAGGCTACAAAAGCCAAAATCTTTTTGTTGATGTCAAGAAACAAGTTCAGCCAATCAAAACTAAGTCTGTAGTAGCCAAAATAGCCTATTTTAGGATGCTCCGAATTCTGAAGAAATAAACTTGAACCGAGGGCACCTTTGTCTGTTTTAGTAGCCTAACCATATGTATTGTCACAACATGATATTGTTAGTGTCTTCAAATCATATTATAGTTGCATCATGACTAACCATTGTTGGACGTAAAGAAATAATTCACCAGCTATAATTGTAAAAAGAATGTAAAAAATATAGTACGCGGCGCTGCGTTGACGCTGTGACGTGATACAGATTTTAGTTGCCACGCTGTGCGGCGCGGTGAACCAACAACAGCGCGCGGCCGCGAACGCTGCGCTGTTGCCATTTCTAGTTCTCTAAACTATTAGGCCTACTGCTGTGGTTTTGGCGGGAAGAGCAAAACTCAGAGTTTCCAAAAACTTTTTGTCGGGGGATATCTTTTTGTAGTTGTTGAATATCTTTGCAACCGCAGCCCCAAAATTAAAACAAAAAATATCAAAAATTATAGTTCAATTTTGACTATTGTAAACCACCGGAATTGGCTGGATGATTCACCGCCTTTAAGATTTTTGCTGCTGCAAGGAATGAAAGTTTTTACTTTAAAGCAACTTTCGAATTAAAGGAGTATTGATTTTAAACTGTAATCATTTACTAATTGCCAACCGTAAATTTTTAACTGTTCTCACTGCTGATATGAAATAAATCAAATAAATTTAGTCGAAATGACAACAATACAGAATGTATTTAGTGCGGCCTCGACTTAAAAACAATATTTTTGCTTGAAAACTCGGCTTAAACGGTTGTATCGCTATGCAGTGTGTTGCCTGAGCGGATTTTCAACAAAAGTAAATAAAGCAGTAGTTTTTCAAACATACTGTACTACCTGCTGACTGATTCAAATGCAATTATTTTCCGAAGAATTTTTTCTGGAGATTTTACAGAGTTCAAAATTGACAGCAAAAAACATATTTATGATTGGTTTGTTTTGCAACAATAATATTGTCTTGTTTTGCAACAATTAGTATGCTTGGCGCTAACATTCAAGCAGTTACAACGAAAGCAAATTCTCATTCGAAGAATCAGAGCTTCGATTTACAATCTCATGCTTCTTTCAAGCTCGATTGAGACGCAAGTCACGCATCTAATCGTGTTTCGTCTCAAACTGCATCATCCACCGGCTGATGTTCATCGTCATTCAAAGATCGGACATGAACATCACCAGACCAAGGTTTCCAAGCGAATTGGCCATTGGTCAAACCATTAGGTACTGTTACGTGCGGACTGCTGCTTTCGTCCTCAGTTTCTCCCATATTGATATGACCGTTCGTTAAAATATCAGCTCATTCGTCGTTGTCGTCTTGTCTTCCAATTTCTATTTCGTAATTACTCTGGTTTATTTCTCCAGAGATTTCTATTCTCGAAACAAAATTTTCGTCCCCCAGATGTTTTGATAGTTGGTTTTCTAAATCTTTGAAAGACGGTCGCTGATAGGGCGTCCAACACCAACAGCATTTCATAATAGTGTATCTGTGAAAAAAGGTATGTTGATTTCTTAAACTGAAATAACTCTTCTACCGTGAAGAAGTCTGAATTCTACAACTGATGCTAAAGCCTTGTAGAGCCATTTTCAGAAAAAAAAGGTTGATCAGTGATTAACGATTATATAACTTTTTTTAAAAATTATACAACTTTACAAAAGATTATATAACTTTACAAAAACGTTTCAACCACGTTTTAAATGACTCCAACAAATAAATCAATATTTTGCACAGAACTGTGAATCAAATAATATCGATTAAAAGATGATTTATTTTTTTGCGATTTTTACAAAAATTCCTACAAAAACTGCAAATATAGATATAAGAAAAGCAGTTTTTAACAGAACATTTAAGAAAATCAGTACTTACAAATAATTACTGAAGGAAGAAGGCTGAGGTATCCTGTAGCCACTTTGTAATTTTTGGTAAATTTGTGCAGGAGACATAGATGGGTAAGGAGCAGCGCCCATAGTGGCACCATTTCAAACAGAAGAACTCCAAATGACCACCTACAAATTAAGATCTTGTAAATATCATACATTAATCATCATTGAGTATTTATCGTTATGTAGGAAATAAAAGAGATTTGTGGTCATTTTTGAGATCAAAATCAAACCTTTGACTATACTCGCTGTACTACGCCGAAACGTATTATGAGTTGGCGGGGCCCACCTTCGCATCATTGTGCCTGGGCCACACAGCTTCTTTCGAAGGCGTGTCGCAGCGGTGGTGAGCCATTGGCAACCCTGTGTCCGATTAGACTGACCCAAGAATTGAACCTGAGACCTTCCGCTTCAGAGACGAACACGATACCGCTTGAGCTCCTGGTCTGTCCATTTCTGAGATCGAAAATCTAAAAGCAATGCTGACTTATTTCTGTTGTCATATTTATTTTGCCAAATCCAAATTGTTTTAGCATTGCTTCAAAAAATCTAAGCATTGCAACCCAGAGGTTTAAGAGAGAGGAAACGTCATGATACCTCCTTTACAGGAAATGGGACGGGGCTTACTAGGATGCTTTGTGAAACTTTTCGTAAACTTTAATTTCATTTTTTTGCAAAGACTCAAGAGAGAACTTACACGTCACTTCTCCAAGTAGTCGGGGCTGTTCCACCTGTCATTCTCTCGGGGCTAATCCACTTGAATGGCACTCGTCGTTCGGTAGCGCCCTTGATCATTCCGTATCGGTAGACATCGTTCGCAAGACCGAACTCGGATATTTTAATAATCAAACACTGCCAGATAAATTCAAGCTAATCAGCTTAGTGTAACGATTGTTTCTACACCAATGAGTATTATTAAAGGCTTTTAATAACGTGTTAAGTAAAAATTTAAAGAAGATGAATATGTTTGCTGATTTGCAGTGCAACTTAGGTTGCCGCTGAGAATGTTATTCAATAAACTTTCACGACTCCAAGTGTACGGGAATTACGTTCTTTCACAATTTTCGCCTGATTTGGAGCATATGAATTGCTTCTGTAGCAAACAGCATGGGAAAGTGAAATTCTACTGTATATTGCTCGGTTACACCGAGCGTTATAATAAAGCATGATTAAATATTAACCACTACATGGGTTGAAATTAACTTTTTCAAAAACTTGCCCGTCGGGCAAGTGATAGCAACTGTTTACTTGCCCGGGAAAATCTCAACTTACCCCAAACAAACAAGCGCAGTGTATTTTGCTGTTATTTAATTTTAAAAAAATACGTAAGAATTACCAAATTTGCGTAATATCGTATTTCGAAAAAGTCCAGTTCTTGTGTGTGATTTTTAAATTAGAGTAACGTAATAGATGCTTGTTTTCTGTGATGGCAATCGCATCGCAAATCCCACGCTTTTTTTCAAAAATATTGGATTGAAACACGCGAAAGAATCGACCTCCATTATAGCATCAAAGAATTTGGTAAAAATCTGCGATTATTCCGATTTTTGTTACTTCTGTTTCGTCATTGTTTCTGTTGGTTACTTCTGTTTCATCGTAAGTCACATTTTAGGCAGAAGTTTGGGAATGTTTTGGCATTTGTTGCATCATAATGACAATACGTAATTGAACTACGTCTAGCGCTGGCTGAGCTTTAGTTTCCATTCTTTTACGAGTAGATAACAAACTTTAGTTTCAAAATTAATCAAAGAAATCGATAATAGCAAAAGTAATCGATAACTAGCGGCAATTTTATCGCATCAAAATTTTTTTTAAATTATCGCAAAAAATCACATCTTTTGTTCTATTTCGCATCGCAGTTTTCTTGAGTAACAAGTAGCAGAAAGCCATCGAAGCGATTGCTATCCCTGCTTTATTTAATCACTCAATGTATAAATCAAATCTTTCATTATACTCTCTGTTCTACGCAGAAGCGTATAACGAGTTTGTGGGCCCATCTCCGCGTCATTGCGCCCGGGCAACACAGCTTCTTTCGAAGAGATGTAGAAGCGGTGACGAGCCGTTGGCAACACTAAAATGACCGGCTCGAGATTTGAACTTTAGACCTCCAGCTCAAAAAATGAACATTACCACTCGAAAATTGATTTTTGGATTGTAATCATTTCAATTGTTACGTCACGTTGCCTTCGTGCTGCAAACGTTTTTGATTTTTCAATCGCAAATATATCGGAAACTGCACCAGCTAATAAGTTGGAACTTTTTTCTAAAAGATAAAGGAACTAAACTCTAAAGATCTCTAAAAAAAAACAAAATAAAATAAACAATTGAGGAATTTTTGAGCTTGCTTTCTTACAGCACAGTGACTTCTTACAGTACTTGTGATACCCGAAAGAGCAATTAACACGGCAAGCGTGGGAACAATTTTCGCCGAAAAAGAACAAAAAATTTTACGCCAGAAGAATGTAATGCGCGTCTGAGTACAGAACGAATCTGCGTTTAATTAAGAAATGTTAATTGCGATTACTGATGTACGTGCAACTAAATTAAGTGTTAAATGCGGTGATTGCGCTATAATAAAGCAAATAAAAGTTTTCTTTACTTCCATTTATTTTAATGTGTGAAAAGCGGTAATTTCATTTATAAATAATCTTGTTTGAAGTTGCTTATTTCAGACGCTATATTTTTTGACTATCCCGTCGGGCAAGTGAATCTAGAAAATAACTTGCCCGAGGCGATTTCAGCTTTTCGAACCCTGTATTATGATTAACTAATATAATCACAAGGTCTGATGACCGCTTAAAATTGATGAGCTAAAAATTGGTAGAATGATGATTGTACTCAAAAACAATCTTAGCGCATTGGTCAGGTGTTTTAGGCTCTTTTCGACTGCTTGACCCAGTAAATTAGGTTCTGTGCTGATTCAGAGTTGTAAGTCGTGCCGGGCTTTTCCTGCCGGATTTGGTATCGAGCCCAGTTCCAGCTAAAGATTGACAAAATGTCGGGCTTGATATTCGTACTTGCCTTGTGCTTTAGTTTTTAATTTCTATGAAAGCGTAATTAAAATAATTTTGCTACAATAGAAGGCGATTTTGTTTCAGCATCAATACGGTTTATTGCAATACAATAATTATGATTATTACGTCACAATTGATCAGCAGTAAGTAGTTTTACTTAACGGCATACGAGCAATACCCAAACGCATATTTCAAACCTAACTTAACTTTCGGCCTTTCTAGGGCCTGTTTTTGGCTTCAAATCACTTACGAGTTTGGGTCTGCACTTGTCGTCCCGTTTACAACTCTGTGCTGGATTATCCGAAAAGATCTAAGAAATACTGTATATCACAATATAATACATTATGAAAATATTACGTTAAATCTGATTTTATCTCTCCAACTAACATGTTTCGAGCTGCGACATCACCATGTATTATTTTCGAAATCGCTAAAAAATCCAAACCATGCGCCACCTGACGACCAATTGTATACAAACTCAGCTCCGTGAAGTCATAAACTGGACCTTTCGCTTTCATCGAAACCTAAAAAGTTCGTTTTTTTGTTATATTTACCAAGGTAATGAAAACAGTCCATCATGATTTACTATATTCATCAAGTAGGAATAAAAAAATGTTTAATGATTTTTATAACATAGCCATAACATGTATTTCGGAAGCTTTGTAAAAAAAAATATCTGCTGCAATAGCTCCAATACATGCAGAGGCGCCCGCAGAAATTTTTTCAGGGGGAGGGGGCAAGCGACGTATCTAGTATCTACCGGATCAAATAAATCCTTACAGCTGCAACAAGGATTTTGGTAAGAAGCTTAGAACCAAAAGATAAATTAATCCTGCTCAAAAAATGTTGCAATTGGGCGACATGTTGAACAAACTGATGCAATTCAAGTGGATTATTGACAGGGTTCTGGGGGCAACTCCCCCAGTCGCTGGGCAAGTTTTGCAATTTCTTGAAAAAAATAACTATTTTAACGTCATTTGGATTACATTTCGAACGTTTTTTAGGCCATTGGAAAGAACAAAGTTTCTAGGATTAGGAATCTACTTGAAATTCTTAAATTGTCCATCCCTTTCAGTCCTCTTTATTTCCAGATCAAATTCAAACCACGTCTAAACGCTCGCATAATTGCGCAAGTCCAGTTTTCCAAGTAACTTTGATAAGGAGAAGGGGAGGCTAAGCTTCCTTAGCTTCCTCGGTTGCTCCACTGATTGCAACATGAATTTTGCTAAGGGGGATGATGGTGCTTGATTTACCTAAAGATTGAGAGTATTTGCTTCAAAAATGCCTCAAATTTGCTTCAAAAATCCCTGCAAAATAGCAAACAGGTGCAACTTAAGCATATTACAAACCAGGGTCTGGGGGCAAAACCCTAACTGATGGGCACTTTTTGTGATATTTCAGAAAAAAAATAGTCATTTTAACGTTATTCGAATCAAATGTCGCATCTTTTTAGAGCCATTAAAAAAACTAGATAAATACAATTTAAAAGCCATTTAAAAGGTTGGAATCGCTCAGCCTCTTCAACCCCCTGCTTTACTCACAGGTCAACTCCAAAACTCGTTGTAATTAAATAGATTAAATGCTGAATAGCCCCCCCCTATACTCTTTTTTTAGAAGCTTACGTTAAGCATTTTGTATTAAGCAACCAATTTTGACTGCTTATTTTCAGCCATGGTTTGAAGTTTTTATCAATTAATTTGTTAGCGGTATTTTTGACAAATAACTTAATACCTCTCCCCCCAAAAAATAATATGATAATAAATGTTTCAAAAGTGGCTTTGAACCACTTTGGAGACCATATCACTGCAAAAAACAGCCTATGAAGGGCAAAAGTTGTGATATTTTCCTTTTCGTGCACTTTGGTCTACAGGTCAATTCAAGGGGGCACAGCCCTCCTGACTACGCTATTGATTACAAGTTTGGTTTTGATTTCGGTTTCTGCGCAAAATTAATTTAATGGCGAAGTAATTATAATTTTAATGTTTTTATAAGCACAGCGTGTTTGAAATATCAAACGCTGTATTGTATTTAGATCCTGATAAGAGCTCAATGACACGGGCGCGTAGCCAGAAATTCGCAATGGGCTCCACCACCAGTGCTCAAAAATTTTGCATTTTTTTGCAAAAAATAACAATTTTAGCACTATTTTGATAGAAAAAATAATGCTTTTAAAACGTGGCATAGAAATTGGCAGTACAAACATGATTAAACTTATAGCAAAGATGGGTCACTTGGGAAGTGGCTAATGGTAAAATTTTAGTTCTCGTATTTAGATGCTGGTAAATCGTAAAATCGTATAGTTCAATAAAACTCACACGGAATAATCTATTTCGTCTAGGTTTTACGCAGAAAAACAATTGGGGGAGACTAATGAAATGAGATTTGAGAGAAGTGATTGGTAAATAACTGATACTGAATAGCCCCTACCTCTCCATTCCTGAGTTTACAGTATATTTGTTTATGAAGCCAACGTTTAGCATTTTTATATTAGCGATCGAATCTGATTGCTTATTTTTGGCCATTTTTCAAGCTTTTCAGTGATTCGTGAGTTTTATTTTTGACAAATTAGCCCCCCCGCCTGAATACGAGGTGTGTTTGAAAAGTAACGAGATTGTGCACGCTGCACGAACAACTTTTATCGCAGAATAAAAGCATTGCTTTTTATGATGTCACATTGTCTTATGGTTTCGAAAACCAAACTTCAGCATTCTGTAGCAACTACAATCCTTTTTTGCACGTTTTTCTGTCAAGGCACTTTCTTTGTGACCGTTTTGTGAAAATTTGATAAAATTAAGAATTTTTGGCTTTTTTTTTCTTTGGTGCGAAGGATGAGCGTCGAAAAACGAATCAACCTGAAATTTCTTGTCCGTCTTGGAAAAACTCCAACTGAAGCACTAAAGTTGCTTCAAGAAGTCTATGGTGAATGCACGATGTCAAGAACTCGTCTTTTTGAGTGGCACAGGAGGTTCAAAGAGGGAAGAGAGGAGGTGGAAGATGATCACAGGAGTGGGAGGCCATCCACAAGCAGAAAAGATAAAAATGTTGAGCGTGTGAGACAAAAGGTGCGGAGCGATCGCCGTCTTACTGTTAGAATGATAGCAGATGAGCTGGGTATGAATAGTGAGGGGGGCATGGAGGATCTTTACGGAAGATCTGGGGATGAGGAAGATCTGTGCAAAAATGGTACTAAGATTGCAAATTGAAGCACAAAAGGAGCGGCGTGAGCAAGTGCGTCAAGACATTTTGGAGCAACTCGAAACTGAACCCAACTTGCTGAAAAGAGTTGTTACTGGCGATGAGTCATGGATCTTCGAGTACGATCCACTCACCATACGGCAGAGCCTTGAATGGAAGAGCGCATTGTCACCAAGACCCAAAAAGGCAAGGGTGTTCAAGTCCAAAACCAAGGTGATGCTGATCGCTTTTTTTGATGTTCATAGACAGGCGCGTAGCCAGGATTTCGCAAAGAAGGGGCTTTTTTTAAACTTGAAACAATAGTAAATGAACTTGACTCAAATTTTCATCAGTCTTAAATCAGATTGAGACGTTTTTCTGTCCAAATTCAGGTGATCTCAAAAAAAAAAAAAAAGGTCTTCATGTGCACTGAGACCCACTTTTACTCGTCAACATCATCTCAGGATCTTCTCCTAGTCTCACCCCAATTTCGTTTGGGGGGGCTATTTCGTTTCTAGAACAAAAATTAGCCTCAAAACCTAAAAACCTGCTATTTTGCATACTTTTCGGGCCAATGGGGGGCTATAGCACCATTTGTCCCCCACCCCCTAGCTACGCCACTGTTCTTAGAATTGTTCACGCAGAATTCTTGCCACAAAACCAAACTATTAATTAGCACGTCTACAAAAACATCTTGTGACGTCTGATGCGCTCAGTGAAAGAGAAAAGAAGAGAACTGTGGAAAACGAGGTCATGGCTGTTTCACCATGACAATGCTCCAGCTCATGATGTTTTGGAAATTTGGGAGTTTCTTGCCAAAAATAACATTGCTGTACTGGAGCAACCACCCTACTCTCCAGATCTGGCCCCTTGTAACTTCTTTTTGTTTTCCAAACTCAAGGAAGTCATGAAAGAAACCCGTTTTCAAGATTCAGAAGCCATTAAAACAGACTTGACGAGAGAGCTCCGAGCGATCCCGGATGAATCCTTCTAGGAGAGCGTGGAAGCGTGGCAGAGGAGATTGGAAAAATGCATTCGAGCCCAAGGAGATTACTTTGAAGGTGACATGTTGTAAAATTTACCAGTCAAATAAAATAAAACATTTATAGACCCAGTCTCGTTACTTTTCAAACACACCTCGTATATGTTTCAAATAATTCTTAAATCATATTCAGTCCGTTCCAGTGCAAAAGACTGTCTGAGAAGTGCAAAAAAACGTGGTGTTTTCTTTATTCTGCGTTTTGGTCAACAGGTCGATAGGACTATAGGAGAATGGCTATAGCCCCCACCTCTTCTTGCAACGCTACTGCAATGATAGATGGTGAAATGTTTAATATTGATTATTATTTAATCAAACGATTTAATGCTTAATTCTAGGGTGTTGCTTGCGCCCGTTTTTAAGAAAATGCTGTAAGATAATTCACGTAAAATGGCAATCCTGTTCCTTCTGCCCCCGCCCTCTGCACTAACGCAAAAATGGTGAAGAAGCTCCACAAAGTGTTGTTTTCTTAGTTTAGATAGATGTGTTTAGACTTATTTTTCAAATTTAAGCATAAAAAATACATGACATCTCAATTTCCAGGGGGATGCCAATTCACGAATTCTAGTTGAATCGAAGAATCCTATCATTATGCAGCTCTTGTATTGCATTGCAATCGCTCGTAATTTGTTCTAAAGTGTAGTCACATTTTAAAAACTCAAGAGCCACTATGCTAGTACAAAGATAGAAGTTTTGTCGAAGTACATTACTGGAAATGCAAAAAAATATAAGATCAAATTGCGCAACATGATAATGTAAGCATTGCAACAGAAACTAGACATTGATCTTCTCAAAATGTTATAACAATGCAGAGCTATCCCTGATAACAATACTGTGGCAATTGCTTTTCTCCCCAACGTTTAAGTTAAAGAATTGTTTACACTGACATTATAATAATATACTAATTTACACTAATAAACTTCTCTATTAAGAGTTAACATTTGTGAATAAGCTACCAAAAATTTCAGGCAATGAATCATTTTGAAAATGCTAATTGTTAATCAAGTATAACCTGCAAAAATTACTATCTTTTAAAGTGAGTTTACCAATAAGGGATTTGACAGCAACCGTTTTTTCTCCATCATCAATGAACTGTGTCGCTTTGTGAACAACCCCAAAGTTTCCACGTCCAATTATTTCTGCACAACGAAACAATTTCAGTGATATCGTTCATGTTCATGAATAATTACTGATGATTACAGTGGCGTCGCTAAGGAAGGTGACACCCGGGGCGGAATTTCGTGATGTCACCCTTTGTAATGAATAGGAGGCTGCAAAAGGTTATTATTTTAAAGATACCGGTACTACTTCATGATTGTAAATAGTGGTTGGTATTTGACTAGATCAAAAACTTCTCATCATAAGATTCTAAACCTTGGAAGTATGAGCAGCACACGTTTAGTATCGGGCGCGTAATGAGAAATCTGCAGCGGAAGGGGCTGTTTTGGGGTGTGGGAGCTCCGCCCCCATCCGCCGGAGGCCATTAGGGGGTCTGGGACCGAGCCACCAGCACTAACAAATTTGGGTTATTTTGGCTAAAAATAACTTAATTTTGGCTTATTTTGATAAAAATTGATGCTCTTCATACGTGGCACTAGAGAGAACTCTGGTTGCAAAAAAAAGCGGTGTAAAAACATGATTAGTCTCAGTGATGTAGCCAAAAATCTGCAATGGGAAGGAAGCTTGTGATGGGTTTGGGGGTGGAGCCCCCAGCTCTCGAAAATTTTGTATTTTTTTGCAAAAATAACTTAATTTCACACCTATCTTGATAAAAATTAATGCGTATGAAACGTGGCTTAGAAATTAGCAGTGCAAAAACATGATTTAACTGATCAAAAAGCAATACAACCAAAATACTATAAAACATATTAATAATGGTATTGACATGTTTCGGTTAATTTTTTTAAACCATTGTCAATCTCAATAATGGTTTAAAGAAATTAACCGAAACGTCTGAAATAGCCCCCCAAGCGACATTGAACAATGGGCCATCACCAAAAGTAATTGTCTGGATTGGACAATCAAACGAAAAAGTGGCTTTAGTACAATAAATCTCAAATTCCGGCCGAATACTGTACCAAATTGCGGTGAAAACTTTTTTTTTTCTTTTCTTTTCTGTTTTGAACTTTAATCGAATTCGGGAAAAAATCCCTTCAAATTGCGGTGAAGATCTTTTTTTGAACTTCAATCGAATTCGGGAAAAAAATCCTTTTAAACTAGACAGCAGTTTGCCAGTAAACATAGTGAACGACCGACGCGTAGCAAATGCTGTGACGCTCAAAGTACTTTTTGTCTTCTGTAAAATCAGCAATTATCCAAAAATATCTGATTATGGAACCTCCAGAAAAGTAGAGTCAAAATATTTGTCAGTTAAATATCTCCTGATATCATAAAACACTGGCACCCTAGCTTGGGCTGTTCAAAAAATTGAATTTTTGGGGGTCCATGTGGGGGGATCCCCGGGGTGGGGGGTGGCACTCCTAAACTATGTCAAAATATTTGTCAGTTAAATATCTCCTAATATCATAAAACACTGGCACCCTAAGTTGAGCCATTCAAAAAATTGATTTTTGGGGGGTCCATTTGGGGGTGTTCCCGGGGGGTGGCACCCCCAAACTATGTCAAAATATTTGTCTGTTAAATATCTGCTGATATCATTAAACACTAGCACCCTAAGTTGAGCCATTCATAAAGTTCATTTTTGAAGGGTCCATTTGGGGTGGCCCTGGGGGAATGGCACCCCCAAACTATGTCAAAATTATTGTGTGTTAAATATCTGCTAAATTCAAAACAGACTGACACCCTAAGTTGAGCCGTTCATAAAATCGATTTTTGGGGGGTCCATATGGGGGTGTCACTGGGGGGTTGCTACCCCCAAACTATGTCAAATATTTGTCAGTTAAATATCTCCTGATATCATAAAACACTGGCACCCTAGCTTGGGCCATTCAAAAAATTGATTTTTGGGGGGTATATTTGGGTAGGTCCCCGGGGGAATGGCACCCCAAACTATGTCAAAATATTTGTGTGTTAAATATCTGCTGATATCAAAACAGACTGGCACCCAAAGTTGAGCCATTCAAAAAATTGATTTTTGGGGGGTCTATTTGGGGGGTACCGGGGAGTGGCACCCCCGAATTACGTCAAAATATTTTTCTGTTAAATATCTACGGATAGCAAAAAAAAAAGTAGCACTCTACCTTGGGCCGTTCAAAAAACTGATTTTTGGGGGCCCCATTTTGGGGGGTTCCCGGTGGAGTTGTCCAAAAAAATTTCGAGAGAAATAATTGCGTTTGCAGCTCAACAACTTTACACAAAAATTAAATTTCGATGTTTTGTGGTTTAGGAGAAGAAGAGCGTACAAAAATTAGGAAGAAAAAAAAAGGAAACAAAGGAAAAAACCTCATCGCGGCCAAAAGTGGGTTGGTTGGGATAAAAGGGTATCTTAAGACATACAACCATATGAAATATTTTTTGCCGTACTTAAGCCGTTTTTGACTGAGATCGCTTTTTGCGCCAAACTTGCAGGGCGGTTTTGGGGTTCTAAAACCCAATTCACGTGACCTATTGCCACGAAATTTGGTACAAACCTATAACTCATTAATCTCAAACTGCCGTCAAAATTTCATGTAGCTAGACCAAACCGTTTTTGAGTTATAAACAAAAGTCTGAAATTTTGCACTCGTTAGTTGGAAAATGGCCGAGTAAAAACAAAGGAAAACGCGACGCGAGCGTCGGTCGTTCCAGTTACCACGCAGCCAATGCCTATTTGAGATTTATGCTACCAGTTTAATCATAGGAACATGGAGAATGGAATTCTTGAAAAATTTAATCAAAAACAATACAAACAAGATACTGTAAAAAATATTTATTTAAACCAGTGTTTCTCAACCTTTAATGGTTTGAGGCCACCTTCTACTGTAGAAACTATCAACACCAGTGGCCCCTTGCTGACTATCAACACCAGTGGCCCCTAGCTGTGCGATAAAATTTTCTGTCCGTGTATAAGATCGATTGAAAACCAAAAAAAATCTTTTCCGTATTTGGAACGACCGACGTTCGCATCGCGTGTTGCATTTGTTTTTACTCGGCCATTTCCAACTAACGAGTGCGAAATTTCAAACTTTTGCTAATAACTCGAAAACGGTTTGGTCTAGCTCAGTGGTTTTCAACCTTTATGTTCAGCGGGCCAATTTTAATCGGGGTCGGCGGTCGTGGGCCTTGTGCAAATACTTAATTACAAAGAAAACAAAATCACACACAATCAAAAATAAGAAATGTTTTATTTTTTCCATTTTCAACCGTTCAATGCGAGCCATGGGGCTGCACTCTCTTCACCAAATCTTCAGATCTTGGTTGCAAGAGTGATTCCTGATAAATTATGCAGGGATATTCAGCAGTGTTCTTCCTGCAAACTGTTCTAACTTATCGCAGAATCCAACGTTACATCATGTCATAGCTGGAGCTCCATCAGTACAAACACGAGTCAACTTGATTTTTTCGGGTCAACCCGCTGACAGTTGATTTTTTCGGCACACTTTTTTGAAAGCATTAAATATATCAACTCCTCGGAAAGGGGTTGCGGGCCACAAAAATGTACCTCGCGGGCCATAAGTGGTCCGCGGGCCACGGGTTGGGAACCCCTGGTCTAGCTACATGAAATTTTGACAGCAGTTTGAGATTAATGAGTTATATGTTTGTACTAAATTTCGTGGCAATAGGTCACGTGACTTGGGTTTTAGAACCCCAAAACCGCCCCGAAAGTTTGGCGTAAAAAGCGGTCTCAGTCAAAAACGGCTTAAGTACGGCAAAAAATATTTCATATGGTTGTATGTCTTAAGATACCCTTTTATCCCAACCAACCCACTTTTGGCCGCGATGAGGTTTTTTCCTTTGTTTCCTTTTTTTTTCTTCCTAATTTTTGTACGCTCTTCTTCTCCTAAACCACAAAACATCGAAATTTAATTTTTGTGTAAAGTTGTTGAGCTGCAAACGCAATTATTTCTCCCGAAATTTTTTTGAGCAACTCTACTGGGAACCCCCCAAAAATCAGTTTTTTGAACGGCTTAAGCTAGGGTGCCAGTGTTTTATGATATCAGCAGATATTTAACAGACAAATATTTTGACATAGTTTGGGGGTGCCACCCCCCGGGAACACCCCCAAATGGACCCTCCAAAAATCAATTTTTTGAATGGCTCAACTTAGGGTGCCAGTGTTTAATGATATCAGGAGATATTTAACACACAAATATTTTGACATAGTTTAGGAGTGCCACCCCCCACCCCGGGGATCCCCCCACATGGACCCCCAAAAATTCAATTTTTTGAACAGCCCAAGCTAGGGTGCCAGTGTTTTATGATATCAGGAGATATTTAACTGACAAATATTTTGACTCTACTTTTCTGGAGGTTCCATAATTAGATATTTTTGAATAATAAATTGCTGATTTTACTGTAGACAAAAAAGTACTTTGAGCGTCACAGCATTAGCTATGCGTCGGTCGTTCACTGGGTTTGCTGGAAAACTCCCATGTAGTTGTAATTACATTTTATTCACCAAGTTACCTTGGCCAGGAGACAGCGAAGGAATCCTTGGTCTTCGAGTTAAGCTGCTTTCTGCCCACCTGTGCACCACACACGACGAAGGCTTTACATCCCTTTAATTGCTGAACGTCAAGTAGGGAAGCTCTGAATGCCAATTCTTATAGTCTATGGCTCGACCCGACCGGGAATCTAACCCGAGTCAACCGCTTCAAGTAGCAGACGCTCTTTGCACTCGACCACTGATTGGTAGATGGCTAATGGTAAAATTTCATTTCTCTTATTTACAAGTTGGTTCCGTAAATCATAAAATCTTATTATAGTTCAATGAAACTTACGAGGAGAAATTCATTTCGTCTCTATTTAATAGAAAAAAATAATTAATGCGGGGAGGGCTAATGGAACGATATTTGAGTTGAAGTGATTGGTAATTAATGGTTAACTAATACTGAATAACCACTCCCAATTTCTGAGCTTATATTTTTTTTATGAAACCTATATTCAGCATGTTTCAACAAGCGATCACATATGATTGCATAGGTTGGCAGTTTTTCAAACTTTTGACTGATTTGGAGTAATATTGTTGAGAAATTAGCGTCCCCCTCTGAATAACTTTAAATCAATTTTTAGTTTATTCAAGTGTGCTAAATATTTTCAATGATATTAAACATATATTTGTTCGTTTTTGTTTGATTGGTGTCATAAAATGGTGTCACCCCAAAATGGTGACACCAGGGGCTGGCCGCCCCCTCCAGCCCCCTTAGCGACGTTACTAAATGATTAACCAAATAAGTTTCTAATCAAAAATTGGAGATGTAAAACAATAACGCTTCAGATCTTGAAACAAACCCAAATTATAAACAAATAGAAATAAACGTATCTTCATTATCTGTAACGTATCTACGTATCTACGCTGCATTGTCTGTTGTTGCAAGTTCAAATTATATCATAATCAGTAACAGTGGCTAACTTCTTCCAGCTACTAAATCATTAAAGGAAAATGATTGATCATTAGGAGTAGACTATATAGGCAACATCCAACCAAATTATTGCAGGATGCTGAGGAAAATAAGAAGGGTTTAATTGACCTTAGCTAGTACCAAGAACAAAATCAGAACCAGTATTTATTATGTGTAATTTACTTGTCTTATTCCTTGTGCCATTGATAAGTTAAGAACAACTAGCGAGCTATTTTAATGATTGAATAATAAATCTAATTACTAAAATAACACTTATAGGTATGCTAGACTAGCACAAAACTGGTAACCTAATTATTACTGCATTAACATGCAAAGAATAAGTAACTATATTGAATGTAGTACTTGTGAAAAGAGATGTGGCAAGCAGTCTAGTGTGAAGTGTTGTAATTGTTCAAAATATCAGCATGTTAAATGTACAAAACTTATTAAACAGCACATGTCATTACACCCTAATTTGAATAAAAATTGCCTTTGCTTTGCTTGTATGAAAACAATTTTTCCCTTTCAACAAGTTTGTGATGCAGAGTTTAAGGAAATGTTTCAGCATCATTGTAATATAGGCACTGATAAATATATCATTAATACTCTCAATGATGAACCAGACATAGATGAAATAACAACAAACACAGACTGCAAATACCGAAGCATAGAATGGTACGAACAATCTATATTAAACTCAAAAAAGCAGCAAGGTTTATCCATACTGCACCTTAACGTACGATCAATTGTTAAAAACAAGCATGTTATAGAAGAATTGCTAATCGAACTGGGTAGCTGTCCTGAAATACTTGCAATAACTGAGACAAAACTGAACGATGACAAATTAAATTATACATCAATATCAAATTATAGCTTTGTGTGTTGCAATTCAAGCACAAACGCTGGAGGTGTTGCTTTTTATATACTTAATAGTCTCAAATTCAACCGAAGGGAAGATCTTGAATTTAACTCAGACGACTCTGAAAATCTTTTTATAGAAGTCAATTTAACTACAAACAAAGTCTTTATTATTGGAGTAATTTACAGACATCCTACTTGTTCGTTAAAAAATTTCAGGAACAATTTTTGCTGACATTGAATAAACTGGCACATGACAAATTAGACTTCATAATCTGTGGAGACTATAACGTTGATCTCCTAAAACATGAAATAAAGCAAACCGTCAATGATTATATTAATGCTGTTCACACTGAAGGGTGCTTTAACATTATCAACAAACCAACACGCATTACTGACACTAGTGCAACTTTGCTTGACCATGTTTACACAAACGTATCTCAACACATTTCAAGTAGGGGAATATTAACTTTTGAAATATCAGATCATTTGCCTACATTTTGTTCTCTAACGTCAAAACCGATTTTAAAACAAGAAAAAGTTTTAATAAGAGATATGAACAAGTTTGACAAGACCAAATTTCTAGATGATGTCTACAGTCTCACTCAAGAACTTAATGATGCATACAAAGATGACTTTAATCCAAATAATGCTATTAATCAGCTTTTAGACAAGTTCTCAAATTTGATTAATCAGCATGTACCATTAAGACCTCAAACAAGAAAAGAAATCAAATTAAGCACCAAGCCATGGCTAAGCAAAGGGATTTTAAAATCAATTCGAAATAAAAATACAATGTTTAAAAAATGCTACAAACATAATGACGCAGCCTTGACTGAAAAATACAAACAATTTGCTAACAAATGAACTACCATAAAAAGAGTCGCAAAGCAAAATTACTATGCTGCAATGATTGAACTAAACAAAAAAAATCTATCAAAACAATGGCAATTAATGAACCAAATTTTACAACGTGGCCATAGAGTTAAGAAACCTCTCACCAAATTAATTACAGAAAAAAATGAAACGTTGACAGACAACGAAGATATTAGTAATGAACTGAACAATTTCTTTTCTACTATTGGTTCAAATATGGCATCTAAAATACCTTTGGTTGCTGCAAATGTTGACATGCTAAAAACGATTCCTTCTTCAATGGGTTCTTTTTTTTGTGATCCATGCTCTGTACATGAAGTATATCATGAAATAATGTGCTTAAATGAGAAAAAGGCAGCTGGCATTGAAAATATTCCTATCAAGTTCATCAAAATATCATCTGAATGCATATCTGCAGTACTATCCAACATTTTTAATAAATGCATACAAGACGGAGTATTTCCATCAAAGTTAAAAGTTGCTAAAATTACTCCAATACATAAAGGTGGATGCGCTTTTAAAGCCACTAACTATCGTCCAATTTCAGTATTATCACCATTCTCTAAAATATTTGAAAAAATCATCTACAAAAGACTCAACAAATATCTAATGAGACACAATATTCTAGCAAAAGAGCAATTTGGATTTAGAGCAAACCATTCTACAAATCATGTTATCGCTGATGTCACTAACAAACTACAAAATTATCGTGATAACAAACACTTCACTTGCTTAATTCTGCTGGATTTATCAAAAGCTTTTGATACTGTAGACCATCAAATTGTACTAAGCAAATCACAAAAATATGGAATAAGAGGTAACTTCTTACAATTATTTCGTGATTATTTGACCAACCGCAAGCAAGTTGTTTACATCAATAACACGTATTCAAAGCAACAAAATGTATCATGTGGAGTGCCACAGGGATCGGTTTTAGGACCGTTATTATTCACTATTTATATAAATGATCTGCCAAAAATATCAAAATTCGAAACCAGACTTTTTGCTGATGATACAGCACTGATCCTTTCTGATAAAAACGTGAAATCTCTTAAAGTTAAAGTAAATTCTGAATTAGTCAAGGTAGAACATTGGCTTAATGCTAATAAGTTATCATTAAACTATTCCAAGACAAAATACTTGTTAATAAAACCTTTTGCTAAAAATTCATATACTGACGAATTTAGTGTGTCTATAAGAGGAATTCAACTAGGAAACTGTCACTTAGCTAAATACTTAGGAGTAATTATAGATGAAAATCTTAATTGGAAACCACATGTTCAATATTTACAGAAGAAACTATCTACAGCAGCAGGCATTATAGCCAAAATGCGCTATTATCTAAAAGAAAAAAATGTTGTTGCGTTATATATTACGTTTTCTTCCATACATATTTGCTGTATGGAATACTTGGTTGGGGAAGTGCAACTAAAACCACCTTACACCCCCTTCAAATACTTCAAAACAAAGTTATGAGAATTATCAACAAAACTACGGTGGAAGATCATGTTAAGAATAACACCTTATATCAAAAATATAAGATTCTTAAAATTAATGACGTATATAAATTAGAGCTGGGAAAGTTCATGTACCTTTATCATGTAAACGATCTACCAGAAATTTTTGAAACATACTTTTTATCCATTGACAATGCTCACCACTACAATACAAGAAGTAAGTCAAACGGAAACTATTTTGTCAACTCTGTTAGAACGAATTCTGGTAAAAACTCGATTAAATTCCTTGGTGCTCGACTCTGGAATCAAATAGATTCTCAGCTAAAATTAAATTCATACTATCGTTTCAAAAAAGAGTACACCAAGCTGCTATTAGGATGCTACTATTAATTAATTTCATTGAACTCTGCATCGACATTTACTAGTGCTGTAGCTTGCCAATAGTATCGTAAACAATTTTTTTTTCATTTTATTTTATTTTTTTGTGCTCGACATATGATTGCTTGCCTTCAATCTCTGCAGAATGTTACTGCCATTTGATTTTTTTTGTCATCTAGACAATATTGTATATAGCTTGTATATATATTCCTGCTATTTGTGCTTCGACTTGATGCTTTACTCACGGCTTGTGCTTCTGCTTTGGCTTGTGCCTACTGTATAGTTGTCTGATGAGTGTTGTGATGTGATACCTTTTTACTGTTAAATAATTCTGCTTTTTGTGTTTTCTGCAAGTGTAAATTGCATTCATGTGTTTTTTGTAAGTATAAGTGGGTGCAGTAGCTCGGTGAGCTCTGCTCTTCTGCTGCATCCACAGTGTGCATCTTTATGTGCGCTGAACAATAAACTTACTTACTACTTACATTACATTAGACTCGATCCATAAATTCTTTACAAAAGTTTTTCCTGATGGGACTGAACCTCGAATTAGCTGTAATCAAATTATTGTCTTCACATTGTTAATATAAAGACAATGACTATATACTTTAGGACTTTGTCCTATTCATGAACAAAAAGAAGCGTTTTTTAAATCTTATATTAAGAGGATATTTTTTAGATTTTAGGCATTTTAACTCACAAATGCAAAATTTAAAGTGGACTCTTTTTAACTCAGACACTAGTTTTTGAACATACCGTTTTGCAAGCGTTTTTCTTGTGAGTTTCGAAATATGCTGTATAAATTGTTTTATGTAATTTTTGGGAACTTCGATTTACGTAAAGAAGAAAAATGACGTGCACTTGCCAAAAACCAATAATATTTTCAACAACTCGATTAAGCACGTCATTAAAGTTACCTGTCAACAATATTGTGGATTGGCAATAACAAACAACAATGTTATTGTTTAGCAGTGACGAAGGTGACAAACAAATAATAATTATGCATTACAATACTTTTGATTTTGAGTAAGAAATCTCTTTGCTTTAGAAAGTACAACAGTTCTAAAAATCACCTATCGATCACCAAAAACAGCAGGCTCAGCCTGCAGAAAGAATCAGTTAGGACTAGGTTTTAAATTTTGAATCGTAGAATGTCAGATAATATTTTTACTAGTATATTTCGGTGCAAATTTTTAACTCAAACGAAACGTACATTTTAACCAATCGAACGTTTAAATATATTTTCGACGCAAACGAAACGCATTTTAGATTTTCACTGAATATTGCAATATGATGCGGCCCATCGTCTTGTTTCAACGCAATTATGTCACGTTTATGAACACCGCATTTGCTCCATTTGAATGACAATGCAACAAAGCGAATATTTGGCAAAACAAGGCCGGGAATCGAATTAATTTCATTCCGAGCAAATTATATCACCCAGGTCGCTTAAATTTGATTTAACAAAAATGAGCAAATTCAGTACGATAAATTTTTTCAAAATTATTGAGTTTCAAGAGTAACGTTTTGAATGTCACTAACTGTTCTGCCACACTTGCGATAATCTAACTCTTACGAGTAATTCTGTTTCCAATTTTTATAATAGTGTCCCATTGTTAAGTTTTTGCTCATAATAGTTTTTTGTCGAACTTTGTCCCAAGATAAATTGTGATTAGTGTGGGACAGCAACATTTTCTTTTATAAAGACGTAGCAATGAAATTAACCCTATATCGTCAAACTCTACATGTATGTTACGTTTCCAATTCACGCGTTGAACGTATTGAACTGAAATCTCTCCGATCAACTGTGGATTTCAGCGGATTTTTAACAATCCAAATAACTTTTTATTTGTGGTTACTTTAGAAAATCGCTTTTTTTTGGTTGTTTCTTCAAGCATTTCATTGCTAGAATGAATAGCAAAAACACAACTTTTTTTTTTTTTAATGAAAATTCTGGCGATAAAGGAATCTTCTTTTAACGATGTAATGTCCGTAGATTAGTCAGCAAAAACTGCAATTCAATAATGGTATGAAAATGGTTGTGTACGAATAATCATAAGCACTAGATTAAAAACTATATTTAACTTCCATCATCCGTATTCACCACTCTATTGTTAAACTAGCGCTGTTGGTGCAAAAGCAATTTCATTAAAATGAGACTGAATTGGCTATTAAAACAGTAATAAGGGAGTGATATTATGTTAATGATCTATTGCCCTTTAATTCCAACAAAAAATAATATTTGATAGTTTATTGAAAAAGCAAAAAATTTCCGTAAAAGGAGTAAAAAATATAGAGGCTAATGAGAACTCAGAGTGCTTTTTTTTTTGGCCGGCATCCAAATCACTCCTGAGTTTTTGTCATTTGGTATTAGCAATTGCTTTTGGCTTTTTAACATTGACAAAGTGTTTTTGGCAGGGTCAAAAACCTTTTAGGGATCGTTTTTGTTTTTGTGACGTGTGTAGTGTCTGCACGCCATTTTTACAATGGATTTGCATGAACAAGATAAAGGTTACCTACAAAATTAATGTGTTGATGGCATGATCAAATAAATATAAAAATCACAGAGTTTTTGATATTACGCAAATCTAGTTTACGTAAGTTTTCGAGCTTTCACTGAACTTTACTTTTAAAATTAATCAAAAAAATCGATAATCACTAACCAGTTGCGATCTATCGCATCGAAAAATGTTTAAGTTATCGCAAAAATAATTGCATTCATTGTTTTGATCCGTATCGCATCACAAAATCGCATCGCAGTTTTTTTGCGTAACAAATATCGCAAGAAAAGATCGATGCGATTGCCATCCCTGTTATTAACTGGGCGAATTTACCACCAATGCAAAGGCTTTCTCGATTACATGGCCTGTTAGTTTTATGCTAGTTCTACTAGTTTGAAAGTATGGTAGGATATTGCATAGCAACAGCCAACGTAACGACTGCGACATGATGCTTTGGAAAGAAAAAGCAGAATTTTTCATATGAAGAAAACTTGTTATATCAAAATGCTCACATTCGTCAACGTTGGAATATTCTATGTTGGACATAACAAAGCAAGAAGCAAAAGAAGCAGAAATATTTTTCGCTCTCAGACTCAACATAAGGAAGGTTTTCACAATCTTGTTTTAAATAGCCTAATCAAAACCATAACAGTCTTTGAAAACCTAAACTTTTTTGAAAGCCTCAAGTTGCCTCAGGTTAAAAGGGAAAACTAAGAAGAGAAAGTTTGTTAATCAAAAAGACGACAAAACAAAACTACACAAAACGATTAACGTTACCAAGAGTAACATCAAAGTCAAAAATTACAAAAAAATATCCCCTGTCAGAGATGATTATTAATTTTTTATTCGAACAAACAGCATCAATGCAGTTTCGCATGAGCTTCTAATATTATCGAAAGGCTAAGCACATCAGCGTGGTTATAACGTCATTTCTTGTTAAATGAGCCAGCATAATTAGAACTGTGATTGATGATGAGCAGTAGGCAGAAAGGCAAAAGAAAACTAAACTTTTGAAAAAAAAAAACTTGTCTTGTGGCATATATTTTCGAAAAACAACGACTCGAATTTGACAATAAACTGCATTGATTCGTTAGCAGGAAACAAAGTGCACGATGCAATAAACTATTTATTTTACTGAGAAACCTAAAACATTCGAGTATAATTTTTACTAGATACAAAGCAACAACCTCTTATAAATATCTGCTTTAAAAATCAATTGAATTCAACGGGCAGCTTTGATGTAAAAATATAAATTCATCGAACATCCAAAAAGATGGCAACGATTTTTGATTGGTCATTTACAGCGTATTTGATTATATCATCAACCAAGTTACATATAACTAATATTGCACAATCATCAGAACACAAGCTAATTGGCAATTGCACTACGGAGTCCGCGTTGCTGCTTTCGAAATATGAAATATTAGTCGATACACGACTTCAAAGAAAAGTACATAGATCGTAATTCCACATTATAGAAATGGAAATTTTTGAAGTCTTCTGGATTATTTCGAACTTCTTAAAGAATGCGAAGATCTGTATATTTAACTGCAAAAAATTATCACCTGAACAAATTGCACAAGATTTGATACTGCATATTTCTAAATCGTTACTTTAAGTCATACTTGCCATTTTCAAACCTTTGTATAATTATGTTATTGTAACGTAATATAATTGCAATGAACCGCTTGTCGGTCGAGCAGTAAAGTGATTGTTTCTGGAGCGTCGGAGAGATCTTAGGTTCAAATCTAAGTATGTTCATATCGGACACAGTGTTGCCAACAGTTCGCCATCGTTGCGAGTTTCTTCGAAAGAAACTGTGCTGCGGGAGCGCAATGATGCAGAAATGGGTCCGGCGAAATTGTCACACACTGAAGGGTAATACAACAAGTATACAATGAATATTTGATTTTTTTGAATTTTTGATACTTGTTTACAAAACTGTTACCTTGAAAGCTTAAATTCGAGCGATTGATTTCGTATTTGTCTCCAAACGCTGGCTCCGGCTTTTCGTTTTTATCGAAAAAGAAATGTGGAAGACTTGTGGTGTAAGGGCCGGAATAGACGAGCAAGTTTTTTCTGCAATTTTACTACTCCAACAATTATCACTCAATTTACACGTGAAGCTGTTTTTCTGCAAATTTACTTGCAGCAATGAAAAATTTTGACGCCGGAAGTAATCATCTGCAAGAAACTAAAAGTTCCATTTACACCTCCGTGCAACAATTTTTTTTTTCCTTAAAAATGTTTCAGCAATTGTGTTGTGAATTTGGTCTGCAAGACCTTGAAAATCCATTTACACGAGGCGATTTTAACACTCTGGTAGACATAGTCGGACTACTTGGCTATAATAATCTGAACTATCAGTACGCATGTTTCGAAAAAGAAAAGCGATAGCAGCAATAGTAATTCAAAATGCTTTCAAAACGGAAAAAAAACTAAAAAACTTAGATAGTATAAACAATCCTAGCTTGCCCGAAATGACTCCATCTTAAGACCGGCGATTTTTAGCAAGGAGCATCAAGCAGTCATCTTTTGCATTCTTGCCACAGACAAGAAAATATCAAGCACAACTTCTGCAATATATTGTGAAAATTGCGTTTCGCTTGAAATTTTTATTTTGAGACAATGCAGAAGTCGCGAGCGGACTAATGCTATTCAAATTTGTGGCGAATTAATTGCGCTGCGCTTTCAATTTTTTTTTTTTTATTAATACCGCAATTTTATACTTGTGACTTAATTTGGTTTATTTTGATCGTAATACTGTCAAATGTCGACATTCTATCGCAAATTACTTACTCCTTTTCCGTCTTAAATCACTAAAATGCATAGGTGGGCACAAGTCCGTTAATCCGTTAATAACGAAGCTAACTTTTTCATCAACTCGTTAATCCGTTAAAAAGTTTTTTCATGTTAACGGACTAAATTAACTTCCGTTAAAATGCCCGTTAACTTAACGACAATGGTTCATTAACTTACGTTAAGTTGCGTTTACATAAGGTTTTCATCGTTAATTTCTTGTACCACCCATTCATTGTACCGGTACAAACCAATTTGCGCTGTTAACACTTGTTGCGTAATTAGCGCGAGTTTTATAGAAGAAAAAGCGAAGGAGCTGCGAGATAAACAAGCGAGGGGGAGTCAAATGAGCTGGCGCAATAAGAAATGCTGCAAGTATAGTTTTAATCATGCAAGTATAAAGTAGGTTAGATCTTAGATGAGTTGAACTAACAGCTTAATAATAATGATAATGCAAAACAAAATTGTAGGGTAGATTGCAGCAAAAATGCAGGATAGATTCCGACTTCGTAAGTGCTGTTACAAAAATTATTTTTAATTTTTGGCGAAGCGATGTAATCGTAATAGCGATGATTAAAGGTGAAATGATCGCAATGGAAAATCGATTGCATGGGCGCGTATTTGTAATCGTAATCGGCGGAATCGATATAATCAAACCAAAGACCATTGAAAGAACAGAATATAGGTACCGGTACTAAAACATAGCTGTAAAAACAGTGTTTATTTTGAGCTAAGTGTTAATGTCATCCAAAAACTTGGAAGTGTTTGCTTCCACGCATAGGCGTAGCCAGAGTTTTTGATTGGGGGGGCCCAAACCACAAATCACATACAATGACGTCATCAAAAATTTTCAAAACAGGAACTTTTTGTGGGGCAAAGATATCGTAAAATGGAAGATCTGAAGCTGTAGTCTGTTGGCACTTAACCAGGATTTTGGTAAAGGGAGAGGGCAAAAACTAATCGTTAGAAAATGCAAATGTCTAACTTAGGAGACGTGTTGAGTAAGCTAGTGTACTCAAACGTATCACAGACGGGGGTCTGGGGGCGGAGGCCCCAGCTTCCGGTGGCTATAGGGGTCTGGAGGCAAAGCCCCCAGTCGCTGAGCAATTTTTGTAAGTTTTTGGAAAAAAAACTGTTTTAATCCCATTGGATCACATTTAGCACGTGTTCAAAGCCATTTGCAAGAACTAGATTTTTAACATATAAAGCCAATCGAAAAAATCTAACTGTTCAATCTTCGTTTTACTTGCAATTAAAGACCAAAACACGTTTAAAATCTTACATTATGGTGTAAAATTTTAATTCTAAGTGATTTGGTCCATGTAGAGGTAAGTAAGGCAGATTGCCTCCTGCAAAATTTTAGCAGTAAATAGTAATCCACTCGAAAATTTTCTTTCAAGATTTTTGTTTTTTCATGAAGTTAACCAGTTATGGGAGTACATGTACGGCCAGAGGACCCCGGCCCCCTCAATTGAAATTTAATAATTTATTCAATGAGCATTTTCTCCAGCTATTTTTTAAAAGTATTTTGCGCGTAAAAACTGGCGAGGTGGAGTTGAACCGTTGTTTAAAAATGGTACAATAGATGGTTACGCTTACTAAACATGTTATTCCCTGGCCGGATTTACATTGAGCGGAGCCCCTGGCACTTAGGGGATTTTTGCAACATCTTCCTGCCAAATATAAGTGAAGACCAAAAAAAGTCCTACTATCTGAGGGCGAAGCCCTGGCACTGCGCCATATGGCAAATACGGCCCTGGTTGTTGCATTACGTTCATAAAAAGTTTAGATGAAGGTCTGAGGTAGCAATTTTTAGAACACAAACCTTTAATTTCACCCTGGTTATACGTTTAAATTGGTTGGAAAAAATTGAATTAAGGGATGCACCGGGCCCCCTGGTCATCAATATTATTTATTGTTAATTACTGTAGTACGTGAGTACTGTTGTACGCAAAGATGCTAAAAGAAACTGAAAATGAAGAAACAAGGTTTTTTTGTAAAATTTTTGTCATTGGTGGCATTTCAATTGAGGGGGCCCGAGCCCCCTGGCTTTGCCAATGATTTTGGAAAAAATTTCTTTCATAAAAAAACATTTAAAGCAATATTAAAATAATTTTTTTCCAAAACGTGGAAGACTCGAGTCAAGTCACTTGACAGTTTTTTGAAACCTCCAGGAGTTGCATGACATTATTATGACGTGGACAGGTGGTCGTCATTATTGTTACTTGCTTTTGTACGCGTAAATCCTAAATTAAAGAAACTGCAATTCCGGACAAGGACAACATACTGGCTATGCTCTCATTATATTTATCATTGGTAGTATTTCAGTTGGGGATTTGCATTATCGCCTGTGTTACAGCATTAAGTTCATAATAACGTTAGACGAGGATTTGGGATTGCAACTATTAGATTTTTCACAGGTTTTGCATATATATTGTTAAAAATTTGAATTGCGGGGCCCCTTGGTCATCAGTTAGGGGCCCCAGGGCCCCCTGGTCGTCAGTTAGGGGCCCCCTGGTTGTCAATTAGGGGCCCCCTGTTTGTCAGTTAGAGGCCCCGGGGCCTCGTTAGTCAGGGGCCCCGAGGCCCTCTGGTCGTTATTTAGGAGTTCGGGCCCCCTGGTTGTCGGTTAGGGGCCCTGGGGGCCCCTGGTCGTCAATTAGGGGCCCCAGGGCCTCCTGTTTGTCAATTAGAGGCCCCGGGGCCCCCTGGTTGTTGGCTAGGGGCCCCCGGGGTCCCCTGATCGTTAGTTAGGGGCCCCGAGGCTCCCTGGTTGTTGGTTAGGGGCCCCCTGGTCCTCAGTTAGGGGCCTCAGGGTCCCCTGGTTGTTAGTTAGGGGCCCTGGTGGCCCCTGGTTGTCAATTAGGGGTCACCTGTTTGTCAGTTAGCGGCCCCGGAGCCCCCGTTTTTCACTTAGGGGCCCTGGGGCTCTTTGGTTGTCAGTTAGGGGCCCCGGGGCCCCTTGGTTGTTGGTTAGGGGCTCAGGGGGCCCTGGTTGCTAGTTAGGGGCCCTGGGGCCCCTTGGTTGTTGGTTAGGGGCTCCGGGGCTCCCTCGTCGTCCGTAAGTGCAACTAAACATCGCTAGGCTATGTTGTCATAATTTTTTATCTTTGGTGGTACATCAATTGCGGGGGGCCCAGGCCCCCTGGCCCCCCCTTGGCTACGCCTACGCATCCACGGATCGCGGATGGTTTCAAAACGTCAAATCTATGTAGGCCTACATTGTACAGTGGTTGGTGATGTTACTGACGTAAATTCTTTCTCCACGTGTATAGCTACCATGTGCTTCTAATGTATTCTCGGAAATGCTTCTTATAGAACTCTCGAGAACATCTCTAATAGCCGCCTCCAATAAGCGTTGCAAACTTATCAATTATTTCTGTCTGAGAAACAGTTGAAACAAAAGATATTTCCCTGAACCAAATAATTGTATATCGTTTGTCACAAAGAACCTAAATTATTCCATGAATTTTCTCACCGCCTGAATTTAGAAGACATCCTGCAATATAAAACCTAATGCTGTGCTTTTTTATATCATTTTTCACTTTGAATCTCAAGAGTGTAGTAAAGCGTTATATTTGCCGCTGTACGACGATAGAAAATGTAAAGTTCGGAATCACAAACAGTCAGTAAGTGAATTCTACTATGTTTATTGTAATAACAGTCAATTCTTTGATATTAGGGCGAGCTTAAATGTGTTTCCAAAAATGAGAATAACGTAAACTATGTAATATTATATGATAATGTTAAAGTAACGATATCGAGTAAAGTAGAACAACGGATTACCGTAACGCAAGGTTTTGAACTGTCAAAGTTATGATATTAGTATTCGTGATTTGTTACGTTTTGTACATTGTCTTACTGTTATTCGTAGCCTATATTTACTCGGTTGTACTTGAAAGCTCTTAAAATCATACTTAACTTAATTTGATCTAAAGGAATTACCTAGAATCTGTTTATTGCGGGACTACCTTTACATCAGTATAATATCTGTTGGTATTAATGTTACAGTAGCGTATTGGCTTCTATCAATGTATGACCGACTATTTTTTTATTGTGTACTTTTGTTATAGAAAACCTGTCGCGGTATCAAGAGCAACTTTTGGATTATAAACATCATTAAATTTCAACCCAACGATTTCATGGATTGTTGATATCGCGTCTGAGTTTGCGCTGTTAAAGACTTTGGACATTAAGTTCCCCAACCCGTATAGCCTGACAGCGGCAGCTATAGGTGTTTGGACTAAAACGAGAATGAATGACGAATATTCATTTGCAATGTTTTTAGTTACTTTTTTAAGAGTCAAGATTAAGCTTTGGGTTAGGTTCAGTAGCGTAGCCAGGGGGGGGCGGGGGGGGCTCGAGACCCCCCATTGGCTTGTGAAGTATGCAAAATCGCATGCTTTTTGTGCTTTTGAGGCCGATTTTCTGTGAAAAATGGAAAATAGCCCCCCCATTCGAAAACAGCCCCCCTCAAACGTCTGAATTTGCGAAATTGGACGAAATAGCAGCCTCAATTTTGGTGAAGACCTTTTTTTTTTTTTTTGAGATCACCTAATTTTGGGCGGAAAAAAGCTTTGAATTTCGGATTTCGGCCAAAAAATCACTCTGAATTTTGGCGAAGACCTTTTTTTTTTTCATGGAGATCACCTAATTTTGGGCGGAAAAAAGCTTTGAATTTCCGAGCTTTCCGAGACATTTCGCCTCAAGTTTCGGACAAACCGTCTGAAACTGATTCAAGATCAATGAAAATTCAAGTCAAGGTCGTTTGCACACTTCTCACTCTTTCAAAATAGCCCCCCTCCCCTTTTCCAAATCCTGGCTACGCGCCTGGTTAGGTTGGATCTCGACACTGTCTAGAAATTGTTTTGCAAGCCATAGCTTAAATAGTTAAGTTTAGATGCTGTTGTAGCGTGAAAGCACAGAGACTTAAGAGTATTAGTGTCGTGGCACTGAGTAAGCAACCGTCTCTATCTAACAGTTTCCATAATGTTTAATCGTTTACGTACCATCTGGCCTAAAGGCTACCAGCGCGGAAGCCCAGGGAAGAGCCACCAGAAGGGCGACTACTTATAAACAAGCAATGCAAAAAAATGGCTCTTCCTGGGCTTCTGCGCTGGTAGCCTTTAGGCAGGGCCACCGAGAGGGGGGAAGCGAGGTGAGACAATTACCCCGGTGCCCATGGAGTTTAGGAGGCCCATCAGGGGGCCCATGGGCTTTAAGGGGCCCTTGGACTTCAGGGGGCGTATGAAAATGACACTAACAAATCAGTTTGTGAAATATCGAGGACCTTTTTTTTTTGGAGATCACATCAAAATCCGGAGAAAATTGTGGCATTTTTCTCTTCTTTTTTGAAGTTCACAAAGCTGGAGATGCCCAATATTTGAGCTGACCCCGGGCCTACGTTTGGCTCTCGGCGCCCCTACAAACAATTAACGATATATCTATTGCTTTTTGTGGCAAATAATAAGCTGCAGCCTCATAACTCTATTAATTATCGCTGTTCGCAACCTCAAAAGATTTTCCGATCGCTGCTTTGTTACTGCATATGAGCTTATTATTATCTTGAAATTAGATTAGATTGTAAAATGTAACATCCAAAACACAAAAGACCACCATAGCAATAAATTTTTCCTTACAATCAGCTCAACAGGTGATTACGCGTGTTCTAAAAGTGAATGAGTAAAAAGAAATGTAAATTATTCTCAAAATGTTAACGGATTAACGGACTTCATTAACTTCCGTTAATTTCAGCTGAAAATAACGAATTAACTTTAACGGAGGTATGAAGTTTGCTAACGGACTAGTGGTTGACGAAGCTAACGTTTTGCATCAACTTGCCCACCTATGCTAAAATGCAAAAGTAGGTGTAGGCCTAGGCCTAAATTTTTCTAGGCCAAAAGTAATAAATTGTTCAGATGGTGAATCTTTTCCTGTAGTTTATCTTTCTTTACTCTAGTATTTTGATGCTTTAATATCATTCTAGTTTATACTGTAGCTTTTGTGACCAAAGTTTAACACTATCCGCTTTTCTACAAGTTTGTTTTTATAGTTGTGATGTAATAATTAACTTTCGGATTTGAAACTTTAAAAAAATCTTACAGTTCATATTGGTGCTAGGTAGCTTCAGTCGTAGCTCTATATCGTATGCTCGTAGTGTGATGATGTTGGTCGTCATGACAAACGAAACATCAATAAAAGCAACAAGGCTTTTGAGATCAAGCTTGCTGTGAGTATCAGAGGTGGAGTCCTCGAGGACACACTTTCAAATCCTTGGCCTTGGCCTCGAAGTCTACAAATCTTCGAAAATTGCCCTGCCCTCGGCCAAGGACAACATTATTTTTTGAATTATTAAAATTTCGTTAGAAAACGCTAGAAATCTTGCGGAAAGTTTGCGAAGACCTTTTTTTTAGAGATCGCCCGAAAAAAATTTTTGATCACCTTTTTTTTGGAGAACACTTGCGCTTGTGTCCTTGGCCTTGGCATCGAGCATATCTGTCCTTGGCCTCGAGAGGGTCTGTCCTCGGAAGGGCTGTCCTTGGCCTTGGATTTTTTTGTGTTCTTGGCCTCGAGCCTTGTGTCCTCGACTCCACTTCTGGTGACTATGACTTCACCGGAAGAACGCCAGAATCAGGTTTATCATTAAAATGCGTGATTTACATTGTCTGTTTTACAGTAAATTGCAGAACTTTGGTTGTGCTTTGACTTGGTATGAAAATCTCGTTCCGCAATTGCGGAATTGCGTTGCGCTTCTACTGAATTAAAAAACTTGTTGCGGAAGTTGCGTTGCGCTTCTGAAAATATGATATTTAAAGTGCGCCTCTGTTCTGCGCTTTTAATGGTTTAAATAGTCGTTGTGTTTTGTTGCGCTGCGCATTTTGTTAAACTTTATTAGTGCCCACTTCTGGAAAATAAAATTTTTTTATCTACAGTATGTTTATTGGAAAAAAAAAAAAAAAACGTTGTAGATAATGTTGATAATAAAATTCAGACGGAATCTAACATAATTATCCACATTTCCATATACATTTACAATACTACTATGTGAAAATTTTGAGATGGAAACCAGCCCCGCCTGGCCTCTTTTTTGCTTTGGCTACTGCCCAGTATAACATACAAACAATCAGGGGTGCCGAAACCCGGGGGGGTATATCCCTCCCAATAATTTGACTGTATCCCCCCAATAGTTTGAGTATGGTCTGCATTTGCATCCCTCCCAATAATTTGACTCTGGTGTGCACAGTAGCGTACGCAGGATTTTGAAAAGGGGGGGCCAGGAGCTTCAGAAAATTTGAGAGGAACAAAGATCAAAATAAACAAATGTTCCACCCAAAATCAGCCCGATTTTTTGCCCAAAATTAGGTGAAGAGCAAAAAAAAAGGTCTTCATTCAAAGTTAGTCTGATTTTCTGCCCAAATTAGGTGAAGAGCAAAAAAAAAGGTCTTCACTCAAATTTAGTCCGATTTTTTGCACAAAGTTAGGTGAAGAGCAAAAAAAAAAAGGTCTTCGCTCAAATTTAGTTCCATTATTTGCCGAAAGTTGGGTGCAGGCCTAAAACAAACGTATAAAACATACCCTTTGCGTGATCAAAACTTCTGCCCAACTTGCAAAGGGGGCCTTGGGGGCCTTGCGGCAATTTTGCATACTATTCTATGCTAATTATACTATCCTGGCGACCCAAAGGGGGGGCCATGGTCTAATGGCTCCCCCTAAATACGCCCCTGGGTGTGCATCTGAGCATAGGTGTCCTCTTGAATTTGGGGAAAAAAGTGTTCCATTGTTGGTGAAGACCTTTTTTTTTGGTCCTCAGCTGAATTTGGAGACAAAATGTTCCATTTTTGGTGAAGATCTTTTTTTTTATCTTCACTAATAATTTGCTCACCTGAACAAAATCGTGGTCGAGGTTCATCCCCCCAATGTTGAAAATAGGGCAAAATTGGGGTAAAATTGCAAATTATCCCCCTAATGCTCAACAAAGATCGGCACCCCTGCAAATAACAATAGTCGCAAACAGGTTAATAACGAAGAGTCACGTTCACGTAAGCATTGTCACCTAAACAAACCCAGCATTCATAGCATCACAAAAAAGTTGCCATTAAAGTGCGAACCGAGGTATAATAAAAATGTCGACTAATAGAGTTTATTGCATTTAAAAGAAACTGCTTTACACAAAATCGTTAAAATATTATTAACATCCAGTAATTTATTTGTAATACCGTACTTACATCTTTTTGCTCTTAAAGGGGGTGAAGCATCCAGCTAGGATTATGTGCAAAAAATAAAGAATAATCTAGAACATATCTTCACCAAGTTTCGCCAGTTTATGCCTTAGCGTTTCTGAGATATTTGATTTCAAAGTAAAGAGATCTCCCCAACAGTGTTGCCAGTTAAAATTTCATTTTTCTTAAAATAATGCTTATTGTAATCTTTCACATTGGTTTGAAAGCTCCTAAATGCCAGACTTATGCATGAATTAGTGTTACAACAGAAATACTTCTAAACTTTAAATAGTTAATCCCAATTCCTAGAAACTTGGATTTCAGCTGGCAACACTGTCGGGGAGATCTCCCAACTTTGAAATGAAATATCTCAGAAATGATAAATCGTAGAAAACTGAAATTTAGCAAAGAAGTGTTTTAGATGATTCTTTAATTTTTGCCCGTAATCCCAGCTGGATGCTTCACTCCCTTTAAGCAGTTCTTTTTTTTACTCGGTCTTTATATTCAGGTGTCAATACGTTCCAAACTGCAGGGCTAACTTCAAATTAATTATCATCGCTTATATTTCATAATGCTGTCCAAATATAGGGATGCTGGTAATGTACAGTAATTGTGCAGTATTTTACATTGTTTTGTAGCAAGACAATGCGATAAAGTCTAAAAGTGTCCAAGTAGGTAGGCATAACCACAGTATAAATATCATACAGTACTCTCACTCCATGTAAAAACTATTGTGACGTGTGTCCGCATTTTTTGAGAGGTAAAAGCAGAGCTGGTTTTTTTGACGTCATAATAGTGACATGGTGAGCGGACGAGGATAACGCCAAAAAATAGGAATTGTTTTGAAATTTTATGTGTGTAAAACGGGGGATTGAACCCAAGTTTTAAAAAAATTTGATCAAAAACATGTCATTTAAGCGACGCCCTGAGTAAATTGGTGCAACTAAGCATGTCACATACAAGGGTCTGCGGGTAGGCAGCCGCCGCCCGTGGCCATGGGATCATTTTGTGCGATGTTAGTGATTTTTCCCCAAAAAATAGCTATTTTAACGCCATTTGAATACAATTTTGCACGTTTTGGAATCATTTGAAAGAAAATAAAAATAAAAAAGGTATTCACAATTTTAAGGTAGTTTTTGACCGATTTGTAGTTGAGGACCCTAAGAAAAAAAAAAGGTTTCGTCAAATATTGGGGTAGTTTCAGAGCAGGATTTGGTTGCGTGGCCAACGACTTCCGGAAGTCACATAAGGGATCTCGGATGGATGTTTGAGATCGCGGGCCGGATACAGCCCAAGATATAAGTTGCCGACCCCTGTTTTAGTGGCATACGCAGGATTTTCGAAAGGAGGGGCCAGGCGCGTAGCCAAAAATTTGAAAAGGTAGATAAAAACCAGATGAGAAACATGAAGACCAAAAAGATGAAGATAAAAAACAAAAGTTTTCACTCAGATTCAGCCCGTTCTTCTGTCTAGATTTAGGTGAAGACCAAAAAAAAGAAAAAGGTCTTCACTCAGATCATAGTCAGATTCAGTCCGTTTTTCTGCCCAGATTTTCTACCCAAATTCCAAAGAGGGGGGCATGGCTCAATTTTGCGTACTATTATGAGGTATTCAAACTGGCGACCCAAAGGGGGGGGGCTTTGGCACAATGCCCCCCCTCCTAAATACGCCCCTGCCCTGTTCCACGAAATAGTTAGCAACAGGTACAGGCATAATCAAGAATTTACAATGGAGTGTTGAACCGATATCAGAGATAATAATGATTACCGCATGATCAGAGAGACTAGCTCATTATAACCTTTGGAAGTCAATGGGGAAAATTAAAACTCACGTTAAGGGAAGATATAATTAACTACCAAGCAGATTTGTTAACGGGCCGACTAGTTCAGGCCCAAACCTGGCCCATATCCGAAAATATAAGCCCCAACCCGAAAACTAATTTGAAGCCCAATTCATGCCCAAAAAAACCCGAAAGTTAAGGTTGATCTGAAAATTTAGCAATGTTGTCAAGTTATTTTGATTATATTTTTGTGCACCTAAGACAAAAAGCACGTCTTAGACCGAATTAAGCCCGAAATTTTGTCAACTTGAGGCCCGAACCCGATCTGAAAAGCCCGGCTCGACTTACAACTCTGCTATTATGCAGAAATTAACTCTTTACGTCCATGGAACTTTTTTTAGATCGCTTGTTGTCATGAATATTTTTTAAGCGGGTTAGTCATACGGCTAACTAAAAACTTTCATAATGATGTCACAGTCTATTTGGTGATAGGCCTAAGCAATAACACAATCACTGCATATAACTGCAATTCAAGACGAATTTTACAACGACAAAGCAAACAATCTAGGATATTTTCGTTAAACGTTAAGCTATTGAAACGAAATTTGCAGGATAGTTAGTTAACGATACGAACCAAGTGTAGACAAACTTTTAATGTTGGGCTCCGGCTGCGAGCAAAACCCCAAGTAACTAAAGATTGTTTTTGTAAGAAAATTTCCGATTTTTTTTCTTCTTAAACCTACTACTTTGTGACGTCACAAGAAAGTGACATCAAAATTATAGCCAGTCAAAGCTCGAGCTTTGGCGGTTCCATCGAGACTAATTCTGATCCCGTGCGAACTCTACAAAAGGAGCTAGACCGCGATATATCTGGACTAATGCAGAGGGGGGAAATGTTGCCCTCTAACGTTTAGGGGCGCAAAAAAGGATGAAGACGGTAACGTCGTCAAGCCAAGAAAACACACGTAAAATTTCAAAACAATTCCTATTTTTTGGCGTTATCCTCGTCCGCTCACCATGTCACTATTATGACGTCAAAAAAAAAACAGCTCTGCTTTTACCTCTAAAAAAATGCGGACACACGTCACAATTGAGTAAGATTACTGTATGATATTTATACTGTGGCGTAACAGTGTTCATAGCATTGTAACGTACGCACGAGAAGTCAAAAAAAACTTGCAGCAAGTTGAAACGTGGCCTAAGTTATCTTAATGTTGCGGAAAGTTTTCCAAAATCTCGCAGGAAGCCATTTACACGTTGCAAGAAAACCCTTCTGCAACGTTTCTGCAATCGTTGCGAAGTATTCTTGCTAGGCCATTTACACACAGAAAAAAGTTGCATCAGCGCTTCTGCAAGCGTTCTCGCAGAAAAAACTTGATCGTCTATTTCGGCCCTAAGTCCCAGTGTCGCCAGATACAAACTTGGACAAGCTGGAAGACAATAACCTAGAACAAAACAAAAAAGAAGGTTTCCACTATTTGTGTAAAAAGTGTCATAAAGGTAGAGGAAGGCGCATGATACCAAACTAAAATGCGCCGTCAGACTCCGTTGCAATTGGCAGTATTTAGACCGTGAAGTGTGGCAGCTTAATCTCGAGGTGCTGCCACCACAGCCCTCAAGGAAAGCGGGCAATGAAGAAAAAAAAGAAGAAGAATTTAAAATTCCAAAGTCAGCACCGCCTGGGCACTGCAGTGCTGGAGCAATGCAGCCGGTTAGAACAAGGTAGGAAGCTCATCCATCTTTTCATTCTCCGCCTTTTCGTGAGTTTTGCAAGAATAGCTCAAAATTGGGCCGCCAAATGCCACGGTTTTCTATCTCCCTCTCCTCCTTCATTTAGGTCGATTGTGGTTGAACCAGTAAAGCCCTAATCGATTCCAGCCCAGGTCCTCAATTTAGGCTAAATCGCAATAACAGAACAATATTTTCACAATGATGATGTTTTTGACGCAAACACCAACATGTTTCAGCCAATTAAATGTTTAGACCTATTTTGAAATAAACCAAACGTAGGTTTCATTTTTAAACAAATGAAAGTATGAATGTATTTCGACTTGAACGAAATACACGTTTTTGGCCAATTATGGAATGATTGGATACATTTCTGACGCAAACGAAACGAATATCAGGTTTTAACAGAAAATAATGATTTTGTCCATTGTTTGTCTGTTAAACGCAATTGTGTGATTTATTGTGCAAAGCCACAATTGGATATTCCAAATGCACAAATGTCCAAACTTACATTTTTTTTTTTTTTAATCTTCTACGCCAGCAAATGGCTTCAATAATTCCTGCACAAATAGCGATCAGAGCAACCAACGAAATAGAGCATATGATAGCAACGTGCACACAGCCAATACCATTCACATAACCGTCTCCAATGTAAGCAGATCTGCCCAAAAAGCATATTTTTATTTGCCAAGCAGCTTTAAGTGTGTTTACATTGAACGCGAAGCAACGCAAAGCGACAAGAAGCAACCAAACTTTGACGTCATCGACAACCTGGAAAAGGTTTCAAGCGGTCGAAAACTCAGCGAGCGGTTGCTTAACTTCACTTCGACAAAATTGGATTTGAACGGTTGGTTTATTTTGAGCAAGTGACGAAAACGGCTACTAGCGAAGGTGGCCACCTTCGCTTCGCGTTGCTTCGCATCCAATGTAAACGTACCTTTAGTCCCGCGCAAAGGAAAAGGTGATTTTATAAGATAAGACAGAAGGAGTAGCTACTCTATACAGGTCACAATAAATAGCCAGAATTTTTATTCTAATTCTGTGAAAATTGTCAATTATTATCAGTAATCAACAGCAACCATCGAAAGTATCTAATTTAAACGCTGATCTATTTTGAAAGCTGGAAAATTTGATAATGGATACCAGTGTCAAGAAAAGTTCAGGAAAATAACACGTTTTTCTCCATCTTTTTTTAGGCAATTGACTTTATATCTGAGAATTTACGCCAATTTGGAGGAACATAGTAGGACAAAATACCGGTAGTAATAAGCTAAATTTCCATAAGCTCGTAGTAATTTTAAAATTAACTATGGAAGCTAAGGAATTCAAAATCGTTGCCTGCAACGTAATTGATGTTTTTAGAAGTGCAGCAAAATGACTAATCCGCTGGCCAGGGTCTCATAATATTATTGCTGCTGCATTTGGTGTAAAACAAAGAATTGCTACAAAACAACATGTAAGCATCTTATAATTTCCCAATCAGCACTTTTGTGGCGTTTACCGCAATAATTATTCTTTTTAAAATTCAAACCTATATAGATCTTTTGTAGCTTCAGATTTGGTACCAATTTCTCATTTAAATTGCAAATAAAATAGCCTAATCTACGTCATCAGTACCTGCAAGTACAAGATTCAATCCCTAAGCTTGGAGCTGGAGCATCGACACAATCTGCATTTTCAGAACAAAGGAATGGCTCCATAGCGCAGCGATCTATATCCTGACATCCTGTCCCTTCACTCAGTAATTCCGGGTTGAAACCGTTCCCGACAAAGCCCTCAGTACAATTGCAGTTTGCCAAGTACTGCTTGGTAATATCTCGGGGTAGGCAAACAGCTCCGTCGTCACAATACGGTACGTCGAATATAGTGTTGTTTGAACAGGGATCGAAATCTAAAAAATACAATCAATGTTTCAAAACATGTTTTGGTTTAGAAGGACTGAGAACTCCGAAAAGTTTAAAATCTTAAAAGATAAACTAGATGAATGTGTACTGATTTGATGCAATATATTATACTTGCTCTGTGAACAGGCAGAGCAAAACTTCTTTACGACGAAAGTTACCTTTTTTCCTTGTTACACCGGGTACTTTCGAGGAATTAAAAAGCATAATTTGAGAGACGCACTCTTCAATTTAAATCATGAATTAAGGAAGTAAATGCAAGGCTCGAAAACCTACCTACAACCGGCGAAAATAGAATCGATCCAGGTTGACCATTCATTTCACAAACATTGATGATGCAATCAGAAGTGTCGCGAATTACTTTTGATTCCACTAAGATAAGGTGATTTCGAGGAGCATCAATTCCGTCGTAGGTTAGGTTTCGGAAATATCTTGAGCCAACAGCAGTTTCGTTCAGTTCTTCCAAGCTCTGCAAGTGGAAATGCAACAGATCTCTTGTGCTCGTTTCTACCACTGTACTGTGCAAAAAGCGTGTTAAGCACTATTTGGTACGCACAATCTGTACTCAATAAAACCATAGTAGTATTTTGGCCTAATAGTTTGGTTGTATAGTAAAGAAACAAGCGTACTATTTGGATTTTTTTCTCAAGATTGGGGTGGTTCATATCTTGTTTTTCGACTTCTACTTGAAAAAGTGGCGTTTATTGTGGATCAAAAAATTTTTTTTTGATCAAAAACTTGACTGATAAGTTTTAAAATGTTTTTTTTTTTAGCAAAGAGTTTGCAAAATAAGCTGATCAATCATTTTGTGAGTTTGCTTTTTTATTATTGCGTGTGCGGTATTTCAAAAATTACCAAATCAAAAATAATTCATATTTGTTTTTCTAAGTAAAAGTATGTTGCATAAGTTTGCAAAATTTCAGCTGGTGGTAGTTGCGGGCTGCGGTAAGTTTGCAGCAATTCTCCCTAAAATAATTTTCATTAAGTTACAGGTAGTAGCGCATAATTAATATCGTATGTATATCTCATCAAAATATGATTGGAAAAAAAATTGGTTGGTGATAACCTTGGGTCGTCCCAACAATTTGAAAAAAAAAAGAGACATTTTTTGGGTTAAAAAAGTTATTTTGGTACAGTGTGTTAAAGCTGTACCCTCAGAAAAAAAATGACAGCCTCGAATTTATTTCTATATTTTGACTCGTATTAGGATCACGCTTTTGAAAAATATGAATGAAAATCGAGTTTTTCATCTTGTAAACAGGTGAAACTATCAGTTGAAGATTAAACGCTCAGTTTTCGCGATCAAATTGTCACCAAAAAGCAGAAATTATTTACTCAACTGATTAACAAAATTGTTTCAGCAACACTATCAGCATTGTCGACGATGTCGAATGTGATGGAAACACTGACATTTTGAAAATTATTTCATATCACAGAAGATAAGTGAGTTACTTGCATTAGTTCCGGTAGTATAATTCATAGCAGGGATTGCAGCAGTTGTATCGTTTTAATCTTTTATTGGCGACTTGCTAAGGCACCAAGTGGCCACTATAAAAAGTTTAACCATTTTAACCACGGAAACTTAGCAATAAGTAATAAGGAAACAAACCAAAAAATCTTCGGCAATTTTCTCAGGGATGAGTTTGCACAATGTTTTTACTAACGAACTCAACGCCATGAATTGCTTGTTCTTGCCTTTATTGAGGCAAGAGTAATTATGTCTGGTTTGTAAATAGTTAACGCTAAAAAGATTTACGTTTGTTACTTTAATTAAATTGCAATTTCATTACGTTGCGAAAATTCTGTTTTTGCTGCTATTCTCTTTCTCAGGTTAGTACCAAGCCAAGCATGTTCATGACTCAACTCATCAAAAAAACGTGATAGAATAATGGAATTTTGTTTTCGGACTGCTGCGTATTGCTTGTGAAAGCAAAAAAGCGATGCGCAAGCAGAAACTGCTGGAACATACTTTTAATTCGAAATTGATCGATGATTTTCGCGGCAGAAGTAAACAAATTTTAGGCAAAGGTTCTTGTAAGTGCCAGCCACAAAAGAAGCGATTCGAAATTGATCGATGATTTTCGCGGCAGAAGTAAACAAATTTTAGGCAAAGGTTCTTGTAAGTGCCAGCCACAAAAGAAGCGATTAACAAAAATTTAGTCATTAAGTCTCATAAAAAGTTAAAGTAACATTTGATTGTTTTCAAGTTCACGATCTTCAACACTTCGCCTAGTGATTTGAGTGGGATCGGAATTTTATGTCTTAAAATTATTACGTAGAATATTCTGAGGGTCTGATACCAGTGTTAACGCAGTCTGACTTTGCATAAAATTTCTGTTGCCTCATCCAACTGAAGGAATTTTATAGGTGCTTTTATTCAATGATGGTTCCAAACTGGGTTACTTATTTCACGGAAATAATTTTAGAACATAAAATAACGGTACGTACGTATTAAATAAATAATGGGGCCCAAAAGTTTTATAAAAGAACTACAGTATTTTTTGGTTAAAATTAAATTCATAAGCTTGATCGACTCGTTAGATCCACAGCTCTATAATTCTAGTTGTAATTACATTTTATTCACCAAGTTGCCTTGGCCAAGAGACAGCGAAGGGACATTACGGTTTTTGAGCCAAGATGCCACTTGCCCTCTTGTTTACCACACTCAATGCAAAAAAGAGTAAAAACGCTGATATGAAGGGTATACGCTACTGCGCAATCCCAACAAAATAAAAATTTCTTTCAACTTACCACAAAATCAAAGCTGATGACAGAAGTAGGAGCGCTTATTGAATAATGCGTGATTGTTGCTCCCGGGATTACATCATGAGGTGGTCCCCAGCTTATGGTAATAATGAAAGAGTTTTCATCGTAGTTATTTATTCGTGATACAATCCGAAGACCAGACGGTGGTCCAGTAACAAGATAATGTTCTAAAAATGACGCAAATTAGATGCACCAAGTTTACGAAACAGTTTGTTGCTTCCTAAATATTATATTCCATTAGTCGATTCATTTTTATGGTTTTTGTTTAATGCTATTTTATTCTTGCATTCTTAGAAATGCTCATAATAGCAACTTATAATGGAATAGAGACATAAAAATTGATACTAAAACAGGCAAAACGATCGTGAGGTGGAAGGTCGTAATTTGCGGTGGTTAACTATGGCTCAGTTTTGAATCACTTTCTATATACGCAACTCCAACAGAAAGCCAGAAAGTGCTGGAAAAAGATGAAAATTGACTTTATCGGAGTAGGACTTACTTGCAATAGTTTGAGTTTCTGAGCACCAGTCAAAAACGGATTCTCTATCTATCACATTATGCTCCTCGAGATGATGATGAACACAAAACACTGCCGGGGACATTATACCTGTTTCACTAATGCTAACTGATAGGCCGGCGTATGGATAGATACCAAATCTATATTCTCTACCATATTCAATGGATAAAGTCACATTTCTTTGATGCTGTAAAAAACAAAATTCATTCTATATGGGTCATTTTTCCTCATTTCTATGGGTAGGCCTACTGCTGCCTTGGTGTCAAGCTTGCTTTCTCTGTAATAAAATTGTCTTAGGCCAGAAGTACTTATCCAAGGGATGCACAAATAGGCGCTTATTTTAATCGAAGACTTAATTCTTATTGCAATTGCTCTCTTTTCAGATTTCAAAGTAAAATTTGGTTTTCTGTATCCCAAACTAAATGTCTAGCTTGCACCCCCTGTTACAAAAAAAAACAAAACAAACGAAGTCTCGTATTCCTATTATCACTTACACTTTAAAGGTTCCTGTTATAAAACTAAAATAAAAGAATGTTCACCCAACCCAGCTGAAAGGCCCTAATATTTCAAGCGACAGATACACAAATACTCACATTTTTCCTGAGTACCATATACGGATATATTGTTAAAAATTACGTTATCCCAATAACCTATGTTAAGTTGTTTTTAGTTGCATTAAAGATTGACATTCGTATTGTCAAGCATTTACCCTCAGCGCTTTTAGAAAATACAGATTTCACTCAAATTCAACAGCAAAAGCTTAAATCTTAAAATAAATATTTCACCCAAAGGGAAATGTATCAGATGCAAAGCATAAACACCTTTAAGTTTCAAAAACTCAAACAAAAGCACAAAGTTATAAGTCCGTTATGTTCCATTGTAAATTGCCAAACCAAATAAAAATTTAGGTCTACGGAATCAAATAATCAAACAACTAGGAACGAAAAAAATAACATTTTTTGGTGGCAGTCGAGTAAGTCGAAAATTTTTAATTTACAATGCCACGAGTTTTCTTGATCCAAGTAAATGATCGTATGATTCCTTTGATGTAATATTTTTTTTCATTTTGACCTTAAAATTTCCTGTAGGACATACCGAATTTTAAATTTTGTACCTTTGCCAGAGCTTTTTAAACAATTTCTGACGATGGTTAACTGTTAATCTTGCAAATGGCACATATCACTTACTCTGGGAAGAGGTCTGCAAGCTTTTCTCAAATGCAGACACGCTGAAGGGTAAGGACCAACGCAATTTTGATCAAGTTCGTTTATGCACGGAAAGACGCACTCGCCGAAAGTACCATTTCGGTCCGTCACCCAAAACCTTCCTCCGAGGTAGTGTTCACAGCTGAAATGATTATAATCAAAAATGATAAAGCAAGATATATACACTTTTATGGTTCAAAAGAATTTTTTCTGTGAATCGCCATGACTTGCAAGTCAACTTCAGTGTTTTGCAAATATAACTTAGGCGACTTTTTGATGCTGAAAATATCATTTTACGCTGTTTAAATGCTGTTAGAACTAGAACAGTTGCACCAAAATATCCAAACCTAGTTGGTTCATTAATTCAACATAGCTAAGGATTTAACAAAGATTCTTAATTGAGAGGGATTTTGTGCCGATGATCGCTGTCTGTTTTTGACCTTTTTGGTTTAAAAACATTCCAATGTGGAAAATCATCAATACGTCTGTCAAATCAAGCCAAATCTTTCATTATACTCGCTGAATTATATGCTGCAGCGTGTAACGAGTTTGCAGGGTCCATTCCCGCATCATTATGCGCCCGCACAACACAGCTCCTTTCAAAGAAATGTTGCAGTGGTGGCGAGCAAGTGGCAACTCTGTGTTCGATTGGACTGGCCCGAGATTTGAAGCAACTTGGATTAACTTTAATTCGCAGATAAACAAAACTTCATAAGAAAAGATTGGACAAATGGCTGGAAAATTGCAATAATTATTTAAAGTACCGGTAACATTATCAAAAATTACTTCACCCAAACTTGCAAATTCACTGCATTCTAGTAAGCTCAACAATTTAGGAGATAGAAAACTGATAATCAGCGGGATTAATTCAGACGTTAGTGGACCTAATGCTGAAGAGCAAACAGAAAACAGGTCTTCACTCAAATTGGTTCCGTTTCTCTCGAAATTGGGGTGAAGACCAATCGAGAAACAAATCAAATATCTTGTTTATTTTCTTCTTGGGCCTCTTCCAGCAATGGACCAAATATAGCAGCACTAGTAGTATCTATTTTATTCTGACTGCAGTCAAAACCTGATTAATTTTAACGGCGAGAAATATTGGCATAACATACCACAATGAAACAATGAAATATACAACTTCGCTATCATAAAAGCCCCGAAAATTGTTGAAAGAAATAGTGAAGTTGCGATTTTAATCAAAATGCGGTTTGCGCTGATGTTAATTTAATAACAGCCAATGGGCAATGGCAGAAATGATGTTAAGGAAGATTGCTACAGTATTTCAACTTCGCATTAGGCCTATAGTGCCATCAAATTCTTACTTTTTTCTTCAATGCAAAGCAATACGGCGCTACAAAGCAAAGCATAAACTTTCATGGTTACGAAAGTCTATATTCTTTGTTGAACGTAAACGTTATGTATACCTTTTTTGACACAATAAAGGTAAAAAAAAACAAACAAACAAACAAACTTGTACTGTACTTACTGTTCATATATGCTTGATCTCTGCTCTTCCGAATTACCACCACCATCATCATCATCACCGTCACCATCGCTATCACCACCATTTAAACCGTTGTTAAATAGGAATTCTCCTAGTAAGTCTTCCTCGGAAATGGATGAAAACGGGGATCCACCGACTATAAAAAAAACATAATTTAAATTAATTAAATTTTTTGGAGTTACAAAATTTAAATTAAATCTTTCATTATACTTGCTGCATTAGGCCTAATGTAACGAGTTTGCGGGGACATCGCGGCGTCATTGTGCCTGAGGGCAACACAAATCCTTTTGAAGATATGCTGCAGCGGTGGCGAGTCCTAGGCAACACTGCACACGATTTGACCGGTCAGATATTTGAATCTCAGACCTCCCGCTACATTGACGAACGAGTTACCACTTTTTCTACTGGCTGATAATTATTTATGAAGTTGTTGAATGCATTATAAAATCATCCAGAAAGAATTGAGGCCAAGCTGAACATTGGCAACTAACGAAATTTCGTTTGCTTAGTTCTCATCAACTATCAGAACAATGTGGAGTGAATTCCTGCATAGCAATCAACTCTTAAGTGTCGTATACACCAACGTAGATTAACTTTGTTCCAAGGATTAACAACACTTTAGAGGAAAAACTTAGACAAATGGTCGGACCAACTGCTATAATTATCAAGTAGTTCAAGAATGACTCCTTTGAAGTAGCCATTACCGTTTATTTTAATCTAACAAGTTGAACGGTTTAAAATATAAAAAAATTGATAATTCGAGGATCAAAGTTGATCCAGGTTGGAGCATACAACCCTAAGAGACTTGATGGCTTGCAATGGACAAGCTGATTTTGTCGGAGCAAGAAAACGATTTTGAAGTAGTTGAACAAAATAATGTGAAAATTAAACCACATAAAAAAAGAAGTCTAATATAATTGTGTAAGTGCTATTAGTTACGATATCTTGAAATTATTATTGCATACAGATTGCAAGAACGCTGCACTAGCGTTTTTTTAACGGAAAACTATGAAGAAATCTGGATTTCGAACAGCATCAGAACGTTTTGCTCCGAGTTTCATGGGCAATGTCGCAATGGATCCTGTCACTATCGTAAATTAGATGGCACAACACTATCAGTTTGTTTTCAGAGGCAAATACGAAGGTCTTGGTTCATATGCATAAATAAAAGACTTCATATGCTTTTTGGTAAACAGCTTACTACAGACTATACAAGACACAGATATAGCAAAAAAAGAAACAGCACCTGATTCTCCGTCTGTTGAGAAATCTAAAAATTAGCAAACAGCTTGTTAGTTGCTTTTGTTAGTATGCCAAAACAAGCAAATTTCGTGCAAACTGATATACAGTAAGTACAATACCATGCAAAATTTTAACGCACTGGCCCCCTTAGAAGTGAACAAAAGTTTTTTAAAAGTTAAGCCGAGCGGTAATTCATAAACCGAGATACACTGACACTGTCAGTGAAAGAAGAAATCGATAACATTTAAGTATTTTTCACAGTAGACGGGCTTTTCGCCATCTATACAGCCACATTAATTTGTATTCATCTCGAAGATATTTCTCTCTGATGGCGCGTTTATAGTCCAATACACAGACGACAAAATTTTTTTATACCGCCTCCATTAAAAAAAGTTCACAAAAAGCTAAATTATTTTGCTTTTCATCCACACTTTTTGATATTTTTTATCTAAAAATAAAATTGACTTTGAAGAAAAATTCTGTGCCTTGCATTTTTGGATAATGGTATGATGGTATTAAACCATTACAACCATGTAAAGCCAATTTTAGAAGCAGTAAAGACAAAGTACAGTTATAATAGGGCGTATATGGACATTTAAGTATTCTGTTTTCGTATAGCACCAATTGCAATAGCAAATCGTCCCATGAGAGCCAAAAGGTCGTAAGTGACATTTTGATAGTTTTGAGTAAATCGAGTTTAAAGATTTGATAGGCCCTGAAAAATCAGGTTTTAATGCAATTCGTTTGAATAGTTGCATATGCCACATAAACATGAAGCTCTATAAAATAAGATGGCAGAGTTGATGGTTCGAGCCCCTGTCAAGGCAAAATTTCACTTACGACCTTTTGGCTCTCAGCTTTTTATTAAAAACCATTACTTTTTTCACTTACGACCCTATATCATTTTACTAAAATATTGTGTTTCATGTAATTTTTTGCACTCAACTTGTAACCAAAAGGTTATTTAGAGGGGGAGTTGTGCTATTTCTATCCTTTTGTTGTACAATGATTAAAAAATAGTGTAAGTTTAATTGCGAAAATTGAAGTGAATAAACTGATAAAGCTTAGATGTGTCAATGGTCATCATTATTATCAACTGATAGTTACCTCAATTGCATTTCGAAGAGGAGCAGGTTGGAGATCTTTTAATCCTTAAGCCAAGCTTTTTGTTATCTTGAAACTTACAAGTTTAGGCAATAAATGACAAATGTCAGCTACTCTGTACGATACATCAAATAGCGTTTTTATGGAACATTGTCATAGCACAAATCATGTATGGGCGGACAAAAATGCTGTGCTTTCTAGTAGTACTGCAACTATGTTATACATTTTCTTCGGGTAATATGAACTATGCTGAGTAGTGCGCTATCTACAATGAGTCTGTGCTATGAAATAAGTGGCACCATTTGCCCCCCTGCTTTGTCACTAGTTATTGTGCAATGCTCCTCATGTTCAGGCCACTAATAATAAAAGCTTTAACATCAATAGCCACGCAGTTATTGAAACAGAATAAACAAAAGTTGAAAAGGCTCATGGTAAGAGTCCTTAACTTTTATAAAATTTTAACTTTTTAAACAAATAATAAGATGAGGCAGATTGCAGGATATTTTCAGCAAAATAGGTAATAGAAGTTGCAAATGACTATAAATAGCGGAACAAAATACTCATAGAAAAAGGCTATTGCACCACAAAATTTTGTCTAGCTTTTTATTAATGCGGTCAAATCTAACTTAAACTCAAATCTTTACTCTTAAGTCTAAAACTAACTCTAAACCTAACTCAAACCCTAACTTAAACCCCAATCTTAACCCTTGAAAAGGTAAATAAAAAATACGCGGATGAATATTTCTCATTTTTGTCTAATTAATTCTCAAAAAATTTTGGTGCAATGGTATCACCTCGACTTATACTGTATATTGTACCTTGGTTTTATACTGTAAGTAATGCAAACATTGATTATTCTAGAATATTGCATGCTGCCCAGTAGTTCAATTGCATATTCGATATGTTTGTGCTGGTTAAAGACGATGTGATGTGTCCATAGCAAAAATTTAGCATGAATTTGAACAAAATAGCAATAACATTTAAAATTACTAAACAATCTTTTGGGATTTTTATTAGAATGCTGGGGGGTTGAGTCAAAAGTTCATAAAAAAGTTTTTGATGGGGTATAGTGCTGTCCAAAGAGATAATTTAAGAAGATCATCCAGATTTTGCAATGAGAGATTACTGGAGCTGAAAAAAAAAACTTCGCAATTGATGGTCTTTCAATCCGTTCTCGATTTCAAAATCAAAGTGGTCCAACCCAAAACAGTGCGGTACCGCTCTGTCCGTTACGGCTCCCCAGACTTTTGGCTTTGCTCCCAAACCTACTTCGTAACATTACGCTATTCGATGCCAAAAGGTACAAAAAATCCGATTCTTGATTATTTGCTTCATTGAATATAATTACTCGATTTTGTTGACTTCTAACAATTTTATGTTAACTCGAGCAGTGGGGCAGAACTATTTTTCAGGAAGGGGCGTTGTTGATAAAAAAATGGTAAGGCCAAAAAACTTAGCTGAGTTTTTTCGATTGCACAACCCATGCTGATATTTCAGTGCCTACTTACGTAGGTGGTAAGATACACTAAATAATACTGTATGGTTGGCTGAGTTGTATTAAAAGATGAGGATCTAATTCCCCTAGCTATCCCTCAATTTAAATCACGACGATTTTACAAAAAAATAAACAACCGCAAATTCAGCTGTAAATTGCCAAACAACGTGATTTTACCATTCTGCAAAGTGTCACTTACGACCTTTTGGTTCTCGGTCAGTGTCACTTACGACCTTTTGGCACTCAACACTTGAGCCAAATTTCACTTACGACCTTTTGTCACTGATGAATATTTCAACAAATTCTCAGCCGATTGCAACCAAAGTTTGTCAGCGCATGGAGGCACTAAAGAGCACCCTTTTTATGCAAAAAAACGATTTTTTGAAAATTGTCACTTACGACCTTCTGGCTCTCATGGGACGAAATAGTGGAGAAGTACTACGCCGATATAAGTTTTCAAAACAGCAAAACAGACATTGCAGAAATAATGCAATAGGAACTAAAAAATGCGACCGAAATCAAAACAAAAAAGTAGTCAGCTAATGTTATGTGCGACGAAAAGTGAACACCATTTGCAATAATAACCATATCTCTTGTATTTTTTATTCAAATACAAAGAAAAGAGATTAGTGTTTGCTGATATAAGCTTACAAGCCAATTTAGCTAACAAAGCCGCAAGCTCATAGGAAATCTCACAAGCATAAACTACGATGCAGATACACACAACTACACAGTACATATACATACACACCCACATCACTTACCAATTTCCTCTGGCTCTCCAAAAAGATTATAGTCAAAATATTCTAATGTGTACTTTTCGACGTCAATGAAGCAATAAATATATCCATCCAAAATGCTGTCTGTAAAAGCAAATTTACAAATTACAAACCTGGATCGTTTTGTTAAAAAAGAAAACATACCGGTACTGTACTGCATCAACACTACTAAAGACGGCTTTTACCGATCACGTGTATTTGCGCTGCAGAAATACGCTTATCATTTGACTGCATGCATTTTGCCTTCTTTGTTTTTTGCATTCCATTGAAAAAGATATCAAGCGTATTTCCGCCAAAAATACGCCTGATTGGTAAAAACCGCCCAAAGTATTTGTTGAAAAAGTACGTACACGCATCCATCAATGGTTTCACTTTGCGTCAGCAGTTATATAAGGTGGTTAATTTGGCACTTGTGCTAAACTAATTATGGTGTGATTACTCTGGATTAACTTGCAAACGATCTTCATAACCTATAGTTTATACCAATATCATACTAATCAGAATAAGCCTGTCAGCATGCTTTGAAAATTTTTTATCAATGCATGTAATTTTTTTACCAAACTTTTATATTTTTTTCGATGGGATATGAGAAATAAAGCCGGCAGCGACAGCTCAGTGGTAGAGCGTCGCGCTAGTGATTGAAAGGTATCTGACTCCTGGTTTGATTTTCGAACTGGCAGTGCGTCGTTGTGTTTTTGGGAAAGACACTTTAAGCTTATTTCCCATTGGGGCCAGGCAGTCTACCCTTTGTGGTGACCCTGCCTGACAAAAGACTTGCAAACATAACCCAAGAAAGTGCTCAGCTTTGGTGTAGTTAGACGGAGTGTCTGGTTTATACGAGCGAACAAATGAACGAAAAATAAAATCAAGATCAATCGTATGATTCTTCAGTATTGCTACTTCCTCCAAGCTCTTGCATGTTTAGATTGAAACTCCTTAAAGTTGAAGACCGAATATTTCTACAAAAATGGAACCTGTATGATGAACATTTTACAAACTCAATAAACATTTAGTAAACTAATCATAAACTAAAATGAGTATCTAGAGTCGTAAAGGCACCATCAAAACTATGATTAAGCCTAAGTCATGCGGTTTTGGAATTGACTTTCGTCTTTTATTCCTCGTGAATATAGATAGGACTACAGATATGAGCATAAGCACGGAAAGTCAAAATATTGGAAATTATTATCACTAATTTATCAATTCATTGTTATTAAAAAACTTAAAAAACAGTTTAGCATACAAAATCTACGTTTCTAAATTCTTGAGCCTTTCGACTTGTTCTAATTCCATTGGCACTTTTCTATAGCAACAAGCCAGGCCCGGCGCCAGGATAGCGTGACTAGGGGGCAGAAATAAATTTTGGGGGAGCACAAAAAGTTTATTTATGTGAAATCGAGAGGGGCACGGGGGCACGAGAAATTTATCCCAGTCTGGATCAAATGAACAAGGTAAAGACCAAAGGTTCAAAGGGATTTTCCGGCCGAAATCGGGAATTCAAGCGGTTTTTCCAGCCGAAAACAGGTAATCTCCAAAAAAAAAGGTCTTCATCCCAAAAATGTCATGAAATCCGGTGTCAGTCCACAAAAATTACGAAAATACCGGTGGCAAACACCAATTTGGGCCTCGATTTGCACTCCAGTAGCCCCGAGCCTGTTAATTTCTTCGGGGAACAGTCCTCGCTTCGGGGGGCGCAATTTTCGTTTGGAGGGGCACAAGCAGCCATTTGGGGGGGCACGGCCCCGGAATACCCACCCGTGGCGCCGGATCTGCAACAAGCTGATTACATATTCCGCAAATTCGGATGGTTTTTGATGGTCAGTAGTGAATCAAGGGGTAGGTAAACGAGTAGGGGCACGACATTTTTGAGGACGAGGCAGCTTTTTTACGGGCCCCAGAGTTTCTGGCTTCAATTATACCGGATTTAGGAGACAGCTACAAAAACCTTTTTTTTTTCAACATATTTTGGCCCAATTAATAATCTAGCCCAAAATTGTTTTTTTGCTTCGGGCCCCGAGCATCCTAGACCCAATATCTGCTGGTGATAGTGAACTAAATGCTCTTACCTTCTGGGACTGTAACATTCCAAGAATAAGTAATGTTGAGAAATTGATGCGAGAGGTTTTGATGATTGGGTAGATGGAAATTGACATTGTTGTTTAAACTGGTAATCTGTACTCGCGAAATTCCTGTAAAGTACAGTAGAAAGATAGTGTTGCGATTTCATCTCTGCGTTGCTTTGGCCTTGGCCATAATACAGGTAGTTCAATCTTCGAGTCAAACTGCTTCGTGCACACTTGTCTACCAGGCTGTGAGAACTTCCTCTGACCGTTTCAAAGCTGAACATCAATCAGGACAACTCAACTGTAAACCCCATTTCAATGGCTTAGAAAAAAATTAAATACAGTAATCAAACTATTTTAGGAAATAATCGCAATGTGTACCCAAAGAGTCAGCTTAGAATTGGGAAGCAGACTTTAACGAAACTGTCCTTGTTTTTTTTTCTATCAGTACAGTTAGGTTTCACATTCGCAGACACTTCAGAAGAGGCATCACATTGTAATCAAACAATCAAAAGCAAAGTTAAGATTTTAATTAAAGCAGCAATTCCAAAGTTCTGTACCACCAATCAAGTTTACAAAATTACCACTGAAAGACATATCAATATCAAAAGCTCATATACAGGGTGTTCCAGAATATATGACCCGATTTTAAAATTCCATAAACTACAAACCAGAAAAGATTCAACGAAAACTCATATATTTTCTGAAAGTTTATGAAATGCCATTTCAGTTTAGTTCGTTACTTCACGTGGTTTTAAAAATTATGTCGCGCAAGTGGCGACCGCCAATGTCGATGCAGTTTTGAAGTCTTTCTCGAAAATTAATCATCACTCTTTCAAGCATGTTCTGCGGAATTGCATCAATTTCTTCAGTTATTGCTGCTTTTAGGTGTTCTAGAGTTGATGGACGGTGTTCGTAAACTTTAGATTTGACGTAGCCCCATAGAAAAAAGTCACATGGATTTAGATCCGGGGAACGTGGAGGCCACCCAATGTTACCCCGTCGAGAAATGACATGACTTGGAAACATGTCCTGCAGGATTCCGAGTGAACGTCGAGAGGTATGCGACATGGCACCATCTTGTTGGAACCATACACCATCGGGTTTATGATCAGCTAGTAACTGAGCAACTTTTGGACGAAGAAATCTCTCAAGCATCTCACAGTAACGGTCTGATGTAACAGTCACTGTAGCACCTCCTTCTTCAAAAAAGTATGGACCCCACACCCCAAAACTGCCCATAGCACACCAAACGGTAACCTTCGGAGAATGAAGTGGTCGTTGGTGCAGTTCACGAGGATTATTTTGTGACCAATATCGGAAGTTTTGTTTGTTAACCGTCCCCGATAAATGAAAATGTGCTTCATCACTGCAGATTGCAACAGATGTTGGAGGAATGGACTGGAAAATGTCTCGAGACAAATTTGTGCGAGTTTCGTAATCACTCTCGCTTAATTCCTGCACGACCATTATCTTGTAGGGATGCATATGAAGTGATCTGTGCAAAATTCTATGGACACTTGTAGCGGACATGTGCAAGGCAAATGCATGCTTTCGGAGGGAACGTCTAGGAGATTGCTCAATTGAATCTGCCGCAGCTGTGACATTTTCTTCTGCTGTTCTTGTTCTTGGACGGCCAGATCTTCTCCTGTTTAATGCCGATGATGTTTGTCGAAAGTTGGAAACCCAACGGCGTATTGTTTTACCTGTTGGTACGGGATCATGACGATTTAGTGAAAAGTGTCTTCGGAAGGAACGTTGCGTCGCTACGACTGATTCGCCATTCTTCACAAACTGTTCAACCACAAAAGCGCGATGCTCACCACTCCACGCCATTAATGCAGCATTTAACTAAACTCAACAAAAGGGTATTTCTTTGTAGCACTTATTATTATCAACACACTAGCAATCTGAAAGTGAAAACATGGCATGAAACTAAAATGGCATTTCAAGACCTTTCAGGAAATATAATGGTTTTCGTTGAATCTTTTCTGGTTTGTTGTTTATGAAATTTTATAATCGGGTCATATATTCTGGAACACCCTGTAGTTAAACCTTGATTGTAATTAAATCAACACATTAATGGTAAATATACTCGTAATAAATCCACAAGATATTCAATTTTATCTCATAAGAAGAAATAATGCGTTAAAGAATCAGCAATTTTGTAGCATTGTACTGTAATGCCAATGTTCTTTTGAATAACATGATTTCGAAGAAATTTGTAAGAACTGTTCAAAAAAATCGAGTGTCTGCAACTCTTGTCTGATCAACCCTTCTGACTATATCAAGTAAAAAGAACTGTTCAAAAAACTTTGCAAGATTTTGTAAATTTTTGTAAAATTTGTAAGAACTGTTCAAAAACAATTCGAATGTCAACAACTCTTGTCCGATCAACTATTCTGATTATTTCAAGCAAAAAGGCTTGTGCAGCAAAGCAGAATAAAGCATAAAATATTCTGCTTTCATTAAGCCACAACAAGGTTGACATATTACGAGGTAAATCATAAGACCAATGACTCGTGGCTCTTATGGTTGTTTTTATGATATTTACATTTTTTTGCGGTGTAATTAAGACGAAAATCTTTTTGGCACTAATTTACTCGAAGAAACAAGTGTAATCACCAACTACGACAGTGTACATTCATAGGCGTCGGCAAAGGGGGGGCAGGGGGGCCATGGCTCCCTTCTGGATTTTCACACACTATCTCTTAAACCTCCCTAATTTCAAAAATTCTTCCATTTATAGTAGCTAATACTGGATCCATTCTTATTGGCCCCCCTGAAAATTTTTCTGCCGACGCCTATGCCTATATTAGGGTTGTTCAAAAAAAACTTTTTTTTTTCAAATTTAACCCATCACCCCCACAAGTTGTTAGGTTGGTGATAAAAACCCCTCATACCAAATTTCAGCTCATTCGGTTCTCAGGGAGAGGAGGGCACGCAATTTGAAAATGTGAATTTTTGTCGAAAAATATGGATTTTTTGCTCACTTTAGCATTAATTTTTGCAGTCAAAATACGTGGTATCTCAGCTTTTTTTGATTTAATCTTGCTCAAATTACATATTAGAACAAGTCTAAACCAGTTTCTAGTGTTTGTTTTGTAAATTTGTTTACAAAGAAATTTCCTGTTTTTTGCTATTTTGACTAAAATATGTTAAGGTGCCTATGCCATCTCGACTACGTTCTAGCATCAATACTGCCCTACAAACCACTGCAAAAAAATGAGAAAAAGACTGATTTTTGCCTAGAAACCCATTTAACATCCCTCTTCAAGTCCAAGCGATGACATACACCAAGCTATTGAAACTGTGTTTGGCAAGTTCAACCCGCAAGAAATATGATTTATCATTGCAATCATAACTGCTATAATGCGAGTCAACCACCAGCAGTTGATGAAGCTTCAAACATTATTTTCTCGCGGTCCAGCATTTCTGTATAGGTTGTTCTAATTCTTAGCAAGAACAACTTCATGACCGTCCCATTCTCTGATTTTTTGGTTTTTCTAGTTCAATGCGAATGTTACAAAGTTTCATGTATCGGCTGACTGTTCTTCAGGTAATAATGCGTAAATTCTAACCTGGGTAGTTCCCGCCAATTGAGCTGGCCAGGTATATCTCGTCCATGTTTTTGATGAATCGACTAACCATCACGTATGCACGATACGTGTTGTGTTGGTTTAGGGCATTCATCCTCCTCTACCAATCAAGCTTGAGACGAGCTCAATAGCAGTAGTAATTAGACCCATTCATATGCAGGGTTGGCCATAAGTCGCACACCAAAGAATCATATGGAGTGTGATGTGAAACAAAGTAAAATCTATAAAATAACATGTCTTTTGTCCATGTTCTTAGGGTGTAAAGTACATGCTCTTTTCTGGTGCCGTGAAGCATTGTATGTAGGTATCAGTTAAATTAGCTAGTTAATTAAAACTGTTTTAAATGCTTTGGTGTAGAGTTATTGCCCATCCTGTATTAAGCGCATCATAGATAAAAGCATTAAAAACCCTACTGTTTCACTCCTATAACTTAGCGAGATCTTCAGAGGTTAACTCCAGAAACGATTACAGCTTAGGGTGAAACAGACTGAAAGGTTTTCAATGTTTTATCTGTGGTATACTAAACATATGTTTTTGCAACCCGTTTAATCAGCCCAATAACCACCCTCTCGTGGTCTTCTTGTTCAAACAGTGCAGAATAACAGAGTGGTAGCAGTGCTTCTCAAATGTGTGGCTATCAACGATATTATACAGAACAAATTATTATACGATATTATACAGAGCAAAATCAACAATTTTGCCCAACAGTTTATAGTGTTTTGGTTGCTAACATTTAAGTCACAAATATTGGTAAATGCTCTGTTGGCTTCGGAGGCTGCTCTTTGGATGCACAATGCAATCGCACTAATAATATTATGTTCAGCAACAAATATTGCATTTGCCTTTTCAAAATAGGTCGCTGAATTGTTTCAAGATTGTGCAAGTGTAGTTAGAGTTATTATCTAATCAAAGAACAGTTTCATTTTTTGTGGAAAAACGCTGTTACCACTCATTTATAAAGCGTTAGTTAGAACCAGAACAAAATAAGAGGTTGGTTTTCAAACTGATTTTGCTATTATATCGCGAAACCAGTAACACTAAAACGACGCAGAAACTAGTGTTTTCTGAATTTTTGCTAAACCAAATTATTGTATATAATCGGTTAGTTTGGTAGATAATTTGGCGTTTGGTCATGAGACTTTGTAACATTTTGCAATGAATCATTCCAACTTTCAACTTTGTAACATTTTACAGAGCCTTGCAAAACCAAAAAATCAGAGAATGGGACGGTCATGAAGTTGTTCTTGCTAAGAATTAGAACAACCTACACAGAAATGCTGGACCGCGAGAAAATAATGTTTGAAGCTTCATCAACTGCTGGTGGTTGACTCGCATTATAGCAGTTATGATTGCAATGATAAATCATATTTCTTGCGGGTTGAACTTGCCAAACACAGTTTCAATAGCTTGGTGTATGTCATCGCTTGGACTTGAAGAGGGATGTTAAATGGGTTTCTAGGCAAAAATCAGTCTTTTTCTCATTTTTTTGCAGTGGTTTGTAGGGCAGTATTGATGCTAGAACGTAGTCGAGATGGCATAGGCACCTTAACATATTTTAGTCAAAATAGCAAAAAACAGGAAATTTCTTTGTAAACAAATTTACAAAACAAACACTAGAAACTGGTTTAGACTTGTTCTAATATGTAATTTGAGCAAGATTAAATCAAAAAAAGCTGAGATACCACGTATTTTGACTGCAAAAATTAATGCTAAAGTGAGCAAAAAATCCATATTTTTCGACAAAAATTCACATTTTCAAATTGCGTGCCCTCCTCTCCCTGAGAACCGAATGAGCTGAAATTTGGTATGAGGGGTTTTTATCACCAACCTAACAACTTGTGGGGGTGATGGGTTAAATTTGAAAAAAAAAAGTTTTTTTTGAACAACCCTAATGTGTATATTATTGAATGCGCATATTATTAATGAGCGAATGTGATTGAAAACCTTAAAGTTGACTGCGAACCAAATGAGTTTTTGATTTTATTTCATGAAAATTAAAGCATTGCTAATAGCCAGAAAATTCGAAATAGTAGCATCATAACGTGAAATTTTAAAAAGAAACGTAATAAACATAATTCAATTTTGGAAACTTATCCAAAGTAATTTTTTTAGCAACAGAACAATAAATTAAGAGTGTCAATTTTGCAACAACTTTGCCAAAAGACGTCACACTGATTATTCCTAAGATTTAAAACGATCAATTATTACCACTTTTGGTAAAATTATCCCGCAAAACTCTATTTGATAGCCTAATAATTGCAGATAAAACTAGAATATTGATTGAGGCTTTCCACATTAGAAAAGACAGAATTTTCCAAAAAGCACCAACAAAACACAAAATACAGAAAATCAATAACACTAATGTCTTAGATTTTTCCTCGAGATTTCGACACTAGAGTATTTACAATATTAGCCCCCCCCCCCCAAAAAAAAAACGTTGAACACTTTCCCGCGTGACATCACCGCTTTTATGCGCGAAAAATGTTAGTTAACTGGATTTGGCGTTGCTTGTTGTCGCAGCTTTTAGGCTTTTTAACACGCAAACCCCTTCAATGGAGCTTCTTTGCATCTTTGGTGAACAATTCTTTGTGCTCAAATAACACGTTTTGGAAAGGTTTAAGATTTCTGTCAGTAGCCGAAAACTGACTGAAAGATTAATTTTGTGTTTGGAATCTATGATAGTCGCCAAGCAAACGCAAACATGTAAGAAACAAAGTTTCGAAAACTTTGTGACAGATGCTGAAATATTTTTGATTCTCGAAGAAAACTTACTGTCAAAGTCTGAACAGAAGTGCTGTAGGTTGAGCCAACGTTTTTTTTTTGATGTGGTTGCTTTGTCTAATGGGTTTTGGCTCCTTCGAATTAGTTAATGAAAACCGCCGCATAATATTTTTTCGTGACCACTTCAAGGAGTTGATTAAAAAATATTTCGTTTCAATTATGTATAAATACCGTTAGCTAACCTTGCACAAAAACCTTGTTGAAGTATTTCATAATCAAACATGCGTTTCGCAGTCACAATGTTAGTAAGCAATTTAAAAGAAACTCGCATTATTATTTTTTACCAGTTATACTGCAATATGTACGGCCAAATGCATTTGTCATATTCTTGTAAAATCATGTTTTGTTACTAATCTTAAAATGGTCAAAACTGTCTAGCAGTGCAAGCGTCGTGCAAAACTGTGTTTGCTTAGTTACACAGATTCTCTTTCAATTACTTTTAATTACAAGCAAATCAGCTAGAAGGTGTCTTCATGTAAAGTGATTAAATAGAAATTCCCTAACAACTTCACAGCAATCCCCGAACAACCTTTAAAAACTTTTCTTTTCACACTTTGCGCCAAAATCATCGCTATACTGTGATTACTTTTCAGTAATAGTGCAAACTGTAAAAAGTTGGTCGAGCGGTAACACGTTCGTCTCTGGAGTGGGAGGTCAAAGGTTCAAATCTCGGATCGGTCAAATCAGACTTGGTCTTGCTAGCGGCTCGCCACCGCTGTGACATTTCTTGGAAAGGAGCTGTGTTGTCAGCAGGCGCAGCGATGCAGAGATGGGCCCCGCAAACTCGTTACACGCTTCGGCGTAATACAACATAATAAAGGATTTGATTTGTATAGCCGACATTATCTTCTGTAATGATCGTAATTTGAAATTCCTTGGGAAATTGGTAAGAGTTTCAGTAATCTGTACGTAGTAGATTAGTGTCTGCATGGAAGCGGAAAAAACATTTTCAACAAATCGCAATGAAATATATCTACTAATTCAACTAAGCCATTGCGTTTTGTAACAATTTGTTATCATTTTGTAACAATTTTACGACGTAAAGTTTTTTACTTATCCCAGCAAAGTCTGACAGCAATTTTTGGGCAAAACAGAAGCAATCATTGTCTAGAATAAGTACAGCTTTGTAGCAACGAGAAGTTACATATGGTCGATCAATAAACCATACAAATAGCTTGCTAAAGCAACAATTTTGTCACACGTACAACCTGCAATAGACCGTTTAAGCTTTTGCCTACCAACAGTGATATGCAATGCAACTTAATTTACGTTATTCAACATCAACATTACTGTATGTCATGTGCAACTATACACCTGAATTAAACGTTACCGATAATCTCAAAAATTAGTAATGAACAAAATCTCAACCTTTTGGTATACATTTTATAAAATTTTTATGAATGTTTATACCAAAGAATTTTGGTAATGAACCAAAATTGATATTGAACAAAACTACTGCGAGCCCCTCTAGCTTATGAATATAAAACTTTTACCTTTTCAGTTGATAGAGCTACGTGATGCCAATCGCGTTAACTTTGAAATTACAGCATATGCCAATTTTTACACATACAGTATAAGTTAAACCTCTAGCGTTGTTTTCGAGACCACAGTATTACCCTTTCGAGAAGACATCAATTCTTTTTCATATTGTAAGCATTATTACCAAATCATACTGTTTATCAAAATAAATGGCTCGTGCATTTCTCGCCCTAAGCGGTTAGCGGTCTAGTACACAGCGAATATGTTTTTAACTTTGATTTTGTACCTTCTTGTATACAGCACTTTATTTGAACGACCATAAAGAATTTTTTTAATGATTTTTACCTAGTTGAGTTACCCACAACAAAATTTTCGAGGGTTATGACGGATGTAACTGCAGCTTAAGTTCTCAGATACAAATTTAAATCACGCCATCCCAGAGCAGAGAGTCCATCAATAAAGCTACATAGTATGCTGTACCAAACGCCAGAAAAATTTTGTTACTAGAATTTTTGATTTTGTTTTGGTTGGAAAACTAGACTTTGGTAGGGCAATTTATAACATGAGAAGTGATATGCATCGAAATTAAATACTGCAGCGATTTATGATATTTTCGCAAAAAGACAGTAAAGACAAATAATCTTCTTTCGATAGACGAAAACTTTAATAGCAGTTTTAAGGAAGTCATCCTCAAAAACTTAAAACTATTAATTTTTCCGCAAAGCAATCATTTCAGTAGTATTTTTAACTCAAGTGTTTGAGGAAAAAACAAAGCATTTTTCTCGTCTTAGGAATTTTTCAACAGTAATCCGTAGAAACTTCTTAAATTTGTTTATTTCTGAGTATTACAAACAATCTTTACGCGCGCACCCAATTTCTATTGGTCGCTCTAAAGACCCGGTCTATACCAGGCGTAAAATTGTGAACTTAAACAAACGCGTAATTATCATCCTTTGCTTATTCTCACCAAAATTCGATACTTTGAAGGGCCCAACTTTCCCAGTGTTGGCCCCATTGGGTCTTAATGGCGATCAATAGATGCCCATTAGCAGTAGCCACACTCTTTTGGTATAGCTGGGCAGCTTCGGCAAGCCAACATACTCGTATATATCATCTTAACTAGCGTTGCCATATTTTTGAAGTAGAAAATCGAGACATGATTAGAATACCACAATTTGTCACGGATTTGAGATAAAGACCAAAAATCAAATAGATTAATAAAAAAAGGTCTTCACCATAGAAAAGATGCAATCTTTCGGGTGTTTAAGATGAAGCTAATAAAAACAAGATCTTTGCCTGGGAGTTCTATACGGTGAAGCATCAAAAATTCCGGACCAATCAAGAATTCCGGGAAAAAAACCAGCAAGATACCGGAACAAGGCTTCAAAAACGGAACTATGCTGCCATTAACGGGACGTATGGCAACCGTAATCTTACCATAAAAATTTTTTTGAAATAAGAAAAAGGGTATATTTTTCATGCTGGTACAAGCATGAGTTTACTTCTAGAGTAGATTGGATCTAAAAATTCAAATTGTTGATGTTTTTCTAAATCAACCCTACGTTGTTTTTGGAGAGAGAAAAATAACTTAAAAGCGAGATAAAACTTATCGCTCTACAGTACATAAGGACTGGTAATATGCGATGTAGTGTTACTGGTAAAAGACACGCGCTTTATCCAAAGGCAAAAGACAGTGCGCGTTGAAAGGAGAAGCAGCTATTGTACCACTATCGGCTGACGCTGAGAAACATTAGAAATCTTTGAAATCACAAATTTGAACGCAAATCTATGCAAAGCGTACTCGGAAGCATAAAACTTCAAGAGGAGCTGGAAGCGGAAGCATTAAAAATTTGACTGCTTCCACATCCCTGGTTCAAACTGTGACGTAAATGCAAATTTTATCGTAGCAGTGTTTTGAGCTTATGTACCAACTGTCCATTTTAACATAAATTAGCATAATGGAGCATTTTTGCCTCAAAAACATAACAACATCGTTCACATTTATGAAGAAACGTAGGCCAAATATCATATAATTATTTGCAATATTAATAGTGAAGTAGAACACACTGGCATATGTTAATGTTCAGTGAAAAGAGTAAATAAATAAAATGCTTTTGGGTGCCTGTGCCACATCGAAATTAGTGTCGATATCGCTAAAAAACGTTTCAATATTTTCATGACAGCAGTGAGACAAAGAATTTGAGTATTGTGCTTATACAGAAATGCAAACGAATAAGAAAACTGCGTCAACATGGTTAGGAAAGGAGGGGCCTTAGAGCAGGGATCCGAGGTCACCTTCTAGCTATGTGGCGTTAACCTCAGCCCCTGAGCGGCATTTGCTAGTGCTTTTGTAAAACAATCAAATTACTTAAACCACTATAATAAGATTTTGAATCTTTTAATAAGGATTTCATTTTTGAAAAGTCTTTGAAATTCACGTTGTGAAACATCCAGAAATGGCCATGTTCAGAGCCAAAATTTTCTTTCAAATTTGTCCTATTTTCTTAGTTTTATCTCCCTCTTCACCCTTCTTTCTTCTGTGTCGGATAAGGTCAAAATTTATGTACAGTTATGGTCAGTGGTGACGATCTTTGTTGAGCATTGGGGGGGATAATTTGCAATTTTACCCCATTTTGCCCTATTTTCAACATTGGGGGGGATGAACCTCGACCACGATTTTGTTCAGGTTTGGAAATTTAGTGAAGACCAAAAAAATGCAAATGGAACACTTTTTTCCCCAAATTCAAGTGAAGACAAAAAAAAACAACAACAAAAAAGCAAAAGGTCTTCATCAAAAATAGAACACTTTTTTTTCTCCAAATTCAGGTGAAGACCAAAACAAAAACAAAAAAAAAAGGTCTTCATCAAACATAGAACACTTTTTTCCCCAGTTTTCGCTCAAATGTACACCCATTCAAATTATTGGCTCGGCACCCCTGGTTATGGTGCAGGTTATAGCAACAAACAAGCCTTTGGCAATTTATTTCCCATAGTTTAAATTATCGCAAATTTCCATGTAATTGTAATTACACTTTATTTACCAAGTTGCCTTGGCCAGGAGACAGCAAAGGGAACTTTCGGTCTTCGAGTCAAGCTTCTACCTGCCCACCTGTCTACCACACACGATGGAGGCTTCACACTGTCCCTTTAATTGCTGAACGTTAAGCAGGGAAGCTGTGAATATCAATTTTTATAGTCTTTGGTTTGACCCGACCGGGAATCGAACCCGAGTCTACCGCTTCAGTAGCAGACGCTCTATCCACTCGACCACCGATCGGTTATACAACTTCACAGTAATTGCGGTAAATGGCACTAATGAAATACAGTGTATGTTGAAGCTTTCAAACAAAAAACAAGAAAGACATTTTAGTAGAGTTAATGCAAAAAACCTCTTTTCTGTTTATGTTTTTTCTATATACGGCTATATTTAAATTAGTAAAATGTTTAACTTTTGAAATTCTACCGCAATTTACCAATTTGAGAAAGATTAAGTGTCCCAACATAAAGGTGCAACACTGTAATTCTGTAAATCTTTATTCTGATAACTACCTCCAAGGTTTTCTGCATTTCTTGTGGGTAAAACACAAAAGTAACATTTTTGAAATTCAGGTACAGTGATAGCTAAGTTAATACTGTGTTTTATAGCGTTTTTATTGATAGGTTCATTGCAAATAGTTTTAATGTTCTAATACACTGTTGGCCTTGTCGGGTTTTCTTAAAAAGTTGCCGATGATTTGGCTCAAAACTTATTAAATGAAATAAAAACCTCTGCTTGTAGTACCAAAAAATAAAACTCATCGACAATGATTGCCAACAAATATTTGATTTATTTCAATTGCTTTTTCTTGTTTTGTGTATTGCTTTTCTTTCGCAATTTTGTTTTTCGAAATTGCTTTTGAAATAAATGTAACAAAAATTTGGAAAATTCAAACAACGTCATTAAAGTAAGAAATACGATGGGCAAAGTTTAATAAAAACAATAATTTGAAACAAAAAGACTATATTGAGTATGGAAGCACAAAAATCTTAACGATGTGCGTAATGAAGTTTTGACAGCTCTGAGACAAAACTAATTTTTAAGTGCTAGGTCGTAAAATTGAAAATTAAATTTATTTTTTGCAAAACAATAAATGAAATTCCGAAATCCTTTTAATGTGACGAACCATGGCCATTAGAAAATCAGACAGAACTTTATAATATTTATGCCAGTTTTTTGTTTGTGTTTGGACGTTTTTGAATCAACGAAAAACTAGAGTCAGAAATATTTTTCAGCTGTATTTGCTGCTAATTTACTCAATTTCCTAAAGCAGAAAAATTAGTTAACAAAAATAGGCTTGCATCAGGCGCGCATATCATCTACCCTGACCACATTTACCATAAAAATTTGCAGCTTTTGAGATGCAAGTTTCTGAAGCATCAAATACAATTCGATTTCTGGATCTTTACGGTTCAAGATTGCGGTGTTTGTGGACAAGCTATTTTTTGTTTAAACAATTGCTTAAAAAAATCGGGGTGCGGCGTAACCCTTTCGGTTTTGAAAAAATATTTTAGGATTGCCTTATGCCCATTTTCCAATTTCATAAACTTTTACTTCCGTGTTTAGCTGAATTTGAAAAAATAAAAATAAACGTTTCTTTTTAAACCTTGTATACATTATCCTAAATGCATTTTTTATCTTATCAGTAGCGGATCGAAGGGGGTCTAGAGGGTCAAGAGTCCAGACACCCACCGCTCAAACCGGAGAAATATAAGCAAAGTTGTAGCACATAACATTCGTTGTAATGACTAGAGCAAGATCCATTTTTTGTCCAGACTTTATCCATTTTTTGTCCATTTTTTGTCCAGACTTTATCCAGACTTCATGTAATAAAGTTAACAGAGTTAACAGTTCATAGTTTGGCGTATTATTCTTCTCTTAATTTCGCGAAGAATTTAAGTTAAAAAAAAAAAAATTGCAGTAATGTAGGTGGTCAAAATAGAATGCTAATTTTTAGCTCTGACAAAAACAAACGATCCTTGTCTTAACAAAGAGAACAAGTTTTTCGCAAAACAAAAGTCAAAACTTCACCTTGACATTCAGTTTCAAAAGCTATCGATTTCTTGTTATCACTTTCATAAAATACTGTACACAGTAAACACGCGTTTGTAAATATACAGCAACGAAGAACAAAAAAGGAGCGCTGCCCAAACAAATGTCATATAATAATAGCGAATTACGCCTGAAAAATGACGTTTGAGTCTTTCAAAGAAATTGAAAATTATTCTAAAAGCAGTCCAATGCCAGGAGTTAGCGGCAACTAGCAGCAATGAACTACTGTACCTGCTTGGATCACCTGAAAACGTCACTTAAAGTCAAAAATACTTTTAAACACAAATCCATTAAAAAAACAGTTTGATACAATCATGATCAACCTTGTTTAATACCATTTTTTATTGATACGTATCGCCCAATGTCTGCATAAATGATTAAACTTATATTTCTATAAATTGCAAATACAGTACTGTACAGTTATAATGATGGTAATCAAATTGCAGAAACTTATTCAAAACGAGCAACTGAACAATAAAAATAAGAAGAAGCATCTTGTACAAAATCCAAAAAGAATAAAGTATGTACGGTATTTTTGTGGTGTGTAATTATAGTATTTCTGAGTTGAAATTTACCCCTTTTCCTAATCAAATGACACTAATGACATGTTGCTCCTAAGACAGTTCATCACTATAATATTAATTTTTGCAATAGGTTACCAAAATCGATACTACATGTATCGATTTTGATATTTTGGTATATCTATATGTAAGAAAATGCTACATGTATTCGAAGACATGTCAGAACCTACAGTATTAACAAACGCAATATACAGTAAGATTGTATCAGATGCATTTAAGAAACATTGTGAGGCCATTCAAGTTCAAATTACTACAGTATTTAGGCCTGGACTTTAATCATCAATGACATATTTTATCGATTCCGTACAAAATTTCATAAAAAAAACATATTTTCAATGCTTACAGCATTAAATTTAGATTTAAACTTATTTGACTGCACTAAGAAATACTGTTCAAATGACTGAAGAAATAAAACGAAACGATTACCGAAATCTAGCTCCCCAATAACATGCAATTTTAGTTAACACCAATAAGCTTTTCGTGTTTCAATTTATACTACACATAAAAATTGCATTCCAAACATGAAAAAAAAATCTAAAAATCACAACCACTATTATAGACCACATTCTAGTGATAGATTTGGTCGCACCGAAACCCGACAAAACAAAACTCCATCAGAATAAAGTCAAAACAAACTATGCAATAAAATCACCACAAAAACCTAAAGGCTCGAGCAAAAACGGCTCCTCAAATGGTCGAAATCCTTATTTAAATACCGTAGAATGCCAGTCTATTCAAATAGAACGCAATGGAATGGTCGATTATCATAGTGATATATCGGATGTAAAATGTCTGTAAAATAAAAAGACTTACCTGTGTCATTGCACTGCCCCTTCACAAAACTTTGAGATGATAAGAGCAGAATTGTCAAAAGTTCACAAACCTTCAAGCTCTCACTCATCATTGCGATTACAGTTTGTGCTGCTGCTGAAGCCTTGCACACAGTCTAGTCATAGAGCAAAGTGAAACCCTAAACGCTGAGGAGAAAACAAGCAAAGTTGTACTTAATACCAGAGGTGGGCACTAGCGCCGCAACTATTTCAATTCATAGGTGGGCACAAGTCCGTTAATCGTTAATCCGTTAATAACGAAGCTAACTTTTTTTTGAATTCGTTAATCCGTTAAAAAGTTTTTTCATGTTAACGGACTAAATTAACTTCCGTTAAGTTCTGTTAATGGACTAAAGTAACTTCCGTTAAGTTCTATTAACTTCCGTTAACGTTTTTATCGTTGATATCTTGACCATTCATTCATCGTACAGGTACAAACCAGTTTGCATTGGTAGCACTTGTTGCGTATTAGCTCGAGTTTGTAGAAGAAAGCGAAGAAAAAAGCTCTTTTTTTGTGACAAATAATAAGCTGCAGCCTCACAGATCTATCAATTATCGCTGTTCGCAATTTCCAAAGGTTTTCCAATCGCAGCTTAGTTAGAGCATTTGAACTTATTTTTATCTTGAAATTAGATTAGACTTTAAAATGTAACTTCCAAAACACAAAAAGACCACCATAGCAATAAATATTTCCTTACAATCAACTCAATAGCGTCAATACGTGTTCTAGAAGCGAGTGAATAAAACGAAATGTACATTACCAGTAGCGTAGCCAGGGGGGGGGGGGGGGGGCGGTGGGGGCTCGAGCCCCCCCCATTTGCTTGTGAAGTATTCAAAATCGCATGTTTTTTGTGCTTTTGAGGCCGATTTTCTGAGAAAAATAGCCCCTCCCCCATTGGAAAACAGCCCCCCCTCAAACGTCTGAATTTGCGAAATTGGACGAAAAATCAGTCTGGATATCGGTGAAGACCTTTTTTTTTGGAGACCACCTTATTTTGGGCGGAAAAAAGCTTTGAATTTCGGATTTCGGCCGAAAAATCACTCTCAATTTTGGTGAAGACCTTCTTTTTTTTTTTTTGGAGACCACCTTATTTTGGGCGGAAAAAAGCTTTGAATTTCGGATTTCGGCGGAAAGATCGCTCTCAATTTTGGTGAAGACCTTTTTTTTTGGAGACCACCTTATTTTGGGCGGAAAAAACCTTTGAATTTCGGATTTCGGCGGAAAGATCGCTCTCAATTTTGGTGAAGACCTTTTTTTTTTTTTTGGAGACTACCTAATTTTGGGCGGAAAAAAGCTTTGAATTTCCGAGAAATTTCGTCTCATTTTTCGGACAAACCGTCTGAAACTGCTTCTAGATCAATGAAAATTCCAGTCAAGGTCGTTTGCACACTTCCCACTCTTTCAAAATAGCCCCCCCCTTTTCCAAATCCTGGCTACGCGCCTGTACATTACCCCCAAAATGTTAACGAATTAACGGACTTTATTAACTTCCGTTAATTTAAGCTGAAAATAACGGATTAACGTTAACGGAGGTGTGAAGTTTGTTGACGGACTAGTGGTTAACGAAGCTAACATTTTGCATTAACTTGCCCACCTATGTTTCAATTGTGATAGCGCTTGCGCCGCAATTATTTTTAAACGGTTGCGCTGACGCTTGCGCTGCAAGTTTTTAGCAATTTTGAGCGCAATCGCAAGTCAAATACGATTAAGAATGATTGGTTTTTCAATCAAGTGTGATTAAAGTCAACAAAAAAACTTTGACGAGGTACGTAGGCGTAGCCAGGATTTTTGATTGGGGGGAGAGGCCAAATCGCAAATCACACGTGATGACGTCATCAGATTTTTTAAAGAGAGGGACTTTTTGCGGGACAAAGATACCGTAGAATGAGGATCAGAAGCTGGGGCTTGGGTTGGCGTGTAACCTGGGTTTTGTTGAAGAAAAAAGACTTGAACCTAAAAGTAAAAAGATTTCCAAAATCGCCCAAGTTGGGAGACGTGGTCAGCAAACTAATTTAGTCCAAACGTATTACCGAAGGGGGTCTGGGGGCCGCCGCTGGGCGATTTCTTGGGATTTTTTTTGGAAAAAAAGCTATTTTAATGCCATTTGGATCACATTTCGCGCATTTTTAGAGCCATTTAAAATAACTAAATTTTTAAGAATTGAAAGCCAATTGAAACAATCTAATTGGTGAGTCTTTCCTTTACTTACAGATCAAGTAAAAATACATTTAAAATCTTGAATTTGGGGGTTAAATTTTGTAAGTGACTTGGCCAAAGTGGGAGAAGCTAGGTAGATTGCCTCCTGCAATATTTTTGGCAGTAATTAATCTCTCGAATAATTATTTGCTTGGGGGAATTTCTGTTTGGTCATGAGTACGGGTATTACATTTAAATCGGATGGCAAAAAATTGATTTGAGGGGGCCCAGGCCACCTACCTGGTCGTTAATATTAGTCTGTTATGCACGTATGCTGTTGTACGCGAAAATGCTTAAAGAAACTGAAAAAAACATAACGCTTTGTTGTTAGAATTTTTATAATTGCTGGTAGCATTTCGATTGGGGGGGGGGGGGCGGTTTTGCCCCTTCTTCTGGCTACGCCTATGACGATGCAGGTACATAAAAGCTTCTCATGGGAAATTCCATTCTTCTACTGCTTGCAATACTTCTATTGGATTTATAGCAGGAGTCATCTTTCGCTTAAACGTTTCTCTCTAAAATATTTCTCTCTAAAATACTCACATCCCCTATTGGTCTTGGCCTCGAGTATTCCTGTCCTTGGCCTCGAGCGGGTCTGTCCTCGGAAGGGCTGTCCTTGGCCTTGGATTGTTTTTGTGTCCTTAGCCTCGAGCCTTGTGTCCTCGACTCCACCTCTGGCAAATAGGAGTGACAGCATTGGTAAAGCTCTTATAAGTAATACTTAGATGGTTCAATTTCTTTAAATTGGGGTTTATATTCTGCTCAATAATGTTAAAAAAAATTTTGTTGCAGTTTAGCGAATGTGGTGAACTTGAGCTGAGTGAAGTCGACAGCGAGGCCGAGATGGTAATAAAGCCGTCGTTTTTACGATGATTCTGATCGTATGATCTGGGTTCAACCCAAACCCTGGTCACGTTTTTGTGTCTTCGGATAAGATGCTTTACGATGATTATCTCTGCTGGTGGCTTCAAACACTTTCCCCCCAGAAATACCACCATAAAAATTTCCCACAACCTCAGAAAGTTTTGTTGAGTGCACATGGAAGGAAACTCCAACAAAATACTTTGTATATAGGCCTACCACAAAATATTATTAAAACATGCTAAATAAATTCGCCGTCTGAAATTAAGCGCCTTAAAGTGGGGTTCATATTTTGCTCAATAGAACCCCTTTCCCCCAGAATAAACCCCCATAAACCAATATTTGTCGGAATCTACATTAAATTTCACACAAACTCAGAAAGTTTTGTTGAGTGCATTTTATTAGGTTGGTCCAAAAAAAACTTTTTTCCGATATGTTTTTCTCCAAGGGGCTTAAAAGGTGTGTTTTGGTGCAAAAATATTCCATGTAGATTTTTTTGGCTTTAATTAACATTTAAGGGTCGCGCACCCCCCTGCATTCTAAGCTTGCCCCCCTAAATCGCAAAATTGCCATATTTCATTAACCACTTGAGATAGAAACTTCAAATAAAAACCAAAAGATGCAGAAGATATGATTTCCCATAAGTGTTTAATACATTTTATTAAGCTATCTGATCAAATTTTCAAGAAAAAAAAACTGTTTTTACATCTTTAAAGGGTGTACTCACATCCAAGTTTTGTTCATTTTGTTCAAAAAACGCACTAAATATGATAGTCTAACATTACAATAGATGTTGTGACTCAATGCTGCACATCAGAAAAAAATAAATGCACTTCAGAAATTACGAAATGGGTATAAAATGTACAAATATGTAAATGCAATCGCAATTATAATTAAAATTAAAAACAAGTTTCCAAACACAAGTGATGGATTGAATGAACTCAGTCATGTCAAATATCTTTTGGTAGGTTGGGGAACAGCTTGACGATGAGCTGCAACTACTCGGCTCAAGTATTGTAGTTGTTCTTCGTCTCGAGTAAGGCTGCCACTGTATGCCTGAATGAGAGCAACACCTCTTTCTGCTGTATCGTTTACTACTTTCAGCTCATGTACAGTTAATTTCATTTCTGTATAATTTTTGTCTGTCAGCTAGTTTGATGGAGGTTGAGACAGGAATGATTTTGCTTTTTTTGTCCGTTTGCTTCAATCAGATCAAAAATGCACATTGACCGTCTCGTAACGTAATTTTCTAATCCCAGTGTGCAATCAAAATCTTTCCCATTTAACCTTGCCAAGTTTGTGGTTGTAGGATTTCTTTGCAAATTTTTAGCCATTAACTCTTTAGTTTTATTTGAAACTCGGTCATCAAAGAAAGCTGAAGCAATTAATCGTTCCGAAAAATACCATAAATGACGAAGCATTGATTTGGTTCCAGCAGCTCTTATAACATCGTGAGGATAGTGATTCATTTCCCTAAGGAATATTAAATCATTAAAAGCTGCCAAATGTGCCAATGGCGCCTGAAACCAAAACTTGGCTTAAACTACTGCTACAAAGAGAGCGACAGAAGTAAGTGTTTTAAGTGATTCAGGGGGAAGCGTAAACTGGCGTCTAAAAAGCACAATTTTTATTGCATATATTGCTTTCGATATCTATCGAGCGTTGCTGACCCCACCTGGGGCTCTAAATTCTTTAAAGATATAGCTTTCTTTATTGCCTCCGACAAAGATCATGCAAAGTTCCAAAAACTCTCGGTAATCATCACGTGGAAAAGTTGTATCAAATAATTCGGTATAAGTTTCTTTTGCTTCTTCCCGCAAATGACGTATTTCCTAAAAATCCGCTTCGTCCGGTAGATCAAAATTTTCTTTGTTAGTCACATCCCATTGACTTAATTTGAAACCGTTAGAATACTTCAACACATGGTCCAGTTGTATCTCCCTTTACTGCTTTGAAAACAGATGAAAGTACTACCTCCATAATGTGATGACGACAAGGTACCCAAACTAATTCTATACCAAGAACTTTTTCAATTGAAGTACATGCACCTGTGTTAATGCCTGTGTTAGAAGCAGTAGTGTGAAATACTAATCCTCCTACTTGTTCTGCTATATTCTACTTGTATAAGAGCTCAATACACACATTAGCATGATCTTTCCCGGTACCAGAAGGAATATTAGGAGCCCCTAACAGCATTTCATTATTTTTCCAAGATACCACTACAGCAACTCTGTTTTCTCGATCCGCATGCACTCGAGTTAGGCCGGGTAACATTTTCCCATTCCAATGCAAAAGAAGAGGAGCGGTAGGGACAAAGTCATTTCTGTTTTGCAGTGCATAGTTTTGTCGGTTGCTTTTTCTTGCTCTTCTTACTGTACTGCGGGAGAGAGTTACCTTTTCCAATTCGTTACCTAAATGTTTGGTAACAGCAGCAATAACCACTGTTGCTTTTCGATCACTTACATTGACTCGGTCCAGTACTATCACGACTTCGGATGTTACGATTTGCTTTGAATTTATCTTTTTTTCTAGAACTTTTTTTTCTTGATGGACAAGGAGTTTCACTGCTGCATTCTTCAAATGACAAATCATCTTGCGAATCACTACTGCAATAATCTTCAAACTCAGCTGTCTGAACGCAATTTTTTCTATCTTTCTCTCGATTTTCTTGTTTCTTTTTCATTTCATTTCGTTTTCTTTTCCGGTCCTCAAAAGCGGCCAGAGACATGTCACGGCCAGCCATAGAACAGCTAATAGGATCATTTCTTTGCATCAGCAAAAACTCCCTGTCGTCCTTATTGCTCATTAATGAGAGAGCATTTTGTGCGGTTACGTCAAACAGTTCACCCAGTTTGTCAACAAAAAGCTCTTCCTTTTTCTTATAACTCGTTTGCGTTTTGTAGTGACTCTTTTGTAACTTTTGATAAGAGTTGAAAAATATTATTAACTTGTCTTGGCAATCAAGAATCTTTTCGTGGTGTTGGAATTTTTGCCTGACCCCAAAAGCTGAGAACTTTTTGTACAGTGTGTTTAGTTAGCACTATCCTTGATTGTAAATCCCTGGTCTAATCCTGCTCCAATTAAGAATATTTTCAGACGTGGGGCCTATAAGCCAAAGGTTTGTTTTGATGCGAGTACATAAGTTAGTCATAGTGCACAAATTTTAGCCTCTAGAATCAAATTCACAGTTTTTACATATTTCATTGGGACTTCCGCGACGCTTTGCGTCGGAAGTCCATATGTTTTTTCCGGCAAATTTTACGAATTCGTAAACAAAAATAAAAAAACGCTATAACTTTGAAACGGCTAAAGGTATAAACTTCAAATTTACATCTTAGCTGGGGCACATATGAATCACTCTTAGTGCAAATTTTGGGAGGAATCGGTCACGTGATACGGGTTTCCGAACCAAAAAATCAAATGCCAATTGTAGGTTTAAAAAGCTCTAGCTCGAAAACTCATGGCACTAGGAATAAAAATTTCGAATTTAGAAGCGTCTGGGCATGCCCTTTCAGCTCTCAAAAATAAATTTTGACGATTCCGACACTTTTTTATTTATTTATTAAGCAAATCACATTTTGGTGAAAGGTACTCCAAAATCACCAAAGCTAGAAACTTGAACTGATGATAAGTCTATACATGAACTTGCGTCCCTGAAATTTTGGAGGTGCTACGTCACGTGGTTTGGGGCAGATGCACCTTAAACTTGTGACAGCGAAGTTTATTAAGTGATTTTAGTCACGTACTCGCGCGTGCTGCTGTGGCTGTATCGTTAAAGGCGCCAGTGCTTGATATCTAAGACGTGGGTTCAATTATCCAATTGGCCATTGCTTTTATCAAGCCAACCTTATATTGAATCTGGCATATAATTTTCTTTCGATTACGACAAAATCGTTTATAATTTATTTTGTTTCACGCTAGATATGATCAGAGGGTATCATTTTTCATTCTCTGTGAAGACGTCCAAAACTGAGCTTTTAAAGCAGGGGCGTCGCCAGGTTAGCGAGATCAGGGGGGCGAAGCTAAAAACCGGGAGGGGGCAAAGTTTTGACGGTAAATTATTGCTGTATTTTAAGAGTTAAGTAGATTTGTGTGTGGCGGGGTTGTAAGTTTCGTTTCGCCTTTGAGTAATACAGCTATTTGGCGTTGATTAAGTTCATAGAACTATTTTTCAGCTTTATTTTACAAACTAATTACTTAGGTTGCAATAAAACGATTACTAAACCGTGTATTTATTTAATGCCAATATGACGTGCATGATTGTCTTTGTCTTTTACATAAGAACAGCATGGGATCATATCGGTTTTTATACCACATTGTTTAAAGCAAGATACAAACTTGCAAAAAAATTTTAGGCATATTCTATGGCTACCGCATTGGCAAACATATAGAATTAGTCTAAATAATAAGAAAAGTTGAAAACTGCGCATGAAAAACTACCTTGAATGATTTTTGAATAAATGCAGAAAGCAGACTGTATATGACATATTGAAATATTGGCAAAGCCGCTAACTCAACAATTGCTGAAAAAATAACGTAAATCTTTTCATTTAACTAAACATGATTACAGCTAGCATAGCGGCTAAAAACGACTGACGACAGGAAACTACAGAAAAAATATGAGTAAAATTTAATATCGGTACCTCTATGATGAATACTGTAGCTAATAATATGCAATTGTGTATTACAAGCCAAAGTAGAAAAATAAACAGTTTAGAATTTATACTTGAATGCCTATTCTGTTTCTGCATTGCCTATAACTTCATTAAGACAGGAAAGTGCCGATCCAGGAGGTGGCATCCCGCAAAAGAATTTCTGCTGCATCCCTTCCAATAGTTCGCATCTGTGCGGTGTGTAACTTTGGTGTTACAACTTGCAACGTTACTAAACGATGCTTTTTATCCTAGAAAAAACGTAGAAAAAGCTAAAGATTCCGGGCCCCGCTGGGGAGCTCACAGCGCCCCCCCCCCCAGACCCCCAAGCTGGCTTTAAGGCTGTCTCACCATAACTTTTGTGCTTGAAAATTCTTAATTGCCACCAGCACTCCTTCCAAATCTTAGTAAACGTTTCTGCGCACTTCCTTGCTGGTATTGGCGAAAATGAGCGTTGAACTTTGCTTCGAAAATCTCCAGTTTGAGTATCATCCCTCCTCCCAATGTTCAAAATTATCAAAAAATAGACAAACTCCTTAAATCATCCCCCAATGGTCAATATGGATCGGCACCACTGATTATTACTTATCGGTAATGCACCAGGACTGTATTACTGCTCTAAAAAAATCATCACAAATAGCAGCACCAAACAGCCAAAACGGTACTATAGGCTACTAAAGTTAACTCAAAACCTCAGATATCAATGGCGTTACTAGTGCCGAAAACACTGCTTAGTTTGTTTTGCTACCGGTACTAATCGATCTAGTTAAATCAACTATACGATAATGGACACTTCTTGCAAATCTGAAAGTCAGAAAATTCCTGTAGTCTAGCTATCAAAGAATTGGTCAATGGAGTCCGATTTGGGGGAGGAATGCAGTCTGTTTCTCTGTTAGCTCAGAGTTTCCGCAGATCGATAACTCATGCTGCCAAACAAGATCCCAATCAAAATACAGTATGGTATGAGTTGCTAAGCTAAGGCCTTCCATTTCCAGACATGGGCTTGTCAACTCAACTCACTTTTGCTAAGTTTGCTTACCCGTAGCCTACGTTTGCTACATAGCCTAGAAGTGCAACTGACCGATCGAATACTTATCTTTTTTTCCGGAGGCATTTGGCGATAGTCTATTTTTCTTTCTGTAACTATTGATTGCACGGTACATTACGGATGGTTTGCACCGGTACTTAAATTGTAGGGGGGATGCGTATCCCCATCGAAAGTTAGCGTCCCCCCATCGAGATTTAGACGTCCACCCATCGAGATTTGAGCGCTGGATGATGAAACAATTAAGAGCCAGCCAGCAGGAATAAATGCTACAAATTCCGGCCGAATACAGTCCCGAATTGCGGTGAAGACCTTTTTTTTGGTCTTCACTTGATTTCAGGGAAAAAAACACTTAAACTTTCGGCGAAGACCTTCTTTTTTGGTCTTCGCCTGATTTCGGGAAAAAAACACTTCCATTGCGGGGACGGAATTACATAAATTCTACTGAAGTTTGGTCAAGGCTGCAAAAGCGTCTCCCCATGCAAAATTTTACAATTTAAGTACTGGTTTGCACTATACGTATACCACTGATCACCAACTTACAGCCTACACCAACTTACTGTACATGACCTTCAACAGTCACAACACCTCACTTATAATAAGACCTCGACTATAGGTGCTGCTGTATATGACATCATAATCTACGATGCCACGCCTACTGCACAGTACACACAAACTGCTGGTAGCTGTATTATTATTATACCGTACTGAATTGATTTGCTGTGGTTGTTGTTGAACCTGACCCAAGACACGAGATTGTACTGCGTGCCGTACCCTAGATTGTAATATAGATGTCAGGATAACTTAGTTGCATGAAGGAAACAAAGAATCAACCAAAAAATATATTTAACTAACGTATGTTAACAAAAACTTTCACTAAAATCGATTTCGGCCAGGGGCCATCTTCAGCTTATTCAAATACAATCAATCAAATGGAATCGATGTCCGAATAGGGGATGGAACAGTTAAAATTACCAATATTTCAACTGTGAGGGCAATGCTCACTTTTAAGAAAAAATTCAGTGGGAGGGCTAGAAATAAATCGGGGGGGGCAAAAATAAAAATCGAGGGGGGCAATGCCCCCCGCTGGCGACGCGCCTGTTTCAAAGACCTCAAGCTAGGGCGCTAGTTTCTTTTGCTATCACTAGAAATTTTAAAGATAAGAATATTTTGACGTACTTTGGAGTAGAGATGACAACAGCGCAGCGTACGCGGTCGCGCGCTGTTGTTGGTGCACCGCGCCGCGCAGCGTGGCAACTAAAATCTGCATTACGTCACAGCATCAGCGCAGCGCCGCGTACAAAAATTTTTTTACATTTTTTTTTACAATTATTGTTGGTGATTTTCTCTTTATGAACAATACTGGTTAGTCTGGATGTAACTATTATACGGTATGAATTGAAGACAATGCATGCTACTAAAACAGGAAAAGGTGCCTTCAGTTCAAGTTTATTTTTTCAGAATTCGGAGCATCATAGAATCGGCTATTTTGGCTACAAGAAACTTAGTTTTGATCGGCTGAAAGTGTTTTTTTTTTGACACCAGCAAAAAGATTTTGGTTTTGGTAGGCTAGATTAGGAAAGGTTTAGGACTTGGGTGAGCAGGGGTGCCGATATTCGTTGAGCATTGGGGGGGATAACTTGCAATTTTACCCCAATTTCGCCCTATTTTCAACTTTGGGGGGGATGAACCTCGACCACGATTTCTTTCAGGTGAGCAAATTAAGTGAAGACCAAAAAAAAGGTCTTCACCTAAAGAAAGAAAACTTTGTCCCTCAAATTCTAGTGGAGACCTGCGCTCAAATGCACACCAAAGTCAAATTATTGGGGGGGATGCAGGTGCAGACTATACTCAAATTATTGGGGGAGATACAGTCATATTGGGGGGATATATCTCCCCATCCCCCCCTGGGTTTTGGCACCCCTGTCGGTGAGAAGATGAAACAAAGGCAGACAAAAGTAGAAGAAACAGATTTGTTGGAAACAATCATCAGAGTAGAGGCACAAAACAGCCTAGCGACAGACCCTCCCTTTACGCAGTAGGCTTATGCGTATGGTATTGGTACAAGCCCAAGACTAGACAACAGTTTCTACTACACATGCGCTTGCATTTCAGAGTGAAAGAGTTAGTTCAGTGTAGCCTATTCGTCAACAGGTCATGGCATCAAGAATTAGGCTTTCGGTCCTATGTCTGGAGCCTATCTCATATACGTAGTAGCAAAATTTATTCCACAATCCAACACACATGTAAACGGCAAAGGTATTAATAATAGGGTAGTTTCATACAAGTGTAGTAGCTTGTGACAGCATGCAGAGCACGTGATACCTTATATTTCATTAATTGAGCTACTGGTTCAAGATTAGTACAGTAGTTGCATGAAATCATCAGGTAGACTGGTACTGGGTAGATTGTTTTTGATTGCCAAAACATGGTGCAGAAAAACTGATAGCAAGCACACACAAGGCAGATTAAACCTGAAAGCCTATAATTGAAACGACTGATCTCACGTCGCATGTTTTTTAGTTTTTACTCGGCCATTTTCAAAGTTAACGAGTGCAAAGTGTCAGACTTTTACTAATAACTCGAGAATGGTTTGGTCTAACTGCATGAAATTTTGACAGCAGTTTGAGATTTATAAGTTATTTGTGTGCCAAATTTCAAGGCAAAGAGTCCCGTAACTTCAGGTTTGGGACCTCAAAACTACTTCAAAAGTTTGTTATAAAAAGCGGTCTTATTCAAAAACGGCTCAAGTACGACAAAAAATATTTCACATGGTTATATGTCGTAAGATACTGGGTCATCTCTACCTACACTTTTAGCCGCATTGAGTTTTTTTTCTTTTTTCAATTTTTGCTTTCTAAATTTTGTGCACTCTTCTTCTCCTAAACCACACAACATCTATATCTAATTTTTGTGTAAATTTGTTGGGCTGCAAATGCTATTTTGTCTCCTGAATTTTTTTGAGGCTTCTCTCCAGAACCCCCCCAAAATGGGGCCATAAAAAACTATTTTTTTTAATTGCTGAAGCTAGGGTGATAGTTTTTTGTTTATATTGGTAGATATTTAAGCAACAAATAGTTTGACATAGTATGGAGATACCACTCTCCCCCCAGGGGCCCCCAAATGGACTCCCCAGAAATTAGTTTTTTGAACGACTCAAGCTAGGGCATTACTTTCTTTATACCGGCAGATGTTTAAAAACCAAATATTTTGATATGGTTTGAGAGAGCAACTCTTTTGAAAACTCTCCAAAATAATACCCCAAAAATCAATTTTTGTATATGTCATAAGCTAGAGAGCTAATTTTTTTCTGATGTTAGTGGAAATTTAAAAGATATTTAACTCGCGGTGTGGCGCGGTGCAGCGTGAACTTAGTTGTGTTTGAATGCGGTGCGGTGCAGCATGCGGATAAAGTTTGCGGATGCAGCGCAGCATGTGGATGCATTTTTTGTTATCCGCGCCATCTCTACTTTGGAGGTAGTCACCTACGCTCGTGTGCTGCTGCGGCCGTATCGCTAAAGGCACCAGTGCTTGAAACCTAAGACCTGGCTTCAATTATCCAATTGGCCATCGCTTTTATCAAACCAAGATTATATTGCGTCTAGCATAATAATTTTTTTTTTGGTTACGACAAAATCGCTTTCAATATTTTTTCTTTGACACTAAGTATGATCAGAAGGTATCAGGTTTCATTCTCTGTGAAGACGCTCCAAAAAGCACTTTCTTAACACCATAAGCAAGCGCGCTACTTTTTTTGGGTGTCTGTAGAAATTTTTAGAACACACCTATTTTGACATAATTTGGGGGATCAACCTCCCAAAACCCCCAAATGGACCCAAACAAATATCAGCTTTTTTGACGGCTTAAGCTAGGGTGCTACATCTTTGATATCAAGAAATAATAAAAAGACAAATACCCTGACATAGTTTGGGGATACCACCCTCTCGGGGACCTCCCAAATGGCCACCCCAAGAATCACTTTTTTGAACGACTTAACATAGCGTGCCAGTGTTTTTTGATATCAGTAGATATTTAGGAGAAAACTATTTTGACGTGGTTTGAGGGTACCACCCCCCCTTCGGGAACCAAAATGGTCCCCCAAAAATCAATTTTTTTAACGAATTAAAGTAAGGAGCCAGTGTTTTTTGATATCAGTAGATATTTAGGAGAAAACTATTTTGACGTGGTTTGGGGGTACCACACACCCCTCGAGGACCAAAATGGACCCCCCAAAAATCAATTTTTTTAACGATGTAATTTAAGGTGCCAGTGTTTTTGATATCAGTAGATATTTTGGAGAAAACTATTTTGACGTGGTTTGGGGGTACCACACCCCTTGAGGACCAAAATGGACCCCCCAAAAATCAATTTTTTTAACGATGTAATTTAAGGTGCCAGTGTTTTTGATATCAGTAGATATTTTGGAGAAAACTATTTTGACGTGGTTTGGGGATACCACACCCCTTGAGGACCAAAATGGACCCCCCAAAAATCAATTTTTTTAACGACGTAATTTAAGGTGCCAGTGTTTTTGATATCACTAGATGTTTAAGAGACAAATACTTTGACGTGGTTTGGGGGTACCACCTCCCCCTGAGGACCCCCAAAAATTAATTTTTAATTGGCTCAAGCTAGGGCACTAGTTTTTTTTTTTGATATCAGCACATATCTAAGAGACGAATCTTTTGACATCGTTTGGGGGTACCACCTTCCCCCGAGGACCCCCTAAAATGGACCACCCAAGCATCAATTTTTTGTTTGGCTCCAACTAAGGTGCCAGTTCTTTTTGATATCAATGAATACTTAACAGACATACATTTTGACATAGTTTGGGGGTGCCAACCCCCCCTCGTGGACCCCCCCCAAATGGACCCATCATAAATCAATTTTTTGTTTGGCTCAAAATAGGATGCCAGTTTTTTTTTGATATCAACAGATACTTAACAGACAAATATTTCAACATAGTTTGAGGGTGCCACTTCCCCTCGGAACCCCCCCAAAGTGGACCCCCAAAAATCAAATTTTTGCACAACCAAATTTACAATGCCTGTGTTTTTCATATCATTACATATTTCAGAGGCAAACATTTTGACCGAGTTTGAGGGTACCACCCCCAGACGACCCCTCAAACGGACCCCCTAAACACCAATATTACCAATGACTTGAGTTAGAGTTCTAGTTTTTATTTGATATTATGAAACACTGAAGAGACAAATACTTGGACATACTTTGAAAGTGCCACCCCCTGAAAATCCCCAAATAAACCCCAAAAATCAATTTTTAAACGACTTAATCTAAGGCTTCAGTCTTTTTGATACTAGTAGGTATTTAAAGACAAAAAATTGACATAGTTCGGGGGTACCACCCCCCTGGAACCTTCCCAAATAGACCCCAAAATTTAATTATTTTGAACAGCTTGAACTAAAACGCTACATTTTTTGGATATCAGTACATATTTAAAAGACAAACTTTTTTACACAGTCTGGGGGTACCAAACATCTATCCAAAAAATCACTTTTTGAAAGCTAAATTTAACAAAAACTCTAAAACTATCAAAGCTAGAAACTTGAACTTTGGAGATATGATAAGTCTATATATGAAGTTGTACAGCTGCATTTTTAGAGTTGCTACGTCACGTGGTTTGTGGCAGATGCACCAAAAACAATAACATAGTTTAATACATGATTTTAATAACTGATTTTCGTCATGCATACACATGTGCTACTGTGGCCTAGTGCTTAAAGGTGCCAGCATAGGAAACCATTGTGATTGAATAGACCTGGGTTCAATCATCTAGTTGGCCATCGGTTTTCTAATTCCAAAATCATATTGATTCCAGCACATTTTTTGATTAAAACAAAATCGTTTTTATTTGTTTGTTTTTTTTTTATTCAATGATTGTCAACCTAAAACTATACGTTTTCGTGTTTCGACCAGTAACACAGGCCATCCTCAAGGCTAGCATTTAGAAGCTTAAGTTATTCATCTATACAATTTATTATTGTAATATACAGTGCGAATGAGCTATCGCGACGCGTTTCGACCTTGCTCAAGGGTCTCATCAGGCGAAAAGAATAACACATATTTAAACATGCAATGGTATAAAACTGCAACTAAAAATTGGAAACAAAACTTAGCAGCAATTTAGAATCATTAAACTTTCAAACATGCAATGATATAAAACTGCAATTACCAAATTTGAAAATAACAAATTGCATCGATAAACACATCTGCTTTGTCTATGCAAATTTTATGACGACGTCAAACAACTTATGACATGTTCATATAAAAATCACAGGGAGAGCACGAGCTAAATGCATGTGCGACACATTGCTTAGTGAATAAACACAAGGGTATCCGGTTTTATTTTCTATAAAAATCCCTCCAAAATCAATTCTTTTAACGGCTTAAGTTAGGGTGCTAGTTTTTTTGATATCAGTAGATATTTAACTGACGAATACTTGAACATAGTTTGGAGGTACCCTCCCCCCAAAAGCTCCCGAACGTCTTTGCGTTGACTCCAGTTGTTTGGACATAATATGGAGGTACCAAACCCCCGGAAATCCCCATGTGAACCCCACAAAAATCAATTAGTGGAACTTAAGCTAAGGCTTCAGTATTTTTTACATCAAAAGCTATTTAAGAGACAAAATTAAAGACAAAAAAGTTTTGAGTACTACCCTCCGGAATCTTACCAAACGGACCACACAAAATCAACTATTTTGAACGGCTTGAGCTAGGGCGCTAGTTTTTCAGGACAACAGTAGATATTTCAAAGACAATGTTTTACATGGTTTGGGGGTACCAAGCCCCAAATAAACCTCTCCAAAAATCACTTTTTAAAAGCTAAATTTAACAATTGATTTTAGTCAGTTGGGTTCATATGCTGAGCTGGCATAATGATTAGAGGCGCCAGGGTTTGAAATTGTCGTGAATGAACTGAGCTGGGTTCAAATACTTAGTCGGACATCGGTTTTACCCAAACCACAAATGATTTAGAATCAACGTTTATTTTTTTCATTAGACAAAACCAGTTTGTTTGCATTGCATACGATTGAGTTTTACAGAAATATCGGTAACCTTCAAAGTATGAAGGGGAGAATGATGGTGAAATTGAACTGGCGGAAGTGCCGTATTATTTCCCCCCGGGAAAATGAACTTCTAGTTATATTTATTTTTAAATCATATCGAAACTAAAATATCCAACAGGTCCTTGCAACTGTGATTCCACGTTTTCTGTCTTCGCAATCCTTAACACAAAGTCACAAACTTTTGAAACCAACAAAAAAGGGGACAAAATAATATGTAGTCATCCATTTTTCACTCAGCTTCAACTTTATGCGATATCACGTTGATGCTGTCACCGGTAAGTTTGTGAACAAGTGCTGCAGCCAGTAATTATATCAAGCGGTAAAATGATAAAGTGTTGAGACATCGAAGAAAAGTCAATTGTAGTGCGAATCGTCACGTATAGTATTTCAAACCCAGTTGTTACATAGATCATATTAACAGCAAACGTAAACATTTTAATTGACAAATGGCAGATAGGCTCAGTTGTTATTATCAATCAAGAGCTATCTTAGACAAATTTTTAACGGTAAAAAATTAGCACATTCACTTACACATATCACAATACTCTTAGCATTTACCTAAAATTTTGAACAAAGACAGTTTTTTTTCTTTAACTTGAAAATTTGATCAGATATCTTAATAAAATGTATTAAACACTTATGGGAAATCATATCTTTTGCATCTTTTGGTTTTTATTTGAAGTTTCTATCTCAAGTGGTTAATGAGATATGGCAATTTTGCGATTTAGGGAAGCAAGCTTAGAATGCGGGGGGTGCGCGACCCTTAAATGTTAATTAAAGCCAAAAAAATCTACATGGATTATTTTTGCACCAAAACACACCTTTTAAGCCCCTTGGAGAAAAACATATCGGAAAAAAGTTTTTTTTGGACCACCGTAGTGCACATGGAAGGAAACTCCAGAAGAATACTTTGATTATGGCACAAAATATTATTAAAACACGCTAAATAAATTTGCCGTCTAAAATCAAGCGCCTTAAACAAAAACAGGATGAGTTGTCACACTTGCGCTAGCAGTTGCGGTTGCGGCGCAATTACTTTTTTGGCTTTGTGAAAACGTTTGCGGCGCAAGATTTTCAGAGAACTTGCGCGTTCGCTTGCGGCGCAACATTTATGACTTGCGCTGCCCACCTCTGCTTAATAGCTACTGCAATATTTTTAACTTGTGAGAGAAGCTTTAATAATTTTTTAAATAATTATTCAGGGCTTGGTTGGCTTAATGCTTGTTGGGTTGCCACGGCTTTCATTTCTCTGTAAAGGGTGTATGCACCCTTATTAGCTGCTGAAGAGTTGATTTACGGTCCCAGCCAGCCTAACTGAAGAGTCTTGAAATTAGACGAAACGAATCTGTTTCAGGCGTGCTATATTCAGCAAATTATCGTTTATGGGGTTGAGGTGCTTGTTCTTTTATTCTCGGCTGTCGTGTTGGTATTTTTCTTGAGAAATATTTTATTAAAAAACTATAATCCTGATAAATGCTTCATGGTTTGATTGAAAAATCTAAAAACTTATCCATTTGTTGAATAACAATAAGCCCATTGCTTCGATTACGTAGTAGAAATTCTTAAGTGGAGAATACCTCGTCTTCTGGAGCAAATGAACATAACATGGCTAAACTTAGGTTGCTGAGGAAAGGATTCCAGGTAATACGACAATTTTGTACGAGAATGTTTTTAATCCCAATAACGCCGACTTGACGGAAATGAACCACCATACAACGTTTCATCACTTGCATGGTTAACATCAAGACAAGGGTATAGCGGTTTGATTCTTAGATCAAATAATCAAGCAATCTTGCCTGTATTGTGCGCTATAGCAAGTTGCCTCAATGTTATAAGCTGGTGGTTTTCATAGAAATAAATTATTTTCGAAGTTGATTTGATTTTAATTTCTTCGATGATGTAGTAGCTGATTTGGTCAAAAACTAAATGAATAAAACTTCAGTGTCTAAAGTTTATCAGTCTACATTTTTCTTGGTGTTTAGTTGCACTTTTTGTCTTTTCTCCGTCTTTCGAATCGCGAAAGTGCCCACGCAAGTTATTATCCTATCTAATTTCTCAATTTTTCGAAGCTCTACGGCTCTCTTCGGTTTCTCGCTGCCAGAACTAACTTGTTCCTCATAGCCTAGTGAATTGAGCACCTGCTACTGAAACAACCAAAGCGCGTTTGATTCCCCTCAAAATCAAACAAAAATCTTCAAAATTGCTGTGCACAACTTTCCTGCTTCTTTGAAACAAAGGTGGATATCATAAAGTGCTTTTTTAAAAGAGTGATATGGGATACGAACACAGGTTATAGGCAGCGTCGCCATTGCGCTAACTAAGATGATGTTTTAGTTTTTTTTTATCCCAACACTCTTTCAGCCTTGCAATAAAAATCTGCCTATTTTTAAACAATGTCTTATTTGAAATTAACTAATTGTGATTACAATAGCTTGTTTTTTGATTTCAAACACTAGTAATCTTATTAATGTTGCTGAATTTCATCTGTAACCTTCCATACTTGAAAAGCAAGCGCAACCATCATTGACTGATTTATTGGTGGATAAATTATATATCTTGCTTTTTTATGTACAGTAGTGTAGCCGGGGCCTTTAGCCCCCTCCTCATGGGCCTGCTGACCAAAACGCTAAATAAGGAAAATACCACGTTTTAGCACTTTTCAGACTGTGTTTTTGCGCCGGAATAGACTCAAAAAAACGATTTAAAGCGTATTTTGAAACGATTGTTTAAGAAGGGATTGATCGCTGCTTGAAAAATGCTGAACATAGATTTCACAAAAAAAAGCTCAGGAATGTAGGGGAGTAATTACCAATCACTTAGCCCCCCTAATTATATCTTTTTTCATAAAATGTAGACGTAATAGAAAACTTTTTGAGAGTTTTATTGAACTACCGGTATAGGATTTACGATTTACCAGCTTGTAATAAGAGAACTAAAGTTCTAGCAATAGCTACCTCCCACATAGATCATTTATGCAGCCAGTACAATTAAGTTTTTGCACTGCTAATTTCTATGCCACGCTTTAATAGCATTAATTTTTATCAAAATAGCTCAAAATTAAGTTATTTTTGCCAAAAAAATACAAAATTTTCGAGCACTGGGGGATCTACCCCCAGTCCCTGTATCAACCCCCCATTGCGTATTTCTGGCTACGCGCCTGCTTATATCTATGTATATTTTCATTATTTTGTATATATTTTTTATTGCGTATTCGTTTACTTTTTTATATTTGGATGTTATTGTGTCTGTTAACCTTTTAGCACAGTTCTTTATTTATTCTATTAATTATTGGTCAAACGCTATTCAAAGGTAGGTGGTACGCAGCTACAGAAAAAATTCATAAGCGGTTTACAGCTAGAAAAAGGTTGGGAACCCCTGCAATACAGGATAGCTTTGTATGCATTTTGAACTTATGCTTCAGTTAAAATGTTATGTATTTATAGTGCTGATGGTGGAAGCTTTAACAGACAAATCGTTGTTAATCACCTAAGATGTTGGTTTAGCACGCAATTTGATATGATAGGATTTTCACTTTCATATTAAGATTTTTCTATTTGTTCAACCTAGAATACAGCTGACAGAAACATTTTTAACTAAGTGTACCGTACAATTGGATGCATCATTTTGATTTTAATTTTTGAGTTCAAGTTTATTGACTTTAAAAAAACTAAATTCAAATTCCTTGACTTTGAAAAAACCAAACTCAAATTTCAGAACATAATGATTTGAACGTTTAAGTTATCTTAATCTAAAGCAAAGAGCCAAAATGTTCGCTCACATTTTGGCCTTTTACTTTATAATAAATTTAAATTAATTGACTTTGGAAAACTAAATTCAAATTCATATTCAAATTCATTATTGACTTTGCGAAAGTGGATTTCGAAATGTATTTTTACTTTAATTGGACTGATGTAGAATTATGTAGTTCCAGGCGCGTCGCCAGCGGGGGGCATTGCCCCCCTCGATTTTTATTTTTGCCCCCCCCCGATTTATTTCTAGCCCTCCCGCTGAATTTTTTCTTAAAAGTGAGCATTGCCCTCACTTAAAATATTGGTAATTTTAACTGTTCCATCCCCTATTCGGACATCGATTCCATTTGATTGATTGTATTTGAATAAGCTGAAGATGGCCCCTGGCCGAAATCGATTTTAGAGTAAGTTTTTGTTAACATACGTTAGTTAAATATATTTTTTGGCTGATTCTTTGTTTCCTTCATGCAACTAAGTATCCTGACATCTATATTACAATCTAGGGTATGGTGCGCTGCACAATCTCGTGTCTTGGGTCAGGTTCAACAACAACCACAGCAAATCAATTCAGTACGGTATAATAATAATACAGCTACCAGCAGTTTGTGTGTACTGTGCAGTAGGCGTGGCATCGTAGATTATGATGTCATATACAGCAGCACTTATAGTCGAGGTCTTATTATAAGTGAGGTGTTGTGACTGTTGAAGGTCATGTACAGTAAGTTGGTGTAGGCTGTAAGTTGGTGATCAGTGGTATACGTATAGTGCAAACCAGTACTTAAATTGTAAAATTTTGCATGGGGGGACGCTTTTGCAGCCTTGACCAAACTTCAGTAGAATTTATGTAATTCCGTCCCCGCAATGGAAGTGTTTTTTTCCCGAAATCAGGTGAAGACCAAAAAAGAAGGTCTTCGCCGAAAGTTTAAGTGTTTTTTTCCCTGAAATCAAGTGAAGACCATAAAAAAAGGCCTTCACCGCAATTCGGAACTGTATTCGGCCGGAATTTGTAGCATTTATTCCTGCTGGCTGGCTCTTGATTGTTTCATCATCCAGCGCTCAAATCTCGATTGGTGGACGTCTAAATCTCGATGGGGGGACGCTAACTTTCGATGGGGATACGCATCCCCCCTACAATTTAAGTACCGGTGCAAACCATCCGTAATGTACCGTGCAATCAATAGTTACAGAAAGAAAAATAGACTATCGCCAAATGCCTCCGGAAAAAAAGATAAGTATTCGATCGGTCAGTTGCACTTCTAGGCTATGTAGCAAACGTAGGCTACGGGTAAGCAAACTTAGCAAAAGTGAGTTGAGTTGACAAGCCCATGTCTGGAAATGGAAGGCCTTAGCTTAGCAACTCATACCATACTGTATTTTGATTGGGATCTGGTTTAGCAGCATGAGTTATCGATCTGCGGAAACTCTGAGCTAACAGAGAAACAGACTGCATTCCTCCCCCAAATCGGACTCCATTGACCAATTCTTTGATAGCTAGACTACAGGAATTTTCTGACTTTCAGATTTGCAAGAAGTGTCCATTATCGTATAGTTGATTTAACTAGATCGATTAGTACCGGTAGCAAAACAAACTAAGCAGTGTTTTCGGCACTAGTAACGCCATTGATATCTGAGGTTTTGAGTTAACTTTAGTAGCCTATAGTACCGTTTTGGCTGTTTGGTGCTGCTATTTGTGATGATTTTTTTAGAGCAGTAATACAGTCCTGGTGCATTACCGATAAGTAATAATCAGTGGTGCCGATCCATATTGACCATTGGGGGATGATTTAAGGAGTTTGTCTATTTTTTGATAATTTTGAACATTGGGAGGAGGGATGAATCTCAAACTGGAGATTTTCGAAGCAAAGTTCAACGCTCATTTTCGCCAATACCAGCAAGGAAGTGCGCGGAAACGTTTACTAAGATTTGGAAGGAGTGCTGGTGGCAATTAAGAATTTTCAAGCACAAAAGTTATGGTGAGACAGCCTTAAAGCCAGCTTGGGGGTCTGGGGGGGGGGGCGCTGTGAGCTCCCCAGCGGGGCCCGGAATCTTTAGCTTTTTCTACGTTTTTTCTAGGATAAAATGCATCGTTTAGTAACGTTGCAAGTTGTAACACTAAAGTTACACACCGCACAGATGCGAACTATTGGGAGGGATGCAGCAGAAATTCTTTTGCGGGATGCCACCTCCTGGATCGGCACTTTCCTGTCTTAATGAAGTTATAGGCAATGCAGAAACAGAATAGGCATTCAAGTATAAATTCTAAACTGTTTATTTTTCTACTTTGGCTTGAAATACACGATTGTATATTATTAGCTACAGTATTCATCATAGAGGTACCGATATTAAATTTTACTCATATTTTTTCTGTAGTTTCCTGTCGTCAGTCGTTTTTAGCCGTGATGCTAGCTGTAATCATGTTTAGTTAAATGAAAAGATTTACGTTATTTTTTCAGCAATTGTTGAGTTAGCGGCTTTGCCAATATTTCAATATGTCATATACAGTCTGCTTTCTGCATTTATTCAAAAATCATTCAAGGTAGTTTTTCATGCGCAGTTTTCAACTTTTCTTATTATTTAGACTAATTCTATATGTTTGCCAATACGGTAGCCATAGAATATGCCTAAAATTTTTTTGCAAGTTTGTATCTTGCTTTAAACAATGTGGTATAAAAACCGATATGATCCCATGCTGTTCTTATGTAAAAGACAAAGACAATCATGCACGTCATATTGGCATTAAATAAATACACGGTTTAGTAATCGTTTTATTGCAACCTAAGTAATTGGTTTGTAAAATAAAGCTGAAAAATAGTTCTATGAACTTAATCAACGCCAAATAGCTGTATTACTCAAAGGCGAAACGAAATTTACAACCCCGCCACACACAAATCTACTTAACTCTTAAAATACAGCAATAATTTACCGTCAAAACTTTGCCCCCCTCCCGGTTTTCAGCTTCGCCCCCCCTGATCTCGCTAACCTGGCAACGCCCCTGTGTAGTTCATATCTGTAGTTACGACTTCTAAATTCATACAATTCGACCATTCAAACTTACTCTACATTTGGCGAACCAGGCTATTGAGAAACTAACTTAGATAGGAATAGGATTAGAAAAAAATAACATTTTCGAGTAGTTCTTGGAAGTTGTGCAAAAAAGTTTTACTCAGGGAATCTGTGGAATTAGGTAGGCCTTACTCACCATGTAAGACAATGCCACTGGTTCCAACTCATAATTTTTATCAGAAAAAAAATAAATGAAAAAAAACAATAAAAGTACACAAACAAGTTTTGAACAATCATTTGTGTTCTGATCTGATTTTCAGTCTTTTTAACCAGTTTATAAATCGCTACTTTCATAGTGTAAGTTTTGATTTGAGAAAATCAAATTCATCGAATGTTTAATTAAGACCTTAAAATTCAAATTCATTGACTTTCCCGTGGGCACATTGTTGGTTGAATAGAGTTTAAATATTGTACAGTAAAATTCGAACTCAAATTCATCAATAATTCGTTAGCGAATTCAAATTCAATCCAACCCTAGTGTACTGCATGTATCCATTGATATTGAGTAATGGATAAACTTGTATCATATCCGATCAAAAACTTCTAGGCAGAACAGCTTGACACTAAAAAGTGGCAGACGGCCATTTAGTGAAAAAAGTCGCCCATGTGTACACAAAAACTACTAAGCCAAATACACTTTTACCAAAACAGATGCTTATGTAGAAGGATTCTCGCTTAGTGCCGGAACTGATACCCATTGGTCGTGACGTTCTGCGTTCGTCTAAATGTGATTGGTTAGTGCGTGAGTGGAGCGCTACATGTTTTATTATTTTGCAAAGCTACGGCGTTTTGTGTAGTCTCTGAAAATACGTTACAGCTTACACGCTGATTTCAAAGCAAACAAGTTACAAGCGAACTTTCTGGCGCCGAAACGTGGGAAACTCGAATATTTCACTGCCGTTAGCGCGCGCCATATGACAAAATATGCATGTAAAGCGTTTCCCTTGTAGCAAGTAAGTAGGAATTTAATCAAAATATGAATAATTTAGAAAAGGTATGTTGCCTAATTAAGATAGATCAGACGATTTTGTTGGGTGTTCAAAGAATACCCAGATGTCCTCACCGATCGTCGCTAATACTTGATAAAGACCGGGTGTTAAACGGAATAGTACGGAGTTATCTTAAGAGTTGAAGATTTTGTAGTAGGCCTATGTTAAAACACACTTTGGCTGGGGGTAAAGCAATTTTAATAAGCTTGTTTAGCAACTGCAATGGGCTACTGAACTGCAGTTATAGTATAGACTCTTGCATTTTTACATTACTCGCAACTCAGATTTCTTTGCAGCAAACTAAACATTTTGCTTCTTATTGAGGATTTACAAGAAAATAGAATATGCTTTAATCAGTGACACAGTTAGGGGAGACTGAAAGGGCTAAAGCTCCCTTATTGACCAAGTCGCTGAAAAGATTTAAGCCAAATATGCGATCTTTCATCTTTTAAACGTATTTTGCAAAACGACATTGGGTGGATATCATCTTTCAAACGTATTTTGCAAAACAACGTCGGGTGGATATTTCTACTTAAAGAGTGCTGACGCAACGTCACACTAACAATTGACGTTCTCAACCATTTTTTTCTGCAACCCAAATTCGTTTAAACACGCTATCTGCATGAACAGCTGCGACCCAATTAAGTAGCCACAAAAAACAGAACACAAAAAAGCAGTACTTTTATTTCACAACATTTATCACCATTTCGCTTTAACAATTTTTAAAATCGTGACTCAACATCACTCAACGCTAAACGCATTGGATGCTCTTCAACCAGACTGTTTCTGTATTTCTCTTTTATAAATGTCAGAGCAGAAAATCCCATCTCACGTAAATATGAACTTGGAAAAGAGATTATAATTTTTATGGCTTCTTTATAGAATATTGGATATTCGTTTGCTTAACTATGAATTAAAGATGTCAAAGTACTGAGGGCTCTGTTTGTGTCAGCAACCCATTCATAAAGCTTTGGCGACCCATGCTTTGAGAAACGCTGGCTTAACCTGACGGATTATTTTTTTAGAATCAGAAACGATGACGTTGATATTTTTCGATATTGGGATTTCTACTTTTCTGGAGGTTCCATAATCAGATGTTTTTGAATAATTGCTGATTTTACGGTGGACGAAAAGTACTTTTGAGCGTCACAGCATTAGCTACGCGTCGTTCGTTCACTAGGTTTGCTGGCAAACTCCCATCGAGTTGGGACTTCGCGCGAGCGCGTAGTACCATTTATTTTGTTTGCGAATTTTGGCAGATGAGGCTTGATTTGCTTATAACTAACAAACGGTAAAACCAAGAAAACTGAAATTTGGACTCAACATAACAAATAATGAAAGCGTCATGTGTGCCAATTTTCGGGATTTTAGGTCACGTGATCGTGAATCGAGACACGATAAAACATAAAAAAATGGTAATTTTTGGCTTCAAACGTTATTAAATCGCTTATGATTCCAAAACCACTTGAGGTGCAAAGCCGAAATTTAGACACAATGTGGGTGCTTATATATGCTTTATGTAAACCAAGTTTGGGGGCGCCCGATCTTGTGACCAAAATTTTACAGGCCAAAAGTGGGCAGAAAGTGGACGATTTTGCACCGATATATCTTGGTAATTACCGATATTGATAAAAAATGGTTTGTGATTTTTGAGCACACTATCAACTGCCTTTCTTTTGGTTATGTTCATTTATCCCAACTTGAATACCGTTTTTCTTCTTTTTTTTTTCTTTTTTTTTACTTTTTTTTTCTTGTTTATTCTTTTACTCCGGCTATCTACTTTTAAACCGCTTAACGCACTGTATTCAAAGTTTGAGCGATTGAAGATATCAGGGAAGACTGGTGCCCGACTGAAATTGGGGGTGTAAGATTGGGGGATCCCCCTGAAACGGGTCTTCCAAAACTTTGAACTTTTAAACCGTTGGAGCTACATGAATCACATTTTCGGAATGGGTAGACATTAGAAATAGACTAAACCTAACAAAAATTTGGGGGAGCCACAATGGGGGGTTTCCCCTTTAACGGACCCTCCAAAATTCAAACTTTTTACTATTTTAAGCTAGATAGATGAAATTTTTAAGGTAAGTAAATATAAAGGAAAGATAAAATTTGACAAAATTTGGGGGTACCAAAATGGGGGGTCCCTCTCAAACGGGGCCAAAAAAATTCAATTTTTTTTAACCACTTATGCCAGACTCATGAAATTTACAGAATTGGCAGATATTACAAAAAGATCAAAATTGACTAAGTTTGGGCATATCGAAATGGGGGGTTCCCCTTCAAATGGGGCCACCAAAATTTTGAACTTTTAAACCATTAAAGCTAGATAAATCAAATTGTTGGAGTGGTTTGATATCAAAAACAAACTAAACCAAACAAAAATTATGGGTTCCAAAATTGAGGGTTACCCCCAAATGGGGACCGCCAAAATTCAAACTTTTTAACCTTTAAAGCTGGACTCATAAAGTTTTTAAGGTAAGTAAATTTAGAAGAAACATAAAATTTGAAACAATTTGGAGTAACAAAATGAGGGTTCCCCTTAAATGGGGCCGCCAAAAATCAAACTTTCTAACCACACATGCTAGACACATAAAATTTTAAGGGTTGGCAAATATGAAAAAAAGATAAGATTTGACAAAACTTGGGCATATCAAAATGGGGGGTACCCCTCAAATGGGGCCACCTAAATTCCAACATTTTAACCACTCATGCTAGACACATGAAATTTTCAGGATATGCAAATATCAAGAAAAGATAAAATTTGACGAAATTTGGGGGTACCAAATTGAAGGAATCCTCTTCAAACCAGGACGCCAAAACTCAAAATTTAACCATTAACGCTGGACTGATGAAATTTTCAGAATAGACAAACTGAAGATAAGATAAAATTTGACAAAATTTGGGGGTACCAAAATGAAGGGATCCCCCTCAAACAAGAACGTCAAAATTGAAAACTGAACCACTTACCCTGGACTGATGAAATTTGTCAGAATAGGCAAATATGAAAAGATGAAATTTGACAAAATTTGGGAGTACCACAATGGGGTTCCCCCTTAAATGAGGATGCCAAAATTCACACTTTTTACTTGTGTAAGCTAGACATATCACAATTTCAGGATACCCAAACAAATACGAAAGAAAGATAAAATTTGACAAAAAGTTTGTGGCACCAAAACGGGGTGGTTCAGAATTCAAGCTTTTCAACTATTCAAGCTAGACATATGAAACTTTTAGAATAGGCAAATATAAAACAAAGATAAAATCAGAATAGATAAATAAAATATCACTAATTTGAAGTGCCACAATGAGAGAGTCTTCCTCCAACGGGTCCTTCAAAAGCTTTAACCACTTAAGCTAGACAAAAAAAAAACGAGGATCTCATACTATAGGGGTGCTCCAGTTATTTTGGCACCTCCCTCCATTAACTACAAAAGCAAAACAAACTAAATCTATTGGATAAGTTAATATGAATCAAAGATTAAAGATAACAAATTTAAGCGGCCAAATTGAGGAGACCATGCCAAATGGGCTCCTTAAAATTTCAAAACTTTTATTACGAAATACTCCTGCTAGACATAATCAAAGAGAATCGGTACCGGTAGGCTAATATCAGAAAAAGATAAAACATGCCAAACTTGGCAATGCCATGTTGGACAATTAGTCCTTAAATGGACATTCAAACTGTACGTTAAATTCTCACAATGAATTGGGTTCACAGAAAAGTAATAGAGTAAAACCTTAAAAGCCTCTGCTTCTGTGCAAGCCCTTAAGGTTTGTCCAGTTCGACCAAGAGTCTTATCCAGCTGGGGAATAACTTTGTTAGAGAAGCTGAGGGCTGCCGATAAGAGCTAAAAGCTCGAAACAGCGCTGTCCAGCTCTGTGCATCTTATGACTCGAGCTGCTTCGCAGCTGCAGGGTTTGTGGTTGATCTAGCCACCTAACTGCTAGTGGAAGTCGTAATGATTTCCCAGGAGTCGGCCACGAAGGACGTCAAACTTTTCGGTTATGATTTCCGTGGTCACACAAGGGAAACCCTTGTAGTAGGGATTGCCTATGGCTGTCCTTACTACAAGGGTTCAGCGATTTTTTCACTTTTTTTTTTCAAGTACCACAAGTGAAAAATCGTTTATTCCCTACAAAGCCTCTGCCACTGTGCTAGCCCTAAAGGTTGGTCCAGCTCGCCCAAGAGTCTTGACCAGCTGGGGAATAACCCAGTTCGGCCAAGAGTCTTGTCCAGCTGGGGAATACCTTCAATTAAAGAATAAAAAGATTAAAATTGATTTACATTGAAAACAATTGTGACATGTTGTGTTCTGTTTGTTTGTCGTAAATTTGTAATAAAAAAAACACAACAGCTGGGGAATAACTTTGTTAGAGAAGTTGAAGGCTGCCAATGAGAGTTAAAAGCTCGAAACACCAGCTTTGTGCAGAGTAAAACCTATGGGATTACTGCACCATGCAACACGTTGAAGTACTTGAGCGTAATGGCTTTGTTGGATTTAAGCTGTATGGCCGAGAATTTTTACTAAACTGTCGCTGATGACCTTGAAAAAATCTTCTCCTTGCTCTTCAAAGTTTTTGAACAATTTTATTATGAAAGCTTTTGTGCTGAATAATAGATGTTGTTCTAAAGGTTTTCTGTTCAAAAGCGACAGTTACCAAAGTCTTCTCGATCTTCGAAGTCTTCTGGCTTTATTATCACTTGACCATAATTGATCAATCATGCATCTATTCAGGCTATTCCTATCTATTATCAATCTAAAACTTATTCAAATAGACTTATTCAAATAGAATTAAAAAACAAAAGCAAAGTGAGCGTAAAATAATAAAATAATGTAAAACAATAATTAATTTAGTAACAAAAAAGTAATTTAGAAAAAGGTCACTAAACGTCAATTTTCGAGAAATATGTCAATCAAGCTGTGCTGTCAAATTCTACGATTACAATTGAAACTCAAATAATAGCTTGATAATTTCTAATTTTTGATTACTCCGACCTTCATGCACAACCTTCGCTAAAACTGTTGACTTCGAAAATGATAGATTTTCAATATAAAAAGAAACCGCGGCAAAAAACAAATGACTCAGAGAACCCTAAATTTAACGCAAAACAATAATCTTCCAAAACGCTGTCCATCAAAGGGTTCATTCCGGTTTAACCAATTTAGATACAAAAAAAACAAGAAAAGCTAACTATGATTTTGGGCAAAACAATACTTGGAAGCAAGTTTTACGCGGCAAGCTATTACGTCACAAAAATTAGCCAGGACGAAACACAAGTCTTCAGAACAGATGTAATACAATGTACTGTACAATATTTAATATGTTGGCCATTGGGTCGCACTGCTAAATGGCGTTCTCGGAATAAGAATAGTTGTAAAATGCGTGCTTATTTTTGGCTGTGGATAGTGTTACGTTTGCCTGATGTAATAAAGTCGCTGGAATTTTAAAGATCGCTCTATGTTATTTCGTAATAAAGAGAAAAACTATGTGAACTCCTCATAGCTTTATGATTGACGTTACTTGATTATTTTGATAACTTTTTGAGACCTTTAAACATTGAGAGCGAATGACCTTCAAGCTGTTAAATGAACTAAGAAGAGCGCAATGTGCGAAAGAAGTATATCATTTTTGGTAAATAGTTGTTCGGCTTTAACATTACCCCGAGTTTTCTGGAAAGCAAAGAGTTGAGTAAATTATAAGTTTTCAATGTGAAGTCATCGTAAAATTAGACTCTGTAATATCAATTATAAATTTATTAGAATTTGATTTTTTGTTTCTAAATTTTGTGTGTGTACGTAACTCTTTCCATGCTAATTGCTAAGGCAGGCATTGTTTATTTTAATTATTAGATTTTGAGAAAAATTTGTCGAACTGTTCATACATGTGCTGGTATAAAAATCGTCTTAAAAAAATATTGCAGTGGGCTCAGGCGCGTAGCCAGGAATTTGGAATGGGGGGGCTGTTTTGGGGGTCTAGGGGCGGAGCCCTTAGCCACCGGAGGCCAATGGGTTTGAAGGCTGGGGTTTGGGGGCAAAACCCCAGCGCTCGAAAATTTTGCATATTTTTGCAAAAATAACTTCATTTTCGGGCTATTTTGATTAAAAAATAATGCTTTTAAAACGCGGCTTAGAAATTGGCAGTGCAAACATGATTAAACTGGTGGCATAAATGGGCTATTTGGGAGGTGGCTAATGGTAAAATGTTTGTTCTCTTGTTTAGATGCTGGTAAATTGTAAAATCGAATAGTTCAATAAAACTCACTTGGAGTAATCTATTTCGTATACAGTTTATAGAGAAAAATAATTGGGGGGGACTAATGAAAAGAGATTTGAGAGAAATGATTGGTAATTAACAAATACTGAATAGCCCCCCCCCTATTCCTTAGTTTATAGTATATTTGTTGATGGAAATCTATGTTTAGCATTTTTACTCTTGCGATTAAATTTGATTGCTTATTTTTGATCATTTTTCAAAGTTTAAATTTATTTGTTAGTTTTATTATTGACAAATTAGCCCCCCCCTGAATATATGTTTCAAAAGATGTTTTAAATCACTATTTAAATGATTTAAAAGGGCTATAGCCCCCCTCCCCGCCCCTCCTGGCTACGCTAATGAGTGGGGTAGTTAGGGTGTAGATTTGATATTTCGGATAGTGTGTCAAATTTCTGGTCAAGATAATGTAAGTTACAAAATCCAAAAATCATATTGGTATTTTCAGATCAAAAGTTTTTATTTTTGTGTTTCAATCGGAGCAAAAGGTTATTGTCGAAATATTTGTTTTAACGAGGGTTTTATTTGTAACGGCACTTTTAACGATTGCGCTACTAAGCGAAAATTCAACTAATTCTTTAGAATTTGAAACGAGATCTGATAGATATTTATAGATGCCTTTTCTAGACATTTAAATTTTGGAAGCCGCTAAACACAAACTTGACTAAGTTAATGGAACATTATGAAATTCGAAAGCGATGTATTTCAGATGTGATTATCAACAACTATAAACACGCTTAACGCAATTGTGAAGTTCTTTAGTTCAGTAACTTGAATACTTTCGCGAAGTCCGCGGATATCGCTTGCGATGTCATATTCTACTTATTGACTAAAGTTGTTTTTCTTCTCCAACAACTAATTTACGTAATGTAAGCGAACGTTTCATTTCTAATTGATCTTATTTTATTCTGATCAAAATAATGGCTAGCTTAGCTTTCCTATTTTGCAGATTACTGCCAGTAGCGTAGCCAGGGAAGGGGGGGGCGGAGGGGGCTTGAGCCCCCCCATTGGATTGTGAAGTATGCAAAATCGCATGTTTTTGGTGCTTTTGAGGCCGATTTTTGGTGAAAAATTGAAAACAGCCCCCCCCCAAAGAAAATTGGGTGCCGAAGCTGTGAAGTACATGTCGTGCTTCCGCCTGAAAAAGCGTCTGAATGTCCGATTTTGGCCGAAAAATCAGTCTCAATTTCGGTGAAGACCTTCTTTTTTTTTTTTGGAGACCACCCGTTTTTGGGCTGAAAAAACGTTTGAATTTCCGAGCTTTCCGAGAAATTCCGTCTCAAGTTTCAGACAAACCGTGTGATTCTGATTCAAGAACAATAAAAATTCGGGTCAAGGTCGTTTGTACTTTTCTCACTCTTTCAAAAAAGCCCCCCCTTTTCCAAATCCTGGCTACGCGCCTGATTACTGCAAATGAATTTGCAGAATATAAGGAAGTGATTAGATGACAGCCAACTAAGTCTTCAACTCCGCTCTTTCAAAATTTCCTCTTTTAACGGCTCCAAAAAACTTGTTTTCTTGTAAATATTCTACTTTTTGTCATAAACTTTCAATCTTTTGTTTCAACTTGTCAACTCATGATCCAACATTTCTAGTAAAATGCAAAATAGAGGCTGTTGAATTATCGTAAAGACGCTTTTGCCAAATTAAATTTTGTCAAATGACGTCATATTCCATGTTTTGAATTGGATGTAACGTTTTGTTCTCCCCCAGCCCCTTTCTGAGGCATCATAGTATAATATTTGGAAAGACCTTTACTCTTTTTGATTTTGGCTGCTGCTAATACATGCCTTACGTGCGCTTGAATTGCTCTAACTGCACGGTGGGACATTTTTTAACCACTGACAAATTTGCTTCGACTAACCACATTTGAGTGTTTTTCCTTCTCCAAAGGTAGCGGTGTTATCTGTTATGAATGTAGCTTACTATTAAAAAGACACAGAACCAATATCTCAAATAATTGACAGATTGTCGAACTCCCAAATATTGCTCAATTCTTGAAAGCCAATTTTACTCAAAGTCTGGGTTTAACTTTGATTTTTGAGAAATTCCTAACAATTTTAAACTTCACAGCAGGTTAAAACAATACGTCAATGTTATTACAACATGCCTAGCGAAACGGGGTGTTTCCTGTGCCGCTGAGCGTTTAAGCAGAAGACTTTTTGTAAGCGGGTTGAAAAGTGTCCCGCAAGCACATTCGCCCCCAAAATCGGTGGGTTAAAATAAGTTCTGCGGTATCTAAAAAAGTTAAACCGAAATTCGTTACGCTCCTCGTATCGCCTTACCAGCGTACAAGTTGCCAGTTGTTTTAAATAAACTAACGGCACGCCTGTACGTCAGAGTTGTAAACGGGCCGACTAGTTCAGGTCCAAACCCGAAAATATAAGCCCGAACCCGAAAACTACAGTGCTGCTCATAATTCAGGAGCCACCTTGCAAAAACACTCGTTTTTTGGGTTCCAGGTTTAATTTATACTATTTGCTATAATTATATATCTACATGTTATATATTTTTGTGAAGGATTTGTTGCTGGTAATGTTTCGGCATAATTTTTTTTTTTTTGAAAATAATTTTAAAGCCAAACTGCCCCCCATTACGTGACGTCATGCCAAAAAACTCATTTCCTTACTAACAGCAAATATGCATTACAGTATTGGTGTCAAAAGCAATTAAAGAAATAAGGATAGTTTATCGGGTATTGTAACAAGTTTAGGTCATGTCATATTTACTTCATGATTTCATCGCGCGTCACTCATTATGACGTCATAATTTATGATATTTTCTTGGTTTTATTTAAAGCCTAAAAGCAGCATGACATTTTTTTGCTAAAATGTCAAGTTGATATCGTACCTGTAATAAAATTAGGAAAGATTACAAAATTGTCAAAATTATTAACACTCTTTTTACAGAATAGTGGCTCTGAAAAGAGCCGTTTGATTTGGCAAGGACTGATTTAGTATTTTGTTGGCCATCCATGGTTTTCGATCACCATTTTGCATCGTCGAGGAAGTGATTCAACAAGTTTGTTGAGTTCTTCGGGTAAAATCACTCGAAACCAAGCAGCAATGACCTGTTCGATAAGCTCTCTTTTCGTCTTTGGTTTATTCTTCCCAATTATGCAACTAACTCGGTACCACAAATTTTCAATCGGGTTTAAATCAGGAGATTGGGCTGGCCAATCCATTCGTTCAATTTTATGGGTCCTGTACCACTGTTGGACTTTTTTAGCACGGTGGCATGGAGCATTATCGTCTTGAAAAATCCAATCATCGTCGGAAAACAAAGAACGTGCACTGGGTAACATTTTATTTTCCAGCACATCAATATACTTTGTCCCGTTCATCATCCCAGACACCACTTTGAGCCTACCAATACCATTTGCAGCCATGCAACCCCATACCATAATTGACTGGGGATGCTTGATGGTCGGTGAAATACAATAAGGCCGGTACTCTTCCTCTGGTTTTCTTCTCACAAAATTATTTCCAGCATGGTTGTTTACAGTAAAAGTCGACTCATCACTGAAAAGAACTTTCCTCCACTTCTCTATTGGCCACTTAACATGAGAGCGTGCCCAATCTAATCGGCGTTTTCTTTGTTTTTCCGTCAAGAGTGGTTTTTTTCGAGCTTTACATCCTCAAAGACCATTCTCCAGCAACCTTTTCCTCACTGTTGGAGCAGACAATTCAACGCCACTACTTTCCTTTAACTCTCTGGCCAACTCTTTTGAATTCAGTCTCCTGTTTCCTAAAGAAATCCTGACCAAAGTTCTATCAGACCTCTTTGTTGATTTCCGCTTCCTTCCAGATCGAGGCTGACATTTCGCATCTCCTGTCTCGATCCACCTCTTTAACACTCCTTGCACTCCTTTACGAGATGTACCAGTCTTTTTTGCAATAAATCTCTGCGATTTTCCTTCATTGTAAAGATAAATAATCACTCCTCTCTGTTCTGCACTAATCGGTTTGAAGCCCATGATGACTGAAACTGAATAAAAAGGTTGAACATCCAGAAAGTCCTGAAATTGCTCCCATTATGACGTCATAGGGAGCAAATCGTGGTGTGATCATGATGTGACCCAAGATGTGACCTCAGGTCATCAGAATACACAATAATTACAAACATAATTTTTCGATTTCATTTTGCTAATTCGATCATTGCAACCATGTTACCAATATAAAAATGGCCCATCAAATTGACGTCATGCTTAAGGGGTGCATTTTGGCCCCAAATAATTATTTCAAAAAAAAATTTTTTTTCAGTAAAATTCTCGTAGCAAACCCTTTACAAAAATATATAACTTGCCCATATACAATTAAAGCACATATCATAAATTCGACTTGGAACTTACAAAATGGGCAATTTTGCAGGGTGGCTCCTGAATTATGAACAGCACTGTAATTTGAAGCCCAAATCATGCCCGAAAAAACCCGAAAGTTAAGTTTGGTCTGAAAAATTTAGCAAAGTTGCCGAGTTGTTTTGATTATATTTTTGTGCAACGAAGACAAAAAGTATGTCTTAGGCCCGAAATTTTTGTCAACTTTTGGCCCGAACCCGGCCCGACTTACAACTTTGTTGTACGTTCACGATTTTACGGCCGGGCCTAAAATTCGCTCTGGAAGCATTCTACGCAGTTTTCGGCGCGAACCAAATTTTGTTCGAGGGCGTGCCATACAAATAAGTATAAACCCATTCTATATTGTTATGACCATTTTTCCGCGAACGCCGCGTTCAGATTCGCATTATTTGATTGAGACAACCGCACATAAAGAATTGGTCGATCGCTATCGCATTACTCTTGCTTAATGCTTAGAGCCCCTTCTATTCAGTACTTAAATTGTAAAAGTTTGCATGGGGGACGCTTTTGCAGCCTTGACCAAACGCATTTGGCATGCGAAAGTACTTTAGGGGAAATTATGTAATTCCGTCCCCGAAATTGAATGAAGACTAAAAAAAAGGTCTTCGCCGGAAATTGGAGTGTTTTTTCCTCAAAATCAGGTGAAAACTAAAAAAAAAAGAAAGGTCTTCACCGTAATCTGGGACTATATTCCGCCGGAATTTGTAGGATTTATTCGTGCGGGCTGGCTCTTTTTCGTCTGATCATCCAGCGCTCAAATCTCGATGGGGGGATGCTAAATCTCAATGGGGGGAAGCTGCCTCTAGATGGGAGGACGCTGACTCTCGATGGGGGACGCTTAATCTCAATGGGGGGACGCTTACTCTCGATGGGGGGACGCGTCCCTCAACAATTTAAGTACTGGCTCAAATCCTACCAACGATAATAATAGCAGTACAGTAATCAATTAAACCAAACTTTGTATTGGCAAACCACAATACAGCGCATTTTTTTCTGTTTGAAGATAGCGAGCAGTATGTGGTGTCAACTGTCAATTAACATAAGTAATGATAAGGAGCACTTATTTTTTCAAAAACCAGTCGTTTTCGGGTGAAGGCGGGGGTTGTTGGTATGTTTTTGCAAATTGGGCATTTCATTTCTTATTAATTTGTTACAATAAACTGTATTTAAATCTTGAAATATTATTATGTCAGTTTGGTTGAATATTAACGGCAATTTGCGATTTTCTCGTATGGCCTACGTGAAAAATTGCACGTTTTTGTATCTGCTGTTGCATCGTCAAATAAAGTAAAATCATAAAACCACTTCAATTCTTTTTTTTTTTATTTGTTTATGCGTCTGCTGCATGAACGACGGCATGACTTCAATCTGTTATCGCTTAACCTTTGTGCAGTAGTTTGATAGAATTTGCCAAAGGTGGGCACAAACAACATTAACTTATATCAAAAGCGTAACACAATAAAGCGCAACGATATTTTTAACCAGTAAAAGCGCAGCGCAAAATGCGCAGTTTATTTTTTTTTATTTCTGAAGCGCAGCGCAACTTCCGCAATGAGCTTTTTGATTCAGTTAAAGCGCAACGCAATTCCGGAACGGCATTTTCGTACCAAGTGAAAGCGCAACCTAACTTCCGCAATTGAAATTTCACAACACAACGCAAATACCGCATTTTTGCAATTTTTGACAGAAAAGAGTACATAATCTGCTAAGAAGGCCGACATTTACCAATATTTCGATCGAAATGGAACAAAATTAAGGTCAATGTATAGAATTGCGCTATTAACCGAAAAAAAAATTTAAAAGCGCAGCGCAATTAAAGCGCAACAAATTTAAAAGACTTTAGTCCGCAACGCAACTTCCGCAATGCTTCAAAATAAAAAATTAAAGCGCAACGCAACTTCCGCAATTGCGGAGGTTGCACGTTGCGCTTCTAATTGCGTGTTGCCCTCCTCTGGAATTTGCCTACATAAAAACTTTCCAATTTCTATATCCTTTAATCTTAACAAAAAATTTGTCCCTCTCCTTTTTTTTATGTCTGGCTGTACCGGTGGCAGTAGTCAAGCAGACAAAACTTAATCCTCACAATATGGAATTGAAATAAAATAATGCATTTTGCAGTTAAAGCAAGAAAGCCTATGAAAGTTTACCAAAAAGCTCCCTCGCGCAGTTAAAGTTAATCTGCAATTTTAGTTTAAAATACTAGCATTAGTAAAGATAAAAAAATTATCAAGGCAGCAAATTATCAAATATTAGCGTGGTTATTATAGATTACTTGAATACGTTTTATTCAGAATCTTGATTGATTAAGTTTTTGATGAGGTAGCCTATTGTTTTAGATTAATCAGATAAGTTTGTTCAAATGTTATTCGAATCGATTCGAGAAATAAGTTTAGTTCAGATACCAGGCCTATCCTAGAAGAAAATTTAGCTCCACGGATTGTAGAAGTATGCTAACATAGTATTTTGCGCTAGATAACAATATTGTCAGACATTGCAAAACGGTAGAAATTTTGTTCCTATCGGATATGTTATCGTACTCGGGACATATTCGTATTAATTTACATATAATTGTGCTAGTTATTTTTTTAGAACCATTGCATATAGGAGAATGATGCAAGAACTCAAAGATGCCTTAGAACATCAAAATGATGATATTCTCAAAGTGTTGCAATGTTTCGTTTGGTCAAACACTCTTTTTCTAATTTACGATCAAAACTCTTGGTCAGGAGCCTAACAGCTAACTCTCATTCACAATTTGAGTCATCAATACAAAATACGTCATTTTTCCAAAACTTGAAATTTAGCAATGACGTCACCAACAATGACGTCATCAATTTTAAATTAAATTTGTTTATACTAGCACTTGAAAATCAATTACAATTCAAAATTTGGCTCTTCCATAACTTTTGGATTGGCTGTTGGACAGTTGACTCTTCGACACTACATGGCAGAATTTAACGGCCGAAAAAAGAGGAAGTCTCATGTCCAAAACATGGGGAGTTTTTTTGGCGGCTCAGGACATGGTCCTAAGCCATCGTGCCAAATTTCAGCTTATTATAAATTTTTTTCGGGTTTCAATGTATTTTGACGTACTTTCTATCGGACTATTTCTGCCTCCCTTATACTTCAGGAATCCGGTCAAGTCCAAAACATTTTTAAAAGCTTGTATTTTTGGGTTAAATCTAAATGACTTGACTGAAGGGGGATGAAGCCCCTTCCCCCTAACTGCGCCACTGTCTGCGACCAAAAAAATTTTGAGTGTGCTTTAAAAAAACAAAAACAGCTGATCTTTAAAAAAGTTTTCACGTATTGTTTCAGATAATAATCACTAACGAAGTATCGGTACCGATTCTGTAGGCTTACATCACTCTTCCGCAACACATCCGTAAAGGCGTGCTATTAAAACGGATTATTGCGTCACATTTATGTACAGCAGTTTGGTTTCCAGCAATTTCGCAAAGAATCAAGAAAACTTTAAACGAGAATTATGTTTGAACGTTACTATTCCTTTTTCCATTATTGCCTGTTGTCTTGTCGTTACGTGATGTTCCAAAAACGCATTTTGAGTAAACCGATCTAGAGGGGGCACAAGCAATCGTTAGGAGGGGCACACCTTTGTTAAAAATCACATTAACCTTACCTACAACAAATATACACAAAGGAACGCAATCCTTACGCTGTTAAAGAGTTTCTTACTTTAAACAACGCTATCGTAACCAGAATTTGCATGTAGGTTCGCAAGTACATTAGTACAAGCAAGATGAAAACGGTCGCACAAAAATTTCTCCGGACCATTATAAAAAATTTTGTTAGCAAAATGTTGCAAGCAGAACACCATCCATTGGCTACGCGCTACTTTGCAGTCTACTCCATACAACCGTACTAGAGGATTTATATCTCAAAACGAACCCAATTTTAGTAAAGTGGATAAACAGCAACATTTTTATTGAGTTATTTCTATTTTTTTAGAAATAAAAACAACCAGTACCGTAGACAAAAAGTAAAAACACACGATTAAAAGAAAAACGTTACGTCGTTGAACAATAAAGGCATTATGATAGACTGTTGGTGTAATACCAAAATCCAATGGCTTGAATAAGTGCATCAGCAGTTTCAGGGCTTAATGTTTGCTTGTTTAACTTCTGCATTAAACGTTTAGTATAAAATACTGTGTCATCTCTTTCAGTCAAAATGTCTTCAGGTATTACAACAGCGGCATCTTTCCATCTCTGTCGCTTTACAATATCAGTCACTGTTTCTTTGCTGCACTTCCGAGATTCTGTTTTTTCTAGAAATAGGTTACATTGTCATTTTAGATCTACTTTGTAAGAACTAAAAGGATTTAAGAACATGTTTTTTCGCCAAATTTTGGTTCAACTCTAACAAAGATATCAACTTTCAAACGACAGAAATTTCGCGTCATTGATTTTTTCGAAGTTATCAACGGCAAACACCAAAGATCAATTTCATAAATTACGAATGCCAGCCTCAGCTAAAAAGAATAACTTAAGGCAATCAGCAAGCATTCCAAGAATGTTGAATTATACCAAAAGATAACTTTCATCCGAGTAACGATGTAGTTGTGTCACTTTATCTCCAATGAAACTTTAAGGTAAACGAGGTTGAAAATCGGCCATTCAAGAACAGCCAGCCTCAATCAAAAAGTAAACTTAAAGCAATATTAGGAATCGAAACTAAAACTTGGATTTCTTTCCAGAAACTTTGGAAATTAGAAATTACTTGAAGCAAGATTTTGTAGCTATTACAATTACATCTCCATCAAAGCCTGCATTTGACGAAAAATCGGCTTGTTTGTAAACTGCAACGGTACATCTGCAGTATCTTGGTAACAAAAAGCATTTCCAAACTAAAAAGTCAACAGTGGTCACTTCAATTTAGTATTCGAAACTGCTATAGCTATTAAACGTACGACTATTTTTATCTGCGACGTCAGCGTACCTATGTTTAAATCGAACATTCTTCCGACGTGGTTCCTGCAAGCGAAAGTAACTCTGTGATGAGAAGGATCTTCTTCGAACATTCCAAGAAGCAACATTACGACAGATCTGCAGAAAAAAATTGTCATGTGCAATTCTCACCGCTGTTTTTTTAAAACTCACAAAAGCCTGTCCATGCAATTAACAAGAATGGATGTGACTGGCCGCCAGTAGAGCAACTTATTGGTCGATAATGCGTGATTAAAATAACAACACAAAGTAATGATACTGATGAAGCAGCCTTTAGTTTTATCAAAAATATGCTGCTTTATACTGCCAGGAAAAGCAACACTATTAATTACAGCAAATGGCAAAAACAAAGTTTTTTTTTATCCAAAGTTACTCTTTTTGTTTTACTAACTTACTTATTAAGTCAAATACTGCATTCATACAGGTAAACTACTCCATGAGTTACACCGCATGTCTATCGTGATGCGTACCCATAGAAAAATGCAGTCTTATATCAGCAAAGATGCTGTTTTGAAGAATATCACTTTGTAATATCTACCTGTCAGTAACTTGTTCAGAACAGAAAATTTATTTGTTTGATCAACGTCACAAAAAACAAAGCAAAAAACACTAGGTGAAAGAAAATCCACCTCTACAAAAGAGCACAAGAAAAAAAAAAAACGATGTGACATGGAATCGTGAAGGGACGAGAAGTCTTCAATTCAAACGATTCCTGAAAAAAATTAGACGAGAAATACGCTCAAAATCAACGGTATTTTCGCTATTTTGGTATGTTTAGGAAAATCAATTTAAGAGACTTATTCCTTTTAGTAGAGACTGCTGTTACACACGCCCCCTGTAACTATAGTGCAAAAGATAGGTTTTTAGGCTGTAGGCTGCCCCAGCGATTCGAGACTGGGGCCTTCACCATCCATGCTGTTTCCAAAAACTGAAGTTGAATTTCAGCAGATAGAGGTTTATTGAGAAATAATAATAAAGTAAAAAGCTACTCGGCACGGCAATAAAATATTTGAAATTTAACCCAGGTAACGAAACAAAGTAACGATGCCGAGTGACAAAAACTTACAAAATAAAACGTCGGATTGCTTCAGATGTCAAAATGAAATGAAAGACTAAAAACGCTAGAACCATGGCCTCAGGGAGAAAATTTTTCAGGGGGTACAAAGGTCGATACTGGGCCCCCAAATCTTATTGGCCCCCCCCCCAAGCCTTATCCGGGGCCCATGCCGTCAAATTATTTTTTATGTGCTGGGTGTAGATCTTCATTTAAAAGTGAGGGGATAACGATATTCGCATACAGTTAGGACCTACGAAAAACACAACTACACATAAAATTGGTTTATATCCAGCTAGGGGGTTTGGAGGAGCGCTGTGAGCTACCCCAGCGGGGCAGAGCCCCGGAAGCTTTCGCACTTTTTATGTTTCTCGAAGATAAAATACAGCATTTGATCGACATCACAGCACCAAACTAGCTTAAATTGACCAGCAGAAAACGTGATATACACAAAAGAAAATATGTGAAGTGAGGGATGATGACATTGACACAATATTATACAATATAATGACTTTAATACTGCAAATCCAAATATTTTACTGATAAAAGTTTATCAATTTAGCTAGTCGGATAAAATATTCCCCACCCAAAATCTTGATTATGTTGGAAATAAGTTTATTTGTTAATATACGGGTAATATACCAGTGCCTAGATTGAGCTAGAGGCTAGATGGACATAGAAGGCAAATAAGGCAGGAGCACAGATAGAGTGGGGTACTTGATGATAGTAGTGTAGTATGCCAACTTTGACTCCGCTCTCTGAGGTTGAAATGCTTTTGGATCTCTGGAAATGTGGGCCCTCGTACATTGTTATACCGTAGAATAAGGCCTCTCAAGTCAGAGAAATGTAACAAAAAGTTAATTTCGGTGCAAGTGTATGGCTTTTGATACATTTTCCTCTTTTTCCAATCAACTCGGCCACCATTGAATGTCCTAAAGGCTGTATAGCAAAAATAGCGACCAATTGCCAGTACTGAATAGGCTGACTCATATTTTCGCTGTAGGCAAGTTTGATTACGGTGTTATAGAGCGATATCAAAAGTTAACGCGGAAACCTGAACTCTTCCGGGCCCCTTGCGCCCGCGCCTGGGTACGATGTACCCCCTGAAACCCTCTCTCGCAAGCCCTGGCTAGAACTCGGCAAAAGAGCTGCGCGTTGTGCCAGAAAAAAGGCGTTGAAAATAACGTGCGAAAATTAAAAAAAACACAATGACGCGCAGACCAATACAGCAAAAATAAGAGCCAAATAGAAGAGCCGAGTTCGAAAATTTAGTGGGGCAAATAAAATAGATCGGTGTTGTAACAACTACAATGTAAAAAATCGTAAGTCTAATACAAGTGTAGGCAACTGTAGTACATCATAACATTGAAATCTCCATTGTTTACGTAAAAAATCAATCAAACTTTTAATAGCCTTTAAATTTGATGAAACCAACTTTAAGAGGTGTAGCTTACTTGATATGTAAATTGATGGCGTCATATTTCGGTGGAAGAACATGACGCTCGATTACATTCAAATCAACTTGCGTTTGTAAGGCTTTGAGAGGATGAAGCTAAAACAAAATATCAGGTTTAACAATGCCAATTTTTTAAAAATACCAGTACATTTATCATCGGTAGGACGTATATTGTAATGTACGTCCAAGAGTATAAAACTTTTGCAAAAAACAGTACTCGGTATTCCACAATCCGTGATTGTTCAATAACGTTTAGAGCCAATACAACATAATACTACTACAGAGTTAGATTTCTTTAAATTGGATTTATTTGAGAATTGCTTTAATCAGGAGGTTCCTTTCTTTGAAGCTTTGAGTCTGACACTTGCCAAGAAGAATCGTCAGAATGGACAGCGCAGAAAAAGAAAGACTGTTTATATGAAAAGAGCCGAGCCGCGTTTGGCTGGAAAGACGAAGGAGAGCGCATCAGTGGTGTGTTATCTTAAAAATCCATGAAAATTTTTTCCGGCGCTCTACACGCAGGCGATTCTTCTTGAAAAACATCAGACGAAAAGTTTCGAAGAATTAGAGTTGTTTATTTACTACGGAATTCAGGTACCACAGAAAAATGCAATGGAGCGGGAGAAAACAAAAATACTGCATACCGTTATCAACGTCAGATACCAGCCTACTTAAAGTACTTATGGTTGATATCGAAACAAAATACTATTGGATGCCAATTAAATTTGTAAGTTCCAAGATAATTCCAGTCACTACTACCGGTACAATTCGGCAAAAATTAACAGAAGACGAAAACTAAAACAAACACAACACACAAAAAATAACTGACAAAAACAAAAAAAAAAAAAAACAAAGAAAAAACAGAAAAAACAAACAGATAATTTGTATCAAAACAATATAAATATTAAAACGAAATAGTGTTTTATTCTTAAATAGGATCATCAGAGGTAACTTATGCAAATGCTACAGAATAAACCGGATTTCAACTTCACACGTTTTAGTACAGTAGGCTGTGGCTACGTAGTTCGTTTTTCGCTCAAAATTTTCGATCAAATGTTCGAAATATTTTTTCGATTCTTTCAAGTAATATGTTAAAGCTTGCATGCAAAAAATTTGCAGACTTTTAAGAGTGTGATTGGTCATAGTGATTACCCAAATTGACTAATTCTTTTTTAGGTCATTAACTAAATATTCAAGTCAATGACGAAAATGAACTCGCTACGTGCAATATTTTGACATTTTATGAAAATACTTCGGCAGGTGAAACAAAAAAAAAGCAACAACACGCATTTACCAGACTGTAATAGGCATGTCGAGTTGCCCGATTCGTATTTGGAAAAGGAAAGATAATAAGACTTGTTAAAACATAGTCGCGATTCATCGTTAAAAAAGATAATTCCTGGCTCGTGATTACTGTAGAGGAAATACTTCGAATATCCTAAAAATGAAGGTAACTATTGCTGTACTGACAGAACGAACTTGGTTAGGGAAACGCTCAAACATATTTAATTTAGAGACATGGATTTCCACAAATCAATTCGAGAAAGAGTTTTATAAACCAGATAAGTAACTTACTTATATCAATGTGTTGACTATTAAACGGTGGGGTAACCGGATGATTATTACAGTGATACAGTATGATTAATCATATCCAAGTACATAATAGATCAAAGACAACTATCATTAAATAGATCAACTTTGCCTAAAATATACCATGTAACAAGCAACAGTTTTTTATCGTTTAAAATGCAGAATTTACTTGAAAATCATGATTGTAAATCATGCTGCATCAAAATTCCAAGACCGCTTTAACACGATTCATCTTCCCATTAAACAAAACATTTGTTACCAGAGTAATTTTACAACTCAGCTTAAAGGGATACAGGTCGAGATTGGTTTTATTGAAGATAATGAAACTACTTGAGGAAATTAAAGAGGTGCCTCTAACCTTGTTCCATTCCACTATTCCCCTTATCCGCAAAAATAGATAATAATCTATTTGACTCTGTACCATTGGCAGCTCTGTGTTTCGAACCTTTATTGCATTAGAAAAAGATGACTTCGCAAAATTTCTTGCAGAATAAGCAACCCGATGTTCCTTACTCTGCATGAAATTTTGTGAAGTCATCTTTTTCTGATGTCACGAAAGTTCGAAACGCAGGGTTGCCAATGGTACAGAGTAAACAAACAGATTAAATCTATTTTTGAGGATAAGGGAAATGATAGAACAAGGTTTGGGGCACTTCTTTATCACTTCAAGTAGTTCTCATTTAATAAATAAAACCGATTTCGAGCAATATCTCTTTAACCATAATAATGTAAATTCGATTTCGATTTGTTTCTGAAAGCTTCCTGATTCAGACAAACATACAAGTTGGTCTATCTAATTGTAGATGCAGAAGTTCATACCTTTAAACAAGATTTATTCACTGGAGGGAGAAGAAGTGATGTTTTTTTGCGTTTTTTCTGTTTTCTGCCAAAATAATCAAAATTATACAATGCGTAATAGTACAACAACCATTACAAGGTTAGTGTTCGCTCCAACTTTTTGTCTAATCGCGGGTGCACTGCCCAAATTTTTTCAAAACTAACGTACCCAAACCTTCAAAAATAAGTTTATGTGTCCTAAATTTTTCACCAATCCAGTATCAAAGTATACTGAAATTCGTACTTCCACAAATTCGTAGACTTTTTTTAAAGCTATGTTTGCCATATCACCAAAAATTAATCGCCATTGAGCCAACAAACAGCTGATTTATGGACAAAAATCAGCTTAGTGGGAACATTGGCAGTACATGTGCTAAAACGAATCAGTGGCATTAACAGCTGCAAACACTATGATATTTTCAACAGTACGATACTAATAATAGTTAAGAAATCCATATTTTTAGATACAAGTTAAAAAAAATTTGTACAATCCATCAGCTTGTCTTATTATTATTTGTAAAACCTAAACACTTCAATGGCCGAATTACATGCAAACAGAAAGCATGATGCTAAGCATGCTTAATAGATGTCACACCTAAAAATTATTCGACTAATAGCCACCGTAAATAGAATCTTACCCTTTACTTGATGATACTTCATACTTCTTTGTAAGATCATCATCATTTACTGCCAAATTGTGAACGTTTTTGACCTGGAAAATGAAAAAAAGTGGAATAAACCAGTGCTCATAATCGGTGTTCTCACTAAGCCGATTTTTGTCCGCAAATCAATGATTTGTCAGAACTAGAGCAATTAATTTTGGTCAATAGGATAAACATAGCTATAGAAAAGTCGACATATTTGTGAAACTGACATTTAGTAATTTAGTATACTTTAATACCTGATTGGTTCATAACTTAGGGCACATAAACGTCTTTTTAAAGCTTAGGGCAAAATTGCTTCTAAGAAACTTTGGCCGCTCACCAGTTACTCAAAAAGTTACCAGGAACACTCTGCATAACACTGATTACTAAAAGTGCAGCATAGAATCCTTTATACAAAACATACCAAATTATGAAGACACTTGCACTAATCCATATACACCTAGGACTAAACAAGTTTAGTCCACGAATTTTAAGCGCAGGACGATTATGCACAGAGACTATTAGGACCAGGACTTTTATGTGCTATAGCTAAAAAAAATTTGAAAATTCAAAAGTATTAAAAAACAACGTTTTCTTAAAACCAATTTTTTTTCAAATTAAAGTCCCTTCCCAGAAAAACGTTTTTCAAATTTAAAAACTTTTCCATAAAAACGAAGAGTTCTTATGCTATTTTTTCAATAAAAAAACTGTTTTCCACTACATGTTCGCAAAGTTTCTTTCCTATGCTGGCGTAAGCAATCTCCAGCACGTGGTCTGCAATTCTGTGGTGCACAGGCAAGAGTAGCTTCTGTAATCTTGGCACACGCAGCAAGCTACATGACGTTTTATGGTTATTCCAAGTCTACCTGTACCAAACAATACAGTACAAAGTATTTCAGAAGCTAAGAATTCAACTCCCAGCAAATTCCTATTTATGATCGTTACACCCTGTTGTAATTATAGCAAAAACAATGTTTAAATGGATATTTTAAAGTTTAATCTGAGCACCTTTTTGTAAATAACTTATAGTATTACTAAAAACAATGTTGAATTCTTGCAGATAACTTCTGAGAATTGCATAAAAAAAACTTTTGAAGTTGTACAGGATTGTATGCTGCTTCATATTATTGCTTTACTTTCAAATTATTTTTGTAGTGTCAGTTGAATTAAAAGTGGCTGCAGACTCCACAACCATTTTTGACAATTTTTCATATAAAATTTTGCATGCAAGTGCTACATAATTTAAATTTATCATGCCCACTTCATTCCCTGCAGGGTATTCTATCATAATACAGTCAATAAAACCCACCCTCTTCAGAATTTTTTAGTTTTTGGATATGTTGCAGTCCTAAGTGAAAGATGAAGATTGGTGTTGGTTTCATCAAAATCCATCAAATGGTTTACGAGATATCAACATTAACATTTTTGCCTCTAGAGGAGCTAACTTCCATTACTAAAACTAAAAAAGTGCTTAAAATCATTATTTCTCGGGCCACATTGACAAACAAAATATGCATTCGTATGGTTTTGAGGACAAAGAATTCACATTTTCACTCACAGTAATGAAAAAAAACAAAGAGATTCCCTGTAATTAATGACTGAAAATTTTGGGGGTCCTCCACTTTGATGGCTCATATCTAAAATCTGCAAAAATTTTTTTTCCTCAAACCAATGTCAAAAGATAAGAAAAGCTAATTGTTTTACGTGGGTAAATAAAAATAAAGGTGTTCTGTTGCACACTTCAGTAATTGACAGGTTAAATTTAGTCAAAATGTGAGTTTTTTTTTTCTCAAAAATATTTAGGCATTCATGAATTATATCATTGTAAAACAACACAAAGTGATATCATAGTGAATGTTCTAGAATAAACTTTTATCTGCTTAATTTTGTTAAGATTTGCTATTTCGAATGAGAGTTTACGTTGTTGCATGGTTAAAGCCAACACACAGGGCAAATATTAAACTAATAATAAGCATAAATTTTGAAAATTTAAATCTAAAGCTTTTATTAGCAGGAGATCAATTACAAAACCAGTATGTCATGGTAGAATTGTCAAATTAACAATGAATAACATCATCTGCATTGTATAGTGATTACCTTGAGAATTATTAGTATAAGGCAATGAGGATTGGGGAAAATTAGTACTATAAGTGATGAAATGAGCCACAGCAAACGTTTTACTAGCCAAAGCATAATGATATTTCATATGTCCCAAAAGCTGATACATTTTATCACTAATTTCTATCCCGAGCATCAGCAGATATGCTCGTGTTTATTAGGTCAGAGATGTGGAGTTTAAATTTTTGTCAGAAATTGATGTATAATTGCCAGGGACAGTGGTTTCTAATTTTGATACTGACCTGCAGAGTGCAGACGAGTAAAAATAAAATCTTTTGTGATTATGGCAGCTAACATGGTATATACTGAATAGACTGTTAACCTTTTTCATTATTAATCTGTTCATGAGTATTTCATTTGCTTTATGTTGTATACAACATTAGTTATGCAATGATCTGACTAACACTAAGCAGCATATTATGGTTAAAGTATGCCAAAACAATCCAAAATTAGAGCCAGTGTGGGGTCTTGATGGCACGATGCTCTGGAATGTTTTTTTGTTTTTTTTTATATACATCACGCTATAAACCTCTGCAAATCTGCAAAAACATGGAAACCTCTGGTCCAAAACAGTTTTTTTTAGGTTTGTTATTTTGCTAAGATGTTCATTACAAATGTCTCATGTTTATTGGTCACCTTTTATGTCATGCATGAAAGGAATTTTGGATGCAGCAATCACAAATTCAGGTGTCATTTCTATTTTATGATATTTCATAAGTCTTTAAGATTTATTTCAAAATTTAAGTTTTCTAGCATATTTGAATATTCTATCACTGTATAATGTTCCGCAACCACAGTAGTGATTGGGCTTGGATGTTGATAAAAGCATGCATATTGCATAACTACCATTCAAACACTTCTTTCCAGAAAACTTTATTTAGCAGTTCAAGTTGCAAGGCTTCAAATTATGCATACCTCTTCAGTCTAATTCCAACATTCTGTCTGATAAAACTAGAGTCAAATCCAGAACCTTTTGGTGCAGAGACAGACTTCTGTTCACCATGTAACCATTATTTTAAGGAAGGCAAAATAAGGGTTAGTAGATCTAAGTCAATGACCAGAACAGTGTTTAGAATGGCAAAATAGTATTTAGGGCTGTTATGGCTTAGAGGCTCTAGAGCCCAGATAGCACAAACTATTGTGTCTCTAGAGGCAAAGTAGCCACTATCTTACTTTTAAAGCATGACCTTTACTACATTAAAGTCTACAATATGCTTTTCTGTGATCCATTACACTATTCTGTAGTGATAACATACCCGAACTTTTAAAACTTAGTGATAAATGATTATGGATAATTTGCATTGTATTGACATTATACACGCTAATTGTTGTGTGGCATGAATAATGTTGCTGAAGTTCCAGTATATAATGTTGATGTGCCTATATTCATTAAACGTTAGCAGAAGTATAACTGGGAATCAGCTTTTTTAAGCTAAATATTGACTGTAAAGCCTTAAATTACACAATAAAACTCACAGCGCTATAATCTTTGTGAGTTATATCAAAAACTGCCTCAGTTATGTCGTAACTACTTATTAAACAAACAGTAATTGCTAACACGAAATTTTTTTGCGATACTAAAATACTATGTGCCTACATATGTTTATTAAAAAAATATGCAAAAAAACACCTTTAATTTTATTTACCGACATGAAACAATTAGCTTTTCTTAGTCTTTTGACATTGGTTTGCGGAAAGAAGTTTTTTGCAGATTTTACATCTGAGCCATCAAAGTGGAGGACCCCCTAAATTTTCAGTCATTAATTACAGGGATTCTCTTTGTTTTTTTTCACTTCTTTTAGTAAAAATATGAATTCTTGGTCCTCAAAACCATACGAATGCATATTTATTGGTCAATGTAGCCCAAGAAATAATGATTTTAAGCACTTTTATATACTTCATAATGAGAGTTAGTGTCTCTAGTGGCAAAAATATTAATGCTGATATCTCGTAAACCATTGATGAAAATTTTGATGGATTTTTATGAAACCAACACTAATCTTCATCTCTCACATAGGACTACAACGTAATCAAAAACAAACAAATTCTTAAGAAGGTGGGTTACAAAATTTCAAAATTTTGCCTGTATAGTAATAGAATGACCCTGCTATAAAAAATTTATAATCTTTTACTTGTTATGATTGTTCAGCACCGTACATGTGTCGTCCGGCTAAGGAAAAAAAACTTTGCAAACATGTAGTGGAAAATAAATTTTTTTATTGATAAAAGAAATCCAGTTTTTTTGTTTGAAAAACGTTTTTTGGCGACAAAAAAATTTTTTTATGAACATCTGCACCTAATAGTCATTGTCCAATAGAAGTTGCATGCTACCACAATACATACAATAACAACTTAATAGAACTTGAAAGCTAGAACAAAAAACAAGTTCTTAATGTTAAGACAATGAAGGTTAACAAAACACAAGATGTATCAAGAACAAGCAAATTGTAAATAATCTTGTTTGAAATTATGTTTCTTTGTCATTTTAAGAAAAAATTGCTAGTTTAGATTTAATAACAATTATTGATCTTTTATTATACACACTGGCATCGATTTCCCAGGTGCCAAAAGGCGCCGCCCCCTTGGATGTAAAACTCAAGGGAACGAAATGTCTCTTACCCCTCGGTTTTTGTTGAATAGTTTACACGCGACGCAAGCATGTTGAAAAATCAAATGTTTTTTCAGGAATAATTTGACTTATAAATGATGAAAACATTTCAGCTTCGCTTTGTTTGCGGGATCAATATTTCTGCCAAAACGTTATCGAGCAGGTTAGTATAATAGACCTTTCAGATGAGTGTTGCAAAAATGACAAACGTGATGAGTTGGTGAAGTGTTTTTACAGATTACAACAAAAATGTTTTTCACCATTCTTCGCCCTATTTTACACGGGGTATAAACTAAGGCATTTTACATGGGGAAGGGCAAAAATGCCTCTCTATCTAACTCCTAATCCAAAAACCATAAAAACACCACATTTGGCATACTGGTCGCTGTTCACCAAAACTTTTCAGAAAAATTGGTTTTGAGTTGATGACGTCATCAGTGTGACATCACTGTCATATTTTTGAAAAATGATGTCGTTTTCGTAATGATGTCACAGCCAGTTTAAATTTTGTACATAGCTTTGCTTGTTGATACTCAATCATAAAATGTCTAAGTCGAGTTAGTTGTATCACAAAAACATCTTATGATGTCATTTAACTTAAGCATTGGCCAAAAAATATTCAGATATCGGAAAGTCTCAAAAATCAGGAAACTTCCTGTTACCTTAGCAACTTTCAAATTTCAGGGGTTATATGTAATGAATTTTAACTCAGAGTCAAGTTAATTTGAAAAATCTTTTTCTGAAGAAATTTACCACAAACCGAGAGGGGGAGGGGGTAAAAAATGCCCACGCCTTACCCTCCTATTGTGTGAAATAGGGTTATTTAAAAGGCAGCAGTCTTAAAACATTCTTTCAATATGTTAAAATTAGACAAAGATTAATACTTCACGTTATACATTTGAAGAAATTTAACCAGCTTTATCAGGTAATTAAAAGTAGATTGACAGTCAGGGTTGTAGATTTACTTGTTTAAGCTGTTCACAAATACACAGATACTTCTGTTTAACCGAAAGCATTAATTAATCATATAAAGTCTTATTGATGGCATTCTCAGTTTATTAAAACAAATATTACTATGTTACTCTGGTATATGCACTCACTATCTACATATTAATTTATTTGGTTGCATGACAATTTAGTATTTTTTGCAAGTATATTGCGTAGACCAAGCCTAGAAAGTATATTTAAGCATCTCGATTGAAAAAATCCACAGTACAAATTATTATGATGTATTTTTTCGTGTGTGCAGCCAAAAACTTTAGATATTAATCAGCATTATTGTGCTATCTGGCTTCGATTTCCATATAAACTCAAAAAGATTGTTAAAACGCTGTCTACACTTGGCTTAAATTTGTAATTTGTGAGCAGGCAATTTTGTACTTCCTTAAAACTGAAATTTGATACGCCCGGCATCGGCGCAACATCTCACTAGATGGTTGAAACAAAAGATAAGCTCGTATGCTAACAAATTGCACAAATAGTGCAGAGTGCAGACCATGCCTGAAGTGGCAATTATGTGTTAAAATCAAATCAAAAACGTTCTTTGAAGTTTGATTTTATGAATTACCATTTACAGCTCAACAAATTTGCATTCAAGGTGATGTTTTGTGTGGTTATTTTGCATAGTTCACATCTTAGCAATTTGGTTTATGTATAATGCTGAAAACTTTCAGCTACAATGTGCTTTTGTACGCATAACAATTTGGTGGAAGTATTTACATTTTTGGTCGGGGTTAACAAAGGCTATCATGTGATTAACAGTTATCTCAGTGGTTTCCAACAAAAAAGGTGCAATTGCCATGCTTAGGCCCAGGCCCAGTCTCTATTTGGCGTAAAATCGTAAGCATTTGAGTGTAATCAATGTATGTTTGGTTTCCTATAAAGAAAAATCCTTACATCTGGCATATGGCCTTTACCAGCAGAAAAGCTGCCAGTTGGTTAAAATATTAAACTAAGGATACACTCATTTACTTGTGATTTTATGCGTAGTGTAGATCAGGCCTTAAATATCACAATTAGGGTTGTACAAAGTAGAATAATGCAGTATTCTAGAACAATTCTAGAAGAGACAATTCGAATCTAGAATTTTAAATACTATTCTAGAATAACTCATGGCAAACTGTGACAATACATTGTGACAACACAGTTTTATGGCAAAAATTAAAAAAACACAATCCTGACTACTGACCTAAGTTAGACAACTGTCACTTCTTGAGTGCGTGCCCGCTTGTTTGAGTGCAATGCACTGTCAATGAAATGCGACTAGATAGTTAGGTTACTTCAAATTGTGTAATACGTACAGTACCTCTCTTTGCGCTTTGGCAGCCCTTTCAAAGATTTTTTTCGAATCCAATTACTCGATAAAAAATACGTTATGAGATTCGTTTCTCCAGCGATTCGAATCTCAAGGATTCGAAATTCTACTTTGTACAACCCTAATCACAATAATTAGAAATACCCAGTTAATGAAAATTTTTAATGAAAATGCCTTGTTACACCAAAAGTTTATTATTGCATTATTGACTAGATCAATGCGACATCTCTTTGTAGCATTGAAGAGGCACGGCGTGAGATTGGTTGTATTAAAGAAATGAGAACTACTTGAGGTAATAAAGACTAAAGAGGTATCCCAAACCTTATTCCACTAATCCCTTTATCCATGAAAAGAGATTTAATCTACTTGAGTCCATATCATTGGCAACACTGTGTTTCAGAATTTCGTGATATCAAAAAAGGATGACTTTGGAAATTTTTTTGGAGAATAAGGAACATCATATTTAACAATCAAACATCGTCTTGCTTATTCTACAAGAAACTTTGCAAAGTCATCCTTTTCTGATGTAACAAAATTTTGAAATACAGGGTTGCCAATGGTACGGAGTCAAACGGATTAAATCTATTTTTGCGGATAAAAGGAATAGTGGAACGAAGTTCAAGGCACCTCTTTACTATCTCAAGTAGTTGTCATTTCTTCAATAAAACTGATCTCGGGTAGAACTTCTTTAAGTCAGTGCAATGTCAGTAGAAACATGCGATTAACCTAAATGTTGTCACCATGAAAATATTGCACTGCCTCGAAAAGATAGACTAACGATACCAGTACTTAAAATTGCAACTAAGTGTGAAATGATCTGGCTTGTCAGAAGGTCACAAAAACAGTATTTGTCACACACGAAAAAACGCTTTAAAAAAACATATTTGAAGAAAAATTCTCAACCCCTTGATATCAAAAAATTGACGCCTATGCATTTATACACAACTTTCCATTAAATTATTTAAGTAACAACTTAAGTGTGTGATATGCAACAGTCACAGAAGATACTCACACATAATTCCATAGATGGTATAACGATATTGACCATTTGCATACCTTGTTTTCTTAAACAGCGACAATATTGAAACGTGAACATACTAACAAGTTTTACCAAGATATTGTACTAACAGGTCTTGGATTCTCTGTTCCAAACAATATCACAGACCATATAAGATGCAGCATCATTGCAACAGACCACAAGCAAAAAACATTTTGAGCAACATCTTTTAGGTTTTAATCAATAAAACATACCAGTTGTAAGCTACAGTGCTGTTCAAAATTATGAGACCACTCAAAATTTTGACTATTTTTTGATTTTCGTGATGAATTGGTATGCCATTTGTAACCACAACCCCTACATGTCATATATCATTGAATGCAGAATTTTAACAGGGTCATGCAAATGTGATTTTTATACTTTTTATTTATACTTTCAGTAATATCTGCAATGATAAAGAAGAACTTTTTGTTTGTATTAAATATTGACAAAATTCCTACAAGCATATATCTGCTGAAAATGTTAGGTAACAATGAGAATGACAAATCCAGTCCATTTAAATTGATTTTGGTTTATAATGTAATAATGGCACATGTTTCATGGCGGGAATTCTTGAGCTGACAGATACCAGCATTAAGAAAAGTTTAGTTCCATTTTAGAAGTCAAGATGCCTCAACATCTTAGTGATGAGCAGAGGCATTTGATTGTTTACCTGCACAAAAAAGCATTATGAGAACGAAAGATTGCATCAAAGGTGGGTTGCTCCAAAACTGGTGTTAATGTTACTATACAGCGATGGAAGGAAACCTGAAAATTTGAAGAAAGACCTGGAAGAGGAAGAAAGATGAAATCAACCATTCGACAAGACAGGGCTCTGGTCAGACTCTCCCTATCTAATTGACGTCTAACGAGCTCTGATCTTTGCCAAGAATAGCGTCAAAGTACAGGTGTGGAAGTGTCAACATCAGCAATTCGAAAAATATTGCTACGAAGTGGTTTAAAAGGATGCAAAGCGAAAAAGAAACCAAAAGTATCAGAAAAGCAAAAAGGCCAGGATTGCTTGGGCGAAAGAGCATTTGAACTGGACAAGTGAGGATTGGAATAAGGTCATATTTAGTGATGAGAGCACCTTTACTTTCCAAAATCATGCTGGAAACTTTGTTTGAAAAAGACCTCATGAAGCATTTAGCCTTCGGTGCATTTCACCAACTATCAAGCATCCAACTAATGTGATGATGAATGCCCTCAAATATGCTGTTGTGTTGGAAACAAAATTGCTTGCCAGTGCCTGAAGTTTATTTCTGGATGAATACTGGATATTTCAAGATGACAATGCTCCCTGCCATCGAGCAAAGTTAGTGAAAAGGTGGATGCAATCTCATAGGGTGGCCCAGATGAATTGGCCAGCCATCTCAACCCTATTGAAAATTTATGGCACAAAATTAACGTAATCATTGCCAAAAATAAACCATCCAACAAGAGAGAGCTGATTGAGAATATTATTCAAGCCTGGCATCACATTGTTACACTGGAAGAACTTTGCAACCTTGTGCAGAGCATGCCGAGACGGTGCAAAGCAGTGATTCAGAATAAAGGCTTTCCAACAAAATACTACTAATGAAATGTCACAAAAACGGTCCTTTTCAAGGCCATCAAATGTTAAAAAGAGCCAAGAGAAGATTGTTTGTCATTTTTAGTGGTTCAAAGTCTTCTCTCATAGCAAATGCGTAATAAAAATGTCCTAGCAAACTTAGTCAGTGTGTAGGAACATTTTCATCACCTGTTTAATTTCATCTCATTTTTTCAATAACCTATTGCACAAACATAAAACTGCATCTACGAATTCCGCTTTAAATTCTGAGTTCATCGATATATAAAATGTAGGGGTTGTGAGTAAAAATACACTTCCAAGACTTGATGAAAATAACATTCTCAAAAAAATTGCAAGTGGTCTCATAATTTCAAATAGCACTGTAATTGAGGCTACAATGTGTGCAGTAGGGTTATGAATTTTTTAACTTTTGAAATGAAATTACATTCATGGGATGGCAATCAATAAACTTTTATTGCATTAAGTATTTCTACACTAATATTTTATTCCGAAACAAAAAAAGCTAGCACACCAATCACTTTAAAATTTTCCAAATTTTGGCATATTTTGACATGTCAATCATGCTTTTTCATGCAATTTCACCACTTGATTTTTAAAGTCTTTTATAATTACAAGAGGGACCATAGCAGGAGGGACGAGGCAGGGCTGAAACCGTCTCAGAAAAGCTAAAGTTACTTATAGTATGGTTGGCCTGGCAGGTACGCAGACAAAATCAACAAGCTTCAAGCCAGGTCAACCAACCACAAGCCAACGGTTTTGTCACAGTGATTTGATCACTGATTTTGTCACAAACTGAGGGTTTGGGCAAGATGGCTCTGGGGATAGTAAAAAATGCTTATGATCACTCTTCTTAGCTAATCAGCGTCATTTGGTTCGCGGTCAGTTTATTCGCTATCAGTTTGTCGCGGTCAGTAGGGTGTTGCAGTTGCCCCCACCTCTTCCGATTTTTTCTACCTTCTTCAAAATAGGAGGTTGCCAAAAATCAAGAATACAAAGTTTGAGAAAAAAAAATTGAGATTTAGGGGTTGCACAGAGACCTTTTTTACTCAGGATTTGATATTTGTTTTTATTTTGTACTGCTAGATGGTGCTACGTGAAATCTTTGTTACTAATGCGTCATTGCAAAATTGAACATTTATTTTTGGTCTTATACATTCAAAAAAACTTCACTACAACTTCTAAAACTGTTTATATTTATGTTTCTTGTTTGTTTTTTTCAGAATTAATGGTGATCAAAATTGATCTCGCTTATGAGCGGGGAAACTACAACAAAAACTCTATTTGAGTTAGACCTACAGTATCTATTTTGGCTGGCTGGTTAAAACCGAGTGAAACATAGCCTACCATGCTACTTTCTTAAAGAATGATGGTGCAGACTATGCTTTAGGCATACTCATTGAAATCTATTAAACTGCTGTTCTAACTAAAATCTAGTTACAGCAGCTTACTAAAACTGTATTTGTTATGTTTTGCTGTACAAGATTTGGAGTTTAGTGCAATCTACTTAGCACAAGCTCCATCAAACATGAACATTAGTAAATCTACCAGCAATATACTATTACTAGATCTGTAACTTCTCGCAGTTGGCTGCCGGGAACTATTTCTAGACCTGATGACAATACTAGTAAAAGCACATGTTTTCCCGCCATAAAGCTGGAATTCCTACAATTCGTCACTTAAAAATAACTGAGGACGTAAAGAAGCTGGTAGATGAAATGAAAAATTTGTACAAATGCAACTTTAACAGAACAAACTATAGATAAGGAAACAAAACCTTTGAAAACGTGAAAGAAAAGTCTCTCTCTTATAACTACCCTATTTTCTGTGAGGGTCACGGAGGCAGCAGCTCGAATTTTGGCTACCACACTTCACAGTTTTCCATCACCCCCATCATTTCGCTTGGGTGAAATTTCAAACAATTCCTTCCTAGATCATCAATGTAATATTGATTCATCTACAGCAGTTCTGGGTCGTCCAACTGCTTTTTTTTCATGTTTGCTTTGGCAAGTAAAGCTTGTTTGGAAGTTTTTCCTGATGCATTCTGCTTACATGGCCAAACCATCTAAGCTAAGATCTTTTAATTTGAAGAAGTAGCGACTCTAGAGATTTTCGAGTCTTAGGAGATATTATGCACCTTGTCAATGATGTGACTCCTTTGATTTTTTGGAGAAACCTCATTTTGGACGCTTGCACTTGTAATCGTACCCTTTCAATCATTACCAAATTTTCATGACCATACAGAGACAGAGTAGATAAGAAGGGACAAAGACTGTTTCGAAAATTGAGAGCTTTGCTTCATTTTTGACAATTTTTGTCTCACAACTACTGAATTATCTTATAACTACTGAATAGTGTAAAGCTTTCATTATCGCAATTGCCTTGCCAATTGGGATACCCAGTTCTTTGTTTTGCCTTTTGTCGCTTGTGAATGCAACCCCAAGATACTTGAACTTGTATACTGGTACTTGTTTCTGTGTTGCTCCATTCAGTTGCAACAAGCACTGATTAGTGTTTCTTGAAACATGAATCATATCAGTTTTGACCGTGCCTATTTTTATTCCTGCAGTGTCATAAGCAGCTGCAAGCCTATGTAATGTGCACTGAAAGCCAGATTCTGTAAAAGCAGAATCAAATCATCAGCTCATACGAAGCAACTGATTTTTCAATTTCCTGTGGTGGCAAGCTCATCAGCTTGGATGCATTTGTTGATTCAATTTATGCAAATAATGAAGAGAAGAAACAAATTGCATTCTTGCCATAGTTCAATGCCTATATGGAAAGCTTTGATTGCTTGCCATTCACTTAACCATGAAACTCCAGTCGGCACCATAGGATGCCTTAATGGCATGTACCGACTGACCATCAACACCATTCTTCTTCAGAACCTTCCAAAGATAGAAAGGCAATTCTATTACACTTTTTCGAGATTGACAAAGTATGCAAAAAGATCTTTGCCATATTTTCAAGATTTCGGAAACATTGAAAAATAATTGAACAAAACAATGAAATCTTGGTCATCAAACAAACGCCTTAACATGATTCAAAAATGAAAAAATATTTTTTCGTAGCACGCTGTCTGATAAAAAAATTAGTATCGAGAATATGGGAAAAACTTTGGCTGTTAAAGAAAAGAAACCGATATTATAACAGCTTATTGATAAGATGCTTTTTGTTAACACAGCCGTTTAGAATAAAAAAAAAGACTGACATTGGGTAGATAACAATAATGAGCACTTTTCAAATTAAAATCAGGGCCAGATGTGAAATTAATTATTAAATTAGAAAAATATGCAAGAATTTGGTATCAATTATGCTTGAGGCAGTAGGTCTATAATGCAACTTTTGATAACTTTAAGAAGTTCTCTTGTTGGCTGTGTATTAAACAACAAAAAAATTTTTTTTTGAAATTGCGAAAATTTTGATGTCACTGTGCGACCCCTTAACATTGATAAATTTTTACGAAACTTGACCAAGAGGGTTTTTGTGCGAAGCCTCCAACTTGAGCTAAGGTAGAAGCTGCGACGATAAAATTTTCCAATTTATGGGGTGACTGCAACAGTGCAACACCCTAGCGGTCAGTTGTCGAGGACGCCCAAAAGTTTAATTTGTTATATAGTTAGATTGCTTTTTGAGCATTACATTAAGTAGACAGTCACACAACGATAAAGTAAAGCTGTAGTTTAAAGCAAGATCCTCAAAATATGGCTGAATGTTGGCTGTTGCAATCTTTTCCTTACATTCTTGAGACAGATATTTATTTATCAGTAAAGCATAGTTATAAATATAAAAATTACAGCCAATGTGATTGTTATAAGTTTATTTTGAAAAAAACTAATAACAATCACATGGGCTGTAATTTTTATGATTAAAATATTAGCCTCCTCCCAACTATACCGTTTACCAAAGCATAATTTGCATATCAAATTTCTTCTTTTTGTGAGTGCTGTAAAAAATTCCATAACTGCTGTTGAAAAAAACTGCAAGAGATTAAAGTGCCAATTAAAAGGCACAACTTTGAAAGATTAAAATCTGGTAAAAAGAAAAAAATTTCCATGATAAGAGTGCATTAAAAGATTTGTGTAAAATACCGAGAAAAAAGCAGATTGTTGGCAGATGTTAGAATCTTGGATTTATTTTTTGCTTAGACTTTTAGATCAAATGTTCAATTTTTTTTGTTATTTCGAACATCCTGAGGTCATTCTCAAGATTGCAATGGGGCAACTTTCGAGATTGTATTAAAAATAGGCTTAAGCTGAACTTTTTCAATTTTTTTGGTCATTGTGAATAAAAACAGTTAAATTTTTTTCAATTATTTTTTGAAATTTAGCTCAATGACAGAAAAAAAATCAACTAACTTTGGATTTTTTAATGGCATGAAATAACAAGACCACCGGCACAGCCAGAAACAAAAAAGGGGGGCAAAAGTTTTTGCTTTGATTAAAACATATGCAAACAAAAAGTTTAATTTATGCTAATTTTAACAAATTACGAAGTTTTAGCAAAAACAGGCAGGAGTCTTGTCATCCTTCATGCAGCAGACGCATAAAAACAAATGAAAGAGAGGAGAATTAAAGTGATTTCACCTCGTTTTAAGATTCCATTTTTATTGACGATGCAATAGCAAATGCACAAAACGTGTTTTCTTCATGTAGGCCATTTGAGAAAACCGCGATTGCCATTATTATTCAGGCAAGCTGGCATAATGATATTTCAACTTTCAAATGCACTACATTGTAACAAATGAGATTTACTATTCCAAAAACATATGTAGTGAAGACCCATTATTTTGAGGTTTAATTGCAAAGAAGAGTGAGAATTCTGGAAGCAAATTATATCCGCCAAATCAGCGTGCGTTTTGCACTTTGATTGGTGTGGTGCAAATAACAAATAAGTACTAGGTTGACACAAAAATTGGGTGCAGTGTATTTGAACATTGTACAATTAATTTTTAATGAACTGCTCTAAGTTCTGAGTTGTGTTTTTTTTGTGCACTAGCGGTTTCACATGGCTTAAACTACGGCATTTTTGCAAAAACATTATCAATTTTCAAACCTTTTCCGAAACTTACTCTGTACTCAGAAAGTGAAAAGTTAGAGGGAACACTGGAAAGTAGTGACTAGAGTTAGATCCATTTACTTTGTTTTTAACTTTTAAATTCAAATTTATTGACTTAAAAAAAAACTTAATTCAAATTCAATGACTGTGAAAAAACTAAATTTAAATTCATTGACCTTGCAAAAGCATAATTCAAATTCTTTAATAACTCGTCAGCGGATTCAAATTCAATCCAACCCTAGTAGTGACCTATGTCAGTTGTTGCTGAAATTGTTGTGACCTATATAGACATGATGCACAGTACACACTCAATCAGTCAAAGCAATGCCACCTTTAAAACTAGTGCTTCGACAGTTACCAATAGGGTGTTGCAGGTGCCCCAGTATGTGCAAAAACAGCTCAAAGTTTTTTACTGGGGTAATTTTGTGGAAAAACCTTCAAAAAATTTATTTAGGCAAATCTGATAAGGTTAACTTCTAGCAGGGTAATATGGCCATTTTTTGATCCTAAAAATGCCCTCACGTCTAAAACTATAAAAGTTTTAAATAAAAGATTGGTAAAACATTTAGTTTTAGACAAATGCAAAAACTTTAGTAGTAACAATTTTGACTCATTAGTAGTAACAATTTAGAACTTAAGTCGTAACAAAGTAAACTTAAGTAATAAATAAACTTAAGTAGCCACAAACTCATTAATATTAACAATTTTGAGAGAGCAAACTTTAGTAGGCTACCCAACTGTCCGGCATCCGCAGCCCGCACTACGCCGCAAAACGGGACAAAAATTTTTGCCATACCCTTGCGCGGCCGTGCACTGCCGCATACGCGGCACGGTTGACATTTCTACTTAAAAGATTGGAATTAGAGATGGTGCGGTCCACAAAACTTTTGTTCGCAAACCGCACCACACAGCTCAATTCTATCTGAATACAGCACTGCACTGCAAAAAGTGGGTGAACTTGTTATACTGTACTGCAAATACTACAGCAAGTCAAAATATAATGTTTAACGATATTGCTTAACACCAATACTGTATCTTACTGCATGCAAAATTACAAACCAATCAGGTTGGCACCCCATGATCCAACTGATCTATGATGCTAGTCAAACAACAGCTTTAGATAATGACTTGATCTAAATTGTTGCTTAACTAATAAGCCCATTAACCCAACCCTAGATGATAAGTCTTAGTTCAATTTTAAATAATAAAGTTACCGCAATTATTATCAAACCATGGACATTATGTTTGGAATACTGAATATATCAGCACTTTCACTTTAGAAGTTCCAACTGCTAAAGTTTGCTGGCTGCATTCATGCAAACAGTAGCATTAAAAACACAGTCACATATGACATCATTACTAATACTAGGCTAGCCAGAGTAAGTCTTGGTCATGCTTGATAAGTTAGTGTATACAAATCTGTCTTTTAATTGTAATTTTATGCCACACAACTGACAAGTATAAACATTTTAAGTTTCATATCAATTTAGCTCTAAAATTCTACAGGGTGATCGGAAAGTAACTCCCTATTCTAAAAAAACTATAATTTATTTTTGAAGCGTAATTTCTCCAATTAATGAGTATGAGAAGAAACTATATTGCATGGACTTTTATTTAAAACTTAATTAAAATTCAAAATTCAATATGCATGGACTTTTATTTAAAATTCAATATGGGCACTATGATTCGCCACCAGCTTTCCAAGTCAACCATGAACCGCATCAACTGATTTCACAAGAAACTCTTGGCGGACGGAACTCATAGCAAAGTGAACTTTCCTTTAGCTGTGTACGTAATGTGCTGAAAAATGAGCTTAAATGTCATGCTTGGAAGCCCCACTTCTACCAAGCACTCTCTGCCAAACACTGCGACATTCAAATGGAGTTTGGTGAGATGATGTTGGCTTGGTTTAAAAATTGGCCACATCTCTTAAAAAATATTCTCTGGAGTGCTGAAGCTGTATTCCACATACGTGGGTTGGTAAACCGTCATAATGGCCACTACTGGGTGGGAGAAGATCCTAGTGCTACCAATAAAAAATGCAGAATCGACCCAAGATAACGGTATGGTGTGGAATGACTTCGAATAGGATTGTGGGTCCCTTCATCCTTCATGATACCATGAATGCGAAAAGGTACCTCACTATGCTGAAAGACGAAGTTTGGCAAATTGATATTGCTTGGGATAATATTAAAGATTTAATTTTCATGCAATATGGAACCCCTCCTCACTTTGCTATTGTTGTTTGTGAATGGTTGAATGCCCAATTTCCTGGAAGTTGACGCAGTTTATGGTTGACTCGGGAAGCCGGTGGCGAATTACAGTGCCCATATTGAATTTTAAATAAAAGTCCATGCATATTGAATTTTGAATTTTAATTAAGTTTTAAATAAAAGTCCATGCAATATAGTTTCTTCTCATACTCATTAATTGGAGAAATTACGCTTCAAAAATAAATTATAGTTTTTTTAGAATAGGGAGTTACTTTCCGATCACCCTGTATAACTTGTCTTGCATAAACAATTTTAGCTAAAAGTTTCTTAAGCTTAAGGTGAAGAATTGTTATGCAAAAGTCAGTAGTAGTTTTAATCATTTTATCTTATTTTTTATTATACAGGGTGTCCCAAAAGTAACCGAACTGCAAACTTTAATAAAAAATATTAGCAGTTCGGTTACTTTTGGGACACCCTGTATTATTGATATCACATATGACATGGGAATACTAATAATTATTAAATGAAAAGGCAGTGGCTGCTGTTACATCACGTAACACTTCACTTGTAAGATAATATTACATAATTTGTAACATTTCAGCGGTGAGATATTTTTACACAAATTTTGCCACTTGACAGTTAACTCTTGTAATGTTTATTGAAGCGACAAGACTGTAAGGGCAAGAGCGTGTTGCATCATGGAAGGGAGAAGTCACAAGCGTAATTATTAAATTAATACCTTTTTTAGAACGCATTAGGACCCGTCATAGCAAACTGATAGTTTTTTTAGGACACTATCAAAAATCAACTTAAATCTAGTTTATTTAAATAAAAATTTAATTGGAATTCAATTAAAATCAACTAAAATCTAATTATGAACAGAAAATTAGATATAAATTCATGCGGTGATAAACACAGTACGGGTCCATACTAAAACACATCCGTTATAAAAAAAGGTTAAATTTAAGGCAATCAAAAGCTTTGTGTTTGCACTTGGATTTGCTATCTCGCAGGGTGGCATCGCTGCCCAAACCACAACTCAAATGCAAGGTTCTGAAGTAAAAGAAAAGAGATCACCGCAAATCTTCGTAATCATGCATCATGCCACTGCATTCGCAGTAAATCGAACCCATACGCGAAAATTGGGAGACGCATGCCCATACCATTACACTATCGAGCAGTCGCTATAAGGGCGTCGAAATGTGTATTTAACTAGTACAAGCCGTAAAAAACCTGCCAAACTTTTTTTAGAACAGAGGTGTTTTAGTACCAGTATTGCATTTATTACCGCATGAATTCGCATTTAATGGTTTATTCAAAACTAGATTTTAGTTGAATTCCAATTGAACTTTTAATTATATAAACTAGAGTTGAGTTGATTTTTGATGGCGTCCTAAAAAAAGTACCGGTATCCGTTTGTTATGATGGGTCCTAATGCGTTCTACAGTCCTAAATGGTCCTAAAAAAAGTATTAATTTAATAATGAAAAGCTTTATTTCACCGGAAATTTTTATCTAGTTTTTTATTAATTCTGACTCAAATCTAACCCAAACTCAAATGCGTACTCCAAAAATATTCCCAAATCAAACCCTAACCCAAACACTAACCTAAACCTTAATCTTAACCCCTAAAAAAGCAAATGAGAAAAGCGTGGATGAATATTTCTCATTATCGTTTTATTCTCTTTAACTTGAAAATTTTCGATGAAATAGTCACTACCTTTAATACCGGTAATTACCCTTGCGCTCTTACCTTCAATGATGCAACACGCTCTTGCAGTCTTGTCGCTTTAATAAACATCGCAAGAGTTAAGTGGCAAAATTCACGTAAAAGTATCTCACCGCTGAAATGTTACAAATTTTGTAACATTATCCTGTAAGTGAAATGTTACGTAACGTAACAGCAGCCACTGCCAAATGAAAAAGGTGGTTGAAACACTTGGTGCTTTTGCACCATCAGTCAATGAACATTAAGTCAGTGACATGCTGAATTTAAAGCAATATTACAAGCAATTACCACTATGGTATTTATGTTTATTGATTTGGAATGGAGAGAAAAAGATACCAGTTCACTGACATTAAAATATGGAAGTGTCTACTGCACCGTCCCGGTTTCGGACATCAAATCGCTGGTGTACCGGATTGCGTTTTTCGCATTGATTCGATTTAAATACAGCACTTTGATACAGCGAATTCGAAGCCCTGATGGCGTAGTAAGTAGTACGCTTGACCCTAATGCAGAGGGTTGGAGTATCGATACCTGCTGGACACGCTTTTCAAAAATAGCACTAGAGAGCTATTCCGCTTCATAGTCCTTTTTTTTCTCTAAAATCTTATTATTAGAGTTTAGGCAGCGATGCCAGCCTGAGAGATAGTAAATTGAACAACAAAAGAAGACGACCGCCGCCGCCGGTGCAGCAGTGATTAGATGTTGGAAACCGAGCCGGTGCAGCAGACACTGCCTTAAAATATGGCTCCTGTAAAAGCAGAAGAACTCTGAGGCTACTTTACACCACAAAGTAGGCTACAGAAATAGGTTGGCAAGTGGGGTTGGGTGACAGATGATTGATAGTAATAGGGTGAAGTCGGGTAATTTCGGCAACTGGAAATTTCGGCAGAAAACCGAAAATTTCGACAGGCATGAAAATTTAAGGTTTGATGCTGGCAGGTCTTTCTAGAAGTTATAAGATTTCTAAAAATGGTTTTAATATTTCCTGTTACCTAATATTCTGCAAAAAAATTGACACTCTTTGAAGACCTCTGCATGTTCTTTTCTCGCAGCAACAATATTTCTCTTAATAACAGAATCGAACTTTTAATAACGTTTGGTCTGTTGCTACCTTTCTAGGCTGTGCTGTAGCCTAACTTTGTTGCTGTTAGCACTTGGTGGTGTTTGTTATTACGCGAGCTGAAAACGGATTTGTTAAAAATAATCCATTCCTTTATCCTCAAGGCAGTTGCTAAGGTTACGTGACCGTAATTTTCGTTTTCGGAATTAAAAGTTACGTGACCACTTTTGCTGTTCAATTTACTATCTCTCAAGCTGGCATTGCTGCCCTAACCCTAACTCTAACCCTAACCCTGGCATCCCTGCCCGAACCCTAACTCAAATAATAAGATTTTAGAGAAAAAAAGGATTATGTAGCAAAACAGCTCTCTAGCGCTATTTTTAAAAAGTGTGTCCAGCGAGTATCGATATTCCAACCCTTGGTATTGCAGCCAAGCGCATTAACCACTACGCCATCAGGGCTTCGAATACGAGGCGTCTAAGTGCTGTATTTAAATCGAATCAATGCGAAAAATTCTCACGTAACTTTTAATTCCTAAAAACGAAAATTATGGTCACGTAACCTTAGCCACTACCGATCCTAAAAGCATCAAAAGCAGAAGTTTTGCAATGTTAGCAAAAATTGTAAGAATTAAAAACTCGTTTAATTAATAAAAATTCAAATTTAATACAGAAAACTTTTAGAGAATGCAATTGTAATTAGAAAAAATAATGAAAACAAGAATTTATAAAATTTTGAGAAATGGATTTTAATTTGGCAGTGTCTGCTGCACCGGTCCAGTTTCCAACATCTAATCGCTGCTGCACCGGCGGCAGCGGTCGTTTTCTTTTGCTGTTCAATTTACTATCTCTCAGGCTGGCATTGCTGCCCGAACCCTAACTCTAATAATAAGATTTTAGAGAAAAAAAAAAGGACTGCAGCAAAGTAGCTCTCTAGCACTATTTTTAAAAAGCGTGTCCAGCAGGTATTGATATCCCAACCCTCTGCATTGCAGCCAAGCGTACTAACCTCTACGCCATCAGGGCTTCGAATTCGATGTGTCAAAGTGCTGTATTTAAATCAAATCAATGCGAAAAACACAATCCGGTGCACCAGCGATTTGATGTCCAAAACCGGGACGGTGCAGTAGACACGGTTACCAGTGATCTCGTCACATGGTGATTTCGTCACAGTGATTTCGCCACAAAGTGAGGGTTAGGGCAAGACAGCTCTGGGGATAGTAGAATAGTTTAATGACTGCTGTTCTTAGTCAATTCCTAAATTTCAATACAATGGTAGTATAATACGGTTAGCAGATAGGCCTATTCTGTCTTTTCTTGTCCTCAAAATGCCGTCTGTCACGTAATCATTTGTGACGAAATCACTGTGACGAAATCACTTTGTGACGAAATCACTGGCAACCGTAGACAATTCCTTTTAATTTTGTTTGGACTATTGTAAGTAGAATCATAGATCATATTTGCTGCCTTTTTTCAGCCTTTGAGCCTAGCTGAGCAGCATATTTTGATCGAATTAGTCAAAAATCTGCATAAATTTTATTCCATTTAACCAAATTTAACACTAAATAAGCAGCTGAGATAATTAGAGCAAAAAACATACATGATTTATTTGCTTGCCGGAATTTCCGGTTTTACCAGAAATTTCGGCAACCCTTATTACATCATATAGGTAGCGAGCATGACATCATAATATCTCGATGTTGGTTCGAAAAAAGCCGCAAACAAAATACTGCGCAGTTGGAGTTCAAACAGAGTTAAAAAAGAGTCATTGTTTTCTGAAAATTAAAAATAAGTGAGAAAGTTGCTGAAATTACCCGACTATACCCTCCTGGTACTAACTACAATTACATAAAGAGATTTTCAAACTACGAAGTGACTACGCGAATGGAACATTCGCGGTATTTTTTTTCCTCGCAAATGGAGACATTGCCTTTTTCATACATTTAGTTTAAAGACGTCATTTTGTCGATTAAGAGGAACAAGTTGTGTAGCAGAATGGTTAGAGCGCCTAATTGCATACCAACGGACTTGGGTTCGACTCCCGGCGGAGGTGCGAATGCGCACGGAAGATAATAGGTCCATCACTCTTTTTTTACTTCGAAACCTTTCATTACAGTTAGGGTTAGGGCAGCGATGCCAGTCTGAGGGGATAGCGATTCCCTGCATTAGCTATTCATAGCGCCTGCTCCATTCGCGAGGAAAAAAAAGTACCGCGAATGTTACATTCGCCAAGCCACTTCCTTCAAACTATGAATCTGAAATTCCTAACTCACTGCTCAGACTACAGTACTCTGGTGCTGTAGACTCAAGCAGTCAATAATGTTTTGTCATACTCTCAGTACCAGTAATACACGACGCTCCATTGATAAACTTAAATTTTCATTGTAATGTGTCCTTCAGTTCTTAGAAATAGCCACTCGCCTACTGATCTATGATACAGTAGGAAACTCAACAAAAACCTCGACGTTACTACCGTACACGTCAATAAGCTGAAGTAGGCATAAAGTACCAGACTACCAGTCAGCACTTATCATTAGGCTTACCGTACCGGTATCACATATGATACCAGTACCAGGCTACATCATTTGCTTAACTTAGGGTACTTAAACTCAACTTACAAGGAGTAAGAGTAAGTACCGGTACCTGCTTACAGTTCAACTATTTTCACCTCATCCTGTATGTGTACCGGTATCTGTTAGTGTCTGGTGTTAAGTAGTACCGTACATATGCACAGAAGCCTACTTAAATTGTAAAATTTTGCATGGGGGGACGCTTTTGCAGCCTTGACCAAACGCATTTGGCATGCGAAAGTACTTTAGTGAAGATTTCATTACGTAATTCCGTCGCTGAAATTGAATGAACACCAAAAAAAAATCTTCGCCAGAAATTGAAGTGTTTTTTCACCAAAATTAGGTGAATTAGGTCGTTTTCGTCTGACCATCCAGCGCTCAAATCTCGATGGGGGGATGCTAAATCTCGATAGGGGGATGCTAACTCTCGATGGGGGGACGCATCCCCCTATAATTTAAGTACCGGTACTGTGTATGCAATAGCCGAGGTATTACCACTGGTACCGTATACCGGTACAGAATTAACGACTACCAGTACCATTCCAGCCCAGATTACCAGTACACGCTGCATTTACCGGTACCAGAATACTGTGCCGGTACTGTTACCCTAGATATGCAAGGTAGGCCTATGGTATGACTTGAAAAATGAGCCTAGGCTACCAGTAAATCATGATACCGTACCTAACATAACAAGCTGGCTACCGGTACATCTGTTCATTGGAGACTGAATTTTATAACTGAGTCATACTTCACGCTGCAGCTGCACAGTGCACAGCACTGCAAGTGCAAAAGTACTGGAATTTCCGTATCACGCTGCGCGGTTGGTCTAACTACCCGCGTAGCCGCACTGCGCGGTTACCATCTCTAATTGGAACTAAGATCGTAAACATGATGTTATGGAAGCGAAATATTTATTTTTCAAATTTTGAAACAGAATCATAATCTAAAGTTTGCAATAAAATCGTTTAAACATTATTTGCAGGATCCATGATCTAACATACAAACAAAAAGGTAAAAATTAGAACTCATTTCACCCAGGCCCGGCGCTAGAGTAGCGTGACTGGGGGGGGGCACAAAAAGTATTTGGGGAGGCACAGATAAATTTTACCCTCATCTTCGGGAGAAAAGATCAAAAAAAAAAAACAGTCTTCATCTTGGCCGTTTACCTTCTTTCGGGGAACAAGTCTCGCTCGAGGGGCACATTCATTGCCAGGCGTGGCGCGGTGGAATCTAATGATGCGGATCTCTCTTTTAGCCCACAAATTGAGGGGTGAAGACGAAAACAGTTCTTCGGAAATTTTACTCACGGTTGAGGGGAACAAGCAGTATTTTGGGGGGGAGGAGCACAGGCCCCGAAATGCACTCCAGTGGCACCTGGCATGTTACTTTCTTTCGGGGCACAATCCTCGCTTTGAAGACAGACTTTTTGCTTGGGGGGAGGGGGCATGAGCAATGATTTGGGAAAACACTACCCCAAAATGCCTCTAGTGGTGCCGGGCATGCTTTCACGCCAAATTTATCCCTGATTTTTAAAAAAAATATCTATCCAATATAAATTATTCGGAACGCAAAGAAGTATAATCCAAAGACCATAGATGGGCACAAGTCCGTTAATCGTTAATCCGTTAATAACGAAGCTAACTTTTTCATTAAATCGTTAATCCGTTAAAAAGTTTTTTCATGTTAACGGACTAAATTAACTTCCGTTAAGTGCTGTTAACGGACTAAAGTAACTTCCGTTAAGTTCTGTTAACTTCCGTTAAGGTTTTTATCGTTAATATCATGCAGCTTCGTTGTGCATTTGAACTTGTTTTTATCTTGAAATTAGATTAGACTGTAAATTGTAACTTTCAAAACACAAAAAGATCACCATAGCAATAAATATTTCCTTACAATCAGCTTAACAGCGTCAATACGTGTTCTAGAAGCGAGTGAATAAAACGAAATGTAAGTTGCACGCAAAATGTTAACGGTTTAACGGACTTTATTAACTTCCGTTAATTAAAGCTAAAATTAACGGATTAACGTTAACGGAGGTGTGAAGTTTGTTAACGGACTAGTGGTTAACGAAGCTAACGTTTTGCGTTAACTTGCCCATTATGCCAAAGACATAAAACAACTTGTCGCAGTTCCTGCTTCATCCAGTGGCGATGTGGAAAACTAGCATGGAAGTAACCACAAATGAAAGATAATTGGAACCGATAGCTTTATAACTCAACAGATCATGGCAACTCTTAGGTTGTACAACCGAGCCGGTTAACCGCAGTCGCAGCGCGCTCCCTTTTGACACGCCACAAACTGCATTGCTGCTTTCAAGCTATTGCCACCTCGTTGCAGTGTTAGATTCTGCCAAGTTTTTTTCTTCAAAAGATAGTAAAATACTTCGTTCTTCCAAAGGAAGTTAAGTGAAAAAATTTTTTGCTCGTTTTTTTCTCAAAAAAATTTTGACTGATCTACAAATTAACAGAGGTGGAGTACTCGAGGACGTCCTTGGCCTCGAAGACGTCCTCGAGGACACATTTTGAAGTCCTTGGCCTTGGCCTCGAAGCCTCAAGTCCTTGGCCTTGGCCTCAAAGCCTGAGGTCCTCGAAAATTGCCCTGTCCTCGGCTCGAGGACAGCACTATTTTTTGAACCGTTGGAATTTTGTTGGAAAACGCCAGAAACCTCGCGGAAAATTTGCGAACACCGTTTTTGTTTTCCGCTATTGGAGCATAGGCTTAGCCAAGTGGGCCCGGCCCTCCCCCAATTGAAATTTCATCAATGATAAAAATGTGACAAAAAAGCCTATTGTTTCTTCGGTTTCAGTTTCTTTTTAGCATTTTTCGCTTACACCAGTAGCGCACAACAATATTGAAGACCAGGGGCCCCGGGATCCCCTCAAATCAATTTTTGCCAGCCGATTTAAATGTAAACCTGGAAAAAATGGATAGTTTTCGTCCTAAAAGTTGCTATCTCAGGATCACATCTAGCCTTTTTATGAACGTAATGCATTAACCAAGGCCGGATTTAATACAATATGGCGCAGTACCAGCTAAGGGCCCGGCACTCAAATCTTAAGATTTTTTATGGTCTTCACCTACATTAGGCGGAAAGATGTTGCGAATATCTCCAAACTGCCAGGAGCCCAGCGCGATGTAAGCCCGGCCAGGCTATAACATAAAGCGTAACCATCTATTGCACTATTTTTCAATAACAATTCAATAATTAACCTCAACCTCGCCAGTTTTTACGCACAAACCACTTTTTAAAAAAATTAGCCATGGAAAATGCTGATTGAACAAATCGCTGAACTTCAATTGAGGGGGCCTGAGCGCCCTGGCCTAACATGCACTTCTATAACTGGTTATTTTCGTGACAAAACAAAAATCTCTAAGGAAAATCTTCGAGTGGATTATTATTTACTGTTAAATTGTAGCACGAGACAATGCACCTTACTTCCCCCTATCTGAACCAAATCACACGTACAATTAAACTTTAACACCAAAATGCAAGATGATAGTAAAATACCGATAGCTTGGTTATTCAAATTTACCGGTTAAGTTAGCCTAATTCAGGGATCAAAATTCTTTGCATTGTGTTGACTCCTCTTCACACTGATGATGAAGTCAGTTGACTTCGAAACACGGGAATGCTCCCGAGATAGGGAGCTCCGCCACACCTGCGTCACTAGGGGTTGAAATGATTACCCATTTCGACGCGGAGACAGCATTAAGGTGTTGTCAAATGAAGTAGGATTGTAAGACGTGATGTCTCTGTGAACTATTAAATTAGTTCTGCCTATTTCACTTCAGGAATAATTTAACTTGTTAAAATGCAAGATGTTCAACGTGTTTTGGACTTAAACTGTAACTACAAGGAGGATTAAACAATTTAATTTTTTTAATTGGCTTTCAAATGTCAAAAATCTAGTGCTTTCAAATGGCTCGAAACATGTGCGAAATGTGATTCAATGGCATTAAAATAGCTTTTTTTTCCAAAAAATTACAAAAAATCGCCCAACAGCTGGGGGCTTCGCCCCCAGTCCCCCAAAGCCTCTGGCTGCTGGGGGCCCCCGCCTCCAGACCCCCTGTCTGTGATACGTTTGGTTTATAGCGGCTTTCTCAAAACATCTCCAAAGTTACACATTTGCACGTTTTAACTATATTAGTTTAAGACATCTCCCTTTGCAAAATCCTGGTTAAGTGCCAACAAGCAAATTTTTGATGACGTGATTGCAGGTGATTTGTGGTTTAGGCCTCCCCAATCAAAAACTCTGGGTACGCCTATAAATTGGAGATTGCCTGAAAAACTTTTTGAAAGACCTTTTTTTATTTTTGTGGAGAACACTTGCGGCTGCGTCCTTGGTCCTTGGCCTTGGCCTCGAGCATTACTGTCCTTGGCCTCGAAAGGGTCTATCCTCGAAAAGGTCTGTCCTCGAAAAGGCTGTCCTTGGCCTCAGATTTTTTTGTGTCCTTGGCCTTGGCCTCGAGCCTTGTGTCCTCGACTCCACCTCTGCAAATTAACTGTACTAAGTTTAAGCTTTCTACGACCTTTTGTTCCCAACATATCAGTCAGATATAACAGTTCAGATTTCCCTTTAGAGAGGCTTTTTCCCTCTTGGAAATTTTGCCAGGATTGCCAATTGAAAACAAAATGTTAAAAAGTTACTATTTTGCCTATACAGTTTTCAAGGGCGTCGGCAGAAAATTTTCAGGGGGTAGTGGCATCGCTAGAGGGCGGCCTGCCCCGGGTGTCACCATTTTGGGGTGACACCATTTAGGTTTTTTTTTCTTTTGGGACCGAAAACCCACTGATTAATAGGCAAAGACCTGCTTTTTTTTTTGGTCATCACATACTTTCGGATTGAAAACCAACTCGCTTTGCAGCGAAGAACTTTTTTTTTATCTTCACGTATATTTTGGCCGATATAGGGTGCCACCACGAAATCCCGCCCCGGGTGCCACAATTCTTAGCAACGCCTCTGTCAGGGGGGGGGGTGGCCAATAAGAATAGACTTAGTATTAACTACTTAAAGGCGGTGAATCATCCAGACAATTCCGGTAGTTTACAGTAACTAAAACTGAAATAATTTTTTGACATTTTTTGTTTTCATTTTGGGGCGGCGGTTGCAAAGATATTCAACAAATACAAAAGGATATCCCCCCGAAAAAAGTTTTTGGGAACTCTGAGTTTTGTTCTTCCCGTCAAAACCACAGTAGGCCTAATATAGTCTAGAGAACTGTGGTTTTGGCGGAAAGAACAAAACTCAGAGTTCCCAAAAACTTTTTTCGGGGGGATATCTTTTTGCATTTGTTGAATATCTTTGCAACCGCTGCCTTAAAATTAAAAAAAATGTCAAAAATTGTAGTTCAATTTTAGCTATTATAAACCACCGTAATTTGCTGGATGATACACCGCCTTTAAAATGGAAGAATTTTTAAAATTGGGGAGATTTAAGAGAAAGTGTGTGAAAATCCAGGGGGGGCATGACCCCCCTTTGCCGACCCCCATGACAGTTTTCTGAAGTTCCTAATTCTCAATCACTGTTTTACAGCAGAGTTGTTGTCAAGACAAAGTAAAAAGTCAAAATCCTAAATTAGCTGCTTTTGATGTAAATGTTAGCCAGCTTTCCAAAAGCTAATCTTTTGTCGCAATACTGACAAAATGGCAACTCTGAAGACCAAAGTAAGCAAAAATGTCAATTTTTTAACTGTAGCATCAAGTATGTAGAGTATTTAGAAAACGTATTTCCGTTCAAAATTAATTTGGTTTTAAGCTGTTGTCCCTTACGTGAAAAAAAACAAAAGTTTTGAAGCGCTTTTAAGTTGTTACAACAACTTCAGTTTCCCCGTAACTTTTTGCTGAAGTTATATCGTCTTGAAGTCTTGTAGATTGATTTAATGACAATTTTACTTCATGGCTTCAGGCTATCATGCAATAGTGCGATCGCGTAAACGCGCAAAAGAATACATGGTAGCTAAACTGGCACTTTTCAGTAAAATTTCATTAACTGAAAATGTAGAAGCTTCAGTTGAAAATAAATATTCAAGACAGTTGAAAAGGATTGACGATCGATCAAAAAAATTGTTACTGCTAAGGTGTAGAATGTCTCAAATACTAGTTAGACAGATTTAGCTGCTACAGCATGGCAATATTTATCTTATTTTTATGATTTATTTTTTTCCACTTTGCCACGTCAGCAGTTTAATCTTTTGTGCTTTCATTTAACGCACTGGCACAAGCCGGAAGTGGTGGAATTGGCATGAGTGAGTGGGAAAGGGAAAATTGCGGCAAACTAAAATGATGATTGACAAACCAACTTTCAATATCGTCATTCAGTCAACGAGTGACAGCTAAGTACTGTAAGTTCATAAAAACTGAGATGAGTTAGCAAGCATTTTCAGGTGACTAAGTTCCTTAAATTTTGATTGGCTCTAGTATTGAAAGCAAAACCTCTTGATTAAATTTCAAATATTTAGAATAAAAACGAAAATAAATTTAAGTGCGATTTTTGACTCTACATTTTATAGATACGATTAATTAGTTTTTAGACTTTTACCAGAGTTAATAATTTGATTCGAATAAAGGCTTCGAATAGTTACTGTCTCGAAACTTAGTACCACCGGAAATCTTAGATCTTCACTATTCATTGATCACTTAATTATTACTCAGTACTTATTTCAGACTCGCAGAGTCCATATCCAGTCCATATCATACATAAAAATAAAGAGACAGTACAGCAAGAGCAGTTCATGTCCTAAATGATGAACACACCATCTTCTATTCATTTACGTACAAAATGCCACAATAACGATCATAGCATATCGAATCATCAGAGGTGGAGTCGAGGACACAGGCTGGAGGCCAAGGCGAAGGACACAAAAAAAATCCAAGGCCAAGGCCAACGGCAGCCCTTCCGAAGACAGACACTCTCGCGGCCAAGGACAGGAATGCTCTAGGCGAAGGCCAAGGACCAAAGACACAAACGAAAGTGTTCTCCAAAAAAAAAAGGTCTTCAAAATTTTTTTTCAGGCGATCTCCAAAAAAAAAACGGTCCAGAAAAAAAATTTTCAGCCGATCTACAAAATTTTAACCATTCAAAAAATAGTGCTGTCCTCGAGCCGAGAACAGGGCAATTTTCGAGGACTTGAGGCCTCGAAGCCAAGGCCAAGGACTTGACCTTCGAGGCCAAGGCCAAGGACTTCAAAATGAGTCCTCGAGGCCAAGAACGATTTCGAGGACTCCACCTCTGCGAATCATAGAAGCAATCAGAAGACATTAATGTTTTAAGCCCAAGATTTGTAGATAAGTGACAACATTCAATAAATTTATAAGTAATTTTACGCTGTAGAGCATAGAATGTTTTATCAATTTTACGTTTTTACTTTTTCGAAAGTCTGAGCTTGTTTCGGTATTTTTTGATGAAAGGCCAACCGTCTCCGAAGAAACCGCAAGTTTTCGAAATACTGCCTCAATTAACACTTTTCTAGAAAAAAATTTTTAATAAAAGCAAAAGAATTTTACCATGGTTTAGCGACCCGCAGTCGTATTACACATACAGGTGTCAAGTTATATAGGCTACTTTCTATAGATGTCAAGTTTATTGGTGGATCGCTAAACGCCAATGAATTCCGGAAATAAATGTAAGTTTAGCCGTTTTGTTTGCGATTAAAAACTTCAAACCGCTCTATTTGACACGAGCCTGCACCTGATGACTTACGCAATTAATTAAAATGCAAACATTCATCAATTGCAGCAAATTACGTTGCTCAGTGAAGCTGCGGTTTTCGTTCCAATGGCCATTGACCACGCTTCATTTCACACATTTCACGTCACGCTAGCATGCAACTGCGTAAAATATTTTTGAGTGTTTTCGACCAGAATCTGTTTGAGTTCTTAGCAGCAATAACCAACAAGAACAGCCGTAATAATTTTACTAGACAGGCAATGAAAAGGCGGTGAACCATCCAGCCAATTCCGGTGGTCTACAATAGCTAAAATTGAACTATAATTTTTGACATTTTTTGTTTGGATTTTGGAGCTGCGGTTGCAAAGATATTCAACAAATACAAAAAGATATCCCCCCGAAAAAAGTTTTTGGAAACTCTGAGTTTTGCTCTTCCCGCCAAAACCACAGTAGGCCAATTAGTTTGGTTTGGAGAACTGTGGTTTTGGCGGGAAGAACAAAACTCAGAGTTTCCAAAAACTTTTTTGGGGATATCTTTTTGTATTTGTTGAATATCTTTGCAACCGCAGTCCCAAAATTAAAACAAAAAATATCAAAAATTATAGTTCAATTTTAGCTATTGTAAACCACCGGAATTGGCTGGATGATTCACCACCCTTAACCAAGCGATGTTGGCTCTTCATCGAAAGTTTAGATATGATTTTTGGACAGTTAAGCCGCTGCAAATCTTAGACGAATTTCCTGAGAAAACAACGCAAGTTAGAGAAATATTTAAAAGTAAATTTTAAATATCCTTGAGTTGAGATAACGACTATTTTAAATAGACACTACCTCTTGTGTGATTGTGGCCTGGTGGTTTGTTTGTTGAAAAACAACTTGAAGTTTCGACTTGATTTGCTTTTCAAGGTTGTACCTAACATTTGTAACCGTGAGTAAATATGTCGAAGTTTTCACGAAGACTTAGAAACGTAATTGGCGATGCCCCTAAACCAGCATGGATACATTGTCCTGGCCAGCGAGTGTTTTGCTGTTGCATCACAATCCGAACTGGCGCCTCAGTAATCGGATGGTTTAATTTTGTAAGTGCAATGAGATTATTTTCAATACAGTACCGTACGGTATTATTACGTTTCGAAGGCCGCAAAGCATGGAAACGGGTAGCCAGTATAAAAACTGTCTGACGGTACAAAACTTTACAGTTCTTATTAATCGTCCAACAATCCTCATACTGTAGCTTGCAAAACTTACCCAAAGGTACAAATCTGAAGTCGTTCTAGTGGCTCGAAGACGCTTGCAAGGATTGTAACAAACAGAGAGCTTCCTACTGCTACTGTAGATTTTGAAAATAAATGTCTTGAAATAAATAATAATTTTGGTTTTCTAGAATATTCTAATTAGTTATTTTTTCATTTTCAGGTGTTTAATTCACTTTACGTCGGAATGTTGGTTTTTGCGTTGGCTAGGACTAAAGAGGCAGTAAGCGATCAAATGGATTTCGTGAGAGGCCAAATCGGGTGATTGCTGCATAGTTACCGTGTTAAACACAACTGTCCCTTGTTTAAATGAAAGATCTTCAATACATTTATTGGCCATCTTTTTTCAATTAGAGGTCAAAACAAAGTAGCCTGCAGTTAGTGCAGTGCTTTCCGTGGCAATTTTTCCCAATTTGGAACGACCACAACAAAGGTTTCCAATGCTAATTTTGTCTCCAAAGTGTTGGCATGAAAAATATTACCTGAAGTTGGTCTTGGCTTGTGGCCCTCCTTTACGGCTCTATGGGCTTCTAAGACGTCCAGGAGCCTCCTGAAGTTCATAAGACCCGATTTATGTTTCGCAGGAACCGTGGCATTTTTGGTATTATTGCTGCATTTTCCTGCCAAGAAAGGTCTTTGCCCAGATGTTCGCAGAATTTTCCTGCCAAATAAAGGTGAAGACCCTAAAAAAGTCTTGCCATCCAACCACGGGGTCCCTGGCAGTGTGCAATACGGTGAATGTGGCCCTGCCTGTTTTATTGAATCAAATATTTTAGCACATAAAATGCATTGCTAGATGCCAGCACATATTTAGAAACCCTGGAATTAAGGACGAGGCATGCTTTACGTGATACTGAAGGTCAAGTAACTGTAATACAGTAAATGAATAGGTGCAAGGTTTGCATAATTCTGATGCATTGATTACTGATAATCACCACCACCTTATACTTCTTTTTGCGTTTATTGCTTTCTCTTTGTGTATTCAACTGTTCATTTCGGTTCCGTGTCTTCAAACTTAAAATAATGTTTTTCTAGTGTTTGTGGAGCGTAGCACCAAAGGGCTTAACTGAGTACCAGTACATTTTACAGCATGTTTTACTACTGTAATGTTTTAGCAGAAAAATGAAATTTATTGAAACATATGAAGGCTCAGGATTCAAAAAAGTGAGAAAACAGATATTTAATTGATTTATTTTTGCTCTTGTGTTTCTTTGAAGTGGGTCTGCAGCAAAGGCGTAGCTAGGATTTTTGGTGATTGAGGGGAGGGCAAACCACACATCACATGCAATGACGTCATCAGAAATTTTCGAAACATGAACTTTTTGTGGGACAAAGATATTGTAGATTGGAAGATGAATAGTCGTGCCCTGTGTTTGGCACATAACCAGGATTTTGCTATAGGGAGAGGGCTTAAACCCCAAATAAAATGTGTAGATTGAAGACATATATCACTGACGGTGGTCTGGGGCGCAGCCTCCAACCGCTGGGCATTTGTAATTTTTTGGGAAAACTAGCCATTTTAATGTAATTGGATCACATTTTGCACGTGTTCAAAGCCATTTAAAAGAACTAGATTTTAAACATTTGAAAGCCAATTGAAAAGATTAAATTGTTCAATTCTCCTTTTACTTACACTATTTAAGTCCAAAACACGTTTAAAATCTTGCATTTTTGGGTTAAATTTTGTGATTTGGCCCAGGTAGGGGAAAGCAAGATTACATTGCCTTGTGCAATATTTTAGCAGTAAATGATAATTCCTCGAAGCTTTTCCTTAAGAGATTTTTGTTTTGTTATAAAAATAACCAGTTGTAGGAGTACATGTACAAGCAGGGGACTCAGGCCTTCTCAATTCAAATTTATTAGTTTGTTCAATGAGCATTTGCCCTAGCTAATTTTTTTCAAAAGTATTTCGTCGCCAAAAAACTGGCGAGGTGGAGGGAGATTGGTACTTAAAAATGGTACTATAGATGGTTAAGCCTGGTAACTTGTTTACGCCCATTTGGCTACGCCTACGGTCTGCAGTTTTACTAAATCTCACTCTGCAGAAACAGCAAATTTTGTGAAAAAATATTTGTAGCCAAACAGAAGTCAATACACTTCTGTCCATAATACTTTTGCTTTGCTAATTTGCTAGAGTAAATTGATTCAAGAAGTCCTAGCTTTGTTACTGAGGGTAATGTCTAGCAATCAGGACCGTATTAAATGGGGAGCTCGGGGGGCAATCTCCCATGAATCCACCGGCAAAAAAGGCAAAAATTCGGTTGTGAAAATAAGCAAAGATAAAAAAAAATCTTTAACACTTTTTACCGCGAAACTTTTAGATCGCAAGTCAAGTTGTTGCAAAAAAATGAAGAAACAACGTTTTCTCTGGTTTCCGTGGGGGACCCCCGACTGCAGTCTGTACTGGGCTTCGCGTGCGTTATGCAGCCCTGCTTGCAACAAATACTTTTTCCAAGCTTTTGAAGACTCATCGTCGTTTGACTAACTCACAAAATTGGTAGATAAATGTGTGCGGTGTTGTCATTCAAATATTTTACAATACTTTCTCAGTTGAAAGTTTGTATATTGGGAAGGACAGCATAGTGTGCTCTGCGATCTCTTTCTGTCCCGCATTTGCATGTCGCACTAGCAGCAAGTCTCATTTCTTCACGTAATAATAGAAGAGCAGACTTACTACGCTGCCTTTGCGATCCAATTTGGCTTTAGCCTTACAGTAAATTTGTATAGTCTGCTGAAGACTAATATACGAAAAGCATGATATTGCTGAAAAGTAATATATGAAAAGTATCATCCTTCTGCATGTATTTTCAGACGCCTTCACACTTCGATCAACAACTACAAGGTTAGTGAGCACTGAGCTGGAATGTTGCTTTTATTTTAGTGATGTATTATTTATCGTCCTGTCGCCGGACAGCGTTTGGTAGCAACTGAGTGTATTAAAATCGAAACAACAAATAATTTTAAACGTTGACAGGATATAAACAAAACGTAGGTTTACTCAAAACAGTTGAGAAGCCGAATTGCAGTTACTGCCAAATTAAATGCAAATTTCCAGTCATGCAATACATGTACAATGAATGTGCTGATAGTACATAGTGTCGTAACGCATTCTAAATCAATAACCTAGGAATGTTAATCGTTTTCTTTTTCACTCGGCCCGATTTGGTTACAGTATGTATGGAGAGAACGTGGTTGGGGCGTTCGGGCTTCGGTTAGACGTAGAAACATCATGCGGTAATTGTTGCCAAGTCTGCTTGTTCGTTAGTACTTTCCAAGTCGTTGCAGCTATCATAATTGTTAGAAAATATGGGACCATTATATAAGTTAGATGCTTCCGGTTCCGACAGTGACTGTTTCCGTGTTCATTTTGGATGCTATACGAGCGTGGTGCTGGATTGTTAGGTAACGGTAGAGAGTTTCATGATTTTCCGTCTTTGATTGATGATAAATTTACCGTGAGCTTCAACTTTTAATCACGTAACTTCTTATTATACAGTAATGTAATCAAAAAAATAATTTTATTCATTTTCAGCTTCAGCATTTTTCTCAGCAAGTTTTTCTTGTGACGTAGATAGTAATGAAAGAAGCTGCGTCTGTAACCCGGACTCTTGTGAGTGCATTTTTTATATTTTGTTGAAAATCTAAACTTTGCATTGTAAATTTCGAGGAGTCTTGATGCTACATTAAAAACCTTTGTTTGGTATTGTGTTCAAATTTGTTTCACTACCGATACTGCTGCAAACAAGCTGTTTGTAGCACTTTTGATAGTAGTTTGCTGGTCACCTTAGATGCCGCCATTCTGTTTTAAATATTTCTCATCCAAATAAAAACAAATGTACGATCATATTATTGTTGCTTTCTCATATTTCTCGAATCTCAAATCAAGTTTTTTTCAGATTGTAATCAAGTTTTACGAAACCATTAACAACTAAAGCTTAAAAGTATAATATTTACGAAAACTTAAATATAGCTTTTCCTCAAACCGAAATTTATTGATAACCGTTGTCTGATTTATAAGAAAAGTACAACTACTATACAATTGTGCAGTTGTCTTTGGCATTGTATTATTGCTTTAATTTTTAGATCGAATATTCATTCTAAGTGTTCTTACAGCGGACAATATTTGTTTTTGAATTGCAAAAAGTGTTCAATAACCAGCGATGCTAACTTACCAAGTTGCAAATACTTTTATTGGATTGAGACCAACTTGTAACTTACTGCCTTTTTACTTTGCAGATAAAATAAATGAAAACAAGAGCTCGACAAAAAATTGCACTTATCTTTCTTCGGGTTACCCTCAAACAGATTGTCTTTGTGATTTAGGAAAAAGTAAGAACTGATTCGTCAACTTTTCAGCTGTTTATTTGGGAATTGTTTTTTTGATTCCCGGTTGGGTCATACCAAAACTAAAAAAATTGGTATTTACAGCTTCCCTACTTGACGTTTTACTTTAAAAGTGACAGTGTGAATCCTTCACCGTTTCAGGGGTACGCTTGCCAAAGTACCAGCTTTACTCGAAGAACGCAAAGCTGCTCACTTCACCGTTACCTGGTCAAGGTATATATAGATGTAACTATCGTAGGTTTGTAGGGTGCAGAAGTGCTATAGTTGCACTCAAAGCAGATCTCTAGATAAACTAGCAACGTTCTAAAATGAAGCAGAAAAATGTTGGCTATTACAATTTTTTCTCAATCTCCAATTTTTCGAAATTAGACTAAGACCCTTTTTTTGCAGTTTGGATTCTGTTTCTTCCATGCGTATGGAGCCTTTTTACAAAATTTCTTTTTATTTGAAACAACGTTCTCTGACGTATTTTTATTCAAGTTAGAGGGGTATTGAACGTTAATTTAACTCATTTATTGTACGTCAATAAATTTTTATATTTTTTTGAAATTTTTTGCGACTAATTTTTAGAATTCTGCCACTTCTACATCGAAAGATAGTTGCATTTCTTTTTTCCGCTATATGTTGCATTCTTTTCATTTTAAAAATAACTTTTCAATCACAGATCCGCGACTGTCATGTTGCCATGGTTTGGACACTAGTTTGAACGTTATCTAGTTCTAGTAGTAGACACTATAGCTCCTACCACCTTTAGCAACCTACCACTAGCAGTAGATTTTAAACTGTACTAGCCCAACCCTAACTGTTTTTCAGACAAGGTTTTACTTTAAAACTAAAACGTGACATCGCAAGCGATATCTGGGGACTTCGCAGCATTATCCAACTTTTACTGAACTTTATTAAGCGTTAAAATAGTGATCCGATTGCTTTAAATCAATTTTTAAAAAATGTGATGGTCGTTCATAGTCAAGATCAATAGCTTCAATGCGCCCGTTTCAAATTTTGTTTCACTTCATTTAAACCGCTTTGTGGTTATTCAAGTTCAGAATTTAAATCTCTCGAAGTTATCAAAAATAATCGAGTAACGTCAATCAAAAAGCTTGCATAACAGTTTACAATACAACGTCAAACTTCAGCACTTTTTGTGAGTTCTTAAACGGTTTTTCACTCCATTTGAAATAACATAAAACGGTCTTTCAAACTCCAGCGTCTCGCAAGCAAATTTCGTTGCATCAACCAAACTTACAGTCTTGTATGTATGTGAAAATGCACTTTCGCATCGCAATTCAACATAATATAGTGGTATACCGGTTGTTTCGAAATTAAAGCCCCCCTTCTCAACAGCATGAACTAAAATTTAAAAAAGTGCCAAAATTATGCAAATTTAAGACAAGCTTTTATTTAAGTTTTTTACTACATCGTTCATGCTTTTTGCCCCATAGACTTCATTCTCAGGTGATATAATTTGACGAATTGCAAAAAAAGGCGGAGAATCAAAACTTTTTTTCCCTATGGTAAATGCTTCACTCACAAGTTGTCGCAGGTCGATGAGAATAACTTGGTGAACCATTGCAGTTTTCTATACGTCCTTTAATTAATGCGATCTTTCGATATGACTACCCAGCATGCTTTCGTGAAGATTTAGCTTTGACGGTAAGAGGTGCTGAGAATGCACCGGCATTTCAGGCTTTTATTCTTTATTAATCCATCTAATTTTCTCTGAATCTTTAGCTGTGTGAGTTAATCTAACTCAGCTACTCGACATGAAAGTGGAAGAAATTTGAAATCAAAATTAGCTTAGTAGAAACTTACGTTAATGAACTTCAAACTAGTCTAATGAAGAAAGCTTCATAAAATTTCGTATAAGCGGTAGAGGGTGGTAACCTAATTTCGAAACACGCTATATAATTATTAAATCCATTATTGAGCACTAAAATTCCTTACTTAAATTCTTCAAAAATCTTGAGCCATTAGAAAAAGTTCGCTTTCTCAACTTCACAGGTGACAAAAAACTCAGCCATGTCGCTCAAAGTTATCACAGCCATTACGCTCAACTAGAATATGATATCGCTAGCGATATCTAACGACCTCCAATTTGAATGTTTCGATATTGGATTGTGTTTGAAAAAACTTTTTTTTCCTGTCTTCGATCACAAATATTTTGTTTAATGATTATGTCTTTGATGCTGTTTTGTGTATTTAGTTTATGATTCTGTTAGTTGTTAAGTTTACCTTACTTTTTAATATCTCACCATTCCGAAAATTCGGTTCATCTAGGTCTAACGGTTCAAAAGTTCAAAAATTTGGTGCCCCACTTGAGGGGGCCCCCATTTTGATACCCCCAAATTTTATCAAATTTTATCTCTTCTTTATATTGGCCTACGCTGAAAATTTCATGAGTTTAGCATGAGTGATTAAAAAGTTTGAATTTTGGAGGCCCCGTTTCGAGGGGAAACCCCTTTATTTTAGTACTCCAAACTTTCATCGAATTTAATTTTTTTTTTATATTTGCTTACCTCAAACATTTCATGTTTCCCGCTTCAAAGGTTAAAAACTTTGAATTTTAAAAGCCCCATTTGGTGGGACTCCCCATTTTTGAACCTCTATGTTTTGGTAGGTTTAGTTTATTTTTAATATCTACCCAATCCGAAAATTAGATACATCTGCCTCTAACGGTTTAAAACTTCAAAATCTTGGCGGCCTGGTTTCAAGGGAACCCGTTATTTTGGTAACCCCAAATTTTGTCAAATTTTATCTCTCCTTCATATTTATTTACCCTGAAAATTTCGTGTGTGTAGCATGAGTAGTTAAAAAGTTCCAATTTCAACGACCCCGTTTGTAGGGGTAAATTTTTTCAAATTTTCTCTTTCCCTTATATTTACTTTACTTCAACATTTCATGTGTATAGCTGTAAACATTAAAACGTTTGAATTTTGGGGGCCTGTTTGGGGGAAAACCCCCATTGTGGGACCCCCAGTTTTTGTTAGGTTTAGTCTAATTTTAATCTCTACCTATTCCAAAATTTTGATCCATCTAGCTGTAACAGTTCCAATGTTCAAAATTTTGAAGGACCCGATTGAGGGGGATCCCTCCAATCTAGCACTCCCAATTTCAGTTGCACACTAGTACTCCTTGATATCTTCAATCGATCAAACTTTGAATGCAATGCGTTAGCAGTTTAAAAGTAGATAGCCGATGAAGAAAAAGAAAAAAAAACGAAAAAAAAGGAGAAGAAAAAAGAAAACAAAAGAAGAAAAACAGTATTCAGGTTATGGTAAACGAACATAAGCAAAAAAAGACGATTGATAGTGTGCTCAAAAATCACCAGATAGTGCGCTCAAAAATCACAAATCATTTTCCATTAGAATCGGTAATTACCGAGATATATCGGTTCAAAATCGTCCACTTTTTGCCTATTTTCGGCCTGTAACATTTTGGTTACGTGACCGGACGCCCCCAAACTCGGTTTGCATAAACCATTTATAAGCACTTACCTTGTGTACAAATTTCAGCATTGCGCGCGCAGTGTTTTTTGAGTTATAGGGAGTTAATAAATTTTCAGGCCAAAAATCTCCTTTTTATGTTTTTTTGTGTTTCAATTCACGATCACGTGACCCAGGATCCACAAAATTGGTACACATGACGCTTTTATTAATTCTTATGTTGAGTCCAAATTCAACTTTCTAGGTCTTACCGTTTGTTAGTTAGAAGCAAATCAATCCTCATCTGTCAAAATACTCAAAATTCGCAAACAAAAACAAAGGTACTACGCGCTCACGCGAAGTCCCAATTACGACAAACAATTAATAACTTAAATTATTTGTAGGCTACGCTAGCCTACCAGCCTAGGCCTGTTTTTTGTTTCTTCCTAAGCACAGCAAATTGCATATGTTTTGGTAGAAGTAACAAATTCAAATCAATAAATGTAATTTTAGATTTGAAAAGCAATTTACCTTATCAAAGTCACAGCAAAAACCGGGCAGAAGCTCATTCCACCCCGAGATCTGCAATCTGACAAAGCTCGTTTGAAATCACTAATGCAAATTTGATTTCGAAAAAAAAAAAGAAAAAAAAAAAAAGAAAAAAAAAAAAAAGAAAAAAAAAAAAAAAGCAAATTTGATGTTACCGAAATATTTCCCATAAAGACAAAATCTTTCCGTTAAAGCTATTTAACGTCAAACAATGAAAAAACGAACAAAACGTTGGCATTCAATTATTTTAAACACAACTAGTGTTAAAATTCAAACATTAGACCTCAATGCCCCTTTAACATTTCGCTTCCCTGTCCGGGGAGCATCATCAAAATAGTGAAACATCTGTTTGCAAAAATGAAAATAAAACTAGTTAGAAAAACACAGGTAACCAGGAATAAACTTTTTAGTGTTTTAGTAATTTCATTGTCATTTTTGCAAACAAGAAATGCGTTACTGTTGTGATAATACTCTCCGGACTGGGGAGCAAAACCTTAACTTGAATGAAAATATTTCACCGGATAACGTTGCTTCAAATATGTTTCATCCTGATAAACGCGCTCCAAGCTTCATTTTAAAACTTCACACTTCTGCCACGTTTTGGATCATTTTATATTTCTCGTTTTTTTTACTTTTGGTTTGTTGATTGACAATAGAAATCCTTTCAGTCCTTACTTTAGCTTTGTGGCATTTTGGTCTCATCGCCTGTTTGGACATGGTCCTTATCCTAGCTGTTATGTGCTGATGATGTACTTCGTAATTTCATCCGGATGGGCTCTTTCTTTCTCCATTTCGATTTTTGCTTTTGGTTGGTCTACTTGGCATCTTTATCTTTCGTCCAGGTTCAGTTTTTTTACTGTTTGTTCCTTTTACCATAACCCGCGCAACCAGCGTTTCTAAGGGGGAAGGGGAAATTAAAGTAACAAATTCTTTTGCGCGAAAAATGACTTATTCTAGCGGCATGGTAAACAAACCGGTACAACTAAGCGTACCTCAAACGGGGATCTCGGGCGGAGAGCCGCAGACGGCGAAGGGAGTCTAGAGGAGATTGAAGTCCTCTGCCGCTGGGCGATTTTTGTAATTTTTTGAAAAAAACTTCTCATTTTAAAGCCATTTGCTGATTTTTAAATAGAGCCATTTAAAAGAACTAAATTGTAAAAGTCGGAAGTTATTTGTTAGAATTAAATTAATGCCGAGCTCTTTCAGCCCCACCCTACTTAAAGGTGGAGTTCAAAACACGTCTAAACACTTACATTTTGGGTTAAGTTTTCTAGGTAACTTGACTTAGGAGGGTGGCTGAAGCCCTCTTAGCTCCCCTCTTGGTTGCGCCACTGGCCAGACCTTGACTGTTTCAGATTTTGATCAGGCGTTACCAGCATTTTGAAATTAGCAAGCCCTGCTGAAGGGCTTTAGATTTAATCTAAAACTCACGTCCAGGGTTGCTTTGGGAAATATTGTCTAAATTTGCTTGTTGAGTCCAAATTTGTCTAGGTTTTGTTATGATCAGTTGGTTGGGAGGGGGAGGCTGCTGGCAGAGGCGACCGCAGAAATGTTTTCAGGGAGGGGCAAGCGACGTATCCATTATCTACTATATCAAATAAAACCTTACAGCTGCAACCAGGATTTTGCTAAGGGATTTAAACCAAAAGTTAAAATGATCCTGTTCAAAAACTGTTGCAATTTGGGCGCATGTTGAGCAAACTGATGCAATTCAAGTGTATTATGGACGGGGGTCTGGGGACTAAGCCCCAAGTAGCTGGGCAATTTTCGCAATTTCTTGAAAAAATAACCACTTTAACGTCATTTGGATCACAGTTAGAACCTTTTCAAGGCCATTGGAAAGAACAAAGTTGCTGTGATTAAGAATCTACTTGAAAGTCTTAAATTGCCCAGCACTTTTAGCCCTCTTTATTTGCAGATCAAATTCAAACCACGTTTAAACGCTCTCATATGTGAGCAGGCACGTAGCCAGAAATTTGCAATGAGGGGGGCTGTTTTAGGGATCTGGGGGCTGAGCCTCCAGACGGCGGAGGCTATTGGAGGTCTGCAAGCGAAGCCCCAGCCGCAGGAGGCTTGGGGTCCACGTGAAAAGCCTCAAGCTCCCGGAGGCCCGGGGTCTGGGGGCGGAGCCCCCAGCGCTCAAAAATTTTGCATTTTTTTGCAAAAATAACAATTTTTAGGGCTATTTTGACAAAAGTAATGCTTTTAAAACGTGGCATAGAAATTGGCAGTGCAAACATGATTAAACTAGTTACATAAATGGACTATGTGGGAGGTGGCTAATGGTAAAATTTTAGTTCTTTTGTTTACATGCTGGTATGTCATGAAATCCTATAGTTCGATAAAACTCACACGGAGTAATCTATTTTGTCTACATTTTGAGAAAAAAAATGGGGGGGGGCTAATGGAAAGATATTTGATGGTAATTAACTAATGCTGAATATCCCCCCTATTCCTGAGTTTATAATATATTTGTTGATGAAATCTATGTTCAGCGATTTTACACTAGCGACCAAATTCGATTGCTTATTTTTGGCCATTTTTTAAGTTTTTTTTTTGTGATTTTGGTGTTTTATTTTTGACAAATTATCCTCCCCCCCTGAATAATTACGATTCAAAAGATAATTTAAATGACTTTTTAGTTTATTCCTGTGCAAAAAATATTCTCAGAAGAGCTAAAAACGTGGTATTTTCCTTATTCTGCATTTTGGTCGACAGACCCATGGCGGGGGCTATAACCCTACAACCCCCTGGCTACGCTACTGTATGTGAGCTAAGTTTTCCAGGGGACTTGGAGAAAGGGAGGCTAAGCTCCCTTTGCCTCCTTGGTTGCGCCACTGACTGCAATCTGAATTTTGTTTAGAGGAGGATTGATTAACCCATAACATTAAATTTTTTGCTTGAATAATGCCTCAATTGGGCAGCGTGCGGAGAAAACTAGTGCAACTAAAGCATATCACAGACCAGGGTGTGGGGGCAAAACCCTAACTGCTGGGCAATTTTTGTGATATTTCAGAAAAAAATAGCCATTTTACCGCTATTTGAATCAAATTTTGCATCTTTTTAGAGCCATTTAAAATACTAAATTGATACAAGTTGAAAGCCATTCGAAAGAATGAAATAGCTCAGCCCCTTTAACTCCTGACGTTATTCAAAGGTCAAGTCCAAAACTCGTTGTAATTAAATAAATTACATGCTGAATAGCCCCCGCCCCCCTATACTCTTTTTTTATGAAGCGTACGTAAAGCATTTTGCATTAAGCGATCAATTTTGACTGCTTATTTTTAACTATGTTTTGGAGTTTTTATCGATTAATAAAAAAAAACAACTAATTATAATAGTAAATGTTTTAAAAGTGGCTTTGTACACTTTAGAGGCCAAATTACTGCAAAAGATTGTCTCGGAAGGGCAAAAATTGTGGCATTTTTCTTATCGCGCACTTCGCTCCGCAGGCCAATGCAGGGGACACAGCCCTCCTGGCTACGCTATTGATTATAAGTTTGGTTTTGATTTCGGTTTTTGAGCAAAATTAGTGTCATGGCGGAGTAATTATTATTTTAGTGTTTATATAAGCGCAAAGTAAATTTGAAATATAAAACGCTGTGTTGTATTTAAATCATGATAAGAACTCAATGACAGATGCTGAAACGATTGATAAACGTTTGATATTGATTTTTTAATTAAACAGTGCAATGCTTAATCTTACAGTATTGCTTACGATCGCTTTTAAAAAAATGCTGTATGATAGACAATTCACGTAAAAAGGGGCAATCCTGTTCCTCTTGACCCTGCCCTCTGCACCAAGGCAAAAAAGTTGAAAAAGTTCCACAAAGAGTTTCTATCTTAGTTTAGATAGATATATAGAGACTTATTTTGCAAATTTAAACATAAAAAATACTTGACATCTTAATTTTCAGGAGCGGCAAGTACCCCCCTTGCCCTCCCTGCGGGCCCCCCTGGCTGCTGGTGATACTGGATTTTTTATCATTGGGAGCTTGAGTTCTGCCACCCTTTCTTCATTTTTCTCTGTTTCATTTTTTTGTTTTTGTTTCTTTTTTGAAAAAAGAACCAAAAAAGTACCAGAAAAAATGTAAATAACTGATGATGTAACATGGACCGAATTTAATAAAACGGCACAAAAAATGCCGATGTGTCGCAACACAAACTTTATCACGTAACTGCGGTAAAATGTTGCCTACATTTCGAGCAAAGCCAAAATGGGCTGGTCCAATATACTACAGTTTATATTCAAAGTAATGGGACTTATCAGCTAGTTACCGACAACCACAATTTATCTTGTCCTAACAGTGTGTTTCGTCTGTATTTCCTCTTCAGAAGACTAAAATTTTATGTAGTCTTATTTAAATGGAATCTATCGAAATGTATGCTGTGTGAAAAATTATTTCAAATAAAAGGTTTTATGTTTTGAAATTTTTTGTTTACCAACGTTTTAATTTATGAACATGGCATGCAGTATATTAATACTTAAAATTTTTTTTTTTGTATTTTTTTGGCTTGTTTTAGTTTTGTACGACATTATACCCATGATGTATAAGAGTTTGGGAATTCCTGGCTTGATGATTCTTCTCAGTATATTGTGGCTGACAGCTGTGGAATCGGTAAGTTGTGTGGTGGATCTAAAATCACTTGGGAAGAGGAGGTTAATCATTAATTTGCTCACAACCTGGAGATAACATTGTACCAGATCCTCAAACCTATCAAAGAATAAAAACAATTGTGGGTGTTTCGCCATCTGACTATCAGCCAATCAAATTTTACAGTGATAAATTAAAACTTGCAAGACTGAAGCTATCGTTGGCTTGAGGTACCTACAAGTGTTAATTTTTATTCTATGTATATAATTAAACATAAAATGTAATTTGAAGCTTTGTTACATTCGTTGTAATACGCCGAAGCGTGTAACGAGTTAGTTTGCGGAGCCCATCTTTGCGTCATTGCTCCCAGGCAACACAGCTCCTTTCGAACAAATGCCGCTGCGGCGGCGAGCTGTTGGCAGTACCGTATTCGATTTCACCGGCCCGAGATTTGAACCTCAGACCTCCCGCTCCAGAGGCGATAACGCGTTCGTTTCTTGAGCGGGAGGTCTGAGGTTCAGATCTCGGGCCAGTCGAATCTGTTACAGTGTTGCCAACGGCTCGCCATCGCTGCGACATTTCTTCGAAATGAGCTGTGTTGCCTGCAGGCCCAATGACGCGGAGTTGGGCCCCTCAAACTCGTTTCACACTTCGGCGTAACACAGCAAGTATAATGAAAAATTTTTTTTTATTTTCAAGCTTTGAATAAGAATTGAACCAAATCCAGGTGGTGTTATTTTCTTCGTATAACATAATAATTAAACTTGAGTTTCTCCCCTTCCCAAATGGTTCTGATACAGTATCATAAACTCAGTTATTTCTTACTTTGTTAAATTTTGTCACTGAAAAAAAATTGCGCATTTGTTTGCAGAAATCGATTCGATTTTTGCGCTGCGTGGGATATGTCTTTTTACTGTCTATTCCAATTCAACTCGTACTGCAGTTTTATTACCAAATATACGCCAACAAAAAGTTTATTCAAAGCAAATTGGGATCTTTACACGGTGTGGTGTGGCTGGTCTATTCCGTATATGCACTTTTAAATGTAAGTCGTTTTGTGTTTTTAATAGTTTAAAAAGGGTAAAGTATCCAGCCTATTCCGGTAGTTTACGATAGATAAAATCAAACCATAATTTTTGAAACTTTTTGTTCTTATTAGGACTTAGCAATGAGCGCTTATAGTACCTTTGATTTTGTTTGCGAATTTTGACAGATGAGGATTGATTTGCTTATTACTACCAAACGTTAAGACCTAGAAAATTGAATTTGGACTCAACACAAGAATTAATCAAAGCGTCATGTGTGCCAATTTTATGGATCCTAGGTCACATGATCATGAATTAAAACACAAAAAAACGGCGATTTTTGGTTTGAAAATTGATTAATTCGCCTATAACTCGAAAACCACCTGACGTGCAAAGCTGAAATTTGTAAACAACGTGGGTGCTTATGAGTGATTAATGCAAACCGAGTTTGGGGGCGCCCGGTTACGTGACCAAAATGTTACAGGCCAAAAATGGGCAAAGAGTTGACAAGTTTGAACCGACCGATATATGTTGGTAATTACCGATATTGATGAGAAACGATTTGTGATTTTTGAGCACATTATCAACGGCCTTCGTTGTGATTATGTTTCGTTTACCCCAACTTGATTGATATTATTTTTCTTGTTTTCTTTTTTCTTCTCGTGCTATCTTACTTTTAAACCGCTAAACGCACTGTATTCAAAGTTTGAGCGTTTGAAGATATCAGGGAGGACTAGTGTGCGACTGAAATTGGGGGTGCCAGGTTGGGGGATCCCCCTCAATCGGGTCCTTCCAAAATTTTGAAGCTTTAAACCGTTAAGGATCAAATTTTGAGAATGGGTAGATATTAAAAATAAACTTAAATCTAACAAAAACTGGGGTGCCACAATGGGGGATTCTCCCCCAAAGGGCCCTGCAAAATTCAAACTTTTTAATGTTTTAAGCTAGACACATGAAAATTTTAAGGTATGTAAATACAAAGAGAAGATAAAATTTGACAAAATTTGGGGGTACCAAAATGGAGGGTTCCCCTTAAACGGGCCTGCCAAAATTGAAACTTTTTGACAACTCACGCTAGACAGATGAAATTTTCAAAATAGATAAATATACGTTAAAGACAAAATATGACAAAATTTGTGGTTAGAAAAGTGAGGGTGTCCCCATGAAAAGGGGCCACCAAAATTCAAACTTTTTAACTACACACGCTAGACACATGAAAATATCAGGATAAGCAAATAAAAATGAAGAAAAGATAAAATTTGACAAAATTTGGGGTACCAAAATGAAAGAACCCCCCTCAAGCAAGGACGCCAAAATTCAAACTACAACCACTCACGCTAGACTGATGAAATTTTTAGAATTGCTAAATATGAAGAAAAGAAAATTTGCCAAATTTGGGGCACTACAATGGGGGTCCCCTCAAACGAGGATGACAAAATTCAAACTTTATAATTGTTTAATCTAGACACATCTAAATTTTAGGATAGGCAAGCAAATGTGAAGGAACGACAAAATTTGACAAAATTTTAAGGCACCAAAATCGGGGGTCCTTCAAAATTCAAACTTTTCAACCATTCAAGCTATAGACCCATAAAACTTTCAGAATAGATAAATATAAAGGAAAGATAAAATCAGAATAGGTTCGTAAAATATGACTGATTTCAGGTGCCACAATCGGGGAGCCCTCCTCCAACGGGTCCTTCAAAAATTTTTAACCCCTCAAGCTAGATAAATAAAATTTTCAAGACAGGTAAAAATATAATATGAAAAAATTTGAGAATGTCATACTATAGGGGTCCTCCAATTGTGTTGACACCTCCCCACATTAACTACAGAAGCTAAACGAATTAAATCAGTTGGATAGGTTAATATGAATCAAAGATAACAAAATTTGGTTGGCCACATTGAGCAGACCATGCCAAATGGGTCCCTTAAAATTAAAAAAATTTTCATTACGAAGTATTCCAGCTAGACATATCAAATTCTAAAAATACCGGTAGGCTAATATAAGAGAAGGATAAAACATGCCAAACTTGGCAATGCCAGGTTGGACAATTAGCCCTCAAATGGACCTTCAAACTATAAAATGAATTCTCACAATGAATTGGTATCAATGAAAAGTAAAAGAGTCAAACTTATAAGATTATTCCAACATTTAAGACTTTAAAGTACTTGAGCTTAATGGTTTTGATAGATTTAAGCTGGATGGTCGAGTTTTTTTACGAAACTGTCACTTGTGACGTTGAAAAAATCTTCTACTTGCTGTTCAAAGATTTTGATAAATTTTATCCAGAAAGCTTGCGTGCTGAATAACGGATGTAATGCAATATATTGTACAATATCCAATATGTTGGCTGTTGGGTCGCACAGCTAAATAGCGTGCTCAGAATAGGAATAGCTGGAAATGCGTGCCTATGTCTGGCCGTGGTTAGTGTCAAGTAAGGCTGATGCAATAAGATTTTTTGCTAAAAAATTGCTAGAATTTGAAAGATCGCTCTATGTTATATCACAATAAAGTGAAAAACTGTTCAGAACTCCTAATAGTTTTTTGATTGACGTTACTTGATTATTTTGATAACTTTTTGAGAACTTTAAACTTTGAGAGCGAATAACCTCAAAGCTGTTAAAATGAACTAAAAAGAGCGTAATGTGCAAAAGAAGTGGATAATTTTTGGTAAATAGTTATTTGACTTTAAACTTACCCCTAAGGTTCTGGAAAGCATATAGTTGAGAAATTAATATAAGTTTTCAATGTGCAATGTGAAGTCATCGCAAAGTAAGACTCTGCAATATAAGGAAGATAAGAGAAGGATAAAACATGCCAAACTTTTTTGTTTCTAAATTCCGTTTGTGTACGTATCTTTCTTTTTATGTACGTATTCTATTTGATACGGCATGCATTGTTTTGATTTAGTTCTTAAATTTTGAGAAAAATCAGAAGTGTTCATACATGTGCTTATATGAAATTCTTTAAAAAATATTGCAGTGTGCTAGTTGAGGGTGTAGATTTGATATTTAGGATAGTGTGTCAAATTTCTGGTCAAAATAATGTAAGTAACAAAATCCGAAAATCATATTGGCATTTTCAGATCAAAAAATTTTGTTCCTGCTGTTTTTTTCTTTTAATCGGAACAAACGGTTACCGTCGAAATATTTGCTTTAATGAGGATTTTGCTTGTAACCGCAATTTTAACAATTGCGGCTGCGCTGGTAAGTGAAAATTCAACAAACTCCGTAGAAGTTGAAATGAGAACAAAGCAGAATGGTAAAATTTTGATTGACATTTGATAGATACCTTTTCTAGACATTTAAATTTTAAAAGCCGATAACCACAAACCTGATCAAGTTTATGGAAGATTATAAACTTCAAAGCGATGCATTTCAGATCTGACTATCAACAACCAGAGCTGGGCAAGGTCACCATCTTTTGGTTATCTTGAGATCAAGATCAGATCATCAAAAAAATGTGATCTTGAAGATCATAGATCAGATCACCCAAACACTGTGATCTTGAAGATCAAGATCGTAATCTTGAAGATCAAGATCACTTTACTTTTAGTACTCAAGGAGAGGTAGTGGTAATGATGGGGGTAAGCTTTAAATGCTAAATCCAGTATCAGTATTGATTGACTATCAATGGGCAATGGCAGTGCTGATTTCGCTCATAACGTCAGACATTGCACACTAACAAACTTTTTGTTGCTGTTTTACTAGTTTCAATAGTCACAAAAACCCTTTTAGATTACTTTTGCTAGTTTTGCATAACAACAACGAAATTGAAGAACAAAATCAAATCAAAAGCACCAAATCTTCATTAGGCCTTACTCGCTTAAATACCCTTTATGTGTGCCGTGAGTTTGCAGGGCCCATCTCCGCTTCAAAGTGCCATGGGAACACAATTTAACGTCGCAACAGTGGCGGGCCATCGGCAACTTGTGTTAGATTTTATCGACCCGGTAATCGAACCCGGTCTTCCGCACAAGATTCGCAATTGAAGCCAGACGCGTCTGCCATTCGCCCATCTTACCGGTCAAGAACAAAATCCTTTTTCATGACATTCTATATTTTATGACATTGACATTGTAGATCATAGACAGCAAACTAAAAAGATTTTTTAAGACTCCATTCCACTCCTTCTATTATACTCCATTCCAGTATAGATTCCAATCCGTGCCCTAGCCATGAAATAGCTTCAGAATGTCACATAACCTGGCCTCGGCGATGCTTACCAGTGATCTTGATCTTCAAGATCAAGTTGACACAAAAAATGTGATCTTGAAGATCAAGATCGTGCCCATCTCTGTCAACAAGTATAAACACGATTAATGCAATTGTGAAGTTCTTTAGTTCAGGAAAGTTAGATACTTTCGCGAAGTCCCCAGATATCGCTGGCGATGTTATATTCTAGTTTTGGGGCTGCAATTGCAAAGATATTCAACAAATACAAAGCGATTTCCTCCTAAAAGTTTTTGGAAACCCTGAATCTGTTCTCTCAGCATGAACTTTCAGGGAAAAAGATCGAATAATATTAATCCTTTTAGTCTCATTACGTGACCAATCCAAATTTGGCAAAACCTCTCCTTTTTCTGTAAATTAGAACTGGTAGAACGAATTCAGGGTTTCCAAAAACTTTTTTAGCGGGATATCTTTTTGTATTTGTAAAATATTTTTGCAAATGTAGCCTCAAATTGAAAACAAAAACTTTCAAAAATTGTATTTTGATTTTTGCTTTTGTAAACTACCGGAATTAACTGGATGCTTTACCCCCTTTAACTCGTTGAAGTTGTTCTGCGCATTTTTGCTATACCGGTACAACAGATCTTTTGAATGCACCCTGCGTAATATTCCCGTAGAAGACTGCAAGATAGCCTCTCTTTAAGCAAGGATGTTGGTTTATGTATTAAGCACCATTACATCGCATTTTTGAACAATTTTTAACTGATAATATGGGCCAAAAGTTTTCTAAACCGTTACGTCGCGTGGGTCGAAAAAAATTTAATACCTTTTTTGACTGGCCCGTAGCGAGAAATCTGCTATGGGGGGCTATTACGGGGGTCTACGGGCCAAGCCCGCCGAAGGCAATTGGGGGTCTGGGGGCGGAGCCCCTAGCGCTCGCAAACTTTGTGTTTTTTGGCAAAATAACTTAGTTTTAAGCCTATTTTGATAAAAATCAATGCTATTAAAACGTAGCATAGAGTTAGTTGTGCAAAAGCATGATTATGCTAGTTGGATAAATACGCTATGAGGGAGATAACTATTGCTCGAATTTTAGTTCTATTATTTATAACCTGGCAAATCATAAAATTCTATACCGGTAGTTCAATATAACTCTCAAGAAGTAATCTATTTTGGCTATACCAGTATTTTGTAGAGAAAGATATAATTAGGGGGACTAATGGAAAAAAAGTTTGAGAGAAGTGATTGGTAATTAACTAATACTGAATAGCCCCCCCTAGAGATATATATTGATGAAACCTATCTTAAACAGTTGTGCTGGTCTGTGCTTCCAGAAAAGTGCTGGTCTGTGCTTCCAGAAAAGTATATCAGAGCTTGTTAAATATGTTTCGAACAGACTACACAAGTAAAATTTAAAAACACTAAAACCCTCTTCAGTCTGTTTCACCTTTCGGTTCTGCTGGAGGGTGAGCTACTAGATAATAAAATGAAATGAAAAGCAGTGTAGTTTCAGTTTCATTTCATTTTATTTTCTTGTAGCTTACCCTCCTGAAGAACCGAAAGGTGAAACTGGCTGTAGAGGGTTTTAGTGTTTTTAAATTTTGTTAGTGTGGTTTGTTCGAAATAGATGAAACCTATCTTAAATATTTTTCAATGAGCGATCAAATTTGATTGCCGATTTTGGCAATTTTTCAAAGTTTTTTTTTCTGATTTATGAGTTTTGTTTTTGACAAATTAGCCCCCCCCCCCACTAAATAAACGTTTCAAAATATGCTTTAAATCATTTTTTAGTCTATCCAGTGCAAAAAAAACAGTTTCAAAAGTGCTAAAAATGTGGTATTTTTTATTTTGCATTTTGGTCGGCATGCCAATTGGGACAGAGGAAACTACAGCCCCCCTCCCCCCCCCCCCCCCCCCCTTGTCTACGCTACTGTTTTTTGAATCGCTCATTTAACTGTATTGTTTTATTGAAAAAAATAATCAACAAAATCTTCTCGTAAGCGGCGGTCAGTTCGGTTATCGCCTAAAGTCTCTTGAATGAAAGGACTGGATTGCATCAAATCGGACCCAGTTTTGCCAACAGAGTTTCCTACCTCTGCGACATTTTTCGTGAGAATCTGTATTGGTCAAGCGTAATGACGAGGCGATACTCCCTTCAATCATATCACAAATTTCGATTTACTACGTACATTATGTAACAAGTTTTAATTTTTAATCGAAAACAATACAGCAGCCAAAATATGCAGCAGAAAATTGTCAATTTGATTCAAAAGAAGTTTTTAAAGACGATTTTATTTGAATAAGATTGACAATAGTTTAAAGAGAGTAGCCATACTCGACAGTATTTTTAATGTATTACTTTTGATTAAATTATCAAAGAAGTCCAGTTACCATGCTCTTAAAGTTAATTTATATTTGAATTTGTATGATCATATTGTTTGCTTGATGTAGATTTACTTCATCCCAGTTCTGCATCGTTACATAAAGCTTCGTTCTAGAGAATGCGCTCAAGGAATAGAGCAAGGACTACTGACGTCAGAACGCTACCCTCCTTCCAATCAAGCGCTGAAGTGAGTTTTCTTGATAACCGATATAGGTTAAAGCTCAACATCACCAAACCCAAAAATATTCTTGAGTCATTTGAAAACGGTTATGAGTCGTGAGGATCTGTAGGTTTGATTCTGAATTTCAATAAGACATCCTTGATAATCCCAAATAGGAGTAAAACAGCCAGAAAGGTTTTAAATTATAAACTTAAGTTATATAAACAATTGGAATTAGAAATCGAAGTTTAAAACAGTTTAAAACTATTCTTCAAACTTAGATTTTAATCTGGTAGAATCCCGTAATGAATGATTTGAATAAAAATCGTGTATAAGAGTTATGAAAGGAACCGAAGTATTCATTAAAGCATTTGAACTGCATGTGATAGGCTAGACGGTTAGTATTTTAGTTGCCTATATATTATTTTTTATATCTTTGATTCAGCGTATATCTTGAAGATGCCTTCGCAATAGATGATGACGGTGACGCAGATCGAGTTTGTTATTCTATCAGTGGAAATAATGACCCTTTGAAGGATTATTTAAATTACAACAAGACAGCAACTGTGAGTAGGCAAACCGAACAACAACGCTCAGTAGTTTTCCTCTGACTCTTATATTCTTAAACATTTGTTTCAACTCTTTGTCGAAAGAAGACTATGACTGTATTGCTAATAACTTTTTTTACCCGAATCACCAATTAAGTTAAAACTATTATTTAGGATAGAACTATCTGATTTGCGGGTGGTAGAAGCTCCTATTTCGATCAAATATAGACACGTAGTGCTGTCGCAATCACGCAACTGCTCCCACCGATGACATCACATATCGAATTTAATCAAGCAAAACGAAATTGCAGCAAACAAGACACAACTTCAACAGCATAGCTTTAAAAACCATTCCAGCCTTCCGCTGTTGTATGCGCAGTTAAGCCGAATAACCGCAAGTCGAAACGTGTAGCAAGTACGCTACGTTTGATAACCCATCAATATTATTGTCGTTACCGAGCATGTTAATTCATGTTTAAATTATGGTTTTTAAAAAAACGTCTGGAATTTGATCTTATTAATACATAGCAGACTGACCTCTCAAGCACATTTCATGAATCTGAAGATATAAATTAAACAAAATTTCGACTGAGACAAATTCCCTTTGATAATTTGTAGTTACTGTATTTCCTTTACAATTTTAGGAAGAAAACAAAGAAAGCGCCTTTATTGACTACGAATACGATGCCAGTTTTCCAAACATCTCTACTCCAGAAGACCAACCTATTTATGAGAGTAGTAGCGAAGATTCTGGACCGATATGACGCCGAAGAAATCGGGAATAAACTGTACTAGAACACAAATCAATGGACTGTCGCTATTATTTTATTTTTTTATTTGCCAGCGGTTTATTGCAGTGAATTAAATGTTGCAGTGTTGCCAAACAATTTTGTTTAACAATCAAAGTACATAATTTTCTATTTGGTTTGTTCTTTGCATGGAGCTACTGCTTTTGAAAGTGAAAGATAGAGATTTGATTGAAGCTTTTACTTTTTATTTATTTGTTTATTTATTTATTTATTTATTAAAAAATGGCTAACACAGGACATTTTTTTACATCACAAGCAGTAGCGTAGCCAGGGGGGGGCGGGGGGGGGGGGGGCTCGAGCCCCCCCATTGGCTTGTGAAGTATGCAAAATCGCACCTTTTTGGTGGTTTTGAGGTCGATTTTCGGTGAAAAATTGTAAATAGCCCCCCCCCCCCCATAGGAAAACAGCCCCCCTCAAACGTTTGGATTTCGGAGTTGGGCCGAAAATCCAGTCTCAAAATCAGTGAGGACCTTTTTATTTTTGGAGACCACCTGATTTTGGGCGGAAAAAAGCTATGAATTTGAGATTTCGGCCGAAAGTTCAGTCTCAAAACCGGTGAAGACCTTTTTTTTTTTTGGAGACCACCTGATTTTGGGCGGAAAAAAGCTATGAATTTGAGATTTCGGCCGAAAATTCAGCCTCAAAATCGGTGAAGACTTTTTTTTTTTTGGAGACCACTTGATTTTGGGCGGAAAAAAGCTTTGAATTTCCGAGGTTTCCGAGAAATTTCGTCTCAAATTTCGTGCAAACCGTGTGAAACTGATTCAAGAGCGATGAAAATTCGGGTCAAGGTCGTTTGCACACTTCTCACTCTTTCAAAATAGCCCTCCCCTTTTCCAAATCCTGGCTACGCGCCTGATCACAAGATAAGTATCCACACGCTTTTGTGGAATGTCAACGTCAGAAAAAAGTGTTCTGCAATTGCTACGCCGCGCTAATATGCGCTGAAACCTTGTGAGAATTGAACAATGGTTACTACAGAAAACTAGATGGTAGTTTGCCAGCAAACCCAGTGAACGACCGACGCGTACCTAATGCTGTGACGCTCAAAAGTACTTTTCGTCTACCATAAAATCAGCATTTATTCAAAAATATCTGATTATCCAATTGTACGGTAACAGGCGCGTTGATTTCTCGAAATCTTTGGGGGGTCCAATTTAATAACCAGATCTTCTTTGGCGAAATCTCGCGAATTTTGTTTGCATTGTTAGTAAACCGTAGATTTTATTTGAATTGTTTGTTTGTACGTCGCAATAGCACATTTGATGCAGTTTTTGTTTTTTTTTTTGGTGTTAAGCCGTTTAGGAAACGAGCCTACGGTATTCTGGAAGAAAAAGGAGAAAAACTCATCGCGGCCAAAAGTGGGTTGGTGTCTTGAGATTATATAATCGTGTGAAATATTTTTTGCCATTTTTTTAATGCGACCTCTTTCACGCCAAACTTTTGTGGCGGTTTTCGGGCTCTATAATTCCAATGTCACGACTTTGAAAATCGTTCCGCCAAGCCTGTCCATACTACTTTGGGTGATGACACCTATAGACGTAGCCCAGGGGGGCAGGCCCCCCTCAATTAAAAAGCCCTCAAGGATGAAAATATTTAAAGAAAGCCTACTGTTTCTTCAGTTTCTTTTAGCATTTCTCCGTACAACCGCGCACGCATTCAACAGTAATTAACAATAATATCAATATGGACAAACAGGGGGCACGGGCCTCCTCAATTTAACATTTTGCCAACCAATTTAAGTGAAAAGCCCGGGAGAAAACAAGAGTTTTGTCTTAAAAATTGCATCCTCGGGCACTTATCTAACCTTTTTATCAACGTAATACAATAACCACGACCGGATTTACCAAATGGCACAGTGCCAGGGGGCCCCGCGCTTAGATGTGGGCCTAAGAGTTTTTTTGTCTTCAACTATATTTGACTGAAAATTGCAGCAAAAATCCCCAAAGTGCCAGGAGCGCCGTGCATTGTAAATCCGGTCTGGGAAAAAACATGATTTGTTATAGGCCGTACCAATAACTGGGCAAAAACTTACCAATAACCGGTCTGGGCAAAAACATGATTTGTTATAGGCCTTACCAATAACCAGGAATGCAAATCTTTGTTGAGCATTGGGGGGGGGGGATAAACCTCAACCACCATTTTTTTCAGGTGAGCAAATTAAGTGAAGAGCTAGAAAAAGATCTTCACCAAAAATGGAACACTTTTTTTCCCCGAATTCAGGTGAAGACCAAAAAAAAGGTCTTGACCAAAAATGGAACCAGGCGCGTAGCCAGAAATTCGCAATGGGGGGGGGCTAATTTTTGGGTCTGGGGGCGGAGCCCCCATTGCTCCAAAATTTTGCATTTTTTTGCAAAAATAGCTTAATTTTAGAACTATTTAAATAAAAAGTAATGTTTTTAAAACGTAGCATAGAAATTGGCAGTGCAACATGATTCAACTGGTTTAATTAATGGGCTATGTGGGAGGTGGCTAATGATACCATTGTAGTTTTCTTGTTTACATGCGGGTAAATCACAAAATTCTGTTACTCAATAAAACTTACTCGGAGTAATGTATTTCGTTTATATTTTATAAAAATAATTGGGGGGCTAACGGAAAGATATTTGAGAGAAGTGATGGGTAATTAACTAATACTGAATAGCCCTCCCTCCCCCTTATTTCTGAGTTTATAATATATTTGTTGATAAAACCTATGTTTGGCATTTTTACATTTGCGATCAAATTTGATTGCTTATTTTTGGGCAGTTTTAGAAGTTTTCATTGATTTGTGACTTTAATTTTTGACAAATTAGCCCCCCTCCCTGAATATATGTTTTAAAAGATGCTTTAAATCACTTTTTAGTCCATTTCAGCTCAAACAACAGTCTCAGAAAAGATAAAAACGTGGTATTTTCCTTATTCTGCATTTTGGTTGACAGGCCAATGGGAAAGGGCTATAGCACCCCTGCCCCCCCTGGCTACGCTACTGAATGGAACACTTTTTTCCCCGAATTCAGGTGGAGACCTGCGCGCAGATGCGCACTAGAGTCAAATTATTGGAGGTGATGCAGATGTAGACCATACTTAAATTATCGGAAAAGGTACAGTCAAATTTTTGGGAGATATATCCCCCCCCCCCCCCGGGTTTCGGCACCCCTACCAATAACAATCTATTGTACCTATTAACTTTCGATAAAAATTCACGTCCACGAGCTCCGCCTTCCCAGTTTTTACGCGACAAAATGCTTTTGAAAGAAGATTAGCTAATGAAAATGCTCACGGAACAAATTATTGAATTTAAATTGAGCGGGCTTGGGCCTCTATAGGTCGTTACATGTACTACTACAACTGGTCGTTTTCATGACAAAATAAAATCTCGTATGGCAAATCTTCAAATGGATTGTTATCTAACTGCTAAAATATTGCAGGAAGGGCAATGTAGCCAATCTTACTTCAGCCTACCTGGACAAATCACATACAAAATAAAGCCATTTGCAAGGTTTTAAACTTGTTTTGGACTAATATTGTGAGTAAAAAGAGAATTGAATTATTTAATTTTTCATTGGTTTTCTAAATGTTAAAAATCTAGTTTTTTCAAATTACTCTAAAAACGCTCAAAATATGATTCAATGGCATTAAAATAGCTATTTAAAAAAAAAAAATTACAAAAAATTGCTCAGCGGCTGGGAACTTCGCCCCCAGATCCCCGTCTGCGATACATTCGAGTTACCCTAGTGTGCTGATCATGTCTCCCAATTTAGACATTTTCGCTTTTTAATATTTATTTCAAGTCCACCCCTTTCAGCAAAATCCTGGTTGCTTGCCAAACCAGGCCACGGCTTTCGATCTTCCATTTTACGTTATCTTTGTCCCGTAGAAAGTTTCTCATTTCGAAATTGTTTGATGACGTTATTGCATGTGGTTTGGTCCTCCTCCCTCCCAATCAAAAATCCTGGCTCGCCTACAATGACACCGTCCATTAAGTCACCACCCGGATGGCACCATTTCTATCTACGCCACTGCCGTTCCATACTTGTTAGCGTTGCGACTTCCACAACTGAACTAAATAATCAACCAGGCTAGCTGGTACTAATCTTTTTCCAAACAAATACCGGTAGCCTATTTTGCGCTCAACGGTCCAAATGAGCATAAATTATTTTCTTCAATCGAAGAGCTGCTTGGTTTTGGTACAACCATTGGTACATCAGTTTTACCAAAAGCAAAGAAAAAACCTTTCCGCAAATATATGATTGTAAAATGAAACAGGCCAATAGCGTAAATTATTATCTAACATTATTTCTTTATGACAAACTCACTATGAACAAGAACATTAAACACCTTGAAACCAAATTATCGGCTGCTTCTGGTGCCATCTATAAATTACGCAGGTATATACCGCAAAGAGCTTTATATGTTGCAAATAATAACCACAGTTTATCATAGTTTAGAATATTCTCATCTCCAATACGCAATTATTAGCTGGGGAAATTGTTTCAAAATCATTAAACGCAAGCTACAAGTCAAACAAAATCGTATAATAAAAACATTATGTGACAAATTTGGTGCAAAAACTAGATTAAAACCATTATATCAACAACTGCAAGTCTTAAACAGGGAGTTGAGTATGGTGCGGAATTACGGTACGGTTGAATTTTGGAAAAAAGTACGATACCAAATTATGTACGGTATTTTCTGGTAAACTACGGTACGGTACGAAAATACGGTATTGTTTTTTCCGTACCGTACCGTACTCTTTCCGTACGTAAAGTTTTCAAGGCAAAAAGTTTGGTTTTGAGTTTGCAGAAATAATGGCATTGAATATGCTTAATGCGTTACCATTTTTATTACAAGTTTCACCACATCGGAGTTTTTTTGACGTAAACTTTGCATTATTTGATGACGTAACAAACATGTTTTAAATTGCGATGTTAACGTAAGCTTAGGAATTTCAACGGAAGTTTTGTGATCTAACAAACTAACAATAATTGTGTTTTGCAAGAGGAAGCGAGAATATTTATTACAGGAGTGCCATTATTTGATCTGCCATTATTGCTAATTATTGATTATTAATGTACATCGAAGAACCCAGTGAGAGTATGTTATTCTGGCGGAGTTCGTAGTGGCACTATTTTTAAATGCAGATGCTATTTTAAATCAAATTTTAGTCGCAGTGGAAAACTGGAATAGGGCAGAGTTTTATTTTAAGGATTTAGTTATCCCGATTGGTCATCTTTTTCTGTCTGAATTTACTTGGAGAATATTTTTGGAAATGTAATTTTCATTGCAGCGTTAAAGATTTTAGTCAACGATTTGTGTAGTTTTGTTGTTACTTTCGCAGTGGCGCTAGCGGAAATACTGTCAGCTGTTTAGTACTTCTAGTTTTTCTCATTAAGAAGTATTTAAAGACTTGATTAAGGTGCATTCTAGGTGACTTGGGGCTTGGACTAAAAGACGACATAATCGAGGCAACAATTGATTGTTGGGAGTCTATTATTGGGGGGGCCTCCAGAGGGGTGGCACTCCCAAACTATGTCAAAGTATTTGTCAGTTATATATCTGCTGATGTCAAGACAAACTGGCACCCTAGCTTGAGCCATTCAAAAAATTGATTTTTGAAGTCCATTGGGGGGGGGGGGGCCGGGGGGGTGGCACTTTCAAACTATGTTAAAATATTTGTCTGTTAAGTATCTGCTGATATCAAAACAGACTGGCACCCTAGCTTGAGCCGTTAAAAAAATTGATTTTTTTTGGGGTCTATTTGGGGGATCCCAGAGGGGTGGCACTCCCAAACTATGTCAAAATCTTTGTCTGTTAAATATCTGCTGATATCAAAACAAACTGGCACCCTAAATTGAGCCGTAAAAAAATTAAGTTTTTGGGACCCCATTTTGGGGGGTTCCCGGTTGAGTTGCCCGAAAAATTGCTTTTGCAGCTTAACAACTTTACATTAAAATTAAATTTCCATGTTTTGTGGTTTAGGAGAAGAAGAGTGTACAAAATTTAGGAAGAAAAAAAGGAAAAAAACGAAAAAACCTCATCGCTGCCAAAAGTCGGTTGGTTGGGATGAAAGGGTATCTTAAGACATATAACCCGTTTTTGACTGAGACCGCTTTTACGCCAAATTTTCGGGGCGGTTTTCGGGTTCTAAAACTAAAGTCACGTGATCTATTGCCTCGAAATTTGGTACAAACATTATAACTCATTAATCTCAAACTGCCGTCAAAATTTCATGTAGCTAGACCCAACCGTTTTTGAGTAATAAGCAAAAGTCTGAAATTTCGCACTCGTTAGTTAGAAAATGGCCGAGTAAAAACAAAGGAACATAAGGGGCGCCGTTTATCTAAAATATTTTTTTTCATTTTATAAGGACAAATTTTGCCCCGATTTGACATATCTACTGTGATACGACATATTGCAACAATATGCAACTTATCTCGTGCGATAAGACATATTGCAACGATATGTAACATATCTATTGCGATATGACATATTGCAGCAATATGTGACATATCTACTGCAATGTGACATACTGCAGCAACATGTGACACATCTACTGCGCTATGACATATTGCAACAATATGTGACATATCTACTGCGATATGACGTGTTGCAGCAACGTGTGACATATCTACCGCACAAGGGAACAATCAATGCAGAATGAAATCAAGCACTGCTACTTGTAGTTGTGCATGTCTGACAGTCTGAGGCATTGGGAACATACAGGAAGTTACCACTCATAGGGATTTCACTAGGGTTGTAATCCCGGGAAATCCCGATCCCGAATTCCCGGGATTTGGGGTATTTTTTCCAATCCCAATCCCGGGATTATATGTCTAGAAATCCCGGGACTTATTAAATTTAGTATACCCCTGATTGACCGTTTAATGTCAGCCTACGGGAGTGAGCATCATGTAATGTTACAATTCTAAAGTACAGAATTAAGTTTTGCGTACCCTAGCTCAGCGTTTCTCAAATGGTGCACCGCAAGGGTTAGCTAGATGCGCCAAACTTGTATTTCGTAAATTTACGACCTGTTATTTGCACTATTCTTTATTTTCGGAATTTATAAAATTGGATACGATGACCATCTTGAAGTTGTAAGATATCCGACATTGCAATTATTACAATCATATTCTTGGCGCAAAACCCTTTTCCTGGCATGCTGCTCTACATGAGTGGAGTCAGAGTCTCAGAGACTAAATGAAGTTACTATTTTCTACACTCGATAAAGTTGCTGATGGAAACAGTATGATGTGTTGTACGAGACAAGCAAAAAAAGGCCTGAAAATCTTGAAAGGTTGTTTACTGGTCTTAAAACTATTAAGCCCACATCAGTTGAGGCCGAAAGGGCCTTTTCTGCCCTTGGCTATTTTGCTAACAAAATCAGGAGCCAAATGAATGATGCCACTCTAGATGCTCTTATATTTCAGCGTCAATATTACAAGAAATAAAAAGGTTTTTGTTCTTTCCATACTACTTTTTTTAATTATTTGCTCAATCCCGAATAATCCCGGGATAATAAGTCTAAAATACCGGGAAATCCCGATCCCGGGATTGTATAAACTGGTCCCAAATTTACAACCCTAGATTTCACCCGAGGAGGGAATTTATATCAGGCGTTCGGTAGGAATTTTAGAATTTTAGTGCCAGGACTGAATTTGATTTGAATCACTGTTGTCTTTATGGTAACGTACTTACTCTGTTTATTTCATCCATCGCGCTACACTTAATTGCTGAGCGTTTAGTAACCTCAACAGCAGATGCTATTTTTGACTACGACACAGTCCAAACTGACAGAATACTTACCTCTCGTACCGGCACTATTGTAGCTCCTAGCCTGCCATATCTGCATACTTTAGACTGGTTAGACTATATTGTAGGCCATTATTTATGCTGATTCTTTTTTCTTTTTTTTTTTGTGTGTGTTTGTTGTTTATTATGGACCTTGCTTCATGCTGTTTATGCAGCCGCTTGTGTCTGAAATAAACAAGTAATAATAATAATAATATACCAGCAGAAATGGCGCGAAAATGTCTTTGCGGCGGTTAAGTGATTCAACACACATGACGTCATTATGGTAGCAAAATAAATCAGCAAACAAAAAGCACCCTAAAGGCGCCAATTGTTCCCACGTGCGGTAGATATGTCACATATTGCTACAATTTGTCATATCTCATTAAATAAGTCACATATTGGTGCAATATGTCATATCGCAGTAGATATGTTACATGTTGCTGTGATATGTGACATATTGCAGCAATATATCACATATCGCTGCAATATGCAACATATTGTTGCAATAAGTTACATATTGTAGCAATATGTCACATATTGCTGCAATATGTTACACACTGTTGCAATATGTCATATCGCAGTAGATATGTCGAATCGGGGCAAAATTTGTCCTTATAAAATGAAAAAAATATTTTAGACAAAGGGCGCCCCATAGGAACACGCGACTCGAGCGTCGGTCGTTCCAATAACAATTACTATTAGTTGTTCGCGCTCTCTGAGCGATTTGCTTAGTACGCTACTGCTGCTGGCCCTAATATGCTGTGTGGAGAAGTAAGATTTTGGTGCGGCATGCCTCTGTTATTTACCCGTACCAATTCAAGCGCAAGAAAGTGCGAAGAGTCCTAACATAATGCTGGGCACTAATTTACGTAGTGTAGTGATTCAAAATGAGCGCTTCAGTTGCGGTTAACCGGCTCAACTGCGCAGCCTATGAGCTGTGCGGTCTGCAGGCTTAAGAAGCTATCGGCGCCAATTATTTCATGCTTGTGGGCAGTACTTAAATTGTAAAATTTTGCATGGCGGGACGCTTTTGCAGCCTTGACCAACTTTACAAAAAGTTTAGTGGAAATGATGTATTTCCGTCCCCCAAATTGAATGAAGACCAAAGAAAAAGGTCTTTGCCGGAAATTGAAGTCATTTTTCTCAGAGATTGGGTGAAGACCAAAAAAAAAGGTCTTCGCCGCAATTTGCGACCATTTTCGGCGGAAAATTAGTTAGATCTTTTAGCCCTGGCTGGCAATGTTTCCTCTGGTCATCCAGCGCTCAACTCTCCATTGGAGGACGCCTAAATCTCGATGGGGGGACGCTAAATCTTGACGGGGGGACGCTCACTCTCGATGGGGGGACGCGTTCCTCCTACAATTTAACTACTGCTTGTAGGTATTTTGCTGCTTGCTTCCACGACGTCATTGGCTGGAGCAGGGACTGCGACAATAGTACAGTATATTCTCTTTTTTTCTTGCTCTGTTGGCCCTACAATCATTGTGTGATGGGGAGTTGTGAGAGTCCTGCGCACAAGTCTAGTAGCCGACCTCCTTACTGAACGAAGTGAATTGTGTGACCATATGTTTAATTCTATGTTTGATAATATTGCTAATTGTGATTATTTTGATACTTATGACAACAGACTAAATTTAGGAGATGACAATGACTCCCCGATGCTACTGCACTTAACATTAGATTTCTTCATAAAAACTATGACGACTTGCATGATTTTTTAGCACGCTCTTCATCAAACCGGATGTCATTTGTCTGTCCGAATCCCGGAAAATCAAACTACTCAAAAACTTGCAACTGCTTGGGTACTATTTAGTTTATACAAAACCCGATAAAAAAGTGGGTGGTACCGCAATGTAAATAAGTTCCAAAATAAAATTTTTTCAACCTGAAAACTTTCAATTATGTGGCGCAAAATCCATGTGGCTAAACATCTGGACCAATAATCCCATCAAAACATCAACGATTGGCTCCTTCTACAGACATCCTAGTGAAGATGCTAAAAAATTTTTTGATGATTTTTCAGAATATCGACAGAAATTCACTAACGAAAAGGTAACTCGATATTCTTGGTGACATTAACACTAATATCAGCAATTCTTCACAAAACAGTGCCAAAGCCGACGAATACATGCAAGTTGTTGCCTAACCTCCAATGGAGCTTTCTCCCCAATCACTAAACCGACCAGCGTCACGGAGAAAATGGCAACGGTGATTGATCATTTCATAAGTTCATAACTAATGATACAGTGCACACTGCAAAAAACCTGGCGTAATTCTTAGCTCTGTTACCGATCATTATGCAATTATGTGTGAAGTTCGCAAAATAATTGAAACGCTTCGTACAAAATCACCAGTCCTGCATCATACCAATAAAAAAGAATTTCTTCCTGAAGCTTTTGCTGATGAACTGGAATAAAATTAGGCGAACTCGTGTTGAGATTTTTTCTTTTGAACCTCAACAACTTTGATAATATTTTTGATCAATTCGTATATAAAATAGCTAAAACCATCGATAATCACGTTCCTCTTGAACAAATGAGTCGAAAGCAACAAAAATAATTAGCTCGCTAACATTGAATCACAAAAGGTATTTTGATTTCAATTCGGAAAAAAAAATTCTATGTTTAAAAGTCATTTCATTAAAGACACTTCAGCTGAAAAACACCAATATCGGCGTTACTCGAATATCCTAACAAAAATTAAAACCTTGTAAAAAAAAATTTCATTCCGAGTTTGCGTACAATAGAAAGAATCCATGTAAGTCTTGGGAATTGATTTGATCACTGTTGCCGAGTAAACGAAGCCGTGAATCTCCCATTGCTCTGAAAAGTAAAGGTTAATCTTTAAGATGGCTCAAACGTGATTGCTACGCAATTCAATGATGGTTTTTGTACCATTAGATCGAATTTGGCTGAAAGTATAAAGTGTGTTACGAGGAAACAACCAAAAGATTTTTATAAATAGAAAGTTTTGGATTCTATATACCTCGAACCTCCCACTATCAACGAAATCTTAAATCAAATTACTTCCTTAAAAAATAAAGCAGTGGGACTAGGGGCGCCGAGAGCCAAACGTGGGCCCTGGGCCAGCTCAAATATTACGCATCTCCAGTTTTGTGAACTCCAAAACAGACGGGGAAAATGCCATAAGTTTTGTCTGGATTTTGATCTGCTCTCCAAAAAACAAAAGAAAGGTCTTCAAGGAAAATGCCACAGTTTTCTCAGGAATTTGATGTGATCTCCGAAAAAAAAGAAAAAAAAAGAAAAGGTCTTCGGTCTTCCACACCCTCATTTCTCAGTGTCAATTTGATAGGCCGTCTGAAGCCCATATGCCCTCTACTGGGCCCCCTGAAGCCAATGGGCCCCCTGAAGCGCATTGGCCCCCTGGTGGGCCCCTAAAGTCCATGGGCCCCGGGATCACTGTCCCCCCCTGCCCCCCTCTCGCAGGCCCTGAGTGGGACATGACAACATCCAGCCTTTTTGCCTGCAATCAGCCTGATTCGTTCTTGCTCCGTATCTAAAGTTATTTCTTAACTATGTGGTCACTCAAGATCTTTTTCCCAACAATAGCAAAATAGCCAGAGTTACCCCCATTCATATAAGCGGAACAAAAGATGACTTGAGTAACTATCGTCCCATTTCTATTCTGAGTTGTTTTTCCAAAATTATCAAAAACATTGTACATGGACGACCAAATAATTTTTTCAAAAAGCATAAAGTACTTTACGAAAACCAATACGGATTCTAAAGGAACATTTCTACAACGCACGCAAATCTGGCTGTCGTCACTTCCTTGTACGATAGTACTGACAATTATTGCTATACAGAGTTAGATTTTGTTGATTTTTAAGGAAGGCATTTGATCACGGTGTTGGAGCAGGGCAAAAAATATGGAAGGTGCTTCAGCTTCTGTTCCGGAGCTCTTCGCTATCCTGTTATTGCTCCAGCTCCGGAGCTGATTAACAAGAGCTGCTCCGCTCCGGCTCCAGCTCCGGCATTATTCTGATCGGTACAGAGTTTTAGTTTTACGTTGTAAATATAGCCCATTTACAGTGTTTTCATTTAAAATAAATTTCAAAATAAACTTTGCTCAAAAACACAACAACCAAAATACTGCTCACAATTTAATGGCATGTAGGGACTAAGCAGTAGCTAATACTATAATAAGCAGTAATTAAATAATACGAAAGTTAAATGTAACAATTTTAAGCATAAAGGCAAGTTGTTTTTTTACTCATGACCCAATTGACCCATTCATTTAAGACAAAAAAATCTTTTGGTCGCAGTAGCTTTTGATCAGAGAACAACAATCAATGTTATTAAATGTAGCACAGAATGGTAACAATTGGAATGATTAATTTCAGTTTTATCTAACATAGCTCTTTTTAAGCTTTTTACAAGGCCATTTCATGACTTTGCAAGTTTGGATTTTGTAGTTACACTCAAACTAAAAACAGTGATAAAGAAAAGCGATAGGCAAGTGAAAAGATCTGGAGCTGGGAGCTATCCTACTGTAACGTTGCTCCGACTCCAGCTGCATCTGAATTTAAATGTGAGCTTTAGCTACGACTCCAGCCCCGGCAAAAATGGAGAGCTCCGGCTCCAACACTCTGCATTTGGCACTGTGTCACATAAAACACTTTTGGAAAAATCAAGCAATTACGGTATCCGAGGTGTGGTCTACTCAACTTAATTCGATCCTATTTCCACAACAGGCAGCAATTTGTTTCCATAAACCAACGTCAATCTGAATTAAAATCAGTGGCGTAGAAGGTAGGGGGGCCGGGGGGGCACTGACCCCCCGCTTGGTTTTAAGGTGTCGATCGCGGGTCAAAATTTTGGGCAATTTCATACTTTTTGGGCAATTTTGCCCCCGTAAAATGTTCAGCATGCCCACCCAAACCCCCTTTTCCCTTTCCTTTCCTTTTTTTTGGAAACCAACAGAAAAGTAGGAAATAAATAGATGACCTTTTTTTTCTTTTTTTTTGAAGATCACCTGAATTTGGACAGCAAAACCAATTGATTTTTCTAGCAAAATTCAATTCATCAAGTCATTTTTCGGGAAAAACTTTGGTGCCTCCCCAAATCATTTTGAGCTCCTACGCCCATGATTAAAATCCATATTCTGCAAGGTCCCTCACGTCTAGTCGCTTAGCCCCATGTTCTTTCTTATTTATATTAACGACTTAAATAACAATGAATTAGTAAGTAAACCCAGGCTCTTTGCCGACGACACTTGCTTAGTAGTAAAAGGATTGTATCCTGAACAATTTGCAAATCAAAATTAACAAGGAATTACAAAATCTTTAACTCTGGTGTAGTGTAAATAAATTATTATCGGTCAACCCTACCAAAACAAACAGTATAATTATTCCTCCTAAACAAACTAGACTACAAATCTCCCATCTTAATTTAACAAGTAATGGATCCTCGGTGAATAATGTCAGTAGCGCCAAATATTTAGGAGTTATCATTGACAACGATTTCAATTTTAAGGACCACATTACTGGATAGCAGAGAAGAGTGGCTTGTTCCGTGGGCATTTTATCAAATTTGGTTCATATTTTTCCTTAGAACATTATGCACAACTTTATCATGTATTAGTACATTCACTGATATTGTATGGTATAATGATTTGGGGAACCACCTTTCCCTCCTACTTGAAAAGACAAAAAAACTTTACAAAATCGTGCGATAAAAATAGTCGCTAGATGTCATTTTCGGGACGGCGCCAACTCGTCTTATAGTCAATTTAAACTAGAGTATTACAAATTGATGATTTGTGGAAATATAAAATTGCTAAATTTGTTCACAGCACTATTTACTACAGAAATCCAACTTTGGCAAAACGGCTACAAAATTAATCACTTTAGAAAGGTTTACTTCGATGTTTGGGAACTCAAACTAAAGATACTAACGTGTTTTGACACAGTCTTAAGTCATCTTCGCGGTGTTACATTCAAAAACATGAGCAATACACTGAAAAAAAATTAATGCAATATGCACTGAGCTATCGCGACGCGTTTCGACCTTGCTCAAGGGTCTTATCAGGCGACAATAACACAACATATACATCACTTAAACAAAATATACTCATTGCGCGATTGAGTTGAAATTCAGATAGAAAATTATTACAGTTTACGCATTTATTCAGTCTATGTACAATTCCAATTCGTGTACAGTTCAGTCTATGTACAAATTGAAAGTCTATGCACAATTCCAATTTGCCTGATGAGACTCTTGAGCAAGGTCGAAACGCGTCGATATAGCTCATCGCATATTGCATTAAATTGTTTTCAGTGTATTGCTTATGCATTTCAATGTAACGCCGTGAAGATGACATAAGGCTGTGTCAAAACACGTTAGTATCTCTAGTTTGAGATTCCAAACATCGAAGTAAACCTTTCTGAAATATTTTCTTAAATCCGCAGAACATTCAAATCGAGCTACATGACAATCCCATGACAATACGCATCTTAACATTCCTCGTTACCGCGCAACTAAATTGCTGAGGTGCATGAAATATCACGGAATGAAGGTCTGAAATTCCATTTCTCAAGAAATCAGGTCACATTTTTTTAGAAAATTTAAACTGCATCATAAAAAATTTTTGCTAGCGCAATATTGTAATTAGAGTCCCTACACGCAGTGCTGGAACCATTTCTTGTCATCGAACCTATCGATGACATGAGACCGTTCTTGCTTTGGCGTACAAGAGTATTAAAGATTCATAATGATCACAATCACAGTTGCTTGACTCGATGACTGCAGGGTCTATTTCCAACTTTTCTGTCGCATGCTAAGTAAATATAAAGCAAACTGCCATTATTATTTTACCAGCACTATTTTGTTTAGTTGGTTATTGTTTAGAATAGTCATGGTTACAGTATTTTGCGATTAAATAAATTTGTCTGGTCTTGCATTCAACTCTTATCACAACCATGCGGAAACTGCAAGCTAAAATGTTGCCTGCCTTTATGACGCTAGAGAACAACAAATATCTTATTTGGAGAAATTCCTCAATAAGAACATACCAAATTAAAATATTTATAATGATCAAAATAGCGCCTAGGTATTATAAAATTAAAAATGACCAAAAGTTCAAAAACCACATAAATTGTGATTCCGTGATTCGCTAAATTTAAGAACAGAATTCCTTCATAGTTCGCCTAAAATTTTATTGTAAGCCTAGTTTAGCTCTAGTCCGAATTCCCTCAGTACTTATTAATTTTGATAGAAAAAATGCGATGAGCTAGAGCATGCTCCCAAGTACGATTTTGCTAAGAGTGAGAGCTGTGCTGCCAGTAGCGTAAGCAGAATTTTCGAAAGGGAGGCATAAATTATCCACAAAAAAGTTGCGCTAAAACAAACATAATTTTATGATGAGAGCAGGTAAGTTGAGCTAAAACAAGCTAGAGCAACTGCTATCGCTATATGTATTAGCTTGTCATCGCTGCAACCTATAACATTGCGTTGAAAATTGAAAAAAATAAATGAAAAAATACTTTACAGGCGAGCCAAAGGGGGGGGGGCATGGCTCAATGACCCCTCCCCCAAAATATGCCCCTGTGTACTGCTGTCCCAAGCAAATATGTGAGAAGGCTCCGAAATGTTCGTTGCAGGTAAACTCCGGAGACTGTGATATGCTCAGGAAAATGTCTCAAATTCCGACAATATTATTGGTGAAACACCCTTCCCCCCCCAAAAAAAAGGTATCGACCGAGAATTGGGCCGAATTTTGGCCGAAATTCAGATGAAGACCCTCCTCCCACAAAACAAAAAAACGCCTTCGACGCATTTTAGTACAATTTGCGGTCGAATTTCAGTATGGAATCCTCGTTAATCAGTGACAGCTAGAAAAATCACGTTGTTTAGAAGGCGGGAGGCTACCCTGCCAAAAAAACAAGGTGGGCCACACCTACTGTCGCCAGCAGCGCTTGATGAGGAGGGCTTAAACCCTGTCACTATTTATGTTTCAATGAAAATTGCGCTGTGAAAAAATGCTAACAATGCTTATCATAAACATTGCCACAAAAATAGTTACTCCATGGTTTCTGTAGTCATCTACAAATTCAAATATACTACTTTCTAATTTACTTCTAGTGAGGTTATTAACCAAATAAAATTCATGAAAATTGATTGAAATTAATGATTAGCTATAGGCAGTATCATTAATTTCTCAATTGATTGTTCCTAATAAATTGTGATTGAAATTAAATGTTTGAAGGAATAGTTAGACGTTAGGCGTCAACAAATTTGATAGAAAAAAGGTTTTGGTGAAAAAATTGGAAGCATCGAAAAAAATTAAATCTGGAGGCCAGTTTCCGGCCGCAAAAACTTGTGTGGGCCGCAGTATGAGCAGCCCTGAATAAAAGCATTGCTTATTCAGCGATTAATTTTGGTTTCTTACGTGAACCGAATGTGTTCATTGTTTAGCTAAATTAATTCACATCACCAATCAATCAAACTGCAAAATGCTTTCGTGCATCGCATTGATGCATTCCCATCACCCAGTTCAAGCAAATCAACGCTGTTTTGTGTTGAAAATAGAAAGCTATTTTTATCACACTATAAACTCGTTAAAATACTGCGCTCTAAATTTTACGGTGTTGTATCATGATCAAGCGAAGCAGCTGTTTGCTCGATTGATTTTGACGTCATAATTTACTCTTTTTGCGTCGAGTATAACAACGCAAACATTACGAATTCATTGAAGCTTTCAAGACAAACAACAGTAATCTAGTCAGACCGGTAGAGTTTTTTTAACTAAGCTTACTGAGTATAACTAGTTAAAAGCCAACAACTGCAAATCAAATCGTGCAAAACAAAATTTAACATTGTTGCTTTGATTTGTGCAGATTGAAACCCATAAAATTTGTGATGTTGATTCAAAAAGTAAAAGCCATGATATAAAGGCATTGCCATTTCCTGGAATTTTATTCTTATTTAGCCTATTAACAGTGAGACGAACCTAATTGCAGAATCAGTGACGGCAAAGGGAATGAAACTCCTTGTCTCGTGAGGCATAGTCCTCTTTCCCTGCCCATTATCTTGCAAGCGCACCGGTTATTGAAGTAATATCTTAAAATAGCTTAGAGAGTTTTGAAATTATATGCGGACAGCTTCCTATTGTTGAAACATTTTGGAGCTGGATGTAACGGGTAGTCGAATTAGAGATGATATAGCCAAGTTTTATGTAAAACGTCTCTCATCTATTTTGAACGTCATTGGGACTTCGCGCGATCGTGTAGAACCTTCGTTTTTGTTCGCGAATTTTGGCAGATGAGGATTGATTTGCTCATAACTAGCAAACGGTTTAATCTAGAAATCTGAAATTTGGACTCAGCCAATTGAACGTTACTATTCCTTTATCCATTATTGTCTGTTGGCTTGTTGTTGCATGATATTCCAAAAACGGTATTTTGAGTAAACTGAAATAAGACGACACAAGCAGCTTTTGGGGGGGGGGGGGTCGCACGGATCCTTCCTGGCCATCCGTAGCGACGGCGCTGGTCTGACCACTGACGCAAGAGTTGCCAGCCAAAAAAGGAGGAAAAGACAACTAATTTATGGTAACTGAATTGAACAATTGCCGGTAGAAAAGTTGACCGTTCAGACGAATTTGTGGTTCAAATTTAAAATTACTGTATTTTGTACTTTTTTGAATCAAAACACTACTTAAGTAGTGTTACTTCACTCTAAAAGTAATCAAGTAAAAGTAGCCACAAAAAAAACTACTCAAAAATTGCTCGTTACTGAAAAAAACTACTTGAGTAATCTACTCAAATAAAAGTATTTCGTTACTTTACACCACAGTAATAACCGATATTGATGACAAACGGTTTGTGAATTTTGAGCACACTATCAAACGCCTTTTTTTTGGTTATGTTCGTTTTCCCCAACTTGATTGCTACTATTTTTTTTGTTTTCTTTTTTCCTACTTTTTTTCTTTTTCTTCTCAAGCTATGTACTTTTAAACCGCTAAATGCACTGTATTCAAAGTTTGAGCGATTGAAGATATCAGGGAGGACTTTTGTGCGACTAAAATCGAGGGTGCCAGGTTGGGGAGATCCCCCTCAATCGGGTCCTTCAAAAATTTTGAACTTTCAAACTGTTACAGCTAGATGGATCAAATTTTCGGAATGGGTAGATGTTAAAAATAAACTAAACCTAACAAAAACTGGGGGTGCTCTCCCAAACGGGCCCTCCAAAATTCAAATTTTTTAACCTTTTAAGCTAGACACATGATATTTTTAGGGTAAGTAACTACAAAGGAAAGAAAAAGCTTGACAAAATTTGGGGCTACCAAAATGTAGGGGTCCCCTCAAACGGGGCCACTAAAATTCAAACTTTTTAACCACTCACGCTAGACACACGAAATTTTCAGGATAGGCAAATATGAAGAAAAGATAAAATTTGACAAAATTTGGAGGTATCAAAATGAGGGGTCCCCCTCAGCTTAGTTTTAAACTTTTAAACCGTTTTAAACCGCCAAAGTTTTAAACTTTTAAACCGTTATAGCTAGATGGATCAAATTTTTGGAATGGGTAGATATTAAAAATAAACTAAACCTAACAAAAATTGGGGGTTCCAAAATGGGGAGTCCCCCCAAACAAGGCCCTTCAAAATTCAAACTTTTTAACCTTTTAAGCTGAATACATACAATTTTCAAGGTTGGCAAATAAGAAAAGATAAAATTTGATAAAATTTGCGGGTTACCAAACTACAGGAGTCCCCCCAAAGCAGGGTTGCCAAATATCAAACTTTAACCACTCACGCTAGACAGATGAAATTTTCAGAACAGCTAAATATAAGTTAAAGATAAAATTTTACAAAATTTGGGGAAACGAATTTGAAGGTGCCCCCCTCAAATAGGACCACCAAAATTCAAACTTTTTAACCACTCCGATAAAATTTGACAAAATTTGGGGAACCACAATGAGTCAGAGTTGTAAATGGGCCGACTAGTTCAGGCCCGAACCCAAAAATATAAGCCCGAACCCGAATACTAATTTGAATCCCAAATCATCCCCCAAAAAACCCGAGAGTTTAGTTAGGTCTGAAAAATTTAACAATGTTTTCAAATTATTTTGATTATATTTTTGTGCACCCAAGACAAAAAGCATGTCTCAGGCCCAAAATAAGCCCGAAATTTTTGTCAACTTTAGGCCCGAACCCGACCCAAAAAGCCCGGCCCGACTTACAATCATGCAATAAATAGTTCCCTCAAACGAGGATGACAAAATTCAAACTTTCTAATTGTTTAAGCTAGACACATCAAAATTTCAGAATAGGCAAATATAAAAGAAAGATAAAATTTGACGAAATTTGGGGCACCAAAATCGGGGGTCCCTCAAGTGGGTCTTTCAAAATTCAAACTTTTCAACCATTCAAGCTAGACTCATAAAACTTTCAAAATAAATTAGTATAATCTGGCGCCTAGCCAAGAATTCGCAAAGGGGGGTGTGGCTTAGATACAAACGTGGCTTAGACATTGGCAGCGCAACATGATTCAACTGGTTGCATTAATGGGCTATAAGAGAAGTGGCTAATGATAACATTGCAGTTCTCTTATTTACATGCTGGTAAATCATAAAATCCTATTACTCAATAAAACTCACACAGAGTAATCTATTTTGTCCATATTTTATAAAGAAAAATAATTGGGGGGGGGGGGGGCTAATGGAAAGATATTTGAGAGAAGTTATTGGTAATTAACTAACACCGAATAGCCCCCCTCCCCTTATTCCTGAGTTTGTAATATATTTGTTGATAAAACCTATGTTAGGCGTTTTTACACTAGCGATCAAATTTGATTGTTTGTTTTTGGGCATTTTTTAAAGTTTTTTATTGATTTGTGACTTTAATTTTCGACAATTAGCCCCCCCTGAATATATGTTTCAAAAGGTGCTTTAAATCACTTTTTAGTCAATTCCAGCGCAAAAAACAGTCTCAATAGAGCTAAAAACGTAATATTTTTCTTATTCTGCATTTTGGTTGACAGGCCAATGGGGGGCTATAGCCCCCCCCCCCGCTTTTCCCCTGGCTACGCTACTGATGCTTTAGCTTTTAAACATGTTTTAAACCTGACCAATAAGTGGGGGATGAATTATTGACTTGACTTAGCATTGCGATTTTTCGAAGTCACTCTAAAAAAGTGCACATGTTTTTGAAATGGCGCAAAACTGGCTATTTTTGCGCTATAAATTGCAAAAATTGCCCAGCGGCAGAGTGCTTCGCTTTCGGATGTTGTCTATGATGCATTTTAAACGTGCAGCAGTTGCTGGATACTGTACAAACTTCGGCATGGAAAAATGTTAGCTTTTGGTGGAAGCCCCTCCTTTAGCAAAATCCTGGATGTGATGCTGTGTAATATTACACAGGGTTGTTTTTTTTGTGTTTTAAAAAGTTCTTTCACCTTCTAGTATTATAATTTAACAAACTTTAATTTTTGGTGAATATGAAACAAAGTCTTTATTAAAGGTTAACTGCGGTTTAAGAATTTTTTAATTTGGTAGAACAGTGCGAAACTTATGTGAGCAGTATTCAGAATAAAAATCATCCATACATATAATGAGAATTGTACGGCCCGCTAAAGCTCAAAAAATTAATCCAGCCCGCCTCTCAAAAACTTTGGGCAACCCTGATTTAGACTCAAGTTCATTAACTGATATATTTTGAATTACAACGAAGGGTTCGGTGAATGCCCGCTTAAAACTTGCTGGGTTCGGTATCCCCAACAAGTTTAAGAACCACTGGCCTAGACTATGTGCACGTAGGGCACGGTCGCACGAATCTTCATTGACGGCCGCACGTTGCACATGAAACGTTTAGTAGGCAAATTCAAACAGCGTACCGCACGCGTACCATTACAAAAAAGGAGTACCGTACCAGCGTACGGTACTTTTTAGCAAAAATTGAGGCGTACCGTACCTACCTACGTACCGTACCGTACAGCCATCAAGGGCGTATTTTGGGGGGGCATGGTGCCATGGTCTTTTCGGCCAAAAACCGGACTAAATCTGGGTGAGGATCTTTTTATTTTTTTGGTTTTCACCTAATTTTGAGCCAAAAACCGGACTAAATCTGAGTGGAAATTTTTTTCTTTTGGTCTTTAATATTCTCAGATTTCCTGCCCCCCCTTTCGAAACTCCTGCGTACGCAAGTGACTGCCATCCTTGGTGATCATACATGTGCTTATACAAAATTCTTTAAAAAATATGCATTGGGCTAGTTGAAGGTGTAGATTTGATATTTAGGATAGTGTAGGGTTATCATATTTTCATCACCATAAAGGAGGACACCTTTTTAATGAAATTTATTAACAGCTAGTTGTTCTGCATCGCCTATACGTCAAAAAACAAACGAATGCAACAATTATTTTAGCTATAGGTCAAAGTGTTATTACGTTTAATTTTTCGACTTAGCCCACGAGTATTTGGCCGTTTCTTTAACTTTTTTAAGTACGGTAGTGTAGAATCAGCTTTAACAATGTCGTAAAACTGGTTGCACGTACGATTATTGAAATGGTACACCAACTTCAAGATGCTTGCAACTGAATCAAAAAGAAATCGCTCTCTTTTTTTTGACCATTGTAGCTGCATCAAGGAAAAAATACGTTCAACATTAGCGTTATGAGCTATATCATTATAATGCTGAAGTAAAACTGTGCGATTTTTAACAGCCCGCTAAACAATTCAATAGTACTGCACCTGTTAAAATAGGCCAGTTAACACTTAACTGGGTCTGGATGTCTTAACGAAGCTTAACTTCCAACAGTAGAGCGGCTGCTACAATTGCATCATCATAAATCATTATCGAATGCGACATTTATTACGTCATAAACACCCTGACTGTCCTAGAGTAACCTGGTAAGACCAATAGACGTAAGCTATAGCTCGTGCGCGATAGACAGGCCTACTTTTAATGATATAACTGATGATATACGTAAGCTATAGCTCGTATTTATGCACTAAAAGGCTGCGTGAGTGGACATCTTTTATCTGTTCAAAACGCCGAAAAGGAGAACATTTGGGCATTTTTTAACATCCTCGGAGGACAAATTATTTTTCATTAAAAAGGAAGACATGTCCTCCAAAAAGTGGACGTATGATAGATAACCCTAGAATAATGCGTCAGATTTCTGGTGAAGATAATATAAGTTACAAATCCGAAAATCATATTGGCATTTTAAGATCAAAAAGTTTTTTTCCTGTCGTTGTGGTTGTTTTAATTTTAGCAAACGGTTACTGTCGATATGTTTGTTTTAAGGAGAGTTTTGCTTGTACCGCAATTTTAACAAAATTTTGCGCTGGTAAATGAAAATTCAACAAACTCCTTAAAAATTGAAACGAGAACTAAGCAGAGTTGTGATACTTTTGCGAAATCCCCGGATATCGCTTGCGATGTCATTTTTTAGTTTCATGCGTGATATCAGCGCCATAACGTAAGTTCCTTTTCATTTGAACGAAAATGCGTGAAGCATCAAGCTTGCGTTTTGCGTTATGCGATTGAGCGTGCTGTACCAGAAATAGGTTACAGTCAGCCAGAGAAATGATAATGGTTGAGCAGCATGCAGTATTTAAATTCAGAATGACATTTCACAGCTGTGAGCTTTGATTTTGAAAAACCGTTGCGTGCAGTGTAGAGGACTAATTTAAAAGGAGAAAAATTTAGAGCCAAATTTTTTGTTATCAAAATGCCTATTAAATTGCTATTTGCAAAGGCTAAACCATACGGCTGGCGTGCTGACAGTTTGCATTCGTTGCAGAATATACTGATCACGAAAGTATGCGGTGGCGTAACCTGTTGTAGTTAGTTAATTCACTAAAGTTCAACAAGTTTACCATGTCTCCAGAGAAAGTAGAACAGAAACGATATACTGTAGTGTACCTGTAACTGTAATGAACTCCTCTATACTGCGAAATCGCCTCGAGGTTATTGGTGAACACTTTTAGAACTAGACGCATTATTGATTAGATTCAAGATTTTATCTTTCAAGTTACAAAGCTGAGAAAAATGCCACGAAGTACTCGAAAGAAAAATACTGAGGCGTAAAATGCTGGAACACCGCAACCAAAATTTTGTTTTGGGAGAAAAAATAATAATTTTGAGATCTGTGAGTGGTTTCTGAGAATAAAGGTAACTAAAGGGTTTTGAAAAGAACGAAATACGAACGAAACCAGTTGAGACAACATGCTGTTTTAGATGTTTTGGAGCGATCTTGAGTTGAAACATTGGCTATTTTTGATTTAGAAAGACCGCTTCACAGAGAATTCTGTTTTCTTACAGCAAGAGGACTGGTTGCCTTGCCCAGTATAGTTTGAGAGCAAAGGAGTGCATTCAGATGGTTTCAAAACCATTCAAAATGAGTCTTTTCCTGTTATTGTTAAGGAAAAAGCTATTTTCATGTGAAAATTTTTGTTTTGCAGTGCTGTGTGGATAGACGCCTAGCACTTAGCAATCAAGTGGATTGAGCATGTGGTATTCGTTTGACCATGGTGCTCCAAAATTTGCTGTGGCTTTGCGCTTAAAAATTATTTCAAAAACAAATTCGATTGCCCTGGCTGGTATCGGCTTATTGGCTATTCGTTTGCTGCTAGTCAGTCAGTACTTTTGCCGCCCTGTTTAGAAAGCTTTGGATTACCTTCCCTCATAAAAAGTCTTTAGAATTACTATTGAAAGAGAATTGTGCCAGAACTTTGCAGTCATTTCTGTAATCACACCAACAACATGTTATTGTGATTTAACGTGGTTGTTAGAAACCAAATAGCATTAAGCAAAACCGAACTGGCGTGTCGTTTGCTCATTTTGAGGTTGCATACTTAACTATTTCTCGCTAGAGTGCATATTAAAACAAACCAAGTTCTATATTAAGCCCAAAATGAAAACGCGAGACGTCTGACAAAATCCAATTATTGCAAGCAGTTGCGCGTCGTTTGAAAGCCTTTTTTTCGAAAAAATGAACGAGTTTAATTTTTAATGCAGCAAAAACATTACGCTGTCATATCAAAAACGACAGAAATATTTTAAAATCGATTTTTATTTTGAGTGATCGATATATTGCTTCGTTATTTTGTGACGACTGCTAAAAGCTGCGTGCGTATTGCGTAGAATTTCAAATACAACCGGAGATCCTGTATGTCCGTACAGTTCGAGTTTAGTTATACCGAATAATGCTAACCGTTCCAGTCACATCTCCCCGTACGCGTGACCATATTGATTTTGATAAAAACACTTTTTTTATCTCTTAAAGATTGGAGGACTTGGCTTTTAACATATTATGAGTTGGGAAAAATTTGAACGATAAAATGAGGTTTCAAAATTGAATTGGTCACGTGATTGGACCAAAAGAGATACAACTCCTCGAGATGGGTTTTATTTAAGAAAAGAGACGTACTTGAGATAATAAAGAGGTGCCCCAAACCTTTTTCCACAAATTTCCTTTATTCGCGAAAATGCGTTTTAGTCCGTTTGACTCCGTACCGTTGGCAACCCTGTATTTCGCAATTTTGTGACATCACAAATGGCGTACTATAGATCAGCACTAATAGCCAAGGTTTACAGGTTCCAGTATCAGTAGCCAGATTTTCGGATTTGGTTATAGGCTATTCACTGCTACCAGTTGGTAATCGCATTTCTTATAGCCTGCAAAAATTTTTGTAAAATTATGCCTTTTGTGTTGTCACAAAATTGCGAAATGCAGGGTTTGCCTATGGTACGGAGTCCAAAAGATTATATCGCATTTTCACAAATAAAGGAATTAGGGGCACCTCTTTGTTTCCTCAAGTAGTTCTCATTTCTTCAATAAAACCGATTTCGAGCAGTTTCTCTTGAAACGGTTCATAATATTCAGTGTAAACTCAAAAAGTGGTCAATGCCGTGACCGAAGGAATTCGACTTCTCAGCTAAGCTTACCATCTCATCACAAGGCTCAACTTTTGTTCGAAGCAAGGTCCAAAATTAATTTAAATTTCGGCCCAAAACTAATTTGGAGACTCCATAGAGCGATGAATAACTGAACATCATACACAGCAGCGGTGCACATCATAATTTCTCTCTTGCCCTACGGACCCCTTTTGTTTTGCAATTCACTGAGTAATGAATAAAGCGTTAGTGAATGTAGCCACGAATTAAACTTAAAATACAGGTACGCTAACACTTTGATTTTACTGTAGACAGATCGGGATGTTTTGCTGCAGTCATCAGATCTCGAAAAGGTGTTCGTTTTCTAATTTTTAAGAATCATGTTGAGCGTACGTATAGCGTAACTTTTTGAGGATTTGTTTCAAAATCGATTTCAATTAAATTTGAGTTGCTTCTTTAATGATTTTTCAATCCCACTTTAATCATTCTTTTTAAATAATTAATGAGTATGTAAAATTGCTAAAATTTTAGCCAAAGAAAGAAGTTGATTAGCCTGGCTCACAGTTAAAGCTGAATTCGAGACTTTAGAAAGCTCGATATCTCTTTGGCCCTAGTGTACTAAAACTATTTGCTAACTTTTTTTGTAGTAGTTGTTTGTTGTGTTTTAGAAAGACGTAGTAAATAAAAAAATAAATAGTACGGGAGAAAAAAAAAAGAAAACCGAAATCTTTCTGAAAATTTATCTCTTTTTAAATCCTCAAAATTCTACAGTCCACCCTTCAGATCTTGGGAATTCTTTGAAAGCTTATTACCTTTTCCTACAAACTTTCGTCAAATGTCGCAAACAGAAATGAATCGAATTTTAATCCGTAACTGTAATTCTTATCTCAGCAAAATCATGACTGTCTTTCCTTGGCTCAGTTCGTATTTTGCTGTCAAATTCTGCTTCATTGTCTTCGATTCAGTCACAAAAAATAACGCTAAATAAAATAATAAATTCGACGCTTTTTTTTTCAAAAAAGTTGCCTTGAAAGTATCTTAGTTTTTTTTCTGTTGCGTGTAGTGTTGTGATAAGTTCTTTTATACAACATGGCTGGAACATCAGATGGAGAATTTATTAGTCTTACTCCGAAGGAATTTGAAACTCTTCAAAAATATTTGGACTGTAAGTTGTAAATATTTTTACAAGTAAGCTTTTTATGCGGTTAAAAAAGTTATTTATAGTGAGGCTCTTGGCTATTCTGTTTTTGATGCATTTTGCTGCTCGTGCTTTTTTTGTCGTTGTGTTGATTACGGTGATTTTTCAAAGAAACTTTTTTTCAGATTCGTATGCATGTTTAGTCCAGCATTTTCTTTCATGTGGGTTTGCGCAATAAAATAGCTCTTTGCGTATATTTTTCGAGACCGTATAACCATTCAAAAACTATCAGTGTAATTTAAAAGTTGAAAGTTGAAAAATTTTTGTTTGTGAGTTTTTGTAAAGATATCGTTTAATCTTACGCCAATTTTTGTTTTGTTATTTCAGATTCGTCGAAAAAGCTCAAAGATGTTCTTCTTGAGTTTGACGGCAATGGTCCACTTTCCAAATACGATAAAAACCAGGTAAAGACTTCCTTCGAAAATAAAATCTGTTAATTATGGCTTGGTAATAAATTAAGTTAAGATTTAATATCGCTATTTTTGAATTGACACACCTAGCAATATTTTCGTTGCGCTGCAGGCTATGGCTATAATACTCGCTACTCGAGTTGATTGCACTGACTAAATAATGCTTGAGAAATATTGTAATGTAATTACGGTGATTTTTTAACGTACCAAAACAGATGCGTCAAAAAATATCAAGAATCAACCAAAATGCTTTTGAAATTGATAAAGTTTCTGTTTTGCAGTAGTTAATATTAAAGTATAATGTTACTTTTTGGAAATTAGAAGCGTTTAACCAATTTTCAAAGTAGACCTAATCATACTCCACAAAACCAACAGTCTGTCAAGACACTCTTGTGGTGTACAATTTTGATTAGCGGAACAATTTATTCAGTGAACTGTATTTTAAGCTTTCTGTTAGAATTTAATTGTAGGATTTCCTGAATTTATAGCCTCATCACGCATAATGTTCCTTCGCGTATAAGACCGACATCAGACCCATACCCACACCTTAAAACCAATTAGTGGTCGAGTGTAGAGCGTCTGCAATTGAAGCGGTAGACTGGGGTTCGATTCCCCGTCATGTCAAACCAAAGACTACAAAAATTGGTATTCATAGCTTCCCTTCTTTACGTTTAGAAATTAAAGGGACAGTATGAAGCCTCCGCCGTGTGTGGTAGACAGATGGGCAGGTGGCAGCTTGACTCGAAAGCCGAAAGGTCCCTTCGCTATCTCCTGGCCAAGGCAACTTGGTGAATAAAATGTACAGTAATTACAATTACAAAATTAAACAGTATCGAACACATTATCCTGCTGTTTTTCTGCTAGGTGCGTTTGGCAAAATAGCAGTCCAAATTTTTTGTACTTATGCAAGATTTCTTTTATACTAGCCTATTGCAACACAAACTTTTCATTACGCAGACAGTTTAACCTTCCACCATTTACCTTTTGATTGCTGAATGTTTAAACTGCAATTACGAGATATTTTCATTTTGGCATGGGCGCTTTGAGCAGTGTCAAGTACAGTCGTTTGGGAAAACAATGATATTTAGTGTATTGGCAATTGCGTACTGATGATGTTTTTAACAATTGAATTAATAGCAAAACTTAATTGCAAAGAATGATTGCTTGTGTATATCTTAGTTTCACGTAAATCATTGCTGTTTTACTGTTGTAGATGGTTCGCAACGGTTTTGAAAATCTAGTAAGCTACTTTTCGTATATGCTGTTTTTTTTCCGTGGTACCATGCTCAATTTTGCCCTTGGAAACGTTACTGCCCCATTAGCCCTCTTTTACACGGGCTTTTGACCAATGCATTTTACAAGGAGGGCAAAAATTCCCTCCATTTAACTCGTAAACTAGAAGTCATGGAACACCAAATTAGGCACGCTGGTTGGTTTTTCAGAAATTTTCTTTCAGCCTTTCAGAAATTTTCTTTCAGCATTCTACCTAACTTTTCCGGAAAAATGCACTTGAGTTGATGACGTTATCATAGTGATGTCAGAGCTAAGCTATATTTTTGAAACATGACGTTATTTTTTTCAGTGACGCGCGGTTCAAATTTTGTACATAGATTTGTTTTTCGATTCTGAGTCATAAAATGCCCAAGTCAAAGTACTTACGTCACAAAAACGTCTTTTAAGGTCATTTAAGTTTAATATTGGTCAAAAAATACTTAGATTTCGGTGACTTTGGCTAACCGCAAAATTGGGGCACTCTCCCTTGCCTTAGCAACTTCAAATTTTTAGGAATTATATTTAAATGAATTTGACTCAAAGTCAAGTTGGCTTGAAAAAGAAAGGCTTTTTTCGGAATAATTTATCAGGAAAAAACCAAATGCCCTCTCCTCCCCGTGTAAAATAGAGTTAACGTACCTCAGAAACGATTTTTCCATTTTGCCCGATTTGAGTTATACTCTTACTCAAACAAAAGTCAGAAATTGGCGTTATCCTAATAGTTGTTTGGTGAATCGACAACCTCATTCATGCTTCTGTGCGATGCAAATACATGTCGATTTACCGAGTTGCTGTGTGTACCGTATAACTTTGAACATGGAACACGGAATATGTGTGGACGGAAGTTCTTCATCTTGTTCATTTTGTTGTGCATTCAAGCTTCATTCAGTTGCAATATGCTTAATATTGTAAATTCTTTCGCAGCAGTTTGCTGCAAAATCTAGTATAAACATAAAGCTCAGGTGAAAAATGCCCTATAAAGCCTTGCTGACAGATAACAATATCCTGATGAAGTTAGGTAGTATGTGCTAGCAAAACCTTGGCAGTTAAATGTTAGTGCTCTGGAATCAAGACTCTAGCAACTTTAGAATGATTTTTAGCGCTTCAATTTCAAAACAATGCGTTTTAGCGTATAAATTCAATAATTCAATTCGAAACAATACAAATGCGCTGGTTTTTTGATTATGTTATGTCCATACCTACCAACTGCTTATTTTTATGTAGCAAGATTACTTATAATATGCATGGGTTCTAAAATTATTGCATTTCGTGGTCGTCTTTCTACTGAAAGAGCTTGAAATCACAACTCCCAAATGATGGTTTTGATCTTTTTGCATTTATCCGACAATTTAAATACTTGCAACCCTCCAAAATGCGAAAAAATAAGGCATTTTCCACCGTCTAAGACAATTCTATTTGAATCGTAAGAGTTGTTAATAAATAGCCCGTTTCAAATAACGGAATTTATGCGAAACATTTGGAATAGGTCTCAGGAAATCTGATGAAATATTTTTTGCTGCTGCATAAAATGCAGCCTAAAAGCTCTTGCCGTTTGAAGATGCTGTCCATGCTTACAGATTAAATTAGTTTGATATCGTGTATTCCGGTACACAAGCTAGGCCTACTGTTTCGTATTTTTAAAATAGAAAAGAAAATGTCACTACCATTCAGCGAAGGCTAGAGAAAAGCCTTTTCGTGTTGTGATTATGCAATTGAATCAATAATTTTATTGAACGTTTCAAAAAACTTGCATACTGGTTTCGCAAGGTTAATTTAGGCCGAAACCTCAAAAATTGGGGCCATTCGAGATTATACGGACCAAAATATTTCTTTTGTTCTAATTTTCGACCTCACCATACGTTATTAACTGATTTTCTGTTTAATTGTGCGTACGTATAAAGCTAAGAATCAATTCAAAATAGCGTGGTTTGAAAACAGATTTTGGCAGCATTCGTATTTTTACGCCAACCGCAGTAATTAAAGCGTGCGTTGCTCATGTAAGCGCTGCAATAATAGCTCAGCAAGTATTTAAACATATTTTGGCATTTCTCTAATTCTATATTTGATTGCTGTAATTTTCTCTGACTCTCTGGCACTTACTAAAGTTTAGATTAAAAATACTTTCACCCGAATACGTCACTTTTTGAACAATTCTTTAGGTAGTTTAATTTGGATTTATGGTTTACGAAAGTACTAAAATAAATCTGTCTTCGCCAATAACTCTTAAGGTGAATTTACACAGTATCCGTTTTTCGTTCGTTTTCGTCCGTTTTTTTTACGTTTTTGCTCCTCTGTGAACAAGTATGTCCTTTTTCACTCGCATTTTTATATGCCCATACCCGCATTAACCAAACTGTCACATACTGGACAAAAGTTGTCCAAAAAATTTTCTTGCGAAGGGGTACAGCCTTATTTTGAAATATCGCTCTTATCGTTCATACACAAAATTTTGGAACAAAATTTTTATGTATTAATAACAGTCTACTTAGTGCGGATAAGGACTTATAAAAATGCGGATAAAAAAGGGCATACTTTTTTAAGGAGAAGCAAAAACGTAAAAAAACGGACGAAAACGCACGAGAAATGGATACGGTGTAAATTCACCTCTAGTATTTATGACAAAAGACAGACTTTTTAATCAGCCGATACAACACTATTCATTTTTTATTGAGAACAAAGCTCTGTGAAATTAATCAGCAATTATAAACGGTATCTAGAGACTTAGAGGCACAATTAAAACTATTTTATTCTTGACGATATGGTAATCGAACACTTAGAACCATAATTATACCTTGCAGGCACATTTCTAATTTTAAGCGCTTGCAGTTGAATGCGTTGTTACAAACTAGACTCAAGGTATCAAGGTCTAGAGTTTATTTATTCCTCGGCCTTGTTTTCCTCTTGGGTTTATTTTCTTACTGCGTTAAGAAAACAAAAACGATAGATTGAAAGTTTTCAAATTTGTAGCGCTTTTTCCTGCCGTTACATAAACGTGTATTTAGTCTAAATAAATAATTTTTAAGGGTTGTTTTTGAAAATGACGTAGTCACACGTTTATGCTTCGCCACTGAAATAAGGAATAGGGGGGGGACTCTAGGAAATTGTTCGAAAAGGACTTCTGGTTGTTTTTAACATCATGTATATAGGAGAACTTGCTCAAAATTTAAGAAAATTTACCAAATTAAGTTCTTATGTTTCTTCTTCAAGGTGTTATGCAACAGAAACTTGGCGAAGCCCGGTATAATTGTTAAAAAGCTTCAGTTTATTAGGCCAATGATAAAATAATTTCATCTATTTGTTTGGCTAATGTGGCCCAAAAACTTTCGGTAATATTGCTGGCCGGTTAAGAATATTGATAAAATTTATTTGTTTCTACATACAACTCTCATAGTCTTTTTTTTTGTGTTGTCTTCCGCTTTGTGTTTCACATTCTTCTTGGTGGATTTCTTGTCTTTTTATTCCGAGCTTCAGTTGCAGTAGATCGTGTAAATGTAACAAATTTTAAAGCATTTGCATAAATGTAGGCAAACATGACAACAGCTCGATTGCATTTAGATTGCTTTTGGTTCCTATTTTTCTAACAAAGTGCTTATTTTGTCTAAATTTAACTTAAGCACTGTACTGTTATTATTAATGTAATATAAGTTACGTGACGTGCTGAATCAAGCAATGTTTTTTGCAATGGAGTCATTATGCGATACAATAAGGCTTTAGTAAGCGATCCCTGCATTTAGTCACCATATATTGTGTTTTTGTTGTAATTTCACTTTGTCGGTGTCTACTTTGTGCTGTATATGGTAGTTCGGCTTTCACACTTTTAACGTTGTGTGCATTGTGTGCTTTTGGGAGTGTATTTGTGTATATTGGCGTATGTCTGCTCATAAAATCGCGTATACAGAACGGTGATTTTTTTGCTCTACTTATCAACAGTTTCTAAAAAAACAGGTAAGTGCGCACCACAACTCAGTGTCAAATCAAAGCAAACTAGTTGAATTTTCGTTTCAAGTAATTTAAAAAATGCTTATGTCAAAGTCTAAAAGGTATTGAGATATTCAGTTCAATTTAGGAGAACTGTTCAATTTGTAGATGCACTTCGTTTTGTGTGATGTTCTGTGTTTGCGCGTGATGTTTGCCGTACTGAACTGTAATTGTAAAGGACAAACATAATGTTTTGTTTTTTGCTGCTATATTTTGCTTGTTGAGATAGCGCGAAATTGTGCAGTTTTGCTAGGAATTTCGTAAACATCCGTATTATCTTTCATGAGTTTTTATGTCTTCGTGTTTTGCAGCCCATCAATTTTGAAGGATTTACTGTTTTTATGGAGTCATATTTGGAAACGAAGCTCCCGGAGGATCTTTGCATCCACATGTTTCGATCTTTTCAAAAATCTTCACACAAAACAGCAGGTGAAAAAAGTTGTTACTTCGTAATAAATGTTTTAAGTTTAAGTTAGCACAATTTTAATGAAAAAAAGGATATTTTCAGCTACAAATTGAAAACCTATTTGCAGAGAAATTAAAAAAGTATTACGAGCGTTGCTGATTGCTAATTTAATCGATCTTGCTAACTAAACTTTGAAAAAAAAATGCCGGAAAAGAGTGTAAAGAAAGTCTGCAAGGTTTGATCTTCAATGAATTATGAAATCATACCAACCATTACGAGAAAAAAATCTCAACCTGCTTGTTTTGTGACGCTTGTTGCTGTTGCAGGTTCTACAACATTAGATCTAACCATCCCCACAGCTCTAGCTTGCGCCTCCATCACCGGTAAGTATAACAATTCTAAAATAGGCTATTTGTGTTTGAAAATACCTCTCAGAAGAATATGGCCAGTAACACCAGGATTCAAGAATAGATTTCACAACAACCATATAGTGTGTCATTTAGAGCTCTTTCACAATTCCATTCGGTTATTTCGAAAATTTTGCTACATTTTTTAAACGTTAGCTTGAAAATCCTAATCCTAATTATTTTCTGAAGCAATTAACCGCAACGCCATCTGCAACAATTTTTACTCTGCACAGTGCACATGAAATTTCATTCTTGAACATATTTTTCCCTAGAGTTTTCACTCTGAAAACATATGCTCATTTTAGGCTTATTTGGTTTACAATCTTAAAGCAAATAGCCTGCCCTTTGTGAATTTGAAAGGTGTTGCCTTATTCTGTAATATTTTTCTCTTATCTGATACAGTTTTTCTACCATAAATTATGAAGACATAAAATAGATAGATCAATATCGAAGAAGAAAACAAATATGCTCTAGCTCCTTATTTAAATCAATTCGACACGGTCACGTCTCGAATTTTGCAGTTGCTAAAATGCCGAAGAATAAAATTCCGAGTTTATTGGAGGACCGAAAAGTTTGACGTCTTTCGTGGTCGACTCCTGGGAAATCATAACAACTTCCACTGGCAGTTAGGTGGCCAGATCAACCACCAACCCTGCAACCGCAAAGCAGCTCGAATCATAAGATGCACAGAGCTGGACAGCGCTGTTTCGAGCTTTTAGCTCTCATCGGCAGCCCTCAGCTTTTCCAATCAAAGGTATTCCCCAGCTGGACAAGACTCTTAACCAAACTGGAAAAACCTTAAGGGCTTGCACAGTGGCAGAGGCTTTGTAGGGAATAAACGGTTTTTCACTTGAGGCACTTAAAACAAGTGAAAAATCGCTGGACCCGTATAGTAAGGATAGTCATAGGCTCTCCCTACTACAAGGGTTCCCTCTGTGTGACCACAGAAATCATAACTGAAAAGTTTGACGTCCTTCGTATATGGCCGACTTTTCGGATGTCAAACTTTTTGAAGGACGAAGCAAACAACCGAAGGACGTCAAACTTTTCGGTTATGATTTTCGTGGTCACCTAGAGGTGAACCCTTGTAGTAGGGATTGCCTATGGCTGTCCTTACTACATGGGTCCAGCGATTTTTTTCAATTGTTTTTTTTTTTAAGTACCACAAGTGAAAAATCGTTTATTCCCTAGAAACACTCTGCCATTGTGCAAGCCCATAAGGTTTGTCCAGTTCGGCCAAGAGTCTTGTCCAGCTGATTTGTCCAGTTCGGCCAAGAGTCTTGTCCAGCTGGGGAATACCTTCAATTAAAGAATAAAAAGATTAAAATTGAATAATATTGAAAACAATTGTGACATGTTGTGTTCTGTTTGTTTGTCGTTATTTTGTAATAAAAAAACCACAACAGCTGGGGAATACCTTCACTCAGTGCGGCTGTGGATGCTTGAAAAAATGTCTGCAGCTCTCAATACTACTCCCACTACCATCCCACAAACTCCACACATTTCCAAAAATCCACAAAAAAAAAATCAAGAGCTAAGATCAAGTGTAGCACCCAAGGACTCGGCCAAGAGTCTTGTATCGCTTCTCGGCTCTCAAGAGCTAAGATCAAGTGATCACTCTTTTCAGGATTAAAGGTTGAGATCCGCTATCGTCGCGGGTCTCTTGTATTAATTCTTGAAAAGCTTCGTAGGAGAGTAAGTTCGGCTACCTGCAGTAGCTTGAGCTTCTCTCACCACGATATATTTGCCAGCGCTACTGCAAATGCGTAGTAGGTGTTTGCAGAGCCTAACAATCACTGGCGCTCAGAGCACTCAGGATGCGGTAACGTGTTCTTTGTTTTGAGTTAGCTGGTAAACAATCATCACTCTGAGCCGCTGTAGATGCTTGAAAAAGTGTCTGCAGCGCTCAATATTACTCCCATTACACTCCCACAATTTCCAAACATCACACATAACCAAAAACCCATAAAAATCCACAAAAAAAAATGTTCAGCTGGGAAATACCTTTGACTAGAGAAGCTGAGGGCTGCCGATGAGAGCTAAAGGCTCGAAACAGCGCTGTCCAGCTCTGTGCAATTATTGGAAGACTATTTTTTGCTATAGCTCAATTTTTAACTTTTGCTAGCACATTCAAATTCAATTTTTAACGATTTCTTGCTTGCTTGCACGTTCAACGTTAACAAGTATGCTTGGAAACTTCCTAATGCAGTTATTAGAACCAGGTGATTAATTGATTCGGGGTCGTATGCACCAACTGGATTAACTTTGATCAGCGGATTAATAAAACTTTGGCGGAAATAGGTTGGACAATTTGGTTGGAAAAATTGCTAAAATGATTGTGTAATTCAAGGGTATAACTTCTCTGAACAAGACAATTCAGTTATTTTATTCTAATAAGTTCAGCGCTTTGGAAGAAGATCAAAAATTGATGATCTGCGAATTTAAATTAATCTACATTGGTGCTTATGACTCTTTAGAGTTCGCCTACGTACGGAAATAGCGGTTTTAGTCCAATTCTCCAAGCAACAAAATACTTTACAATAAGTAGACCTACAGTAAAATTAAACCCGTGAATTATTTCACTGCGGTACTAGATGTGGTTAAACCAATGATTCAATTGCTGCAAATTTTAAAGAATGCGGAACAGGTTAAAAAAGTGAAAGCTTCTCCGGTCACGTTTAAATTGAACGTTGCTGTGAAGAAATTAGAAAAGCGTGAAGCCTTTGTTTATAAATATTTGTCAACTTTCACTGCAGGAAATGCTGTCAGGACGCTGTCATTCATTGTAATTTGCAAGTTGTAATCAATGTTTTGATGCGTCAAACGTGCAGAAAATTACCCGAGAATGGGAACTTGGAGCAGTGCTTGCTGCTTGAGTTTTGGCGCATGCCTATTTACGTCAATCCGTCTTGTGATCTGGACGCTAAGCAGACCTGAAAATTGTTCAATCTTTAAACTTACGCCAGCAAATAGTTCGCTATAATTCGAAGTTAAAAACATATTTTTCGGCGTGACAAAAGTAGTGGTTTTTGGAAAAATGTCACAATATGTACTTAATACTACTTGTGAAACTGAAATTAAATAGACGTAGCTTACGATGCCATTGTGATTTTTTTACAGCGTAATTATCAAATTAAATCAATTTGGGGCTATCAAGTGTCCCTTCTGTCTAAAAAGCACTGAATAATTTAGGTACTGGAACTGACAACATCGTAAAATCTATGAACCCATCAACTGATACGGTCCTAGATGGAGGGAGTAGAAAAGGAAGTGACGCAGGTATGGGAAATTATAATAGATTCATTGAACTCGCTGTGGAACGAAATTTCACTGATCGAAGTTGATTTTGTCGTAAAATTTATGTCATCCTACGTAATACTAACCTTTTTCTGCATGCATTCTCATTTTAGATAAGGCTGCAGGTTATCGATTGTCACTGTCACTTGCAGTCTCTATGCCTTACTATTCATGTTATTCGCCAGCGTCTTTTAGACAATCTACACGGCTAGCTTGGCGATTTTTAAGTGATTGGTATGTGTGCAACCATGGTATGAGTACAGAATCACCTCCTTCAGCCTTCGTACTTACTTATCTAGTACAAAACACCTAACGAGCTTACGTTTAGCTTTTTTTACTTTATTTATACACAACTTAGATGCATGGACTTCACCTTTTTACCCCCCCGGTCGCGCCACTAAATATCTGTGAAAGTTACAAACAAACAGAATTACTATAGTATTTCGATTTGGAAGTCGTTTTCCTGCAAAACTTATCAAACATGATTATTGGATAAACTCTTCCCATTTTCCTATTAAAGAACTGGAAAGTTTCGACGTGCAAAAATAATCGCGCTTGATGAATCACAAGTGGATCACGAATCCCGAAAATCAAATGAGCATGCCGGTTGCCGACAAATCGATTTTAATTTTTCGATTATTATGATGATGATCACCATTTTCCCGCTTTACACCTGCACCAACAACGAACAACATCAAAAGACTGGATGCAATTTGGTAGTACACTGTGTCATGAACATACAGTGCATATATCCCAAAGGTGGAGTCCTCGAGGACAAGTTTTGAAGTCCTTGGCCTTGGCCTCGAAGGTCAAGTCCTTGGCCTCTAAGCCTCAAGTCCTCGAAAATTGCCCTGTCCTCGGCTCAAGGACAGCACTATTTTTTGAACCGTTAAAATTATGTTTTACTACTATTAATAATGGGCAGCGGTGCAAGCGGATTTGCTACCGTTAGGTAAAGTCCACCTACGCATTGCGTGTTGGCCTCATTTGGGGCCATTGTAACTGTAGCTGCTACGTTGCTGTAGTTTTGTTTGGTTACTGGTCGAACTCAAAAAGCCTTCCAGGTTTCTTTAAGTAAGTGGCCAGTTAGTTAATATTACATTTCGTTACCACATCGTAAACAGTGGTCTTGGTGATTCCAAAATATTTAACACGAATATCTTGGTAAAGCTTGCAATTGCCTACATGATGATTTGGTTCTTCATCCTCTAGACCAGGGGTGGGCAAACTTGCTCCAAGAAAGAGCCGCTTGCGGAAAACCATAAACATCAGCGAGCCGCAAAATCGGTTTACACAAAATAACATAACTGCAATGAAAGCTTCCGGCACGTGGCCAGAAATTCGCGTTGGAGGCAAAACCCCCAGCCGCAGCTGGAGGCACGGAGGTCGGGAGGCGGAGCCCTCAGCACAAAAAAACTTTGCATTTTTTTGCAAAATTAACTTAAATTTAGGGATATTTTGATGAAAATTAATGCTTTTAAAACGTGGTATAAAAATTGGCGGTGCAAACATGATTGAACTGATTGCATAAATGGGCTATGTGGGAGATGGCTAATGCTAGAATTCTAGTTCTCTTGTTTAAATGCTGGTAAATCATAAAATTTAATAGTTCAACAAAACTCACACGGAGTAGTCTATATTTTGTAGAGAAAAATAATTTGGGGGAGGTCTAATGGAAAAATATTTGAGTGAAGTGATTGGTAATTAACTAATCCTGAATAGGCCCCTTCCTTCCTGAGTTTATAATGTATTTATCGACGAAACCCATGTTCAAAATTTTTACACTAACGATCAAATTTGATTGCTTATTTTTGGCCATTTTTCATAGTTTTTATGGATTTGTGAGTTTTGTTTTTGACAAATTATCACCCTCCCCGAATATATGCTTCAAAAGATGCTTTAAATCACGTTTTAGTCCATTTCAGTGCAAAAAAACAGTTTCAAAAGTGCTAAAAACGTGGTATTTTCATTATTCTGCATTTTGGTCCACAGGCCAATGGAGAGGAAGAGGCTAAAGCCCCCTCCCTGGCTACGCTTTCGAAAAACACAATGATTGTTGCCCTCTAAGGCAACATTCACACTTGATTGCGCTCTTTGAAGTGTTTTACAACTCCGGGAAAATTATTCTACCTTGATTCTTTGAAGTCTTTATACTGCAATTCGTCATCACATTTGGTATAACCTTGGCTAACAGCGCTATGAAAACATAAAACTCACTTGTTTTATCACTCTAAAATACATCGATAAATGAAAACAATTTCAAACATGAAATAACATATTAATAAAGTATAATCTTAATTTTTTGTGAAATGTTACGATTCAATACAAGAGCCACAAAATTTACGTCCGAGAGCCGCATGCGGCTCGCGAGCCGCAGTTTGCCCACCGTTGCTCTAGACTACATTTTGGACACAGAGAAGACTCAGAATGACCTGTAGTTTTCTTGTGCCACTGTAGATTGCAATGCCCAGTTAAAACTTGCACTACTCAATTTAATTGAGGTCTCTTAAGGTTATGGAAACGTATTGTTGGTGGTGAAGACGTCCAACTTACAGACTGCTTCATTCTCAAGCACTCTTTTCGTTTATTCCACGTAGATTTCGATCTATCTGTGGACCAGTCCTTAACCGTGCAAACACAATTGGCATACGGGACTGTAATAAAAGGTTCAGAACCATGCATTTCTGATTTAAATCCTGGTTTGTTTGGCTAGATAGTCTGCCACTTCGTTACTATATACCCCTGCATGTCCAGGAATCCAGGCAATACTGACGTGGTTTTGTTTACTCAACTACTTAAGGTTTCTAATGCAGTTGAGCACTGTAATTGAAGTTACAGTGCACTTTATTGGTGAGTGATTTGATAGCTGCCTGCATATCAACCAGCCCAACAATACTTTGATTGAGCATTTTTCCGAAAGCAGGTTCTTTGCCACTTTTGGAATAGCTAAGACTTCTGCCTGGAACACATTGATGTGTATTCCAAGGTGAAAAAAATGTTTGTTTTGGGGAGTTGTTTGGGTATTCTGCATACAAATCCGCACCTACTATCCCATCTAGTTTCGAGCCATCAGTGTAAACCTTGACAGTGTTCTGATTTAGAACGCTTTCAGATCTGATAGTATTCTTTTTATCCATAATTTGGCATTCGAAATTTCTCTTAAATACCTTAGTTTTCTTTAATTGGTCAGCTGGCATTTGCAGCCGAGTTGGCTTTTTTCTAACAAGTCAATGCTTTACACGGCGCACAAATTCATGCAAAGCAGTTTCCGTAGAAATACCTGCGCGAAATCCGTAGTGCGATGCAGAAAGCTTTGCCTGCTCGTTATCATTTTCATTAAAATGATACAAAATGAGTCTTTCCAGCCATTTCAGTAGGAAAGAAGTTGAAATGATCATACGGAAGGGTTTAGCTTCAAAATAGCTTTCCTTTCCGCGTTTGGGGAGAATATACTTGTGCCTTCTTTCCATGCCCATAGCACATAGCTGTGTCTCAGGCATGCTTGAAAAATGACATGGTACTATTCTTTCAGTTGATTCCAACCTTTCTGTAACAGCACAGAATAGAGCCTGTCTGGCCGTGGAGCTTTGAATGGTTGAAATTCGTTAATTGCTGCTTCCATGTACTCGAATGAACATATGTTTGCAATCATTTCAGTGTCTTCGGGTCTCATGAATGGATTGTCCACTAAATCGTACCCGGTTGCATGATTTTCTGTTTGCTGGCTACCCGGTGATAAGATATCGAGCAGATAGTTTAAAGTTTCTATTGGAGACTTCGTGAATTCTCCGTTGTGTTTAATTACGTTGCAAACACGCATCGTTTCATTCCTTCGAATAATCTTAACCAGCTAAGCCTTTGGTGTTTGACTATTCATGCTCTCTACAAAGCTATGCCATGAATCGCGCTTTGCTCTTCTGACAGCTTGTTTGAAATAGACGGGGCCGAGCTTTTGAGTCTCCCAGTCTTCTTCTTGTTTTGTTTCAATGGCTTTTCACAAAGCACAGCGAGCCTCTTTTCGAAGGCTTGCTAGCTCAGAATTCCACCTAATATTATCTTTCTTACGAAGCGACTTTCGCATAGAGCAAGAAACTTCATATCATCTAGTTATTCTGAATAAACCTTGTTTGCCAGCACATCAATGTCTTCTTTTGGAGAAGGTACTAGTACTGGTTGTAAAATTTGTTCATTTAATTTTTGTTCGAGCTCGTCTACTCACTTGTTCCAGAACGTGCAACCAACATTTCGAAACATTTTGGTCTGGTTTTGGATTCTGCTTTTAACCTGGAATCTAATATACATGCGATATTAATATTATAATATAATGTACATGTAATCCGAGAATGATAGCACGTTGCTAACATGCCAGCCAACTACTTGGTCCCACGCGCACCGGTTCACTAAGGTTAAGTCTAGAACGTCTTCACGCGTTTTAGTTCTGAATGTTGGTTTATTACTTTGCACTAACACAATACGCTAGCAGATCCTCTCCTCGAAGGTTTATATCGGAAGATCTCCATATAGTGTGATGTGCATTTGCATCGGCTCCTACAATAGTATGGATTTGTTCATTTTTTAAATTATGTAGGAAAACGCCAAAAACCTCGCGGAAAATTTGCGAAGACCTTTTTTGTTTTCCTCTTTTGGAGATCGCCTGAAAAAAATTTTTGGAGTTCTTTTTTTTGAAGAACGCTTGCGCCAGTGTCCTTGGTCCTTGGCCTTGGCCTCGAACATTCCTGTCCTTGGCCTCGAGAGTGTCTGTCCTCGGAAAGGCTGTCCTTGGCCTTGGCCTCGAATTTTTTTTTGTGTCCTTGGCCTCGAGCCTTGTGTCCTCGACTCCACCTCTGATATATACAACCACCACATACCCACAGATTCCAGACTCACAGAAACACGCAGAAAAATTGGAAAAAATGAAATCCTGCACGCAATTTATTAGCACATGTAAAACGTGATCTGATATAGTTAAACTGCTATTTTTTCATTCAAATTTTGTAATGCGGATCACGAAGTTCTTTTATTCCCATAAAACCGCCCGTGGTAGAAGTTTTTATATAGCATTTATTTCTTAATGAAGCTTTGGTATGAAATTGGTTTTGAAAAATTATTGAAGAACTTAATAAAGTACTGTAAGCGAAATTAAATTCGATTAATTGCTTTAGTCAATCGTGTACTTTCGTAATTTCATGTATATACGTAAGTGTTTTTTGTTCCTGTTTACGAGAACAGTTATTTGGTCGTGCGCTTTTCTTCATTTGTGCTGTTTATTTGGAATGTAAATTTATTAGCTTTAATTCTTAAATCTGTCAACATTGCTCTGGACAAGTTTACTCTTTGTTTGTAGTGTGTTATTAATCACAGATTTGCTCTTACTCTGTTAATTTTGCAGGAAAGTTAGATGAAAAAAACAAAACAAACGATTTAAAAACGACACCAAACAGTAACGACACCAAACAACCTAACCTTATTCCTCCTAAGAAAGATTTAATGCAAAAAGTCCTCACTTTAAGTAAGTATTTTGAAGTTCTACGCGTATTTTTGCTTTTTGCTTTATGTAGCTGCATGTACACTACAGCAGTAATATTCGTTTGTTCTTCTCCTACTTCATATAGTGTGTAAGAGTTGTAGGTAACGCAAAACATGAAAAAAATTTGTGAAAACCAAATTTTGAAAACTGATTTTACAGTACTGGTCTCATAATTTCCGACAGCACTGTACTTGCAAGTTTTGCAATGTTTTTGGAGAAGCAAGGCTGTTTTTTTTTTTATTCAGTCGAACCTATCAGGCTTGTGGTTGCTCTCTGAGTGTTAAAATTAGCAAATTACCATGTTTTATTCATTTGCTCACAATGAAACAGCTCCAAAAATTTTCAAGGTAACAGCTGTAATCTAAAAACGAAACTAACCAACAACTAGACGAAGTAAATCTGTTTAACTGCGCCCACACTTATACAATAGGCTAAAAATGAGTATTAGTCCGAAAATCTAAATTTTGACTGGATTGTTGTGCGTTCAACAAACATGAACGTTTGTTTCAACAATTTTAATGATTGCATTCATTAAATCAAAAAGCGGCACAAAACCCTCGAATTTATGGCTCCCCATTTTCTTCAAATTTGCCTGATCTCATAGTTGGTTGGTGGAGGACCTACTTGACGTGTTTCATTGCATGTTGTGGAGGAGCTAGATTTCTACCTTAAAATTACACACGTAAAACACCCACAACTAAAACTTGTAGATTTTTGCAAACCTACTTCCTGAATTTGCTTGGTTTAAGCTTTCCGAGAAAAAAGGGACATCCCACGTCCCCACCAGGCCACCCCGAGCGCTATAATCTATAAATTTGTCTACTTCTTATCTTTAAAATGCCCCAAATTGATATCTTGGTCTAATGAATATATTTGAAAGGGATACACTGTAGCTCATATTTGTTGCTAAAACTTGCCCATAATCTCTTTAACCAAAAACTATTACAAACTAGTTGTTTTATCCAACAACTGTACTCTTTGGTAATCAAAAATCAACTTAATCTCAGCAATGTGTAAATTAACTAAATGAGTAGTTTGACTTATGTTTGTGTATGTACAACTGTGTTTGTGAAGCAGATTTGTTCTATGCAAAATTTAGAAGTATTTTGGACTCACAGTTTAACCTAACCGTATTATGCTACTGCAGTTTTAAATATTTGCAAAAAACTTTGAAATCCTGTTACATGAACCAAGAACTGAAAAATCAAAACCATATAAATTAAACCGCAAACAGGAACAAAAGCAGTAAGAAGACATGGAGTATTGATTTTTGCGCAAAGCAATTACGATTGATTGTATGCCTTACATATTTAAGCATTCCTTTTCGAGTTATTTTTGAGCAGTTTATTACATTTATCGATATTTGACTTCAATATTTGTCTTTTTACGTCAATGACGTAAAATATTATCTAAATATTATGCTTGCCTAGATATAGCGACAATTTTAACAATTACTTCTTAAGAATAGTCCGAGCTGCCTAGTTTGGTGTTGGTTGCGTGAAGTAAACAGTCAATATAATTTTTGACTTCAACGATAGTTATGATTAGGCTAACGACTTTACATTCGGCATTACATGCAGATGCACAAAAGAATTAAAAATCTTATTTTAACCCACGTAACGAAAAATATTGTCTAAATTAGCTCTAGCAAATAGGAACTAGAACATGACATCACAAGCGATATCCGGGGACTTCGCGAAAGTATCTAACTTTATTGAACTCAAGAACTTCACAATTGCGTTAAGCGTGTTTATGCTTGTTGATAGTCAAATCCGAAATACATCGCTTTCGAATTTCCTAATGTTTGATTAACGTGATCAAGTTTGTGGTTGAAGGGTTTGAAAATTTAAATGTCTAGAAAAGGTGTCTACAGTATAAAATAACAATCAAAATTTGACAACTCTGCTTATAGTTCTCGTATGAACACTTCTACTGATTTTTCTCCAAATTTAAGAATTGAATCAAAACAATGGCTGTCTTAGCAATTAGCATGGAAAATATTACGAACACAAACAGAATTTAGAAACAAAAAATCAAATTCTTATAAATTTATAAGTGATATTGCAGAGTCTTCGCTTTACGATGACTTCACATTGAAAACCTATATTAATTTACTCAACTCTATGCTTTCTAGGACCCTAGGTGTAATGTTTAATGTCAAACAATCATTTACCAAAATTATCTACTTCTTTTGCACATTACGCTTTTATTAGTTCATTTTAACAGCTTTGTGGTTATTCGCTCTCAAAGTTTAAAGGTCTCAAAAAGTTATCAAAATTATCAAGTAACGTCAATCAAATAGTTATTAGAAGTTCCTAACAGTTTTTCACTTTATTCTGAAATAACACAGAGCGATCTTTTAAATTCCAGCGACTTTATTACATCAGCCAAACTTAACATAGCACTAACCACGGCCAGACACATGCACGCATTTTACAGCCATTCCTATTCTGAGAATGCTATTTAGCTGTGCGACCCAAAAGCCAACAAATTGGATTTTGTACGGGAAATCGTATTACATCCATTATTCAGCACGAAAGCTTTCTTAATAAAATTGGTCAAAAACTTTGAAGAGCAAGTAGAAGATTTTTTCAACGTCACAAGTGACAGTTAAGTAAAAAAACTCGGCCATCCAACCTAAATCTAACACAGCCATTAAGCTCAAGTACTTCAACGTCTTAAATGTTGGAGTAATCCCATAAGTTTGACTCTTTTGCTTTTCTGTGATACCAACTCAATGTGAGAATTCATCTTAAAGTTTGAAGATCCATTTAAGGGCTAATTGTCCAACATGGCATTGCCAAGTTTGGCATGTTACCGCCACCGGTGCTCTTAAAATTTGATATGTCTAGCTGGAGTACTTCCTAATAAAGATTTAAAAAATTTAAGGGGCCCATTTGGAATGCTCTCCTCAATGTGGCCCGCCAAATTTTTTTATCTTTAATCTTTGAATCATATTAACCTATCCAATATATTTAATTTGTTTAACTTTTTTAATTAATGTTAGGAGGAGTCAACATAATTACAGGACCCTTGTTGAGATCCTCACGTTTTTTTAAATTATATTTTTTTCTATCCTGAAAATTTTATTTGTCTAACTTGAGTTGTTAAAAATTTTGAAGGACCCGTTGGAAAAGGACTCCCCAATTGTGGTACCTAAAATCAGTCATATTTTACTTACCTATTCTGATTTTATCTTTCTTTTATGTTTACCTATTCTGAAAGTTTTATGTGTTTGGCTTGAATGGTTAAAAAGTTTCAATTTTGAAAAAAACCCGATTTCGGTGCCCCAAATTTTGTCAAATATTATCTTTCCTTCATATTTACCTGTTCTGAAAATTTCATTAGTCTAGTGTAAGTGGTTAAAGTTTGAATTTGGGCATCCTCGTTTGAGGGGAATCCCTTCATTTTGGTAGCCCCAAATTTTGTCAAATTTATCTTTTTTTCATATTCGCTCATCCTAAAAATGTCATGTGTCTAGCGTGAGTAGTTGTAAAGTTTGAATTTTGGTGGCCCCGTTTGAAGGGGACACCCACATTTTGGTAACCCCAAATTTTGTCATGTTTTATCTTTTCATATTTGCCAACCCTAAAAATGTCATCTGTCTAGTGTGTGGGGTTAAAAAATTTGAATTTTGATGACCTCGTTTTGGGGAACCCCCCCATTTTGGAACCCCCAAGTTTTGCTGCGTTTAGTTTATTTTTGATATCTACCCATTCCGAAAATTTGATCCCACTAGCTCTAATGGTTTAAAAATTTTTAATTTTGGCAGCCCCGTTTGAGGAGGACCCCTATTTGGTATCTTCAAATCTTGTCAAACTTTGTCTTTCTTTTATATTTACTTATCTTAAAAATTTCATGTGTCTAGCTTAAAAAGTTAAAAAATTGAATTTTGGAGGGCTCGTTTGGGGTAAAAACCCCATCGTGGCAACCCCAGTTTTTGTTAGGTTGTGTGTATTTTTAATATCTACCCATTCCGAAAATTTTATGCATTTAGCTGTAACGGTATGAAAGTTCATAATGTGAAATTCGAAGTTTCCCCAGAGCAATATGAATTAGCCAACGCTGAATCTTTGTGGATTTCTGTCTCTGATAACAATCAAGCACCTTCTTATACAGTGGGGATCATTTATAGACACCCTACTACAAGTGACGTTGATGTCTTCATTGAAGAATTGTCAACTTGCTTGACTAAATTTAGTAATAATAACTCAACTTTTTATATTCTGGGGGATTTAAACATTAATTCTTCCTCAATTAATCGATCCCCATCAGCTAAAAGGTTTCTGAATATGTTGCTTTCTTGTGGCGCTTTTCCTCTTATTACAAAACCAACTAGAATAACGGATAACTCGGCAACAATTATAGATCACATAATAACTAATGATTATGAACACTGCATCATTCCTGGTATCGTGAAGACAATTGAAATTAGTGACCACTACCCTATATTATGTCAAATTGACGCGATACGATCTTCTCGAAAATCGGAGTCTAGACAATCTTTTTATCGCGATAAATCAAAATTTAATCCGAATGTTATCAATGATAATATGAACAGTAACTTAAATGATTTTTTCATCCAATTACCCTCTATAACTAACGAAAACTTTAATGAAATATTTAACATGTTTGTAGACCAAGTATGGCAAGTTGTCAACAAACATGCCCCTTTGAAAAAGGTCTCTCGAAAGCACAAAAGACTGCAGAAAAAACCTTGGTTGACAACAGATCTTCTGAGTTCTATTAATATGAAACGCAAATTGTATAAAACTCATTTTTTAAATGGAAATCCCAAGCAAAAGATATTTTATAAGAAATTTTCGAACAAATTGACAAAAATGAAAACCCGCGCCAAACATCTTTATTACGAAAAGAAACTGCTGAACCATAGTGGAAATCAAAAAAAACCTGGGAAACTTTAAAATCACTCTTACCCAATACTGACACATCAAAAAAATGTTTAATGGACAAAACTACGATCCAACCAAACTATTCTAAAAAGCGAATCAATTTAATAATTTCTTCTGCTCTGTTGGGGAAGATTTAGCTAAAAAAGTTTCTTTGTTTCAAACGGTAGACTACTCGTTATATTTAAGACATCGTGTTCCAAATTCTATTTTTTTGAACCTCCAACAGTTAATGAAATTATTACCTGCATTGGTTCCCTCAACGCGAACAAAGCGGTAGGTTATGACAACATTCCTGCTTATTTTCTGAAAGTGGCTGCACCCATCATTGCTCCTTACCTATGCTTTTTAATTGATTATGCTTTTTTAAATGGAATTTTTCCTGATAACTGCAAAATTGCTAAAGTTATTCCCCATTCACAAAAAGGGAAAAAAGATAATTCAAGCAACTTTAGGCCGATCTCAATTTTGACTTGCATATCAAAAGTAATTGAAAAAATGATATATAAACGAGTTTTTTCTTTCTTATCAAAAAATAATGTCCTAGCCCCACAACAATATGGGTTTCAAAAAAATATTTCTACTATTCATGCAATCTTAAAACTTTTAACGGCCACTTATGACAATATCAATGCAAACAAATATACGGGAATACTGTTTCTTGATTTAACGAAAGCATTTGATACAGTCTGTCACCAAATTCTTCTTGCTAAACTACAGCATTATGGTATCCGTGGTCCAAGTCTTCAACTAATAAAATCGTTCCTGGAAAGAAAACAATTTGTTTCAATTAATGGTGTCAATTCAGATTTACAGCATAATAGCTTCGGCGTACCTCAAGGTTCAACGCTTGGTCCTTTACTTTTCTTGATTTATATAAACGACTTACCTAATGCTGTCCTGGGTTCTACAACACTTTTTGCCGACAACACCTGCCTTATGTTAAAGAATTCAAACCTCTTGACCCTACAAAATGATTTAAACTCTCAGACCTCCTGTTTAAATAAATGGTGTAACTCTAACAAATTGACCATCAATCCACAAAAATGTCACATTCTTGCAATTTCTCCAAAATCGAACAAAAATGTAACTGACTTCTTTATTAAACTTAATGGAACCGTTATTAGGGCTGAAAATAGTGTTAAATATCTAGGAATCAATCTTGACTTGAACCTGAACTTTCGCAAGCACATTGAAGTTATTGAAAATAAATTGTCTAGGTCCTTAGCTATATTGTTTAAACTAAAACCAGTATTACCTCAAAATGCGCTTCTAAAATTATATTATGCTATGGTTCATCCTTATTTGATTTACGGACTAGTTGCCTGGGGTTCAACTTTCCCTTCTTACATAGAAAAACTTAACATATTACAAAATAAAGCGGTTAAACTAATCGGTGGAGGAAATTACCTCGATAGGGCTACTCCATACTATTCAAAACTGAACATTTTAAAACTCCCCGACTTATATAAGCTTGAAATTGCCAAATTCGTACATAGATTTATGCATAATACCCTTCCACAATCCTTCTCTAATTTTTTCGCAAAGGTAGGTCAAGTCAACACTCGTACAACAAGATCTTCTTCTAACCCCAACAATTTATATATACCTTGCTATAAAAGTAACAGGATTCAGCGAAGTATCAAATATCAAGGTGTAAAAGTTTGGAACTCAATTCCAGTTGAAATTCAAAATCTACCCAAGTCACGCTTTAAAATTAAATTGAAATCACATTTAATGCAAGCTTATCTAAAAGAAATAAATTGATTTTATCTTGAACATTTGCGGTTAACTGGTCAGCATTCAACCTGGTTACGACCTTCTAATCGTCTGTTCTATATTAAACCGTTAAAAAGCAATCCGGGTGGCTGCTCGACTCGAAGACCGAGAAGGTCCCTTCGCAGCCTCCCAGTTTCCATTCGTGTACCTAATTTGCTTGTCAAATCCTTGACTTTGTTTTTTGTTTGTTTTTTGACGCGAGTGGCGACAAATAAACTTCTGTTATTCTGTTATTCTGTTCAAAATTTTGGAGGACTCGATTGAGGGGAATCCCCCAACCTGGCACCCCCAATTTCAGTCACACACTAGTCCTCCCTGATATCTTCAATCGCTCAAACTTTGAATACAGTGCGTTTAGCGGTTTAACAGTAGATGGCGGCAAACGAAAAAAAAAGTAAGCATTCAAGTTGGGATAAACGAACATAACCAAAAGAAAAGCAGTTGAAAGTCACAAACTGTTTTTCATCAATATCGGTAATTACCGAGATATATTGGTTTAAACTTGTCATCTCTTTGCCCATTTTCGGCCTGTAAAATTTTTGTCACGTGACTGGGCGCCCCCAAACTCGGTTTGCATAAAGCATTTATAAACACCCACGTTGTGTCCAAATTTTAGTCACGTGACTTGTCATCTTTTTGCCCATTTTCGGCCTGTAAAATTTTAGTCATGTGACTGGGCGCCCCCAAACTTGGTTTTTGCATAAAGCATTTATAAGCACCCACGTTGTGTCCAAATTCCAGCTTTGCCTGTCTAGTGGTTTTTGAATTATAGGCAAATTAATCAATTTTCAAGCCAAAAATCGCCGTTTTTAATGTTTTTTGAGTCTCAATTCACGATTCACGTGACCTAGGATCCCCAAAATTGACACACATGATGCTTTCATTAATTCTTATGTTGAGTCCAAATTTCAACTTTCTAGGTATAATCGTTTGTTTGTTATAAGCAAAACAATCCTCATCTGTCAAAAGTCGCGAACAAAAACAAAGGTACTACGCGCTCGCGCGAGGTCCCAATTGGCTCTAACAAGTCAGTCCTGTCGCACGCTAAACAAATTCGAAGTAAACTGCCGTTATTATTTAACCAGCGCCATCTATCCGTACTTATTATTATGATTATCACTGTTATTTAGCGACTAAGTAAATTTGTCTTGTCTTTTATATTGTAATCAAAGCGAAGTTGATGCGTAGTTACTTTCTTGTAGACCGAAACACTCCGACTCAACCCAATAACATCAACGAGCCTCCAAAAAGTCACGAAGTCGTCCATTTGAAAGACATTGTATGCCACCTATCACTACTCGAAGGAGGGCGGCCAGAAGACAAACTGCAATGTTAGTGATAGGACTAAAATAATATAGGATGATGATTTGGTTGGTTGGGCTAGGTTGGTCTCGCTTGACTGGCGTATGCTTGAATTTAAACTTGCTCTACTTTTAGTGACTAATTTATCTTTCGGAAAAACCAACTTCGGATTTAACAACATTTTTACAAAGAATTTTAACTTCAAACTATTAGTCTATTCATTTTTAGTTTCAAAACTACTAATTAATCTCAAATCTGATTGGCAATATCTTGCGTCTGGTCAATACAAATTGTTGTCCAACGAGCACTTATTAACATTGCCCATTTAAGAAATATAGTGGTTGAGAGAAAATACCCAAAACTCCTAACAGAATATGTTATACAGTTTTTGGCAGTATTGTTTTGATTAGTTTTGGTATTGTGTTTGCAAACAACTACGTTGTGACATGAGTATCCTAAAGTTTGCTTGGGAAATGAGTACGTATGGCTTAACTTTTTAGTTTTGCTACAGCCGCTGTATCGATTCCTTGGTTAATTGTTTTTACCATAGGTGGGCACAAGTCCGTTAATCGTTAATACGTTATTAACGAAGCTAACTTTATCATTACCTCGTTAATCCGTTAAAAAGTTTTTTCATGTTAACGGACTAAATTAACTTCCGTTAAGTTCTGCTAACGGACTAAAGTAACTTCCGTTAAGTTCTGTTAACTTCCGCTAAGGTTTTTATCGTTAATATCTTGCACCATTAATTCATGCTACCGGTACAAACCAGTTTGCACTGCTAGCACTTGTTGCGTATTAGCGCGAGTTTTATAGAAGAAAGCGAAGAAAGGAGCTCTTTTATGTGGCAAATAATAAGCTGCAGCCTCGGAGGTCTACTTATTGTCGCTGTTCGCAATTTCCAAACATTTTCCGATCGCAGCTTCGTTAGTGCATTTGAACTTATTTTTATCTTGAAATTAGATTAGACTTTAAAATGTAACTTCCAAAACACAAAAAGACCACCATAGCAATAAATATTTTCTTGCAATCTGCTCAACAACGTCAATAGGTGTTCTAGAAGCGAGTGAATAAAACGAAATGTAAATTACACGCAAAATGTTAACGAATTAACGGACTTCATTAACTTCCATACATTAAAGCTGAAAATAACGGATTAACGTTAACGGAGGTGTGAAGTTTGTTAACGGACTAGTGGTTAACGAAGCTAAGGTTTTGCATTAACTTGCCCACCTATGGTTTTTACGATTATCCGTTGTTTATTTTTCAGTTGTTTTCAAATTGTATGACACAGATGGCAACGGAAGTTTGGACAGTCGAGTAAGTGAACTTGAACATAACTGAATGGTGACGTTCTTTACGTCTGTTTCCCACTGTATGGCAAACTTTTTGTTTATTGACGTTACTTTTTGTTGCGTGTGGGTATTGAAACTTTTGATGGTAATGAAATTTTTTTCTTTTTAGGAAATGGACCGAATAGTAACCCAGATGATGCTGGTTGCTGAATACCTGGGATGGGATATAACGGAATTGAGACCTGTAAGTTATGCTTTTCCTAGGATTTAACAACACCCATTTTTTTGCATTATTAACATTGAATGATTATTCCAAAGCATACTTTGCATTCATGTGCCTTCTATAAACAAACCAGAGCTTTTCCTTCAAAATTTTAATTTTACCGATTCCCCTATAGTTTGCATTTACGTACAGAAAGAAAAGTATAATTGTGATTGTAATTACATTTTTTTTACCAAGTAACTTGGTCAGGTAGCAACGAAGGGACCATTAGGTCTTCGAGTCAAGCTGCCATTTGCCCACTTGTCTACCACACTCGTTAGAATCTTCACATTGTCTCTTTTAATTGCTGAGCGTCAATCAGGGAAGCTTTAAATACCAAGTTTAATAGTCTTTGGTTTAACCCGAACTGGAATCGAACCCGAGTCTACGATTTTAGCAGCAGACACTCTATCGAAATAGAGTCTATATTGACCACTAATCTTTACGAAATGCGACGTACATTTGAAGTTTTTTTTTATTGTCTATACATCCGTGTACTACTAACTTTGCAAGAAGCGATTATTACATGTCTTAACCGCTGAAACACGAACATGCAGCTACAGTGTGCTGTCATTCGAAATTATAGCCTACTGTACGGAACACTTTAGCCTATATGGACAATCTTGTTCAGTAATTTAATTTTGGTGTTTTGACGTTTGCAGGCCAGAGTTTTTTTAAGTTTAATTGTTTGCGTGCTTTTGGCTTAAATGCTACCAGGGCGGAAACCTAGTAAGAGCTACCAGAATGGCGACTATTTAAAACAAGTATTGTGAAAAAGTAATCTTTCCTCAGGATTCGAACCTGCAGCGAAAAAATGCTAAAAAGTTATCCTTCCACATGATTCGAACCGTTCCTGGGCTTCCGCGCTGGTAGCCTTTTAGCCAGAAAGCACGCAAACGAATAAACATTAAAAAACTCTGGCCTGCAAACGTCAAAACAACAAAATTACATTATTATCAACATCGTAGTAAAAGCAAGTTGCTGGGCTTAAGTAGCCAAAATTAAACACGCGTGGAGACATCCTCTTTAGCTCAAGTGGTATAGCAGTGGACCGGTAATCCAAAGGCTGTATATTTGAATCCTGTGGGAGGATAACTGTTTCGCATTGCTTGTTTTAAGTAGTTGCCGTTCTGTTGGCTCTTCCCTAGGCTTCCGCGCTGGTAGCCTTTAGACCAGAAAGCATGCAAACGATTAAATAATAATGATGAAGTCATTGCTTCCTATGATTAAACCTTAAACCTGCAATTTTTCTCAAAAACAGAACTACTTGTGGACTTTTAAGGTTTATTTGCAGTTAAACTAGTCGCACTTTTCCTAAAAGTAATTCTATAACCTATTCAAGTGCTACTAAACTGTTACTGCTATGTGTTACTGACGTCTCAGTGCACTATATATTCAGTTACACTGTCTATCAGTGCACTGTATATTCAGTTACAAGCACAGTTCAGAATTCAGTATCTAGGCTAGTATTACCATTTTGGACTGACAAAGTTTAACTTGCTAAACGAATGTTCTTTAAACTAGGATACAGTCAGTGCTTAAAATTGTAGGTGAAAACGCTGGGGGAGCATCCCCCATCGAGAGTTAGCGTCTCCCCATCTTCATTTCAACGTCCCCCTAACGAGATTTCAGCGTCTGGGTGATTAAGCGAAAAAGTGGCTGTCAACACGAATAAATCCCAAATTCCGGCCGAATATAGTACCAAATTGCGGTGGCGACCTTTTTTTTTGGTCTTCAATCGAATTCGGGGACAGCATCTAAACTTGAAGCAAAATTTGCCCTAAATTTCATCCGCATTCCGAATGCGTTTAGTCAAGGTTGTGAAAGCGTCCCCCCATGCCAAATTTTACAATTTAAGTACTGGATACAGTGGTAGTCATTACTTTCGTTTCAACGCCAAAATTTTGGTAAAAATGAAAACAAAAACGTCGGAGATAACTTGGCTTAGTAACATAACCAAGAAGTGCCCGATGAACAACGCTCATGCCGAAATTCACGCAAAGAAAAACGACCATAAAAATAACTGGTCTCGCATTATCCTCGCCTTTAAAACTATAATTTTTTTCTATAGCCCATCAAATTTTCATGGATTCGCAAACTGCCAACACTGACGCAACTATTTTGTGGCAGGAAGGCTGAATTACAGTAATTTTATTCGCGTTGTCACTCTTAACAGTGGCGTTACTAGAGGTTTGAGCGATTCGCTATTTTCTACTGTCAAAGTTAGGGTGAAGACCAGAAAAAAGGTTTTCCTGTCGTCACTGATATTTCGTTGCTTTGTTCTGTCAAATTTAGACCAAAAAAAAGTTTTTTTACCGAAAATTCGTGACTCTTAATGGTCAAATTTAGGCGCAGGCATTTGTATCGCTTTGGTCGTTTGGTTTTTTCCAGAAATTTGTTGCACCTGTGGGGCAATCAGATGGGGGCCCACATCTGGGTTGGCAGTCCTCCTCACGTCAGTTACGCCAGTGCACTCTAACCGAAAGCCTCAAGTCTTTAAAACTTAAGAAGCCATTGTACCGAATGCTCAACAATTTTACAAACAAATATGAGGAGTATATAGGGGTTACATGGTTTCAGTTTCAACAACTGCGATTCTTTTTTGTTATTCTAGCGTTATATTTTCGTCATAAACAACAATATTACTGCAAAAAATTGGGTTATATGATTTTTCACTAATGACTATACTTAGATTCTATATGAAATGTTGCATGAAATCGACTATGACGGAGACGGAGTAGTGACTTTAGAGGAATGGATCCAAGGCGGATTGACGACCATACCTTTGTTGGTTCTCCTAGGTCTCGAAGCGGTGAGTGATTATCAAGTTTCTTCATGTTGCATAGAAATTGTTAGAACTTTTGCTGTGATTTAGCTTTGTGCTCTTTTGAGTACGTGTAATGTGAAAACTGGTTTCTTTGAACTATTTTAAACTCCGCTCTGTTGGCAAGCGTATCCGTTCGAAAACTCTCCCTAAAAGACGAATCACATGAAAACGAATAGGGTCGTGTGAATACGATCAAGCTACAGCAAATAGTGTATACAGAATAAAATATTGCACAATGCATTAGTCTCTTCTGTTGTTTCTAGTTTTAAATGTTGAGCAATACACACTAATTATGTATATTATTTGATATAGCTGGGCTTAGCAGTGGACTCGTTTTGGTGGCCCAGCCTCAGACGAAAGACTGATTGCAAGCAGAACCCCCAAAAGGGTGTTTTGCGTTGCATTGAAGTAGTTAGAACGATGCAGTGCGCTTGTTTCATACGCAATGCGCATGCGTAAATGAGTTAGGTAGATACCGAAAAAGGTTTTGCAAAAGCATGTATTGTTTAGAGTATTCGAGATGATGGCACTCATTCGTGGCGACTAAAAACCTTCAAATCCCCTGCGTATTGCAACTACTGTCTTACTATGTTGGTGGGGTTCGGAAAACAAGGCCTTTCATGCACATGTAAGTTTTTTACTTGTGGATGTTCCGTGTGGCAGTCTTCGAATTAAAGAAAATTTGCTCTTTTTTAAACGGGAACTTTGACCAGGTTTAATAGAAAGTGTAACGTTTTTGTCAGTTTGGGATTTCCCATTTGTTGTTGACTTGACTTCATGTGTGGTTGTGTGGGATTAAAAGAGCTACAAGTTGAATGATGAAAAAACATCTTCCATTATGTAGCAAATACTGCATTAGATTGCCCGACGCCCTACACCGCGGCCCTCCCACCATACTTTTAGATAGAATAAACTCTTTCAGAGTTAAAGCTTTTAAAATCGACTAATGGTTGAGTAGTTAGTCATACCGAGTCGCAAGTTACACTATCGCGTTCGACAATCGAAACTCAATCATGAGAAACCGTAAGGTCACCAGAAAATAAAAACATTTGGAAAGCAACCCCCCCCCCCCCAAAAAAAAACAACTTTTAAATTCCTAATTGGAATCGAATTACTATAGCTGTTGCAATAAATGCTTCTTTTTCAGTTTGCAAATACACAGTACACGAACGTTGCGTACATAAAGTCCCATCAAACTGTATTCATACTTACACTAAATCAACTAAAGATACCTCTGTAAGTATCTATCTTAGGAATGTTTTTAGCATAGAATATAGCTGGTAAATTACAGTATACCTTGTTTGGAAATTCTTCATCTTGAAAAAAAAATAAAGCTTGCTAAACTTTGCTATAAAAGTAAAGTCTCATTTTTGATACTAGGGCAGAAATTGGAATTGGCACACAACACATTTTTTCTTGACAATTTTTTTTTACCGAAACTTGTGCTGCCGATACTATTAAAGCTAACTTGAACATTTGGAAGTTGGTCCTTGCGACTGATCAAATTTCATACGATTTTTTACTGGTTCTTGGTTTAGGCGATGCAACATTTTTGGATCGAGGGAAACGACACAGGTCCTTGCGATAGATGTAAGAAACCGATCAAATCATATCAAGGACTTACAGGGGTGCACTGTAGATGGTGCCAGAAAACGGTGAGGAATTGAATTCTCCTTAATCACAGTTATCGATGTGGTTTTTAATTTCATTAATCGTCTTTTTGTCTTGATTTTCAGCCATCATCATTTCGGCAGAATAAGTAACGTATCAGTAGCTTTACTCCACACTGGGTCCCGTGAGCCCTCCTTATACCCTAATACAGGAAAATAGCGTATATAATTTGAATTCGAGCCGATTTGTATGTAATGGCTGATCAAACTAAGAGAACTTATTTTTAGTTTCACAACAAATGCGCCTCCCATATGCCGTCTGAGTGCGACTTGGGAAAAATGCGACCACACACTCTTCCTCCTAGCGCCATTTGCCCTGGCTTATTGGTAAGTAAACCTGTTTAATTTGGAACAAGTCAAAGTGCTTAAATAATGATCTTTTGATAGCGTAAGCATCTATGAACGATAAAATTCTTAACAAGTGATTGCGATGATTCGATCTTTACAATAGGTGTCATTGTCAATTCACTAAGTGTAGAGTTAATTAGTCATATTTTACTTCATGTCATAAAGCATCCTACTCTATCGGTATAGTGATATCTTCATTTAGGGATTCGTTAAGTTTTTTCTACTGCCGTTTCTCTACGTTTGCATTGATTTCATTTATAAGGACAAAAGCATCAACATTAATTATTTATCGGCATGTAGGCAAATACCATCGTGATTAAGCTGTTAGCTTTCTCCTATCGCCACCGTCGTCTGACAGTGCCGAAAATTGAAATCACGCTCAGAAGATCCTTTTACATCCTTTAGCTTCTGACTTCCTAACACACCGTAGTAGCGTGATTAGTTTGTAAAAAAAACTGTGCCATGTTTTTATGAAGTTTCTGATGTCCATTGCAGAGTTGTCTTTGCCCAGTGCTTACAAGAATACTACTATAGTATAGTTCTAACTGACGATAGCATTAGAAAAATAGCGAAAACGACAGTTTTGTCTTGTTACCATGCAAGTTTAACGGGTACTTTTATTTTATTCAAGCAGTTTCAATTCATGAACTTGTACATTATGCGGAAAAATTGAAGTAAAAACCACTTATGGTAATTGTAATTGTAAATTACGTTCTATTCACTAAGTTGCCTTGGCCAGGAGACAACGAAGGGACCTTTCGGTCTTCGAGTTTAGCTGCCACCTGCCATTTACCATACACGGTTGAGGCTTCACACTGTTTCTTTTCACGCTGCACGTCAAACAGGGAAGTTTTGAATACCAATTTTTGTAGTCTTTGGTTTGACCCAACCGGGAATCGAACCCAAGCCTACTATTTCAGTAGCAGACGCTCTATCCACTCGACCACTGATCGGTTTTAGTCGGAAAAGAAGTCGGATTAATGTTACTACAACAAAATGTATGTAATTTAATTGTAGAAATCGGAAATGAATTCTCTAAAACTAAAAATTTCAGCAAGAACGCGAAAGTCGATCTCGACAAAATAGTACAGACGAAGTTGACGGAGGTTTCGAGAAACCAACGCGCTCGTCAGAAAAGAAATATTCAAGTAAGTGAAATTTTGCGTTAGCACATACAAATTTGCAACCCAGCTATGTTGTTTTGAAGTTTAACTAACTGCCTATATCTTTCAAAAAAACAAGTAAATTGCGTAATGCGTTTCCAAATTTAAGCCACTTAAATGATTAGTGGTTTTACTTGCACTGTCAGTGATACATCACTAACTGTAATTGTTATTGCATTTTATTCACTAGGTTGCCTTGGCCAGGAGACAGCGAAGGGACCTTGGGGTCTTCGAGCCAAGCTGCCATCTGCCCTCCTGTCTACCAAACACTGTGGAGGCTTCATACTGCCCCTTTTAATGTTGAACGTCAAGCAGGAAAGCTGTAAATACCAATTGTTATAGTCTTTGGTTTGACGCGAACTGGAATTGAACCCAGGTCTTCCGTTTCAGTAGCAGACGCTCTAACCACTCGACCACTAACTGTTACGAAAATACGAGCTGCATATGGAGATTGAGTATGGACTTTAAAGTGTACCTCCGTAGAAAAACTTGGGAAATATCGCTTTTATTTTTAGCTTCGTTAAGGTGCGTTTACACTGGACGCAAAGCAATCAAAATTTGAAGCTATTGCTTAACTTCACTTCGACAAGATTGTTAATGAACGGTTGGCCTATTTTGAGCAAGTGGCGTGAGCCATCATTTGCGAAGGTTGTCAACCTTCACTTCGCGTCCGTTGTGAACGCACACTTACTCGACCCGCAGGACAGCGCGACGTGACTTTTCGAGTTTGAGTTTAAATTGCCACTTGTCCACCTTCCTGCCATTTTCGGTGGAGACTTCACGTTGTCTTCTTTCATCGTTAACCGACGAGCGCGGAAACTGTAAATACCAATTTCGAAGTCTTTGGTTTGCCTTGATGTGGATACCGAATTTTGTCAATCCAATGGTAGATCACTTCATTATTAGTGCTGTAGATCAAATTCATTTTTTTGCTTGTTGCAGAAAAAAAGAGTATGCGGCGGATGAACTCTATGACTTGGGATGGCCAGGGCCTTCAAATTACTCCGTTTGTTGGAACCAATCCTTTACTGGTGTTTGTCAACCCCAAAAGTGGCGGAAAACAAGGGGAAAGGTAGATTTACAAAGAGGGAAGCCAATGTGTTTTTTTTTTTTTTGCAAAACAGTTCAGCACAAGATTACAGAATTTAGGACTATTTTGTGCTAATGTTAATGCTTGGTGCGAGTGGTTTTAGTTAATGAAAAGCGTTAGTATTATCGTGACCTGACGTTTGCGATGACGTCATTACGCTTAAAATTTCTTTGTTTAGTGCAAAATACAGATCATTGTTTTAGTGAGATACTGTATAAAACCTGAAATATCACGAAGCCTAAACTGTAACCCAAAGTGGCCTCCTTAAGCTCTTGAAGATTTGATTGTTGTGATACGGAGGTGTAACATGGTTCACACCACACGTCTTCAATCGTTCTTTTAAAAATAAATCTACAGATAGATGCTGCAACGTACTTTTGCGGCATGATATTTGTTATTCGTTATTATGTTGGATTATATATAGAACGAATTAAGCAAGAAACGCGTTCGCTTGTACACGCAGGCATTGTTATCAAAAATAGTTTAGACTGCTTTAAATAACTTCAAAATGAGATTCTATAGTCTTTGCTCGCACAGCGAAAAATATGATCGCGATCAACTATAAGCAGTACGTTACACACGCCAGATAGAAAGGCTAAGTGAGAGTACTAAATTTCTCTCTCAGTGCATTTGAATGAAATCACTGATTGAAATCTAAACAAGGAACTGTGATTCTGTTTCTCTTGCTTCTAGGTATATTCATCATACTGCGCAAAGCTTATTTAACTGTGATATTATTGCTTACGCATACCATATTTCATTCACGCGTCAATGGTACACTAAGATATGCCTTAACTTAATGCAAATACGCATGAAATACTCTATTTTTCTCGTTATCAACAGATGACAAATCAGACAACAAAAAAAACAATAGATATTAAACTGCATCGGATGAGACAAACATTTCAACATCAAAAAATACCGACTAGATGGTCAAGCGGTAAAACGTTCGTCTCTGGAGCGGGAATTCTGAGGTTCAAATCTCGGACCAGTCAAATCGGACGCACTGTTGCCAACGGCTCGCCACCACTGCAACCTTCTTCGAATAGAGCTGTGTTGCCTGCAGGCCCACTGACATGGAGATGGGTCCCGCAAATTGGTTACACGCTTCGGCGTAATACAGCGAGTATAATGAAAGATTTGATCTGATTGAATTGACATAGCATGCACGCTCGATGCAAGCTGAATAAATTTCTATTTTCAATACCTTCCTATTTCTATTCCTATATTCTCAATACTCCGTTAGCAATGTTGAGCAAACATTTTTTGATTAATGAAACAAGCCATAATTATGTTTCTGCGTAGAATAATTATGCACCAGCAATGCACACCTTTATGCCGCGTTAGGTCTTGTGGGAATAGCTTTGTTCCTTTCGTTTCCTGTATTTTAATTTGGCAACACCGTTCTTGTGACAAGGCATAAAATGATGCTCAGTTCCTCTTTTATGTTTGAATTGAAGTGCACTTATTTTTTATAAAAGCAATTTTATACGAACACGATACCTGTGTTTGCTCAAAATTTAAAAACAGATAAAGAACAATGCTAGCTTTGGTAAAAAAGCTGATGAAGAACTCGTGGCAAGAAAATCAAAAACAAGTGCTCTCTTGTCTTTTTTTGTATTGCAATTGTTGATTTTTCTCAAGGCCATATTTATAATTGTGATCAATGACAAAAGACAACCTTTAACCAAGCAATAATAAATTTGGGGTTACTTTATTCTATCCAATAAAATTTAACAACTAATTTAAAATGAATGATGCCGAAAATTAGTGAGAATTTAAGAACAGCCAACTTCAACCCAAAATTTACTGATTCTTAAAAAAAAAGTGTAATGCAAGACGTTTCGAATGAGATTTATTGAATGGTTTAAAGAGAAAACTTCTGTGGTCGTGATGCTCTTTTCTTGAGGAATAAAAGAAGAATATTGTGGCTTTCTGCAACTGCAGGACCGAGAGGGGAGGCTCGTCACAGTCTTCTTTCATTGGCAGTTTTTTCGAGACGCTTTTGGATGCGTTAAGTCTTGTGCTTCTGCTGAAAGTTTCGATACTATTGCTAGCCTTGCTTAGTTAGTGGGAAAAAGTTGTATAGCCCTGCCTTACGAAAGATTTAAGGATGTGCTGGACTTGTCTCACAGCCGTTTGGTAGCACAAAAACATTGGCATTAAAATTAAGCTTAATGATCCTGTGAAAAAATGTTTTTTTACGTACGCAAATAGCAGAAATGCTTTCACACTCTTGAACACTACACACATGACATTTACAAATTGCTACTAATGGTTTCACTGGTGCATGCATTTGCAAGGTGTATTTTGACAAGGCTTTTGACGTCAAAGCAAAGCCAAGACGTAAAAGATTTCAAAAATAGCTCCGTACAATTGAAATTCAACGCTTAAACGCAGCGAGGTCAACATGTTCAGCAAGTGCATTTCGAAAATAGAATGCGTTGTTGATTTGGATTTTATACGTGCTAACTATGACCGCTGCATGCTTCAAATTGTTTGTTATTTCCTTTTTTAAGATGTTTTAAATTACTGGGAACTTGTGGGAAGTGGACCGGCCAGATGGTCGAGCGGTAACACGTTCGTCTCCGGAGCGGGAGGTCTGAATTTTGAATATCGAGGCGGTCAAATCGGACACAGGGTTGCCGATAACTTGCACCACATACTCGTTACACGCTGCGGCGTATTACAGCGAGTGTAGTAAAAGATTTGGTTAGTTTAAAGTGTCCGCAAGCAATTAATGAGAAATTACAAGGTGCTTATTTTTCTTTAGATTAATGCGAAAAATGCAAGGAATTCTTAATCCCCGCCAAATCTATGATTTGACGAAGGGTGGTCCCATGCCCGGACTTAATTTCTTTCACGACGTCAAAAATTTTCGAGTTCTATGTTGTGGCGGTGATGGAACAGTCGGTTGGGTTTTGGATTGTATCGGTAGGTAGCTGTGCTGTTCGAACGTTTTTAATTGTGCATGTTCACAAAGTTTTGTTATGACCAGAGAGTAGGAAAATTCCCTTGTTTTCGTCGGGTCGAAGTGATGCCCAAAACTCATTTGTAAAGCGTAGCCTTTTCAATGTCGACTTTTTCAGGCCCGATTCTTGGTTCTGGTACCTACTTGTAGCTATAAATTATGCCAAAAAATCCCCAAGAACTATGTAAATTACTAAATTCATGCTAGTGATGTTCTTTTGATGGTATTTAAATTTTTCGATAGATGCGATTGTTTTGTACCGTAATTTGGGATTTAATGGACTTGACGGAACCAGGGCTGAGAACTAGACACGTGAAAGTGCTGCGAGTCTCTTTGTGAAGTTTAACTTCACCGTAATATGGGTTTATAATTACTCTACCAGAAACTTTTTGACATGATGGACAATTATAAATGCTATTCTGATCTTGCCATGCTGTTCAAAACAGAGTGTGTTTCATGAAATTTTTAGATAAGAGTCAAATAGAAGTTCGTCCTTCCGTTTCCATCCTCCCACTTGGAACAGGAAATGATCTTGCGAGATGTCTCAGATGGGGAGGAGGCAAGTATTTTTGTACCACGTTACCCGTAAATTCTTCTGAAAGCTTTACATTGTAAAAAAAACATTATTGTCGGAGACATTAATTATGTTATTTCTATGGAGTTTGCTAATAAGCGAAATCGTTTCTGCAGGGATTTCGTACAATGAAATTTGTCTCCTTGTGTTCTAATGTAATTTTTCCTAAACTAGAATTTGTCGTTAAACGGATTTTGACAAAGCATTTTGGTTTGTTTGATCAGTTAGAGCTGTCGTGCTCTTTTCTGTGGATCAGAACATGGTGCAATTAACGATTTAATGTTGCGCCTCATAATCCCAGTAGGCTGGAGAACCCGGGATAGAAAAGTGGCCATTTCCACACCACTTAAAGCAGTGCAACCTCATTTCCAGATAGGCAGCCACCGCTGATGTGTGTCCATTGGTCGCCTTTTACGACCCACTAGGTAGACGGCTTCACTGATTCACTGCTTCACTGATTGTTTGAAAAAAAAGAATGGTAAAACTTTTTAGAAGTCTTTAGCAACATCAAGCATCACGTTTTTCAAACAAGATTTTCTAACTCTTTTCTCTGCAGGTTACGAAGGTACAAGCGTGTTTAAGATCTTCAAACAGATCGAAACCAGCCAGTCAATAATGATGGATAGATGGAATTTGAAAGTGACTCCTGACCCTGGTCAGTCGCAGCGTGGCGATCCAGTCCCTCTCTCCATCATCAATAACTATTTCTCAATAGGAGTGGTGAGTTGGACGAAACAGCGAAGCAGAAATATGCTAAAAATTAATACCATTGATAACTATTCGACAGTAATTACATGGTTATTTTGATTTTCTTTTGTTTGCGTTTTGTGCGTTTACGCTTTTTACGTAACTGGTAAATATCAAAGTTAAAAACCTTGCAGACAATCCCAGAGCTCGGAAAAACAATTTGTTGGAAAAGAGGGTAATTTTTGGTTGTACTTCACGCCAAAATGCGTACGATCCCGACTTTGCTCACATTGTAATTAAAATAATGTTTGTTGTTAGTGTACTGAGTGCTTTGAACTTTTTCTGGTGGAATAATGTTGAGAGTTGCAATAACCATTTTTAGTTAAGAAAAGTTTTTGGTATTACTTATTTTTAAACATTAAGGATGCTTCAATATGTCGAAAATTTCACGTAATGAGAGAAAAGCACCCAGAGAAATTTAATAGCAGAATGAAAAACAAATTATGGTATTTCGAATTTGGAACTTCGGAAACTTTCGCTGCCTCCTGCAAGAAACTCTACGACAATCTGGAAGTTACTGTGAGTTTTTACTAAATACTACTATCCTATTCCATTATTGTGTTGTTTATATAAAGTTATACAATGCTACAAATGAAGTGGCTATGTGGAATCGAGTGGTTATATTATGGTTCCTACAAGTCTTGACATATGGAAAAAAGAGGCCATTTTTTTTTCAGTAGGAGAACTTGGGATTATTGCATGGAGCATAAAATTATTTCGGACTTGTTCTCCTGAAGCTAATCTTTATTAACCAAATCATTTAGAAAAATTGGTCCAAGCGTACAAGGTTTGAAATATCTTTTAGGCTTACCATGGACTTTTGCCATAGAGAGAAGACGGACTATACAGTAGCTATGGGAAATATGATAGCAAAGGGCCGGTCGGACAGCAAGGTTATGATACCACAATCTGATATTTGTTACTTTATTAACGAATTTGAATGACGGAAAACTCACGAACAAGTTTAGGCTTTTTGTGCATTTTTATCGAGTGACCAAGATATCTCATTTCTAATTAATACCATGTTTATTATGTAGTTTTTGATAAAACTAAATGTGAAATTGAATCAAATAATTGCTCAACTGTTGGGGCAGAAAAACTTTGGCAAAATTTTCTGCTGGAGCAAAAGTTTTCTGCCCGGTTGAGGTATTCAACTTGATTTAACTTATATTCCTGGCAACAACAATCGAGATAAAAATGTGAAACTGTTTTTATTTTTAGGTTGACGGTATTAAATTGGACAATTGGTTAAAAAATCGCTTTCAGGGCATTGCCATACTCAACATTCCCAGTGTTTACGGTGGAACTAATTTGTGGGGACCAACCAAGAAAAACAAGCTCAAAATTCGAGATAATGATTCCTCAAAGAAACCCGTTCTCAAATATCTTGTTCAAGGTACAACTAATTTTAATTACTAGTTTTTTGTTTGCTTTGCATTGTTTGATTTTTTTACATTTATTTTATTTCTTTTGCCTTTTACTGCATTGTGTTGTTGCATAAAATTTGATTCGAATATTGCGTTTTGCTTTGTCAATTTTTTTTTTTTTCTACCGTATACTGCGACTGCAGAACTAGTTAATTTTTGTAGATATGGGAGATAAAAAGTTGGAGGTGGTTGGACTGGAAGGAGCGATGGAAGTCGGTCAGATCATGGCAGGCTTGAAAGCTGGGAAGAGACTTGCTCAAGGAAGCAATATCGAAATTACGTAAGCTAGTTGTACTGTTACTGTTACAGCTACTCAACCGTTCGATGTGGTTGGGAAAACGCATCACTGTAATACGCGTTGCTTCATCTGTCAACCAGTTTTTTAGCAAGTGATTCCAACTTCCAGCAGCTTCCTATGGCAGACAAGCTTTAACGCGGTCGACGCAAGGTTTGCCAAGATATTTTTCAGTCGTAATAATTCTTCAGCATCTAAAATATTTATTAAATCAAAATATTGGCCGATTCGTTTTGAGCTGAAACTGCTTTATTGTATCCTCAGTGTGTAAATGATCACTTGTGAAATGCGCTGGCTTATTAAAGAAATTTTCTTGTTTTTACATGAAAAGCTAGTTGTGGAACATTGTTGTGTAGAATTTCAGCTTATAATGACCAATAGTGTCGTAAACGGTGGCCACAGTACGCAATATTCAGTCAAATTTCAAACTTTTTGAGCTAATGAACAAATTACTAAAGTCTCTTGACTAAACCGTAATAAAGAAACATCTTTCCATTTGAAATTGGAAGAGAAAATTTTACCGGAAATCTTTATCTACTTTTGCGTTAATTCTGACCCAAACCTAACCCAAACTCAGATCCCTCAAACCCTAATCTTGATCCTTAAAAAAGAAAATAAAAAATGCGCAGATAAATATTCCTTATTTTCATTTTATTTTCTCAACTAAAAATTTTTCGATGAAATTGTCACTCTGTAGAATCAGAATACCTCCTGTAACTACGTGTTGGCGGTGTAAAAGGACTTTTGGAATAAGTTGCAATTAATATGCGTGATTTACAGGACCAAGAAACTCTTTCCTATGCAGGTTGATGGAGAGCCATGGATGCAAATCCCTTGCAAGGTCAGTAAGATTAAGTTTTAATCTAGAAAACCATGTATGTGATACGACGTTCTCATTTTTCCAAGCGCTTTCTCGTATAATTGATTTTCTAGGATTGATAAGATTAACTATTTTAACCAATCAGTGGTCGAATGGATAGAGCGTGTACTACTGAAGTGGTAGACTCGGGTTCGATTCCAGGTCGGGTCAAACCAAAGACTATAAAAATTGGTATTCACAGCTTTCTTGCTTGACGTTCAGCATTAACAAAAGGACAGTGTGAAGCCTCCGCCGTGTGCGGTAGACAGGTGGGCAGGTGGCAGCTTGACTCGAAGACCGAAAGGTCCTTTCGCTGTCTCCTGGCCAAGGCAACTTGGTGAATAAAATGTAATTACAATTACAAAAATACAATTACAATTAGGCTGTTCTAATTACATTTTTTTTCATTGCAGATTCGTATAACTCATAAAAATCAAGTGTCAATGTTAATGGCTTCTCTTCCCAAAACCTCATCTTCTCTGTTTTCATGTTGTCAGCCGAGCGCCGAAGATACCAAGCTTTGAACGCTATAACCTACTCGTACAAGGTCGAAATCAGTTGCATTTCATATGTTGCGAGATTCGCTCATGCTTTTCGGCCAGTCTCCATTTTTGCACTTTACTGATATTTTCAAATGTTTTTCATGTCTATTTTGAGTGTGTAACTGATGGAAACATTTTGCACTACAATCTTTTTAACTTGCGTCGTATAATAGGGAGTGATTATTTGAGCGGAAAATTTTAAGTTAACCCTATTGTACACGGAGGGAGGGGCATCCCCCCTCTTTTTTGTGATGAATCTCTTCAAAAATGAGATTTTTATTTCGATCAACTTGACTTTGAGTCAAAATGCATTACTAGTAACTCCTGAAAATTTGAAGTTACTAAGATAGAAGGAAGTTTTCTGATTTTGAGGTTTTCCGAAGTCACTTTTCAAAATCTGAGTATTTTTTGACCAATATTAAATTTAAATGACGTTGGAAGACCTTTTTGGTGAGTAACTAACTTGACTTAGGCATTTTCGGATTCGATATCAAATAACAAAGCTATGTACAAAATTTAAACCGCCTGTGACGTCTCCGCAAAAATAGCGTCATTTTTCAAAAATACGGTCGTGACGTCGCAACGATGACGTCATCAACTTAAAACCAATTTTTTCAAAAAAATTTTGATAAACACCAACCCGTATGTCAAATTTGGTGTTCCCTTAACTTTTCTAGTGTAGGAGTTCGATAGTGGGGGCATTTCCCCCCCCCTTCGTGTAAAATAGGGTTGAAGAGAATTAAAAGAAAGCGGAAAATATTTATCCGCGCGGATTTAATGGCATTTTAAGCGTTTAAGTGAGTGTCCAGAATAGGATTAGGTTTAGAGTTAGTTTTACAAAAAAGGTGCGGCTTGGGTTGGAGCGGGACTGAATTAATCAAAAAAACTTGGTAAAATTTATTGCTGAATTAAAGCTTGCCTAATATTTGCCATAAATAGGCTCACATGACTGCTAATTCAATATAACGTCTAACAAAATGTTTTCAAACGCTTCAAAAAAGTTAGGTTTGGTTTTACGGTTCGTCCCTTTAGATTTTCTAATCAATAGAAATTGTATACTGTCTACAGAATTATATCGACCTTATTTTGAAAACAATTATCAATTCCAAAACTTGTTACCGCAAGAGATTAAACAATATTAAAACGTTTGGATCTAGCACGCTGAAATTTATTGTGAAAACGTTTGAAATTCGTATGACTTCCCCCAAGGGGAATGTTCAAACTGTTCCAAACACGTCATTTTGGAGATTAATGGTAATAATTAATTATTCAACTAAAGATCAAAGCTTCAGTTTTTGACCGTTTTTTGTCATATTTTGACTTCTGAGCAGCATGGGATTAGTCTAAAACGCTAGAATGCCGTTCAAACAAGAAGAGGGTCAAATTTGCTCGAAAAAGCATCGTATGATATTTGAATGTTATTAATAAAATATAGCTTATTCGGGAAAATCCCTTGAGGGCGCAGCTCAACCGATTTTTTATTAACTCTGTTTTTCTGTAACTGAATTCAAAATTTTGCGTGAGTTAACTATGTGAAAGTTTTAACAAAAATTTCTGTATTTTGCTACAATATTTTTGTGTTTGCTGCCATAAGCTGCTACGATTCTAAATAACGTGTTTCATGAAGTGAATTTTGGCTCGCTTGTCGTTTTTATCCGATTCTTGCACGAATAGAAAAAATATAGTGTTTCACTAAGGATGATATATGCTTTTTGTTTTAGGTTGCTTCAAAACGTTACAGCCGCGTATGTTAAATTGATCGCGGTTATTCGTTTTCGGAATCGTCCCGCAGCCGGCAATATCGCGGGTTATGTAATTTTTTTTTTGAAAAACAACCAAAATTAAGATGGTTCGATGTCCATCGTCCAAGTTACTGTAGAAAGTAATGATATTTTTCACCATATTTTCAACATTAGTTTTATTGTGCAATCATGAAATTAATTTACTATATACATGTATAATTTTCTATGCCATTTAAGTTGGCTTAACTGCCTAAATTCGTTTTTAAAACGCTTTGTGACAGACATCGTAAGCCATTGGACATAGGTTAGCTAGCTATTGAAAATGTTTTTTAATTTGCCATATTGGAGCAATTTTGTATCATTTTTGAGTGCATTTTCTCTGATTTAGCTACATACAGTAGTTTCCAATAATTGTGTTCCCAACTAGGACAGGGTTTATATTGGGCAGGACTCCTGGTACTTTTGACTCCGGAAAAGATGATGAAACCTGCGAAGCCAAAAGGTCTTCGCCAGATTTTCGCTGCATTTTCCTGCCAAATAAAAGTGAAAACCCCGAAAAAGTTTTCATTGCAATTACCATCCAAAGGCGGGGCCCTTGACACTGTGCCGTTGTGTCGTATGGAAAATTTGGCCATGTTGCCAACTCTGTTTAAACTTCAAATCGTAGTACAGTGTTTCGGCAGCTAGAAACGATTCAAGTTCAATAAGGCGGAAAGATATTTCTTATTTTTTAGTCTCGACGCAGTATTTTGCTTCTGTTGGTCATTATAGAGTTTATTTTTCGAATTTTCATGATGTAAAAAATGTAAATAAATTTCTTATGCTTGCTTATGACGTAAACGCGTTTGCAACGCCTGACAGGTCAAGCGCGCTCAATAGAAACATTATTTTTGAATTTTTTGTGCGAACTGCTGCTATTTGCGTATATTGCTTATTCTTCACCTGTTTGAATTGTTTCCAAAAATAAATATGTCGTTGTGTGTTTTCGCTTTTCGCTTAAGAAAAATACATTAAACTGAACAACAGAGAAACTTAAGTGATAAAAAAAAGTAGAAAAAACCTAATTTGCAATGAGACAGCATTGTTTTTGTTCCAGACGTAACAGTTTACTTGCAGTATGCTAGTATTCCCGTCGAAAATTAAGCCCCAAGTTTTTTTTGTGTTCCAACAAAACGAACACAATTTCAGAAAAAACACAAGACAATTTTTTAACATAGGTACTTGCACGCGCTTGAAATTTGCAAAGGCAGTAAAGTGAACCTTCGCCCTAGCGCGTTTCGAGTACGATAATTTACCGAAACGTCATCTGCAACTGCAAGAGTGCTTTATGAAGTTCTTGAGGCAATGCACCCGCAGCACCAAGTTGCAGCCATTTGTAATTTTTAGAAAACGGCCTAATTTTGGATTTGGATCTTGTTCGTCATTTCCTATATGAAAAAGGGCTATGCGCAGCAATATTATGATGAATAGAATTTATGATGATGCACTCGCGCGAGTTTCAATACTTAAGTCACAATAAGCAACAGCGCATTTTCAATACTTATAATTTAACTTGTAATACATTTTTCAGCAATATTCTTCAGTACTTTTAATACATTTTCAGCACTTTACGCCACGCCTTCTTTACAATCGCACGTCAACCTCCATTATTACTCCCCAAAGATATCTTGCTTCCCGTAGTCCGTTTCACAAAAAAGATGTTCACCTGCGGGATATCTCCTACAATGTGAACAATATGTGCGCAAATAGGTGGTGCAAAACTGGTCCCATTCCCCACAATTTGGTGTTATCCCTTCCACCTCTCCTGCTAGATTTGATTTGCCAAGAAATGCATTGCCCCTTAAATCACCTACGCACTGCGATAAGTAAATGCAATTTGCTTATGTCTCGGTGGGGTTTTCGCAATTCCACGGCATGCCCCTGTCGTGCGGAAGAACAAACCATAGACCTCATCATCAACCAGTACATCCAAACACCGACCGCCAAACGGTCTGCAAGAAATAGAATCGCTGGACTCACAGATAGCATCCTGGTTGATGTGCGATTTACTTTCTATATAAATCAACATCGTCACCCACAAGTCCTTGTAATACAACAATGCCACTTTGCGGCAAACCATATATTTTGTTCTTTTCGTGACCTGGCAATGTAAAGTCAAAACTAAATCCTAATACATGTGCACGGTGTGCAGCTTCGCATTAGAGTTGTAAACGGGCCGACTATAGTTTAGGCCCGAACCCGAGAATATAAGCCCGAAACCGAAAACTAATTTAAAGCCCAAATCATGCCCGAAAAAAAAACGAAAGTTGAGTTAGGTCTGAAAAATTTACAAATGTTGCCAAGTTATTTTGATTATATTTTTGGGCACCTAAGATAAAAAGTACGTCTCAAGCCCAAATTAAGCCTGTAATTTTTTTCAACTTTAGGCCCGAACCCGGCCTGAACCCAAACCCGCCCGAAAAACTTGGCCCGACTTACAACTCTACTTTGCATTACAGTGGCAGTGTTGCTGAGAATTCGATTTCAGTATCACAGAAAAAAATTTTGGTGCTGTGTGTCACACTTGCTATAATCTAATTCTAACCAACGACAAGGTTTAACAAAATTAAAACATTTGCTGAAACCAAAAGTCATTGGCTAGAAAAAACTACAATAAAGATAAATGGAAGTCAGTGACCAATATCCAGAAAATTATGCGTAAATTGGATTCTTCAGAGAATCTCTTCTAGATAAAAACCTCACTTGGCGATTGTTGACAGTCATTTCAGATCGAAAGTACAATTTAAGCAAAAAACAATCATCGAAAATTAAAATAAAAGCAAATAAAATCGATTTAGGCACCGGAAAGGGACATCATCAGTCTTATTGAAATCGAATATAAAACTGATGATGGCTCTTTTTGATACCAAATCGATTTCTTTATATTTTCTGAAAATTGTGGTGTCCAACAGCAATATTTTTAATTTTATCGATTCTTGCCGCAGATTCGAAAATTAGACAGCATCAGTAAGTGCCTGAAAATAACTGCGTTAAGGAATTGTTTTGTATTCTCTTTGATGTTAATTTGTTCTAAATCTGCGTTTAAAAATGCTTCTGGCAGCTTTAAGTATTTCTTTTTGTTGTAGCAATATCCGTGAGTACATGGAAATACTGAGGCTGCGGAAATATGCTTTGTTTTGGATCAGTTTTTTGTTCGTCGTTTTTTGGGTTTTTTTTGCAAGTGGAATTTCTATCGCTTATGTACTGAATAACAAGAAACTGTGCAGAATATGAAATTTTGTGGAATAGTTGCAACTAAAAACCCATAATGATTCGAAAGACATAAAAAAAGGATTAGAGCAGGAGTCGGCAACAGGGTCTCCGAGAGGAGGGGAGGGGGGACAATGACCCCGGGGCCCATGATTTTTGAGGGGCCCATCAGAGAGCCCATGAGAGGGCCCAATGGGCTTCATAGGGCTCATCGAAATAAAACACTGAAGACCTTTTTTTTTGGAGATCACCTGAACTTGGACAAAAAAAAAAGTTTCAATTTCGGTAAAGATCTTTTTTTATTTTTTATTTTTTGGAGATCTTTTGAAAATCCGGAGAAAGGTGTGCCATTTTCCTTTCCTGTTTTGGACTGCACAAAACCAGAGATGTGTAATATATGAGCTGTCCCGGGGCCCACCCTAGGCTCTCGGCGCCCCTGGTCGGCAACCCCAGACACACGTGCCAATTATGGCACGCGACGTGATTTCATACGGCACGCAGCGTCGTTTTAAAACAGTGGTTCTGAAACTGCGGTACGCGAGCAACTTTAAAGACATTTAACTATTAAAACTTTTATCCGAAATCCACCCTAAGGTAGTTCCAATTTGCGGCGAAGACTTTTTTTTGGTCTTTACCTGTATTTGGGGGCTAATTCCCAAACTTTCGCGCAAAAACAGAACCAGTTTTGCAGCAAACACTTTTTTTTGGTCTTCACCCGGATTTGAGTAAAATTTATTTCGTTTTGTTTGCGCAATGCCATATCCGCATGCAAACCTATATTTTGACGTTGAATTTTACAAATTGGCACACTGGAAAGAAAACGTTGCCGACCCCTGAATTAGAAGATACTGCGATTTACTGTATTTATTTCTTTTATTTCAAAGGTAGTGCTGGATTGGTTTTATTTCTACAGTATGTCTGTAGTACAGTTTTTCATCAAGTTGAAAATATTCCGTTATCATTGGACCGTCTTTCACTGTCATCCATACGCTGCAAACGCACTACGTTACGTCAGCGACGAATAAAAGACAATAAAACGGCCAATGTATTTTTTTTTTTTTTTTTTTTTACTACTGAAATTATTCAAGAAGCACTCAGTTACAAGTCATCGTTTGATTGCTGGCTCTATTAAAATGTGTTAATGACGTCAAAATTCGCAAATATTGGCATTAAAAAATGTTGGGCAAGATCAAAGAACAAAGAAATACTGTACTAGTAGTTTTGATAATAAAATTTCCCAATAAGATCCTGTTTAAATAAAAACTTTTTACTTGCGACCAGAAGGCGAAACCTTAACTACAACCGTGAATGATTTCGAAACCAAAACAGAAAAGTGTGGTTGCCTACCCCTTCACCTTGAAGAGGAAATCAATCCATTTATCTTGAAAACTATGCTGTCAATCATAATGTTTCGTAGACTTTTGTTACAACAAATCTAGTTTACTTTTAATTTGGCTCATACGCACTAAACATTTGCGTTTTTTCCCCGTTTGATGTCATCTTACTCTGAGAAACTCCTCTCAAAATCTTACATCAAAATCGTCCCAGTGAACAATTTTGACTGAGTCTACGTGTGACCGCTCACCACCAAACACAAACACGCAAGTAAAATATATTCAATCATTATTTGCAAGTTGCTACAAAAAATACTTTCGTGGCTTAGGAAGTCACAAGTTTACCGGAACATAGCACATTTACACTGAACACCCATATGTCGTCCTTTAAAATAATTTGTTATTAATCTTAATTCATAACTACCAAACTACCATATATCCTATACCGTCATAGTTTGGTACCTCTAAAAACTCGAAAAACAGAAATTCCCTGAACTGATTTTTGAAACACTTAAGACATTATGCCCAGCTGATTCTTGAAGACATAACTTAAACTATGATTGGCAGCCTAAGAAACACTTTTTTGGATCCAATTTTCGTCTTATATATCCCTTGTTAGTATAGCTAGTAGAACTACATCCAGGTATGAACTTGGACGTTAAAGGACACAGTAACGCATATTTCCAGGATAATAGCAAAACTGCAAAAGTTATTCAGGTATTTATTGCAAAATTTCTTAGCTTATCATTAATTTCTATGTCCATAAGTAGTTCTACAGTAAATTGATTTTTGATAAATCTTTAGTTAAGAAAATATGGCCGAAAATTTTGCTTTCTACGAACAATGCGCTAAATTGTTCTTCTTATAATAAGTATTCTCAACCAGGAATTTTGAAGCGGCATCTTAGTAAGGTAATTTTTCTCTTTGTCTATAGACTACAATGACCCCTCAATAGTTTAAAACAATGCAGTGGCCAAAATAATTAAAATTCCCCTAATCACTTCTCGAATTTGTTCGTATTTGCAAAGACTTTTTTGGATTTTTGTAAAGTTGTGTCTAAATATAATGAAATTGCTTAATTCTAAAAAAGGGAACCTTCTTAGATTACAAAATTTATTAAGGTTGAAGTGTCTTTGTGGGTTTTGTTTCAACCGTATCCTCCAGCATTAAAAGCTGGGTTTTCTTTTTGGATCTAAGCTGTTTGAAATATTTTGATAAAAATTCATATAAAAGAATAATAACTGCCATATCATTATACCAAAAACACCTTTTGCTGTGTACAATCATGTTTGAAACCATTTATATCGACGTTCATAATCATACCTTACAGTCTTAAACTTTACTAAGCCGTTATAGATGGTCAATCATATCGCTACACAGCTCAGAAACGCCACTCCGTTTATTATCTTACTATTGGCTACTACAAGTTAGGCTTACCTCATATTTTGCACTAACCGGCCAGTTGCTCGAGCGGTAACGCGTTCGTCTCTGGAGCAGGAGGTCTGAGATTTAAATCTTGGGCTTGGTCAATTCAGACACAGTGTTGCCACCGGCTCGCCACCGCTGCAACAATTCTTCGAAAGGAGCTTGTGTTGCCCGGGCGCAATGACGCGGATATGGGCCCCACAAACTCGTTACAAGCTTCGGCGTAATACAGCGAGTATAATGAAAGATTTGATTAGATTTGATTGAACTTAATTGAACTCGAACGTTTTTGGCTCTATCAATTTACAAGTCGATTACGAATCTTGTTATATTTTTGGTTTGTTGATTTAAATGGTTGTGCCTGTTCATCACAGGTGTGCAACCATGGTTTTGCTAAAAGAGGAGCTAATTCAAAAATAGATCCAATTAACAACTGCTGCATGCTTTATTAGTAATCCAAGTCATTTCAAAAAGATTAAGGCGAAGTTCTGATGTCAGAGAGTTGGTGGCCAGAGAAAGAAGCTTATAGCGCTGGACAACTTTTGTAATATTTCTTGAAAAAAAAAGCAATTTTTAATTAATTATTTACAATTTCAAAAAGCAATTTTAAAAAATCTAAAAAAAGCAATTTCTCGAAAAAAAAAAACAATCTGAAGAAAGATTTCGTTCGCTTTCAAAACTACTTTGAAGAATTAAATTACTAAAAAAGAAAAGCTTTAATCCTTTCATTCCCTAATTACTACAGTCAAAATATACGTAAAAACTAGTGAGAATAAGATAGTTTTAAAATGACTTGGTTAAAAAAAGAGAGAAATTTTCAGCACCTTTATCTCGCAATTGGGCTCTTGCTTAGAACTAATCAGGACAGTTGAGAGCCCAGCCCGCGCAAAAAAAATTATCCAGCCTGCGTTCAGTTTTTAATTTCGGCTCGTCACTTCTATAGAATTCTCGCAGCGATCGCGAGCGAACAATTCCAAAGAAGCCAAAAACCTTCCCAGTGAACAAGCTTAAAAGAGCATTAAGGTCGAAAAAATTTTGCTCGGTTTTCTCTCAAAAAAATTTGACAGATCTGAGTCCTAACTTCACCAAATTTGAGCTTTTTACGACCTTCCGTTTTTGAGATATAACAGCTTAGATTTCCACTTACAAAGGCTTTTTCTCCTTAGAAATTTCGCCAGGTTGCCAATGAGAAACAAAATTTCAAAAGTTGCTACATGTTCCTAGTTCTCAATAAATGTTTTAAGGCAGAGTTATTGTAAAACAAAGTAAAAGTTTAGGACTGTAACATTAGCTGTTTTTCAATAAATGTAAGTCAGCTTTCCAAAAGTTAAACATTGTTCACGATACAGACAAAATGGCAGCACTGAAGTAAAGAAAAATTGTAAATTTTGAACTGCAATATCTTGAAAACGACTGGACGTAGAAAGTCCGTATTTGATGAGAATGCATTTTAGGCTTATCCCAACATTTTGATCAGCGGTGAATAACTTGACTTGAATCCCCTTTTAAGGCCTCATTTCCGACCAAAAGTGTGGTTGAAATTCTTTTTTCTGGTCCTTACTGTTTTTTTGCTTTTTTTTCAACAAAATTGTCCCATAAATATGCTTGATCTCAGGTGTGTAGCCAGGATTTTGCAAGGGTAGCTATTTCGGGGGTCTCGGGGCGAAGCCTTTAGCGCTCGAAAATTTTACATTTTTTTGCAAAAATAACTTAAATTTAGGACTATTTTGATAAAAAGAAATGCGTTTCAAACGTGGCATAGAAATTGGCAGTGCAAACATGATTAAACTGGTTGCATAAATTCGCTATGTGGAAAGTGGCTATTGGTAAAATTTCAGGTCGCTAAATTACATGCTGTTAAACCGTAATACTCTATAGTTCAATAAAACTCTCACGTAGTCAACTATTTTGTCTATGCTTTACTGGGAAAGTAATTGGGGAGGGGGCTAATGGAAAGAAATTTGAGAGAAGTGATCGGTAATTAACTACAGTAATACTAAATGCCTCCCTCCACTATTCTTGAGTTTATGATATATTTGTTGATAAAACCTATGTTCAGCATTTTTACACTAGCAAACAAATTTGATTGCTTATTTTTGGTCATTTTTCAAAGTTTTTATGGATTTGTGAGTTTTATTTTTGACAAATTAGCCCCCCCTCCTTAAATATATGTTTCAAAAATACTTTAATTCACTTTGTAGTCCATTCTAGTGCAAAAAAAAAAAAACATTCTCAGAAGGGCTAAAAACGTGGTATTTTCCATATTCTTCATTTTGGTTGACAGGCCAATGGGGGGCTGTAGCCCCCCCAGGCTATGCTATTGTTTGATCTTGATTCTTCTTGGTCCGTACGGCGCGCAAATTTTCGCTCAGAGTTGTAAACGGGCCAACTAGTCCAGGCCCGAACCAGGCCAGAACTCGAAAACTAATTTAATGCCCAAATCATGCCCGAAAAAAAAAACGTAAGTTAAGATAGGTCTGAAAAATTTAGCAATGTTGTCAAGTTATTTTGATTATATTTTTGTGCACCTAAGACAAAAAGCACATCTCAGGCCCGCATTAAGCCATTATTTTGTCAACATTAGATCTGATCCCGGCCCGAACCCGACCCGAAAAGCCCTGCCCGACTTACAATGACTCTGTCCTCGCTATTTCGCATTTGGCACTCAATCGAAAAAGCTTGGAAACCATTGTACCATTATGTATAACAGTATAAACTGCTTTGATACAAAGCACATACTAAATGGTTACAGTTTAGTAGTGATTATTATCTTATTTTTCAGCACACTGTTCTTAAAAAAGTTAAATCACTTTTATTTTGCGGTTAAATGGAATTAAAAATAAAACAAAAAATACCAAAAGCACACAAACAAAAATAACGCTACACAAAATCACTGTTTTTTTAATATCGACCTATTCATACGTAGCAAACATTTATGCAGCAGCAAAGTTTATCCCGACAATTTTACACCATTATCAGGCTTAAACCTTATGTGCTTCATCAATTGTGCTTTTTGAAAATATTGTGCTTTTTAAAAATAAAACTATAAGCTATCTTTATAAAATTAGAAAATAAAAAATATTTATAAAATTAAAAACAAAGAACAAAAAACACAAACATAAAAGTAGCATTGAGCACTTCATTTATGTAGAAAGTTACAGTATATATTTGAAATAAAAATTTCATACAAGTGTACCGCACAATTCAGTAAAAAAACATAAACACGTTATATAGGCTTGGCCTTATTGATATAAATTAGTAAATAAGTTAATACGCTAGAAAAGTGACAAATAAGATAAATTTTGGCATTTTGAAAAAAAGGAAAAAATATATGCAAGTTTTTTGTTTTCATAGCAATTGAGCAGATGAAAGGATAAAAACATAATATTTTTTGCAAGATTTTAAAAATCTAAATAATCGGACAGCAGTTTTTGTAATTGGTAGTAATTAATGTATTTTGACTCTCAAATTACGTTGATATAAATTTTGAATATTACTCTTTGAGCAAACAATGAAAGTAGTAACAAAAATTAAAAGTTATAAAAATGCAGCAAAAATTTATGATTGTCAGTACCGGAATGAAATAAATAAATCTGCAAGATAAAATTTCTTAATGAAAAAATAAATTCAAGCCTCAAATTTAGCATTAATACGTTGAGGCGTATTTGCGTTTACGACGGCGCTGCGTCTTCCGATGGGTAAGCACAAGTGCAACCGACGGCATAATAGGAAGGTTTCGATACTCCACGAACTGTAAGACTCCCGCTAAGCCATATTCTTACTGGTTCCGACCTCACTGAATGATCTTGTATCAAACTTGTGGGATGAATACATCCTCTGCACAGACACCGAGCTTCGTAGATGCACATGGGAAATCTGAAAATAAAATCAATAAAATCAGAAAAAACGCGGCCGAAAAAAATTAGGAGCAAAAGCATTTATTTTTGCGTAGAGAGAAAAAAGTTTGTAACTGAAAGAAATTTCCATTAAGAAAATGATTTTGCATTACGATTTTTTTTTTTTCGAATAATTTTAATAGTGCTAGTGAATACTGAAAATTAGCAGAACATTTTTTCGAATTACTCCCTTGTTTGGTCGAAAAGAATATTTTGCTAAATATTTTTTTGAGAATTGATATATTTTCATTCCAATGTTTTCGTTTTATCTCACCTTGATGAATCGCAGGAAATTTTTCTGACGTATGGGGACAGACTTATCAAGTTTTGTTGGCCGTTGTGCCGCTGAAAGTAATCGGAGTTAAAAGTTGGGCAAGTCTCGTTATCTGATCCGTTAGGAAGTTGGTTGCAGATCAAATCTCTTGGGTTTCCATTTGCTGCATCACACTTGTTTTTCAATCTTCTTAATTCTGCTATGGTATGGCTCAGAGTTGGATATTTTCTTATCCATTCACGACACAAAGTTCTGCAATGTAAGAAAGTAAATTTGGCGTAAAACTATTCGTGTCATCGCACTATTTTTATCATCTATATAGTTCAAATATTGAGATTTAAAAATTGTACCGTATCTAATTTATAGTAATTAAAAACAACAAAATCTTATCAAACGCATATTTTAACATTTTGGCTGTTTTAGATTTCTTTTTTTTAGTGATGATGGACGTGGATGAGGCCGAAACATCAACAAATTTGACCGTTTCAAGCAAGACTTCATAAAAATTGTTGTTTTTAATCAAACTGAAAGATTTGTCATTTTGGATATTGTTCAAAACCAAAAACTTTGTTTAGCTTACCGATTCGACACGTAGCTTTCGTCACAGTCATATTCCGCCAAAGCTTGTGTTACTGTGACTGATGTTGCTTGCAAAATTATCAACGAAGAAAAAACAGCAATAAAAAGAACTAATTTTTCAGACACCATGCTTTTTTAAAGATATATATTCACTCTTGCAAAAACAATGTTCAATAATAATCCGTATTGGTCTTGAATCTTTGCTCTGCTCTCTTGATTGATCGGATAGATTTGAATAATGTAATCTGAGTTGAGACCGTATTTAAGCTGTTTGAGTATTTTCAATTTCGCTTTGAGAAACAAAGGGAAATAACCGATCCGAAAATTAAGTTGCGTTGTTTTTACGAAACGTCAGATTAAAACAATTAAACTAACTCAACGTCGTGCGTGCTGCGTCACTTGCGTCAGAACCGAGGGTTTCCTGGTTTGAAAGAAAAAAAAGAAAAAATTTCAAAACAAAAGATTTCTCATTTTTTGTTGCTCAGCAAGCTACAGAACACGATCCAATAACGGACAAGAAGTGCTTCGAACTTTCAGCAACCTAGATCTTTTAGACCCTGTTCATTTAAAATGTTTGCTATTCCGCTTTTTTTTTAGAACAATTTTATAAGAGCACGAGGCTCATTTTGCTCATAATTTAAGAACAAACTAAGGACAATGCCAGCCTTAGCATGACAAAAATAATTAAAAGCACTTTGGCTAGTGCAACGCATTTGTAAGTAACTGGCAGAGTTTTCTTGCCTTTTTCTAATTTGCCCTTTTTGATTTGCTTGACAATATTTATGATTAATAGCAAAAGACAATCTTTAACTAGGCGAAAATAAATTCCTTTCGCTTTATTCTCCAACAAAAATTAAGAACAAATGAGGCTGAAAATTCTTGAAAATTTACGAGCAACCAGCTTCAACCCCATATTTACTGGTTCTTATAAAAAAAAGTGTATTTCAATTCTATGGCTTTCGTTGATATTGCAGAACTTTGGAATAATGAGAAAATAAATCTACGCAAAAAGTTAACACAAGGTTTTCAATAAGTTTAAATAATTGAAAAATTTTACTTGAAAACAGTTGTTGATTGCTCATTAAGTGTTTTTAAACGTTTTGCAGTATGTAATTGACCAGCTGTCGATGATAAACTAGATTATGCATTCGAAACGTTTAAAAATGCTCTTATCGAAACTAATGTAGACAAAACACTGCTGTTTGCTTCTGGCTAATGATATGTCTTTTTGAAGAGCTTTTGCTCAATCGTAAAACCAAAGAAAGAAGAGAACCTTTAATGATTTTGACGGTTAAAAATTTCTCAACTGTTATTTTCATCAATATTGCTACGTTAAATAAAATAAATAAAAAATTTTATTTAAATAAATAATTAAATAAATAATAAATTAAATAAATAAAAAATTTTATTTCGGTACGGTCATAGAGAATTGAATCTAAAATAAAAATTCAAAAACTGATAAGAGGCACCCAACTTTTAAATTCCGTGCGGTTTGCCCATCATACTAATTGCCGATTTGCCCAATATATTGAACACTATAAGCTGTACTTCCAAAGGTAATCCAACTAATGAAAACAAAGGGATGGTTTGAATGTAGCTCATTAAATAATACACAATCTAACAATTTTCAGAATTTGGTTTTTCAGTTTTTGTCTCGTATTCGCTTCTTTTGTTTCTGATTATTAACGCCTTAGATGAGACAAGCGTTGTTCTTGACTTGTTCTTAAATTTTAAGCGATTGCATGACTCAGTTTCACACTTTCTTGCAAAATTATTCTTGTTGAAAGAGCATTAAAGTGTAAGCGATTTCCCAATCTGTGCTTTTCATTGTTCATTTTCCACACCTCACAACGCGAAACCAAACAATAAGGTGCATGTTATGCCAAATTTGATGCTAAGCAAAAATCACTTGCCTTGGCTCCATCGCCTGCCGCAAATTTGCCAACAACGCAAAACTTCTTGAAACACGTGACTCTGCAAATTTTTCTGAGGTAATTTTTTTTGTACCATCATATTGCCGCCAGCAAAAAGAATCTTGACAAAAAAAATACTGCCTAATCGTTTACGTGCTATCTGGTCTAATGGCTGTCACCGCAGAAGCCGAGGGTAGAGCCATCAGAACGGCGACTACTTAAAACAAGCAATGCGAAAAAGTTGTCTTCAAAATTTTTTTCTTATTGCTTGTTTTACGAAATCTTAATTAAGTTTTACGAAAAAGTGGCTCTTCCCTAGGCTTCCGCGTTGGTAGCGTTAAGGCCAGATAGTATGTAAACGATTAAGCATTAAAACTCTGGACCAGCAAACGTCATAACATCACAATTAAATGATTATTAAAAAAGTACTACGATACGAACTTCAAATATCAAATCTTTCATTATACTAGCTGTAATACGCCGAAGCGTGAAACGAGTTGGCGAGGCCCATCTCCGCGTCACTGCGCCCGGGCAACACAGCTCCTTTCGAAGAAATGTCACAGCGGTGGCGAGCCATTGGCAACACTGTGTCCGATTTGACCGGCCCGAGATTTGAACCTCGGACCTGCCGCTCCAGAGACGAACACGTTACCGCTCGATTAACTGGCCGGTGACGGTACAAACTTTAAACAACCAGCCTGAACTCAAACTGTAGTGGTTTTTACGATAAACAAAAGATGTGAAATTGAGTTTATTTTGAAACCGGATTACCACCTACTTTCTACAACTTTTTAAAAAATTCTATATGAATAAGATTGATAATGATTTTAAAAGGACGGTACAAACTTATCCTTTTAAATTCATTATCAAGTTTTTTGAGGGTACCCCCCCCCCAGAAACCCCTAAATGGACCCATCAAAAAGCAATTTTTTGAACGACTTAAGCTAGTGCATTAATTTTTTAATATCTGTTAATATCTAAGAGACAAATATTTTGACATAGTTTGGGGATACTTTCCAGGAACACTACTAATGGACACCCAAAAATCACTTTTTTTGAAACTAACTTGAAGAATTGATTTTAGTCAACTGCGTTTATGTGCTGTAATGCTTAAAGGCACCACTGTTTGAAATTGCGTAATTGAACAGAGCTGGGTTCAACTATCTAGTTGGACAACCGTTTTACCCAAACCACAAATGATTAAAAATCAACAATTTTTTTTCATCAGACAAAATCATATTCAATCTTTTTATTTTGGCATTACATGTGATCAGAGGGTTTCAGGTTTTATTCTCTGCGAAGAATACAACCCTGGAAAAATATTTTACGATTCGGCTTTAATGCGCTTCACACTAATTTAGGTTCTTCTTTCTCTCAAAATTATTTTGGTAACTGCTGCTGGATTCTGAATTAGAGAACACAAAGTAGCATGATCTGAATTATTAGATTTTACTCGACAGGGCTGATGTGCTGTAACGGCGTAGCGGTTAAAGGAGCCCGAGTTTTAAGCAGTGGTGAAGGAAAGAGCTGGGTTCAAATATCTTCTCGGTCTTTAGTTGATCACAAATCAGTAATCACCAATACAACTATCGCGATTAATAGTTATTCTTTTTTTTCATCAGAAAAAATCACATTCATTCTTTTTAATTTGACGTTGCAACGATTGATTTTTGAAAAAATATCAGTAACCTTCAAAGTATGAAGGGGAGAAGGAACTCCGGAAAGGAAATGGCGGAAGTGCCATATTCTTTGCCTTGAGAAAATGAACGTCTAGTTTGTTCTTAATTTGTTTTTAAACAATGATTGACGGCAAAATCAAAAGGGTATCTAAAGTTTGGAGAATCTTTTAAGATTAGATTGGCGTTGACTCCGTCCTTCTTGACGTAACCGTTCCAGAGATATCCTACTTTAAACACAACGTAAGATAACCATAATTTTATTGGCAATCCTGATATTGATAACATCTGCGACGCCATCTTAGTTCTATCCTAAGGCAACGCCGCAATTAAACTAAGTCACAGAGGTCTTTTAGCCTATATATAGGTTAAAATGGGCCTCTTTGTGCTAGCATACTCTATTAAAACGTCAGGGTTTCCAATAAAAATTATAATTAGGGAAGCCCCTACGTCGTGTTCGCAGTAGAATATCTCTGGAACGGCTGGGTCAAGGAAGATGGATTCAACGCCAATCTAGTCTAATACGATTGCCCTAACCTTAGATCCCCAATTAATTTTGCCTTCAGTTCTCGTTTAGCTAAATTTAAGAATAAAATGACATAAATCATGCTTCCTTGGTTAAATCATGCCTGCTGCTAGACAAATCAACTACGGCAATATACAAACAAAAACTTTCAAATTGAAAATAGGCTCCTTTTGAGACAAAATTTCTATAGGTAAAACCCCTTTTTCATTCAAAAACGAACTTCATTAATCAACTTTTTCGCAGAAAAAAAACGCAAAAATAACAATTAAGCTTTTTAGAAAGGTTTACTTCGATGCTTGAGATCTCAAAGTAGAGATACTAACGTGTTTTGACTCAGCCTTATGTCATGTTCACGGCGTTACATTTAAAAACATCATCAATACACTGAAAACAATTTAATGCAATATGCGCTGACAAAGTTGTAAAAGGGCCGACTAGTTCAGGCACGAACCTGGCCCAAACCCGAAAATATAAGCCCGAAACCGGCCCGAATCTGAAAACTAATTTGAAGCCCAAATCATACCCGAAAAAAAGCCGTAAGTTAAGTTACGTCTGAAAAATTTAGCAACCTTGCCAAGTTATTTTGATTACATTTTTGTGCACCTAAGACAAAAAGTACGTCTCAGGCCCAAATTAAGCTCGATATTGTTGTCAACTTTTGGCCCAAACCCGGCGCAAAAAACCGGCCCAACTTACAACTCCGTGCGCTGAGCTATCGCGACGCGTTTCGGCCTTGCTCAAGGGTCTCATCAGGCGACAACAACGCAATACATACATCACTTAAACAAAATACGCACATTGTGCGATTGAGTTAAAATTCAGGTAGAAAATTATTACAGTAAATGCATCAGTTCATTCTATGCATTAAGCTTTTGCTAATTAATTATAATGCTAGAGCTTATAGAAAAATCCAAATTAAAAGAGATAACTAAGCATTTCCGTTATCTTTGTTATAATTGGAAAAGCGTTTATTTTTATCCCAGAACATGTTACATGATATTTTTAGACCCCCAGTGTCTTGCAGAGTACAGCGCAGATGTTTGGAAACTCGTTTGAAATTTTGATGATAAAACAAACAAAAAAAAAAAACAAAAACGCGAAACTGCAACAACTCTTTCCGGTAGCTAGTTGGTATAGTTCGACTATCAACGTATTTTGATCTTTCAAAAAAATTTTTTGACTTGTTTCCTGAGAAATTTGCATTACATAGTTATTATTTGTTTGTTTTGCCGAATATCTTTTTTTAATTGATTAGCTATTTGTCAACAGCAAGCAAAATATCAAACCGGGAAGCAGACCCGATAAAGCTCAAACTTGTACTACTATCACGAAACCGTAACTGTAAAATTTTGAAACGTTTCGGACTTATCTATGTGCATCATCAGTAAAAATAAAAATAAAAGTATAAAAAAGTTTGATCAGTGAGTAGCTAAAACAGATTTGTGTGCAGTTTACACACTTTTTTAAATACGTTTGGCGGTTTTGATTTTATTTCTAGGTGATGACAAGAACGCAAATAAGTCCGTAACATTTAAAAATTATGCTGTTAATCAATTTAAATAAGACTGTTGTGCGATCAGTCGGGACATTTCGAAGCAATCTATTCTCGAAAAAGATTAAAGGTAAGAGAAACCATAAATATGCGCATGAAAATTTTGGTGCGATATGTCATTCTGTAATTTATTGTGTATACATTTTGGCGCAACCTTTACGCTCCAATCAGCTCTTGCAGTTTCATAACTCAAAAAAATCCATAAAAAGATATTGCATTTTTGACAAACAGCTTACTGCTGGTGAATAATGTAGCAGGTTTAATGGCACATCAGTATGCAAATATGAAACTATGGCAACAACAACACATTGAAAGGAATTTTAATATGTAGAATTTGAAGGTATGCCATCGTAGGTCTCGCTTTTCTAATGCACTGGAAAGAATCTAAAAGATATTTTCAAAATTAATATTAGAAGGTCGAACAATTTGACAACTTTTTAGCCGTAAAAGTCAGTTAACTTTTGCGATAGCTTCGAGCATGAGGCTATGTTGCTGTAAGGAAACGCATTTTGGAAATAGCCATCTCCCTCCCGCAAATTTCTGCCACGCGCCTGCTGTGGTGTGAAATTGCACTATACTTCGAATCCTAGAGTAATTTATAAACAGCAAGTGGTGTAGGCAGGATTTGAAAATAGGGTTTTTTGGCCGTATTTAAGGTGTTAGGTCAACAAAAAAGATCATTCCCTGCCAGAAGCGAATTTTAAATAATGTTGGGTGACTTTTCCGCCGGTATTGAGGCGTCAACCAATTCTCAATGTAAGCAGTGACGAAAATGGGTGGTGGGGCGTTTCTAAACTTAAGTAGCAATTTGTATTAAATATGGAGTGGGTACAGATCAAATAGGGGGGTATGGCACGATGGCCTTCCCGCTAAAGACGCTGCTGTCTATAAGTTTCACAGTTGCAGTATGCAGTCCATTTCTTATGCTGAAGTATATACTAAATGCAGGCAAGTGGATTGCATTTTTAGTGGCCGGATTGTTTTGTCAAATTTCGCCTTGTTACAGTCGAAAGTGACATAACAACACTTTTAACCAAAAGAGCGCGTGATACACAAGACATCCCGCTAGCTTATGCTGCCCAACGAAATAGCACAACAAAGGAATTGTGAGGTTGTTAGGATTTTTATGAAATCAATCAGTAAATTCAACTGCGAAAACAAACGAACCACAAGCTAAAGAATGACGAAGCGTCATAAAACATACAGATCGGGAAACGGTAGAAAAACATTGGGCACAATAAGCCTGGCCTTAGCTTAATTGAACAAACGGGCCGTCGCCTTGCCACTCTACGTAACCTTGGATACTATTTATAGGATAAAAAGTAACATTGTGTAATAATTTCCTGGAAACTTTTTTTACTAGCTAGAGTTAATCCAACTGGTGCATCTAATCAAGTATTATTGGCTCAATTTTGCTTGCAGCGAGTGGATGAGTTAGTGTACGACTTTTAGTTTCAGTTTATTTTGTTTAGTATGACATTGAAAAAATATTCAACCAATAAATAAATAAAAAAGTAAATCAGTATATTTTGCTGAGAGGTTAGAGAAAGTTTCCTTCTAAAATAAATCATAGAGAAGTTCAGTATTCTTCGAAATTAAAATGCCGTTAAAAATAAAACAAAAGTTCGAATTTATAGGTTTCAGAAAGTGCTCTATATAGTATAGGCTAAGCTAAAAATACATCACAAAATGTAAAATATCCTTAATTTTAGAGATCCGATTGTAGCTAAGGTTAATAAAAAAAGATACAGGTTCAAATTTAAATATTTCCTCTACGACTTAAATAAGTTAAAACCGGCCTTATCCTGCTGCACGTTTACGAAAGTAAACTAAAAGTGAATACAGTTTTATTCATTAGCAAAAAATTAAGTACAGTATAATGAGGAAAAAGTTTTCCTACAGACTATTTTTGGGAGGATCCGGAAATCCTTGGCGTTGAGGAGAGTCGTTTTTGGCTCATGTTAGATTTTTTCAGGGAAAAACACAGAGTATGCATTATTTGCAATGTTTTTCACACGACCATAAGAAATAAACGTCTAACAGCTATTAGTGTCACTATTTAAAAAACAGAAATCCTATTTTGGGATACTGCTTCTTTTTTATGGTTTCATTTTACATATACTGTAGAATGAGGTGTTTTACGCAACGGAAAAAAATTCCAAACTGGACGATAGAGAACTTTCATATAGACAATGGATACCGAAATAGCATTCCCGTACTTCACCTTTATTAAAACTCAGTTTGGTGTAAAAAGGTGCTAACTTGTGATTGATTTTTAGGTTCATGCTGCCGTAATTCTTTGTACGGGGATAATAACGATTTAATAGTTAACGTAAAATCAACTTTAAGCTAGTAGTCTGTTTTTACAGTCTTGAGATCTTCGGATGAATTAGAATCATGTTAAAACACGGGCCATACAAATAACTTTGACAGCTTATTATTTGTTTCACGTACTCAAATCAAATCTTTCGTTATATTCGCTGAACTACGCCAGAGCGTGCGTGTAACGAGTTGGCGGAGCTTATCTCGCGCGTAATTGCGTCCGGGCAACACAGCTCCTTTCGAAGATACGAGGTGTGTTTGAAAAGTAACGGGACTGGGTCTATAAATGTTTTATTTTGTATGACAAGTAAATTTTACAACATGTCGCCTTCAAAGTAATCTCCTTGTGCTCGAATGCACTTTTCCAATCTCTTCTGCCACGCTTCCACGCACTCCTGGAAGTATTCCTCCGGGATCGCTTGGAGCTCTCTCGTCACGGCTGTTTTAATGGCTTCTGAATCTTGAAAACGAGTTTCTTTAATAACTTCTTTGAGTTTGGGAAACAAAAAGAAGTCACAAGGGGCAAGATCTGGAAAGTAGGGTGGTTGCTCCAGTACAGCAATGTTATTTTTGGCAAGAAACTCCCGAATTCCCAAGGCATTATGAGCTGGAAGCATTGTCATGATGAAGCAGCCATGACCTCGTTTCTCACAGTTCTCTTCTTTTCTCCCTCACTGAGAGCATCAGACGTCGCAAGATGTTTTTATAGACGTGCTGATTAGTAGTTTGGCCTTGTGGCAAGAATTCTGCGTGGACAATTCCATGGACATCAAAAAAAGCGATCAGCATCACCTTGGTTTTAGACTTGAACACCCTCGCCTTTTTGGGTCTTGGTAACAATGCGCTCTTCCATTCAAGGCTCTGCCGTTTGGTAAGTAAATCGTACTCGAAGATCCATGACTCATCGCCAGTAACAACTCTTTTCAGCTAGTTGGGTTCAGTTTCGAGTTGCTCCAAAATGTCTTGACACACTTGCACACGCCGCTCTTTTTGTCCTTCATTCAGCAACCTTGGTACCATTTTTGCACAGATCTTCCTCATCCCCAGATCTTCCGTAATGATTCTCCATACCCTCTCACTATTCATACCCAGCTCATCTGCTATCATTCTACCAGTAAGACGGCGATCAGTGCAAACCTTTTGTCTCACACGCTCAGCATTTTCATCTGTTCTGCTTGTGGATGGCCTCCCACTCCTGTGATCATCTTCCACCTCCTCTCTTTTCTCTTAGAACCTCCTGTGCCACTCAAAAACATGAGTTCTTGACATCGTGTTATCACCATAGACTTCTTGAAGCAACTTTAGTGCTTCAGTTGGAGTTTTTCCAAGACGGACAATTAATTTCAGGTAGATTCGTTGTTCGACGCTTATCCTTCGCACTAAAGAAAAAAAAAAGGAAAAAATTCTTAATTTTATCAAATTTTCACGAAACGGTCACAAAGAAAGTGCCTTGACAAAAAAACGTGCAGAAAAGAACGTAGTTGTCACAGAATGCTGAAATTTGGTTTTCGAAACTATAAGACATTGTAACATCATAGAAAGCAATGCTTTTTTCTTCGCGATAAAAGTTGTTCGTGCAACGTGCACAGTCCCGTTACTTTTCAAACACACCTCGTATGTCAGAGCGGTAGCGAACGTTGGTAACTCTGTGTCGATTAGACCGACCCGAGGTGTGAACTTCGAACCTATCGCTCCAGAGACGAACGTGCTGACGCTCCAATTAACAAACTACACAATAAAGTGATTACTTCATTCTAATTTATTCAAAGACCGCGAAAAAAATTACTGCATTTATAAAAACAAAGTAATAGCAGTTACGTAATTCGCTAATTTTCATCCAGTACCATCTTGACATGTAAATTCTTAATAGTTAATCCTTATGCCCACCAACGGAGAATCGTGTTTTGAAACATTCTAAAAATAACTATTTAAGTTGTATACTGTACTTATTTTTATTTGTTTTTGTATTTTTCTTTTTGCTTCAACCGAATAACGAGCCCTTTCTATTTATAACTGGTACTGAAACCAAAACTAGTCGAGTATGTTACGCAACGAGTTCACTACCGCGGAACGCTATAAACCAAAGCGGGAATTGTTTGATTAATTATGACATACAAAAATAATACATCCTACAAACTTTTAAAACTTATTTAAAAATAGCACTATTTTGGAAGTATTATTTTTGGTAAATTATTTGATGAGAGCATGCTTCAGAAAAATCTAAAATTTTGCGGATACTATCACAACATACAGTATTTCCGTAAGGATCATTACGCAATTTATGTACGTAAAATAATGCTTCGGCAATGTTTATTTATAGGGTTGGATTTATCAACTTGCGGTTTAACCGCGATTAATAAAACTTGCGGTAAAAATCTGAGACAAATTGCCTTAAGTAAAAAATATTAAGAATTAGCTCTATGAAAATTCGGTGAGTTTGAGAATTCAATTTCCTCTTATACGATAATACAGCTGATAACCAAACAGTGGTGGAATGAATAGAGTGTCTGCTACAGAAGCAATTGACTCAAGTTTAATTCCCAGACGGGTCAAACCAAAGACTGGAAAATTAGGGATTTACACGTTCAGCAATAAAAAGGGGCAGTGTGATGCCTCCACCGCGTGTAATAGACAGATGGGCATGTGGCAGCTTGACCCAAACTCCGCAAGGTCCCATCGCTATCTCCTGGCCTAGGCAACTAGTCAGACTAACTGTAATTACACTATCCGCGAATTATCTTAATCTTCTTTAGTATATTTCATCCACAATATTAATCAAATATTTTAGTTCATGAATCTTTGAACCAAGCACTCATCGTCTGTCAAACCGCACCGACGCAAAGCACTCTTTTTTTAGTTCTGCTCACACGTTTTTTCGACAGCGGTCAAAATAGGTGATTTGCTCGGTCCCAATGGGAGCCTAAGCTTTGAGTTTTACGTATTTTCTAAACATAAAATCCCTATTTTAATAGTTGTATAATAATACTTGGTGGAGTGTTATACTTGTCTGTATGGTGTGTGTGTGTGTGTGTGTGTGCTGTTTGTGAGAATGAGAGAAGCATAATCGTTTGGTTGCATTTGCCATTGACTACAGATAAACCACTTAATGGAATTTAGTAAGTGATTGAATAAAATAAGTCTGTGTTTACCGGTATGTAGCACCGGTATATAGAATCAATTTAGCTATGCTAACATGCACAAAAATTCACACAAGCAGAAGTGTGTGCAAACCAAATATCAAAAAAACAGATTTTGAATTCCAAAAAAATTCAAATTTTGTACCACTTTAAGGTTGTTCAAAAGCATTCAAAAAAAAACCTTGATAGACTATGCATTAGATGTTTATCGTTGCAAAAGTTTCTTTTTGCTTACACATGTTTTCTACGCAGCAGGTTGCAACAATAGTGTTCTATTTTGGGAAAATGTTGACTAAATGTACTCAAGTTACAGTGAGTTGAAGGGGAAAATGTGTAACCAATATACTTTGCGCAATTTTTATATCATGTGTACAATATTTCTAATTTTTATTTATAGTAATACTGTTAATTACACGTTTATTTAGCCTATGAAGTACTGCAGCAAAATCTTAACGAAGATTTACTACTTATGACTTGCCTATCTACTACAGTTACATTCACTCACCATCAAACCATAATGTAATCTAACCTTTCTATCCAAACGACTCAAGCTATTAATAGTCTGTGAAAACGTTTCGACTAACGTAATAGCAGAAACGATTTAATTAAAGAAAGTTGGTCAAGCGGTAACGCCTTCGTCTCTGGAGCGGAAGGTCAAATCGGACAGACCATAGTTGTCAACGGTTCGCCACCGCTGCGACATTTCTTGGAGAGGAGCTATGTTTTTCGGGCGCAATGACGCGGGGATAGACCCGCCAACTCGTTTCACACTTCGGCGTATTACAACCATTATAATGAAAGATTTAATTTAATTTGATAGTTCAAAACTTGCGAAGATCTAGTCGCTTTCAAAAAAGATAGTTGACCAAAGTTTTAGGACAATAAAGGTCATACATATCCCAGGAAAGGCTTCCCTAACCACGTTTAATTAACTCAAAAATTAATAAAGAAAAATGGCCTGTTGGAGAACATCAAACAAACAAGATAAATTGATTGATCCATATTTATCCTCGTTTACTTTGGGACGGAGGCGCTTTTACTTTGAACGAATCCTCGTCCATTGACGTTTGACTTGACCGTATTCCTACTGACGTTTGACTTCTTCCGTCGCAAATTTGCGGCTTGTTCGAAGTCACCAAGCAGAGTTAATCATCATAAAGTGTCTTAACCAAGGATGCAACAACGTGACCAGGGTGCGGGTTGAGCCGAGATCATGCGATCAAGGCCGTCGTAAAAACGACGACTCTACCCATTCGGCCACGCCGCCGTACTACAGCATTTTTTTTTCATTTCTAATTTTCAGTTCCCGTTCTTGGTTACGGTGCCTGATTTTGGCTGAAACCTGCAAAAAAAGTACCGAATTATATACAAACCAACTGTGGCAATCGAAGAGTGTGTAACCTGTATGTAACCAATAGAGCGCCGCCCACATCATGAATTTTGTGACTGGCACAGCCCTTTCGATATTTGGCATATTTTTTGGCGTGACTCAGCAGCAAGCAGGCTCAGGAACCAAAAATTGGGCCCGAAGAGCGGTCGTAAAAAAGCGCAAAAATGTCTTTAAACTCAATCATACTTTGTTACGTAGGTTTTTCAATTCGTTGGTGCTTAGATTATTATTTTTCATACCAGTGCATGTAGATTAAGAATATTTTTCTTCTGGTTACTCCGTTTGCTCCACAATGCCCACGGGATCGGAGTATGGAGAAGATATTCAATTATTGGATGATCTGACAAGACTGAAACTGAGATTAATTGACAAGGTAAAAGCATAAAATTAAAACATTTATGTAGTTTTGAAAGTTAACGACTAACAGTAGTATTGCCTACTCAAATATTGGATTCTAAGCAAAAAGACTTTAATACATCCCTACTGTTTAACGCGGGGTTACACAACAAGAGGAGTTGAGCGCTCTGTGTTTTTTTTTCTTTTTTGCCAAGCTTAGCAAAAATCAGCGCGGACTCCTGTCAACGAACAATAACAAATCCTGAGCAAAACGAAGAAACGGTACTCTTAACTCGATTCGATCATAAAAACACTGTAATATTGTATTGCACTTTACCTTCTAAAATTTTGCCACACTTGGAGTACAGACAAACTATATAGATAAAAATGCTTTTTGATGACGATACACACCTTGTAGCACAAGCAAGTCTCACCATTAGTGCTGCAGCAATCGCAGTATCGTACATTCTTTGTAGCAACATAGGTTTGTGCTTTTAAATATAACATGTAGTATACAACTGCAGCTATATACATTTATGTAAGAATATTGATAAAATAATCGCAAAAATATATCACAAAAGCGTCAGAGCAACAAATTATTGCTGTACGATATGACATGAATACTATATAAACATTTTTATGATCACATAAGACAATTTCGACATATACTATGTGCATGCATGATTGCGATATGCGAGATTTTTCCCCCCATTTTTTTATTTTGAGGGGGGAATAAGGTTTGTAACCACACGAGGTTTTTTTAGCGAAGCGTCTAGAATTTGGGGTTAATTCGACCTCAAATCAGACAAAGATCTTTTTTTTTCTTCATCTCAATCTCTGGCAGATTTTAATGCATCGAAGTTTACTTGGGTTTTTTTGACAGAAAGCACTAATTTTTGTTGTTTTTTTGGCTTTTGGTGGTTTGGAGTTTTTCATCGATTTGATCTGGCAACACTGGTTGCATATTTGCAGCACTCTAATCAGTTCGCATTTGAGGATCCTCCAAACCTATAAGCCGACCGACCAAACCTCCAAGTTTAGGTCCGAACCAGACTCGAATCCGAAAATATGAGCCCACAGCCGGCCCGAAAAAGCCCGAATGTTAAGTTACGCCTAAAAGACGTGTAGCTTAATTGCATCTTTCTTTTCAATAACTCTAGTTCGCTGTGTCTAGATAGAGCTACTTGATGATAAATTGTGATGCAGTAAAATAATTTCTGTACTACCGGTAATTAATGCTTAAATAGAGTTTTCATTTAATGTAACAAAGTTATTCTGATGTTTTTCGTAGCATCTTAAACACAAGGCACATATCAGGTTCAAATCAAACCCGAAATTTTGTCAAACTTAAGCCAGAACCAGAACCGAAAAAGCCCGGCCTGAATTACAACTTTGGGGGTACTTGCATAACTATATCGTATATATAGCCATAACACTTTCCTTTTAAAAGCATTTTTAGTTTGTGTTACAATATTACGCAAAAAGAAATAAATAAAACTAATTACATTAATAAACACAAAATAAATAAAAGTACTTAACAAAAATAATTGCATGCTTGTGGAAAACGAATTCAGAACTTTGTAAAGTTGCGCAAGAAGTTATGAATAAATTGCAAGCAGATTTTGTTTTATCCAATTCAAGTTGAAAGATCCTTTTTACATGCTACTCTTAACAGCTATGTTCCTTTTCAGAAATTAAAACCGGGAACATCTCCAAGGTACCGACGAGCTAGGACGAGGTCCCCAGATTATTCTCCAAGTCCTCCACCACCTCCAGGTAGTAATATACTTTAATTTTCAAAGCGTATATACCGTAATTTTTAATCGATTTGCTCAGAAATCGTGTCTAATTCCAGGATTATGCAAATTCCTTGTACTGTGTTGACTCCACTTCACACTAATGATGTGGTCAATTGACTCGGAAACACGGGTTGTACCTACGATATGTTCTCCACATCATCTACATCACTTGAGGTTGAAGCGATATTGTAATTGTAATTACATTTTATTCACCAAGTTGCCTTGGCCAGGAGACAGCGAAGGGATGTTTCGGTTTTCGAGTCAAACTGCCACCTACCCAACTGTCTACCACACACGGCGGAGGCTTCGCATTGTTCCTTTGTAATGCTGAACGTTAAGCAGGGAAGCTGTGAATACCATTTTTTTATAGTCTTTGGTTTGACCCATCCGGGAATCGAATCCTAGTCTATCGTTTCAGTAGCAGACTCTCAATCCAATCGACCACTGATCGGTTATATAACCAACTATAAACGTGGAGATAGCATCAAAGTGTTGTCAAATCGAAGTAGGTTTGCAAGGCGTGATATCTCTGTTAACTATTAAATTACTGTACTTCTGCCTATTTCACTTCAGCAATACTATAATTTATTGCCTTGCAAAATCACACAAGTTTGCTAAAATGAAGTTTTTGTGGATGAAAATGGTTGATTTTCTTGTTGCTGGACAAACAGTTAATTTGAAAATGTCTAATATTGACTTCATTGCTCAGAAAGATTTTTGAGCATTGTTGCTAGTCCTTGTCATTATTGTTGTATTGTTCGGATAATTTAGGGTGATAAATTGCTGATTAGGTACAGCAGCATTAGCGTAGCTTCTCTCAGTCATTCAGAACAAACGTCGAATAATACAGTAGAGCCAAAATCAAGCCAATTTAGTTTTTATGAACATTGCAGATAAATTTGATTCAACACAAAATTTTCCTCTTTTTTGGAGCAATGTGAAGTTTCAAGTTTATGAAAATACGCAGTGAAACTAATATTTTGTGCGGTTTCAATGTTTGGAAAGCAAAAGTCTTTTACCTAGTTTGCAAATTCAGTTTCGTGTTCAGCTCATTTTGCAAAATACATCCTTTTTAATTCTTATGCACGCATTTGAACTGCATTTTCAGAAACAGCCTTCATAAGTTTTTTCTGATACAGAAATACTTTTCGAAAGAGCTACATTTATTAGGTGTAAGGTTTGAAAAATTCTTATACTAATGTACAATACCTAGATAGTATTTTATTATTTAGGCGACTGTAACCAAATACACATAATTTTTCAAAACAACATAGATTATAAAACTGTTACTCTTTCTTAAAAACCTATTTTCTTAACAACTGTCTGTGCATTTAATAAATAATTATAGAAATAAATTATTTTTTAATTTCTGGTGAAAATTCATGCTATACACAACTCTCCTTCAAATTGTCAGAGTATGATGAGGCAATTTTTTACATTAAAATAAGTTATAATCTTCGTTCTTTAAGATATTCGCGTTCTTATTATTCTGTTTAGACTGGAATTTTCGCTCCCTGCTCTTTTATGTTACGACAAGATTTGTAATTTAGGCAAAGAGATGGATAAACAATACCATATTAAAGCAATAAGCAGCAATTTCGCTGTATTCAACATTTTTTATACGCTCAAAAACATATCAAACGTTTTCGGCTAAAAACAATCAAGCTCTCATCTGGATATTATTAAATATAATAACGAAGAAACATTTGCAAAAGAAAATAGAAGTATTACGGTAACATAAATTATGTGTAACTGACTAATAACCTACAGCGTATAAAGAAACACTTAAAAATATTTATCTAACAAAATAAAAATGCCTTTCCAGTTTTAGAGCAAAGCTATCATATTAAAATTACTGCCAAACAAGCAACAGCATAAAGTTTTTGGCGTGAAATTAACCAATTTAGGTAGAATAATCTTTAATGGGTAAGTCAAGGTGCAGTAAATAAAGAGAAAATCAAGTCAAATGAAGATAAAAAATAACTTTATGATATTATGACGTAACAGAAAAATTGGCAACTTAGAAAATACAAAAATAAGGCACCTTTAGTATAAAGCTGCTTATTTAACTTAGGATTTAGTTCTTTAATCAAACGTGATTCTTGGACTTGATTTTCTCTTTATTTAATGCACCTTGACTAACCCATTAAAGGTTATTCTACCTAAATTGGTTAATTTCACGCCAAAAACTTTATGCTGTTGCTTGCTTGAATGTAATTTTAATATGGTTGCTTTGCTCCAAAACTGGAAAGGCATTTTTATTTTGTTAGACAAAAATTTTAGGTGTTTCCTCATATACTGTAGGTTATTAGTCAGTTATGCGTAATTCATTTTACCGTAATACTTCTATTTTCTTTTGCAGATGTTTATGAGTTATTATATTTATCAATATCCTGATGAGGGCTTCATTGTTTTAAGCCAAAAACGTTTGATATGTTGTTGTGTGAATAAGAAATGTTAAATCCAGCGAAGTTGATGTTTATTGCTTTAATATGACAAGATTTGTGTCTTTTTTTGATCATTGGTAATTTAGTCGTATTAGTTTTACTCTTGTAACCATAAGTGAAACTCAAATTGCAATACGGTAAGTACAGTAAATAAATAAATTAATTGAGATTGTAATTTAAAAAGTCACTAGTAACTCAATCAAAAATGCTTTCAAAGCAAAACAAAAAAATTGTAGCGCAAATTTACGAAATTACATCATATCACATCATGATACGTCATTTGCTGGCGCAATCACGTAACAAATGCATCATTTTGGCACGTAATGAACATATCGTAATAAATCCCAATTATAAATTGCTTTTCCCTGTCGAAGAATTTTGCAATTAGCTATTTTTGCGAATACCAAGTCTTCCACTATCGGGAATATTTTTATCGGTTTTTAAGGGGGAGACCCACATGTTAACTGCCCTGCTGTAAATCACACGGCAATGTAGAAGGAGAACCGGAGTAATAAGCAGTAGGCCAACAAATATAAAGCTATAGCAGTAACGATAATTTCACAACAAAAGTAAATATAGAAATAAATCGATCTTGGTCAATCAGTACCGGGTTAAAAAGATATTTAATTAAAACAGTTAAAAGCAATGACATTTGCTATGGTTTTTTGATTCGGGACAAACAAAAATTTTCGCAGGAGCTTGAACTCAGATTCACAGCCTTGAAAGTTCAGTGAATGTGAACACATATTACCTACAGTTCAATTGATTTCATCTATTTTTTTTAGTGATTGCGTAATTAAGTGTGTCCATGGCTTGTCAAGCGCTGAATTTAGATCTAGTATGAACCAGTTCAACTGTTAAAAGAAAAGTAAAAGGAACGACAAGCAAATAAAAACAGGAACACATACAAACCGCAATCTTAAAAATAAAAATCGGTATTTGTCAATTTATCCCCGTTCGTTGCTTGAATTATTGCTGTACAAAAATTTTAAAAACCATGCTTAATCTTTCACAATCTTTCAGCTCTATCCCATTGTAAGTTTAAGGCCAGGTCTATACTGTGCGCAAAATCGATGCCCAATGTAGACCGTGTCTTGTGGTTGCAACGTTTTTCAACGCTGTCTGTCGCTATTAAGCCATAGTTTCAAAAAGAACAAAATACTTTACATTGCTACAATTAGTACTGGGTTACCATTCAATTCATGATATTTTTTTGAATTAAAGATAGTTTAAATGAAGATTTTAACTAATCTCTTAGAACACAACTAAAGAACTTCAGTGTGTGTTTCCAACTTCTGGGAATAAATCTTTAGCTTGAGGCATGAATCCCCACTTCCTTGCTATCAGTCTTTATTAGGTAACTGAAATTCCACCAAAGTGATGTTGAAAAGGACTACGGAAATTTTTAACAAAATCTCACAAAAATCGTTCAGTCGTTTGAGGCAGGCCTTTAAATCGCACTCAGGATTTTTTCGATCGGATAGCGAAAAAAACCTCGTTTTCACGGCACAAATCTTGTTGCATCTGTTAGTTCAAGCCTCGACTAAATTTTGGTGATAGCTGCCTGAACGAGACGACTAGTTACGGCCCGAAATAGGATTTGCAGAAATCGTTGTTTCTGGTTAGTTCAGATTTATTTCCGCTTTATTTTATGTTTAATTAACACTAAATAGTTTTAAAATAATTAACTGGAGGTTTATTTATCCTACTAATAACAAAATTAAAATATAACGCAACTTCTATATAGAGTTAATTGAGTGCATTTGTTCTTTTTGTGAGTTAATTTCAATCCATTACCAAGCAAAATTAATTTTAAGTTTTATAAAACGAGAAATGTTCTGTATGAATATTTTACTGCATTAAGCGTAGACGTAAAAATGCAATTAGATCACTGAGAATGATTGATACGTTTCTTTCACTTAGAAAAATTCCAATTGATTGCCTCATTTCACGTTTTTTGTGTCGCATTCAGACTGTTAATTGACTATTTTTATTTTGTTGCTGTTTATATGACGTTTTTTTACATTTTTTTTCTGTTTTTACTCGTTTAGAAAGAAGAAGAGAAAGATTTTATAGAAAAATTGACAAGCGAAATGAACTTCTTCAAAAACTATGGGTATGCTTATTAGTTTATATGTGATACTACGCAGTTGTTTTTTATAAGAACCAATAAATTTTGGGTTGAGACTTGCTGTTCATAATTTTTTACGAAATTTCAGCCTCATTTGTTCTCAAAAAGGAAGAAGCTACGGCAAGAGTTTTGTGCAAACGATAAAAAAATGTCTAAAACATATCTTCACCAAATTAGCTTTCAACGATCTATCGTTTTTGAGATATTTCATTTTAACGTTTAGATCTCCCCAAAAGCGTTGCAGATAAAATTTTATCTTTTCTAAAATGAAGTTTAAGATATCTTTCTCAAGAAGTTTGAAAGCATCTGAATACAAGGCTTCAACATGAATCAGTGAAAAAAAATAGAAACAATTTTGCAAGTTATGTAGGACATTCTAATTCCTACAAAGCTTGATTTTAACTGGCAACACTTTGTTGGTTTGACAATGCAGTACGTTATTGATACCTTCTTGCATAATAGCTTTCTCGTGATTTACCTAGCCCTTAACCTTATCTTTTTGATGACAATGATCAATTCAATTGTAGGAGGAATTAGGAAATGGGGGAAGCAGTTCTCCAAGAAGATATTCTTCCCATCTTCCGCCTCTTTCGCCTCGCTATCATTCTTCTTCAAGAAGAGAAAATTATGAACCGTGGATGTATGAAAATTTGTGGAATAAAACTGGAAACACTAAAAAAGGTATTGCAAAAGTATCGTAGTACTGGTACACTTTCAATTTTCGTATTCACTGAAGTTTTGGAGCATATCTGCTGCAAATCTGTGCAGCATAACAATTGCTTTCGGTTACAACTAGTTTTTGAAGAGAGGTAAAAAGCTTAATCTGTTACAGCCATAAAACACAAAATTCGTATGCGCAATATTTTAAATTGAAATTTAGAAAGCAAAATACCTATCTTTGACAACTCCAGAAATAACAAAATCTACAGTAACTTTTCAAAGTGATCAATTACTCAACGTCATTTTGTCATGTATACATTTTCGTTTTGTGGTCCACAACGATGACTAACTAAACAATTAAACTCAGTCTACACTATGCGTAAAATCGTGAGCGTATGAGCCTGCTTTAACCACCTGGCAGCTTCTCAGATTTTAATTAAGGTGGTACGCGGGGAGGAACCGAATTTCTTTTTTAGATAAACTAGAAATACACTCACAATTTTACGCCCACTTCACACTGGGCTTCAGTGATATTAATAAATTTCAGATTTATATATTTAGCACAGCACCACAAATAAAAACATTAAAAATCGTGCAATCTGTTTCCCCTTTAACGGGATCGTCAGGGATTACCTTATTCAAATAGAATCTTATTTAGCTTATTCGAATAGAATTTCTATGCGAACAGGCTAACCCCAGAACATTCCGTTGAGGCTAAAACAGACTCTGATTTTCAATGTTTGTATCTGTGCTGTGCTATATATTTGATACTCCTCTGACTACAACTGTAATTGAACATTTCTCAAGAACGCTGAGAGCATAAAGTAGTTTTTATTTCAGATTTAATGGAAATGATGTTGATACAAAACGCTCAGTTGCAACAATGGATGATGACGCAAACACTTCAACGGCGTCGCGGTGAAAATGACGGCCACGTTCATAATCACTACTATGACCCAGCTGGACGACCTCTTCCACCTATTCGACAGTAATTAGCAAAGTTGCGGTTAGCGCAGTGGTTTATGCATCGGGCTTTGGCTCACACAGCCTAGGGTTCGATTCCCTACGCTGTCGCTGATTCTGAAAGTAGATGCATCTAGTTTTATTGTTTGAAAATATTTTTTGTCGTTTTTTTGTGATTGTAATCAATTCCGTTTCTATTATTTTTCACTATAAGAGATTGAATAGTCTTATTTTGTATTATTTGTAAACCTTTCGGTCAACTCAAGGAATAATTTTAATATACACAGAATACAGGACGTCAAATTTTTGAATAAATTTAACTTACTACCGCCCTCATACGGTTAAAAACAGTGTTAGAAAGTTGTCACTATAGCAGTGTTGAAAGATCCACTGCAATATAAAAAAAATTAACAACAACAATTTTTTGAAATTGATCTGATGTTCATTGATTGATCTAATGGGAAAAAAATCAGATCTCTAAGTTAAAAAAAATTGTTGATTTAACAAAAATCGGATCAACTTATCAATTTGACTGAAACATTCTGTACTTCAATTAGTGTTTTCATTTGTCTCAAATCGACAACACAACATCAAAAACAAATCTAGTTTTTCTTTTCTTGCCAACTGACTGATAAAACTTTTGTAATACTTTAGATATAATTTTATTGCAACTTTTCAGTGTATCGGATGCGAGCAATCAATATCCTCAAGATTTCTTTGACGGCCGACCAGAATATCCAAGAGTTGTTTACCCAAGAGTGGTAGGTCAAAACTGATAGCAATACATTATTATGCTTGGGAAAGATCAGTTGCAAATCAAAATCCAATCTTTCGTAATACTCGGAGTATTACGCCGAAGCGTGTAACAAGTTAGCAGGGCACATCTCAGCATCAATACGCGCCTGCAGGCAATACAGCTCCTTTCAAAGAAATGTCGGAGCGGCGGCGAACCATAAACAACAATGTGTCCGATTTAACCGGCCCGAGATTTGAATCTCAGATCTCCTTCTTTGAAGACCAAGGCTTTACCGCTCGATCAACTGGCCTGCTTTGTTTTTTAAATTATGATAAAGTCTATCTAAAACACATAACTGTTACCAGAGACACATTCTTTGCAAATCCTGTTTCGACCGGAAACAAAAAATTAGTTTTTCGATAACCCATTTTCAAGTTAAAAAGTCGAAAAATAAATGAACCACTCCATGATTTACACCGCATGATCGTCATAATAGCCTGCTCACAAAATATAGCAGTCTAGATATGGGTTGCCAAAATATGGGTCGCCATTTTCAAGTTTTGAAAATAGGTTTTAAATCTTCGCCTGCGATATCAAGCCATCAACCATTTTCAAAAACTAAATTTTGTTCAACTTCTTTGGCTCAAACTGATTTCAAAAATAATTCGTTTCGGGTTGTCAAGGGGTCAAAAGCCATGTGTATATTCAGCCTAACAAAGTGTATGCGAGATTTTCTGAATTTTAAGTCATACTCGATTGAAATCATTGTTAATGTAGTACAATTCAAATAATTTAAGTTAATTTTCAAATAATTATTTATGATAACTTAAATATAAAACCTAATTCCATAACATTTTTTGACTCAAAGGTTTTGATGAATTTTGTAAATTTTAATTTGGAGTTGATTTTTTTCAGCTTACACCTTCAGGCGGCAGAGATAACAGAAATGACCGAAACGGCAGAAAACGCAATAAGAGGAAATAGAACAATAAAGTTTCATACAATTTGCGCTGGAAAGACTTTTTACTCTTATGGTTTTTGCAATTTACCTGCTTGGCTTGGTTGTATCATCATTATTTTATTTTGAATATTTACCTAAATTTGTTTTTGCTTTGTTTATAAATTTACCTTTTCAAAGCTATTGAATTGTTGCATTTTCATGATTTTTAAAAACTTGGCAATAATGTTTAACGACATGTTTGGATTATGAAACCCAAGACATACTGGCAAGAAAAAATTGATACAAACTTTTATCTCCACTTTTTTTCCTTTAAGTAAAAATTATTTCAATCTATTTTTTTACCATCAGGGCTTACGTAATGAGGATAGCTAAATTTTTTGCTTAAATTAGGTTTTTTGAAATACACAAAAAATCATTAATTCAAAAAACAACTTCTGTAATCAACCCAAAAATTGCAGTGTTTTGATCTTCCACAAAATATGTATTTTAAAATTATTCTGTTTAGTCTCAAAAACGCCAGAAAAAAGCGCCAACTAAGACAAAATGTGCAGTGATTATGATTATATTTTGATTCTTGAACAATATTAAACAAATTATTTACGTTTTATTTAACCCTTGGAAAACTTTACGCCGCTGAATCGAGAAAAGAGTTTGTTTTTCATTATGTCATTAATGATATAGACTGTACTGTACAGTATACAGTACATTATATTGTTGCTGTGCAGGCTCCTTTTCCAATCAGTTTAACTGGCATTACAGCGCCATTTAGTGGTAATGAAATTTCCTCAAACAATATTATTGTATTGGCAAGCTAGTAATATAAATTTTTGTGTATGCTTGTTTATTTTCACCCCTATTTTGAGTATTTTGTCTACTCGCTACTATGCAGTTGATATAATTTTAGTTTTTTCAACGTAAAAAATTGAAAATTGTGTCCAAGTTACTTTGTGTTTCAACTAAAACCAAACTTTCTGTTTTTAATTTACTCATTGTTTTACGAAATTACTTGATCATATTGTGAATCATTGCGTGGGTTTTAACAAACCAGCTAAAAATAGATGAAGAAGATCACTAACTTGTGATTTTAAACAAAGGTTACTCGAAAAGGTCACTGATTAAAATTTGAAACCAAGCAATTCAGCAGCTAGACTAGTCAGTCATTGAGGCCCATATAGTTTACAAATCTACAACGTCGCACGGCGAGGCAAAACTCATCGCGTAGGCTAAAATTGTCCACTTGGTAATGATGGATGAAGATCGCTTGAGCGAAGATGTTTCACTTTGGTCGCCATTGTTCTTTATTCGAACCTAGAGCTCTTAGGTTTTTGAATATGCGTCAACGGGGTCACAGAAAGTTGAAGAGAGGAACGCTTTAAACTGGGCATCGAATGACAATTGCAAACTATAAGTAGTTTTGTTTAGACCGATGGCCCTTATTTCCCTCTTTTTTTCGACTATCGAACTGAAACATTGCTATTTACTTTAACGTTTTATGTTTTGAAAATCTTTTGAAATAAATCTCTTTATCTCACATTTGTTTCTTGTTCAAACTTTTGAAATGTTGTGTTTATGAATATTTAAGAAAACAAATATGTCACAAAAAATTTTTACCTCCTTTTTTATCAACTCTGAACCCAAATCTAACCTAACTCAAATTCTTACTCTAAAAGTAAACCCAAACCTAACCGAAACTTAACCCAAATTCTAATTTTAACCATTGAAAAGTAATTAAAAATGCTTAGATTAAGAGTCCTCATTTCCGTTTGATTCTCTTAAACTTACTAATTTTCGGTGAAATAGTTACTTCCTATATTTTTCATAACTCAGTTTCCTCATAATTGATCCACTTCATATCGTTTGTCAATTGGAACTGTAAGTGTTACTGATTCTGCACAAATTGGAATTTGAAGATTTAAACCAAAACCTTTGCCTCGTAACTGGTTTAGTTCATCGGAAATATTTTTCACAACATCGCTATTGTTTAATTAAACATTAAAAGCTTCAATATTTTTGATAAATTTAAATATTATTTATTCTCTTCTTTCTCTCTAATCTTTGCTATTCGTTTGATGAAGCAGTATCTTATTTTGCATAAAATGATTAGCAATTAAAAATTGCAAAAGTAAGAATAGGGCTAGACCTCGGGGTTTGGTGTTTACCGGGCTTAAGTAAAAAAAACCTGATTGTGGCGTTCTTACGGGGAAGTCACAGCAAGCTTAATCTTATAAGCCTTGTTTGACCAACCAAACGTCAATAAAAACAACAAGGCTTATAAGATCAAGCTTGCTGTGACTTCACCGGAAACACGCCCCACTGAGGTTTATATTATAATTAGCCATATTACATTTTTTTAATATGAAATTTCGGAAATAGTTTACAGAAATATCATTTTTGTGAAACATGACTGTAAGAAGAGTATTAATTTTGCACGAATCAATGATTGTAACCAGAGTTGTAAACGGGCCGACAAGTTCAGACCCGAACCCGGCCCGAACCCAAAACTATAAGCCTGAATCCGGCCCGAACCCGAAAATTAATTTGAAGCTCAAATCATGCCCGAAAAAAATTCGAGAGTTAAGTTAGGTCTAAAAAGTTTAGCAATATTGCCACGTTATTTTGATTATTTTTTTGTACACCTAAGACAAAAAGTACGTCTCAGGCCCGAATTAAGCCCGACATTTTTGTCAACTTTGAGCCTGAACCCGGCCCGAACCCGAACCCCACTCGAAAAGCCCGGCCCGACTTACAACTCGGATGGTAACAATGAGTATTAACAGTTTATGCTGATCCGTCACGAAATCCATTAATAAATTTCATTAAAAAAGTATTTATGTGATGTTAAATATTTATCCAAATTTAGTCAAAGTGATTATGCGTTTATGATTCAAAAATAAAAATTTGAATAATATACCTTCTATCGATATATCAAATTTTGAAACTAATTTGACAAGACGGGTTAGGATTGGAAAGATTAATCATTTCTTATTAATGTATATTTTTAACCTAAATGATGACAACCACAGTAAGTTTAAGTAAATCAAAAAATAATCAAGTTACAATTATAGTTTTATGAAATAAAAAATGTTTATTTTTTGTTGTAGTTTATTCTATCAAGAATATATTAATCGTTAGTAATCCAGCCTTAATGGAAGATAAATTTGTTTTGGAGCTTAGTTTTTGAAATATCTGCTTCAAATTATATACTTTTACATCTAAAACATATAAAAAACAGCATTCCGTGCAATTTTTCCAAATTTTATTCAAAAATGAACAAGTTTTCAATAGTTTTTTGCGAATTCTAAATCATCAAGCTTTTTTCAAATAACAGATAATTTGCTGCATTATTGGTTTTGTACGGAAGCTAAAATGAAGCTAAAGGAGATCGCGAGATCGATTGAAAAAAAAAAACAAAAAAAAACTCAAGATCAATCAGACTTTTCCGAAGCCAGAGACACTTTCGATTTTCGGATCTAATCGTGATAAATGAGGTTCTGGAAGCTCGTTTATCAAATGTGAAGTCAGAAAAGCGATCGCTAGCCTTCACAAATGTCGTGCTAACCTCGCATCAATACTGATGTTAGTATACCCGTTGATTTCCAATCAAAAACAGCGGGATATGAAATCAATACCAAACTATTTTGCTTGGAAGCGATTTGCTACAGCTAAGCGATTGCTTAATGATCTGTTACATTAAGTTGTTTTTTTTAACCGGATTATTTATAAAATTTGCAGCCACTAATGGACGAGGTTTCTTGATATACTTTTGAGTTTTTTTCGTCTTGGATCCTTTCATTTTTGCCTGCTTTGCTGCCCTTTGCCTGAACTTTTAAAGCATAGATCAAATATCATTAATCACATTCGGTCAAACTTAAAGAATATTTCTGTTAGTTGTTCGGTTGCAAAATTCAGACAAATTGGTTTTAACTTACCATTGCTTGGACGGAAAGATTGTCATTCGTTAATTGCATCCCGTTCCAAGAGGGGGAATGGTTTTCAGTAGATTTACGTACCCTATAAAAAAAAAAAGTAAATGAAAAGTGCTACATCAGAGATGCTCTTAAAATATCAGAGGTTGTTAAAAAAAAGCTATTACCTAATAACTTTGGAGAAAAACAGTTTCTAAATTTTGATACTTTTTTTGGCAAAAATACTGTACTGCCAGAAAGACTTCAGGCTGCTGCTTTCGCTATATTTTGTTCAAAACCGAAATTTTTTGCTCAAAACTAAACATTAAAAAAAACTTAAATTATGCTTTACAATGTGACTATTTTTTTTTGAAGTTGGCTTATAATGATGTTTTGTCCTTCTTTCCTACGTTTAGTTTTAATTCTAAAGAATTGTAAACAAAACCGTTAGTTAAAGTGCTTTTTTTCGACAACTTGGATCATGTATGTGATCATCGTTTAAACAGGCATGCAGGACGAAAAAATTTTTGCTCTGTTTTCTCTCAAAAATTTTTGACAGATCTGAAGACTAACTTCACCAAATTTGAGCTTTCTACAACCTTCCGTTCCTGAGATATAACAGCATAGATGATTTCCTCTTAAAAAGGCTTTTCCCTGAGAAATTTTGTCGGGGTTACCAATTAGAAACAATATTTAATAAAGTTACTGCATGTTCTTAATTCTCAATAAATGTTTTGCGGTAGGGTTGTAGTCAAAACAAAACAAAAGTTTAGAACTGCAAAATTAGCTACTTTTCACCTAATTTAAGCCAACTTTCCAAAGATTGGTCTTACTGTTACAATAATGACAAAATGGCAACACTGAAGCCAGTGGCGGATCCAGAAAATTTTGGTGGGGGGGGATGATTAAAATTTTAAGCACAAAACCTCAAAAATTCGGATGTGTTGTAACCAGGCGCGTAGCCAGAAATTCGCAATGGAGGGGCTCTTTTAAGGACCTGGAGGCGGAGCCCCCAGCGTTCAAAAATTTTGCATTTTTTTGCAAAAATGATTTAATTTTAAAGCTAGTTTGATAAAATAATGCTTTTAAAATGCGGCATAGAAATTGGCAGTGCAAGCATGATTCAACTGGTTGCATAAATGGCCTATGTAAGAGGTGGTTAATGGTAAAACTTTAGTTCTCTTATTTGGATGCCGGCAAATCATAAGCATAAAATCTTACACTTCAATAAAACTCACACGGAGTAATTTTTTTCGTCTATATTTTATACAGAAAAATAATTGGAGGGGGGCTAATGGAAAGAGAATTGAGACAAGTAATTGGTAATTAACCAACACTGAATAGCCTCTCCACCCCATTTCTGAGTTTAGGTCTATAATATATTTGTTGATGAAACCCGTGTTCAAGTTTTTTAATCTAGCGATTAAACTTTATTGCTTATTTTTGGTCATTTTTTAAAGTTTTTTTTTTTTGATTTTTGAGTTTTATTTTTGACAAATAAGCCCCCCTTAAGCATATGTTTTAAAAAATGCTTTGAATCATTTTTTGGTTTATTTCAGTGCAAAAAACAGTCTCAGAAGTATTAAAAACGTGATATTTTTTTATTTTCCCTTTTGGTTGATAGGCCAATGGAAGAGCTATAGCCCCCTCCCCCGCCCCTTGGCTACACTACTGCGTAGAATTAATGTTCTTGACCTTGCTTAATGCTCATTTTTTATAAGCCTAATATGTCACTTAAGAAATGATTTGCATTGTGTAAGCTTTATCGCTGAAAAGTGCAAGCTGTATATTTTGCTAATTTGGCGCTTTCAAATCAATTGGATCCTTAAAAGACTAATTTCTGTTTTGTAAAAACTTCGCTGTAAAAATTACGTTTTTCTGTCCCTCCCCTCACAGGGCTTTCGAAATTATATCACAGTCACACGGCCTATCGAAAATTCACTAATTGCTTGTTTTCAAATAAGTTTAATATTCATATGCACGTTATGTTTACGCTGGTGGGGGATGGCCCCCCATTCGCCCCCATAACTCCGCCACTGGTTGTGCTTCTATGCCTTTATCGCTGAAAAGTGCAAGTTGTGAGTTTTGCTGATGTTGGGCCTTCAAATCTATCGAACCTGTAAAAGACTAATTTCTGTTTTGCAAAAACTTCGCTGCACAAATAATATTTTCTAGCACCCCCCTCCCTTCCCCTTGGCTTTTGAAATTATATCACAGTCACACGGGCTAACGACTGTTCACTGATAACTTTTTTTTAATAAGTTAAGTATTATATTCATATGCATGTTATGTTTACGCTGGTGGGGGATGCATCCCCCCACCCTCCCCCCTAAATCCGCCACTGAATGAAGCAAGAGGAAAATTGTTAATTTTGAACTGCAATATCTTGAAAACGGCAAGACGCAGAAACTTCAAATTTGGTGAGAATGCATTTTAGGCTTTTCCTAACATTTTGGTCTACAGGGAAAAACTTGACTTAAATGCCCTTTCAACCCCTACATGTCTTAGTAGTTTTTATCCTTATATAGTTGCACTCACAGAAAAACGCATTGCTGGAATTACACGAAAAAGTAAGAGTAATTTTTACTCTTACTTGAAGTATTGATTTGTCGAATTCTTGAATACTCCTCCAACTTCTTGAATTCAGATCCTGATGAGAGCGCTATGAGAACAGCCCAAAACGTTTGATAATTGTAATTAGTTAAAGAAATAATTTAATGCTTAATCCTGTGGTATCGGTAGCGCTAGCGTTGCTATGGTAACGAAAAAAATTATTTCAAAATAAAAAATATTTCAAAATCTTTTTCAATTATACGGATAGTGCAAAAAATATGTCTGAAAAGTCAATACTTCTTGACAAACATGTTCCATGTTCTCTAAGAAAACTGTAATTTTTAATTGATAGCAATTTTTTTCGCAAAAATTCTTGTACTTAGTTGTTTATTACAAAAAATACAATCCACAACCCACAAAAAATACAGCAAACTTCAATATATGACCTAAAATCACACTTTTTAGTCATCAAATCTTTCATTATACTCACAATATTACGCCGAAGCGTGTAACGAGTTTGCGGGGCCCATCTCCGCGTCATTGCGCCTGTGGACAACGCAGCTCCTTTCGAAGAAATGTTGCAGCGGTGACGAGCCGTTGGCAACACTGTATGGGATTTGCCCGGCCCGAGATTTGAAACTCAGACCATTATTTTTTATTTAAAAACACACGTTATGGTTAGATGACAAACGTAAGGAATTAGCAACGCTCTTTGATGGATTTACCAAAAATAGCCTCTACAAACGAAACAAATTACGGAGCAGAACAAACAAGCGAGTTTGCCGGCAAAATGTAGTCACCCTACTTTCAACTCTCTTATCTTCAGCAAAAATGATGTCATCCGTTCTGGCTCATTGCACAGAAATTTTTTCAGAAGACGAAAACGAGAGGCAGGGAATGAAAATTTTTTAAACGAGTTTGACAGATCTTCGATTTATCATGTTATTGACAAGTTTTAAACAGAGAAGAAGTTCGTTGATAGCACTCGAATAATCAGGTTTTTAAGATTGATTTTGTTGTGAGACATGGCAGAGAGCAGCGTTACCATCCGCCGCAGTAATCTATGTCGACAGCAATCGAATTTTGCGAGAGCAGATCAACATACCTATTTTTTTGCTAACCAGAGTTCAACCTTTATTGAAATTGACGCCAGGAATTCTTCTCCCGAAAATTGGCGATTTTCAAAACCCGACCAACAATGCAAATCAGCATTCTGCAGCAACGAGGAAAAAGGACGAGAAGAAGGAAGCTTCAACACGTCACCTGAAACGAGTATTCCGGTGAAAAAGTCGAATTTTTTGAACTCAGAATCTAGCTATGACCAAGTTTTTAATGACCGAAAGTCAAGCCAACTGGAGGTCAAAGAAGCAACTGTAAAAGCGTTATCACATAAACGATTAATAAGAAATAATTCCCTGCCTGAAGTAAATATTGCTTCAATCCATGCCGCCGCAGGTGCAAGCGAAAGCGATCGGCTAACAGCGCTGTCAGCTGATGCAGTTTCTGGATGCATGACCGCAAAACACAAATCAAGAACTGAGGTCTCTGTAACCAACTCGCCCGGGCAGAATAAGTCATCTTCCCCTGGCTACGGAGCGGGAATGACGGCCAATCAGTACTCTAGTTCCGAAGTGCAAAACGGGCAATTTCAAAATAGCTCGGAGTTAGCCCCTTTGGAACTATATGAGCAAAATCAGTCAACATTGGACAAAAGTAACACTGATAATCAACCTAACATGAACTCGAATTGCGGCAATAACGAATGTGAAAATATGGAGCTAACCGGAGAAGAACAAGAAAATGGCGGAAATAACTTCCGCAAAATGTCCTCTGGTGACAACAACATTTATCCGTGGATGAAGGATTCCAGACAAAATCAAAAGAAAACGCAAAGCACAAGCGTATCTTCATCAGGTTCGTGAATTTAATGCTACGTAAAACAATAAAAATTTTGTACTCTTAATTTTTTTGTTTCACCTTTTAAATTGTTTACATACCTTGAATGATCACATTTGCTCGTGAAACAGAATGCTGGGTTTTATAAGATTTTAATGTTTTAGTACTGTGGTAATTTTCTGTGGTATTCGCTGAGAATCTTCGTTTTTGAGCAGTTTTTGAAACCCTGACAAAAATAGTAATAGCACGTAACTATTTGCAAGAATAGCTTGGCGTGTGGGTTTGGGTGATAAAAACTACAATCACATAATGATATCAACCACAGACTAATTTTTTGTTCTGCAGATTATTGGATAAAAGCGAATTGTATAAACTCAAGTAGCCCAAAACGACTCCATACTTGTAACCTAATGAAGCAAATTCCTAGCAGGGCAGATTTATGACAAATTCATCTTCAAATTATTCACTTTTCAGAGGTTAAGAGCGATAAATAATATTTAGTATTCCAGCAGTGCCAAACTAAAAAAATTTCCACAGGATGCAAGTATAAAGACCAACACAAATCAGCTAGTAGAAATAGAGAAACGCTATTTCACTAAAAAATAATTTAGTTTTTAGTCAATTTCAACCCCAAAACTAACTCCAACCCGAACATTAAACCTACTCTTATAATCGTATACAGTACCTTGACCGAGAAAACTTGAACTAATAAAAATTAGCGAAAATATTTCTCGTTTCTATTTTACTTTTTTAATACTAAATCTGTAACTGTATATCATGGCAAAACAGTTACCTAAAAAAGCATCGTTACCCACCATAATCAATTACCAATTTGTTAATCAAGAAGTACTGCGCTGTACAGTACAAATATCCCAGTGCGCTACAGTATGTTTTTGCGTATGGTAATTTTAATAAGCTTCTTTGTACTTGTAAGGCACATCATGAACACAAACAACATATAGTTAGTACACGAAGTTCGAAAGATTTTTTGTTATTGTACCATACACGTTAAGTATCAATAAGTCAAGAACTCAAGATTGGTGGTACCACAAACTGGAAGCAACGCTCACCTTCATAAAAGAATATTAAAGCGGTAAATTTGAAGACATGTTTTGATTAATGTTCAAACTGAGTCAACTTTAATGTCTTTCCACTACTCTATTCAAATATTAAAGGAAGGCTTTATTTCACCGGAAATTTTTTTCTAGTTCAAATTTAACCCAAACTCAAATGCGTACTCTAAAACTATTCCCAAATCGAACCCAAACCCTAACCTAAACCCTAATCTTAACCCCTTAAAAAGAAAATGAAAAAAGCGCGGATGAATATTGCTCATTTTCGTTTTATTCTCTTTAACTTTAAATTTTCGGTGAAATAGTCACTACCAATTTTAAATTAAAGATTTCTAACCCATATTTACTTTAAGCACGACTTTTTCAATAATAAACCAATAACATTAAATACATTACAGTAAATAAACAAATCAATTTTTAGTTAGATTTGTCTTTCATTAGAAATTTGCTATCAGAGTAATTAAATCTTTGTTGTGCTGTCATTGTTGCTGTTGCAATTTTTTCAGAGATCAATAATTTTAACACCACGTTTAGAATATGTTTGTTACCGAGCATTTTGGCTCTTCATTTTGACTTTAAGTGCATAAAGAAGATAATAACTCATTGAATATTGCAGTATATCTAATAAGTAAAAGTCCACGGCACTGCTGCTCTTTGCAAGAATAAAGCCCTGGGCGTAAAAAGGCGAGCGTTCGAGCGAAAGCTTAGTTTATTTTAACCAACTGGCAGCTTGCACGATGGTTAGGCGAAACTGCAGGCTGAGGCTTGCCAAATTTTTGTTTAAAATATACTAGAAATACGTTCGTACGCTCTGTGTAGGCTGGGCCTTAGCATTACGGCCTCAAGAATTAAATTTTGCATAATGTATGCAGAATTACAGGCCCACATTCATGATGCTTCCTTCCTTTGATAATGCCATTTGAAAATAATTAAACCAGCGTCGAAGGCTTTTTAGCGGACTTTTTAATAAAAGTGATTTGAAAATATTCTGACTTGACCATTTGCGACCATTTTACTGGACCAACGCAAACAAGATGGTTGCAGCGTCTTAAGGCTTCCTCTCGTATTTCTTGCAAGTACTGTTTGTTACGAAGGGAAAAGACTATTTCACCCGAAATTTCGATCTAGTTTTTTTATTAATTTTGCCTCAATTCTCACCCTAACTCAAATCCTTACCTACTCTAAAATCAACCCCAAATCTGACCCTAACTAAAACCTTAATCTTGATCCTTAAACGGCAAATGAAAAATGCAAGGATAAATATTGTCATTTTTGTTTTACTTTTTCTCGAAAATTCTCGGTGAAATAGTCACTCCCGCTTTATGTACCCATTAAGCTGGTTTTTATCAGCCCATCAGCGATTTTATTGGGCGTACCCGACTCATTTTTGAGTTTTACATTGTTTGCTATTGGAAAATCGCCGATTTTTGGGCTTACGCCAACTCACCAAAACCCAAGAGGAAACGCTGTACCCCTTATGAAGATGGACTATTAAATTATTTTTTAAATTTTGATTTGACGATCTCATTTTGAAAGAAGTCGATAAAATGGTACTACTTTTTTTAATGATTGAATTGCAAAGGACAGCGGCGTAGGCAAGAATTTTTGAAAGGGGAGTACATGGGAAAAAGAAAGAACACAGTTAAATTGGGGGTCTGGAGGTGCAGTTTCCAGCCGTCAGAAATTTTCATGATTTTTCAAACAAAAATTACTCAGTTTTAAGGCTTTTTTGTTCTGATTTCGGTTGAGAAGACTGGTCTTTTAGCAGCAAAAAACAAAATAAGCATAAAAACAACTGGGGTGCACAAGCTAATCCGATAGTATATCCTATTTGTATTATTTGCTGCACGTAAGACTGAATGAAATATGATTTCGAAATTGTTCAGGGGAAATCCATTTGCAACTTTCAAGACAGCAAATGCTAAAGTATCATAGGCATAGGCGAAAGAACATCAGAATTATGTGTTCCAACAGGCTGCTTGAAAAGCTTCCACACTAACATGCCTGCCGTCTTTGTATTACCAGTGTGTCATGATCAAAATAAGAGACGTTATGCCCAATGCCCCCCAGAACATTTTGCAGTAATGAAACTTTTATATAGTTTTTTTATGATTCGTTCTAAATGAAAGTGGTGTGGCACAATCCCCCTCCCCCTCTAAATTGGTATTTGGTAAAAAAAATATTGCCAGCTTTCTTATTTTAGATTTGCGATTTTGAGTTGGAAAACTTTTAAAAGGCACCAAAAATATTAATTGGCATGGGCTAAAAAATTTCTGAAATCTTCTCCACCCCCACCCAAAACCTGATTATTAATACTGCTAAAATACCAGGAAGCAAAAGCCTTTTCCATCTTTACGCTCCATTTTATTCTACAGTAATTGCGCTGATTTCATTGTTTTTGCTTTGCATTGCACCATTTGGGCCATGGCATAATGGCTTAATGCCCCCCTAAATACACTACTGGCTATGGACTTTTCTTAGGAAACCTTGCACATGTAAACTACAAATGATACCCGAGATCCTTCAGACCTTCACAAACGACTTTTAAAATTACTATTTTTACCAAAATAGTTAGAAAACTCTCGGAAGCTGTTACAGGAGCTTCATTTTCGCTATCATCTATTGGCATTAGTGGGCGTTTGTAATATGTCCTAATATAGCGTTACCATTCGGTATTGTTTAGTAAAACATGCAAAATTATCACTCAGCAGACTCGTAGGCCTTCTGTAGCCAAGGCTTTCTTCATAAATCTTGCATTTGCAATTGAATTATGTGTAATGTTCGTTATTCAGTACGTCTTGTTCATGACGTAGTTACCGTTGAAAAGGTCAATGGTACACCAATGAATATCAAGTACAGTAAAAATAAGCGACAACAAAAAACAATATAGTAAGCCGAACAAAATTTACTGCAAACTATTGCTTTTTGATGCATTGAAAAAGAATCAACTTGAGAGTAATTACGTTTTACTGTTTAGAGCATTTATTGTAGCAGTTCGTTGGTTATATAATAGATATCTGTGCATGAAATTAGTATAAGTGCTGCTTTTTTGGCAAAATAATTTTTAAAAATACGGAATTGTTGTTCTTAAGATCAACGTGCATATGAGTAAGAGGTATCAATTATTGCATTTAGCTTGCGCATTGTACAATGAACAAACTATCTTCACTTCGAGAACTTACCCAACATCAACTATTAGTGATTTCACGGAAAATTCATAAAGTAAAGGGATTAAAATGAATATAAGGAACATATTCATCCGCGCACTTTTTATATGCTTTTTAAGGTTAAGATTAGGGTTTAAGTTACGGGTTTGGGTTAGCTTTAGGGTTAGTTTTAGGGTGAGGATTTGCGTTGAATTGATAAAAAAGTGAATATCAATTTCCGGTGATGTTGTCTCTTCCTATTTAATTTCGAGGCTCCTGCTGTTGCAGCAGCAATGCATTAAGATGTTTTTATTTTGCGCATCGTTTTTCAAGAAAAATCGATTTTAAAATGGCGGATTTGTATATATCAGATTACAAAGTAGAGTTTAAAAGCTAGTTGTTCCGGCTGAAAGCTTCTTACAAAGTATCACTACCTCAAACTACTGAAAACTAAAAGAGCCCAATCAAGCGTGAAGCTTTCATGCTCATACTCGTATGGGCCTAATATAGAAGTCTTTGTGACTTATCTCATGAACCCAGAGTTGTAAACGGGCTGACTAGTTCAGGCCCGAACCCGAAAACTAATTCGAAGCCCAAATCATGCCCGAAAAAATCTTAAATAAAGTCTTCATTCAGCAATGTTGCCAACTTATTTGAATATATTTTGGTGCACCTAAGACAAAAAGCACGTCTTAGGCCCCAATTAAGCCCGAAATTTTGTCAACTTTTGGCCCGAACCCTACCCGAAAAGCCCGGCCCGACTTACAATTCTGCATGAACGCATTGCCTTTTGTGTTTTCATTCTAATGTGACCGTTTTGAGGTTGAGTTAAATCAAATCTTTCATTATACTCGCTGTATTACGCCGAAGTGCGTAACGAGTTGGCGGGACCCATCTCCGCGTCATTGCTCCAGTGTAACACAGCTCCTTTCGAAGAAATGTCACAACGGTAGCAAGCCGTTGGCCGCACTGTGTCTAATTTGACCGGTTTGAGATTTGAACCTCAGACTTCCCGCTCCAGAGACGAACGCGTTACCGCTCGACCTACTGGCCTGTGCCATTTTGAGGTTCATATGATATATTCACGTATTTTATAGGGCAATTTTTTGTAGTGGTTGCTTGATTACTCATTTTGGATAATCACGCAATCATGTTAATAAATAAAGGCTTTATTTCATTAGAAATTTCTGTCTAGTTTTTTATTAATTCTGACCTAAATCAACCCCTAACTCAAACCCTAACCTTGACGCTTAAAAAAGTGAATGAAAAATGCGCGTTTCGTTTTGGTCTCTTGAACCAAAAAAGTCCCGGCGAAATTATCACTCTCATAATTTCACTGTACCAGTTTACGCACGATTGGCACGCTTCAAAAGCAGCTTATATGGCTTAATCCGATTGAGGGGGATAAAAACTGTAAAATCCCAATTTAAGTTTATGTTTTTCACACGCCTTGCTTATGCAATTTAGCTTAAGTATTCTTCCCTTGTCGCTACTTGACCGCTATAATGCCTACGTGGTGTAAATGCAAATTATTATGCAAATCAAAAAATATGAAACTTCAAAATTGACATTTTGATAGAAACCACTACCGGAATGGAATTTGGGAAAATCAATTTTTAGAAAAAGAAAAAAAAAAACTTGTGCGACCGCAGGCTCTTGGTATTATTTCTCAATTCTGTGTCATATTTCATTAATAATACAAAATGGTAAAAAAACATTTTGTTATGGCCAGGTAGCATAAAGATAAATTATGAGGTCATCATGACGCGTTTTCAAAAATTATCGAGTATTTGCTTGATCCGGTGGTAAATTTAAGCTGCGAGGTGTGCCACTTGGTTGCTATAATTAACGTGACAGCTGTTTATATTTTTGATTTCGGATCATTTGACTGGTCTTTTCAACACCTGGTCTTTGATGAATAGAAAATGAGAAATATTCACAAATTATGATAATTATCAATCATTTAAGATTCGACAGGAAATTACAAACTTTTTTTTTGCTGAAACGTTCGAACATGAAATAAAATGGTAACACTTAGGAAGGCTCTATTTCACCAGAAATTTTTATCTAGTTTTTTATTAATTCTGAGTCAAATCTAACACAAACTCAAATGCTTACTCTAAAATTATTCCCAAATCGAACCCTAACCCAAACCCTAATCTTAACCCCTAAAAAAGCAAATGAAAAAAGCGCGGATGAATATTTCTCATTCTCGTTTTACTCTCTTTAAGTTGAAAATTTTCGGTGAAATAGTCACTACCTAACATTTACTACTCCAGTATCTTAATGAACACTGCGGAATAATACTCAAATAAATGAATTATGAATCTAAAATAACTACTAATATTTGTCAACCAGATAATATCAAAACTTTTGTGCTCAGTTTAGACTGAATACGGTTTGTAGTTGAATTATATAAGCAATACACTGTAGTAAGCAAAATCTTTTGCAATTTATCGTAACTAAATTACTATGTAACAATATTTTGCTTAAGCATTATTGCAACATGCTAAATGTCTATCTACATGCAATGTAATGTTCTGTACTTCAAGTGAGTGTTTATCAAAGATATTTATTTACTTTTTTGATTGAGTTCTTAACGTATAAACAGTTTTAAGAGAGGATGGTCGCTTGTGATTTTTTGGGGGGACGCGTGGTTCCCTATGACTTAAAACTTTATAGGCATTCTTTTTTACGCTTCACATCCAAAATTTTGTTTCGATTTGTACCAAAAAACAGTAACGAGTTCCAAAAATTTTAATTAAAAAATTGAAACAGTTTCAAACACACAACATTGAATGGAATACAACTACTAGTATTTGAAAAAAAATTTACATTTGCTGATTTGACAAAAATATTCAGAAGGATGAAAAAAGCAGATGCCCTGTGTCTTTCAGCTGAAACTAAAAAGCGCAATCTTCCAGTGTTTGTTGACAAAACATAGTGGTTGTAGACAGGAGCGCATTTGATTCGTTCACCTTGTCTGAGCGTGAAATGATCATGAGACAATCTTGCTTCGATGTTCATTTTTTCATCTGTCAAATTTCAAAAATATAAACACTTAAAGGGGGAATATTTCGGATTTCTTTTGTTAAATAGCAAGATGATTTTCAACGAATCTACGTTGTACCTGCTCTGGTGTGAGTACTGTAAAAACCATTGCAATTTTTAGTTTCGAATAAACTTATGAATAGAAACTTGCCAATAAATCATAGGCGGAGATAGCCTTTGTAGTTTAGACAAGCTATTTTTTACCATACCACAAAAATTCAAAAAATAATTCAAACTAAATCAAAGAATAATAATAATGCAACACAGCAGAAATTTTTTTTAGTGGCTACAGCCCGATAGACCTTTTTAGCCCTCTAGCTCTGAGGAATTTTCGCCAAAATGTAATAATTTGCAACCCTCCCCCCAAAAAAAGATATAACTAAGTAAGAATCGTAATTGGTAGCGAAAAATACATTTGAAGTAACGCTGAAAGAAGAGAAAATAAAAATTTGAAGCAATCTAGAGTGCTTATAGTTACTGTTTTTTGTTAATTGTCAAAAATTTAATGGGTTGTGCGAAATGTTGAAAGGTTTGTTAAAATTTCTAAGAGCATCGCAGTACTATGGTGGTGCAACTTCAGATTTTTCCAGTAAATTTTTTGAAGCATTCATGTGGGGCTAATGTAAACTTAGCAATTTACAACAAAGAGCAAGATGTCAATTTCGCTACACTACAAATTTAGATCCCCTTTGAAAATTTCGCTAGAATTCTTCTTTTAGCTTTGCAGAACGGAAAACCTGCTAAGATCGTTTGAAGTCGTTGTTGGCTAAACAGGCCTTATTTTATTTACGCCTAAGGGAAAAAATTGACCAAAGATGTTAAAATGAACTAATCAATTACAGCATTTGTTGTCCAGGTCAACCATTTTCAAAGCAATCCATGCTAATTCGATTTCCATTTATTGTACATGTCATAGCACTGGAAACGCAGCCGTTTTGACAAAAATACTGTAAAATCAATAATCAGACCGGTTCAGTATTTTGAAAATAGTGTTGCAGTAGTTTTAGGTCGTACCTTAATTTTTTTGTCTTCCCTCACCATTTTAAATTGTATGGAGTTATAGTACATGTACCGGCAAAGACTTAAGCTAGAAATTACTACTAGAAATTTATAATGCCATTATCTTGTATATTTTACCAATCGAGAATGTTTCTTTGGGCCTGGAAAAGCAGATCGCAGATGGCTGCTTTAGGAAAAGTTTAAATAATTTTTTTTACTGTATTGGGCAATGGAAGCGTGAAACGAGTTGGTGGGGCCCATTTCCGCGTCATTGCGCCTGGGCAACGCTGTGTCCGATTTAACCTGCCCGAGATTTGAAATCTCCGGCCTTAATATTTGTTAAATATTGTAAACAATTATCAGCAAAGCGCTGTCTGATGTTCCACTTGTCTGCATATGCGATTGTACTTTGCATTGGGCAGAAATTCGAAATCAGACCTTAGCTTTAAAATGGTAGTATGGTGCAAGCCTTAAAATGTTTACGAATAAAGTTTAATGCTTTTAAACGCATAGCAAATATTGTAAATTTTAAGAGTTTTTTGCTAAAATTGTATTAAAGAAACTGCAGCAAACTTCTATGTTTTGTTGTGCGTTTATTGCAAATTCTGTTACTGTTTTAAGTTGATTTTGCGTTGACCTTTTAATGTCTTCTTAATAGATTTAGGTATTTGAATGTGTTTACTTCTCAAACAGATTTGTATGGGCTACATGTTAGTTAAGATTAATATCATTTGAACAAATATTTGGTGCATAAACAGTAAAAATTTTTGAACAAACTGCATAACCTTTATAGTTTTCAAGTTTACTGATGCCGTTTAAAGTTTTTTTTGTATAAAATTATGATTTTGGGCAACCGACCTATACGCAATTTTCGGCACGTTCGCTGCCACTAAGTAATGTTTTGAACGTATAATCTACACAGAAATTTTGGCTGTAGTACGGTTGCTCAGAGGAGATTATATTCTAAATCAACTGTTTGGTAAAAAGAGTTTAAAAAATGCTGTTTCTAGTTTCAAAAATGATATTTCAGCATACTGTAATGAGAGTTTTTTTGGTCGATCAAGCCGGAGTCATGCCTGACTCAGATTAGATTTTCTGCTGTGTTGAAATAATTTTGCAACAGATATCTTGACAGAAATAACCCCATAGAGTTTACAAACCTGTAATGTTAATTGTTTTGAAAGAATAACATTTTTGGACAGATTTCATGCTATTGGTTTCATAATGGTCATACACAGTTGTGACTAAATTAAATCAAATTAGAGTCATCTTGGTGAAAAGTCTTTCTTAGATTTCGAGCTGAAAAATAGAATGTTTTTTGCGGTTAAAAGTGTTTTCGAAGTGAGTCAAAAATATCAAAGTAGCAAGAAAAAAATGTGTTTGTATCAAATCATTTCCCACGTGTTTTTCACATTTGTAACTGTCAAATTAAGAGTTTGAATTCGAAGCCTCAAATCAAATTTACTGTGAATTTGTGATCTAACAACTTGCCGGCACCAGCTACAGGCAGCCTTTATATCAAAACAAAACAAAATGGCGATGTTTTTAACCTTGGCGCTTGGTAAGGCGCTACCATCAACACGATTGTACATACGTATTTACAGTACAAAAGTCGAAAACACAACTCAAACACATAAGCGAACATGGTCATAGCGTATAGAAGTTCAGTACTTCTGTGTTTGGATTGTAAAGAGTTTTGTGTAACATTGGATTTTATAATAAAAATTAATTGAACAAAATATGGCATAGAAGTATTGTGCGTAAAAATCATGCTATGCGCTTAATGACGTAATTTCCAGAAGCTGGTCCCAGAGCATAGAGAAATTTGCGCCTTCGTTAGTGATCGTGTGCAGGAGCGTAGTCAGAAATCTGCAACGAGGGGCTATTTTGGGGGTCTGCGGGCGGATCCCCCAGCCGCCGGAGGCTGGGAGTTTGGTATAGGTTTGAACTGTATTTAAAAAAAAAGATAATTATAGTGAAGGGGTTAATGGAACGAGATTTAAGAGAAGTGATTGGTAATTAGCTAAATTAAATACAATAGCCTCTCTTCCAAACAACGTTTTTGAAGTCTACGTTTAAGCATTTTGCATCAAGCGATCAAATTTGATTGCATATTTTTAGCCATGTTTCAAGTTTTTGCTATTTGTAAGATTTAATTTTGACAAATATTAGCTCTGTCGTCTGGGTAAATGCTTCAAAAGTGGCTTTTGAATCACTTTAAAGTTCATATTACTGCAAAAAACTGCCACAGAAATGTGAAGAACGTGGTATTTTCCTTTTTGTGCATTGTGGTTGACAGGCTCGATGGGGGAGGGGAGGCCATAGCCTCCCTGGTTACGCTACCGATTGCGCGGAAAATGCATCCTAGTTTCAAAAAACCCACATAGTCATATCACTTCCACAGCTAATATTTGAAACAAAATAATTCTACCGTATGAAGACAATAATTTTGAACACATATTGCTTGAGCTTTTAAAATTAATAAAAACTAGATTCGTAATAGGTAGAAAATGTTATTCATTTTCAAATTTAGACTGCGTTATACAAATCGCACAGTAGAATTCCTTAAAAAGAATTATTGAGCAATTGCATATTTCTGTTATTTTAATATTTGCACAACCTCTGTATATTTCAATGTTATTGTGAAGCTGAGAGGTTTTGAAGTTTGCCATGCTGGGTGGTCAAGGCCGTAGAGAGGAGGCAAAGGGGTATGAGATACCCAGGCCCGGGAATTTTTGGAGAACCCTCATTGATTTAGAGGGCCCGTGCAAGTTGAAGCTTGATATTTTAAAATGTTGAGGAAAGGCAACCTGGCTCAACTCAAATGCAGTAGCATTTAAGGTTATTTTTATTTTTAATATATATATTATAAATAAAAATAATCTTAAATTCGAGAAAAAATAGCCGTTCGGTAACGAAACATTTTGTTTTGTTCTGTACCCAGGCCCAAAATTTCAACAGCCCTGCGGATTGTGTTCGCTGTTCATCCTTCATATCTTTGACTCTGTTGTATATCTTTTGCAGAAGGGGGTTTTGGTGGGCAAGACCGAGAAACAAAAAGCTTTTTTGTATTCACTCTAATTTGGCAAAAAAAATGACTCCTACTGTTAGTTTGCCTTGGTTGGGCCTGGGAACTCTAGATCATTGAAACTCTAGATTATGTACATTCATTGAAACCGTTTTTGAGCTTGTTTTTTCAGTGTGCAAACTGCAAAGTTTGTAAGTTATTCAAGTCTACTGGTTTCTTTCGTTCAACAAAACAAAAGGTTTTTATAGTTGTGCTGTTTTTTAGAAGAAAATGACAAGACTCTCTCCGGGAATAAAAGAGAAAGAACCGCCTATACCAACGCCCAGCTAGTGGAATTAGAGAAGGAATTTCATTATAGCCATTACCTATGCAGACCGAGAAGGATAGAACTCGCAAACTCACTCAATCTTTCTGAAAGGTAAATAAATATTTTATGTGTATCGCAGGTTTTTTATTGTAAGTTTATTCTATTTTTTTTTTCCAGCAACTTCTTGCAATTAATGATAAGATCTTTCATATATGAGGTTGTTTACTCATTAGTTGGTGGATTTTCAAGTGACGCGCTTGCTTCTGCCATACGAGTGTTTTTCTCAAGTAGTTCCATGGTGTAACACAGTAGATAGAGCTAAGTTTATAATGATTTCAGTAATGGATAAAATATTGCTTTAAAAAAAGCACAAACACCAGAAAAGTTAGTTCTAAAAAACACTGTTGTCAACGATTGCCAGTTGAATTTTGCGTTTTTGACCAGAAACCAGGACCTTTTCCCACTCTAAAAATTCGGTTGCTCACTTTTTTCGGGCTTTATGAGACGCAAGCCCAAAAATTGGGTTAAGAGTGGGTTTAAAATTGGCCAAAGACCTGCTTTTTGTATGGTTTCAATTGACAACCATCACGCCTTCGTAATTGCTTGACGATGTGAAACTTTAAAAATTTTGCTCACCCTAAAAGGGCATTCAGATCGAAAATTTTTTAGCTCGATTTTTTTTCAAAAAATTTTGACAGATTTGAAGACTAATTTCACCAAATTTGAGCTTTCTACGACCTTCCTTTCCTAAAATATAACAGATTAGATTTCCCCATCGAAAGGCTTTTTCCCCTTAAAAATTTTGCCAGGGTTGCCAATTGGAAACAAAATTTCAACAATTGACTGCATGTTCTTGATTCTCCATAACTATTTTGCGGCAGAGTTATTATAAAGCAAAGTACAGGTTTAGAACTGTAAAATTAGCTGCTCTTCAGTACATGTAAGCCAGCTTTCCCAAAGATAATCTTCTGTCACAGTACTGATAAAATGGCAACACTAAAGTAAGTGGAAAACGGCTGACTTTGAACTGCAGTGTCTTAAAAACGAGAAGGCGTAGAAACTTCAAATTTGGTGAGAATGCATTTGAGGCATATCCCAACATTTTGGTCAAGAGTAAAGAACTTGACTTAAATGCTCTGTTAACTCCTAACCATAAAAAAAATAAATTTTGACAATCGGCTGCATATCCAATTTTCCAATATCCAAAAATCCTAAATTAGTTTGATGGAATTTGTATCTCTTAGCGAAAGATTGAAACGGTTGCCCAATACACAGAGCCCAGCCGGCATTTAGACTCAATTGCCGTGCGCAGTCTTAGGCATGCAACGTACAGGACCCCATCAGCAACTGCAAATGTTAGTTTGCGTGTAAGAAATTTGAGGTAATATTTCCTCATTAAAATGGCGCTTGCTAGCGTGGTAGGTGGCCCGTTTGACCCACAATGCATACGCACTAAACTTATTTTACGCCGGTCAAGCATTGCTTCTTCTCAATGAAGTCTTGCGAACAACGTTTCACTTTGGCACAATTACCCCCACAAATCTTGGGTACCTGCAGGCTACAATATACTCACACTGTATTATGCGAGCAATTTATAAAACGAACTTTTTTGGGACCGACAAAAATTACTTGAAGTCTCTTTTTTTCTTTAAATGCATAAAATTGTACTTAATTAAAATGGCGTAGAAGTGATCGGCGTTGCTGCTGCAAAAGATCAGTTCTCATGTAGCGTTTTACAGTAGCTTTGTGCTGCAGTTTCGGCATGGACGGTTACGGTTATGCCATGAATTTTGACTTAAAGAAAAACTCACCATCTAACACTGGTATTGTTAGCAACGCGTTTTGTTGGTATGGCATTGCTTGTCCAAACTTTCACTTATATAAATATTTTTTGCAGGCAAATCAAGATATGGTTTCAAAACCGAAGAATGAAGTTTAAAAAAGAAAAGCAAAAGCTCTTCTTGCCCAAATCTTGTGACCGGGGACACGGCTCGATGGCGCCATCTTCCGGTCATCAGCGTCATTATTCCTTTCCATACTTTCATCAACAAAACGGATCAATTAACTTTGCAGGTGAGTATTATTGAGCAGTATAAATCTGTGGGACGTGTTACATTGCATTAAAAATTTTCAATCAAAAACCTTCAATTGTTTACAATGTTTTTTTTTATCCGTTCTCCACATACTACACTTTTTCTGAAACCCTGAAGCCAACATCCTTTGAGCACCTACTACTCCCATTTAACATTCCCCCTCCTAAGTTTGCCGCAAAGTCGCAACCTTGTGACATTAGTGTTCCCAACTAAGCCGATTTTTTTCAGTGAATCAGCGATTTGTTGGAACAAGGGCAAATATCTTTTGGTTATATGGCAACCATAGCTTTAGAAAATTCGACAAATTTGTGGAAATATGACATTAGGTATACTTTAATAACAAACTGGTACAAAATTTAGGGCACGTAAACATCCTTTTAGAGCATTGGGCAGAATTGTTTCAAGAAAATTTGGGCACTCGCCGATTAGCCTAAAAGCTAGAGGAACACTAAGTGATTTGAGATCTGATAAATGCCAGTATAACTCTGTTTATCGTACCTTATCGAAGTGCGTCCTGCAGGCGTTGTACAATAGTTTCCTACACAATACAATCGAACTGATTACTAAGTAATTATAGTGACTAATTGTTGTAAGAAGTGCGATATTATCAGGCTGTGTTTTGCATCGCAATTCACTGCAAGTCTTTAGCATTCTTTATTGTGTTGTAGATGACTCCAACAATAGTTGCAAGTATCCAGAACAGAGTGGTCAAGAAATGCATTATTCTCACCAACACAACTCCATGGATGATGTGAATTCAACAGGTAAACATTAACAAAGCAGTTTTGTCTGAGACTGTCATGAAAAAGATTAACCAATTTTGTCATAAAAGAACTTATAAAGTAATTCAAATAATTTCATCTAAATTATAAATCTATGCAAATACGTGCTGTAGCATCAAAATATACCTTGCAAATGTTATGCGGATTAGCTATGGTTTGCTTATTTTATTATTCTGTAAGCTCGCTGAGTTATATCGGATTCCTGAATAAAATAATTCAGCACTTGCACTTTGATAGTGCAAGTGTGCTACTGGCAATTAAATAGAGTAGTAGTAGTTGTTACGTATTTATCCTCTTGTCATCGGACAGCGTCGGACGCTAACTAAGCTTATTGGATGATCCGCACACTTTTCAATGCAGTTGCCTAACTGTTTTGTGCTCGGAGGAATCCACATCTGCTTAAGAGAATTCTAAAGTAGTAACATTTCGCGATTGTTTAAAATTATTCCTTTTTGCAGTTTTTATACAGCTTCAGCAAACATTTTAGAAAATGTAAAGTTGTTCGACATCCTTTTTTAAGTTATAAGCATAGAGTATTGATATGTTTTCATATTTTAGTGCAATCTCCAACTCAGCGATTGCAAAACTTTGTGTCTTCGTCACTGCCAACACCAACAACGCATTGCGGAGCGCATCAGAGTCAACCGATTCACAAGCAGACGTCTTCACGTGGATCCTCGTTTTTCAGGTCGAAGTCCATGTTCATGGAAGAACAATCAATTTATTCTCCAGCTACATCATCTGCTCAAAATATCTTACAGCATTCGCAAATTAGTGAAACTTGTTTAGAGTCGGAAATAAACGGGTCTTCAAAAAAAGACAATCTTTTTGGTGAGAGTCGTGACTCCACAATAAGCAATGGACTTACCAGGTCTTACTTCTCCAGCGGTGTTTCATACGCTGACAGTGGCGGAAACAAAAACGCTGATACATCTAGGGGATACTATCAAGGATGTTCAGATGTGGGAAGAAGCGACTGCTACCAAGGACATCGCAGAAATTCTAACCACCAGTGCACTCGAGGATCCGCTTTTGGTAATTTTGGTCACAATGGCCAAATGCCCGCTGACAGCACTTTGGGGAATACCATTGTTCAAACTCAACAACAAACATTTTCAACGCAGCTTCTACCGTTTGCTTATTACGGAGCAGCGTCCAATTTTGACAACTTTTCTGCTCACCCAACTGTCAACTTGCATCAAGACCAAGATGTGCCCTTAGATTATTCCAAATCGGCCTACTCAAAAAATTCCTTCAGCGGCCGATTTGCAAAAGCGAGCATGGATATGTATCCAACCAATTGCTTTGTTTCCCCTGGCTTTGCAGGTTTAGCACATTTGTAAACCTTTTTACGGACAATATTTTAAGCAAATACGACCAAAGAGATTTTTGTTTTGTCACCTAGGTCACGTTCTGTTTACGTTTTAATGTACGCCAATGCTTTCTGCAGTTACAAAAGGGCAATTGATACTTTAGATATTAATAATACAAAGTCGTATACTTTGTAAGATAAGAAGACTTTTCGTGAATATCAATTAAAAATTACCAAGAATATTTAACGTTGCATATTCTTTTCTTATAAAAGACGATATGGAATGGAATGTATTACTGACTGTATGAGAAAGATTAAAGACGGGATAAATATTTTTTGCGAAAAGCGTTGTGAAGTGGATTGTTTCAGTGTTTAACTGTAACGGTAAATTAAAGTCAGTAAAACTCGTATAAAATATTGTCCCGAAAGACTGTTCAACTGTTAGGCTCTTTAGACCCCCTGAAGAGCCTAATTCAGTAAACAGCCTGTTGGGAGCATAATATTTTATGGGTGTTTTACTGATTTTAAGTTTTAACCTGTTGTTAGTGTTCTGACTAAGTCTCCGCTAGTTCTTTATTTGGTTCGCAGCAAAAATACACCTAAGGGTAAATTAGTAGGTATTTAGGGATTTGTTCTACTCGGAGTGTTAAAAAAATGTTCTGTTATTCTCTTGTAGTAATGAGATTAGCTTGAAGCAGCTTTTGTATGTTTGTTTGGTGTTTCAACCGACATAAAATTAATTCAAAATTCCACTTTCCATTGTTGTATACTGTGCGATTATTGCTGAAGTGTTTTTTTTTAAGGACGTAGCATATGCTGCGTTTATTTCCTTTTTCAGTGCGAGTGTGAGATAATTCACCTCCAGCATCAAGTGGATCACTATGTTTCAATGTAATCTCGTATTTTTTGTGAAGCGTGCTTTTTTTCTGGCTTTATGCAAATTAAAATCTGCCTCGGCAGTTCAGCGTTGCTTTGCTAACATGATAAATTTGTATCAAAAACTGGGCAAGGCTATCACAATTCAATTTGATGTAGCTGGGAATGCCTTTAACCGATCAGAGGTCATGTGAACGAGCATCTGCTGCTAAAACGGAATACGTTGGTTCGATTCTTAAACGGGTTAAAGAAAAAATTATAAAAAAATTGGTATTCATAGCTTCCCTGCTTGATGTTTAGCAACAAAAGAGGCAGTGGGAAGACCCAGGCGTATGTGGTGGAAAGTTGGTAGCTTGTCCTCAAGATCGAAAGTCCTTTCGCTGTCTCCTCGCTAAAGCAACTTGATAAAATAAGGATGTATTTACAGTTATTGTGCACATGTGCATTGTTAATCTTGGTATGTTCTCGGGTTTTTCCTGCAGCAAGATGAGAGTTTGCAGATCTTGAATGGCACTGAAATGTCACTGTTATTAACACTTCCGTAAAATGCATACAAATAGCCCAGTAATTATTTTGAGACTTTGTTCCAAATCATGATTATGATTGTTCTCAATCGTGAATTGTTCGTTTAGAAAAAATGCTGAGTAGTTACTGCTAGGATCTTTTTTTTTTTGCTTTTCAGCAGTAACGTATGCGGGGAGGTAGGAGGCAAATTTCAGAAAATGGGTTAAATGAAATCATATTTCCAGATATTAGGAAAGGATTTGAATTACTTTTGCTTGGCATTTCTAACGTATACGCAACCGCGCTCCTGCGTGGAAGGTTTGCTGGGCTTCTTGAGTAAAAGTATTTACTTTCAGCCCATTTTGTTTTGAGTTTAAAAATGTTACATACTGTAGTTTAGCCTTTTGCATTTCGTAGTTAACCAATTCAGTTCGATAAATTCATAAAAAATTGTTTCAATCTTTGGGAATCGAAATAGTCAAATATGCTCGTGCTGGTTTTGATCGATAAGGTTAAATAATATCCTTTTGTCGCGAGAAAATGACTTGTGCCTAGTTTTTGGACGAATCTGCACCCCTTAAGAACTAATTTTGAGGTAATTCATGTTCTAAGTTTTTTTCTATCTTTTTTTCAGCGTTGAATTTGCAGTGTGCTTGAGGCAACTAACCTTATTAAAAAGCAGCTTCCCAAGAACAAAGTCACGTGACCAGAGCATGAACCGAATCTAATACTCTTGTATTTTCACCAACATTAGTTCAGAAACCCGCGATAACAAGGGCATTAATGGTTAGTTTTAAAGTAGCAGTGATTGTAGCTATAAAAGCCGGAAAGTCTGATCCTATACTGTATTTAATTTTGTATTTTCGACAAAACCCTAATCTACACATCCGTACTTTTGCTGCATTTAAATGCAGCCTGGTAAAATGAAAACAGGTTACAGAGTTGATGCGTATGTACTACGTAGCAACAGCGAAGAATTTGCACCCTAATTTGTTGCAACGCATTCGTTAACTGTCGTCGAGTACGTACAATATTACATTACGCAACAATATTCTCAACCTAGTCTGTAATAGTAAAAGTATGGTTTTGAAAAGTATACTCTTGTCAAACTAATAATAAAAAAAGTAACAATTCAAAAAGTTGATGAAAATCGAATGCTTACACCGTATGAATCTCATAACATACAAGTTCATCAAATTTTGAAAACAAAAGTAACAGCAGCTGCTTTGATATTATAGGTTCTGCTTACACTTATCTATTTCAAATAACATTTGTCAGAAGTCCGACAAAACAGCAGGTTTGCAGTAAAAAAAAAAGCATCCTCACAAAAAATAGTCACAATATGTAGTTGACAAATTTAGCTTATTAAGCAACGGTGGTTTCTTTTTTGGAGTCGATATATTAGTGGTTGATTCGGAGGCAAGTTGCCACTTGTTTATTGTTTCCCACCCACGATAAAGACTTTGCTGTATCCCTTTAACCCTATTTTACACAGAATATTTGACAAAAGCATTTTACACGGGGGGAGGGGTCAAAAATGCCCTCTGCCTAACTCCTAAAACTGAGGGTCATGAGATGACCAAGTTTGGCATGCGGGTTGGTGTTCACCAAATTTTTGTAAAAGTTGGTTTTGAATTGATGACGTCAGAGTCATATTTTCGAAAAATGACGTCATTTTTCAGTGACACCATGGACAGTTCAAATTTTGTATATAGTTTTGTTCTTTAATTTTGTATCATAAAATGTCTAAGTTAAAGTAGTTACGTCACAAAAACTTCTTATAACCTCATTTAGGTTAAATACAGACTAAAAATGCTCAGATTTTGGAAAGTGACTTGGGGAAACCACAAAATTGGAATTTTTCCCCTTTCCTTCGCAGCTTCAAATTTTCAGGAGTTATTTGTGATTAAATTTGAATCAAAACCAAATTGATTTGAAGTAAAAAGTTGTTTTTTGTAGAGAATTATCACAAAAAACCGAGAACGGGGGCATTTTTGCCCGTGTTACTATCGAATGTCAAATATGTCGTGTAAAATAGGGTTTAAGACAATGGTTGATAATTTTGTGATATAAATCTACAAAATTTCAACCAAAAATGATGCCAAACTGATAGCAAAAGCTTTAACAAGATCTTAAACGAGCAAAAAAGCTTTTCTAGAAATTCAGATTTTGTGGTAATGTACATTTATCACGCTGGAAGCCACTTAATTGCTAAAGTGACATGGTGATGACGATCGGTGAGGGGCATCAGGGTATTCTTTGAATACCCAAACAAAATCGTCTCATCTGTATTTTTTCAAAGTAATACACGTTTTAAATAATATTTTATAATTTAGTTCTTTTTGTTTTCGTGGCTAGTTTGCCACAAGCATAGCGTATTCTGCGTAGCAATTGGCGAAACCTAGTGGCAGGCATCCAATTATTTAAGTTTTCGGTACTGTGACGCTAAACGGTTGATATGCAGTTGCTGTAACTTGACTGCGCTGGAAGGTATCTAACCGAAGTTGTGAAAATCCGAAATGGCGTAGCAAAATGAAACCATGTAACGCCCCGCCTCTTTATTAACCAATCAAATTTGGTCAAGTGAAGAAACGTCACGATTGACGTCATCCTGGGTTTTCAAAAAGCGAGCGTGATTGCCTTGCCTTTAGCTGCCGGCGCCTGTGGTTGCGTGGTCGACCGTTACAGACCTGTCAATTAAATTAACTACCCTGAAACATTATAATACTTTCTCCGTATCAAACAATTGACAGTAAAAGACTTGCAAAGTTTTTAGCAAAAATAACCTATTACGAGGAAAACTTAAAATTCGTCAAAGCATATTACAACAGCAATATAACAAAACGCAACGAATGTTGTGGATAGTTTATTGGGATGCTCCTTCACTCAAAAAACTTTTGAACACAAAAAAGCAATTGCTGCTGCAGGTAGACCCAAACCCGTTAAAAGATCGTTTTCTTCCTTAAAACGTATCAAATCATTTTCTCAAAATAAAATGGAACAAGACAGACTTTCAAATTTAGGCCTTATATCCACCGAGTCACAATTACTGACAGAAGTCATGGAAACCAAATCTTTTCAGGATTCAGTCATAACAGAATTTGCTTCAGCGGAAAAGCGAATGGAATTTACTTTTAAATGGCATTCTTGCATCTGCAGTAATTTTGAAACTTTGTCGATTTTCGTGCTCTGCATTTAATAGTAAATAGTTTTGTTTGCATTGCTAATCAAACGGCCAAAGCTGTTTCAGCTAGTACTATTTCTTTGCTTTTTATAGGCAACTGATCATTGGATGAGGTAAAAGCGTGGTAAAAGTTTTAATCAATTGCTTGAATTGAGTGTAGAAATCATAGTTTTATTTTTTTCATTTTTCTACACCTCCACTATACTCATTTCGTTTAATAGCTGGAGCGAGACGAGAAAAATTAACTTTAGCTTCGCTGCCCTCAATTCGAGCCAAAACTTTTTACTCCCAAACGTGTTTTTGCTACTCCCCCCAGTCAAACGTTGTCTTTCAATTTTTATTTTTAAATAGTACAGTACAAACACAGTATAAATACCAATGCCACCTCTACGTATGGGCATAATTTTATATGCGCAGACCGGATGCGCAATTACTTCATGTACGAAAATAAACGACGCAATAAATTTTTAATTGAATACCCAAAAATTTTTGCCACCGGTCGTCACTGAAGTGACAATATAGTGTCAGGCTTTACTGAAAGCTTTAATAGGGTAAAATAGGGTTAATGTCAAACGTCAAGCAGAGTAGTGGCAAACACGGTACCAATTTCTATATTCTTTAGCTCTATGCAAAAGGAAATACAGACCAAGTCTATTGTTTCAGCAGCAGACGCTCTATCCTTTTGTTTGACCTCTGGCGGCTAATCGGTATTTTGAAATATGTCTGTGCTATGATTTAAAATTTGTGAGTATAAGTTTTAAAGAGGAATCGCAAATGGACAATTAAACATGAACAGTTTTTATACTATTCCTATACTTCGACAGAATCGCAGTTTAGGAGTGAGTTTGTGGGAAACGTACGTTCCAAAATTGCTTTTTATTTTCATTACTCAACTTTAAAAACCACTTCGACAAACAAAAATAGGATAATCATATACGGTTTGTTTAATGTCATGTTGTATTCGTTTCGAGCTAAAATGCCGTCAACGCGGCAAGGCTAAGTGCAGCGGTGAAATATGAATGCAAATATTGCAAAGATCGTTGCACCTTAACATTTTTGAAAGCTAAGAGCGTGCTATCTTAATGAAGAAAGACTGTTCAAATACAGAACTTCGAAAAGATCGCGATTAAATCGTGCGTAGAGTTATTGAAATAGCCAAGAGAAGCGGAGCTGTTTGTTGGACTAGTACGACAAGATCACGACTACCAGATTTCAAAAGAGCTCAGAGGCGCTTATTTCTTCCATATTTGCGAGTTGAAAGTTCATTTCAAGTAACACTGTGATAGGTTACAACCTTTGAAATAGAGCAGAAATAATTCTTTTATGTAAAACAGTTGAAAACGTTTTTATGAAGTTTGGTATTCCGCTTTTTTTCTTAGTAAAAAATTGCAATAGAAGAAATAAATTTTGAAAATAAGAGCGAATGTAAAATGGCTGACAAGAATCAAGCACTAAATTTAAGTAAGAACAAAGTATTCATAGCCAATAGTAATATGTTCAACATATTATTGTAATTACAAATAGAAGTTATATTTTCAAGAGAAAAATGTGAACGACACGTTTTTTTTACCGCAAACGCGCTAAGATCCATAAAATTTTTTGAACGTTTTTTTTGTAGTATTTTGTTGGAAAGCCTCTTTTCAAAAGAAGTTTGTTCTCATTGTACACTTTTTTTACTCTACGTCGTCAAATGCAACTCCTGCCATTAAAACTTAAAGCAATTTTAACACTAACTTTAACTCCAACCAGCATAAAACCCAAATCCCTGAATTTAAACAAAAAATATTATTCGGATGCATAGTTTTCCTATTTCCTGCCTACAATTGAAGTTCTTGCATGGAAAAAAGGCATTGCTGTTCAAACTGGTTATTGTATGACAGATAAAAAAAAAAGTCTACGTACAGTGTTATGGATTTGCAGGGGGTATTAAGAAATAAATAAATTCATTTTTAATTTTAGTTGGATTGTAACGCTACAACAGCCTAATGACCGTATTACAGTCTAAGTGCTACGAGTTGGATTTTTGCACAATTTTGATACTGACAGCAAATTAAATGGCGCCGGAATAGTTTTAAAAAATATTGTGCAGCAGGGCAGAGATTGTAACCTCAGAATGCAAACTGATCAGATAATAAATGGCTTTAAAGTTTAGTAAGATGCTATCGCTAAATAAAAAGTACATGTATAAAATGAATCACTAACGTCTAAAGTTATGTGTATCTTTACGAATCATGAATTCAGTATTTTGATTGAGCTTCATTTTTTCTAAGCAAAGCTCAGAAAACTATAAGGTCTGATACGTACGGCCCGCCAAAATCAATAACGTCAAAAATTTTTAGAGCCTTCTTGCATCATCAAAAGTATTCTAACTTTGGTTTTGGATGCTCAGGAGTCTGTTTTGGTAGATTTTATAGGTCAAATTAAAGTCAAAATTGACTTTTATCAAAAATTTCCTAGCAAATTTCTTTTTTCTTTGTTTATCTGTTTTTTTGAAGCAACTATCAAAACTTGATGCTCAGTTTTTTATGTGTTTTGATAAAGACTTGCAATTCAAGCTTTGAAGCTTTTGCAAATTTCAGCACTAGCGTCACGGTAGTATACAGATCAGGCTTGGAAAAATTATAATTGTGATTGACAAAATTGTAATTAATTACACGATTTTGCTGTAATTGTAATTGAAAATTTTTCTGCCTATTTTCAATTACAATTACTCTATTATTTACTGAGATAGGTGATAACAAAAACATGTTGGAACAAAAACAATATTCCTCTGGTTGCAAATCGATGTTGATATTTTCTGCCGGTTGCAAACACATCTGACGTCACAAACCAAACATCGAAGTAGGTTATGGATGGTTAGAGTAAGTTTTAAAGAAAAGGCTAATCATATTCATAATCTAAACGTAGCACCTACTCTAATCATAAGTAGCACTAACTCTAAGGCGAAAACTAGCCTAACATAGACTTGGCCTATGACGTCAGATGTGACTGTAACCGGCGGTAAGTAACCACTGTAAGCCATAGGCGTAGCCAAGATTTTGGATTGAGGGGGGCCCAAACCACAAATTACATGCAATGACGTCATCAAAAATTTTCAAAAAAGGAACTTTTTGTGGGGCAAAGATAGAGTAGAATGGAAGATCCGAAGCCATGGCCTGTTGTTGGCAATTAACCAGGATTTTTGTTAAAGGTAGGGGTAAACTAATAGTTAAAAAGTGCAAATGTCTAAATTGGGAGACGTGGTGAGTGAGCTAATGTAACTCAAACATATCACAGATGGGGGTCTGGGAGCGAGGCCGCGAGCCGCTGGGCAATTTTTCGTAATTTTTTGAAAAAAAAAGCTGTTTTAATACCATTGGATCACATTTCGCGCGTATTTAGAGCCTCATTTGAAAGTACTAGATTTTTAACATTTGAAAGCCAATTGAAAAAATTAAGTTGTTCAGTCCTTCTGTTGCTAGCAATTTAAGTACAAAACACGTTCAAAATCTTGCGTTTTGGGGTTAAATTTTGTAAGTGATTTGGCCCAATTAGGGAGAAGTAAAATACATTGTATCCTGCAATATTTTAGCGGTAAATAACAATCCACTCGAAAATTTTCCTTAGAAATTATTGTTTTGTTATGAAAACAACCAGTTATAGGAGCACATATACGGCCAAGGGACCCAGGCTCTCTCAATTTAAAATTTTGTTCAATGAGCATTCCGCTTACTGTAGCTAATTTTTTTCAAACGTATTTTGTTGCATAAAAGCTAGCGAGGTGAAGGTGAATTGTTATTGAAAAATATACAATAGATGGTTTCGCCTACAAACCATGTTATTGCCCGAATGCCCGTGCCGGATTTACATTGAGTAGGGCACCTGGCAGTTTGGGATTTTCGCAATATTTTCCTGCCAAATACAGGTGAAGTCCAAAAAAAGTCTTATAAGCGCGCGGGGCCCTGGCACTGTGCCACGTGTTAAATCCGTCCCTGGTTATTGAATGACGTTCATAAAAAGATTACATGAGGGCCTCAGTTAGCAACTTTAAGGATAAAAACACTTATTTTCACTTGGGTTATATATTTAAAATGATTGGCAAAAATTGAATTGAGGGGTCCCGGCCCCCCTGAATCCATATTATTGTTGGGGGCTCTTTTAATTGGGGGGCCATTTAAATTGGTTGGTAAAAATTAAATTGAGGGGCCCAGGCCCCTTGGATCAATATTATCGTTAATTATTGTTGTACGTGTGCACTATTTTACGCGAAGATGTTAAAAGAAACTGAAACTGAAGAAACAATAGTCGTTTTTGTGACATTTTTATCATTGGTAGCATTTCAATTGGGGGGCCCAGGCCCCCTGGGCCCCCCTCTGGCTACGCCTATGCTGATAAGTAATTGCCAGAGTAAGGTATGGAAACAAAATTTGTGCAGTTTTGTTTTTACAGTATCATGTTTTAAATAACCAGATTTCCATGAGCGTAATATTCTAATTTAGAATGTTAATGGGTGTTAGTAGTTAAGAATGTCAAACCATGAGGTGAGATTTTTCAATCCATCAGAATTTGCATATGTTGATAATAGCTTTAATCTTCCTCAAGGAAGTCTTTTGGATCTTCGAAGCAAAACCGAAAAACTTGGGAAATCGTTGTCTGTCGAAGGCGTTGTAGAACCCGCTTCCAAATTCAATCCTCACTGTGCATTATTCGACGCGTACGCTCCACAACAGAATTCGAAAGAGATTCTTAGTCCGAAAAAGAACTTAACGTACGAATGGAATGGGGAAGGAAGAAGTTACGAAGGCAAAGGCCTTTTGGGTTTAAATGCAAATAACGGGCAAGAGTGGAAAAATTCTTCCCCGCTACAAGATGCATTCGGACTTCTCGTACAGCCGATTGAGGAAGGACATGGATCCAATCCGGAGTTTCATCTGAAGCGAAACGGAGACCCTTCTGAGAGTTCATTTGATGCAAAACCACTTCTAGAACCAATTTCGCCCGCGCCTTTTGTGGTACGTCGAAGTAAAGAAAACGAATGCTTCAACATAACTTCAGGAGAAAACGTGCTTTCTCATTATTCCAGAGCTACGTCAAACGATGCCACTCTTCAAAATTCCAGAAATCCGTCCCAAAGTGAACTCTCTTCTAACAAAAGTATCCAGGTATCGTCTTCGGACTCTGAAGTTGATTTGAGCTTGCATTATTCCTGGATAACACCTGAAAATCACACGATAAAAGGTGAATACAATAAATTGCAGTAGAGTAGTAGTAATAGTAATGTTTATTTCAAAGCCAGCGTGTATGAAATCAATTAATGCACAAGCAGAGTATGTTAGTGATAAATTACTGGCAATAGGAAGGAAGCGAATTACTTGCATTTTGGTACTTACAGTACATTTAAGTACATCATTAAGAACTTGCGTGCTTCAGTACGCTTGCATAATTATAAAATTCCAACAATCTACTGTAAATACCTAAATGATTTGTCAATTTACTTGAAAATAATTAGATTGTCGAGATTTTAAAAGTTTGCACGATTACACAGTCAACGCACATTAAATTGCATCCAGCGTCTAGATGTCCCGCCTGCTGTTTTTTTAACCGTTTTTAGCAATAGCTTCTACATGAGCGTACAAAATATTTGCACTAAATCAAAATGTTTGCTCTAAAAAAATTGCGCAGGGACTACATGAAAAGTTTGTTTTTGTATGTCTTCGGTGGTACCGGTTCTTAACCTTTTGTCAATATTAACATAATCTAGAATACATTCCATGCATTATTGTTTATGCTGTAAAACTTATACAATGATCTTTTGATACCCTGGTTTCAAACGCAGTCGAAATCGAGATGAATTTTTCAGTATGAGGACTTATGATTCAGATAGAAGTTTAATTTTTATTTTTATTTTTTTTGTTTTTCTTCTTACTTACATGGATGAAATTTCTCTTGCAGATTAAAATAAAAAGTTTAAGAGTTTTGGTAACAAACAAAAATGTCAGATAAAGAAACATGCTCCAGGATTGAACAGCAGTCAGTTATCAAGTTTTTAGTTGGAGAAAGGTGCAAAGCTGTAGAAATTCATACGAGAATGTCAATTGTGTATGGTGCCACATGTTCATAAAGAACAGACATAAAGAGCAAACGCAAAAAAGACATAAAGAACAAATGCAGGAGTCATCAGTCGAAAGGAGTCATCTTGCATCATGGCAATGCAAGGCCTCACACAGCAGCCCAAACGGTGCTGATCATTACCAACCTAGGTTTGGAACTGCTCCGTCACCCCCCTTATAGCCCAGACCTTGCCCCTTCAGACTTTCACCTGTTTGGTCCCTTGAAAAAGTTTACGTGAGGCGCAAAGTTTGAAAGTGACGATGAAGTCAAAAGTGTTGTGAGCGACTGGCTGAGGCATCAGTCTAAAGATTTTTATGCTGAGGGAATATGGAAGCTTGTGCACAGATGGGGAAAAGTGTGTGAAATTAATGGGAGATTATGTTAAAAAATAAATAAAAAAATTAAGCTTCTACCTGAATTATAAGCCCTTATACTGAAAAATTCACCATATTTTTTGAATGACCCTCGTAATTTTCGTTGTTTGCATTGATATGTATTTTTGGTGTAGTGGTTGCGTAATCGATGGTTACGCAAGAAGTGGTTTGGTTCTTGCTGAAAAAAAAAATTGCCATAGCAGTTCGTCAGGATCGAAAAGTATACGAGATTTTGAGGTGGCGCAAATACTGCAAAAGAAGGTATTGGCAATGTTACGCTTGGTTAGATACGCAGTGCCGCTAGCACCATGCTGTCTCTGTTCAAAACTCTGCCATACTAATAAAAAACCTTGGTTGAGCTATGGTTAAAAAAACTGCGAATGATTCTTTAAATGAAAATACTCTTTAATTGCTATGGCCTTTGTTGCTCCATCGAACCCGAGAGCATTGCGTAGCTGGAGCTTTGGGGCCGGGCGGGTAAGCTTCAACAGAAATTCGCTGCATTTTTCTGTCAATTTTAGGTAAAGAAAAGGTCTTTACCAAAATTTTGCTGATTATTTCCGTCAAATTAAGCTGAAGACCAAAAAAGGTCTTTACCGGAAATTCTTTACTTTTTTCGAATTTATAGAGGGAGAATTTTTTCCGCTTTTTATAATTGCTTTTTTCCAAAAATTCATTGCACCTGGAGGGCTCATTATTCATAAAATGGTCCACATCTGAGAGAGTCTGGGGGAAAATGCTCCCTTTGCCCCCCTCTCCTCCGTCAGTTACGCCGGTACCTGCGAGTTGAGCTGACGTTGCAGTTTTGTTGTTAGTGAATCAGCGAAACTGCTGTTTGTCAAAATCTACCCCAAGAGCGGTCACATTCAAGGAGGCTTAGCGTCACGTCGAGCAACTTCAACGCTGTGCAAGTGTTCTCATGCATGATTGTTGTTCTTCATCGACCTCACAAAAGCATTCCACTCGATCCTTTATATTTTTTAAATCCCGAACCGTTGTTGTTTTTGCTTGGTGGAGAGCAGGATTTGACCAAGGGCTCAATGTATTAAGTGCATTACATTTCACTAAACAAACAACATGTCAAATAAACACTGAACTGTTTCTTCAATGCACGTTACCACATGCAGTAATTGTTACGTAGACAGCATTGCAACCCGAAGCAAAAACGTTTATATTTTTTGAAAATGCTCAAAATAGCATTCCTCATAATCAAGAGCGTATCTGGTTCTTTTGTACAAGTTTATCGGGCAGGCCCGCTTTTTTTCCTGGTTCTGGCTCTCGGTGGCTTTCTTTTGTTTTATATTGTTTTCGTTTTTTGATCATTTTAGTTTTTCAAAAACAAATCCAAAAAATGTGCCAGAAAATGAAGACAAAAAAAAAAAAATTAGAAGCCCTTAATTCGCTTTTCTACCCAAATTTTGATGGCCATAAATCCTAAAGTTGAGGCAGAAACGTTTCTTGCGTCGCGAAGTTTGGGCAAGTGTCCTGAGGTCGCATGCAAAGTTTTCCGATGAAAGAAGCTTCAGGAAATGTAGGAAGTAGATACTTAAAGGAACAACATTGCTTTTTGAATGATATGGATAGCAAAATCTCCAAGCAACATTGCGGTAAAAAAGAACCACGTTGAAAATGTTCAATTAAAATTATTCGGTGTGATTTTAGTTTTAAAATAGCATATTACAGTAGCGTTTCGCGATTAGGTTAATGTTTTGTTTAAGTTCGCATGACATATCAGGTGTTATGCTAAGATAAACGCAAGCTTCATGATTCAAGTAGTTCTCATGTCCAAATAATAGGTTTAAGTTAACGAATAATAATCAATGTTGGTGTCACTTCAATTGACATATCATTTCGCGAAACAACCTATAGTTTTGAAAATTTTTGAACGTTTTTCGAATGTCGTCCATATTTTTTTTTTTTGAAAATTTTGTGATTTTACGGATTCTGATATTTTATTACAACCTTTGGGTAAACATGTAGTAGTGCTATTTTTTTGTATTGTTGTAGTTCAAAGTTCAAGTTCACTCCGTATATGAGAGATTTTTGAAATATTTTGAGTCGCGGCACACTAAAATGAAGTTGTATTTTGTAAGGGCACACCAACCAATTACGTTTTTCTTTTTTTTTTTCTGAAAAAAAATTTTTATCAGCAAATTACAGCATATTGAAAATGAATCAAAGTCGCTTCAATTGAGTCAGCTTTTAATAAGGCAATTGAATCAGTACGTACTCCACTAGTAAAATCATATCAATTTTTTTCAATATTGGAAGAGTAAGCTTGCTTTCATGCAGCTCGAAAAATATAATTAATTCCATGTTACAGCTGTTCAATAAACATTAAACTTTTTGTAGCACATCTGTCTGTGGTGACACTGAGTTTAAAAACCACTGCCATAGAGGTAAAGACATCAGACACTTTGTTTGTTTCATGTATGGAAAAAAAATTGGAAGAAACAAACTACAAACAAATAAGTGTTCAAACTATAAAACAAATTCAAATATTGACCTACTGCCTGCTGCTTTATAATCTTTCTTTATTTCGCTGTAAGGAAAGACTGCGACGGGACCAAAATTGATATTCCATTCAAGCAGTCACCCTCAATTATTTTTTTGTTTATTTTTTCCCATCTAGGCACATCTGATGTCAGGTTGAATTTCGGTTAAAGATAGTTTTAGAGGTCGCTTAATCATAACTTAATCTTAACACCAACCTAACTAAAATTAATCTTAACCCTAAACATCTAAAATTGAGGTTGGCTTATGACGTTAGATGTGCTTTTAGGTAGAAACTAATATGCAAAAGAATACTTCTCGAGCCAGAAACCACAAAGCGCCCAGCCAGGACTTCCCCAAGGTAGACTCTTGAACCGAAATCTAAAATGTTTCTGCTCAAAAAATGAATCCAGCTGTAGGCACGTTTGAGTAAACTGATGCATCTCAATTCTCAAGTCTATCGCATATGAGGCTTAAGAAGGTGATTGGTAAAGCAATCAACCGCCGTATGATTTTTGTGATTTTTAGAAAAAGAACAGCTACTGTCACTCTCGTAACTGATGGGGGTGCAAGGGGCAGACTAGCCCGAAAAAAAGACACCCAATTTTGGTGAAATCTTTTTTTAGTCTTTACCTAAAGTCGACGTGAAAAACACCGAATTATTGGTGAAGGCCTTTTTTGGGTCTTCATCTAAATTGAACCTAACAGCGGGCTCTCTAGCAGCTTGCCCCCCAGATGCAATGCTCTGGTTAAGCCAACGGCAACTGTATTTTTGCTTTTACACCAATTGGAAAAAATTTTGAACTCTTTTAAGATATTAATTTGAAAAATCCAAATTGCTAAAATTCGAAACTTATTTGAAGCGATTAATTGTTAAATTCCTTTATCCCCTACCACTTATTGGTCAAGTCTACAGTACGTGTAATAGCTGACAGCGTACTTTGATTGGATTAAACTTTCTATCTGACTTGATTAAATAGGAGAGGATTCAGTCTCTCCAATCGCTACCTTTCTCCCTTTGTTTGCACAACGCACAAACAAAGCATTTAAATGCAAGACAAAAATCAGCATGACAAGTTGGTTTTCGTAACCAGTAAAGCCAACAATTAATTGTTTTTGTATCAGATGATGCCTCAGCTCGATCAATAAATGGTTCCTCCCGGCGACTTCGAACATCCTACACAAACACTCAGCTGCTGGAATTAGAAAAAGAATTCCACTTTAACAAATACCTTTGCAGGCCGAGAAGGATCGAAATCGCATCAACACTTGATTTAACTGAAAGGTGAAAAGTACTGTCTATAGAATCTAGATTTACCAACTGACGAAGATTGTAACTTTTTTAAATGGAACTTTAACCCATAAGAAAATATTTGAGCTAGTTTAAGTTCTCTCTTTTCGGGATGATTATTTCTGATCTTCCTTCATTTGTATTTACAGCAGTAGCTGATGTTTCAAATACAGTGCAATAGAATTTCGAAAATCTGTATGATAGCGTAGAGAAACAGTTATTACAAAAATGTTATCCAAATGGAAAGATTTTGGAAATATACAGTAACGTTAGAAATGACTCAATATAGTCAAAACAGTCGCATCACACATTTGGGTTGTAACGCGGGAATCTGTAAGTGTGATGGTAGAAAAATATCTGTTTTTTAGTATTTGAAAGTTAAACATATTAAAACATGTATTTCTTAGCTAATAGGAACCCGAAATAATGCTAAATTTTAAAAATAGAGCTTTGGGACAAAAATCGTGATTAGATAAATTTCGGTAACTGTTGGAAAGTAGGAAATTTACGGGAAGGTATTTAATGTTTCAAATGCTGGATTTTCTAATACTAAACTAGGGTAACTGTTTTGGTTCTTGGAGCTAGTGGTGGCCCTTGGAAAGAGCAAAATAATTTGTCGACTCCATCTGTTTACACGTGTGCAGGATCGTAACCAGGATTTTGCTAAAGAGGCTTGAATTAAAATCCAAATGTTTTGTTCGAAAAATGTTCTCGTTAGGTGGGGGTTCGACGTAATTGATATGCTTCAAGCGTAATAAAAACTGGATCTGGAAGCAGGGGCTATGAGACCAACAAAAATTGCCATTTTAACGCCATTTGGATCACAATTCGCTCGTTTTTGGTGCTATTTGAAAGAACCCAATTGCTAAAATTTGGAAGCCATTTGACAGAATTAAATTGCACTGCCCCTCTCCTTGCTGGCTAGTCAAGACCAATACACGTTTAAAAGTTTGAATTTGGGTTAAAGCGTTTAAGTGATTTGGCTGAGAGGGCTTCAATCAACATAGATCCCAACCTTGGTTGCGCCACTTGAAGCTTAAAGAAAGGTTTGAAAGTGTGCTGTTTCGATAACTGCTCTGTATGGCGTGGTGATCTATTCAACTACCATACCTAGCAAATGTTAAAAATTTCAGATTTGCGTGTAGATAAGAAGTAACAAGAATGGGGATTTTCTACCAAACTGACAGCTATTTTCATCACTTTCGCACAAAATTTTGAAAAAAAAAATTGAATTATTTAGGTATAGAATAGCACATTCTAGTATACTTTACCTAAAGTACGTACAACAGCACATCTACTCAGAGTTTCTAAACGCTTAAGCGTAATACGTATTACTTAGTTGTTTTCATTTTGTATACTAAAATAGGAAGAGATTATAACACCCAATAGTTTCATCTACTTTTTTATTAAATCTGACCTAAATCCAACCCCAACCCAAATTCTTACTTTAACCCCAAATCAAACCTTAACCCAAACCCTAATCTTAACTTTTAAAAAGCAAATGAAAAATCTACGGATGAATACTGTGCACTTTTATTTTACACTTCATAACTTGTTAATTTTTCGGTGAAATAGTCATTTGCGGTAACGCACTGTATGTGCCGAAGGAATAAGCAGCAAAATTGGATCCTTTCAAAGAAAAATTGTAATTGGTGCTTTTCAACAATTATTTTACTGTTTTTACAATTGAGGAACTTTTTTTGGTGGGGGAAGCGCCTGAACAAAAGCCTTCTCCACTCCGAATTTGGTTGTTTTTAATTGTGGGCTGATGGATGGAGAGCCTTAAAACTTTATTGTTTCTCGGGTAAGAAATCAATGTTCGAGTATAAATCAGTGCAAACTAGCTAAACTACAGTAGATAACATATAATACTAAAAACACCAATAAAATCATTAAAATAATGCTCCCAACTGGCAAGAAAACCTAACGGCGAAACGCGCTACAATTTAAATGCGGGGCCTCCAAAAGCGGGGCTGCTTATGCAGTGTACATTAATTGCACACTTTGCACATTCCTATAAGGTTACTAAAGGGAAAATGCGTCATCTACCCCAGATTGTTTCAATGCATTATCTTCAAATTTATATTTAATTCGGTTTTGTTATTTCACATCAAAAAATTTTGTAATTAAAAAATAATATGCATTTGCAACAAAATGGCTGCTCTTTTCTAGCACGAGATTATGCATTCGATGAAAATTTTTTTTAAAAGTCACTGCCCAATATTCGAAACTGCAGTGTTTTAATAGCATTTTTTGAAATAATTTCTGTTCGCTTGGCAAACTAATTTCTATTACTTTTGTTTTTATTTGTTCAATAGCAGCACCTGCAAAAATTAATTTTTATATCGTGAAATTTGTGATAATCATTTCTTTTTCTATAGCTGAGTACTAGAATCCATGACTAATATGACTGTATAAAGTGTAGCAGCCAATTCAAATTGAACAATTCTGCAATATACTTGTGATTAATTTTGTTGGCCTCATTGATTACTGTCAAAAATACATTTGGCGGAAATTAAGAGAATTCTTGCAGCTCTAAAGACTTGAATGCATCCCTGGTTTGAGGAGAGTTTGCATTAATGCCAATCAATCTGTGAAAAAAAAATACCTCATAGTGCAGCAGCCAAAATCTAACAGATTTTCAGTTTTCATTAAAGAAATACGGTGATCCTATTCGCATGAAAAATTTGACTTTAGGGAAAAAACCTTTGATCTTTTTTTTTTATTCAACAAGAACAACCACAGGCAAAAAAATTTTTTGTTGAAATACTCGTATTTAGATATTACCGTTAGATACGTTTAGATTACATTTGCGTTAATTCCATTCTCCTAGACTCAGCTGTTTCAGAGATTTTCTAGCCCACGGATTGTCAACCGGGGGCAATTGGCCCCCCTAGGGGTCCACGGGAGATTAACCAGGGGGCCACGAACGTAAGAATTACTAGCAGTAATTAACCACTTAGTCACGGCCAGCAGACCGCTGACGCTTTTAAGCGTTGTTGGACTCTGGTGGAAAACCTGGCTGCCAATTTCAAGCGCTTGTTGCAACGATGTCTTCTTTGTCTGTGACGTCACAAAGCTCACCCAAAACTTGCTGCAAACCGTTCTGTAGTCACCACGAATGAAATACAGACAGAAAATCTTGCTGCTGAGCAGGAGACCACTGGTGTTGAGAGTCGCTAGAAGGGGGCCACAAACCATAAAAGGTTGAGAACCACTGTTTTAGCCCATTGTTGTGTTCCCAACTTTTGACAAAAACACTTGCAATTTTACAGGGCAGCACTGACGCTAATTTCCGTCTGTGTCATTGTAACGCATCACCGATTACTGCCACAGTGGCAATAATTAAGTGATACGTCACAATATCACAAAGAATAATTACGTCATTGTTGTGTCCACTCAAACTGCAGGGCGGCAATAGCTTACGTAGTAGAACGTCGGGCTTGTGATCGCAAGATTACCGACTCCGGGTTCCATTGCCGAACTGGCAACCCATTTTTGTGTCCTTGGGAAAGACACCTAACGCTTATTTTTCATACCTGGGACCATAGTTTACCCGTTGTTAGAAGTAATACAATTCGACGAAAGACTTGCAAACAGAACCTGAAAAAGGGTGCTCTGCGTTGGTGTGGAAAACAGACGCAAAGTACTTCCGAACACGAACTAACGAACTCAAACTTCATACAAACGAACTAACGAATTCTATTCTCAACGTTACATTAAAGTCGGAGATAAAGCGATGTGTTTGCTGTATCATAATAGAACATCAGCTCTGGAGTAGTAGGGTCAAAAAGAATGGCGTCAACGCAAATGTAATCTAGTAGTATTGCGCTATCCTACTGAACTCCTTTAAGCTCTTTTAACTTGGTGATTTTAGGAAATGAGCAATACCTCAATTTGTTCACAACCATCCGAACTAGAATCTTATAAGTTTAATATAAATTTTAATTGTTTTAGGCAAGTGAAAGTGTGGTTTCAAAATCGAAGGATGAAACAGAAGAAGATTGATCAGCAGGGGAAAATAAGCGAAGATGCAGCTGCACAACCCACCAAAGAAGGGCAGAGAAACAAGGAAAGTAGAAGTGAGGCTGTCAATTTCGATGAAGAAAAAACTGCAATAAAAACGGAGCTATTAGCTGAAGAAAAAACAACTGACGCTGATAAAGGTAATTGGTTAGACGGACAAATGAATGGTGATATTCCTTTGCACTCAAATTTACCCTATGAAAATTTACTTGCGCGAAATCAGCAATCGTTGTTTTCTCGGAAAGAAACTGATCTTAAAATTTTGGAGAATCCGCATACAGCGCAAAATTTTAAAGAACAGTTTTGGCGTGGAGAACATTTCGGTGTAAACCTTACTTTTCCTCCAAGACCAAATATTGGAAATTCAAATCTACACCCACATCCATCTTACGGTCTCCATCCTCAAAACCTATCTTCGCCTAGTTTCAACACCAGTCAAACCTTTCACTATCCTGATGCTTTGATGCTGTCTCCATTTAACGAGATGCCACAAAATATTCAAAACTCGCATGCTGGCGCCCAAGAGCTGCAAGTCTCCTCAACTTTACCACATTTAAGTTACTACCCTAACGGCGAAATTGTGTATTCAAATTCTTCCGATGAAACTTTTCACGTTGAACCTTCACAGCATCAAGCTCAATCTCAACACCAACAGAATGAAGCAAGAGTAAATTTGATATGGCATGGTAATTTTGCCAGCAGTAACAATAACAGCAATAACAACAACTGTAACAGCAATATTTGCACCAGTGATAATGCCAACAACTGTCCCTACGATTGCATTTGCAATAACAACAATAATAACAACAACAACAATAACAACAGCTTCGAAAGTGAGAATAATGATATTTTCTGTGTAAACAACGATATTGAGCTTTTTTACCGTGGTTTTGGTAACCTTGATGACGCACTAAAAGCTTTTTCTGAGCAAGCCCAAGCGCCTCCAAATCCGATCAATCTAGAGGAGCATTTTCAGCAGCCATCTACAGCTGAAATTTTGGATAGTTTATATCCTAGTATTTCTGGCTTTCATCATTCGCATCCTTTGAACTCTTTGGATTCTTCGCCGTTTGATTTTGAGAACAGCTGTACAGATTCCTTTAGTGAACCTCTTGATCTTGTTCTCTATGCAAAAAAGAATAATTTTTTCCATGAAGACGTTCAAGAAGAAAACTCAAAAAGCGAAATTGGATCAGAAAACGACATGGCGTGCCCTAGAAATACGGAAGAAAACACTACGTCTAAGATTCCAAAAGACTTCTGTTTCAACCAGCAAATATGGAGTCCAGAAGAATTTAGGGATAACAGACGAATTGATTCTCTTAGCTCTAATCTACTTGATAATGATGTAGATGAGTTTTCAATAGACTCTTTGTTTTGCTAAACAGTTTGTTCCGTATGGCTGGTTGGCTCTTTCATAAATGGCTCTGCTGGAAAATTGTCCTAAGCTTTCAAGAACTTTTAAGGGTCGTAATATTGCAATTTCTTTAACTAAAAAACGATTAAACCCAGAAAGTTGAATTTCGGACTCAACATAAGAATAAATGAAGGCGTTGGGTGTGCAAATTTTGGGGACACTAGGTCACGTGATCATGAATTAAAACACCAAAAAACGTAAAGAATGGCGATTTTTGTGCTGAAAAGTTTTTAATTTGCGTATTATAATTCAAAAACCACTAAACGTAAAAAGCTTAAATTTAGACTCAACATGGATGCGAATAAAAGATTTATGCGTACCGAGTTTCGAGACGCCGGTCACATGACCGCAATTTTCGCAGACCGAAAATCAAAAAAAAGTTGACGATTTTGAATCGGCATATCTCGGCAAGTACCGATGTTGATGAAAAATGGTTTGTGGTTTTTGAATACACCATCAGCCATCTTTCTTTTGGTTATGTTTCAACTTCAATACTACTTTTCTTCTTCTGATTTTTCTTTTAGTTCCCGAGCTATATCTACTTTTGGACTGATAGACACACAGTATTCAAACTTTGAGCGATGGCAAATATCAGGAAGAACTAGGCCCCACCTGAAATCGGGAATGCCACCTTGGGGGGATTCTCCTCAAATGGGTCCTCCAAAATTTCAAACTTTTGAACCGTTGGAGCTAGATGGATCAAATTTTCAGAAAAAGTAGTTATTAAAAACAAACTAAACCTAACAAAAATTGAGTTGCCACAATGGGGTTTCTCCCCAAACGGGCCCTTTAAAACTTCATACTTTTAAACCACTTAAGCTAGAAACATGAAATTTTCAGGATAGGCAAATGCAAAGGAAAGATAAAATTTGACAAAATTTTGGGGACCAAAATAAGGGTACCCCTCAAACGGATCTTCTAAAATTCAAATTTTTTAATTACTCGTAGTAGACAGATGAAACTTTCAAGATAAGTTAATATAAAAAAAAGATAACATTTTATAAAATTTTGGGGTTCCACGATGGAGCCCCCCCCACACAAACGAATCCTCCAGAATTCAAGAAATTTTAACCACTCAAACTAGACAGATTAAACTTCCTGATAAGTAATAACAAAAATACCAACAAAAACATAAGATTTGACAAAAATTGGAGATGCCATGTTAAAGGGACCCCAAAATGGCCTTTCAAAATTTAGGCTTTTAAGCCACTTGAGCTTTAACACTTGAAGTTTTAAGGATATTTGTTATTTAAACGTAAATGAAAGATGAAACATGACAAATTTTGATGCTACCACATTGGGCGTTTACCCCAAATGGGACCTTTACAATTAAACTTTTTAACCCCTCCAGCTAAACAAATTTAATTTCCGGGATAGGTTATATTAAAAAAGATAAAGCACTACATGGTTGAGGGGACCTTGCCAAATTGCCCCTTAAACTTTTTGAATTTTCAACTACTCCAGCTAGACATAATAATCTTTGTAGTAGATTAATATAGATAAAATACAACAAAATTTGAAGATGACATCTTGGAAGATTAGCCCTTAAGTAGACCTTCAAAATATGAGATTTTAACGTCGTAAGCTAGATGACTAAAATTCTCAGAATGAGTGGCCTATCTTAGTTAGGCTGATGTTATAAAATTTTGCTTGTAAGTTGCTGGAATTTTAAAGTCCACTCAATGCTACTTCAAAACGGAGTGAAAAACTGTTAAGAACTTGATGATAGCGCTGAGTTTTGGTGTTGTATACTGACTGTTATATGAGATTTTTGATCGACGTTACTCTATTATTTTTGATAACTTCGAGAGATTTAAATTTTGAACGCAAATAACCACATAGCTGTTAAAGTTAGTGAAACAAAATTTGAAAGAAGCGAATTTAAATTATTGATATGACTACCTACGACCACATATTCACAAATCATTTCAAGCAATCGGAGCACGATTTCAAAGCTTTACAAAGTTCGGTAAAAGTTGAAAACTGCCGCGAAGTCCCCAGATATTGCTTGCGATGTCATGTTCTAGCTATATGCAAGTTTTATAGTTTGGCCTATGAACCAAAACGCTTCGTGACTGCGATGAGGCAGTGCATCCTTCATCCAAGCTGCTATAATAGCTCTATATTCATTATTTTGCTATCAGTGCAATTTTTATCGAGCGTTCGAATATTTATGCTACAGTGTGTTTAATGTTCATTTTTGAATCGATTAATATATGCAAGTTATGTAGAATGTGCAATACCGATCTATAATGATTAATATCGTGATGCTATTACCTTTAATGTGCCTTTTTACCTTTTGACTTGTGTACATTGTGTTGAAAACCGAGAAAAATATTTGTGTTTTGTCGTTAAAGTTTGCAAACTTGTTTACTTGTTAATTCCAGTCACGAATTGTTATAAAATTAAACATATTGGTCGCACCGAAGTGATTACAAAATACAATGACGTGCATATTTCTTCAAAAAAACGTTCTTTTAAGAGCACATAACGATTTAATACATTTCGCCAATCATCGTTGTCTCAATGTGTTGCCCTGTAAAATTATTTACGGCTCTGTGATTTGAGTAATGGATGTCGAAAAACTTATTGCAGTATTAGGACAATGATGATAAAAAAACTGGTCGTATATGAAAAAAAATTTGCTGTCCTTAAACACCTTTTTTATTGTAAGCACCAGTAAATTTTTTACTTTTTATGAATTCTCAGCCTGATTTGCTTTTAACTTTTTGTAGAATAAAGTGACACAAAAATAAAGTGACACAAACTTATTCTTAATTGGTTAAAAGTTGTCTATTGTTATAGATGATGACCACTTCTAGACAAATCAGCAATGGTAATACCAAAGAAAGTCAAAAAAAATCAGCTGATTAATTACTTATAAATACGTTTTGCTTGCCCATGTTTTCAATTTTTTTTCATGTTGATTCTGGCTTTGTTCTTAATTTGTTCTTAAATTTTGGGCAAAAATGAGCCTCGAGTTCTTAGAAAATTGCTCTTGGAAAAACTGCATTAAAAAACTAGATTTCTATAAAATGTTGTATTACTGGTTAAAGTTGAAATAACGAGATGAAAGGTTGTTTTTCTTTCTTCTTTTATTTTTGGTATTCAGGCAGACAGACAGACAGACAGAGACATTTATTTTTCCACAAAAGTGCAACTTCGAGTAATTAATTTACGTTTAACAAATAAATAAATATAAACACTTTGCGACCAGGATTCTCGAAGAGACTATTCAGTCTTCGGGTCAGCAAACTCCTGCTGGCATATGCAATTGGCTAAATTAAGAGTTGTGGTTTGTGAAGTCACTGTTTTGCATCCAAATAAATTACAAGTTATGCAAAGTTTTGCAAGCATTACTTATTTTATGATGTTTTTATTGACGGCAGCTCTTTTTGAATTTTACAAAGAAAGAGTTCTTTTGTTTTTTTGGTAAAGAATTCCAGATTTTAACTCTTTTGTATTTTACTAAATTTTGACCACATTTTTTTTGAATAGGGGTAGGTAGAGTTTGTGGTCATTTACACTCCCTAAGCGGTGTCTACTAACATTAGTCACAAATTTGTAGTAATCATCAAATATCGCAGTCTGTAAACGATGCACACAGTAATACATAAATTTGGCTACTTTGCAGAAGCGAAAGTGAGCCCTAACCAAGAGGAAACAAGCAAGCTAAACATACAAACAATGCCACAAAAATCTCATTCAACTTTAGCGTAAATTTTAATTAAACACAGATTTGCGACTTTAAAACCGTGTACCGTTTATTACATCTTATACAAACTAGATGTGACATCTTATACAAGCCAGATGCGTCCCTCGTATGTTGGCGTTGCAAACATACAGTAGAGTGAGTAGACTGATTAAAATTCTATTTATATTTGAATTTCACCAGACGACCTAAGACAGATACAACTAAATAATGTTTATTAGGGTTGTTCAAAATAAACTTTTTTTTCAAATTTAGCCCATCACCCCTGTAATTTGTTAGGTTAGTCTGTAGTGTTTGTTTTGTAAATTTATTAACAAAAAATTTTCCTGTTTTTTCACTATTTTGACCAAAATATGTTAAGGTGCTTCAGGCCCGGCGCAGGATAGCGTGACTGGGGACGGGAAGGGGGCACAAATAAAGTTTGGGGGGGGCACGAAAACTTGATTTATTGGAATTTGAGAGTGTGGACCAACCGAAGAAAGTGTTCAGCGCGAATTTTCACGAATTCTGAGGTGAAGACCAAAAAAAGGTCTTCGTTTCAAACAATATGCGAATTTCCACAAATTCTGGTCTCTATCCCAAAAAACGATCTCCGTCCCGAAATCCCAAAAATTTTCACGAATTCTGAGGTGAAGACAAACACAAAAAAAAGGCCTAAGCAAATTTCTTCAAATTCTGCTCTTCATCCCGAAAAACGTGCGAACCTCCACGAGTTCTGAGGTGAAGACAAAAAAAGGTCTTCCTCCCAAAATATGCGCGAATTTTCATAAATCCTGGGATGAGGCCACGAAGGCAGTCGGTGTTTATTGCAAAATCTACGAAAAAACAGTTCTTGCCCACGAATTTCAGGGTGATAACCAGTATTTTTCCTCGAATTGCACTCCAATAGCACCAAGCCTGTTAATTTTTTGGGGCACAAGCCTCGCTTGGGGGGCACAACTCTTGTTTGGGGGGGCACAATTTTCATTTGGGGGGGGGCACAAGCAGTCATTAAGGGGGGACACGGCCCCGGAATGCTCTCCAGTGGCGCCGGGCCTGAGGTGCTTATGCCATGTTGACTATTTTTTAACACCAATACTGCCCTACAAACCACTGCATAAACTGAGAACAAGACCGATTTCTACCTGGAAACTCATCTAACGTTCCTCTTCAAGTCCAGACGACGACATACACCAAGTTATTGAACTATGTTTGGCAAGTTCAACCTGTTAGAAATGTGATTTATCATTACAATCACAACTATAATAATGTGAGTTAACAACCAGCAGTTAATGAAGTTTTAAACATTATTTTCTCGCGGTCCATCATTTCTGTGTTGGTTGTTGTAATTCTCAGCAAGAACAACTTCATGAACGTCCCATTTTTTGACTCTGGTTTTTCAAGGTACTGTAAAATAGTAAAAAGTTGAAATTTGGAATGATTCATTGCGAAATGTTACAAAATCTCACGGCCAAACGCTAAATTATCTACCAATCTAAAAGATTTTATGCAGTAATTTGGTTGAGCAAAAATTCAGGAAACACTAGTTTTGCGTCATTTTAATGTTACTGGTTTCGTATTATAATAACAAAATCAGCTCGGCAACCATCCTTTTATTTTCCTCTGGTTCTAACTAACGCCTTATAAATGAGTGGTAACATTGTTCTTCCACAAAAATGAAACTGTTGTTTGATTAGATAGTAACTCGAACTACACTCGCACGATCTTGAGACAATTCTACTACCTGGTCGCGCACCCATTTTGAAAAGGCAAATGCAATATTTGTTGCTGAACATAATATTATTAGTGCGATTGTATTGTGCATCCAAAAAGCAGCTTCTGAAGCCAATAGAACATTTACCAATATTTATGACTTGACTGATGTAAGCAACCAAAACACGATAAACTGTTGGGCAAAATTTTACTTTTTGATATTTGTGGGCAAAATTTGCAAGATTGTTCTGTATAATATCCTTGATAACCACACATCTGAGAAGCGCTGCTACCACTTTGTTATCCTGCATTGTTTGAACAAAAAGACTACGAGATATTGGTTATTGGGCTGATTAAATGGGTGGAAAACGTATATTCAGTATACCACAGATAAAACATTGAAAACCCTTCCGTCTATTTCATCCTAAGCTGCTATCGTTTCAGGAGTTAACCTCTAAAGATCTCGCAAAGTTATAAAAGTTAAACACTAGGGTTTTACTATTTTTATCTATGATGTGCTAAATACAGGGTGGGCCATAACTCATGCACCATTAACTGATTTAAGCATGCAATGCTTCTCTGCTCTAGAAAAGAACATCTACTTTATACTCTAAGAAAGTGCACGAAATACATGTTTTTTTATAAATTATACTTTGTTTTACATCACACTCCATATGATTTTTTGGTGTGCGACTTGTCGCCAACCCTGTAAATGAACGGGCTCTAACTACTACTGTTATTGAGCTCATCTCAAGCTTGGTCGGTAGAGGAGGATAAATGCCCTAAACCAAAACAACACGTATCGTGCATACGTGATGGTTGGTCGATTCATCAAAAGCATAGACGAGATGTATCTTGCCAGCTCTGTTGGCGGGAACAACCAAAGTTAAAAGTTACGCATTATTACCTCAAAAAACGATAAGTATAGACACAAAACTTTGTAACATTTCGCAATGAATCATTCCAAATTTCAACTTTTTACTATTTTACAGCACCTTGAAAAACCAGAGTCAAAAAATGGGACGATCATGAAGTTGTTCTTGCTGAGAATTACAACAACCAACACAGAAATGATGGACCGCGAGAAAATAATGTTTGAAACCTTATCAATTGCTGGTTGGTGACTCACGTTATTATAGTTGTGATTGTAATGATAAATCATATTTCCAACGGGTTGAACTTGCCAAACATAGTTCAATAACTTGGTGTATGTCGTCGTCTGGACTTGAAGAGGAACGTTAGATGAGTTTCCAGGTAGAAATCGGTCTTGTTCTCAGTTTATGCAGTGGTTTGTAGAGCAGTATTGGTGTTAGAAAGCAGTCAACATGGCATAAGCACCTTAATATATTTTAGTCAATTTAGCGAAAAAACAGGAAAGTTTTTTGTTTATAAATTAACAAAACAAACACTACAAACTAGTTTAGACTAGGTCTAATATGTAATTTGAGCAATATTAAATCAAAAAAAGCTTAGATATCTGGCATTTTGACTGAAAAAATTAATCTTAAGTACGTAAAAATCCATACTTTTCGACGAAAATTCTTAATCTTAAATTGCCAGCCCTTTTCTCTCTCTGGACCGAATGAGCTGAAATTTGGTATGTGGGGTTTCTATCACCAACCTAACAATTTGTGGGGGTGATGGGTTGAATTTCAAAGCAAAAAGTTTTTTGAACAACTCTAATGCTTATTAGTCTATTTTATTCTGAATACAGGATAAAAGCAATTTAAGTTTTGTCTAATGCAGTAGGTGGTTACCATTTCCTCAGTCTTCCATATTCTAGAAGTAGCCTCAAAATTTGCTTTTAATTGGGACTTCGCGTGAGCGCGTAGTACCTTTGTTTTTGTTCGCGAGTTTGGGCAGATGAGGATTGATTTGTTCATAACTAACAAACAGTTTAACCTAGAAAGTTGAAATTTGAACTCAACTCGAAAATTAATCAAAGCGTCATGTGTACCAATTTTGGGGATCCTAGGTCCTGTGATCGTGAATTGACGCACAAAAAAACATAAAAAAATGGAGATTTTTGGCTTGAAAATTTATCAATTTGCCTATAACTCAAAAACCTCTCGGTGTGTACAGCTGAAATTTGTACACTATTTGGGTGCTTATAAATGCTTTATGCAAACCGCCTGGTCACGTGACCGGAAAGTTACAGACCAAGCATGACAGAAAGTGGACGATTTCGAACCGATATATCTCGGAAAGTTCCGATTTTGATGGAAAATGATTTGTGATTTTTGAGCGCACTATCAATCGCCTTTTGTTTGGTAATGTTCGTTTACCCAACCTGAATACCATTTTTCTTCTTCTTTTTTTTTTTTTTTTTTTTCTTTTTCTGGCTGGCTATCTACTTTCAAACCGCTAAACGCAGTGTATTCAAAGTTTGAGCAATTGAAGGTATCAAGAACTAGCGTGCGATTGAAATTGGGCGAGCCAGGTTGGGGGGATACCCCTCAATTGGGTCTTCCAAAATTTTGAAGTTTTAAATCATAACAACTAGATTGGTCAAATTTTCGTAAGGGATAGATATTAAAAATAAACTAAACCTAGCAAAAACTGGCGGTTCCGCAATGGGGTATTCTCCTCAAACGGGCCCTTCAAAATTCCAACTTTTTAACGTTTAAAGCTATACACATGAATTGTTGAAGTAAAGTAAATATAAGGAAAAGAGAAAATCTTTAAACAATTTTGGATCCCAAAATTGGGTTTTCCCCCTCAAACGGGGCTGTTGAAATAGAAACTTTTTAATCGCTCATACTAGACACACGAAAGTTTCAGTGTAGGTGAATATGAAGAAAAGATAAAATTGGACAAAATTTGGATTTTCCAACATGGGGGTTCCCCTAAAACGGGGCCGCCATAATTTTGAACTTTGAAACCATTAGAGGCAGATGTCTCGATTTTTCAGAATTTGTAGATATTAGAAATAAACTAAACCTAACAAAATTTGGGGATTGAAAAATAGGTAGTCCCCCCCAAACGAGGCCTTCCAAAATTCAAAGTAATCAATCTATTAAGCTGGAAACATGAAGTGTTTGAGGTAAGCAAATATAAAAAAAATAAAATCTGACCAAAGTTTGGGGTACCAAAATGAGGGTTTCTCCTCGAAACAAGGCAGCCAAAATTCAAAATTTTTAACCACTCATGCTAGACACATGAAATTTTCAGCGTAGGCCGATATAAAGAAGAGATAAAAGTTGATAAAATTTGGGGGTATCAAAATGAGGGTATCAAAATTTTGAACTTTTGAAGATCTACTGTATATGACATTTTCGGAATGGGTAGATATTGAAAAGTAAAGTGAACTTAACAACTAATCAGAATTATTAACTAAATACACAAAAACAGCATCAAAGACATAATCATAAACAAAAAATTTGTGATCGAAGACAGGAAATAAAAGTTTTTTTTCAAACACAATCTAACATCGAAACATTCAAATTGGAGGTCCCTAAATATCGCTTGCAATGTCATACTCAAGTTGAGCTTAATGGCCTTGATAAATTTGAGCTACATGGCTGAGTTTTTTTTCGCGAAACTGTCACCTGTGACGTTGAGAAAGCGTACTTTTCTTGTGGCGCAAGGTTTTTTGAAGAATTTAAGTAAGAAAGTCTTAGTGCTAAGTGATGGATTTAATAATTATACAGCGTGTTTCGAAATTAGGGTGCCTGCTTTTACCGCTTACTTGAAATTTTATGAAGTTTTCTTCATTAGCCTGGTGTGAAGTTCATTAACGTACTCGTAAGTTTCTACAAAGCTATTTTTGATTTTAAATTTCTTCCACTTTCATGTCGAGTAGCTGAGTTAGATCAGGGCATCCGAGAGGGAGGTTTTTTTTTTGAGATCACTTCAAAATCTTGACAAAACTTGTCGCATTTTCCCCGTCTGTTTTGGAGTTCACAAAACCGGAGATGCCTAATATTTGAGCTGACCCCGGGCCCTCGTTTGGCTCTCGGCGCCCCTGAGTTAGATTAATCCTCATAGCTAATGATTCGGAGACAATTAGATGGATTGATAAACTATAAATGCCTGAAATGCCGGTGCATTCTCAGCAGGGCCGCCGAGAGGGGGGCAGGGGGGACAATGACCCCGGAGCCCATGGACTTTAAGGGGCCCATGGGCTTCAGGGAGGCCCATCATGGGCCGTTGGCTTCAGGGGGCCCAGTAGAGGGTCCATGAGCTCGAGAGGGGGCCCAATGAAATGACACTGAGAAATCACCATGTGAAGCCGGAAGACCTTTTTATTTGGAGATCATCTCATTTCGACCGGAAAAACCGTTAGAATTTCGGTGAAGACTTTTTTTTTTTTTTGAAGATCATATCATGTTTCGGACCAAACTGCAGCATTTTCTCCGTCTGTTTTGGACTTCACAAAACCGGAAATCCGTCATATTTGAGCTGGCCCCGGGCCCACTTTCGGTCCCCAGAGCCACTGATTCTCAGCACCTCTCACCCTCTAAGCTAAATCTTCACAAAAGCATGCTGGGTAGGTATCTCGAAAGATTAGTTTATGCTGTTGAGAAGGGAGGCTTTAATTTCAAAACAACTGGTATACCAATACTATATGTTGAATCGCGATGCGAAAAAGCGTCTTCAGAATCATTCAAAGCTGTAAGTCTGGCTGATGTAACGAAATTTGCTCGTGAGTTGCTGGAATTTTAAAAGACCGCTTTATGTTCTTTCAAATGGAGTGAAAAACTGTTTAAGAACTTGTAAAAAGTGCTGAGATTTGACGTTGTATTGTAAATTGTTATGCGAGTTTTTTGATTGACATTACTCGATTATTTTTGGTATCTTCGAGAGATTTAAATTTTGAACTCGAATAACCATAAAGCGATTTAAGTTAGTGATACAAAATTTGAAAGGGGGGGCATTTAAATTATTAAGCTGACTATCAACAATCACATTTTTTACAAATTCATTTAAACCAACCAAATCACTATATTAAAGCTTAATAAAGTTCAATAAAAGTTGGATAATCCTGCGAAGTCCCCGGCTATCGCTTGCGATGTCACGTTCTAGTTTTACATACCAGTTGCTCTATATAGTCACAAAAATCTAAAAGGTGACTAAGTGAAATCTTCGTTTCTCGCAATGACATAGGCTATTGAAAGCAATTCACCAAATTGACCATCTCGTACATAGGCGTAGCCAGGATTTTTGATTGGGGGGGCCCAAACCACAAATCACATGCAATGACGTCATCAGAAATTTTCGAAAAAGTAACTTTTTGTGGGGCAAAGATATCGTAGAATGGAAGATCTGAAGCCGTAGCCTGTTGGCACTTAGCCAGGATTTTGGTAAAGGGAGAGGGCGAAAACTAATTGTTAAAAAGTGTAAAAGTCTAACTTGGAAGACGTGTTGAGTAGGCTAGTGTACGTAAACGTATCATAGACTGGGGTCTGGGGGAAGAGCCCCCAACCGCTGGGCGATTTTTGTGAGTTTTTGGAAAAAAAGCTATTTAAATCCCATTGGATCACATTTTGCACGAGTTTAGAGCCATTTCAAAGAACTAGATTTTTAACATTTCAAAGCCAATCGAAAAAATGTAGTTGTTCAATCCTCTTTTTGCAATTAAATCCCAAAACACGCTTAGAATCTTGCATTATGGCGTAAAATTTTAATTGTAAGTGATTTGGTCTGCAGGGGGAAGTAACGAACATTGCCTCCTGCAATGCTTTAGCAGTAAATAATTAGGTTCATAATAACGTTAAACGAGGGCCTGGGGTGGCAACTTTTAGGTCAAAACTCTTGATTTCTCACAGGTTTTGCACATAAATTGTTAAAAATTTGCATTAAGGGGCCCCTGGCATGGGAACCTTGGTCGTCAGTCAGGGGCCTTTGGGCTCCCTGGTGGCCAGTTAGAGGCCCCGTAGTCCCTTGCTTGTTGGTTAGGAGCCCAAGCCCCCTGGTCGTTAATTAGGGGCCCCAGGGCTCCCTTGTCGTCAGTTAGGGACTCCAGGACCCCCTGGTTGTTGATTAGGGGCCTTGGAGCCCCTGGTCGTCGGTTAAGAGGGCCCCGGGGCCCGTCGTCGTCGGTTAGGGGGCCCCTGGCCCCCTGATTGTTGGTTAGGGCCCCCCTGGTTGTTAGTTAGGGGCCTTGGGGCTCCCTGGTTGTGAGTTGAGGGCCCAGGAACCCCTGGTCGTCAGTTAGGGACTCCGGGCCCCTCTGGTTGTTGGTTAGGGGCCCCCTGGTTGTTAATTAGGAGCCCCCTGGTCGTCAGTTAGGCACTCCGCGGCCCTCTAGTTGTTGGTTAGGGGCCCTGGGGCCCCCTGGTTGTCGTTTAGGGGCCCCCTTAGTTGTTAGTTAGGGGCCCTGGGGCCCCCTGGTTGTCAGTAATGGGTTCCTTGGTTTTCAGTTAGGGGTCCCGGACCCCTTGGTTTTCGGTTAAGGATTCCAGGGCCCCCTACTTGTTAGTAAGGGCCCCCTGGTTGTTAGTTGGGGGCCCCGGGACTCACTTGCTGTCATTAATATTATTGTTAATTACTGTTATATGCGTAATTACTGAAAAAAAAACTGCAACTAAACATCGCTAGGCTATGTTGTCATAACTTTTTGTCGTTAGTGGTAGTTTGATTGGGGGGGGGGGGCCGGGCCCCCTGCCCCCCCCCCCTGGCTACGCCTATGATCTCGTAGCAACAACCCTCCAAAGAAGAAATTCTTGCTAAATTCATCTAAGAAACTTTGTATAAGATTCAAACATTCTCATTAACTAATATACTTATTTGCCTAATGTTTATTTTACACGCATACGAGCAATAGTCTTAAAACTTTTGCCAAGTTTGTATAAGATTTAAACATTCTCATTAAGTATGCTTATTTGCCTAATGTTTATTTTACACGCATACGAGCAGTAGTCTTAAAACTTTTGCCAAGTAAATTGTTACCCGAATGATATGCTTTTAGACCCATTTTTACTAATGCCAATAAAAATTCTTTTTTTTTTAATTTTTGTCAGCAACCAATTTTACCACGCCGCATTAGGATTGGTGATATTGGCAAGTGGAGAAGTTAGGCTAGAATAGGAGCAGAAAACATAAGTTTTAAGTCTCGTTATTTACTCGAACAAATACTTAACTTTGTTTTCCAGCTTCAATTTCGGAGTACTTCTTTTAGTAAGTGTACACTGATTAAACTTTTAAACAGCAACTGTGATATTGCAGTGTAATATGTAATTGTAATTACATTTTATTCACCAAGTTGACATGGCTAGGAAACAGCGAAGTACCTTTTGGTCTTCGAGTCAAGCTGCCACCTGAACCAGAGTTGTAAACGGGCCGACTACTTCAGGCCCGAATCTGGCCCGAAAAAAAACGTAAGTTTAGTTAGGTCTGAAAAATTTAGCAATGTTGCCAAGTTATTCTGATTATGTTTTTGTGCACCTAAGACAAAAAGTACGTCTCAGGCCCGAATTACGCCCAAAATTTTTATCAATTTTAGGCCCGAACCCGACCCGAAAAGCCCGGCCCGATTTACTACTCTGACCTGAACACCTGTCCACCACACAGCGCAGAGTTCACACTCTCCCTTTTAATCCTGAACGTTAAGCAGGGAAGCTTTGAATACTAATTTTTATACTACTGTATTTGGTTTGACTCGACCGGGAATCGATAGGTCTACTGTTTCGGTAGCAAACGGTCGATACACTAGACCATCGATCGGTTTTAAAATAGTGCAAATTGCTAGACTGATTTCGCAGACAAAATTTACTCTGACTGTAAGTGTGCGAATGTTTCACTTTTTTACTTTCCACCACTCTTCAATGAAAACGAGAGTCGACGAGAACTGAGCTAGAATATTGCATCAAAATAATGTAGGCTTTAGCATGATCTTATAATGACTGTAGAACCCCGCATACGGCATTTACAATGTGGCGGTACGCAGATCAAAAAAATTTTTAGTTTTCTGCTTTGGATTTCGCAATTCTTTTTCTTTTAGCAGGTCTTTTTAAGCAAAACGTGTCGATTTGCAGATCGTTCGAGTTTAACTCTGCAATTAATCAAGGATGAAGAAAAGTCTGTATCAGTGTTGTACACTGAAATGCAAAACAGCTAAATTTCTCACATAAATTCTCAACCATGTTTAAGTGAAAAAGGTAGACACTTACAGCTTGTTTTGCCAATTTCAGCCAGTGAGTTGGATTGCCATTACTGTCACTTCAAACTATAAGCACAGTTGAAGCAATTAAGAAAATTCTTGCAGCGATGAGGATTTGGGTGCAGAAAACGGGCTTGAGGAGAGTTAACATAAACGCTATAACCAATCTATGAAAGGGTGCCCTATCGTACAGAGGCCAAAATTTAGTTCTGATTTGTCAACAAAAATGTTTAGGAAGTGTTTGACTCATGAGCACCAAAACAAAATATGAACAGATCAAATCGTTTTACGGTGGCTTAGCAACGGAGGTTTTTAGCTAAAAGTGGCAAATCTGTGGCAAATTTGTAATAAGTAAATTCTAAACTTTATAGACAAGTTTTACTGAAATATTTTTTGTTGAAAAAATGATGACGTCATTACCGCGATACTCATTGCCATTGGTATAGTTTCAAATCCGACGACGTCGCCGGGAGTCCCAGTTTTGTGTGCAAGTTAATTCTACAATGCCGAAGTTCAAGTGATGTGATCATTCTCATTTTAATGGCTTCATTTATTAGACTGAAAATTGCATATTCAATCAATTTCGAGTTTGAATTGTTATTGCAAATTCAATTTGAATAAGTTGCTGAAATCCGAAATCGAGCAAATATTTTTTGAATTCAAATTAAACTCATAACAAGATTCAGCATCATTATAACTTTAACGTCGTTTAATATTAAACCATTCCAAAATCTGATAAAACAATTTTGTTGCCAACTCATGATCTCAGTGCACTGTTCTGCAAAAAGTTGAATGTTTGCCAGAGGTTTTGTCTGGTTACAGAAAAAAATGAAACATATTGCAATATGAAAACCGTGCTGAACGAAAGAGAAAGCGAAAACGATAAATTTGGACAAAATTTGATACTCTTGCAGCATTTAAACCTTCGTAATAAGTTAGTGTCGTACAAAATTATAAGTTTTCGTTATTAGTTTTTCCAATATTTAATGTTATGGTAGTACTGTGCAATATATAGCATATTGTTGAAAACTAACTTTGAGCTAAAAAAGAATTAAAAAAGTAGCAAGAAGTAAAGCAAAGTTCAGCAAACGTATAATGTTAGCGAGTTGGCAGTACCCAAAAAGCAAACCAAAATTTCAATTCAATGATTTGCTGATAGGTCTAAACAACGAAAATTGTTTTTGTGAAAAATTTATCTCACAACTGGTGAGTGGAGAAAACTGAAGCATCTAGAGTATAGATCACAGGGAAGGACTGAAGGCCGAGCCTCACTCGCCGGAGTTCCTAGGGATCTGCCGCTTTGGGCCGATTTTGCCATTTGGGAAAGACTCTTAATTTATGACGCCATTTAAAAGAAATTTGACACGTTTTCAGAACCATTTCGAAGAATTTAATAGTTGCTAAGATAAGAAGGCTCAGCCTCTTTTCCTCTTCTACTTACTAGTCAACCGCAAAATATGTTTAAAAGTTTGGATATTGGAGTGAATTTTCTGAGTGACTAAACCCCTTAGTTGCACTACTGCCGCAGTACCAATATCGCAAGAGCTTAGATCAAGAGATAGAATATCTTGGGTTTGAACTTTGAATACTAACTTTCAAATGCAATAACTTCGTTTAAAAAGGTACTGCTCAAGGGCGGTTTTATTTAATGAGAACTACTCGAGGGAGTAAAGAGGTGCCCCAAACCCTGTTCAATTGATCCCCTTATCTGCGAAAATAAAGATGTTCGATAATCAAACATCGCGTTGCTTAATATTCTGGAGGAAATTGTGCATTCACAAAATTTCTTGCGGAATAAGCAACGCAATGTTCGGTATTTTGAAATTTTATCCTTTTCTGATGTCAGGGAAGTTCAAAACGCAAGGTTGCCAATAGAACGGAGTCAAACGAATTAAACCTTATTTTCGCGTATAAAGGAAATAGTGAAAAAAGGTTTGGGGCACCTCTTTATTACCTCAAGTAATTCTCATATTTTCAACAATGCCGATCTTGAGCAGTATCTCCTTAACATCGCATTGGTTACCATCATACTACAGCTGTATTTAGCAAAGCACGCACTGGCTATTTTTGAACTTTTTCACATGAATAACTTACTTCATATTGACACAGGAAATCCATACCATTTAGTGGATAAAGTTTTTGATCGCATTTTTTGGTTTCTTTAAACAAATTTTATTGGCTAATTGTGACTCAGTTGACATTTAATTAAATTTTATCTGAGTGACTTTTGCGGTAATGAGAATTGCTTTAGCTTAGTGGCAGAGCGTCGGGTTAGCGATCAAAAGGTTGCTGACTCTGGGTTCGATTCCCCAACTGACAAAAGTTTATTTCCCATATGGGCTAAGCAATTGGCGCCCGTTGTGGTGGCCCAACTTAACTGGTGAAAAAACAGAACCCAAAAAAGGTGTTTTGCCTTGAGATGGTTGGACAGACGCAGAACGCATAAATGAGTGAATAAACTTGTTCCACGTAAGTTAGCATACAGTAAGTTTGATTGCACGCAAATTATACCAATTTAAAGGAGCATTCACGTCAAGTTTTTCACTGTTCACCAAAAAGCTGTGAAAAGCCTAAACTGCATTATCACCAAATTTGAACTTCCTTCATCTTTAAGATATCACAGTTCAAAATTAACAATTTTTCCTCTACTTCAATGTTACCATTTTGTCGGTATATTGTGGTAGAAGATTAACTTTCGGAAATTGGCTTACATTTACTTGAAAAGCAGTTAATTTACAATTCTGAACCTTAGTTTGTCTTGAAAACAATTCTGTTGCAAAACAACCAAAACACCTTATTGAGAATAAGGAACATGCAGAAATTTTTGAAATTGTGTTTCGAATTGGCAAACCCCTGGCAAAATTTCTAAGGGAAAAAATTCTTTGTAAGGGGAAATATAAGCTGTTATATTTCGCAGAAGCGAGGTCGTAAAAATCTTAAATTTGGTAAACTTAGTCCTCAGCAGATCTGTCAAATTTTTTTTTTGAGGAAAACCGAGCAAAAAACTTGTAACTTGAATGCCCTTTTAAATACAGGTAAATGTAAAAAAAGACCTCCTTTTTCCGGCCTGCAGGACCAGAGTTGTAAACGGGCCGACTAGTCCGGGCCCGAACCCGAAAATATAAGCCCGAACCCGGCCCGAACCCGAAAACTAAATTGAAGTCCAAATCATGCCCGAAAAAGCCTGAAATATAAGTTAGATCAGAAAAATTTAACAATGTTGCCAGGTTATTTTGATTATATTTTTTGCACCGAACACAAAAAGAACATCTTAGGCCCAAATTAAGCCCGAAATTTTTGTCAACTTTAGGCCCGAACCCGACCCGAAAAGCCCGGCCCGACCTACAACTCTGTGCAGGGCACGCTATCGCAAAAGGCGCAGTGTGACGCTAAGGGTATGATTCAGCAGAGGCAAATATCAAGGGTTTAGCCAAAACGGCTCCACGCAATACCATCCCTCTCTCAGTCTCAAATTTACTTATAGTAATGTAAACGAAGTTTACTGCTGTTTTAAAACATCCAACCCTTCCAAATATTTTTTTGGTCTTTTTTAATTGTAATTGTAATTACATTTTATTCACCAAGTTGCCTTGGCCAGGAGACAGCGAAAGGACTGTTCAGTCTTCGAGTCAAGCTGCCATATGCCCTCGTCCTGTGTATCACAGACAGTGGAGGCTTCACACTCTCTCTTTTTTTCCAAAAGTCAAGCAGGTAAGCTGTGAATACCAATTTTATTGTCTTCGGCTTGACCCAACCGGTAATCAAACCCGAGTCTACCATTTTAATAACAGACACTCTATTAAAAGCAAACAGCTGCAGTTTTCAGCAATCGTCTTTAACCTTGGCGAACACTAACATCATTGTTAACATACCACCAGCCTAATAAAACAAATGTCGAAGTCACTTTTTGGGCAAAATGAGTTATTCATACCAAAATGATCAGTGTGGAAAGGCGCACCTTGCAAACTTTTCAGATTTCAAAATTTCCCACTAGAGGGCATTTTATGTTGTTATAGTAAAAATGTCTAAGTCCAGAGACGGACGTAGGCAATTTCATGATTAAGTCCAGAGACGGACTTAGGCAATTTCGTGATTAGCCTATATCATTTGATATTGACTTAGGCAATTTCATGATTAGCCTACGTCAGTCGATGCTGACTTTTGTGGTAATCAGTGGTAATCAGTGAGTACTATTTTGGCGGTTGTTGTAATTATAAGTTACTGCAATTGGTTGAGTTTACTTTCAAGAGCTGCGGTTTGTGAAAATAGGCCAGTGTCCAGCATACGCTTCAGCCCAGTTTGATGTTACTGACCAGATACGGCCACCAGCAGGGGCGTATTTGGGGGGGGGCATTGTGCCATCCCCCCCATTGGGTCGTCAGGATTGTAAAATTGCCTAGAAAAGTAAGCGAAATTGAGGCATGCCCCCTCCCCCCCCCTTTGCAAGTTGGGCATAAGGTTTCATCACACAAAAGGCATGTTCTGAGCGTTTCTTCTAGGCTTCGGGCTAAAAATCCGACTAAATTGAGTGAAGACCTTTTTTTTCTTTTTTGCTCTACACCTGATTTTGGGAGAAAAATCGGACTAAATTTGGGAGGAACAATTTCTGATTCAGATCTTTGTTCATACCAAATTTTCTGAAATTTTTGGCCCCCCTTTTCAAAATCCTGCGTACGCTACTGGCCACCAGTAATCTAAATCCATGCTTGAGCCAACATCATAGGTGTAGACTGGAGGGATCCCGAAATCCCTAATTAAAGTGCCAACAATGATAAAAATGTGACAAAAAAGTTTATTGTTTCTTCAGTTTCTTTGAGTATTTTTCGCGTACAACGGTAATTAACGATAATACTGACAACTACAGAGCCCGAGCCTCCTCAGTTCAATTTTTGCCAATCAATTTAAATGCATTACCCGATTAAAGTTAAGGGTTTTTGTCATAAAAGTTGCTACCTCAGGCCCTCATCCAAAATTATTATGAAAGTAATGCAATAACCAGGGCCGGATTAATCATATGGCACATTGCCAGGGGTCCCACGCTCAGATGGTAATACTGTTTTTTGGTTTTCACCTATGTTTGGGAGGAAGATGTTGCGAAAATCTCCAAAGTGCCAAAAGCCCTGCACAATGTCAATCCGGCCCAGGCAATAACACGGTTAGTAAGCGTAACCGCATCAATGTATTGTAGCATTTTTCATTTATCATTCACCTCCACCTTGCCAGTTTTTACGCTTCAAAATACTTTTGAAAAAAAAATCAGCTATTATGAATTATGAATTTGAATCGACGGGGCCTGGGCCCACTGGCCGTACAAATACTTCAACAACTGGTTATTTTCATGACAAAACAAAAATATCTAAGAAATTTCTTCGAGTGGATTATTATTCATCGCTAAATAATTGCAGGAGGCAATGTGCCTTACTTTTGTCTACTTAGGCCAAACCACTTACAAAATTTAACCCCAAAATGCAAGATTTTAAACGTGTTTTGGACTTAAATTGTAAAAAGTAAAAGGAGGATTGAGCAATTTAATTTTTTCAACTGACTTTCTCATTTTAAATGTTTAGTTTTTTCAAATGGCTTTAAACACGTGCGAAATGTGATCCAATGGCAGTGAAATAGCTTTTTTTTTTAATTGCCCATTGGCTCAGAGCTTCGCCCCGTAACCCCCATAGCCTCAGCCAACTGGGGACTCAACCACCAGACCCCCGTCTTTGATACGTTTGAGTTAAACTAGTTTACTCAACACGTCTCCTAATTTAGACATTTTAACTTTTTGCAAACCAGGCTACGGCGTCTATCTTCCATTCTACGATATCTTTGTTCACAAAACGTTCTTATTTCGAAAATTTATGAAAAATCTTTGACCGATTCAGCGCAACACCAGCTGCTCATGTATCTTTCTTCTCTTCTCGTATCGGTTCTCACTCTCTATTCGAGCAACTGCATAGGGGTTTCTTTGATCTTTCCTGACTATTAAAACTTCAAATTTGGACCTTTCCTCCGTCTTTCTCTGCTCTTTTGACGTTTCGAGTTTATTTACTAATGTCGCTCCAGCGTAAACTATTCAAATCTGTGCTGACGCTTTCTACATTTCGGTACATCCTCCTGCAGCTCTTCCACGGCAAATATTTGTTGAACTTATGGAGATGGCTACTTCTTTTGTCGAGTTTAGCTTTGACGACATCATGCATCGCCAGGTCGACAGGGTCGCCGTGGGATCACCCCTTCGACCATCCATCCCTTGCCAATATTTTGTTGGCTCTATGAATCCAAACTTTCCAGACCATTTCCAAGCCGAAGATGTATTACCGATACATGGATGACACTTTCGTAGTATTCAGCAACGAACATCAGTGCAATTTATTTCCTAAACAGCCTCAGCTCACTTCTCTTCGCTTTACTTTTGAAAAAGAATCTAGCATGACTCTTCCTTTCCTGGACGTGTTAGTTGAAAAATCTCTTTCGAAGTTTATCACCTCCGTCTACAGGAAACCCAAATTCACCGGTTAATACAGACTAATGGATACTCGGAGCACATTATCGAGTCATTTGTGGCTAAGAAGATAAAGCAATTTCAAGCTTTACCTAAATTCGGACCGGAGAAACGCTCCGTCTATCTACATCTGTCTACGTCTACCCGTGGCCGATTCTGTTTCTACCCGGTTTGAAAAGCTAGTAAAATCTGCTGTCAAGCAGTGCTTTTCCGCTGTGAAACCACGCGTTGTTTGCTCTACCAGCGAGCTTCTCTCCGCTGCGAACAAGAATGTACTGTCTGCTTTGCGGAAAAGCAACGTGATTTATCGATTCTCATGCTACTGTGACAGTCGGTATATCGTCCGTACCTCCTAAAAGCTGCAGGACAGATTTAAGCAGCACGTTCCCCTTTTTATCCGATCATGCTCTTTTTCCCAGAAACGCTTACTTCTTGCCCGTCGGTGTAATTCTTTCACCGAGACCAATACCCAATCTCTTGCTTCTGATTCAGCCTTGAACTTCATCTTTTATAAAATCCTGTCTGTGCTCAACATTATGATGACAGTAGATTTTCTATTCTTGTCTAAGGCCGCTTTCCTTTCCATCTATATCTGCTTTTGAAGCCACTTTCATCAAAACTTCTAACCCCGTCCGCTGCGGACAAAAAGAATTCACTAATGACGCTCCTCTTATTGGTCTTTTTCCTGCCAATCACGACTCGGCTTTTTCCTATAAATAGCCGCTCCTTTTCCTGCGCTCTCCAGTTTGACGATTCTTCTTGACAAGTGTCAGACGAAAAGCTCTGAAGATCTAAATTTTAACCAAAAAAATTCTGATGACGTCATTGCATGAGATTTGTAGTTTGCCCCCCCCCCCATTAATCTAAACTCCTAGCTCTACGCCTAGCTCTACGCCCACCAAAAATTAATCGATTCAGTTCCATGGCATTCATAAGAAGGAATTCTAGTTTTAGTTTATTTCTATAATCTAGTTATCGTCAGAAGATGTCAACTACTTAAAAATACTTAAAACGATTTTGCTGTATATCAAAAAAAAAAAACAACCTAAAATTCTTTCCTCTTTGCGGTTTGTCTCTGGACTAGTTAGGCCTAATTTTTAACCATTCAAGTGGATATTAAAGAAATAATAGCAATGCTAATCAAGATAAAATTAATATTTTTTTTGCCTAAGTCGCAGACAAATTTGTATTATTTTTGCCTAAGTCACTTTGCCATCGAGTTAAAGTACATCGAGTTGCTTACAAGCAAAATTATTTTGGTCATCTTTGATTTTGATGTATTTTTCCCGCATTTTTGTAACGATAGGTTATTTCACTAAAAAATGAGATAGTTTTTTTCGTTTTTCTCAAAACTCAGAAAAATGACTTAGACATTTTTATTAGGGAGACGATATGTTTTGCCTGCGTGAATTTTCAACAACAATCCGAGAGTCAGGCCTTCCTAGGAGCTGCTCATATAATTTCTCTGTGATCTGTTAGTTGGAAGCATATGCTGATCAATTCTCAAAATAATAGTGTCGAAAACAATTTTACAAAGATGATATTTCCATAATTATTTTTGACCTATCCTTTAACAATCTACTGCAAATTGGTGTTTTGCAGCTGTTTGGTGCCATAATTAATGATATTATGATTTAAATTTTTTTTGACTTTGTTCGAGCAAAAAAAAATTAATCTATATTTGTAAACTGGAATTTTTGGTTTAATAACAACTGTTAGTTACGATATAAAAGGTAAAAACATAATGTCTGAAAATTTAAGCTGTGGAATGCATCAAAACTTGAAGGTTATCATAGCAATTGATTTATTACCTAAAAGAGCAAAAAGCCTCATTGACTTTTAGCCAACGACGTAAGAAAAAGTCATTTAAGTCGGTAGTTTAACTAATGATACCAATTCAATGCCTAAAATATATTTAGGTTACGAATAGTTTTGAGTTTGTTTTCTTGCAGAAACTAGTACTAAGAGCAAGCCCAAGCAAAGAAAAAATTTAAATAACCAAAAACGGCTAGTTCAAAGTCGTTCAAAAGCAAAACAATCGGATTTCTCTTGAATTTTTTGTCAATATAGCCGTCCAATTATAACAGAAAGTAAGTGCAAATGTGCATTGATCGATAATAATATTCTTGACGAATTGTAAGGACCTTTCATTTATTCGAGGCTGATTTCCTGCTGAGAGGCTAAGCTTAGCACGTCTTAAAAACGACAACTGTCATCAGATACACTTCAAATTATGTATTGCTTCAGCGCACCAGTGAAGTAGTAAAACGAAGTAGCAGACAAAGTTGCGCTTTTGGAACATCAGCGGAAGATCGAAATAGTTGATATTATCGATTCAGACTAAGATTGAAACATGTCGCTAAATGTGAAGACATTAAAAAGCCGAGCAAAGTTACAATTAGGTCAAAAGAAATAACATGACAGATCTATAGTTTACATAACTGTAATTTGAATGCTATATACAGTACACAGAATATAGTATACTGGACACTAATAGCAGTACTAGAAAAAGTTGTCGAGTTCAACGTTTTCAGCTCTTACCAAGTAAAAACGCTTATTTCAAGAGAATGGTTAAGATCTTTAGGACTTTGCCTTCAATTTATTTGTGATCTATACTCTGCGTAGAATGTCAAAACCTCTAACCCCCAAACAAAGGGATTATAAAACCAATTTGGTCATGTGATCCAGTGAGATGATTGTGACTGCAATCGTTTATAAATAGTATGCTTTCTATCCAAACCCTTTGAAATGTTTCACTTCGAAGTTAATCTTTTCTGTAGTGTTGTCAGTTAAAATTTTTCACAACCTAGGCCCCTCTTTGCTTTTTTAAATGCTTCTTTTGTAACACTACCGATACTAAACGTTTTGCAACTATGGATTTAAATTATATTTTCAGAAAAGTTGAATTTTTAGTGGCAGCACTGAAGAGAAGATGTTTTAGTTTTCAACCTTGACATGAAATATCTTGGCAGCGATAGGTCGTAGAAAGTAAAATTCGGTGAAGTTATTTTTGAGATACTTTCTGATTTTGTATATAATTCTAGCTGAATGTTTGTCCCCCTTCACAACGTCGATGGGCTACTTTTTTTTTCGGTGGAGGAGAGGCAACAACAACCATGGTGTTGTTTAAAAGTTAATCCTGCATTAGTAAACCCCAGGCAGAAACGAATCATATTTTGATACAGTTAGATTGAGAAGCGAACCTTTTCCTAGCGAGTGATCGAACTATCGATTTCGGCCACAAAGCTGGCATGTGTACAGATAAGCACAGCTGCGTCATTTATGTTGGCATTCAGCGAGACAAAAATTGCAAAATGTTGACTAACTTCGTTTAGCTGCATGGTAAGAGTTGTTGCATCTTGCGTTGATGTGAAAGGTCAACTAAATATGGAATTGTCATTTTGGCTTCTTAAACTGTCAGCTTATTGCAGTAAGATTTGTGAGGAAAAATATTGAACCAGATGTGTTACTGCTAACAGGGCAGTTATAATGAGTAGCATATCAGGTTTTCTGGTTGTGATGAACAAAGTTTGCGAGTCTTTTGTTTGAACGAGAATTAGCGATTTCCCAAATTACAAGTCACTGAGCCTTAACATAGCAGTTTTAGTTAAGTTTGATGAGTTTTCTTTGTTTAAACTACAATTTGACTACCTAATCCTGAAAACTGCGTGTAATATAGGTTAACAAAAATATTGAATTTTATTATTGAGCTGATTTGTCTAACTTGTTTACATGAATTGGGAGAGTTCCAGAGAGAAACCCAAACAACTGTGCTAATAAAAAAACTATACCTACTTTTCTGAAAGTTTTTGCTCAGTAGTATTGTTGCTGTAAATGGCAATTATGAATATACAGTATTGGGATCGGCCTGGGTTTTGCCTTTAGTCTGATATGGAGACGTGTTTGGTTATAGAGATACTGGATGTATTTCAGGCTCAGCGCGCAGCCAAAATTTTGCAAAGTGGGAGGAGGTTTGAAGCAAGCGTTAAAATTTTTGCTTGAAAAATGTCTCAATGGGGCGACATGCTGAGAAAACTAGAGCAACTCAAGCGTACCACAAACCGCTGGGCAATTTTCGTATTTTCGAAAAAATACCCATTTCAACGCATATGGATCACATTTCGCACTTATTTAGATCCATTTTTACCAAGAAACGATAAGATTTGAAAGTCAGTTCAAGAAATTAAATTGCCCAGTCTATTCAGTCTTCAGTCCCCCCCTTTCTTTTACTAACAGCTCATGTCCAAAACACGTTCAAACGATTGCATACTTAAGTTAAATTTTCTAAGCGACTTGGCTAAGAAAAGGGTAAAGACCTCTTAGCCCTCTGGTTGTGCTATGGCAGTACTATATCAGAGCCACTTACCGCCGACCTTTTCACCCAAATAAATGCTCGCACGTATCCGCCATTGTAGGAGACCAACGCAGTATTAAAGCTGCACTATCATGTTTGTTGAACTATTTTTCATGTACGCCTAATAACTAATCAAGATAAAAGGTTTAAGAAATCAATAAACTTATTCCATAGTGGAAAGCTAATGAGCTTAACGTCTTTGTTGAGCAGAAAAATCGAACAATACATTCAACATTACATGAAAACTCGTGTACACTGCACCTCCATAAGCATTGTCAGCTGGATTTATGAGTAGGAAAAAAAGTAAAAAACATTTAGGTTCAATAATTAAACTTGTTTCGTTCAAGATTTTGAAATTAAGGTAACTTTAGGCAGTGTTGCCAATTAAAAAAAGTTTTAGCAATAATTTTAGATCTAACTTCTAAATTAGGTTAATTTTGTATTTAAATTGCATCCGAATATAAGGCTTCCTTATACGTATTAATTCATTTTAATTCACGGATCAACTGACAGCCAACTAACCCGGATGTTGGAGGTCAGTTGGTTCGCCGTCACTTAGTTTGCGGTCAGTTTGCAGCGATTAGTTGACTTGGTTCGTAATTTACGGGGTTATCGGCTACGGTGTGAGCGTATACTGCATTTGAATGTTGAATTTTAGCTGGCAACACTGCAGCAATGGTAGACGTTCCAAACTTTAAATTGGAACACTTCAGAAAGTTAAAATTTTGCATATTTTGATAAATGTTCAGATTTTTTGATAATTTAGCGATTGCAAAACATGAAATGTTTGTGAGATCAAGAATCAAAATTTGCTAAGGAGTCCGGATTACCTTTTATGGCCAGCTGGACTCTTTCGTGTGAACAACATTGCACAACTAATTCACGGATTTCGTGTTAACCTCGATTTACAGTGCCCATACAGTTCTACAGAGCAGTGTAATTGCTTAATGTGTATATTATTGGCCAGTATAGAAAAAAAAATTTAGCGCTGTGCAAGTTGTACAGTTATGTCAAATTCAGATTTTGTTCAGTCAAAAAAGCCAAATTCAAAATCTGCTCTGTTTGGATTTAAAAAACTTATTTACACTTGGCAATTTGATATTTGCACGAACAATGACTGGGTAGCGGTCATAGGTAAGCACAAATTCGTTAGTCGTTAATACGTTAATAACGAAGTTAGCTTTTTCATTAACTCGGTAATTTGTTGAAAAGTTTTTATTTAAACGAATTAAATTAACTTCCATTAAGTTCTGTTAACGTACTGGCCAGTTGGTCGAGCGGTAACGCGTTCGTCTCTGGAGCGGGAGGTCTGAGGTTCAAATCTCGGGCCGGTCAAATCGGACACAGTGTTGCCAACGGCTCGCCACCGCTGCGACATTTCTTCGAAAGGAGCTGTGTTGCACGGGCGCAATGACGCGGAGATGGGCCCCGCCAACTCGTTACACGCTTTGGCGAAATCCAGCGAGTATAATGAAAGATTTGGTATGATTTGAAGTTCTGTTAACTTCCGTTAAAGTTTTTATCGTTAATATCTTGCACCCACCATTCATCCAGTTTGCAGCGGTAACACTTTTTGGGTACGACCCCAAGTTTTATAGAAGAAAGCCAAGAAAGGAGTTCTTTTTTGGGGCAAATAATAAGCTGTAACCTCATAGGTCTATTAATTATAGCTGTTCGCAATTTCCAATGGTTTTCCGATCGCAGCTTCGTTACTGCATTTGAACTTATTTTTGTCTTGAAATTAGGTTAGACTGTAAAATATAACTTCCAAAACACCAAAACGACCACCATAGCAATAAATATTTCCTTACAATCAGCTCAACAGCGTCAATACGTGCTCTAGAAAAGTAAATTACACGCAAAATATTAACGAATTAATGGACTTTATTAACTTCCGTTAATTAAAGCTGAAAATAACGGTTTAACTTTGACGGATGTGTGGAGTTTGTTAACGGACTAGTGGTTAACGAAGCTAACGTTTTGCATTAACTGGCCCACCTATGGTAGCGGGTAATATTGACTATTGAGCATATTAAAGCAGTTTACTTTTTAATAGTTTATGCATTTTAATTCGTTATCTCACTCAGCTTTAGCAAAAATTACCATACGAAACTAGAGGCAATAGGTAACCGATTCGTTCATAATATTATAGATTATAGTAAGTTTGAATTTCTAACATCCCATACTATAGGCATTGCAGAAGTGATGGATTTTGCAATAAAGCAAAAATACACCAGAAAGTATGAAAACTTTAAACTTGAAAACAATTATTTGTTAGTGCTCTTCTCGGTTTGTGATCACATCCTCTCATCTGGTGCAGGAAATTAGCAGCAAGATACGAAACAGTAGCCTGATTCAGTGGCTCAATTAGAGGTGGCTGAAAGGGCTTCACTCTCCCGCCCCTTAACCAAGTCACTAAACAAAAATTAACTCAAAAATGCAAGAGCTTAATGGTGCCTTAGACTTGACCTGAAAAAAAACATGGAGGCTGCAGGGGCTGAGCAATTTAAGTCTTCAACTAGTTTCCAAATCTTATCAAGTTAGTTGGTTCAAATAACTCTGAAAACGTGCAAAATGTGATCAAAATGGCGTAAAAATGTTTTTCCTTTTCGAATAATTACAAAAATCGCCAGCGGCTTGGAGCTTCGGCCCCTGGTTTCCATGCCCTCCTGCCCTCCTTCTCCGCCCCCAAATCCCCATCAGTGATGCGTTCAAGAGCTGCACCAGTTTGCTTGGCACGCTACACAATTGAGCCATTTTTTTTTTTATAGAAAAAATCTTAATTTTTGGTTTAAGCTCCCCCCTCTCCTTTAGCAAAATTCTGGTTGCGCGCCTAGTCTGATTTACTGAGGTTTGCAAATGTGGTCCATACTAACGCATACAGTATTTTTGCAATTTATTTATACTATTCCAAACTAAATAAAATAGTTAATTTAAGATTTTCATCCTCATCCGTACCTGACGGCACGGTCTTCAGAGAGGGCTCAGCCAGACACAGGTGGGCTCTGTCTATCTGTAATTGCCTTTTGCTGGTCCAAGCTTAGCCAGGCCTCCGTCTGGCTACTGCACTGTTTATCATGTTATTCAAAACCAGGTTCAAAACTATTTAGTTTATTTTTGATCTCATAAAACAATACACGTCACAATAAAAATATTTAAACTTAAAACCTTACAGTTTGTTTCACTCGTTATCGGGGTCATCAGGGGTGTTTGCCAAAAGTAACACAAAGTTTAAAATCAAAAATTGTTTAAATTCAAAGGCTAAAAATTTAAATGATAAAGCGTAAAGTATGAAAGTTAGTTCCTGGTAAGAGTACCGGGGCCATGATGATGATTCCAATTACGGGTGAAAGAGATTGTAAAGTAATATATTTTTAATACAGGGTGTTCAAAAAGCCTTGATACAATTTCAAAATTTTTTTATTCTTAAAATATCTTAATCGGGGTGGATTTATTTTAATCAGTGCTGCTTAAAGTTTTTATTTCAAATCAAGTTTTGGGTTTCAAAAATAATTTTTATGTGTTTTATGAATCTGTTAAATAAAAAATTATTAAATTGCTACTCCTCAAACGAAGGTACAATGTGTATCCTGGTTTATTGAAACAAGATCTTGCGTTAAGTCTCAGCGTAGGTACAGGACCAAGTATGGAAAAGAAGCATCATCACGTTCTTCGATTCGTCGATGGCACAAGAAATTTATGAAGACATGGTCAGAGTTGGATGTAGTGAGAAGTAAGTAGGCTACCGAGAAGATCTGCGGAAAACATCGAGAGTGGAAGATAAGCGCTTAGTCGTTCTCCAATGAACAGACCTGGGCACCCGCTACTTGAAAAGTAGCGGCGCTGGCGTTGTTAGGCAAAAAAAGCAGCGGTGCTGCCGCTTATTAGAGTGGAGCGGAGTGGCTAATTTCCTTGCTCCGGCTCCACTCCGATATTTCTTTAACTGACTCCGGCTCCAATCCGGCTCCGAAATTTTACAACAACACTCCGCTCCGAAATACTCCGAGACAAAAATACGCTTCGACGAAAAATTCAAACCAATTTTCATATTGCTCAATAGCCTGGTATAAGCCTAGCCTAGCTACTCATCTGATATTCTATATCCAGAATGCAAAAATAGTAACTCCTTTTACTACCAACTATCACTTCGACGTAAAAGACTACTTCAAAGTCAGACTCCGGCTCCAATTTGGCTCCTAATTTTTTTTTAAATTGTCATTCCGGCTCCGCTCCGGCTCCGGCGTAGAAATGCAAAATCTGGCTCCGACTCTGCTACGGCTCCAAGCTCCACTCTACCGCTTATCCCTACTCAAATGACTTGCATGCAAAACAGCGGCAGCTGCCGCTACTTCAAAAAAATAAAGAGTAAAAAAACGATTGCATTCAAATGCGGTACCTAATGGTGAAATTTCAACTTTATTTACGATAGCAAAATTATTCAAGCTTTTAAAATACCGGTACAGGTTAACATTGGCATTAACAGGCTTAAATGGTAGACAAGTAAGCAAAAGTTTGACGCAAAAGTAGATCGAGCGTTTAAGATATTGGTGTTTACGAAGTCAAAGGAGATATTTGGTAATGACGTAATGTTCAGCAAATGATGCTCAATGCGATGCATGTTACACTAAGTATTTTTTCTACGAATATAACTCCATAACTAAGTTGTCTTTAACGCTTATTTATTACCTGGTTTTATTTGTTTGTTCTTTTCTCAGCGCACTCTAAAAATTCAATTCTTAGTTTACCTGTTAACTGTTGTAGCAAAATTTATTTACTACGCCTTGATGTAACTACTCAGGCCTGGCGCCACGGGACATAGGCGCAGCCTGAGGGGGGTAAGGAGCCCAGGCCCCCTCCAATTGAAATGCGACCAATGATAAAAACGTGACAAAAAAGCCTATTGTTTTGACAGTTTGAATATTTTTTAAGCGTTTTTTGCGTACAACAGTACATGCGTACAGCGGTAATTAACCATAATATCGACGACCAGGGGGCCGGGTCCCCTCCATTTAATTTTTGCCAATCAATTAAAATGAATAACCTGGCCGAAATTAAGGGTTTTTATCTTAAAGTTGTTACCTCGGGTTCTCATCTAACCTTTTTAAAAACGTAAGGCAATAACTAGGGCGTGATTTACCATATGACACAGAGCCAAGGCACTGCGCTCAGATGGTTAAACTTTATTTTTGGTCTACACTTATTCTGCGAAAATCTCTAAGGAGCCAGGGGCTCCGCGCAATGTAAATCCAGCCCGGGCAATAACATGGCAATTAGGCGTAATCACCTATTGTACGGTTTTTAATAACCATTCACCTCCACCTCGTTAGTTTTTACGCGAAAAAATACTTTTGAAAAAAAAATAGCTGAGAGAAATGCTCATTGAACAAATTATTGAATTTGAATGGAGGGGCCTGGGGCCTCTTGACCGTACATGTACTCTTACAACTGGTTATTTTCACGTCAAAACAAAAATCTCTAAAAAAAATCTTCTGCGGATTATTATTTACTACTAAAAAGCTTACAAAATTTAACCCCAAATGCAAAATCATAAACGTATTTTCGCTCAAATTATAAGTAAAAGGAGGATTGAAACAATCTAATTTTTTTCAATTGGCTTTCAAATGTTAAAAATCTAGTGTTTTCAAATGGTTCTGAACACATGCGAAATGTGATGCAATGGCATTAAAATAGCTTTTTTCCAAAAACAAACAAAAAATTGCCAAGCAGCTGGGGCTTCGGCCCCAGACCTACATCTGTGATACGTTTGAGTTAAACTAGTTTGCTTACACACGTCTACCAATTTACATATTTTCGTTTTTAACTTTTGGTTAAAGCATCTCCCTTTTGAAAACTCTTCGTTAAGTGCCAAACCAGGCCACGGCTTCTGATCATACATTCTACGATATCTTTGCCCACAAAAAGTTCCTCTTTCAAAAATTTCTGATGACGTCATTGCATGTCATTTTTGGTTTGGTCCTCCCTCCAATCAAAAATCCTGGCTACGCCTATGCTCGGGGGGGCTTTTTGGGCCGTGTCCCCCCAAATTACTGCTTGTGCCTCCCAAGCAAGAGTAAACTTTTGTGCTAGCACAAGAGGACAAGCAAACTTTTGCCCAAAAACAGGTCACCACAAACGCTTCTTTTCTATGAAACAGCAAGACAGATCGAGTGAACGTGACCAAGTAGTCTAAGATTTTGCGATGAAGACCTTTTTTTTATTTTTTTGGTCTTCACCTCCAAATTTGAGGGCAAAATCCATACCAAAGGAGGATAACATAGGATTTGGAGCAAAATATGCACTAGATTGCTGCGGCATTCCGAAGGAGTCTGGTCTCGGCGGCGTAAGCGTCCTCTACAACGTTTTTGTGCCCCCCCCCCTTCCCCCAAAACACACTACTCTGGCTCCGGGCCTGTTACTGTACTGCTCGACTTGCAGTGCACGAACTGTACTGTGGTCTGCGGCCACATAGCCAACAAATCATCTTCATTTGTTTACTAAAGACTAGCATTTTGAGGAAATATCGCGAAAAACCGTCTTTGCGATCTGCAAAATTTTTGCAATTTATCGAACTGTAATTATCGCATTTTCGTTAAAGAGATCAGGTGCGTAACCAGAAATTCGTAATGGGGGGGGTTTTGGGGGTCTGGGGGCGGAGCCCCCAGCGCTCGAAAATTTTACGTTTTTTTGCAAAAATAACTAAATTTTAGGGCTATTTCGATAAAAAAATAATGCTTTTAAAACATGGCTTGGAAATTGGCAGTGCAAACATGAATAAACTCATTGCATAAATGGGCTATTTGGGAGGTAACGAATGGTAAAGTTTTGGTTCTCCTATTTAGATGCTGGTAAATTGTAAAATCGAATAGTTCAATAAAACTCACACGGAGTAATCTATTTTGTATACAGTTTATAAAAAAAATAATTGGGGAGGGCTAATGAAAAGAGATTTGAGAGAAATGATGGGTAATTAACTAATACGGAATAGCCCCCCCCCCCCCTATTCCTTAGTTTATAGTACGTTTGTTGATGACACCTATGTTTCGTATTTTTACACTTATTGCGATCAAATTTGATTGCTTATTTTTGACAATTTTTCAAAGTTTTCATTTATTTGTTGGTTCTATTTTTGAAAATTAGTCCCCCCTATCCCCTTTGAACATATGTTTCAAAAATAGTTTTAAATCACTATTAAGTCCACTCCAGTGCATAAAACATTCTCAAAAGTGCTAAAAACGTAGTGTTTTTCTCATTCTGCATTTTGGTCGACATGCCGATAGGGAAGCTATAGCCCCCCCGCCCTCCCCCCTGGCTACGCTACTGAAAGAGATACTGCTCGAAATCGGCTTTAGTGAAATTGGTTTTATCAGTTCAAATTGGCCAGCTACTAGGCACATTATTCGTTCAATTTTGGTTCAGAAAAAATAGAACCACGTACGATAAAACTCGCCCATACATAACAAGTTAAAAATAGCCGACACATAGTCAGAAAAAATAGCAACGTCAAAACGTCACAAAGGTCTTGTATGTTCGACTAAACTAAAACAACGTGGTAACAAAAGCAGAGTGTAGACTCCAAACGGAGAGTAAAGACTCCAAACGGTAACGTGTGAAAATGTGAATCAAAAAAAGTCTTGGAAGGAGTTTATCAGGAGTAGCGGCAGCGGCAAAATATTTGCTTAAAAACCAGCGCTGAAGCGCTGCCGCTTTTTCGGTTAAAAAAACAGCGGCACTGCCGCTTGTCGCTGGCGACGAAAAAAAGCAGCGGCGCTGCCGCTACCGCTACCGAAAAAGTAGCGCCACTGTGCCCATCACTGCCAATGAAGTCCATCCGTACAGCTGCCAGAGAATTGGAATCACACTGACAACAGTGCTCAAGGTTCTCTACAAAAGGTTACGATTGTATGCTTACAAAGTGCAAATGTTACAGAGACTTCGGCCAAATGACAAACCAAAAGGAAAAGAGTTTACGTATAACTTGCTGCAACGAATTTCCCAGGATGAAGAACTTCTCACTGCATCCAGCACTGACCCAGTCTCCATAAATTTCTTGTGTATCGACGAATTGAAGAACGTGATGATGGATCTTTTCCACACTTAGTCCAATACCTTCGCTAAGTTTGAATATCCGATTTTGTTTCAACAAACCAGGATACACATTGTGCCTTCTCTTGAGGAATAACCATTTATTAAGGATTTATTTAACATATTCATAAAACACATAAAAATCATGTCTGAAGCACAAAGTTTTATTCGAAATAAAAACTTTAAGCAACACTGATTAAAATAAAACCAACCTGGTTGAAATATTTTGAGAATTGACTTCCGAAAAAAATTTTGAATTTGCATTAGGACTTCATGAACGCCCCGTATTTTTAACTTCGACGTGTGGCGTGTACTTTTTTATGATATTTTAATTCGCTCTGGCCTACGTTGTCGAGCACTTTTTTGAATATAGGTCGAAATCAAACTACACACATAGTAGTTTATATTAGATGTGAATTGCGTACAACGAGTTTTCATTTGAGCTAATTGTGAACGATGGGAGACATGCTAACGTAAACGCATGCGTTTGTGATTCACGTTCGCCGCTACATAGCGTGATTGTCTGTCTGTAAGATGTACGCACTACATTTCTATTCTTGTACTGGCAGTCTGAACCAAACTTCAAACAATGGTTTTTGCATTTTTTGAATACGTCATGTGTGACATTAGGATTGGGGTGCAGGTAAAAACGTCTCAAAATTAGTGCATTTTCTCAATGAACGTCGAGAGAGTTATTCCTGCCAAAGCTAAGTTTTTTCTTATTGCAGAATTTTTTAATTATTTTATCTGTATAACTTTTTAAAAGAGAAAGTTTTCCGATTTTTCGATCTTTTTCTGAAAGAGGCTGTAAATTTACCTGCAAAACCATTTTCGAAAAAATTTGGCGTTGCCAGTAATGCAATTTTATTTGTTATAGAATGCTTTTTACAAAGAGTTATCAAAAACAACTAATTTTGAAACCGTTTTGAGTGCGACGGAACAAATTAAACGCACGCAATGTTGAGTAAATTATTGGAACGACCGACGCTCGCGTCGCGTGTTCCTCTGTTTTTACTCGGGATTTTCCAACTAACGAGTGCGAAATTTCAGACTTTTGCTTATAACTGGAGAACAGTTGGATCTAGCAACTTGAAATTTGGACAACAGTTTGAGATTAATGAGTTGTATGTTTGTACCAAATTTCGAGGCAATAGATCGCGTGACTTCGGTTTTAAAACCCGAAAACCGCCCCGCAAGTTTGGCGTAAAAAGCGATCTCAGTCAAAAACGGCGTAAGTACGACAAAAAATATTTCGTACGGTTGTATGTCTCAAGATACCCTTTCATCCCAACCAACCCACTTTCGGCCGCGATGAGGTTTATTTCTTTTTTTTTCCTTTTTTTTTCCTTTCTTTCCTTTTTTTTCTTCCTATTTTTTGTGCGCTCTTCTTCTCCTAAACCACAAAACATGGAAATCTAATCTTTGTGTAAAGTTGTTGAGCTGCAAATGCAATTTTTTCTCCCGCAATTTTTGGGGCAACTTCACCGGGACCCCCCCAAAATGGGGTCCTAAAAAACCCATTTTTTGAACGGTTCAAGCTAGGGTGCTAGTTCTTTTTGATATCACTAGATATTTAACACACAAATATTTTGACATAGTTTGGGGGTGCCACCCACCCCGGGACCCCCAATTGGACCCCCCAAATATCAATTTTTTGAACGGCTCAAGCTAGAGTTCTACTTTTTTTTGATATCAGCAGATATTTAACAGACAGATATTTTGACATAGTTTGGGGGTGCCACTCCCCCGGGGAACCCCCAAATGGACCCCCCCAAAAATCAATTTTTTGAACGGCTTTACTTAAAGTGCCAGTGTTTTTATGATATCAGCAGATATTTAACAAACAAATATTTTGACATAGTTTGGGGGTGCCACCCCCCCAGGGACCCCCAAAAATCAATTTTTGAACGGCTCAAGCTAGGGTTCCAGTCTGTTTTATGATATCAGGAGATATTTTACTGACAAATATTTTGACTCTACTTTTCTGGAGGTTCCATAATCAGATATTTTTGAATAATTGCTGATTTTACGGTAGGCAAAAAATACTTTTGAACGTCACAGCATTAGCTATGCGTCGGTCGTTCACTGGGTTTGCTGGCAAACCCCCATCTAGTTTTACTCCATATTTTTCTCAATAGTTGCCTATATTTGGTCTAAATGCGATGCTTGCAAGAAAGCTAGCCAATATAGCTTGAAACCTTTAGTATTCAATGCGACCCGTTCATTCAAATGCGAACCGATCCAAATCTATCAGTCGAAGATTTTGCAATCACGGTTTTCAAGTAAATTAAGATCATGTCAGAACCTAATGTTTTGCCGCGATTATAGTCATACAATATTAATGCAACAATTTTGCAAAAATTTTTTGAAATGTATCAGTGAGCAACAATTTTGTAAAAATTTTTTGAAATGTATCAGAAGCAGAAACATCAAGACTACTAACAGATGATAAAAAAATGCTGCAGTTTTTGCTTACCGAGTGGTGAAAAGTTTTGAATAAAAGAAATCTCAGCGGAAATGGGCAGCTTGGACGAAGTCCAAATTATTATTTCTTAATACCTGCTTAACCAGCTGCCTGAAAATTTTGATTTGAATGCAAACGAAGAGCAGTAAGCAACAATTTCTATTCAAAGGGGAGCCGTTAATCACTTGACAAACCGGTCAGTTTAGAGCACTAAAAGCGGTTGTATTGACTGTAAAGTACAAACGAAGCAATTCAGTTTTTAAGATTTCAATATATTTTTAGTTCTTCGTGAACATTTATCTTGTCGAAAAGTACATGAAGTACTAATTATAACAGAGGGTTCATAAGACTCTCAAAGAGTTCCTGGTCTGGACTTAGCCATTTTTGTGGTCATTTAGTGATCAGAGTGCTCACCTTAGTATTCTGTAACCTGAGCTAGAGTCTCAATGCAATCGGTAGTCCAAAGCGTTTTTATAATGGGTGTGCTTTGTTGCTTGATGCTGAAAGGCCAGCGATTTGTTTAGCGTGGAGGAACTGCACTTTTAAATCTTCTGAGTCTTTGCATTGCTGCGCAAGGTTGTAAATGCCCATTGTGCAGCGTATACTTTGTTGAAACTTCCACGTAAATTGTAGGTGTGCAGCTTGCACTTTGTTGTAATTGCTAAGTAAGACTGCAGGCCTGTAGTTGTGCTTGAAAGTGATTGCTGTGCAGCTTGTACTTTGTAGTAGTAGTTGTTGTGCAAGACCGCAGCAGGTGTGCAGCTTTTACGGTAGTTTAAAGCAATGGCCGTACAAGTAAACAGTTTTAACGACGTGCATTGATGTTTTTGATCAAAAAAGACTTACTGTTCGCATATACATGCACCTAAATGCCTTCAAGTATACCATACTAATTGATCAGGCGCGCAATCAGGATTTTGCAAGAATGGGGTCTTGAACTAAAAGTTAACAATTTTTTCGTTTTGAAAATGGCACAATAGGGCTGCGTGCTGAGCAAACTAGTTCTATTTGGGCGTATTACAACCAAAGGTCTGGGGATGAAGCCCCCAGCCGCTGGATAGTTTTTGTCATTTTTCGAGATTTTACCGCAGTTTGAATCATATTTTGCACGTTTTCAAAACCACTTGAAAGAACGTAATATTGCCAAGATTTGGAAGCCAGTTGAAGAATTAAATTGCCCAATCTCTTCACTCCCTCTCTCTACTAACAAGTCAAGTCCAAAAAACGTTTAACCGTTCGCACTTGGGGTTAATTTTCTAAGTAACTTGGCTAAAAGGGGGGGCTGAAGCCCCCTTAGCCCCCCTAGTTGCACCATTATAGTTGATGCATTACTTTACTGTGTACTCTTCTGGATTGCGCGTTTAGATGTTAACTGTAGAAGTCGATGTTTTCTATAAATCTTTAACCGTTTTTGTTTATGGTTGAAACGATATGAATTATTAATTAGTCTGGAAATATCTACAACATACAGTAGATGGATGTAATTGCCGAAGGCCAATGAAAACTCCATGAATACTGTTATTATGCCATAACTATTGACCAAAAAAAAGTTAAGTGGCTGCTTGACTCGAAGACCTGCAGGTCACCTCGCAGCCCTCCTGGTCTACTCTCAATAACATACTGTGTATTATTGTTCTTATTTTTGTGACAAAATAAATATGATTGATTGCAGTTTACGTGGTTAAACCATAAAAACAGAACCATATACAACACTTCAATAGGGTAACGTTGTTTTGGAAAAAAGCAAATCGATCCAGCAAAAATTACTGATCCAGCAACACCATCCTTGACATTTGATAGTAGCTTTTGTGCTTGGTTTCACAAAACTTTGCGAAGTTAAGCAGCACCTTTGAGAGCACATTATTTGACATTCCTTCGAGCAATAGAGGTCAATTCAGTGTGTTCAGAGATTTATTGATTAATGGTTGCTCGGTCTGATATAAAAAATGATCTTATAGTTTTGCTAAAGATAGCTTGAAATTTGCAAGTGTGTTGTACGAGTCCCAATTGCAGTAAGATGACTGAACAAGTGAGCATTGTTAAATAGAGTGAGAATTATATTGTTCTGTAAAAAAAATAATTCAAAATCACTGTTAACTAAAGATATGAAACACCTACAGACTGTTTCACCCTCATAGGATCCTCGAGGGGTAATCTTACTCCAATAGAATTCAGATTCTATCTTATTCAAATTTTGTTTGAATAAGATTTCCTTTTGAGTATCCCGTGAAGGTGAAACAGCTTTAGGAGTTTCCCATCTCTTATTTATTGCAATTTAAATTATTCTGCACTGGATTTTTCATTGAGCAGTCTTTTGATGGCAACGTCAAACCCTATACATAATTGCAAAAAAAATTGTGGAGGTCAGCCTGCCAGGCGCCAACTCGTTACACATTTCTGTGTAGTATAGTTTTGCAGTCTGCGAATTTCGAAAGACTTGTTAGACCTTGCAAGAACAGGAAAACTCTAAATATTAGCGTTTGATAAGTTGCTTTCCAGACTTTATTGTAGGTAAATGCGCTGCAAGCCCTGAGCCATTGAATGGCAATTTGGGGCTGTGCTATCCCCCCAAATCACTGCTTGAGCCCCCCAAGCGAGCAATGTGCCCCCGAGCGAAGATTGTACCCCAAAAGAAAGTAACACGCCCGGTGCCACTGGAATGCATTTCGGGCCCCCAAATTACTGCTTGTGCCCCCCCAAAGCCTGAGTAAAGTTTCGTTCCAGTACGAAAAACACGAGTGAACTCTAAGACGAATCCTAAAATTTCGCGCCGAAAACTTTTTTTTTGATCTTCACTCCCGAATTTGAGGACAAAATTTATCTGTGGCCCCAAATACTTTTTCTGCCCTTCTCTCTCTCTCCCCCCCCCCCTAGTCCGCTACTCTGGTGCCGGGGCTGATGCGCAGTCGTTAATGAAGCTCACATGCGCAATGACTTTCAAGGAAAGAAGCTATACTCTGAAGGAATTTTTTTGTAGCTTCGTAATTACAATTACCAAGGCCTACGAGAGAGTGGTTCAGAGGTACATCGTACTTGGGCCCGGGCTTGGGGGGAGGCAGGTTGATTTTTTTCTTGCCTTTACTTAATTACAGGCCAAAAACTAGTCGAAATTTCAGCGAAGACCTTTTTTTGTAGAGTTCACCTTATTTCCGGCGTAACACCGTCGTAATTATTAGTCCTTGCATCCCCTGAAAAAAATTCTCTCTGGGGCCCTGGTAATTATATGTCTATTTACCATGTTGACTTAGTCAGTAGACAGCAAACGGATCTTTAGGTCTTCTAGCTCTAAACTCTTTAATGCTAAATTTTAACAACAATAAAGCTCTAAAATTAATGTTGCTGCTGAATAACTTTTTTTGACGTAGCAATTAAAACTAACGTTGCAAACTTACCTTGGCACTTAATCTTTGCGATCCATCTGCTTAAATTCCTTTGAATGCCAAAAACATCAAAAGCCAGCGGGTTATGAAACAAGTAATATAAGGGCAAAGTAAAATTGTTTTTGAAATAGCGCCGGCACATATTAATAATGGAAGCTGGCCTTTTTTGAATTTGTCCCGCGCTTTCCAGTCTTGTTTGTTTGCCTGGAACAGTGTTCTACTGGATGGAGAGTCTGCTACTAAAAGGGTAGACTTGAGTTCGATTCCCATTCGGGTCGAACCAAAAACTTTTTAAAATTACGGTGGTAGGCTATTTCCAACTTTTCTGGTTGACATTCAGCTATAAAGAAAGGCGTTAAGAATCTTCCTTCAAGTGCGGTATAAGTGGACAGGTGGCATTTCGTCACGAAAACCAAAAAGTTCTCATTGTTGTCTCTTGGCCAAGGCATCGTGGTAAATACATATGCAATTCCAACTAAACTACAAAAAACTGTTTTCTATTTCTAGAGATTAAACAAATTTAATGGTCAGCCAAAGAGTTAATCAGATTAGGAAATTCGATTTCTCGGTCCGTAGAAAAGCTATGAATATTTTCTCGGCAAATGGATCAGTCAAACGATTAAACCACAATCAAAACAGCACTGCAAAAGCCGAGACTTACATCTGCAAAACAGATATTCCAACAATCGTCATTGAGGTAAGTTTTGGGTGGTTTTTGGATAATTGAATACCTTAGGCGTAATGACTATTAAGTGCCTTTAATGCACGTCTGTGTCTTGCGATTAACCATGGTTGTATTAACTACTTTGCTGCAAAAGTCCAACTGCAGTCTTTTTTACGCTCGGAGCCATCGAGTAACCGGCCACAATTTGGTCAGATCCTTTATCCCTTCGTAATAAGGCTCAATTGTGACAAAACTAAATGGAGCAAGGAAAAAACGATCCCAGTTATTGCTAGTATTCAATGACTTCTTCACACGTTCCGGACCTCGTTTCGAGCTCGAGGTGGAATAATCGGCTTCCTTTTGAAGCCACTATGACTGGTTTGCGGTTTGGCTTCGAAGCTCATCTGAAACCACAAGGCGTCAAAAAAAGTGGGTTCTTTCCAAGAATACAGCACAAAGGAGATGGTAACAAGCTTCGGTTTTTATTGCTCCAATGTATTTTTGTACAAGGTTGATTTCGAGCAACATAGCATGGCCTTCATTGTCTATCTTACATTGCTTGTATAAAAAATGATGAATATTCGATGCTACTTTTGATCTTTTTTTTTTCTATTTAAAAGATTAAAGAGACATTGAGGTCTAATGTTAACTCATTTATTGCCACACAAAACAGAATTGTATTTTTAAAAATTTTTGAATGTAATTTCAGACTACTTATAACTTAAAGTTTTTGGTGAAATAGGCAAATCAGCTGTAATCACTACAATCTGCAACTAGGTCTGCCATGCAGAGTTGTAAGTCGGGCCGGGCTTTTCGGGTCGGGCTCGGGTTCGGGCCGGGTTCGGGTCTAAAGTTGAGAAAAATTTCGGGCTTAATTCGGGCCTGAGACGTACTTTTTGTCTCAGGAGCCCAAAAATATAATCAAAACAACTTGGCAACATCGCTAAGTTTTTCAGACCTAACTTAACTTTCGGGTTTTTTCGGGATGATTTTGGCTTTAAATTAATTTCTGGTTCGGGCTTATATTTTCGGGTTCGGGCCGGGTTGGGCCTGAACTAGTCAGCCCGTTTACAACTCTGCTGCCATGCGTTTTCATACCGGCCTTAATTTATTCTAACAACTACAAAAAAGAACAAAGTAGGCGTATATGACACAAACTAAAATCCTGATCGGCTTAGGCTTGTTTTCAAGTTTCTTTAAGTACACCAAATTCAATATCTTTGTGTTAAAAGCAGAAAATTCAAACCAATAGGCCCTATTTTACTTTTAAAACCACACATTTTTCGCCAAAGCCACAGCAGAAGCCTAGCAAAAACACATTCTAACCCCGGGATCTATCAGATAATTATGTCGGTTTGAAACCAAGTATGCAAATTTGATGCTGCTATGTTGCCACAGCCGAATTTTAAGTCAAAATCTTTCCCGTTAAAGCTATTTAACGTCAAACAATGATAAAACGGGACAAAAACGTTGGTATTCAATTATTTTTTTGTATATTTAGCATAGTTGGGCAAGTTAATGCAATACGTTAGCTTCGTTAACCACTAGTCCGTTAACAAACTTCACACATCCGTAATTTTCAGCTTTAATTAACGGAAGTTAATAAAGTCCGCTAATCCGTTAATATTTTGCGTGTAATTTACATTTCTTTTTATTCACTCGCTTCTAGAACACGTATTGACGCTGTTGAGCTGATTGTAAAGAAATATTTATCGCTATGGTGGTCTTTTTGTGTTTTGGAAGTTATATTTTACAGTCTAACCTAATTTCAAGACAAAAATAAGTTCAAATGCAGTAACGAAGCTGCGATCGGAAAACCATTGGAAATTGCGAACAGCTATAATTAATAGACCTATGAGGTTACAGCTTATTATTTGCCCCAAAAAAGAACTCCTTTCTTGGCTTTCTTCTATAAAACTTGGGCTCATACCCAACAAGTGTTACCAGTGCAAACTGGTTTGTACCGGTACGATGAATGAATGGTGCAAGATATTAACGATAAAAACCTTCACGGAAGTTAACAGAACTTAACGGAAGTTAATTTAGTCCGTTAAAATGAAAAAAACTTTTTAATGGAATAACGAGTAAATGAAAAAGTTAGCTTCGTTATTAACGATTAACGGACTTGTGCCAACCTTTGGTATTTAGTATTGAAATTCAAAAATTAGGGTGCAGTGCCCCTTTAAAATCCTTTTTTTTTTAACGCTCCATGACATAGAAATAGAAATAAAACGCAAAATAAATAAATTTAAAATTATTTTATCAATAATTAACAATACACATAATCTTGCAATGGTTTCTTACAAAAACTTGCTTTTTTATTGGTCTACGAACATCATTATTATTGGCCAAAAATTTAAGATTGCTCTTGAAACTTTTGCGCAAAATCCGCTTGCTTATATCTGGAAATTGATTAATCCTCAATACGGGCTCTTGATGGGCCCTGTATAGAGTGTCACTTGATCAGTCTTAATCCCACGATTATCTTCGTTCAATCGTAATAAAACATCAACTTATAAAATTGCGGAAGGACGATCAAGGACAAGTTAAAACTGAATTTCACAAAAACCCTCTATTTCTTAAATTCAACTTATTGACCTTAAGAATCTTGTATGAGTAATACACTAGGGCCCTTACTCTTAACGGTTGCTTATATTTTCGGTGGAAATGCCTGCCGATTAACCTTTTCAAACTCTAAAAGTTGCGGAGCAAAACAACCTTGTTATGACAAATTTTTAAAGTTGCCAACCTTTTGACTAGTTTAGGTTCCCGCTTAAAAACCAGAGCAGAATTTTGATAGGGCCCAAAAGAATTTTCTGAATAAGAGCTGATTGCGAGTGTAAATAGGGGAACATAACTGCTGTATACTGGAATTACATGGAGACAAATCCTTTCTGCCCACTGTGGTATCTGCTTAAACTTTTTTTTTCAATGTCGTATCTACTTCAAATACCAATTTGCTTTATCCATTGCAATACCAGTACTTATTAAGAAACTTTTTGTAAAGGTTCAGTGGCCCAACCACGGAAGCTAAGGGCCGTAGCTTCATCCCCCTTCTTAGTCAAGTCACTTAGAACATTAAATCCCAAAATACATGCATTTAAGCATACGCATCTTGGTCATTACTTGTTGGTATGAGGGCTGAAGTGGCTGGGCAGTTTAATTCTTTCAAATACTTTCTAATTCTACCAATTTAGTTCTTTCAAATAACTGGAATAAGGTGCGAAATGTGATTTAAATGACGCTAAAATGGGTATCTTTTGCCGAGAATTAAAATACAAATTGCCAAGCGGCTAGGGGCGAAGCACGAAAATTGTGATATGTGACCCTTGTTTTGACACCTTTGAAACGCACCTGCAATTGCTTGCCATGCCGCCTTAATGAGACATTTTCTGAACAAAATTTGTTTAAAGTCCAAGTTAAGACCTCCCCCCTCCTTGCACAGTCCTGGTTGCGCGCCTGCAAAGGTGTAGTACCAAATTTTATGCTAGCAATGTGCTGAATGCACCAAAATCATGGAAGTGCAAAACTGAGCGAATTTCTCTGTTTTGTTGTAGCTTGCGTGAACTTAGCTCTACGCTTCACTGCGCCTTGCTTTCATTCACTAAGGTAAATTAAATTAAAATTCACAGTTTTCGTAGACACATTTTCTTATGGCGCTTATTTTGATTGCATATTATTGCAAAACCTATTGTATATAAATTAGACTTCTACCACCTTTTTTTTTCATTGCTTTGATTTACATTGGAAGTATACTTTTTTTTTATGAAACCAATTTTCGCTCATTTTCGCTCAGATTTTGGTACAAATTAAAAAGCAATGCCATCTTTAGCATGAAAAAAAGAACTTAGACCATGGGCTAGTTCAATGCAATCGTAAGTACAACAATTAGCAGATCTTCTTGGCCGTGCCGTTTCTATATTTTTATTGACTAACAATAAAATCACGGTCTATTACAAAAGAGAAAAACAACTTCGACTCTTGAAAGAATAAATTTGTACCACTTTTTCCTTGAATAAAGTTAAGAACGAATTAAAAACAAATAAGGATGAAAATTCGTGAGATTTAACTTAAGAATGGCGAGTCCTGACTCAAAACTTATTGGTTCTTATAAAAAAGAAAAAGAGCAGCTTTAAACAGCTAGATCTTCTAAAATAGGCATGAACGCCACTCAAAGCATTTTTTTCCTACGATTTTATGAACTTATTTTGTGGCCATTTCTGTGCATCCTTCCTTATTTGATAGGACTTAACTTTAATTTTTTTCAGGATTCTGGAAACAACGTCAACTCCAACCATGGGTCATTTCCGGAGGACCCGTGTAGAAGAAAAAGCGAACCAATGACGAAAGGAAAAGAGCCTCGGTTGAAAGCGGTTGGTGGGGGATCCTGGCTCAATCTGCATTGTAAGGTTTTTTCGGGAGTGACTATTTCATCGAACATTTTTAACTAAAAGAGAATAAAACAAAAATGCGGAATATTTATCCGCACATTTTCAGCAGCTTTTCTAAGGGCCAAGGTTAGGGTTTTGAGTTAAGCTAGGGTTGGATTTTTGGGTTTGTTGACTTAGTCAAGAATTAACAAAAAAGTAGATAAAAATTTTCGGTCAAATAAAGTCTTCCAAGATTTTTTGTTTTTATTGCGATCCTCATGGATTTTTTGCTTCTTCAGAAATGATGCTGAATTTTGTTTCTCAATGTTGCCATCTTTGTCAATTGGTAAAAGATGTATCCTTAATTTTTTCGATCCAAAATGCAATGCATAAAAAATGCTGAAATGCAGTGAGTGGAAATTGCCGTCTGTTTAAAATCTCTAAGTTTTTCTGTAATAACAACCATTCAAACCAGTAAGTCTGAGTATTTTTGGTTACTAAAATTATTTACTCAAGATGGCTTGTGGATCACGATATAGAAACGCAAAAGATTTTTGCACGTACTAGTGTTGTCAGATAGGACTTAGATTAAACGGACAAATTTGAGTTAATTGTCAGCGCTTAGCATTAGGTTTTGATGAATTTGCGATCAATAAGTCTTGACACGGATCGATGAACATCGAAAGTAACAGTAATACAAAAAGACTTAGAAACAGGGGCGGCTCGTAATGAAAGCTAAAAAAGCTGCAGCATACCCTGCATCATCTGTTTGTTTTATTATTTTTATTATTAATATTTTTATTTTGGATAGTTTTAGAATTGCTGTGGTGACTAGTAATTAATTAATTAATCACCTTTACCTCCCCTCCCCCACTTTGACCGCAAAAATTAAGAAATTATTGCATTTTCATAACTAGTTTAATAAACAAAGAAATTAGAAACTCTTGAGAAAAGCTGTTCACTTAGCAGCTTTTATAACGCATTGAAATTGCACGCGGTGACGTAACAGCTAGTCTTTCTTCACTCACTGTTGTGATAAATGGACAAAAATATGCTGCGGCTCGCGCAGCTTTTTTGGCTTGTTGAGAAATGTAAAAATGTGGTTACTGGATAGCAAGTATTGAATTATTGAACATATCACATCCTATTCTGTTGTAGGATACTGCAGTTAGTGTAGACTGTAGAGTCGTGAAAGGATATATGGTAAACTAGAACGTAACATCGCAAGTGATATCCGGGGACTTCGGGGCAATATCCAAATTTGGCTGAACTTTATTGCGCTTTTAAATAGTGACCAAATCGCGTTAAATGAATTTGTAAATATCAAATCAAATCTTTCGTTGTACTCGCTGTTTTACGCTGAGGCGTGTCATGAGTTGACGGGGCCCATCTTCACGTCATTGCGCCTGGGCAACACAGCTTCTTTCATTGTTCACAGCCGTAGGCGACACGGCGTCCAATTTCACCGGTCCGAGATTTGAACGTTTGACCTCTCGCTCCAGAGGCAGAGCGCGTAACCGCTCGATCAGCTGGCCGGTTTTTGTAAATATGTGGTCGTTAATGGTCAGATGAATAATTTAAATGCTCCTCTTTCAAATTTTTTTCTCTAACTTTTTACAGCTTCTGATTATATGCTTTCAATATTTAAATGTCTCGAAAAGTTGAAAATAATAATAAAGTAACGTCAATTAAATAATTGTACAGCCAAAGCCATTTACACCATCTTTGGTCTAGTTAATATTGCAGATCAGTAATTCTTCGTGGTGAAAATACTTATCGTAAAAGATTAGACTACAAAAGTGTAGTTATTATGTTTCGGCAATTTTTGTTTAATTAGATCAGATCAAAGTTTTTACATCAGCATTTTTGGTTTTTCAAAGAATTCCATTATCAAAGTATGAACTAAATCTACCACTTCCCAGGCTGTTACGAGCGATGTTATGTTAAACGCATATTTAGATAAAGAATTAATGTTTGAGGGGAAATAATGTCTGTCCATAAGGTGTTGAAACGTGTGTCTTCGGTTGCGCGCCGATAACGGCGGCCAAATCTTGAATCGAACTTTCGACGTCAGTGATACCAATCTAAACCAGTTTTTCTTGTCCGTACCGGGGCCTCGGCGTGCCGCTTTTGCATTAGAAACATTACAATAAATAGATGAGGCATAAATTTTGAATAATTATGAAGATGACAGCAAAGTAGACTCCCTGCTGTTGACCTAAAAAGCTCACTTTGGTAAGACGTAGAGTTGCACTTTTTTATCGTAGTTGAATTTGCCTACGAAGTTGACTTTTTAGAGCCCAAATGTTTTTATACAATTTGCAGCTTACCCTTTCAAAATGGTCACGAGCCGCCACTGCTCAGAAACATAGCGGAGTACGTCCTAGTAGCTGGTTTAAAAGATTAGCTTACGCTCCATTTCTTATTGTGCTGCTTTGTCCAACCTTGCTTAATGCCTATGTATGTAGTGCCCACAATCATAAGTGAAAACATATTAAATATAATGGAAAACTTTGATTCAATTTATACAATGAAATCTCGTTTAAAAGTAATGTATCATCGCCAATTTTTCGAAATTGGAGAAAATACATCATAGAAGAAGCAAAAATATCTTCTTTTTTTTTCGTCTTGGCACTGAGCAATTAATTCATAATCATATTATTGTTGCTTAAATTTTAATTTAATAGTAATGTTTTGAGCTAAAGCATTCTCAATTTACCAACTCTTCTGGCGATAGCACAATAATTTTTGGCAAAGTTAGCGACAATGATCAAAACGATTATTCGAAAATGATTTCAGATTACAGCCTTATAGGCAATAAGCTTTCCTTACCCTTCCATTAAGCTTTTCAATCACGATATTCAAGTGTTTGATAGTTTCCAAAGTTTTACCTAACTTTTGAAAATAATGCGTCTGTGTCCAATCATTTATAGTTCTGCCATCAAACATTTTGGCCTTCTTTGAACTATAGTCATTTTTTGTCTTGTCATTCAATGTATTTTCAACGTTTTTATTGTTACCACTCTCCACTGCAATATGCAATTGTTATTAGGCTTTTCATGGTAATAATGCGTGCTTATTGCTTATCTGTTTAGTTTTGCATGCATATGAATTGTCTTCCTTCTTCGTGACTAGGGAAGTAATTGTTGCTGGTAGCTTGTTTGTTAGTGTTTGTGAATTTGGCACGCATCTCGCAGAGAAGGCGTATATATATACGAAGCAGTGTTGAAAAATTTTGAAGCCTCTATCCAACTTTTAGCTAATTTAAATATGCGATGCCCGTCAAACTTCGAGGGATTAATAATGACCTTGGCAGGTCTTCGGTAAATGAAACGGCTGACAATGAAACACGTATACCGAAAACTCGAAGGCGGGCAATAAACCTTGTAATTGCCAGAGGTGGAGTCCTCGAGGACGTCCTTGGCCTTGGCCTCGAAGGTCAAGTCCTTGGCCTCGAGGCCTCAAGTCCTCGAAAATTGGCCTGTCCTCGGCTCGAGGACAGCAGTATTTTTTTAATTGTTAAAATTTTGTGGAGCGCTTGAAAAATTTTTTGGAAAACGATTTTTTGTGGAGATCGCTTGAAAAATTTTTGTGAAGACCTTTTTTTTTTTTTTTTTTGGAGAGCACTTGCGCTTGTGTCCTTGGTCCTTGGCCTTGGCCTCGAGCATTCCTGTCCTTGGCATCGAGAGTGTCTGTCCTCGGAAAGGCTGTCCTTGGCCTTGGCCTCGGATTTTTTTGTGTCCTTGGCCTTGGCCTCGAGCCTTGTGTCCTCGACTCCACCTCTGGTAATTGCGTGGTCATTCGGCTCTTTTGCTGTCAGTTTTTCTAATTATTTTGTAAAACAGCTATTTGAATGTCGCTCAAACACTAGGTCAGATACAACTTTTGCGCGCAATACTTGCAAATCAAGTTGTGTGATGGAGCGTTTTTGGTTTCAAAGTCGCCTTAACGTGGGTTTGATTAATTATTATTATTACTACTATTTAATAATTTAACATTTGTAGCAAAATCATAAGAAACGTATGGTGCCGCAAGCATTGTTCACGAGAAATTTGACGATTCCTGAATCTTAGTCCCTTCCAGAATTTTTTTGAAAATCATCTCTCTCTTCCATAATAGAAGATTCTTTGATAGTCGTTTTTTCTTTATGGCTGATTGGAATACAAAATTCTATAAATATAGTCTTTTTAATCTTTATTAATATAATCTATTGAACATAAAAACCGACTCTTCGGGAAAAAAATGACGCCTGATTCCGTCGTTATCTTTCTTTTACGTTCAAGTCCTTGCACTAAGCAAAAAATCAATCTAAACCGACTTGATTTTTATTTAAAATGCATAAATTTGAAAGGTGGTTCTGAATTGCGAAAGCAATTGACAAGGAAAATTATTTTTAGGGCCGGAACGTTTCCGTCGTGGAAGCAGCAAGAAGTTAGAGATCGAGTTCGAAGGGCACACTTTAGTTTTCTGCACGTTTAAAAAACCAACTTTTTGCGATCATTGCTCAAGAATTTTAACAGGTAAGGATGCTCTATCTTCAGCCTTGTGTTACCACAATCGGCAAAGTAATGCCACAGTTTCGCATTGTTTTTTTTTGTTTGTTTTTATGCCGCAGCAATATTCGTAAACGAGGTTTATCGCTAGGTAGTGCTATGGATCAACGCAAAAAAACTTTCTCCGCAGTTCCGCGCTTCCGGAGTCACCGATAAGGAATGGACTCTGAACTCGCACATGGTTGATGGTTCACTTCCCGTTTTGTTTCCGATTCTGTAAAGTCATGTACATGTACAGCATAGAAATTCAGGTTTTGTATAAAAAATATTCTGTCTGTGTTTACTTTCATACTCGACCTGTATTTTCATTTTTGTACATAAAAAATGAAAACTTCAAAGGTATATTCAAGTCGAATTTTTTCAGCGCTGTTTACTCCCTAAAAGTTTAGAGAAATCTAAAAACTATATCTGGATGAAATTTAATTTATGTGCAACTTTCCATTTCCAAGATATGACAGTTCAGATTTCAGGCTTTTACGATAAGATTTTTTGCCAGTGTAGCGAATTTCAAGAAATTAATGCATGCATTTACAGTAAGTCACAATGAGTGCATTGTGGCAGCGTTGTTGTCAATATAAAGTAAAGGGTCAGAATTATTGTAATTCACTAGCTTTTTAAGTAAAAATATGCCCGACATTTCTTTGCTGAGTCAGGTGTTTTCTGAGTTTGGCTAACCCATAGAATTGCTCTGTGATAATAAAACATCTACCTCGAAGGTCAGAAGCTCAAAATAGGTGAGGATGCGATTTAGATTTTTCCCTAGAATTTGGTTAGCAGTGAATCACTTGACTCGAATGCCTTTTAAATCTTGAGCCTATAATTTCATCCGTTTTTTTTGTTTTTTTTCGTAAACTTATCTGGGTCACAACTTGTTTACTAATACAGTATAGTTCTACAACAATAGGCTGGAAAGCTAAATCACTCCACTGCATTTTCTACAATTTTTTCTCTACTAAATGCCAAGTAGTACGGCATAGTAGAAGTGCAAATACTGTTGAAAAATATGACGAAACTTGGGAGTCATTTGATTCCCAAAGAGGTTTAAATTTTGTAACTAATACAAATTGCTATGTCTTTGATCAAAGGTGTGGGGGCAAAGCTTGTAGGTGCTCAAATTTTTTCTACCAAAAATTAGTTGCACTGTGCACTTTTGACTTGATTTTTTAAGGGCAAGGTAAGACCAAAGTTTGAGAAGTAGCTACCTTTAACTCTCTTCTTAGCTACGGGCCTTTCAATAATAGATTATCTTACTGCATGTAACATTATAGTACATTAGCCTACTTTTACAGTACATATTGTCGTCTTCGAACTTTGCTTAGCCTACTGTATAGGATCAATTTGGAGCAACATATTGCCCGAAATCTTTCTGTTTTTGTGCATACTTGATATAGTTATGTTAATTAATTGACCTATGGCTATGATATTTTCGTTTTCGATTTCATATGTTTTTGGTTAGATTACTTTGAGGTAGATGAAATCGTAACTGGAAACGTCGGTAGGAACTTGTTTCTTTCAACTTCTAATTCTTGAAACTAACAACTTTTAAACTTAGGATGTCTTCATGCGCTTAGTGACGTAATCACAATGATGTTTTTTGTGATACAATACTTACAAATTGCATTCAGTAATTTTATTATAAAGACCTGAATTCAAATCCAACTTTCTCATCGATCTAAAGTCGAATATAACTGCAATAGCAAATGATTTTAGTAAACAGTTCAACTTAAATGTGGATTAGGGGTTCAGGCTCTCGTATTTGATAAAAACAAGCGTCTGTGAGGTCATTATGCGCATTTAGATATTCAACAATTGCCTGCGTAATTTACGAGTTTGGCTCTATACTTGCTTGCTAATGGAATGATACTTCTGATTCAATCTTGTTTTTCTTCGTTGTTTTTAGAGTGTACGTTTGTTGCTTGTGTGTGAGAGTGTGGTTAAAATGCTTGGCCTTTTCGAGTGCAATTTGTGTATTTTCGAGTGCATAAATCAAATGTAAACTGTAGATTCAAATTGTTCCAGGTAAAATGCTGTAAGCTTGGAAGGTCAGCCAATACCATGCTCGTCGTGCATGAGAAAAGTTTTTGAAAGATGTTGGTTGCTGTAGTGATTGATTGATCTACGCAATCCATGTTGCGATAGTAGCAAACAGCAAATCAAAACGACATTACAATAAAATAAAAAGGTCTTGGGTTTAATTACCGGACTAGTAAAATCGGGCAGGATTGCCAACGCTTTGCCATGGCTGTGACATCTCTTCTCAATGGGGTGCGCCAACTCGTTATACGTTACAGCGTAATCAATGCAGAGATAACAAAGATATTCACGAAATATTTTATTGCGATATTTTGGCTAAGTGTACTACTATAAATTGGGTTTTGATTGCTCTAAAAATTTTCACGTTTGCAGAACTGCATAGACAAGGATATCGCTGTAAGAAATGTCGGAAAACTTATCACCAAGATTGTAGCAGAGTCGTAGACGAATGCCAAGGAAGTCCGGTAAGAGCTACTCTATTAAAACTTTTAAGTTTGTCAAGGTTTACAGACTTAATTGAATGTCTAGCTTTGAGCTTTTGGGTCACTTTCCATAATCACGGAATTTAGATGTCTCACCATAATTATAGTGACTACATTCGAGCTAAGCACGCATAGACTGTCTTTTCACTTTTCTTTCGCAATTTCGAAAATTGCTAAAGCAGGAGTAGGCTCATCCCTGGCAGTTTTGATTAGGCTCAATCTCCATTAGAAGTAACGAGGAGGCAGTGGCGACTGTGACCCTTTCGGTTGGGTGTCCACTTATTGTACAAGTTTATCAATCTTAAGGTGAATTTACACAGTATCCGTTTTTCGTACGTTTTCGTCCGTTTTTTTACGTTTTTGCTTCTTCTTGAAAAAGTATGCGCTTTTTCATCCGCATTTTTATAAGTCCATATCCGCACTAACCAGACAGTCACATACTGAACAAAAATTTTCCGAAAAAAAATTTTTGTTAAGGGGTACAGCTCTATTTTGAAATATCGCTCTTATCCTTCATACACAAAATTTTTGAACAAAATGTTTACCTACATACAACAGTCTACTTAGTGCGGATATGGACTTATAAAAATGCGGATGAAAAAGCGCATACTTTTTCAAGAAGAAGCAAAAACGTTAAAAAACGGACGAAAACGTACGAAAAACGGATACTGTGTAAATTCACCTTTACTCTGAATCAATGTCTGAATCAATTATCTCCCGTGACTACAACCCTAAAGCGTATCCAAGCAATTTGTAGGGTAATGGAAGCTGCAGTAAACCCGCCACTTTTCGAGGAATGAACCACTTTTGCAGGAAATCTTTTGATAATTATTGTTAACGAAGTGCTAGCCTAAACTTTAAGCCTCCCAAAAAGTTGCTCTCGCTGCTTAATTAATAAGTTACTTGATTAGGCTACCAATTCACCCATTCACTACCAATTGCAAACTGCCACAGCATGTTACCAACTTATCAAGATTTCCAACTTCCTAGATCTTGAGACTTATAGCCTAGTACAGGGTTTCCCAAGCTTGCTGTTCATGGGTACCCTTTGGCCATTTATCAATCCGCTCGTGTACGTCCAAAATGTACACATATTATTCTGCAAAAGAAAACTCGCTTTATCAATCCAAAACCTCGCTTGAAAACCAAAAAAAGGTCTTCTTCCAAATTTGAGTGGGTTTTGTCCCCAAATTCGATTAAAAACAAAAAAAACTTCTTCTCCCCAATTTGGGTTGGGTTTTATCCCCAAATTCGATTGAAGACCAAATGAAAGAAAAGATCTTCTCCACTTCTTGAGTGGGATTTTCTCCCCGATTTCGATTAAAGACCTAAAAAAAGGTCTCCGCAATTTCGTGTCAACGCGCCCCCCTACAATTTTGGTTGTAATGTACCCTTTCAAAGGTCGAAATGTTCTCCTGGGGGTACATGTACCCCAATTTGGAAACCCCCGGCCAAGTAAATGTAGTTTAAGCAATAAGCATATTTTGCTCTGAGCTATTTTAGGCATAGACCTAATAGCTCCTAACCTTGCTCTTAAATCGTTTCTACGCGTGTCTACTTTGTTCAACAGATTTTAGCGAGATGTGTAATTACCAATACTGACTTTTTCAGCTTTAGATCAGTAATGTTAGCCTTCGACCGCTATTTAAATAAGCAGAATAAAAAAACTTCAACAAAGCGACATGACGTCAACAGAGCTTGCACTGCTTCCAACTGAACACCCATAATGGCTAGCACGTGACTGCACGTCAAAGCCTGATAGGCTGAGCGATGCCGATGATATCGTTTATTTTTACTTCCAGCATAACTCTCGAGTGCACAGCTTTTCACTGCACACACGTCACATATGTTATTCCCACTAAGTTACAAGCATTAAATTATTGAAAGGTAAAGAATATAAAATTCATCTTTTCAACCAAAAAATGTCTTCAAAAATATTACATTAAAAAAAAGTTAGAAAAATGGTTGTGTCAAGGTGTTAAACGATGGTTTTGTCTGGCAAGTCATATTGTCAATAGTGTTCAGTGAACACCTTGACCTCTCGAGATTACGCTACTGCTAGGAGTAGGCCCAATCTTTATACAAAATATGCAATAAGAGCAGGTACGTAGCCAGAAATTCTCAATAAAGGGCTGTGTTTGGGGTCTGGGGGCGGAGCCTCCAGCTCTGGAAAATTTTGCATTTTTTTGCAAAAATAACTTAATTTTAGGGCTATTTTGATAAAAAAAATAATGCTCTTAAAACGTGGCATAGAAATTGGCAGTGCAAACATGATTAAATTCGTTGCATAAATGGGCTATTTGGGAGGTGGCTAATGGTAACATTTTAGTCTTCTTATTTAGATGCTGGTAAATTATAAAATCGTATTGTGCAATAAAACTCACATGGAGTAATCTATTTCGTCCACAGTTCAAAAAGAAAATAATTGGGGTAGGGGGGTTAATGAAAAGAGATTTGAGAGGAATGATTGGTAATTAAACAATACTGAATAGCCCCCTCTCGGCTCTATTCCTAAGTTTTTAGTTGTTGATGACACCTATGTTTAGCATTTTTGTATTAGTGATCAAATTTAATAGCTTATTTTGGGCCATTTTTCAAAGTTTTCATTTATTTGTAAGTTTCATTTTTGACAAATTTGCCCCCCCCCCGAATATATGTTTCAAAAGATGTTTTAAATCACTATTTCGTGCATTCCAGTGCATAAAACAGTCTCAAAAGTGCTAAAAACGTGGTATCTTTCTTATTCTGCATTTTGGTTGATATGCCCATAGGGGAGGGGGTTTAGCCCCCCCTGTCTTCTTCTAGCAACGCTACTAAGTAAAAGTGTCAAATAAAATTGTTTCTTTTTCTCGAAAGGTCGGACATACTCTTGTATCTATGCGGTCTAATTTTATCAATCTTCTGATCTAATTTCATAAACGCCCTTCCTTTTTTTCCTGTTTTAAAGTCCTGAATTTAGGGGATCAAAATTTCTTTCTGTTTTTTACAGTCTACATTTTCAAATTTCTTTCACATTCCACACTAATACATTCCACTGCTTTTCAAAACCGATCATTGGTCGAGTATTATAGCGTCTGCTCTTGAAACGGTAAATTCGGATTCGATTTCCAGTCGCGCCAAACCAAAGACTAGATTTACAGCCTTCACTGCTTGACGTTCTGAAATAAAAAACAGGTTGATATGAAGCCTTCACCGTGTATGGTACACAGGTTGGCTGGCGGCAGCGTGACTCGAAGACCACAGGTCTCTTTGCCATGTCACCTGGCCGATGTAGCTTCATGAATAAAGATGTAAGTACTATTACACATACGAGATAAATTTACTGAAATATCAGAATTAGTCTTCATCTAACGGGTAACGGCCATGTTTTCATCATTCTTATTACCAGTTAAATCAATAATGTTAATTAGCCTATCGCGACGAAGTACTTTAGGGCAGTGGTGTAAATTGGCCAATCACAAGCATTAAACCTGATCGAGTATGGCACTATTGACTCAATTCATTATCACTGGCAGCATTAAACATTTTAGGTCGCAATTTCTTGAGACAAAACCACTTTAAAATCATTCAGCTACTGCTTCAGTTTACTTGAAAAAAATACCTTCTTAAACGTGATGACTAGCTATAATCAGAAATTTGATGAAGCATAATTTGGAATCTAGAATGTCATTAATATTCGTGTTCGTTTGTTCAAGCAGCTAAAGCAGTTGCGACGTTATACAAGGCCGGCAAGGTTATAGCATGAAAGCAGCTGATTGTTCTATTAAAAGCTTGCGAGGTTAGGAGTTGCAGATATTTCCCAATGGAAAATTCATTAAGTTCAAGTCTCAAATATTTAGCGGTTGTAGTTGAAAGTAAGGCTAAGCCCTGTGCTTATGAGCTTCAAAAACTATCATAAGGTCAGAGCTTCTGAGATGTGGCGGCACGGATTATATGGGATTACGATAGATCAAAAACAATAAAAAGTAATATCACGATTGGACTAGAATTTATAGATTGTGTATTGTATGCAGTCTAGACTCTAGACTACTACTCTGAAGCTTAAACTGTAGAGCACTGAAAGCTAAGTTCTAAACTTTGTGCGTGTTGCTATGAATGACTTCATGCATTCAAGTGCAGAAAACTCTTCAAAGATAAACGATGGATTAAAAGAAAAAATTGAAAATAATGTGCTAACTCATCCAATTTATGAGGAAAATTATGCTGCAATCGAACAGGTGACGGATTCTCCGAAAACGTCGGGGTCTAGTAATGATAATAGGCTTCCACATGAGGACAACGCGGAAAGCAAAAACGCAGTTACGAAAAACGGAAACGAAAACGCAGATAATTCAACAGAAACAGGCGGAAATCAAGCCGTAAGCAACGTTGATGTTGGAAAAGAACCAAAACAAAAACCTCGCGAAAAGAAAGGGTCGCTGCGACGAAATTTTTCATTTGGAAGTTTTCGACAAAAGTTTAAAAAGCAACATTCTAGAAGTTACAGCGAAAGTCCAGCTGCTAACAATCGACGAATTGAATCAAGTGACAGCAGCAGCCTACTCCGCTTTTTAAAGTCCGAAACCACGGCCGGGGACGATTCTCCGCTGTCTCCTACCAGTCCAGAAAGCGACGAGGTTTTTGAAGAGAGTAAATTATCTAAATCTACAACATCCCCCTTTCCTCTTCGATCGAGACTCCGCCACACGCGAACTCTTCCAAAACTCCTCCCTTCTTCTAGAACTGATATCCAGGAGTCTTCAGATGCAAATAGTAGGGAAGATAAGATGAAAGCTGTTCAAATATGGCAAAACAAGGCATGTCATCATACTTGTACACTTTTAAGCTTTAGTTATACGCTTTAGTATATGTTATACCGGTACGCAATAAAAACCGCTACTCTGCCAGCTAAAGTAATATGTGTCAATCTTATTTAACCTAGAGAGGTGAAAAAAGGTTAAACTCGAGCCAAATTTAACTATGGAAAGTCGGGATACAGAATTTCAGCTCTGTCTGATGTCGAACTAAACGTTTTTGAATGAAACTCGAATAGAATTCATTTCCGAAACTGCGCGACGTTCCAAATTTTTAAAACATGATTTTTGATAGTTGTCGTTTGATAGACTTACAAGCGGTTAAAAAAGTGACATAGAATTAGGTTTTTTCTAGCAAAAAATTTTGCTAGAAGAGATTTATTTATTTGCATTTTTTAAGAAAGCAATACTGCATTGTAATATTGCTGTGGTTCCAGATATAAGTTCAATTAAGCTAAGTTTGTTGGCACATGCTGGCACCGAGTATGGTCATAATGACAACATAAACTCTTATCGAGATTCGATTTCATTGCTTGTCTGGCATTAGGCTGTTTAATTGGGATGATACAGTTAATACATGTTTCAAAAATTTGACCCCCAAACAACTAAATAATCAAATTTCTTCTCATTAAACTTTGTCGAAAGGCATTCAAGTCAAGTTTTTGACTCTTGACCAAAATGTTGGAATAAGCCTAACAAGCGTTCTCACCAAAATTTGACCTTTGTACGTCTCGGCGGTTCCAAGGTATTGCAGTTCAAAATTAACAATTTTCCTCTTACTTCAGTGTTGCCAGTTCGTCTGTATTGTAGCAGAAAATTAACTTTTGGAAAGCTGGCTTATATGGTTGAACAGCAGCTAATTTTATAGTTCTGAACCTTTACTTTGTTTCGACAATAACTTCGCCGCTAAGCATTTATTGAGAATCAGGAACATGCAGTAACTTATGAAATTTTGTTTCTAAGTGGCAACCCTGGCAAAATTTCTAAAAGGAAAAAAGCCTTTCTATGGAGAAATACCTCAGGAACGTAAGGTCGTGAAAAGCTCAAATTCGGTAAAGTTGATCCTCAGAACTGTCAAATTTTTTTGAGAGGAAACCGAGCAAAATTTATTTTGGCCGGAATGCCCTTTCAACATCCGAGTAGCAACATTTTCTTTCTTGACTTTCAACATTTAATGTAGCAGTGTGAAGCTTTCCGTCGTGTGTGGTGTAGACAGGTGTCTAGGTGGTAGCTTGACTCGAAGACAACAAGTTTCCTTCGCTGTCTCCTGGCCTAAGAAACTTAGCCAATAACGATGCATTTGTTTCAAGATCACAGCTCGCTTTTTTAATCACGTTGTTGTTAACCAAGGGCACTCGGGCATATATGCGTACAACCTTACATTAAGTAATATTTAATTCCAAAAACAATATTAATTTGGGAAAAATGGCTAGGCTGGAAAAATTAAATAGAAATTTAGTAATATATATCATAAACCTCCTCGATTGCGACAACTGCTGCTAGTTTCTGCTGGGCCTACTGCAATATGCGATCATATTATGCTAATGAAAATGATGACATCATCAGTGATTTGGATTCAAAATTAAGTCGTGATTTATGAGCATTTTATGAAGCCAAAAGCTTTAGTTTTTTCAACTTTTCCGAAATATCATCGCAGTAATAACGCCTTTGATTTTTATTTTGATTGGCAATGAGGCATTTTGTATTTACAGAGTGCTGTAAACCATTTTTGATTGAATTGTAAACATATAGAATCACCTATTTTTTGATTTTTTTTTTTACTTTTCAACACCATTTTTTAATTTTGATTTTTTAAACTTATCTTTTTCATGTATAAAAATTAAAAAAAAACTTGCTCTATTAAAAAAATTTAGTCCGCAGGTGAGAAATACACTAATGCGTCTATTCAGACGCATAGCCAGAAATCTGCTACGGAAAAAAATTCTTCCTTTAAAATTAGAATAATTTTATTGTTCAGATTCAGATGAAAACCAAAAAAAGAGGTCTTCACCTAAAATTAAAACGTTTGTTCTGACCAAGTTCAAGTATTGAAGGCCAAACACAAACAACAGAGGTCTTCACCTAAATTCGAATTTACCAATGGGGGGCTATTTCCTATTCCAGAGCAGAAATTGTTCTCAAAAGTGCTAAAAGCGTGGTATTTTCCACTTTCTGCATACCAATGGGGGAGGGCGATCTGCGATAGCCCCCTCTCCCCCCCTGGCTACGCTGCTGCGTCTACTACAGTTTTTATGTTAAATAAAGTATAATTAAATATGTAGCGGCGCTGGTTAATGGATTTTCAACAGGCAATGCGGTGTTAAATTAGTGGAGAAGCTCGGCGATCAATCAAAACTGCCTGGAGCTCGATTGTTGCACCATACTCCCATTCACAAAAGAGAAGTCGCATATTGTTCCTAGCCACAGCAAATCAACTATATTTGAGTATAAAGAACTATTTGTTTGTTTTTTGTTCAGATTGGCACTTTTGGTTTCAGTCCTCAGAGCTCTTCCAATGACGATTTCAACTGCTTGCAAGCAGGTACCGGTGCATGGTTGCAATTAATATTTTACGTTTGTCTTCCTTTTGTTTGAGAAGTTGCTTTGACCATCTCAGTTGTCTGGAAAAAATTTTGGGCTGTGCAACTTGAATGTGATTTGGAGGCGTTGGCAGTTGGTGCTATCATCCTATCCATTCTGTTCTCAGTGTAGGACTTTGGTAAAATATGTGGTCTTAAATTTGTTTTGCTGTTACAGTTGTAGCACCAGTACCAATTTTATGCATTTTCCAAAAATGCTCTGAAATGCTGGTACGTATTGATGAAAAATCCAACACTGCTTTAGCGTATACTTGAATTATCATTATTACGTATCATTATTACGTCACAAACTAGAATCGCGAAAATTATCGCTTTATAAACGTTTGGATGACAACCGAAACGAGATTCCTTTTTTGCCAGAAACTTTAAGTTTGGAATTTTTGACCCAACACCATGGCAAAACCATATAAAAGAGCATTTATGTGTATTGGCTCTATATAGCAGGTTGAACGTAACTACTTTATGGTCATATTTTCGATTTCAACTTCAGTTCAACTACAGTAACTATCATTATCAAATATTTTGTGTGTTTAGAAAATCATGTCGACAGCGTTTACCAAGTAATCAAAGAAGGAATGAATCTTCGAGCGAAAAAAGATTGTGAGTTGTATTTTTTCTTTTGAGTATTGAATAGCGGGTCGAGTGGTAACGCGTTCGTCTCTGGAGCGCGAGATCTGAGGTTCAAATCTCGATCCAGTCAAATCGGACACAGTGTTTCAACGGCTCGCCACCGCTGCAACATTTCTTTGAAAGGAGCTGTGTTACCCGCAGATGCAATGACGTGAGATGAGCACCGCCAACTCGTTACACGCTTCAGCGTAAGACAGCGAGCATAACGAAAGATTTGATTTGATATGATAAATTAGAGGCACATCGGTAAATCATAAACAAGACTTAGCATAATATTACATTTTTTTCCTTACTAACAAACCGTTTATTTTTCTTGCTAATTTAGAAAAATAAATGTTCGCCGCTCCCGACCTTACCGTTCACTGAACACTATTACAGAGGATTGAAAGCAATTTCAAAATTTGCTGACTCAAAGACTAACAATGCAAACGCTTTAATGATTTAAATAAAAGAGGAGACTATTTCACCTGAAATTTTTTTTGTACTTTTTTATTAATTATCACCCAAATCTAACGCAAACTCAAAGCCTTACTCTAAAACTAACCCCAAACCTAATCTTTACCCAAACCTTAATCTAAACCTTTTTAGAAAAGTACTTGAAAAGTGCGCTGAAGAATATTTCTCATTTTCGTTTTACAGTATTCTCTTTAACTTAAATATTTGGAGTGAAATAGTTTCTACCTAAAATGAACGTACATACAGATACGAGATACTTGATAACTCAAACGATTCCGAGCGCAATACCTTTGATGATAGTTTGATTAAAAAGTTTTTAAGCTTTATACCAGCACTTTGAAGTAATAATGAAGCAAATTTGCCTTACTCGAATGCAAATATCAAAAATGTAACAAAGAGTAAAAAATTGGGAAGTTGGAAATAGGCGCGCAACCACAGTTTTGCTAAGGGGGGAGGCTTGGACCAAAAATCAAACATTTTTTGTTCGAAAAATATCTCATTTAGACGCGTTCTGAGCAAACTAGTGCTACTCAAGTGTATCACAGACTGTATTTAAGGGCATAGCCCCGAGTCGCCGAAGGCCATAGAGCTTTGGGGTTGAAATCCACAGCCGCTTGGCGATTTTTGTGATTTTTAAGAAAAATTATCCATTTTAACGTTATTTGGATCACATTTCGTTGGTTTTTGGTTCGCGTTCTGAGCAAACTAGTGCTACTCAAGTGTATCACAGACTGGATTTAAGGGCATAGCCCCGAGTCGCCGAAGGCCATAGAGCTTTGGGGTTGAAGTCCACAGCCGCTTGGCGATTTTTGTGATTTTTAAGAAAAATTATCCATTTTAACGTTATTTGGATCACATTTCGTTGGTTTTTAGAGCCATTAATTTAAAAGAAATAACATGCTAAAATTTAGTAGTCATTTGAAAGAAATAATTTGCCTAGCCCTTTCAGCCTCCTTTTACTTACAGGTAAAGTCCAAAGCACGCTTAAACGCTTCTACAATGTACAGATATTTTGGGTCAAATTTTCTTAGTGACTTGGCTAAGGGGGGTGGGGGAACTGAAGCCGCCTTAGCCTGCCCTGGTTGGAAAGCAACTTAAGTATTGCTATTTCTTGTTTTCCATTTTCCAATCGCTTCTGCTCGGAACACAGTACTGTCAACAAGTCATAAGACGAAAAATTTCTTTTAAAGTTGAGTTTGCTTTTCAAGTATTTTAATTTTGAAAAATCAGAAGTCGATTAAGGAAATCACATTGAAAGTTTTATTGACACTTCAAGTTTTTATTCGAGTGAGACTCAAGTTGGCGCTCGTATAATACGACTCATTGACCATGGTGTTACTGAGTTGCTCATATGACGGTATACATTATTTCTGTGGTATAAAACGAAATGTTTATTATAATTTTTGATTTTCTTGCTGATTTACATTGTTTTTAAGATTTGGATAAACCATGTTCATCCAGTTCTGATTCAAGTAGAAAAAGTTTGCATCATCAACTTTCTGAACCTCTTCCAAATTCCACAACTTCATTGCCGACGGTTAGTTCTGAATTTTTTATATTAAAAGTATGTGTGTTCACTATAGTTTTCAGTATCGTACTCGGCCGCTCTATATATTTTAAAGTTAAAACTAGTTGATACAGAACGTCTGCTACAAAGACAGTTTACATGTATTGAACTATTCATCTTTTTTAATCACTATGATACGTCCGCTCTTACCTTTTTTGAGCTCTGTAACTTATTTATCATTCTGTAATATAACAAAGTTTGGTTGTGATGGTACCACCGTAATAATTGTTTGCACTGTTGTAATAATTGTAGTATTACATCTTTATTTACCGAGTTAGTCGTCTTGGCCTGGTGATAGCGAAAGAAGAACCTTGCGCTCTTCTTCGAGTCATGCAATTGGTTCTTTCTACACATTGTTGTCCGTTGAAGGCTTTACACTGTCCCAGTTAAAGCTGAACTTCAAATAGGGAAATGGTACTGTAAATACCAATTTTTTCAGTGTTTTGTTTGAACTGTGAACTGCCGTTTCCGTACAAGCAGTCACTCGATCCTTAAAACTACAATAGCTGCAGTTGACTGCTGCTTTACTCTCTTTTGAGTGAAAAACCAAACTTTTATTTTAATTGTAGGACGTCAAAAGAAACGTGAATTCTCTTGAATCGTTAAAGATGACTGGTTCACCAACCACTTCTCGTTCATCAAACTCGACTCTGGGAAGAAAATTTTCTCAGGTTCTTTTGCTAAAACAAAGCGACGACTCCAGCTTCGGTAAGCTTTAATTTTAGACTGCTTGCATTGTGAAAATGCTGTAATGGATAAACAATATAGACGTATCTCGTCTGCTTGCTGTTATTGCGGGATTTCTTTCAAAAACGTCTCGGAAAGATTCTCCTTTTGATCATTGGGTGTCTAGTTCAAAACTTGGTTTAGCCTGATGCGCTCGCTCCAAAACGAAGCTAACTTAGGGCTACCATACGTCCTCTTTTAAGAGAATTTGTCCTCTTTTTCGGTTTGAAATGAACTGTCCTCCGAGGACACCCAAAAAGTAGCCAAACGTCCTCTTTTTCAATGCTCAGAGCTTAAAGGCGGGATCGCAGACCAAACCAACGAAGACGAAATCCTGAATATCCGATCTTGGCTGAAAAATCAGTCTGAATTTCGGTGAAGACCTTTCTTTTTTTTTTTTTTTTTGTGGAGACCACCTGTTTTTGGGCGGTAAAAACGTTTGAATGTCCGATTTTGGCCGAAAAACTAGTCTGAATTTTGGTGAAGACCTTTTCTTTTTTTTTTTTTTATTTGGAGACCACCTGTTTTTGGGCGGAAAAAACGTTTAGATATTCGAGGTTTCCGAGAAATTCTGATTCAAAAACAATGAAAATTCGGTACCTTCCGCGAGTTTGGCCTTTTGGGCTTCTTTTTTTGGTACTGTCCTCTTTTTGGTCAATGAAAATATGGTACCCCTAAGCTAACTGGCAGTTGAGTTTAATCTAATTGTTGTCCACAATAAGATTACTAACTGTGTGTAACTTCAGCCTAGAACAAATAAGACAAGTTGTTTGGTTGTATAATCGCGAAACTGCCGGCATATTACAATTGAATAAGGGAAATTGCTACTCATACAGGCCAATAGTGCGTAAAGTGTAGAGAACAGGTTTGTGCTAACTTATATTGTGCGATAGTTGACTTTCAGTTAGAGATTGCTGCTATGGAAAAATTGCATCTTCACTTGAGCTTTGTTGTTGATGCGGTAGCTATTTTTTCTTCATCTCTAAATCTTTTTGCGTATAGTCTCGTAGATGCAGTTATGAACCTTACCGTAACTAAGTCATCGATTTTATCCCTAAACTATGTGAGACTTACGATTTGGCTTCTACTGCTACTATTTTTTTGGCTTATATGATCGGTTTGGAAGAGAAAATGTAAAAAAATGCATTTTTGTCCGTCAGTTTGATAATGCATTTGTTTTTTTTACAGAAATAGGTTCGGACGTAGATTCTTCATCACCGGCCAAACACCGAAGCAAAGCAAAACAAGTAATATGAAAAAAATGTGGCAGAGTACTTTTTTGCATTATGAACGTTTTTACATTTTTGCACCAAAAAGATGAGTGGAAAATCTACTGCAAAACACCTTTATTTGATTAAAATGTTGTGGCTTCCATCCTACGGAGGGGATTGCTGCTTCCATTACAGCATGGAAACAAGTTATAAATTTGTTCAAAAATTTTCTCTATGAAATATAATTGTGCTTAACCCCTTTCCAGAATTTAGACTTAGGATACCTAAACTCGGAAAAAAAATAGAGTGAAACTTTCTGGTAACGCATGTATAGTCCCGAATTTGAAGAATATTAAAGAAATTCCAGTATGCATTTGAGAGAACAGAGCCGTTGAGAAAAATTTCGTCCCCGGTCCCGGGGTACAATGCAAAGACGTAATTTCTTCGCAACCGAACAACAACTTTATTATTTCGGAATTAGAGTGAAGAGCAAACAAAAGGTCTTTGCCGGATTTAGACCCGATTTTTCTCGAATTTAAAAAGAAGACCAAACAAGGTTTTCGCGCCGGATTTGGAACTACGTGTATTTTTCTCCGGAATCAAATCTAATTGACTTTGGGACTTCTAAACTCTTCTAGGTATTTGCTTGAGATCAATATTTAAAACGTTTGGGCCCTAAATCTTGGCGGGCTCCCAAATATTTCCGGGCATAAGAAGTTGTACTTTCTTCGAAACAGCCCTGCTTTGCAACGGTTCATTTTTAATGATTGACGAAATATTCTTTTCCCTGTTCGTCACCTTTATCTTGTGTTTAGAAAAAGCCTGACAACGAAAATCTTTTCGTTGCTTTATTCAAGTACGAAGCGCAGCAAAAAGATGACCTTTCAGTAAAGTAAGCAACTTCACAAAGCCACCGCGATTGTGCATCAATTACCGATATCAAAGTTTGTACCAATCAATATACGTCATGTTTTGTCCAAAGGGATTTGGAGCTTTAATTCCGCCGGGAGTTTTTACTCTGTTAATTGCTTTCGGCTAACATGCATTAATTATTTGTTTTGAGCCACAAACGAAGTTTTCGAAAATGCTAAGTGGTTGAAAGTAAAAAATGAATTTAAAAATGGATACGCAGTATCCAGTCGCATTTTTTTCGTATATATTGTCTTTTTTAGCTGGTGTTTAGCTGGGTATTTAGGTGAATTAGACTTGCCTAACAATTTTTTTGTGTTTTCAGAGCCGGAGATGTATTGAAAATCACGGATTCTAAAGATGACACGTGGTGGACGGTAAGAGAGATTTGAAAGCAATCAATAGCTCTTTTCAGCCCTCCAGTTTTTACGTTTTGTGCTGGATGGTTTATGACGTATAGTCATTTGGCTTTGGCATAATATCCTGCTTGCCGTTTTATTTTACTTGCAAGAAAACTGCTGTGAATTAAAAGCATTACCATTATTATTAAAAACAAAAATAAACCTAATAGCCTCAATAAAAAGCAAGGTATAACAAGGCTATATCTGTGCGTACAGTGTGCAGATAACGATACGTAAGAAATGGACAACTGTTAGTACGTAGATGCTGTAGTTGTAAAGCCATTACATTTGCATCGCAAACAAACACTAAGACTTCGATTTGTTTGTACAGGGAGAATTTGAAAATAAATCCGGCTTTATCCCAGCCAATTTCGTAATGAAACTCCGTTCAAAGGAAGAAGTTTATTCGTGTAGCCGCAGCACAATCCTCAGGTCGCTAAACGACAAAGAACAACAACTAAAACGAAATCAGGTGAGATTCATTATCCAATACATACAAAAATTGACAAAATTACAAGGGATGAACTTTAATTATTTTTAGAATTAGCCATTTTCAACTCCCAGGGCCCAACTGGCGATTGTTAATGGATTTGTAGGATTCTGCCAGATAAGGACGCGGGGCTCCTATATGCTACAACTAAAGACTCAAAAAATGTATAAAAAATTCCTTTTTGCATTCCTGAACACCAGCAACAATACTTGTTGGGGACGTGCAGTCACAATCTTACAGTTTCAAAACGATGAAACCTAAACATTACCCTGAAAAAATCTTTCATTTTGAAATTATGGTGCATCGATAAAAATTATGCAAATTTTTGGCGGTCAAGTAAAGCCAAACAGATGTAGACGCCATGAGGTTTCATCCGTGAAACCTTAGCCCTTTGTATTAAGCGATTTTTGAAATTTTTTGCGATAAAATAACTTTATTAAAGTTCTACTTTGAGAAAATATTAGAAAGCTTGTATCAAATCCATTTTGGGGGGAAATTATGGCGTCCCAACCTTTTGCAATGGAAACGAACTTTTATGCTTCCATTTTGCGTTTACTGATTTGATAATGCTGTGTATTAATTTGGTTTGCCGCTTTTTATTCTATATGATTATTAGCCCTAAAACAACAAAAGAAAGAAAGAAATTTGTTTCACCAACTTATGATTGACATAAAAATAAGCAAACAAAAAAAGCAAAAGGTACATCAAAGTGATCGGCAAGAAGCACTGAAGAACCGTTTCATCGGTTGTCAAGTCAAGGTGCTCCTTCTCATTCAGCAGCAAATTAGTCTTTGTGCATTGAAAAGCGATATCAGATATTTCGTAGTACAGCACTATTTTAGCGATTTCAAAATTTTGCTTAGTTACCAATTACGATAGTTTTTCTGGAGAGTGAAGGTTTTAGATTACGTTTGTTTTATTAAATTTTGTTAAATTTTCTGTTTAAACGCCTACGAACTCAAGGTTTTAAGTTGTTTGTTTTTACCAGCCCATAATTTGGCACCTCGAAACGCGAAGAGATTTTGGCTAAATTTTTTATTGACTTTGGGTAAAAAATAATCACGTGATTATTTCTGTCTGGTATTGTATGAGTGAATAGCATCAATTGAGCTTGGTAAACGATTTTGGTAAAAATTTCTGGTAATTTGTAACGTTGAGGCTGATTCATAAATTTAGCTAATTCTGATTCATAACGTTATCAAATTTCAAGAAATCAAGAGTGCGATATGATTCAGACATAGGAGTGTAAATATTGCTAGATAACGTTATCCTTAAATTTTATTTTGGCTTATTTTCATTGCATTTAGGCTATTTTTGTTTGCTGAACCCCATACAAGAATTCCACATTGTAGACAAAGGTGTTGGGCTGGGAGCAATTGTCCAGTTTGTTCATTGGTTAATTAGACTATGTTAACCCACCCCCTGAAGGCGCATGTGTGTGACGTAAAGTGTATGGTGCACCTCCTTTGCCTGCCCCCCAGACGACTGCCCATTCCCGCTGTTTTGCTCTAGCTTAAACAAAAACTGGTGATTTTTAGCGTTCATATTACATTTAGATTGTCGTGGTCAAAACGGATTGGCCTGTAGAGGATTCCGATTATCTATACGTTCGGTGTCCGTCATCGGAGGGTTACGTAAGGAAAGAAGATCTTAACCCATCATGATCATCAAGTAAGTAATGCAAGAAAATCTACTTCAACCCAAAATATCCATTTCCAAACAAAGTTTCAAATATGGAAGACACCATTTCACTGAAAATTTTTTTCAATTTTTTCATTGATTCTAATTCAAATTCAACCCCAACTCAAATCCTTACTCTAAAACTAACCCTAACCCAAACCCTAACTCAAATCCTAATCTTTACCCTTGAAAAGTAAATGAAAAAGGCGCACATGAATATTCCTCATTTTCGTTTTACTCTTTAATTTAAAACTTTTCGGTGAAATAGTCACTCCCGTCAAAAATTCATTGTCATAGCTGCCTGCTTATATTGGTTTGCATTAACCAATTTTTTTGACTTATCCAACATCAAATTTGACTTACGTTAGTGGTGCTACTGCTACCTGACCGCTTCCGAGGGATGGAGGCAATTTGACTCGTCGTGCACTGGTTCGTTACCTCTGCAATTGAGATCCTGGGCAAATCCAGTATGTTTTTTGTACCAATAAGACCTTGATTTATCAATTATCTGCTGGTGTTAGGGGGACATCGTGACGTACTCATGCGTTGGTAGAGCCTTTGTTTTTTATACTTAGCTATTTCCAACATTCTAGTATTTGAAGTTCATTAACTGACTGCTGGACGTACAAATCTGAATTTGGCACAACATGCAGTAGAAAAAAATCTTCATACGTATCGATTTCGGGGGCGCCCGGGCACGTGATCGTAATGTTAGAGGTTGAAAACCAGAAAAAAGTTGCCAATTTTAATTTGTCAAAAAATTTGTGGAGGAAAATTTGTCCAAAAAAAAACTGAGAATCAATTCTGGTAAACACGAAAATTCTGGTTTTTATTTTCAGATTGTTACTTCTAAATCAGACTTTCTATTCGATGAATTCTCGCGGTGTTTGTTTAGATGGACGGAATTCACGGAGTGGATATTGCGGAGTGAAATTAGTTTATGAAGCAGCGTTTTTTGAAACCTGAATTTGAACTTTTAATTTTGTGTCAACATTACTGTTTCATTATGCCGTACTTCAAACATTAAAATATTTGCTGCAACGTGTGTTTTATGTGTATTTTTTTTTGCATTAACGCGTGCAGTATAACTCAATAAAATTGTGGTGGGTATATAGTTTTGAATATAATTATAATAGATGGAAATACTGTGCTCGACTCTTTGTACAGAGCTTACGGGGAAGTGGATACGAAAAATGTTATTGTAATAATTACATCTACTGTAGATTTACCAAGTTGCCTTGGCGAGGAGACAGCGAAGGGAACTTTCGGTCTTCGAGTCAAGCTGTCACTTGTCTACCTCACACAGTGGAGGCTTCCCGTTGTTCTTTATAAAAAAAATTTAAAAAAACGTCAAGCAAGAAAGTTGCAAATACCAATTTTTATAGTTCTTGGTTTGACCCAACCGGGAATCGAACCTGAGACTAATAGCTTCAGTAGTAGTATCAACTAACGCCTGTTATTAGCCTAAGGCGTAACAGCAGCCAAGGTCAAAGTTTTATTGTCAACAAAAAGTTAGTGAAATTGAAAACACAGCGTTTTACATTCCAAGGATTGTGTTTGCAGGACCATACCACGCTCAAGAGTGAGCAGTTTGAGCACCTTATCATCGCACAGGCCTCTGTTAATGACTATCCATCGGTCCTTCTTACAACCTGCTGTTCGGACGGCTTTCCTACTCTGACTTATCGAGGAAAAGGCACTTTAGCAATGAAAAATGAATCAAAATTTTGGCCTTGTCAGCAATTTGTTCAGCTCGTTACCAGTGAGCCTTCTTGCTCAAACGCAAACTTCCAATCATACAGTATATGTAACTGCGAATTTGCAGTAGATATACAGAAACGGAAAAAAAAAACATTATTTCCGAATCACTTCGCAAATCCGAGAAGGTGCAGCGAAAAACGTCGAACTCTAATTTCCAAGGTAAAGATTCGATTTACAGCCGTTACAATTCTGCAAGTTCAGTAGTTTACGAACATCGTTCATGTGACATAATGACAGATCAGACATGCATCTACAATATAAAGACAATGCATGAACCTGTAGAACAGCTACAGCATTATGAATTGAACAAGAAATAAAACGAACGCGGAAATACATCGCAAAATCCGAGTAAAACAGCTTCAACAACAAAAAGCATTAAAAGTACCACTAGGTGGTGTGAAGAGTTGGTCACGTGAAATGCCCAAACTCAACTTATTGCAAAGAGGGGAACTTTTCTAATTTTCGAAAGAAATAAACGTAAACAAAAAAAACTAATTTTTTCTCAATATTTTTGACAATCTTCTGCCGAAGAAAAAGCCAAAACCTACGAATTAATTGTACTGCGTTTGTGAAACGCTTATTGTCACAGCATTGCATAATGCATATACAGCACAAATCTTCCGGTAGGCCTACTAAAGTTTGAAAGCTTCATTTCAAAATTAAAATCACGGTAAAATTTTTGTTTTTTAGTTAGTAGTTCATTCAAGGTTTTTTTTTATGAACTAGAATTATGGCTACAAATACAAAAAAACAAGCTCTGTAATAGAACTTCAAGATTACTGCGTTCGTGTTCTACTATTTCCAAGATACTGATATAACTTCAAAACCAGAGTAACGATGTCACGAATTAACTCGAATTTTTACATTGTTACCCGGATTTGTGAGTCGGGCTAGGCTTTTGGGGTCGATTTGGGTTTGAGATTGACAAAATGTTGGGCTTGACATAAGCACTTGCCTAATGTTTTAGCATTTGAGGTGCTACAAAAACGTAATTAAAATAACTTTTCACCTTGAAAGACGATTTTAAGCATCACACATTATTATTACACGACTTTTTATCATTATTGCGTCACAATTGATTTGCACTAAGTAGCTTTATAACCCCATATGAGCAACAATCGCACACATTTTTTAGATATTAATTTAACTTTCGGGCTCTTTCGGGCTTGTTTTGGCTTCACTATTACAAATTACAAATATTAAAATTACCTGAACTTTTAGCGCTAAACTAATGCTGCAACATTTTAGGCAAAACCTTCCTCACTGCTTCTCAAGACTTTTCAAACCACATTCCACGAAGTCAAAAATCTTTCAAATATTATGGTGCTAAAATCTGCAACCCATTTGAAGTTAGAAAGCAAACGATCCACAATTTTTTAAAAAGACTCCAAGAGAGCTATTGCTGAATATATAGTATCTTATAAATGAGGCCAAAATTAAAGCATGTTGTGCATACTCTACAATTCACATTTTGCAAAATTTCCTTTGGTTTCTATTTTCCAATTACTGTCACGGCATGGTATAATATGGATGATGACTTTCCATATTCGACACTGGCAATTTTCTTCCATTCCATACTAAAAATCTTCCATTCCATATTCCATTCAATACTAAAATTTTCTTCCCTATTCCATTCCATACTTTCATACCGGTTACTAAAGAAGTTTTAGACAGGAAGCAAGACAACGTATACAGTACTTTGCACCTTTGCAATGTTGTAAGCAATCACTCAGAAGGTGTGCGTAACAATACAAAGGTGCAAAAACCGGTATTTGTTATGCACATTGCACAAGGTTTAATGCATAGGCGTAGCTAGGATTTTGGATTTGGGAGCCAAACCGCAAATCACATGCAATGATGTCATCAGAAATTTTCGAAGAGAGACTTTTTATGGGACAAAGAATAAAAGATCAGAAGCTGTGAGTCTGGTTTGGCACGTAACCAGGATTTTGTTAAAGCATAGGTTAAAGGGGAAGGACTAGAACCGCAAGTTATAAAGTTTTACTAATATATCAAAATTGGAAGACGTGGTGAACAAATTAGTGAAACTCAAACGCATCACAGAAGGGGCCTGGGGTGGAGCCCCCCGCCAGAGACTATGAGGGTCGAGGGGCGAAGCTTTCCGTCGCTGGGCAATTTTTCGTAATTTTTTGGAAAAAAGCTATTTCAATGCCATTTGAATCAGATTTCGATGCTTTCAGAGCAATTCGAAAGAACAACATTTTCGAGATTTGAAAGCCACTTGAAAAAAATTCCCTCCCTGGTCAAGCCCAAACCACATTTAAAACTTTGCATTATGGGGTTAAATTTTGTGACTTGGCCCAGGTCAGGAGAAGCAAGGTACATTGTCTTCTGTAACATTTTTAGCATTAAATATTTTACTCGAAAATTTGCCTTGGAGATTTTTGTTTTTATGAAAATAACCAGTTTTTGGAATGTACGAGTATGTACAACCAGGTCCCAAAACCCCTCAATTCAAATTGAATAATTTCTTCAATAACCATTTCCTCTAGCTAGTTTTTTTTTTTTTTTTTCAAAAGTATTTTGTCGAGTAAAAACTAGCGAGGTGGGGATGGATTGTTATTTAAAGTTGGTACATTAGATGCAATAGAAAGTTATTAATCTTGTTACTGCAGTATAAAAGTTACCTGGGAGCCTAAAACATATTATTGCATAAAAAAGTTACATGAGGGTCTAAAATTGCACGTTTTAGAACAAAAATACAGCATTTTTTCCGTCTTGTACATGTAAATCGGTTGGCCAAGGTTTGAATTGAGGGGACACGGGCACCATGGTCGTCCATATTAATATTATTGCTAATTGCTGTAGTTGTACGCGTGTACTGTTGCACTTGAAAAATACTAAAAGAAACTGAAAGTGCATGAACAAGAGGCTTTGTGTCATCATTTTTATCATTGCATTTCAATTAGGGGTCTCGGGGCCCCTGCCCACGCCTATGGTTTAATGATTACCGTACAAGTTAGCTCTCATACCAACTACAAAATTTAACATAACCAAACTGCTAAAGAGCATTTACCATAATAGAAATACCAAGCTTTTAACACCAAAAAGAATCAGTGTAAGCTAAAAAAAATAATAAAAATATAAATAAAATTAGGCTTAAATGGGGATGAAATAGCAAATACGAATTTTCTTGACGATGGAAGAAAAAAAAATTACGACATGGCAAATTGTCAACCTCAAAATAAAAATAAAGCAAGTCAAACCTATCGACTTTGCAACATCAATGCTGCAAATTGCATTGTACAGTACTTACAAGATGGTAATACGTACACTGTTTGAGCAATATACACGACCCAAGTACAGCGATTTGTCAACAAATAATACGAGTAGATAAAAAGTTGAATACTTCAGCGACAATATTATTTATCACTATGCGACATCCGTATTATCTTTTTCTGTAAATACAATGCGCGAAATCTAGTATGGAATTATGGAAGATTGTCTTTCATTCAATTCCATTCTGGTATCTTCCATATTTCCGACCAAAATTTACGTTCCATTCCATACACTGTAATATGTCGCAATTGCAATTTTTGGGTGGCTGCTTGACTAGAAGACCTGAAATTTTGGTCACTTTGCAGTCTCCTGCTGAGATTGTTTTGTGTGTCATTTGTGATATTAGGATTTATTCCACTCGGCAACAGGTGCGTCGATTCCCAGGGGGATCGTGACCCCCCAAAGATATTCATTGAGAGGGTCCAAAGAGTAAAGGACCCCCAATAAAAATGAACATGATTGCTCTTTATCATGAATACCAACAAAATAACGTTCCTGTCTTGACAGATTTTTCTTGCTCAAATTCTTGAAAACTGTATATCACAGCGCTAGGCCAAGATTTTATAATAATATTCACAATAATACGAGTATGTTTATCACCCAGCCAATATATTGCACAATTTTTATTTGTGTAATACGTCACAAACTCATTATTGTGACTTTGTGTCTGTCTGTGAAGTCCAAATGAGGAAAGCCCTTGCTGTTATAGTAGGGCAGTGAAGGGCAAGGGCAAACTGAGACTCGCAGCGTCCCAGGAAGGTAGGCTAAAGCTCGTTTTTCCGTTGGTGTTTCCCGCCTGGTAAAAGTTATTAGTAGTAGCAATCTTTCATTTCCGAGCAAAAACAAATAAATAAATTGCAAATGCAGCAAATATTTAAGGACAAGGTTTAGCACGACCAGAAGGAGTGAAAGACCAAAATAAAAACGTCGCCTAATCAAGTGACACGATCGCCGAATCTGCTTCTTCTTTTAGAAATAGTACAAAATTCGGCTGCAAAATTTCGACACTAACGGAAAGTTTTGTTTTGATTTTGGTAATTAGAAAAAAATGAAAAAAAATTGGTAAAAAAAAGAAAAGGTAAAACAGAAAACGCACACGCGCAGATAGGCCTGCATTTTAATATTCACACAAGTAAATAACGGTTTCACTTATAAAGAGAAATGAGATTTAAAAAAGTCAAATTTTAGTATCTTTGATGATCTTTTGTCCCTGGAAGTTAAGACTTATCTCTTATATGTCTTGGTAAACTATTCCAAATTTTAACACAAAAAATTTTTAGCGATTGATTAGTTTTTACCAACGGTGTTTTTTGCACATAAAAATTTTTGGAAGAGGCACTTCGGGTCGAGTACGTATGGATAGAGGAGAGAGTTCTAAAAATTGTAATTGATTGCCACAAAATACAGGCAATTTATTCCTATTGACTTTGGCAATAAATTTGGCAACTTCCAATTGGTAAATTCTATGTATACTCATTTTAAGACTTGCAGTTGTTGATATAATGGTTTTAATCTAGTTTTTGCACCAAATTTGTTGAATAATGTTTTTATGATACGATTTTGTTTGACTTGTAATTTGCGTTTAATGATTTTGAAACAATTTCCCCAGCAAATAATTGCGTATTGGAGATGAGAATATTCTAAACTATGATAAACTGTGGTTATTATTTGCAGCATATTAAAGCTCTTTGCGGTATATACTTGCGTAAATTGTACATGGCACCAGAAGCAGCCGTTAATTTGGTTTCAAGGTGTTTAATGTTCTTGTTCATATAGTGAGTTTTGTCATAAAGAAATAATCCTAGATATTTTACGCAATTGGCCTATTTTATTTTACAATCATTTATTGGCGGAAAGATTTTTTCTTTGCTTTTGGTAAAACTGTTGTACCAAAACCAAGCAGCTCTTCGATTGAAGAAAATACTTTAAGCTCAGTTGGACCATTGAGGACAAAATAGGCTAACGGTATTTGTTTGGAAAAAGGTTAGTACCAGCTTGATTATTTAGTTCAGTTGTGGAAGTCGCAACGCTAACAAGTATGGAACGGCAGTGGCGTCGACAGAAATGGTGCCATCCGGGTGCCATAATCATGTATTGTTTTGCATTAACCTTTATTAGGCTCTAACTAACATAATAAACAAATAACCTGCAAATCAAATTAATAAACACTGCTAAACAAACACGCTCAAAATAAACTTGTCTCGAACTCTACAGCACTGAGCTATTGTTATTCAACTGGATGTCAACGTTCAATCACATGAAGAACATGCAAAGAAAGCAGCGAAGCGTATCAACGCAGATGCATGCTAATTGCGCTGCTCGAACAAGCTGCAACACTGATTGCGAAATAGTATGCAAATTACCACAGTGACTTAATGGATAGTGTCATCGTTGGCGAGCCAGGATTTTTGATTGGGGGGAAGAGGACCAAACCACATGCAATGACGTCATCAAACAATTTCGAAATGAGAAACTTTCTACGGGACAAAGATATCGTAAAATGGAAGATCAAAAGCCGTGGCCTGGTTTGGCACGCCACCAGGATTTTGCTGAAGGGGGAGGACTTGAACTAAATGTTGAAAAGTGAAAATGTCTATATTGGGAGATATGATGAGCAAACTAGTGTAACTCGAATGTATCACGTACGGGATCTGGGGGCGAAGTTCCCAGCCGCTTGGCAATTTTTTGTAATTTTTTTTGAAAAAAAAATAGCTATTTTAATGCCATTGAATCACATTTTGCGCGTTTTTAGAGTAATTTCAAAACTAGATTTTTAACAATCACAAAGCCAATCGAAAAATTAAATAGTTCAATTCTCTTTTTACTCGCAATTTTAGTAAAAAACAAGTCAAATGGCTTTATTTTGTATGCAGTAGCGTAGCCAGGGGGGGGGACGGGGGGGGCTCGAGCTTCCACCATTGGCTTGTGAAGTATGCAAAATCGCACGTTTATGGTACTTTTGAGGCCGATTTTTTGTGAAAAATTGAAAACAGCCCCCCTTCAAAGGGAGTTGGGTGCCGAAGTTGTGAAGTAGATGTCGTGATTCGGAATGAAAAAGTGTTTGAATTTCGGTGAAGACCTTTTTTTTTTTTTTGGAGACCACCTGTTTTCGGGCAGAAAAAACGTTTGAATTTCCGATTTTGGCCGAAAAATCAGTCTCAATTTCGGTGAAGACCTTTTTTATTTTTTGGAGACCACCTGGTTTTGGGCAGAAAAAACGTTGGAATTTCCGAGCTTTCTGAGAAATTCCGTCTCAATTTTCGGACAAACCGTGTGAAACTGATTCAAGAACAATGAAAATTCGGGTCAAGGTCGTTTGCACTTTTCTCACTCTTTCAAAAAAGCCCCCTCCCTTTTCCAAATCCTGGCTACGCGCCTGTTTGTATGTGATTTGTCCAGGTAGGCGGAAGTAAGATACATTGCCCCTCCTGCAATATTTTAGCAGTAAATAACAATCCATTTGAAGATTTGCCATAAGAGATTTTGTTTTGTCATGAAAACAACCAGTTTTAGGGGTACATGTAACCATAGGCGTAGCCAGGATTTTTGATTGGGGGGGCCCAAACCCTCAAAAATTCGGCTGTCTTCACCGAAATTGAGAGTGAATTTTGGGCCGAAATCGGAAATTCGAACGATTTTTCCGCCCAAAATCAGGTGATCTCCAAAAAAAAAAAAAAAAAGGTCTTCACCGAAATTGAGAGTGGTTTTTCGGCCGAAACCGTTAGCTTTACTGTTACTTTACTGTTTAATTACTGTTATGTGCGCAATTACTGAAAAAAAACTGCAACTAAACTTCGTCAGGCTATGTTGTCATAACTTTTTGTCGTTAGTGGAGTTTTGATTGGGGGGGCCCCCTGGCCCCCCTCCCTGGCTACGCCTATGCATGTAACGACCTAGGGGCCCAGGCCCGCTCAATTCAAATTCAATAATTTGTTCAGTGAGCATTTTCGTTTGCTAATTTTTTTTCAAAAGCATTTTGTCGCGTAAAAACTGGGAAGGTGGAGCCCGTGGAGATGAATTGTTATCGAAAGTTAATTGGTACAATAGATTGTTATTGGTAAGTTATTGGTAAGTCCAATAACTACTCATGTTTTTGCCCAGGCCGGATTTACATTGCACGGCGCTCTCGCACTTTGAGAATTTTTGCTGCAATTTTCAGTCAACTATAGTTGGAGACAAAAAAACTCTTAGGCCCACCATCTAAGCGCCGGGCCCCTGGCACTTTTCCATTTGGGAAATCCGGTCGTGGTTATTGTACTTCGTTTATAAAAAGATTAGATAAGTGCCCGAAGTTGCAATTTGTAAGACAAAACTCTTGTTTTCTACCGGGCTATACACTTAAATTGGTTGGCAAAATTTTAAATTGAGGGGGCCCGGGCCCCTTGTTTGTCTATATTAATATTATTGTTAATTACTGTTGAACACGTGCACGGTTGTACGGAGAAATGCTAAAAGAAACTGAAGGTGAAGAAACAGTAGGCTTTCATTTAATATTTTAATCCTTGAGGGCTTTCTAATTGAGGAGGGCCTACCCCCCTGGGCTATGCCTATGGGTGTCATCACCTAAAGTAGTATGGACAGACTTGGCGGAACGATTTTCAAATTTTCAAAGTCGTGACATTTGAATTATAGGGCCCGAAAACCGCCACAAAAGTTTGGCGTGAAATAGGTCGCATTAAAAAAATACGGCAAACATATTTCACACGATTATATATCTCAAGATAACCTTTCACCCCCACTAACCCACTTTTGGCCGCGATGAGTTTTTTTTTTTTCCTTTTTCTTCCAAAATACCGTGCGCTCATTTCCTAAACGGCTTAAACCAAAAAAAAAAAAAACTGCATTAAATGTGCCATTGCGACGTACAAACAAACAATGCAAACAAAATCTACGATTTACTAACAATGCAAACAAACTTCGCGAAATTTTGCCAAAAAAGTTCTGGTTATTAAGTTGGACCCGCCAAAGATTATGAGAAATCGACGCGCCTGCTCGGCAAATAAATTATTTCTGTCTCTCTGTCTGTCAAATCACTTTTCGGGTTCGGACTTATGCTTTCGGGCTCGGTCCTGTACCAATCGCCCCGTTTACAATTCTGTTGTCGCCAAGGCGATTTATCTAATTAATTTCATGGTAACATGGGTTTAAGGCCTCAAAAGTGTTGCATTCAAGGATGAACATTAGGTTTCAGCTTTGGTATGGAGACTACTTTACATAGTAAGTTTTAATTGGCAGCACTGCATTAAGTTTTACAATAAAAATCAAAGATGGAATAAAAAGTAAACTTTTTTAGGTTTTTCTATTGTTTAGCAGAGATACACTAGTTAATTAGCCTTAATTCCAGCAGAAGTACAGCTCGCAATTACATTCTTTTTTTCCTAAGAAGCCGAGGCTCAGTTTTGTTCAAAATTTAAGAACAAATTAAGAACAATGGCAGCTTCATCGGTAAAAAAAGAACAAACGAAAAAGAATAAATTTCAAATCTAAAAAGAAACTAAATTCAGTAGTGATTCAAAAACAATGAAATTTTAGTGATATTCCAGTATTATCAAGCAAAATTGCAACAATTCTGAGATTATGAAGTGCTGTTGCGCATTTCGCAGGCAACTGAGAAAATTTTTAGCTGTCATTCAAATTGAAAAAAAACTCGCGTTTTCGCTTTTGCAATTTTACGATGCCGAAAATACAAGCTGCAAAAAAAGCATTTACTCTAGCTGAAAAAGCATTCGGAATTAAACTATTTTGCAAACATGTTTACAAAATTGACATCAATCCCCTCAAAATTTAAGAACAGTTGAGGCTGAAGATTGGCAAAAAATTAAGAACAGCCAGCATCAATTCAAAATTTTCTGGTTCCTAAAAAAGAGCGTAATATTATCACCAGTTAGCAATTTTATTTAAAACACCTAACAGGAGCTAGATGGGGGGGGGCATTTCAGCAATCTCCCGCGTAAAATGCGATAATCAAATAGCCGTCCGTGCAAAATAGGGTTAACATCGGCAGTTCACAAGCACCTTATAAAGATTTAAAGCTGTAAAAATTTTGTGTCAAACCTTTTTTCGGAAATAGGTTGTTCTTGAATTCACCAGTTAATACTCCCACCCTTCTACCATTAATAGCCCGCCACAAAAGTGCTCAGAACTAAAACATATGTACTCAGAAAAACACACTCAAATTTTTGAATGCTACGACTTGTGTTGAAATGGTTTAAGTTTGTGAAGTTTCGCGCTAGGAGTTGCAACACATTTAACACAGAATAAAAATCTTTTAAATCAGTTGAATTTAAATCAAGTCGAGCACTTTTTTGAAATTAGTTGAATTCAAATTCCACTCATCATAAAACGGATGATATATATCAGGGATATATATACATAGACTTTTTAAGTATTAAATACTTTTATTATTGCAGTGGTTAAGAAAACACAGTAAACATTGCACGAAACCGTACTATTTCAAAGTTAACCCTATCTTACTCGGGAGAGTGGGAAAAATGCCCTTATCTCGGTTTTTTCTTGGTAAATCCCTTCAAAAAAGGTTACGGAAAGTTTTGCAATTTCGAGGTTTTTGAAGTCGCTATCCAAAATTTGAGCAGTGAGCATTTTTGGCCCACACTCTTTAACTGAAATGACACCATAAGATGTTTTTATAACGCAAGTACATTAACTTAGGCATTTTATGATTCAGTACAAAAAAATATCAACAAAATTTAAACCACCTATAACGTCATTTTTTCAAAAATATGAATCCGATATCACTATTATGATATTATCAACCTAAAAGTAGTTTTTCTTAAAAATTTTGGTGATCGCCAACCCGCCCGCCAATTTTGGTGTTTTCACGATTTTTGGTTTAGGAAGTAAATAGCGGGGGACTTCTTTGCCCCCTCCTGCATAAAATACGTTGGCCAAATAGCCCGTGTAAAATAGGGTTTAATACATTGTCTATTTATCTCCTTAGAGCAAACAATTTTGAACAGTTATTTTATCTTCTGGCGGTAGAATAGGTTCATAAACGCAAACTCATTGCAATCGGCTAAGATAAAATTAAAAAATAGTGTGAAAGCTAGCAGTAGTGCTAAAAACAGATGTTTTGTTACTTCCTCGAAAAACTACGTCACCAGCACGCTTACACTATTCTTAATGCAAACAAAACGATGTGTGCCGCTGTAATCGGGACCGCTTATAGCATCATTTTGTTCATGCCAAAGATAGAAATATTGACCAACTTTATGCATTTCAAAATTCAGCTACGTTTGGGAAAAACACTGTGTTGTGGAAATTGTTTATTTTAACGATTGTTTATCTTACCCTTAAATTGATTATTTTAACGATTACAACATTAATAACGCTCCATATCAACCGATCATTATTCCATGTATTGGTGCGACTAGGGGTAGGCTAAAGGGGCTGGCTGACCTACCCAGCCAATTGACTTGGAGAATTGACCTGAAGAATAATTTAACCCAAATATGAAGTCTTATTACGTACGAGGCTTAAGCCCTAATTCTTAGCATTTCTTTTAACTGAAGTTAAAATTGCTTTTTTTTCTGAAAATTTGTAAAAACTGCGTAGCAGTCAGAGGCTTCACTCCAGATCCCATGGACTCCGGCGACTGAAGGGTTTTTGTCCCCTGACCCATGTGTGATCTGCTAAAGGTGCATCGTTTTCTTCAAGTGCAACAGTTGTTGGATAAATTTTTTATACTTCAAAAACATTTTTTTTTGGAAATAAACTACACTTTCAGTTTCAAGACAAACATAGCTTTCTGGCAGAATAATAAAGTCGCTATGTTCGAGTCCGCCATCTACGGGTACATTTTGTCAACACCCACAACCAGGATTTTGCTAAAGCTTTGAAGTTTGAACCTAAAGCTATAACTAGCAGGTAAGTGCCGCAACTACAGCGTTGTCCCAGGAGGGGCAAAATTTTTTGCAGGTGGGGCACAAAATTGAGCAAGTTGGTGCTGATCTCCGAAAACCAAAACAAAAAAAAGGTCATCGCACAAAATGGTCTGCTTAACTTCAAGTCCTCTGGTGATCTCAAAAAAAAAAAGGTTATTGCGCCGAATTGGTCAACTTTTCTGCGGTTCTCTGTTGGTCCCAAGAAAACAAAAGCCACCATCTTGAAACTGCCGCAACGGAAAGGGCAGTTTGGGGAAAACGTGCTGGCAGGTTTGGGGGGGGGCGAAATTTCTATATGGGGGGTGCCTCCCCCTTTCTCCCCCCCCCCCCCTAGTTGCGGTCCTGAAGCAGGTGTTGTCGTAAGCAAAGTGATTCATCTCATGCGTATCACAGAATGGTTGCTGAGGAGAAAGCCACCGATTGCTGGTTGCTGGGCAATATTTAGTAAGTTTTCGAAAAAAAATTGCCGTCTCAACGTCATTTGAATAACATTTTAAAAGACGCTTTTAGAGCCATATGAAGAAACAAAATTGCTTAAATATTGAAGTCATTTAAAAGAACTCAATTGCTCAGCACCTTTAGCTTCCCCCTACTTACTGGCCAAGTCCAAAACAAGTTTAAAAGCTTGCATATTTGGATTTAATTTTCTATGTGCCTCGGCTGAAAAGAGGAAACTTCAGTTCTTTTAGCCTCCTAATCAGATTGCGTCACTGCTTGCAGTTGGTTTTAACTTAATAAGTTTAGATTTGTGTCGTGAATCACAGCATACAACTGCTGATGTTTCAAATGTGTCGTAATTTTGTGTGGTTGTACAAGGCCTTACCGTTAATCAGGAAGCAATCAAACGCATTTCTTATAATTGTAGCGCTAAGAGATTTCACAATTTACAGTTACTCGTACAGTGTAGGGGCAATAAATTCTCCGCTTGAACTCTTGAACAGCAGAAATACACACTATGGTCTGGTATTAATATTTCTTGAAAGCTTTCGCCTCAAAACGGATGTTTTGCTTAATAAAACATAACGAAGAAAAATTTAGCAGTAAAAAGTTTTATAGTACCAGTACAAAAAAATTGAAAACCAAAACGTAAGAAATACTTGTTTTAGGCATAGGTGGGCACAAGTCCGTTAATCGTTAATCCGTTAATAACGAAGCTAACTTTTTTGTCAACTCGTTAATCCGTTAAAAAGTTTCTTCATGTTAACGGACTAAATTAACTTCCGTTAAGTTCTGTTAACTTCCGTTTAAGTTTTTATCGTTAATATCTTGCACCATTTATTCATCGTGCCGGTACAAACCAGTTTGCACCGGTAACACTTGTTGCGTATTAGCACGAGTTTTATAGAAGAAAGCGAAGAACGAACCTCTTTTTTGTGGCAAATAATAAGCTGCAGCCTCATAGGTCTATCAATTATTGCTGTTCACAATTTCCAAAGATTTTCCGATTGCAGCTTCGTTAGTGCATTTGAACTTATCTTTATCTTGAATTTGGATTAGACTGTTAAACTTAACTTCCAAAACACAAAAAGACCACCATAGCAAAAAACATTTCCTTACAATCAGCTCAACCGCATCAATATGTGTTCTAGAAGCGAGTGATAAAAAGAAATGCAAATTACACGCAAAATATCAAGGAATTAACGGACTTTATTAACTTTCGTTAATTAAAGCTAAAAATAACGGATTAACGTTAACGGAGGTGTGAAGTTAGTTAACGGACTAGTGGTTAACGAAGATAACGTTTTGCATTAACTTGCCCACCTATAGTTTTAGGCAACAACATACAATAATAAGTTTTTGCATTAATAAAGTTACGACATAATTGACAATGCGGGTCAAGGAAATATATAACTTAGTAGGTATGAGCAAGAAAAAATGCCTGGCTTTATGTTTAAAAGTTTTTAAAAAAATTTAAGTCGTAAAAGCATCACGATATCGATAATCAGCCCTAAGTTGGAAAAGTAACACGGTGCCGGCATCCCACCACTTTTCCGGTATTAAAAAAATACGCAAAATAATATTGCGCTCGGTCTTGCAGCTTTACCTGATGCAGAACCCAAATGGCACCTTAATAAGTCCTTGAATCAAATTCAAACTAGTCACAATGTAAGGTTTGCAACTAGCCAAGAGTCTGCAATTCTCTTGATATTTTCTCAGTTTATCAGCTCGAGCAATTAATTAGCTAAACGTGCAGTGGTTTAATATATTTTGAGGACAAGTCTTTGTTATGACGCTTTTAGTGCGACTGCGATTATCATCAGGTTCTAGCAAGTTATAGCCTACATCGTTCATCATGTTTTTGCAAGCGCTTTGCACAAAATTTATTTGACTGTTGTCTATTTCACCAAGCCATTTAAGCCAAGTCGTACTGGAATTTCGGGTGGTGGTGTATGGATTAGCAAGTAGTCGATTTCTTAGCTGGCTCATCTTCGTTTTTTTAACCAGTGGGTTGAGGTTTTTGGAATTGATAATCAAAGATGCCAGCCGTCGACTTCGAACATCACCCAAGTTAAAAACACTTTCCTGGAACATAATTTTATATCTCAACGTTCTATGCAAATTGAAAGCTACCAGTCAAACCTCTGAATCGTTACCGCGTTTGTCGCTGAAAACGGGTTCAATTCCCGGGAGGGCAGATTTGACAAAGAGCTTGCTACCGCTGCAAAATCGCTCGAAAGATCTGCAATGACGTATCTGGCCCACAGCTGTTACATGGTTATGCAGGAAGCTTTGGTGTTTAAAGCGCTTTGCCTTGAAGTCGTTATGCTTGCAAGATTTTTACACTATTGCAAGAAAGTTGCTAGGTACACTTACATTTGTATTATTCAAAATCCAACTTTTTATATCTTTGGTCATTTTCAGCCCGACAAAGTTATAAATATCTCTTGCAACTTGTAATGGCTTTAAGCAGAGATCTTCATACCTAAACGTAGAAAGGAAGTTAGCGAAACTAATGGTGCTACCGCTAATAGACGTGAAATGATTAATGTTGTAAAGCCACTAATTCCGCAATCTGCATGTAGTGCATTGTTAAGTAGTAACAGGCCATCGGCATTTAAGCTCGGAAATGACAACAACCAGTCAATTTCTATTTCAATACTGAGATTGACATTACTAGCGGTCATAGCTTCCGGCGGCAATTGCATCATAATATTGCATTTCTGTATCAGTACCAACAGCAGCTGGCCAAGTGCATTATTGCAGACCAAGCTGCTCTAGTACAAAATCATTAAAGATGAAACCAGTCACAAGGAAGTTTGCATAAAATTATCTGTGAAGTGTTAAGTGCGCTCAATTTTCGGCAAATTATTGGCTATCTGGGTGATTCTTGAAGTACACTCTTTTTTTACAATTGAACAACTTTATAAAGAACCCAAGGCTCATTTTTGCTCAAAATTTAAGAACAAATTAAGAACAACGCCAGTCCAGCAGCAAAAATAAATTAAGAACAAACGAAAAAGAACAAAACTTCAGGTCAATAAAAAACTAAATTTGGTACTGATTCAAAACGTTGAAATTTTAGTGATTTTCTTGTTGGTTGAAGCAAAATTGCAACTATTCGGAGATTAATTTGCGTGAGCAACTGAGAAAATTTTTGGCAGTTGTTCAAGTTGAAACAACCTCACTTTTTCGCTTTTGCAATTTTACTATGCTGCAAAAGCAGAAAAATGCCTTTACTCAAGCAAACAGAGCATTCAAAATTAAACAGTTTAACAAACATGGCCACTAAAATTGACATCGATGCGCTCAAAATTTAAGAAATGTGGCTGAAAATCCGAGCTAAGTACCTGACCAATTTGTATCGTCCTTTCAACCAATTTTCGCTCTCGTTTAGAACCTGTTGAATGGAATCGTGGATGGCTCCGCAGGTTGCATTCACCCTACGGTCCAGATCATCCTGAACTACCTTTCCTCTCGAATTGTATACACCTCGAGGATCTCGCACTAAGTGAACGATCTAACCAAGTCAAAAATATCATGATAGAATTTTATTAAATACATCAATGTGTTGCATTGTTTCTTGCCATTTGCAGAGTCAAAACACAAGGACTCTTGGACTTTAACATGAAGCAGCTAATAATTAATCCGATTTCACGCGAGCTATTAGACCAACGCATTTGACAAGGAGGGGGGGAAATGTCCCTTTTATCTAACTCCAAAACCAAAAGTCATAGGATCACCAAATGTGGTACGCCGGTTGGTGTTACCACAGTTATAAAAACTGGTTTCGATTTGATGACGTTATTGTAGTGACATCACGGCCATATTTTAGAAAAACGATTCAAATCTTGCACAGAGAGGTTTGCTTTTTTAACTGAATTAAAAATACGCTCATAATTTTACGCGCAGTGTATACCGGCCTGAACAGTAAAAAAAGGTGAAACTTGGGTTCGTTTTCCATTTTTAGCGTTTTTCACGTCCACTCTCTACTGGTAACTCTTTTTTTTGCATTTTGTTTAAATTCTTTAAATTTTTTTGTCTTTGAAAAAGGAGCAAAAAAAAGCCAAAAAAGTGGACATTGGTAAAAAAAGTAATATTCACCAAAAAATCTTAAAGGAAAATTCTGATAAACCTAATGCAAACAATAATCGAAAATGTTAATGAGGTAATGTGTTTCAAAAGGGTAGGCCTACCATAACGAAAAAATTATTGTTAATAATGCATAGTATCTTCAAAGTAACTTTTACTAAAACAAACTTGAAACATTACCTTCAAATCAAGAGTTGGGTCATCAAAAAGGGGCTTAAGATTTTTCAGCTGACACAAACGAATTACTTTGATTACGACTAGCTGGGAATTGGCACAATGTTCCGAAGCGGCAGTCAAATCGACCGGTTCACAACCGTAGCAAAGCGCATTTCCGTGGTGGCAAAATTTCTCAGAGCAAAAGAGCTTCACCTTCTGCCTGAAAAAATAAACGAGTTTAGAATTTAGCGATTATTCGCTATTACAGTAATACAACAGGCAAGCAAATAAATGGTGTGGAAAAAGCAAATAAACAGGCAAGCACGTAAACTAAGGTATACGAGCACGTTGATGCAAAACGAAAGAATTTCTTAACTTTTTTTCACTTCTTCAAGTATGATTTATGGTACAAACATCGCCTTCGTGACCATAGTTTTACAGTACTCTACAATACTAACTCTTTTCGCTATACAGTAATTCAAACCAAACACTTATTCAAACTCACACTTTAACACCAACCATTTACATCAAAGCCATCAAATTTAAATGAAAAACATACTGCGCATATTTTTTTCATATCTTTCTTCTGTCTAAGAAAAGCTTTGGCATAAAACTTTAGGCCTTAGATGGTCCGAAAAGCTGTTTGGCCTTCGCGGAAGTGGCTATATCAAACGCTTTCATCCGTTTAAAAATCAGGCGAAAATGGAATGATGTAATGTAAACTTCGACGAATAAGTTCTGCCGGTAAAAAAAATCTAACTTATCGTACCTAAAACAAAAGTTGTTTGGAATGCATTTTTGTCCATCACCTTTCACTTCTTCGCTGTCCTCCGGTTTTCCTAACATTTTAAAAATCGCAGATTGGTCCCGAAAACGGCACGAAAAAAGGTCAGAAAGATGTTGGACTTTCAAAATTTCTTCGCTTTTGACAAAACAGTAATCTTCAAACGAGATTAAAGGCTCAAAAATGTAAAATGCATCCGGTCTTTGGTTGAAATATTCTCCAAAAAATGTTGAACCGGATCGATGGTAAGTCAATAGTAATAAACCTGAATATGCTACGTATTAATAGTTAGCACATTAGGGAATGATATTGACAACTATAATAAACGTTGAGCTTGCTGTATAACAGTATACCAAACTTGGCTTTAACTTTGTGTGGAAATCAGGTGCGATGGAAAAAACATAAAAATAAAAGTAAAAGATTCTTTCCAGGTCCCTCGTTCGTTAGTATGAACCAGGCACGCTTGCGTCTGTCTAACCGCACCAACGCAAAGCACTTTTTTGGAATCTGTTAGCAAGTCTTTTGTCAGTCAGACTGGGCCACCACAACGGGTAGACTGCTCGGTCCCGATGGAAAATCAACGTAAAGTGTCTTTCCGAAGGACAGAAAGACGCTATGCCAGTTCGAGAAACGAACTCGCGACCAGCAGCCAGGTCGCTTATTGTTAGGTTATCCGAATTGGTTTGGAACTGGTCTGAATTTAGAAAAAACTTTATTACTGCGTTTTCATGCCTCTCTTATGACTAAAGTTTTACGATGCTAAAAGGCCATAATTCCAATAATGCAATAAACGAAAAAAATGTCCTGCAAACGTAATAAACCTCAGCTGGAAATGAGTGGTGGAAACGTCCTAATCGACGCTTTGACAGCAATTTGGAAAACATTTTTTGAATTGCAAACTAAGTACGTTGTACACCATTGAGAAAAACTTTAAAAACTCTACAGTCTGTTTCATTCCTAACGGATCTTCAGGGGCAGTGGCGGATCCAGAAAGTTTTGGTGGGGGGGGATTTGAAGCCAAAACCTCAAAAATTCGGAAGTCTTCACCAAAATTGAGAGTGATTTTTCGGCCGAAATCGGAAATTCAAACGTTTTTTCGCCCAAAATCAGGTGGTCTTCAAAAAAAAAAAAAAAAAAAAAAAAAGGTCTTCACCAAAATTGAGACTGATTTTTCGGCCGGATTCGTTACGTTTAGGTCGGTGGGGGGGGGATGCATCCCGAAATGGAGCCGAATTATTCAAAATAAGGGCTGATTTTTTGGCCAAAATCGTAACTTTTAGGCTGGTAAGGGGGGATGCATCCCCCCCATCCCCCCCCTAAATCCGCCACTGTTCAGGGGTTAGCTTATTCAAACAGAATAAATTCAGTTTCTGTTTAAATAAGATAATCCCTGAAGATTTCCTTAGTTTATTCAAACTATTGAAAATCACGTTAACGGTGAAACAGACCGTAGGGTTTTTAATGTTTTATCTGTAGTGTGCTAATATTTGATACTGCTCTGATTACAACACTCTAATATTGTGATTGGGCACTTTTCCAGAATATTTTGACCACAAAGCAGTGTATGTTAAATTATTCTCCATAGCCAAAAAATACCTGCAAGTTAAAGCATATCACTAACTACAACTTACCTTTTCTTTTACGTATGATAGTTTCGTCTTCTATTAACTTAGACGCAATAGAAAAATTTCTTAACACTTGTGAAGGTACAGACGTACGCAATGTATCATCGAAAGATATTATACGGGTAGTCACATTCGTGATAAGACCAGAAAAATGCCAGATTAAAGCCAGAGCAAACAGCGCAAGTGTTAAAAGCACATATCGTAAGCAATTGAATGGGCTCCATATCAGTTTTTTCATTCCGTACAATCTTGCAATATTGAATGAAAAGACGCTGTCATTTGGAAAATGCGAATCTTTTTGTCATCTTTGAAATTGACTTGAAAATTATTCCACTTATATTTTCAACTTTTTACGAAAGTCCTTCAGCAGTTGACTCACAACAACAAGCTACTTTTTCAGCACTTGGTTCGCCACTGCTTACATCGTTATGCTGGATGATTTTTAAGTTTTAAGCTTATCGATACTGTTTCAGCTACAAATACAATCTGTAAAAAGCAAAATTAAATATTAACTAATTACTAGGGTTTTCAGGCAATTAATTGGAGCAATTAATTGTAACAAGTAATTGCTCCAAAAGTTGCTCTTACCAGTTACAGTTAATTGCTAAAATTGGGCAATTAATTGCACTTTTACGTTTTGGAATCATGGCGTGTTTACACCAAGTGCGATGCAAAGCAAAATGTTATAGTTGTGTTTTTTATTATACCTTTTAGACTTACTTTGCACGCGAAGCAAAATACTACCATGCGAATATTTTGTTTGCAAAACGAATATAGCCTACACATGACTCACAATTGAGCAATTGTTGAGTCATATTCAAAGTGACTTAACAACACAAATGGCAATTAACTGAATAGTGAATGCTGGAATTTTGCCCGATTCAATCAACGAAAAAGACGTGTTTTGCAAATTAAATTATGTCGACTACTTAAGCAAGGTGTTTAAAAATTTATAGCAGATTTCAATAAAAAAAGATAAAAGCTAACAGCGATAAGAATAGGGTTGGTGCTCCTCATCAAATGAGGATAATTTTTGCTAAGCTAGCTTATAGTAATGGAACGGATCCTATACACCTCCCCGAAAAACATCTTCCAGAAATTACATTTCCCCGAAAAACACTTGGCCGAAACTACATTATCCCGAATATACATTTCCCTAAACGTGCATTTTCTAGAAATTACATTTCCCTGAACATACACTTGCCAGAAATTACATTTTCCTAAACCTACACTTGCCAGAAATTACACTTTCCTGAACGTGCACTTTCCAGAAATTACCCTTTCCTGAACATGCATTTGCCAAAATGTACATTGGCCCGAATGCTCATTTGGCAGAATGTACATTTGGCCAAAATTACATTTCCCCAAAAACTTGTTTTCCAGAATTTACACTTGCCAGAATGTACATTTGGCCGAAATTACAATTCCCCGAAAACTTATTTTCCAGAATTTTCACTTGCCAGAATGATTTTTCAATTAGCAAGTTATTAATTTCAATTAGCAAGTTAATAGTAAGTTAAAGTAATTATTTAAAAAGGATCTCCAGTTTGTTTCCAACTAACCACCCCACAAAAAATAGCTCAGTACTATTTTATAAATCTTTAAAAAATACTCATTGAAATTTCATTTAAAAAGCGCTTCACAATTGCAGCTTAGCCTACTAGATGTTAGTCGCTTACAGCAAATTGCTGCAGTGTAACCAAACTATGTGACATACCCAAACGTGGCATCTCATTTCAGTATAAGAGTTTTTGTGAAAAATGACGTCATAGTTTACCAATTAACTGTTTGCTATAAAATGGCAATTAATTGTGTTTGTCCAAAATAAGCCATTAATTGTTTGTTTACATTAGCAATTAAATTGAAAACCCTACTAATTACTATATGACATCTAAAGCGATATCCGGGGACTTCCCGAAAGTATCCAACTTTGTTGAACTAAAGAACTTCACAATTGCGTTAGATCTAAAATACACTGCTTTCGAATTTCATAATTTTCCATTAACTTGATCAGGTTTGTGGTGAACGCCTTTCAAAATTTAAATGCCTAGAAAAGGTATCTATAAAATGTCAACCAAAATTTTACAATTCTGCTTAATTCTCGTTTCAACTTTAAAGGAGCTTGTTGAATTTTCACTTACCAGCGCAATTGTTAAAATTGCAGTTATAAACAAAAAATCTCTTAGAAACAAATATTGCGACAGTAGCCTTTTGTTCCGATTGAAACAACAAAAATGATTGGAACAAAACTTTTTTTTTAATCTGAAAATACCAATATGATTTTCGGATTTGGTAACTTATGTTATCTTGACGAAAAATCTGACTCACTATCTTAAATATCAAATTCACACCCTCAACTAGCCCACCAGTGGCGGATTTAGGGGGGGAATGCATTCCCCCATCAGCCAAAACATAACGTTCGTATGTTTAATGTTAAACTTATTCGAAAAAAAGCAATCAGTGAATACTTGATAGGCCGTGTGACCGTGATATGATTTCTAAAGCCATGGGGGGGAGGAGCAGGAAAATGTTATTTGTAAAGCAAACATTTTACAAAATAGAAATTAGTCTTTTACTGGCCCGATTGATTTAAAAGCGCCAAATTAGAAAAATTTACAACTTGCAATATTCAGCGATAAAGGCATAGAAACACACCAGGAGTTTAATTATAGCGCGTTTTTGCCCAAAACTCATGCAATACAGTAGTAGTGCGGTTTCGCACAAAAAATGTGTCGATTTCACATAACTTCAAACAAAATGTCTTCTGGAATGTAGTTTCGTTACATTGATAGTAACGGTATGTTAAATGAACACTTAAACAAAATAGACTTTTGGCAAAAGGGATATCAAAGTCCGATGCAGATAGTTTTTACTCATTCTGTACAGATGCTGATAATTATGTTGGCGAAAGTTTCAGAAATGTGACTTTTGAAGCAGAAAAGACGAAAAAGCATTTTATTTTATTGATTTGAATTGCGTGGATTAAATCAAAAATTTATTATATATAACATTTTTTGGGATGAGACAGGCCAAAAACAGTAGCGTAGCCAGAGAGGGCAGGGGGCTATAGCCCCCCCACCCCCCCCATTGGCCTACCGACCAAAATGCCGAATAAGAAAAAGACCACGTTTTTAGCATTTCTGATACAGTATTTTGCTCTGAAATAGTCTCAATGATTAAAAGTAAAAGTCTGATGATTTAAAGCATAGTTTAAAATGTTTAATTGGGGGGGACTAATTTGTCAAAAAAAAAAACTTCTAAATCAGAAAAATTTTTAAAATGGCCAAAAATTGGTATTGAATTTTGATCGCGTATTGAAAAATGCTTAACATAGGCCTAGGTAACATCAAAAAATGTGTAAGCTGAGGAATATGAGGAGGAGGCTTTTCAGTATGATTGTACTGCAGTAATTATCAATCACTTCTCTCAAACTTCTTTCCATTACTCTCCCGTATTATATCTTTCTTTATAAAACATAGACGAAATAGATAATTGTTTGAGAGTTTTACTGAACTACCCGTAGTCCTGTAGGATATTATTATTTACCATTCTAGCAATAGCTACCTCCCACATTGCCCATATATGCAACTAGTATAATCATGTTCTTGCGCTGCTAATTTCTACGCCCCGTTCAAATAGCACTAATTTTTATCAAAATAAGCCTAAAGTAGGCTATTTTTGCCAAAAAATTTCAAAATTTTCGAGCGCTGGGGGCTGTGTTTGCCCATACACCCCAATTGCCTCCGGCGACTGGGGGGTTCTGCTTCCACACCCCCGTAACAGCCCCATTGCAAATTTATGGCTACGCGCCTGATCAAAAATGTGCCCAATAAGTATGCGCTAGGTCAAGAACATTGATCATAAACATCCTAAATTTTGAGATAAAACACAATTTGAGCTTATAAATTTTATCATCCCAAGTTAGCATGGAAAAAAATACGTACGCAAACAAAATTTAGAAACAAAAAATCAAATTTTATGAATTTATTAGTGATTATTTGCGATGCTTTAACAATCAAGACTTCTATTAATCTACTCAACTGTATGCTTTCCAGAACCTCAGGTGTAATGTTTAAAGTCAAACAACTATTTACCAAAATTTATCTACTTCTCTTGCACATTACGCTCTTTTTAATTCATTTTCACAAATAAGTGGTTATTAGTTCTCAAAAAACTAATGGTCTCAGAACGTTATCAAAATAATAAAAGTAACGTCAATCAAAAGCTATTAGGAGTTCGTAACAGTTTTTCACGGGTTTTCATTTTATTATCAAATAGCATAGATCCGGGGTCGGCAAAGTTGTTCAAAAAAAGAACCGCTCGCGGAAAACCATAAACACCAGCGAGCCGCAAAATCAGTTTACACAAAATAACAAAACAGCAATAAAAACACAATAAATGTTTATCCATATTAGTTTTGTACAGGTACTTGACTTACTAATCTCTGAAAATGCTCTTCATTTATAATATTGACCTGCAATTTTTTGAGACTTAAGAGCCCCAACAACTTTGCAAACCTCCCTCCTCACTGCAAGTTCCAGGAATAACTTAAATGGAAACAGCGCGTTTTGTGAAACCCCCTCTCCCCCATGAAAAAATCCTACCAAGGCCTATGGCACTTCATGCGTTTGGTTTATGTAAACATTCGGTTGCTTGTCAACTAGGTTACAGTATCTTACCGTACCAATGTCCAACAAAGCCGTAGAACACTGCTTTAAAAAAAAGTAGTCATCGCCTACCAAAGTCTACGACTAAGAACCTAAACAACTCTCTTACTTTTGCTACAACAACAGGATAAAGTTGCGTATCTTTTGGACTTTTTACCAGTTTGTAACCTCATTCTGCAGCTGCCTCCTTCGAGCAAACTTGACGATTTGGGCGTTGTTTTGTAAAAGTGACGGGACAATAATATTTTGTCGATCATAGTGTCAAACGAAGCGGCAGTTCAAAGGGTTCAATCTTGAAATTTACGAAAAAAAGCTCAAATGGTTAAAACTTGAAATTTATAAAAATTCAATACAAGACCTACAAAATTTTTGTCGGCGTGCGCTCGCGAGCCGCAGTTTGCACGCTGTTGGCATATAGCGATCTTTAAAAATTCAGGGACTTTTGAGCAAAAAATATTGTTACATCAGCCCCACGGCCAGAAATATGCACGCATTTTGCAGCTATTCCTATTTTGAAGAGTAAACAGAAAACTTTTTCAAGGTTACAAGTGGCAGTTTATGAAAAAAACTCGGCCATCCTGCTTAAATCTATCAAAGCCATTAAGCTCAAGTACTTCAATGTCTTAAATGTTGGAGTAATTTCATAAGTTTGACTGTTCTACTCTTCTGTGATACCAATTCATTGTGAGAATTCATCTAATAGTTTGAAGGTCCTTTCAAGGGCTAATCGTCCAACATGGCGTTGCCAAGCTCGGCATGTTTTATCCTTTTCTTATACTATAGCCTGCCGGTACTCTTAAAATTTAATATGTCTAGCTGGAGTACTTCGAAATAAAGATTTTAACATTTTTAAGGGGCAATTTTAGTATAGTCTTCTCAATGCGGCCAAACAAATTTTGTTATCTTTATTCTTTGATTCATATTTACTTGTCCAATAGATTTAAGTTGTTTAGCTTTTGTAGTTAATGACTTAATGGAAGAGGTGTCAACATAATTGGAGAATCCCTTTTGTGTGAGATCTGGAAAATTTTATTTGTGTTGCTTGAGTTGTTAAAAATTTTGAAGGACCCCAATTGTGGCACCTGAAATTAGTTATATTTTATTTATCTAATCTGATTTTATCTTTCTTTTATATTATCTGTTCTAAAAGTTTCATGTGTCTAGCTTAAATGGTTGAAAAGTTTGAATTTTGAAGGACCCAATTTAGGAACCCCCCATTTTGCTGCACCAAGTCTTGTCAAAATTTATCTTTCCTTTGTATTTGCCTTTCCTGAAAATTTAATGTGTCTAGCTTAAACAATTAAAAAGTTTGAATTTTGGCATCCTCGTTAGAGGGGACCTCCATTTTGATACTCCCAAATTTTGGAAAATTTTATCTTTCCTTTATATTTACTTACCTTAAAACTTTCATGAGCCTAACTTAAAAACTTTAAAAATTTGAATTCTGGAGGGCCCGTTTGGGGGGGAACCCTCATCGTGGAACTCCCAATTTTTGTAAGGTTTAGTTTATTTTTAATATCTACCCATTCCCAAAATTTGATTCATCTAGTTGTAACCGTTTACAAGTTCAAAATTCTGGACGATTGAGGGGGATCCCCCCGACCTAGCACCCCCGATTTCAGTTGCACAAAACTCCCCCCTGATATCTTCAATCGCTCAAACTTTGAATACAGAGCGTTTAGCGGGTTAAAAGTAGATAGTATGAGAAGAAAAAGAAAAAAGAAAAACAGTGAGAAAAAAGAAACAAAACAAAAAATATAGTATTCAAGGTTAGGTAAACAAACATAACAAAAGGAAAGGTGGTTCATAGTGTGCTCAAAAATCACAAACCTTTTTCATCAAGAGAGATATATCGGTACAAACTCGCCAACTTTTTGCCCTTTTTTGGCCTGTAAAATTTTGTTCAGACTGACCGGGCGCCCCAAAACTCGGTATGCATAAAGCATTCATAAGCACCCACATTGTGTCCAAATTTCGCTTTGCACGTCAAGTAGTTTTTGAGTTATAAGCGAATTAATAAAATTTCAAGCCAAAAATCGCCGTTTTTTATGTTTTTTGGTGTGTCAATTTACGATCACGTGACCTTGGATCCCCAAAACTTGCACACATGACGCTTTGATTAATTCTTATGTTGAGTCCAAATTTCAACTTTCCAGGTTTTACCGTTTGCTAGTTATGAGCAAATTAATCCTCGTCTGCCAAAATTCGTGAACAAAAACAAATGTACTACGCGCTCGCGCGAAGTCCCAATGAACTGAAGGCTAAAAGAACAGTAAATAAAATAATTGAAACGCTGCTAACTCGTTCAGGCAAAATAATGTTGAATAGAAGTTAAAAAAATTGAGCCAGAATTCCTTTGTAAGAATACTTTATGGTTTTGCATCAAGTTTTCATTGTTGAGTGTTTTAAAGTGTTGGGAAAAACTTAAAATGCATTCTCACCAAACTTGAACTTCACACGTCTTCCCGTTTTCAAAATAATAGAATGTGCTCAAAATCAATAATTTTCTCCTCACTTCATTGTTGCCATTTTGCCAGATAGTGACCGAAGGTTAACTTTTGGAAATCGGCTTACTTTTCCTTCAAAACCAACTAATTTGTGACTTTGACCCTTTACTTTATCTCGACAACAACGCTGTCCGAAAACGCTTGTTGAGAATTATGAACATGCAGAAACTTTTTGAAATTTTGTTTCTAAATAACAGACCTGGCTAAATTTTTCAGAGGAAATCTAAACTGTTATATCTCGGGAATGGAAGGTTGTAGAAAGCTCAAATTTGGTGAAAGTGGATTTCAAATCTGTCAAAATATTTTGAAAACCGAACAAAAACGATTCGATCTGAATACACTTTTAAGATACGATGTCACTGGGCAAGTTATAGTCAATATATTGGAAGCAGCAAGCAAAATCACTCTCATCCTTCAACGATTAGTGATTACCTTAGTCGACAGCAAACTAGCTCTAATTTGAACCCTAGTGATATTTTTTAGGTCGCAAATGAACATATATTTTTCCAGTCAATGGCTTAGCGAGCACAATTTAGATCAGCCTTCGCCGTCGTAAAATTACTTTTGACTAACAAGAGAACTATATCGCTATGTTTGTATAGCCTCGGGTGATAACTTAGTGATCGAGCGATTGAACAAACCATTATTGATCGAGTTTTCAAAGCAGCATTTGAAACAGGGACGCAACTAGGGGGGGGCAAAAGGGGGCGGCGCCCCCTAAACAAAAATGTTGCCCTCCTACAATCCCCTTTCCCTTGCAACTGTAGCGAGAAAGCAACTTTTTTTTGGAAAGCAACAGAAAAGTAGGAAATAAGAGGAACAGTTAGGCGAGATTCTTTTTTGGAGATCAGCAAAAAACTTGGAGAAGAGTAGACCAATTTGGCGAGATGACCGTTTTTTGTTTTTTTTTTTTTTGGAGATCAACAGAAAAAATTTGGAGGAAAGCGCACCAACTCAAAAATTTTCGCCCCCCCAAGAAGAAAATTTTGCCCCCCTGACAACAGCGTTCTAGTTGCGGCACTGATTTGAAAATCCACCGCCCTCGTTTAAACAATTCAAGAAACTTACTGTTTTACTAGCCTTAAAAAACCTATCTAAAAGCAGATGTGGAGCCCTCGAGAACGCCCTCGAGAGCACATTTTAAAGTCCTTGGGCTTGGTCTCGAAGCTCAAGTCATTGGCCTCGAAGCCTGCAAGTCCTCGAAAATGTCACAGCACTATTTTCTGATTCGGTAAAAGGAAAATAACCGCACAAAACACACTATAAAATTAGGTAATTTTTGCGAAAAAATACAAAATTTTCGAGCGCTGGGGATCCACCCAAGTCCCCCCGTAACAGCCCCCCGTTGCAGGTTTCTGGCTACACGCCAGCATTCGCTTACAATTAGAGCTGAGAAATTCCGGAAAAGTAAACTTTTTCTAATTTAGTGTTTACGGTATTTTCTTTTCAAATTGCTTTGAAAATCTAAATGTAATCTTCTTTAAAGTCACAATTTTTTTTTTCAAAATAAAATCATCAAAATTATCTAACGGAATGAGAACTTTATACTCGCCCCGGCAGAATCTCTTATATTTTCAACGCCAAGAACTTATGAGCTTACAAATATACTTGGTACAGTATAATACTTCATTTCATTTTTAAAAACATACTGTAAATTCACAAAATATTTTGCAATATTTTTGACAACTTGTCTATAGCGTGGCCGATAGGGTAGAAGGTCGTTGTTACACGATCCTGATCGCATGATCTGGGTTCAACCCGCACCCTGGTCACGTTGTCGCGCCCTTGGATAAGACGCTTTAAGATGATTATCTCTGCTGGGTGACTTCGAACAAGCAGCAAATTCAGTGGACAAGAATTCGAAGAAGCCCACAGGACCATTGGATCACTGGAAACTCCTAAGCAGGTGCGGATTCCTCCAACCACGAAGTAGTCATTGCAATGAAAAGTACGCGAATCGTCCAATATTCAGCGTCTGACGCTGCTCTGTGACATAAGGACAAATACGCGCTACAACAACAACAATAGTATTGTTTGAAAAATTCCGTGAAAAGAAATCGTTTAACCAAATAATATGATTTGCGTTTAGAAAACTACTGAAATAGTGGGGATCCACAATCAGTGGACGTTTGCATCGGAGCTCTAATGAAATCAAGGCTTTAAAATTGACCTTTTCTACGTTTGTAATTTAGCTGTATTCCCATTACCATTCTCGGATTATGGCCTTGTGTCATTACCACCATACCGCTACGGTACTTAATCGATATCAACTGCTTACGTGTAAAACTTCAAAATGGCATTCATTAATTATTTTTTCAAAAAACTACTATTTTCGAAATTTTCATCAAAAACTTAACAAAATGCAATATCTTGAGCACTTTCGCGTTTAAAATTATGGAAGTTTGCCCAGAATAATTTGCAAAAAGTGTGTTCTCGGTCCTTGTCCTTGGCCTCGGATTTTTTTGAGTCCTTGGCCTGGGCCTCGAACGCTGTGTCTTCGACTCCACCTTTGTCTAAGAGTAATAGCAATCTCATCAAAGTCCAACGGTCTCTACTTTACAGAGAATCTCACTACTGGCTGTCGACATTAGACTGTCAACTTTACAATAGTCTGCTATGTTTACATAGGCGTATACAAAAAAGAGCAGAACCACATCATCCTACTACCCCCTCCTCTCGGCCAGAAATTCAGAAATTATTTTATCTTGTTAGCGCGTTGCAGCAGATTTACCACGAAACATCTTAAATTGAAATCATATGAAACCCAACGGTTTGTGACAATCGCAAATTGGATCATCCGTGGGAAAAAAGCCTCCTTCTCCCCTTTCAAAATTCAATATCTAAAGTAAGTGAGCGAAACTGAAAATATTTGCGACTGCTAACGCTAAAGAAAAAGGTAGCGCAAACAAACTTTTTAACAAATCTAACTAGTACGCTTAATCGGAAACGATTCAGCAAAAGAGTTCGCTACCGAAAACGTCAGCTTCACTGAAAGCGGAATTAGCGTGTCTGTCCACTTGTGAGTTTGACATACGGGTATGAATAAATAAAGTACGCTTTATTTATAGGAAACAGTAAATTTTGGGTTGAGATTGCCGTTTGCAAATTTTCACGAATTTTCAGCCTCATTTGTTTTTAACTTTATTGGAGAGTACTGATTTTATTTACAAAATGCGTATTTCAAACCCGTGTTCCTAATTATTTTTTCATGCTAAGACTGGTATTACTGTATGTTCTAAATTCATTTGCTGTATATTTTGAGCAAAAATAAGTCTCGTTATCGTATAAAATTGTCCTTATAAAAAAATGTATCGGTGTGAGATTGATGAAGTAAACACAAGATGCAGATGCCAACTCGACAAGTGCATTCATTCGTTTTGAAAAGACAGTGAAAAGCATTGGGAGATCTGTCTTTGCCACAGGAACTAAAAACTGCCAGTTTTTTTTTATTTAAATAATAGCTTTACTTGACTTCCTGCCATAGGCGTAGCCCGGATTTTTGATTGGGGGGGAAGGGCCAAAACCACAAATCACATGCAATGACGACATCAAAAATTTTCAAAAGAGGAACTTTTTGTGGGACAAAGATATCGTAAAATAGAAGATCAGAAGCGGTGGTCTGGTTCAGAGTTGTAAACAGGCCGACTAGTTCAGGCTCGAACCCGGCCCGAACCCGAAAACTAATTTAAAACCCAAATCATGCCCGAAAAAACCCGAAAGTTAAGTTAGGTCTGAAAAATTAGAAATGTTGCCGAGTTTTTTTGATTATATTTTTGTGCACCTAAAATAAAAAGTACGTCTCAAGCCCGAATTAAGCCCCAAATTTTGTCAACTTTAGGCCCGAACCTGGCCCGAACCCAAAAAGCCCGGCCCGACTCACAACTGTGGTCTGGTTTGGCTGCTTAATCAAAATTTTGCAAAAAGGAGAGGGCTCAAACCAATAGTTAAAAAGCGGAAACGTCTAAATTGGGAGGCGTGTTGATTGAAGTACCGTAGTATAACTCAAATGGATGAAAAACGAGGTCTGAGACTATAGGGGTTTGGGGGCGAAATCCCCAGCCGCTGCGCGATTTTAGTAATTTTTTGAAACAAATAGCTATTTTAATGCTATTGGATTACATTTTACACGTGTTCAGAGCAGAGTTGTAAACGGGCCGACTAGTTCAGGCCTGAACCCAAAAATATAAGTCCGAACTTGACCTGAACCCGAAAACTAATTTGAAGCCCAAATCATGCCCGAAAAAAACCAAAAGTTAAGTAAGGTCTGAAAAATTTAGAAATGCTGCCAAGTTATTTTGATTATATTTTTGTGCATCTAAAACAAAAAGCACGTCCCAGGGCCGAATTAAGTCCGAATTTTTGTCAACTTTAGGCCCGAACCCGATCCGAAAAGCCCGGCCCGACTTACAACTCTGGTTCAAAGCTATCTGAAAGAATTAAATTTTTAACATTTTAAAGCCAATTAAAAAAATTAAATTGTTCAGTCTTCATTTTACTTACAATTTGTTCAAAACACGTTTGAAACCAAGAATTTTGGAGCTAAATTTTGTAAGTAATTTGGTCCACGTAGGGGAAGTGAGGTACATTGCCTCGTGGAATATTTTAGCAGTCAATAATGATCCCCTCAAAGATTTTCCTTAGAGGATTTTGTTTTGTCATAAAAATGACCAGTTACAGAAATACATGCTCGGCCAGGGGGCCCAGGCTCCTCAATTCAGATTCAATAATTTGTTCAATGAGTATTTCTGCTTTTTTTTTTTTTCAAAAGTATTTTGTGGTATAAAAACTGGCGAAATGGAGATGAATTGTTCCTATTGGAAAATGGTACAATAGATGGTTACGTCTACTAACCATGTTGTTGCCCAGGGCCCCAGGCACTTTGGGGATTTTCGCAACATCTTCCTGCCAAATACAGGTGAAGACCAAAAAAAGTCTTAACCGTCTGAGCGCGGGGCCCCTTGCACTGTACCATTATGGTAAATCCTGTCCTGATTATTGCATAACGTTCATAAGAAGGTTAGATTAGGGCCCGAGGTAGCAACTTTTAGGACAAAAACCCTCAATTTCAGCCGCGTTATACATTTAAATTGGTTCGCAAAATTGAGGGAGCCCGGGCCCAATGGTTGTCAATATTATTGGCTGTTACTGTTGTTCGCATGTACTGCTGTACGCAAAAAATGCTAAAAGAAACTGAAACTGAAGCAACAATAGGCTTTTTTGTCACATTTTTATCATTGGTGGCATTTCCATTGGGGGGCCCGGGCCTCCGCCCCCCCCCCCCCCCCCCTGGCTACGCCTATGCATCCAGTAACAAACCTTCCGCGGTTGGAGGTTCTGCTCACAGTTCAGTGACTATTATCTCGACAATGCCTTGATTTACTCAATTTAACACCAACTTATTCGGCCATTTTTCGTCGTATCAATTTCATTCTCAGCTCAACTTCACTCTTTGCAAAATCCTGAATTAAATCACAAAATCTCATCATCGAAATATAGTTTCTCAAAAATTTGAACAACCCACGCAGCAAAATCTTGAATCCGCCACTGTTTGTCTCACGCTACACTTTTGTAAGCAGTTTAAAAATAGTAAATTTCGGTTAAAGCTGGCTGTTTTTGAATTTTCTCCAATTTTTAACCTCATTTCTTCTTAATTTGTTCTCAAAGCTAAGTGAAGAATAAAGAAACACAAATTCATTCTTGCTTGATTAAAAGTTGTCTTTTGTTCAGTTGACCCGTCCCGTGTGTCACCATTTTGGGGTGACTCCAATCGAACAAAAAAGAAAACAACAATACCAGTACGTTTAGTATAATTGGAAATGTTTAGCACATTGGAATGGACTAAAAAATGATTTAAAGCATCTTTTTAAACATTTATTTAGATAGGGGCGCTAATCTGTCAAAAATATAAGTAACAAATCAGTAAACACTTTGAAAAATCGCCAAAACTAAGCAATCAAATTTGATTGCTTGTTGAAATTTACTGAAAATAGGTTTCAAAATTTGCAGGGTGTTCATAAAGTCCTGATACAATTTGAAAAGTTTTTTATGAAGCCAATTCTCAACATATCTTAACCAGGTTGGTTTTATTTTAATCAGTGCTGCTTAAAGTTTTTATTTACGATAAAAGTTTGTGTTTTAGATATAATTTTTGTGTGTTTTATGAATGTGCTAAATAAACCCTTATTTATGGTCACTCCTTAAGAGAAGGCACAATGTGTATCCTGGTTCATTGAAACAAAATCGGACGTTCAGACTCAGCGAAGGTACAGGACTAAGTATGGAAAAGATCCACCATCACGTTCTTCAATTCGTCGATGGTACAAGAAATTTATGGAGACAGGGTTAGTGTTGGCCCGGTTGGGTGCAGTGAGAAGTGGGCAACCAAGAACATCTGCGGAAAACAACGAGAGTGAAAGACAAGCGTTTAGTCTTTCTCCTATGAAGTCCATTTGTACTGCTGCCAGAGAATTGGAATTAAAACCTACAAATGAACAAGGTTCTACACAAAAGGTTACAATTGTATGCTTACAAAGGGCAAATGTTACAGAGACTTCAGCCAAATGCCAAGCCAAAACGAAAAGAGTTTGCAGACAACATGCTGCAACAAATTTCTGAGGATGAAGAACTTTCTGAGAATGAAGAACTTCTCTCTACATCCAACACTGACCCTGTCTCCATAAATTTCTTGTACCATCGACGAATTGAAGAACGTGATAGTGGATCTTTTCCATACTTAGTCCTGTACCTTCGCTGAGTCTGAACGTCCGATTTTGTTTCAATGAACCAGGATACACATTGTGCCTTCTCTTAAGGAGTAACCATAAATAAGGGTTTATTTAGCACATTCATAAAACACACAAAAATTATATCTAAAACACAAACTTTTATCGTAAATAAAAACTTTAAGCAGCACTGATTAAAATAAAACCAACCTGGTTAAGATATGTTGAGAATTGGCTTCATAAAAAACTTTTCAAATTGTATCAGGACTTTGTATATATAGGCTCATGAATGGGGGGATTAGTTAATTATCAATCACTTCGACTCAAATATCGTTCCATTAGCCCCCCAACCAATTATTTTTCTCCACTAAATATAGACGAAATGGACTACACCTTGTGAGTTTCATTGAACGATAAGGTTTTATGATTTACGGTACCAGCTTGTTATAAGCGAACTCAAATTTTACCTTTAGCCACCTCCCACATAGCCATTGCCTATTCATGCAACCAGTTTAATCATGTTTTTACACAGCTAATTTCTTTGCCACATTTCAAAAGCATTAGTTCTTATCAAACTAGGCCTAAAGTTAAGTTAAATTTGCAAAAAAAAAGAAAATTTTCGAGCGCTGGAAGAGCTTTTTCCTAGACCCCCGAAACAGCCCCCTCCCAGGTAGATTTCTGTCTACGCGCCTGAGTCTAATTATGTTTTTGCACTGCTAATTTTTATGCCACCAGAGTTCTCCCTGATGCCACGTTTAAAAAGCATTAATTTTTTTCAAAACAAGCCTAAAATTAAATTATTTTTTATTACAAACAATGTACTGAAAAATTAAGGATAAGCTATAGACGGTATTCCAAGTCGTAGAGCCACAATCAAACCTTTGATAATAAAACCTTTGAGGCACAATCAACCTAAGTTATTTTCGCAAAAAACTAAAATTTTTCGAGTGCTTGGGGCTCCGCTCCCAGACCCCCAATGGCGTCCGGCGGATGAGGGCGGAGCTCTCAGACCCCGAAAACAGCCCCTCTCCCCATTAGAGATTTCTGGTTATGCGCCTGATATACCAACTGAGTACTGCTCATACTTCCAAGTTTTAGAGTCTTACAACGAGAATTTGTTGAGCTAGCTGAACAACAATCGCTGTCTATAGCAATGAAGTAGTACCGCTATCTTCAAAAAATATAACCTTTCGAAGCCACTTTGTATTCTAAAGGGTGACACCACGAAATTCCGCTCCTGGTGTCACCATCCTTAGCAACGCAACTGCTTATGTTATTGATCTTGATTATTAATATGCATGTAGTCTTCAGATAAATCAACGTCAGTGGCAATATTTAAAAAAGCCTAAAAAGGTTTGCTGATTGATTACAAATGCATTGTACTCGCCTTGGTTCTTAAACATTTTTTCCTGCCGAGGCTGACATTATTTATTCTCAACTTGTTTTTAAATTTTGAGCAGATTTTTGCTCTTCTAAAATTGTTTTTATGAAAAATTGTTATCTGTCGACAGGTGCTCAACCAGGATTTTGCGATTGGGGGTTTAACCCTAAAGTTTAAATATTTTTATTCGAAAAATTGTCTCAATCTTTGGCGTGCAGAGCAAACTGGCGCAAATCAATCGCTTCACAAACGGGAGTCTGGAGGCAGACGCTAGGAATTTTTTTTTAATTTTTTCGAGAAAAAACAGCCATCTTAACATTTGGATGGCATTTTGCTCCTTTTTAGAGCATAAATTTGAATGCCAATTGAAAAATTAAATTGCCCAGCTCCTTCAGCCCTCTGTTTACTGACAGGTCAAGCCCAAAACACGTTTAAACGCTTGCATTAACGGTCGGCAGCGTGGCCGATAGGGTAGAGGACTTAAAAACGACTCCTGGTCGCATGATCTGGGTTTAACCCGCACCCTGGTCACGTTGTTGCGTCCTTGAGCAAGGTACTTCACTATGATTACCTCTGTTTGGTGGCTTCGAACAAGCAGCAAATTCAGTGGACAAGAATTCGAAGAAACCCATAGAAGCATTGGATCACTGGAAACTCCTAAGCAGGTGCGGATTCCTCCAACCACAAAGAAGTCATTGTAATGAGAAGCGCGCGGATCGTCCAATATTAAGTGTCCGACGCTGTACGGTGACAGGAGGGTAGATATGTGCTGCAACAACATTTTGGGAGTTAAATTTCGTTGGAGACTTGGCTAAAGTGAGCCTGCCTTTGTCGATCGAGAAGGAGTTACAAACTCAGGCGCATAACCAGAAATCTGCAATCGGGGTCTGTTACGGGGGTATGGAAATTTTGTAATTTTTTTGCAAAAGCAACATAGTTTTAGCCAAGTTGATGCTTTTCAACATAAATGGGCTATGCGGTCGGTGGCAAAACATAGAATTTCAATTCTCCTACTTACAAGCAGGTACATCATAAAAATCATATCTTTCAAAAAACTCACAAGGTTTATTCTGATTCATCCGTATTTTGTAAAGAAAGATAATTGGGGGGGCTAATAAAATGGAATTCGGAAGAAGTGATCGGCGATTGACTACTGTAATACGAAATTCCTTCTTCCCCCTTAAGCTTTCTTTTTGATGAAACCCAAAGCATTTTCCAACAAGCGATCTAATTACATTGCTAAATTTTTGTCGTTTTTTAAAGCTTTTACTGATTCTTAAGTTATATTTTTAACAAATCAGCCTTTTTCCACCCCCCGTCTAATCAAATGTTTCAAAAGTGCTCTAAATTATTTACGAGTTCATTTCCCAGCAAAAGATTGGTTCAGAGGTGCTAAAAACGTGATACAGTATTTTTCTTTTCATTCTGCATTTTAATCGACAAGTCAATGAAGGACTGAGCCACAATACCGCAACTAGAACGTTGTTCTAAGGTTGGCAAAATTTCTTTCTGGGAGGGAAACCAAAATCTTTGGGTAGGTTGATCTCAAAAAAAAAAGGTCATCGCGCCAAATTGGTCTAATTTTCTTCTAATTCTCCGTTGATATCCAATAAAAAATCCACCATTTTGAAAACGCCGCAAATTCAAGGAGAGTTTGGGGGGCGAAATTTTTGTTTAGGGGGCGCTGCCCCCCTATCCCCCCCTTACTTGCGGCCCCGCTGAGCCCCTCCCTCCCCTGCAGCGCCACTGATAAACTACAAGCCCATGAGCTGCTTCTTATAGTTATAAGCACAACTGCGTAGTGATACTTCGATTGTTTACCGCACACACTTCTATTGACTCATCAAGTGGGCTAAACCTGTTCGCAGTGGTGGGCAGTAACAAATTACTAAAGTAACGAATCACAGGAAAAGAGCTAGAATTGGTTGAGGAAGCGAAGTGGTATCATCTCGATATTATCGGAGTTTCTTCAACCAAACGACGTGGCTCTGGAACTGTGGATCTGGATGGCGGATGGAAACTCTTCTATTCTGGTGTTGATCGTAGTATGTCTGCACAAGTGGGTGTGGGGATTCTCACAAGCCCCCGTTTGTCAGACTGAGTGTCAAATTGGATTCCTTTGGGATCACGGGTCTGTATGTTGAACCTCAAGGTATTGGATCGGTCATTGTGCCTATTGCAGGTATATGCCCCCAATGCCACGAGTGAATATCAGACTTTTGTGGATAATGTAAATGATGCTCTTCTACGAGTATAAACTACTGAATCTACACTCCTTATGGGAGATTTTAACGCTCATGTTGGAACAGACACAGATACGTGGAAGGGTGTGATCGGAAAACATGGAGTCACTGGACTGAATGAGAACGGAAAGTATTTAATGCAGCTCTGTTGTAGCAACGGACTCCGCATCATGAATACCTTTTTCCAGCACAGAGAGGTTCACAAGTATACATGGTATCGACCTAGTATGGATCAAAAATCTTTGATAGATTTTTGCATAGTTTCGTCAGATTTATTTTCTGATGTGCTGGACGTTCGAGTGAAGCGAGGTGCTGAATTGTGAACTGATCAACGTCTGGTAGTATGTTCCTTACGACTTTTGAAACCTTGGCCAAACAAGAGATCCAACAGGTCGTTTGTGACCTACCAGATCAAATAGGAGGCTTTGGAGGACAAAGAAGTAAGAAAACAGTTTGCATCCACTATATCATCTAAGTTCAGACAACTTCCTGATGTATCCGAGGACATCGAGAGGGAATGGCTGCAGTTCAGATCAGCAATCGTTTCATCAGTTGCTGAAAGTTGTGGGCGAAAACGGCTTAGAGTGGCGGGCGATAGTGAGAAAAGAACACCTTGGTGGAACCAGGAGGTTAAAGAAGCTTTTTGAGCAAAGAAAGATGCGTTCAAGGCCTGGCTAAAGGACACATTGTCATCTGATTTGTAATCCCGGTACACTGAGGCGCGAAAAGCGGCAACTTCGGCAGTAAAGAAATCCAAGGAGAAGTCATGGGAAGAGTTTGGTCGTCGGTTGGATTCCAACTATTTTTCGGCAAACAAAGTATTTTGGCAGACCATTCGCCGTTTACGTGGCAAAAGATCGAGTATCACGTACTCCATCAAGGTTTTTGACGGTAACATTCTAACGGATGAGAATGAAATCCTTTGACGATGGAGAGAATACTTTGAAGATCTTTTGAATCCTGTAAAGGCATCGACTCGTGACACACTCGAAGTGACAAATCTAGGGGAGGACGAAGTTTTCACTGCAGCAGAAGTGGCAACAGCAATTAAAGGGGTAACATCTGGAAAAGCTGCTGGTGAAGACAAAATCAGACCCGAGATGTTGAAAGCGCTGACTGGAGAAGGAATTCTCTGGTTAACGCGAGTGTGTCAAGTTGCGTGGAAGCTTGGTAAAACTCCCAGAGATTGGCAAACAGGTGTGATTATTTCGATATTCAAAAAAGGAGATCGCAAGCAACGTACAAACTACAAAGGAATATCACTCCTTAATTTGCCAGGAAAAGTAAATGCCAAATGCCTCGAAAGGAAATTCCGAGAAATAGTGGAATCAAAACTGGAAGATGGTCGGTGCGGTTTTCGTCCGGGTCGCAGCACCACGGACCAAATCTTCACTCTGAAGCAAATCTTCGAGAAATCTGGGAGTATGGCAAAGATCTCTTTGCATGCTTTGTCGATCTTGAAAAAGCATATGACCGAGTTTCTCGGGATAAACTTTGGAAGGTTTTGCAGGAGTATGGCGTTAATGGTCAATTATTACGCGCTATTAAGTCATTCTTCTGCAGACCGGAGGTTTGTGTTCGGGTAAATGGAAAGCAATCAAAGCCGTTTCATGTGGGCGTTGGACTCCGGCAAGGGTGCGTTTTGTCTCCTCTCCTTTTCATTGTTTACATGAATTAGATCGACAAATGCAGCAGAGCTGATGAATGTGCCACGATTGGAAAAAACAAAATCAGTCTCTGCTATTCGCTGATGATTTGGTTCTGCTTTCTTCCACTGAATCTGGCCTCCAGCGCGCATTAAATAGCTGTGCAGATGCATGCAACACCGTCGGAATGAAAATAAGCTCGGCCAAAACTGAGGTACTTTATCTTTCAAGAAACCCTGAGCAGTGCGTATTACAAGTGAATGGAGCGACACTGAAGCAGGTAGAGAAGTTCAAGTATCTTGGGGTTGCATTTACGAGTGACGGGAGGCAAGACGAAGAACTCGATACCCGAGTAGGCAAGGCTAGTGCAGTAATGCGAGCTTTGGACTACTCGGTTGTCATGAAACGAGAATTGTCGAAAAAGGCAAAGCTCTCAATTTTCAAAGCAGTTTTTGTCTCCATTCTCACTTATGGTCATGAATCTTGGGTAATGACCGAAAGAATGCGATCACAAGTGCAAGCGTCCGAAATGAGGTTTTTACGAAGAATCGCAGGAGATACACTGTTTAACAAGGTGCGTAGCTCTGAGATTCGAAAATCTCTTAACATCGAGCCGTTACTTCTCCGAATTGAAAGATCTCAGCTTTGATGGTTTGGCCATGTAAGCAGAATGCCTTAGAAAAGACTCCCCAAACAAGCTTTACTTGCCAAAACAAATGAGAGAAGACCAGTAGGACGACCTAGAACTATATGGACCGATAACATTAATGATCTTGGATGGAATGGCTTGGGACTTCGCCCAAGCGAAATGATGGAGGTGATAGAAGACCGTGAGGTGTGGCGGCTTAATCTTGAACTACTGCCCCCGCAACCCTCACGGAAAAGCGGGCAATGAAGAAAGAAGAAGAAAACGAATTACTGTAAACGAATTACTTTTTTAGTAATTTTTACGGTAATGGCATTACTTTTTCAAAAAAGTAATATTTGTGGTAATTTTATTACTTTTTTAGAAATGCCAAAATTACTAATTACAAATTACTTTTTAAATGATACTGTGCTTACAGTCTACAGACAAGGTGCACATCACAAAAAAGTGTTTGCAGTTGAAACAACGCACCATGTATTAGTTCGCAACGTGTTTGTGATTACGTCGCCGTACTGGCACTATCGAGGAATAACACTTATTTGGCTGCTTATGTTAGATTTCCAACCAATCAAAACAGTTTGAGTCTCAAAATGATGCCTATCGTGTCATTGGCTGCATATTTTTCTGCGCATCAAAAAAGACGATGAATATGTTAGATTATTTTAAATGTAAGCAGCACAAGCGCAAAAGCATTAGAAAAATCACGGTCAAGTTTTTTAGTTTCTCAGCTATATTTTGTTCTGGTTTGCTTAAGTGTAATATGAATAAGTTGTACACTGGTTTTATTTACGAAAGTTTTTTTTTTGTTTGGTACTGGCAGATGAGGTGCTGTAAAACGTGCAGTAGTGCAGATAAAAAAAAAAAGGCAATCATGATAATATAAGAGGTATCGGCCTGACGGTCTTACATAGGCGTAGCCAGGATTTTGGATTGGGGAGGCCCAAATCACAAACCACATGCAATGACGTCATCAGAAACTTCGAAAGAGGAATTTTTTGTGGAGGAAGATCAGAAGCTGTGGCCTGGTGTTGGCACGAAACTAGGAACTCGTTCGAAGGGGAGGGCTTAAACCGTGTTAAATGTGAGAAGGGTTAAAATGTGAAAATGTCTAAATTGGGAGACGTATTGAGTAAAGAAAAGTAGTGTAATTTAAACGTTTATTGACGGGGGTCTGGGGGCGGGGTCCCCAGCTGCCGTAGGGTATGGGGGTCTGGGGGCGAAGCTTCCAGCTGCATGGCGATTTTTCGTAATTTTTTGAAAAAAGGCTGTTTTAACACCATTGGATTACATTTCGCACGTATTCAGAGCCCCATTTGAAAATACTATATTTTTAACATTTGAAAGCCAATTGAAAAAATTAAGTTCTTTGGTCCTTCTTTTGCTTGCAATTTAAGTCCACAACGCGTTTAAAATTTTGCGTTTTGGGGTTAAATTTTGTAAGTGACTTGGTCCAGGTAGGGGGAAATAAAGTAAATTGCCTTCTGCGATATTTTAGCAGTGAATAACAATCCACTCAAAAGTTTTTCATAGAGATTATTTTTTGTGATGAAAACAACCAGTTATAGGAGTACATATACGGCCAGGAAGCCCAGGACCTCTCAATTCAAAAATTTGTGCAATGAGCATTCCCCTTACTGTAGCTAATTTTTTTCAAAAGTATTTTGTTACTTAAGAACTGGCCAGGTGGAGGTGAATTGTTATTGCAAAATGTACAACAAGTGGTTACGCCTTCTAACCATGTTATTGCCCAGGCCGGATTTACATTGAGTTGGACCTCAGACACTTCGGGATTTTCGCAACACTTTTCTGCCAAATTTAAGTAAAGATCAAAAAAAGTCTTTAATGAGCGCGGGGCCCCTGGCACTGTGCTATCTGTGAAATCCGCCCCTGGTTATTGCATAACGTTCATAAAAAGGTTATATGAGGGCCTGAGTTAGCAACTTTTGAGATAAAAACCCTTAATTTTACTCGGGTTATGCGTTTAAATTGGTTGGTAAACATTAAATTGAGGGGTCCAGGCCCCCTAGAACAATATTGTTGTTGGGGGCATATTTAAATTGGGGGACATATAAATATTATTGTAGGGGCCCCATTTGAATTGATTGACACCAATTAAATTGAGGGGCCCGGGCCCCCTGGATCAATATTATTGTTGGGGGCCCATTTAAATTGGCGGCCATTCAAGTATTATTGTACGGGGGCCCGTTTAAATTGGTTGGCAAAAATTAAATTGAGGGGCTTCGGGCCCCCTGGGTCAATATTACTGTTAGGGGGCCATTTAAATATTATTGTAGGGGGCCAGTTTTCATTGGTTCTCAAAAATTAAATTGAGGGGCCCCGGGCCCCCTGGATCATTATTATTGCTGGGGGCCCATTTAAATTGGGAGCCATTTAAATATTATTGCAGGGGTCCCATTTGAACGGGTTGGCAAAAATTAAATTGAGGGGGCCCGGGCCCCCTGGATCAATAAGTTTGGTAATTACTGTTGTATGCGTGTACTGTTGTACGCGAAGATGCTAAAAGAAACTAAAACAGAAGAAACATTAGTCTTTTTTATGACGTTTTTATCACTGGTAGCATTTCAATTGGGGGGGCCAGGGCCCCCTGGCCTCCCCCCTGGCTACACTGATGCGGTCTTAATAATCTAGGCTTTCTAGAACAGGCCTGCACAACATACATCCTAGCGAAGCCTTTTAATGCGGTTCTAGAAATGATTTCATGTGATCTCAAGCTTTATCTTTTTTAAGTAATTCATATTTGTCGTATTGTGATGTCATAGCTGATGCAATTATGTGTATGTGCGTAAAACTGGATTCTACGGCGTGTGCTTTTTTGACCAGCAATTTTACTTTCAGTTTATTATTCAACAAGCAGCTAGTTGTGTCACTTGTGTAGCATAGCACAGTGGTTTTCAAACTTTTTTGATTTGCGGCACACTTGGAAGTGTTTGATTCGACTGCGGCACACCTAGAACTACTGCATCAAACCTATCGCTCTGCGTTTACCTTGCTTGTCGAAAAACTTTCTTTAAGACATTGCTACCTTTAAACATTTCTTTAATACATTGGTCGGCAGCGTGGTCGAGATCGTAAAGGAGTCGTGCGTCGTCAATGGACGTTATGTATAAATATACATCTTAAAACCTCGCGTCACACAGTTTGGGAAACCCCAGCATACCACATTGACAGAAAGCAAGATAAGAAACATTAGAAGAGACGGCTGAGTGTTTAACTCGAAATGGACAAACACGTCCTTCTTTGCATATGTAAAGTTAAAAGTGGGCCTACTGTGTTTAGTTTGCCTTAACGTAATTTCAGTTCCAAAAGAATGTAATCTTAAACGCCATTTTGAAGCCCAATTTCCAATTTTTGTTGAATTTGATGCTACCGAAAACAGCTTAAAGCAAAAAGTTTAGTACCAATCTTCGCTCCGAACAAAACTATTTTTGAACCTGCAAGCAATGAAAGTGCTTCTGCTGCTACCAGAGTAACTGTAGCTACTGCTACCAAAATACAACTATTAAATATTTTACACGCTGGTAAAGAGGTAACGGTTGTTTTTTACTTTTCCACGATTACAAGACGTTTCGCAGCAATAGTAATAGCTACAACAGCAAAAGCACACGGTCCGCGACAAGCAGGTTTGCGTTGTTATGGCCCTAGTACCGGAGGTGGAGTTAAGGACACAAGGCTCGCGGCCAAGAAAACAAAAAAAATCTGAGGCCAAGGACAGCCCCTCTCGAGGCCATGAACAGAAATGCTCGAGGCTAAGATCAAGGACCAAGGACTCTAGCGCATGTGTTCTCAAAAAAAAAGGTTTCCAAAAATTTTTTTCAGGCGATCTCAAAACAAAGTCTCCAAAAATATTTTTCAGGTGATCTCCAACGAAAAGGTCATCAAAAATTTTTTCAGGAGATCTGCAAAACTTAAACAATTCACAAAACATTGTGCTGTCCTTGAGCCGAGGCCAAGGCCAACTGGCCAAGGACGAGGACTTCAAAATGTGTTCTCGAGGACTCCACCTCTGCCGTGTACTGCAGGGAGTTGTGTAGGCCTGTACCGAGAGTATTTCGAGTTAGCATTTGTCTATGACCGCGTAGTATCGCATTTCAAATTCGTGAAAAAAGATTAGGTTAGTAACTGAATAGCAAAATATTGTTCCATTTTGCGGCAATAAGTAACTTTCTTGTCATAACAACTAGCCAACTACCGCACAACAAAAAATTGGAAAACACTTTTGCAATACAATTCAAACAATATCGGAAAAAAAAAAATATTGTTTTGATTATGTTCATATCTTCGAATTTTAATCAAAGTAATTTTCAAGTTCTGTACCATGAATCACCTTTTCTAATAAATAATTATGTAGAAAGCGATAAGAATCTTAGAATTACGTCTTTTTTACATCTTTTTTTATAAACTTTTATAATAGTATTAGTAATGAAAAGTCACAGTTATACTGGTAATCACTATTAAAATGAGAAGTTGAAAAAAAAATTACGGTGAGAGGATTACCGAAAGCTGATATTATTGTTAAGATTGCCTCAAAAAATGGATCAGCTTGTGTCTTTAATGCAAGAAGGCTTAGACTCGAGATCAAGAACAACTGCTGAGAGTTGTAATGCTGCAATTACTCTTGAAACGAACTCTTCAGATTTTGAATCAACCAAAATTATTTAAGTTTTATTGCTCAATTTTGCGTCAAAACGTTGGTGTTGCAGACCTTGCTTGGGCGCACCAAAAGCTACAATAGCCGAAGAGTTATATAATATAATCTTTGACCGCGGAAACAAATACTCCAAAGTTCCAAACCTGCTTAGTTTTCAAACAATTCTGTACTCACTCAGATTAAATAATTAAAATAACATTCTTCAACGCGGAACCGTGTCGAAGACGAAGAGGCAGCGTAATGAAAGCCATGTGCGACGTGCGTATCATAATGGTGCTTGAATCACAGACGAGATTCAGCAGTTTTCTCATACTACCGTATTAGAAAAGTTGGCGCAGACCGATATCATTTTGGCTGAATCTTTCATTCAAAGTAATTTGTAACAACAAATTACTTATAACTTTTTCTGAGAAGTAACGACTACGGTAATTTCATTACTTTTTTTAAGTAATTTTTGTTCAAGTAATTTCATTTCTTTTGTGCAGTAATTTGCCCACTACTGCCTATTCGACGAAAGAAGTTAAATATCGCAGTACATGACTATCTGCAGGCGCGTAGCCAGAAATTCGTAATGGTGGGGCTATTTTGGGGGGGTCTGGGGGCCAGAGGCGCCGCCAAGAATGGTGGCACCCGGGGCGGGATTTCGTGGTGGCACCCTTTATCGGCCAAAAAATAGGTGAAGACCAAAAAAAGAAAAAGGTCTTCGCTGCAAAGCGAGTTGGTTTTCAGTCCGAAAGTATGTGATGACCCAAAAAAAAAGTCTTTGCCTACCAATCAGTGGGTTTTCGGTCTCAAACAAAAAAAAAACATATGGTGTCACCCCAAAATGTGACACCGGGGCGGGACGCGCCCCCCGCCCCCCCCCAACAACGCCACTGCTGGGGCAAAGCTTCCAGCCGCCGGAGGCACCGGGGTCTGGGGGCGGAACCCCCAGCGCTCGAAAATTTTGCATTTTTTTGCAAAAATAACTTAATTTTAGTGCCATTGTAATAAAATAATGTTTTTAAAACGTGGCATCGAAATTGGCAGCACAACATGATTCAACTGGTTGCATTAATGGGCTATGTGGGAGGTGGTTAATGATAACATTGTAGTTCTCTTGTTTACATGCTGGTAAACCTTTAAATTTTATTATTCAATAAACCTCACATGGAGTAATAATCTATTTCGTCTATATTTTATAAATAAAAATAATTGGGGGGGACTAATTGAAAGATATTTGAGAGAAGTGATTGATAACTAACTGACACTGAATAGCCCCCCTACTTACTCCTGAGTTTATAATATATTTGTTGATAAAGTTTATGTTTGACGCTATTACACTAGCAATGAAATCTGATTGTTTATTTTCGGGCATTTTTCAAATTTTTCATTAATTTGTGACTTTAATTTTTGACAAAGTAGCTCCCCCCCTGAATATATGTCTAAAAAGAGACTCTAAATTACTTTTTAGTCCATTCCAGCGCAAAAAGCTGTCTCAGAAGAGCTAAAAACGCGGTATTTTTCTTATTCTGCATTTTGGTTGACAGGCCAATGGTTACTGACTATTTGCTACGCTACTGACTATTTGCAGAATTTTGCTGCAAAAAGCATCGCACTTTTTTGAAGTTTATTTCCATCTTTCCCTTAAAATACCTCACTTCAGAGGTACAGTACTCTTTTACATTCTGAACTGTAGAGCAGAAGTCAGTTTTTTGACCTTGAAATAAGTAGTTTCTTACGCTAAGCGTATTGAAAGAAAATAGCTAATCATTTAAGACTCATTCAGTCGCTCATACTGTCATTTGGACTTCTATCATCCTAAAAATAACTAGTAGAATAGCCGTTGACATTTTCTTCGCATAGCGATCAACGGCTGCTGGCCTGTGTGCAACTTTGATGATTGGGACTTCTAATAATTGTGGTTTCCGCGAGCTAGAGTTATCGATCAAGCCAAAGATTTTGAAAGACTATGATCAGCACAGTTACGCCACTAAGCGGTTAAGTTTCTTTTTTATTTCGCTGGTGTCAGCACCAGAGGTGGAGTCCTTGAGGGCACATTTTGAAGTCCATGACCTCGAAGCCTACAAATCCTCGAAAATGCCCTGTTGCGGTATCTTGCACGATGCCCTTTTTCTATTCGGAGATCGCCTGAAATCTTGCGGAAAATTTGCCATCATAAAGTTAACAAAGTGCAATATCTCAGGCAATAGCGGGCTCAAAAATAAAAGAAAATTTGCCGTCCATTATTTAGAGAAATTGTGTGCTTGGTCTTGGTGTCGAGCATTCCTTTACTAGGCCTCCAGAGGGTCTGTCCTCGAAAAACCAATCCTTGGCTTTGACCTTGGCCTTTAATTTTTGTTTGAATTCTAGGCCTTGGCCTTGAACGTTGATCCGCACCAACTGAACGTAAGCGTTACAGTACTGGAAAAATTATAATGGATTTTTTTAAATAATTTTGTTCTAAATTTCATAGTTATTTGATTGTTTTGATAATTATAAACCAAAGAACTGATGAAATGATCACTGGTTGCAAAGATGATGCAATGTTACACGATTGCAATTCTTTGACACCCGATAAGGAGTTATTATGACCCTGCAAACTTTTTCAACAAACAGTACCTCTTTTTAGTATCTGTTAGGGCACTAAAAAGTTTTGCTGGAAATAAAAAAGAATAATTTTGACCCGAGTGAAGAAATAAAAGTTGTTAAGCAAAGTTACGAAGATGAGAAAAAGGAAATATTTGAACCCCAGAAAAAAAGGACAAGTTAGTGTTTTACTTGAGGTTAGGAGCCTCAAGCAAAAAGATATAGCAAAAAAATTAAATGTTTCAACTCAAACTGTCAGTCCTGTGAAGAAAAATTTGGATTTAGGAAGGAACTTAGGTTCTTCAAGAAAAGGAAATTGTGGAAGGAAGAAGAAAACAACCCCGCACCTCGATCGCATAATCAAAGCAATGGCCTTAAAGGATAGGAGACTTGCAAGAAACTCTCTATGGATTTGGCAAAATAATCGTATTTTGGAGCAAGGGCTGAAGGCATACAGACCAAGGCAGAAGCCACGCTGACTGAGAAGATGAAACAGGCAAGATATCAGTGGGCTGTCCAGCACTTAACTTGCGCGTAAGAGGATTAGTGAAAGGTAATATGAGTTACTTTACGTTCTTAGTAGCCTACTCACCTTTACATGATTAAAGTTTAATATAATTGGTGCATTTTGTTCTAAATTTTCTCAACCAAACCACGTTCAGATAAATTAATGTATTTTCTAGCTAAATTTTGTTCTAGATACAAAAAAACTTCCGTTCAAAAGTTTACAAAAACTGCCATGACACCTTTAACCTCAAACATGTAAAACTAAGAAGCTGAACTTAAAATAAACATTGAATCTAAATATTAGTTTATTATGTTTCAGGTTATTTTTTCGGACAAATCGACTATTCCAATACCTGATGACATGGTGCAGACAGCTTGTCGAAGGTCTGGAGAAAAATTTTTGCCAGAGTGTTTAAAAAAAGACTGTTAAATTCCCATCCAAACTCATGGTATGGGGGGCCAAATCTATTCATGGAACTAATTGATAACACATTGTACTATGAATCATGAACCAATTGAAGTATGTGGATATGCTAGAGGAGCGTCTGTTGTGGCAAGTTAGTGAGTGGTTTCGTGACAAAAACTTCATTTTTCAGCAAGATGGTGCTCCATGCCGAACCGGAAAAATGTCAATGAAGTGTTTTCAAACAAAAAAACTTAAATGGCCAGGTAATTATCTGGATATGAATCTCATCGAAAACTTGTGGGAAGTATAAAAAGTTAAATCGATTCACAGCCAATCACAACAAAAAATGAGGTGATTGAACTGTTAATTAAAATGTGGTTTCATTGCGAAAAAATCACAAAACTCTGCAAAACATTAATAGAAAGCATGCCACACTGGATAAAAGCCTTGAAAGATTTCAAAGGTGGACAAACAAAATATAACAAAACTATTTCAATGTGTATTTATTTTAACAAGTTTTTGAAGCGTTTTTTACTTTGACCCGTTTGTGTTATTGTTACAGAAATAAAAAACACATTTTCCACATTTTCATCAAAAAAATTTTAAAACATTTTAAATGAGATTAATCGATTTTAATTGAGGCGTTTAATCGTCAAAATAACTTTCAGAAACCTAAATTTTTTTCAAAAAGTGAAATATAAGTAGAGAGTGTTCGCTAAAACCGTCAGCTAAGCATGTTAAACTACCCCGTTTCAAATGTAATGAGTACATTGTATTGTTGCGCTATGACGTCATAATACTTCGCTGTCGCGTGTCGTGAAGTTCCTATGGGGAAATGGTGCACCATCTTTGCAATCAACCATCAGTTTTTTGGTACATAACTATCAAAACACTCAAATAACTAAAAAATTGCAGCAAAATTATAAAAAAAATGAAAAGCCCATACTAATTTTTCCAAAACTGTGGATAACGGTTTCAGTTTTGCACGGTCAAAAGTGGATCACACTTCTTGGTCTTACTCTCACTTGCTTGAAAATATGATTCCACAGTTGTTGCTACTCGCACAGCTTAAAGGCCACCTAATGTCTGCAAACCAATACACTTAAAATGCAATAAAAAAGTATTACTAATTGAATGCTGAAAACCTGGTTTAGATGCACGTTCTCAGTTTCAAGCTTTCGCGTTTTTAAAAAGTGACATGACGTCATTAGACCCAGGAGTTTGGTGCCTTTGACTAATTTATCTTTGCAGAGGATAGGCGATTTTGGAAAGGCACGTGATAACAGCTTGCTAGTCAAAAAAGTGTTGTGCAAAAAAAGGCGTAATTAGCTCCATGTAAAGTCGAATGCACCAAACTCCTGGGTCTAATGACGTCATGTCACTTTCTAAAAACGCGAAAGCTTGAAACTGAGAACGTGCATCTAAACCAGGTTTTCAGCATTCGATTAGTAATACTTTTTTATTGCATTTTAAGTGCGTTCGTTTGCAGACATTTGGTGGCCTTTAAATGGACTCTTCATGCTTGATATAAACGAGAAGAGGTTATAAAATTGTACACTACAGTGTGCCGTACACTGCATTTGACATTAGGTAAAAAACGTTGCTGAAGTTCTGTACGAAGAGTCGAAAAACTTAGAACGTAATATAAGGTCGAATTCGCTTATAGCGACATGTTTAAACTCAGCACCTCTTTAAAATTGTTTGTACTGCATATTCTTAAAAACAATAATTTTTGACCGAGCAGTCTCGTTTTAGTTTAACTAACTTAGCTACAGTCGCGTTGCTTGAAATCTGCAATGGGTGTGGGGGCTTCGCTGGCCCTTAGCTCTCGAAAATTCTGTATTTCTTTTTAGCAATAATAACTTAGCTTTAGACCTAGCTTGATAAAAATTAATGCTATTAAACCGTGTCATAGAAATTAGTAGAACAAAAACATGTTGATACTAGTTGAATAAATGGGCTATGTGGGTGGTAGCTATTGCTAGAATTTTAGTTATTTAAAAGCTGGTAAATCATAAAATCCTTTACCTGTAGTTCAATCAAACTTTCAAGAAGTTACCTATTTCGTCTGTATTTTATAGAAAGGTGTAATTTGGGGGGCTAATGGAAGGAAGTTTGAGAGAAGTAATTGGTACCTAACTAATACGGAATAGCCCCCCTACTATTCCTGAGCTTATTTTTTGATGAAACCTAGGTTACGCATTTTTCAATAAGCGATCAAATTTAAATACCAATTTTGGGCCATTTTTTAGAGTTTTTTTCTGATCAGTGAGTTTTGTTTTTGACACACTGGCCCCACCCCTAAATAAGCGTTTCAAAATATGTTTCAAACTATTTTTAGCCTACTTCAGTGCACAAGACAGTTTCAGAAGTGCTAAAAACGTGTTATTTTTTTAAATTGCATTTTTGTCGGCAGGCCAATGGGGGGCTATAGTCCCACCCCCTCATCTTGCTACGCAACAGTCAAATGGCTACGGTTCCTCGCGAATCGAAGAATAACTATGTAAGGCTGTAAGTGTAAAACCTCATTCAAGCACTCTTAATCTTCGTAAGAGAACATTTGTGAACAGGTGTTTTTATTTTTACAAAAAGCATCACAAAATTACACAAGCAATTATTACTTCATTATTCTATTTTACGGACAGTATGAACATCAGAAACTGCCTAACATCTAGAGATGTCGGGTCTGCCATCCACATGCTACTCAAACGCTTTCGGGGGTATGTGTTCAAATTTTCGTACATAATTTTGAACCTCCCCTAACAAAACACCAGAGCCAGTCCCTAACCAGCAGCTATTTCCAAGATTTAGCTTGAAAAACCTTAAGTATTGCAGCTCTAATCTATGACAATATTTGGATTATTTCCACAAAATCCTAAAGTACTAAAAAACACTAAACTTCGGCAACAGTGACTAGAAACATTCTTCATACATAGTTTTTTTTGTAAAACCAATTAATTTTATAATAAAAAGAGGCTCATTTTTGCTCAAAATTTAAGAATGTCGACAGTATAATGAAATTGAAGACAATTAGCAGAGCTTTCTTTTGGTCTTTTCTGTATGCCATAATTATTGATTCATACGAAAACTATTTGAACAATCAAGATCAATAAGACAATCTTCAACCAAGTATGAATGAAATTGTGTTTCTTTGATTTTCGATAAAATTTACGAACAAACGAGGCTTAAAATTAGTAACAATTTAAGAACACTCAGCCTCAAACCAAAACTTACTGGTTCTTGTAAAAAGTGACATAACGGGTCGTATATTGCTTAACTATTCACAATAAACAGCATAAATGGTTAATTTTAAAAGCAGAAATATTGAAATGGCAGACTCAGGTTTAATTCCCAGTTTGTTCAACCCAAACAGTAAAAATTAGTACCATTATCTTTCCTGCATGATGTTCGCACAATAACGGTATAGTAAGCAGCATACCCAGAGTGTGGTAGACAGGTCAACAGGTGGTAGCTCTCTTTGGAGATCAACAAGTCTCCTCACTCTTTCCTTGCTAAAACAGCTTCGTAAATAAAGGTACAATTAAAATCACATAGCCAAAACACAAAACAATGAAAACACACTAGGCAGTTAGCGGACAAAATAAAATGTGTAAAATAAGCAAAATAGCAATCTAGCAACGCAAATAAAATATAACTGAACTTCGGAGCAGACAATGATTTTCAAAAATTGTGCCGATTTCTGATCAAAATAAATAAAGTGTCGGCAACCTTTTGAACTAGTAGGCCACATTCACTCCTAACATGGTTCCAGCGGGCCGCCACCATTCCAGCGAATCAAAAGAGAAAGGTCTTCACCAGAAACTAAAGCCTTTTTCGGGCGAATTGCTGGCGAAGACCAAAAAGAAACTGGTCTTCGCCAAAAATTCGGGATTTTTTTCGGACGAGTCGGTGGCGAAGACCAAACAAAAAGGTTTTCGCCAGAAGATGAGAATTATTTCGGCGGCTTAATGCAGCATATCTATCATTGAAAAAAAAAGGTGGCGGGCCGGGTAAAATGCCTTGGCGGGCCGTAGGCTGCCGACCCCTAAAATAAATGATCAGTGGCAAACATTTTTGAAAACGAAATATTCACGACTCCTCTTCGTTCTGTTTCTTTGTGGTTCTAAAAGTAAAAAAAAATCATGTTAAACTTAAAATCAAAACATTTTCAAACGATTGCTTGCAGCAACCAGCTACAAATGTCGTGGAGTCTTTCTAAGTCCTAATTAATCTTTTGCTTGAAACGCGATAACACTCAATAGTCTGAACGATTAACTGCACTAGGATATTGCATATTTTTCTTCATACTGAGCTTCATATTTATGATGCTAAAGAACTAACAGCCCACGCAAAATTTGTCACTGGAAAGTTCAGCATCGCCTCCGGCCAATGACACTTTTACGCTTGGTTGATTATCTTGCACGAAATGCAGCCCACATTTTCATCACACTATCACAATGCGCTGCTAGCGAGATATACAGTACCCTTGGTTTTTAAGGCCTATTGTGGACATCTTACTGTTTTTTTAACCTATCATCTAAAACAAGATGTCTTTTAAAAAGCTTACGTGGGTACCATTCCACCAGGGGCCGTTGCCATTTGCTGTGTCGAGTCGGGTTGAAGTGATGATGGCTGGTAGGATAAGTTGGCAGGTTGACGGTAATACTGGCGAGGCTGGCTCATCTGATAAAAATATCTTAGCAGCGTATCAACAAATATAGTACCATTATTGAAACACATGACTAGAGCCACTACGCTGCAGTCAAGAGTCTATACCTCAGAACACTTCTTCGGGGTAAATAGTCAAAGCCACCGCACAACGCGGATATTAAGAGACGCTCGATAAGTAATGGGTTGGGAATCCATTTTGAGAGCGGCGTGACGTGATTTAATGACCTCGAACCACAGGATCAGCAATGCAGCACATCGCTAGGGTTTTATAGTGAGAAATACTCTTGCATTATGCTCTCGGCCACAGAAAACACCCCAAGAATACAAAGTTTCTAAGACAAACAAAAATCTGCAACTTTAAGATCTGTGGTTATTGGTTAGTGCAACATTCATTCCGTTTTAAGCATAGCAGTTCAAGGTCGGCATTGTTCAATGTTCAGTGTACACTAGTGTACAAGGCCTACTGATTTTACAATTTAGAATGAAACTAAAGCTTAGGAGAAAGCAATTTTGTATTTACTGCTCTTCGGTCAGCTCAATGCATTTTAGGCGAAGGCATTGTGCGAGTAGGAAGGCTAACCGATCGGTAATCGACAAGAACGAGCTTCTGCTACTAAAACCATAAAGGTCAAATTCGATTCCGTATGGGAGGAAACCTAACACTATGAAAATTGGTACCGACGTTCAACAATAAAAGGGATAGTGTGGAGTCTCCACAGTATGTGGTAGACAGGTGGGAGCTTGACAGCAAGGCTCTCCTAGCCAAGGCAACTTGATAAACACAGCCTTAATAAAAACGTAATTTCAATTTCAAAGACCGGTTACTGAACGTATTCGTTGTTGCAGCAACTTTGTTAGATTTGATTTGAATTTTTTTTAAAATTCATTCAACAGCAAAATAGCTTCTGCGTGCTTACTCCTCGACTCCGATTATATACTCACGTATAAGACTCCACTGTCAATTTACAAATTACGCCTTACTTGAGACATGTAGCCCTGGTGTGGAGGCACTGATGGCTGGTGTGGCTGTGGCATTGGTGTGTTCTGATAAGGATTAACAGGGATTTGCTGTCTGAAGGAGTTCGGTCGAGGCGGTCTGGCCTAGAATACACAACACAAGAGAGGTCGATAAATTGTATGCTTCAACATCACCTCCTAGTTTCATCGTATCTTAATCACTTCATGTGTCTGAATCTACATGTTAATCGCAATTTCTTCAAACCACCAGTAGTTTAATAATTGCACACAAAATATTCTGTCCAAACCTGTGGTCCTGAACCTGAAAAGCCAATTCTTCTTTGATTTTCTTGTCCCACAGGTTGAACCGTATTTCCATGACCAGCACCACCCATAGAATGATAGTTAAGTTGCCGTACCATGGGTGGGCCTGTGTTCGGATCTAAACAAATCAATATTATTCTAATACAAAGAAAAAACTCCGTGTTACAACACTTGGTCTTTTATGAAAGTTTAACATTCAAAAAAAAATTAAATCCTACAAATTACTAGTATACGTTAGGTCTAAAGCCACGCTAAGAATTTACCGATCAGTGGTCGAGTAGATAGAGCGTCTGCTACTGAAACGATAGATTCGATCGCAATTCATGGTGGGGTCAAACCAAAGACTATAAATATTGATATTTACAGCTTTCCTCCTTCAAAGAGTCAGTGTGTGGTAGACAGGTGCCACTTGACTCGAAGACCGCAAGGTCCCTTCCCTGTCTCTTGGCCAAGAGCCACCAGAACGGCGACTACTTAAAAACAAGCATGTGAAAAAGTTAGCCTTTAATTAGGCCAGAAGCATGCAACACGATTAAACAGAATACGTTTCGGTAGCTGCATTAAAAAAAACAAATACTAAAACATGCAAAAGAAACAGCCAAAAGTCAGGCAAGAGTATTAAAGTTCTAAACGTAAAATTCAAGAGGTCTTAGATTTAAAACAAAAATGCATCGAGAAAAATGACAACTAACTGTCGGGATACACGAGAGATACTGGATCAGTGCTGGGTGTAACGTGGCCGTAGGACGGTCCAAACATGCTCCGGTATGCGTGGTCGTCGTAGGAAGGCTGACTCGGCATGACTGCTGGTGGAGACTGCACTAGAGACGGTTGCATTTGCTGAGGGCGTTCTACCGATTGTCTTCTCAGCAATGCAGTTAAACTGAAAAAAAAATCATGTTAAGTAAAAAGTTAAATCATTTTTATAATTAATGTGATCGCGTCGTTTGGGTTGGACTTTCAGAAACTGGTCAATAACTATTTTTCTACTGATTATTTTTATCCGCTGATTGACTGTAAATTCAGCGCTTACGATAAGACAAACAAGTAATTTTTTATGCCAGCTTGATTCTGACAGGGCTAATGAAAACGCACAACAACAATAGGTCAATTTTCTGGATTTTAACAAGAACAAGCTGGCTTAAATAAGCAACAATTAAACTTCAACAGCATCGAGAATTTACAGTAGATTCAGACGTCAAAAACGAATCGAAAAGAGCTGATTTATCCATGTTTCTGGACCAGTTAGAGCCTCCAAACCTAAACTACACAAAAAATGGTAACTAACCTCAAAATCCAATAACCCTTTTGTTGCTGTAAAAACGCAACTCATAGAGCAACGTGAACTATTCATTCTTCAGGGACTCATTGAAGTTGCAAGCAAAAATATTTAGAGACACAAATGAAAATTGTAACTAGCAAGGACACTAACTCGTCCACTTTGTGTTTTAATCTTGTGTTTTCTCCTTTGATTTCCAGATTTTCCTTCCACTGTTTTTCTTTCTCCGATCTCTCTTCATTGAAATCATCAACAAAAATCTTCATTTGTGAATCCATCGGAAAATCGCCTAAAAACCAATCACCTAAGTGCATCTTCCAAAAAAATTCTGTTACTATTTGAATCAAGACAATCGCTCACTCCAATCGGTTCAAACAAAACAATGGAAATGAAACATGCTGCAAAAACGGTCAATAGTCACACTAATCAAGCATATCTTGTATTGCAAAATTTGGCACCTTGAAAATTTTAAAATATACATTTTTTTTTTAAAAAAATAATAATAAAAAAACAAACTTTTTATGTAACGCATATTGAAGTTTTGAAAATCGCGAATAAAAATAGTCCAGTTGCATTAACGAGTCAAAGAAATGAGGTTAGGCTTTGCTATGCAATGACCTATGCTAACAAGCAATGACATCATCAAATTCCCCTTAAATAGCACCGGTTTAAAGCAAATTAGGGAAATTTATAGCCAATAAAATTTTTGCGACAGCTGACAACACAATTAATAAAAGCCATCGATTTTTAAGCACAGTTAGAAAACCAAAAACACTTTTAAAATTGCTCCAATTTTTCTTCTTTTTTTTTACGTCACTGCAAATTTATCAGTCTAAAGTGCTTTGACTCACTCAATTGAATTATCTATTTTTTTCGACACACAGTACAGTTTTCTTCTTTTTACACGGTCCAAGTTCTCTCAATGCACAAGATCAAAAAAAATTCTACAACATTGCCTTTTAATAATTGTAAACCAAAAAAACAGTTGTGCTTAAAGCACCTCAAATAAACAAATAAAAAGTTTAACTAGATGTTTATTTTTCCGAGGAAACTAAAATGGGACTTCCACCAGTTTCTTTTTACCCGCATTCTCTCCTTCATATTTTGAAGGTTACCGATATTTTTTTACATACCAATCGTTGCAATGCCCAAATAAAAAAGATTGAATGTGATTTTGTTTGATGGAAAGAGAATAATTGTATATTTGAATATATTTGTTATCAACCAATGACCGACAAGATATTTTAACCCAGCTCTTTTATTTACCACTGTTTTAAACTCGGGTGTCCCGCAAAGAACCTAAATTAGTGTGAAGTGCATAAACACAGAATCGCAAAATATTCTTCCAGGGTTGTATTCTTTAGAGAATGAAACCTGAAACCCTCTGATCACATGTAATGCCGAAATAAAAAGATCGAAAGTGATTTTGTCTGATGAAAAAAAAATGTTGATTTTAAAGTACAGTACATACGGTTTGGGTAAAACGGATGTCCGACAAGGTGTTTGAACCCACCTCTGTTCACTCACGACAATTTCAAACTCTGCGCCTTTCAATGAAAAAGAACTTTAAAAAATCACAAGGTTTGGGCACATCCTCTCAAATCACGTGACCGAGCGCGGCCAAAAACGCAGGTACACAACTTCATATACAGACTTATCAGGAATGTATTCTTCACAGAAAATGAAACCTGAAACCCTGATCACAAGTAATGCCCAAATGGAAGATTGAATGTGATTTTAATTGATAAAAAAAAGTCTCCATTTCAATTTATCACTGTGGTTTAGGTAAAACGGATGTCCAACTACATATTCGAAACTTGCTTTATTCACTCACGGCAATTTCTAACTCTGGCGCTTTCAACTATTAAGCCATCGCATCACATGAATGCAGTTGACAAAAATCAAGTATCAAAAGTAGACAAATAAAAAAATAAAAAGACAAATAAAAGACAAAAAATAAGAAGAGACAAATAGCTCTGGAGGAACATCTTGATACCCCAAAATGCTAGTACTATAAAATTTCGGTCTACGTTTTAATTCATAAGTTCAAGCCATTTTGTAATAAAAAGAAGTTTAAAAAATTACAAGTTTTGGGCCTAACCAAACCAGTCTCCCCCACACCACGTGACCTAACGCCGCCAAAAATGCAAGTGCACAACTTCATATGTAGACTTATCATATCTCCAAATTAGTGCTGGTGCTTTCGGAGTTTTTGTACATAGAAAAAAAAGTTCTTAAGAGAAAGAAAAAAAATGTCCTAATTCAAAAATTCAAATGGGGAGCTGAAATAACATCCCCAGGCGCTTCTAAATTCGAAAATTTATTCCTCCCCCGCGATTAGTTTTCGAGCTAGAACAGTCTGAACCACCGATTGGTTTTTAAGTTTTTTAGCTTTGAAACCCATATCACGAGACCGATTGCCCCCAAAATTTTCACAAAGGTTGTTCCATATGCACCCCATCTAAATTTTCAATTTCAAGCTTCTACCTTCAGCCGTTTCAAAGTTATAGCGATTTCGGCTGCTGGTTGCAGAAAAACCATTATTTTTGCACAAAAAGAATCATTTTGCGTCGCTTCTAAATTTTCTCAAATATTACCGTGTATTCCATTTTAGCAGGACTAGTCAAAAATACTCGTAACCTAACATATAAAAACATTTTCACTAACTCGTAGAAGCTGCAGATAAGAGTCGGTTCTGCTTCGTCAAAATCAGGTTTTCATTCTCCAAGCACGAGCAATCAGCTTTTAGTGTTTCGTGAATAGTGTCCGCTTTCTACGAAAAAAAACAAAAAACTATGGCATTATGATAGAAGAAACATCCAGATGAGTCCTGGCTGCTTTTGCGTTTGGCTTTTTATAATTACTGTAAAAAGGTATTCAGGTTGAAAATTATTTTGCTCGGTTTTCTCTCAAAAAAGTTTGATAGATCTGAAAACTAAATTTCACCAAATTTACGCTTTTTACGAACTCTCGTTCTCAAATGTGACAATTTAGATTTCCCTTTTGAAAGACTTTCTTTAGAATTTTGCCAGGGCTGCCAACTACAAACAAAATTTTAAGAAGTTACTGCAGGCTTGTAACTCTCAATGTGTTTTCGGCCGTGTTGTTGTCAAAACAAAGTAAAGGTTCAAAACTGTAAAATTAGCTGCTTTTCAAGAAAATTCAAGCCAACTTTCCTAAAGCTAATCTTCAGTCACAATGCTGGCAAAATGGCAACACTGAATTACGAAGAAAATTGTTAATTTTGAACTGGAAGAAAATCTTGAAAATGGAAGAAGTAGAAAGTTCAAAGTTGGTGAGAATACATTTTAGGCTTTTTCCGATATTTTAATCAACAGTAAAAAACTTCACTTGTTGCCTTTTTAAATAAATAAGAAACTGGAAGCTATGACTTTTTTTATCCAACCAATCTCAATTTATGAATTTTTTTTTACGTCGCATTGTCAAATAGGTGCATACACTCCCTCAAACTGCTGCCTTAACGAAATACTTCCGTACCTTTAATTTTTCACGAGCATCTTGGAGTTGCGATTTTAAAGTCTGTATTCTCGACTTCAGCTCTTGGATTTCTTCTTCATAGGCACTCTGATGAAATATTTAAAACTAGTCAGCCGTGACCAAGCTGGTAGTCGGTGTTACACTGTTATATTAAATCCTACTGTGTACTTATGCTATGCGAATACAATATTACCAATACACGTACAGTATTTGAAGATGCTGTTGATTAAACTAGGATTCTAAAAATTTAAAAATGAAGTTTTACACAACACTCAAGTATGTAATAGAACTTTGTTTAATGCAGTACTCAAATGAAACAAGTGATTTAGTGCTCACCGTATCAAGATGTCCTATTGCACTTAAATCTTGATCACCAGAAACAGTTTTCACTTGAGTTTCTAAAAATAAGATTTTGGTGGCGAACTAACCTCAAGGCAGATTCGGTACCTGACTTCTATACGCAAACAATCAGTGCCAAGACTATTATGCGCCAGAGCTATTATCCTTGGACTATTATGCACCAGGACTATTAGGCATCAGGACTTTTAAGGTGCCAGAGACAAAGTTTTTATTTTTTAAAATTTTTTTCTATTTTTTACCATATACACATCCAAGTTTTTTTACATTCATTTTTGCTTATAAACATTCATTTTTCGAGATTATATTTTATGCATTTTACTATATATTTTTTAAACGTCAACGGCTACAAAATGAACCACAGTTTTGAATTTTACAGATGCTAATCTGTGACTTTCCCGGCACCAACGTTTGAAAAGTATCAATATAGATTTGGTTAGCACTTTTAACAATATTCTCCAACACCTTAAGTAAAACCAATACTTAAACTTAACGAACCAGTAACACGATTTCAAAAATCGTTTAAAATGCATATCTCTTCCAATATAAATCAATCAATCTTATAACATACGCTATGTATTGCCGGTAGTTGTACCTTGATTATCTTGAGACAAAAATGAATTCAATTGTTCCTGAAGAGATTCAATGTGACGAGCATAGGTCTGATTAACAACTTTTGTTTTTTTCAGCATATTTTGCAACTTGTTCACCTTCGATACAAGAACCGATCATTTCAAGCACCAATTATTAAAAGTACACACAAAAATTAAAGTAGTTTGAATGTTAATTTAGGGACAAAACAGTCTTTAAAAGATTTAAAGCAAATAACTTCGATAGGTAAATATATAAAGCTTTCATACAAAAATTTTGCAGTCTAACAGTAAAACATAGAGTATCTCTTTATCATTACAGTTCAAATCATAATCAAATCTTATTTACACTTGCTGTATTACACTGAAAGGTGTAGTAAGTTAGCAGGGCCCATCTCTGCATCATTACACTAATGCACCTGCACTTCAGCAAGTAACACAGCTTCTTTTCACGAAATATCAGAGCAATCATGAGTTGTTGGTAACGCTGTATCAATTTAGACCAGCCTGAGATTGGAACTCAGACCTCCCGCTTCAGAGATGAATGGTTCATTGCTCAGCCAACCAGCTAGTCATTAAAATTCAAGGCATTTACTCCAAAGCAAATTAACCCGTCAGAAATTAGGAGTATTTCAAACAAATTAATAAAGACAAGCTGTGGTGGCAATAGCTCAGTTGCCAGATCATCAAGCTATGAATCAAAATGGCTCTTGATCTGAATCCCAAACTTGTATCCTTTGCAAAAACTTCATGCATATTTCAATAGCGACTAAACAGTGCACTAGTTGCAGTGGCCAGCCTAGTAATAGACTTGCAAACAGAACTCCCCCCCCAAAAAAAAAAAGATGGCTAGCATTAATGTGATTGGACAGTTGCAGTACTGGATGCAATTATACATGAATGACGACTGAACAAGATTATAAGCTTGAACTTTAAAAAATTATTTAGGGTTGAAAATATTTAAAAACACAGAAATTTGAGAAAAGTCTGTCTAGTCTACTAACAGAAGTACCAACAAGAAACACAATAAAGAAGCAAGCTAAAATATGAATAAAATTTTACCTTAACAGCCAAGGTCGTTTGTGAGTGCTGCAGCTGTAAAGCTACAATTTGTTCATTTTTGCTGGCAATCATTTTCTTACATTGATTGATTGTTTCTTTCAAGTTACTGATTTTCTGCAACAAAAATGCAAAATTACAATCATAAATTACAGTAGTGATGGCCCAGATGAAGTTTGATGATCAAAAAATCAATAACAATCATTCTGGCCAACAGCATATAATTACTTCTATAAAAATAAGCATTAAAATTATCCAAAAACAACACTGGCATTTATTACACTGTAAACAGCAACTCAAGTGCATATCAAAGTAGTAAAAGACTGGAACCTAATTTTTTAAGCACTGACCTAAATTTTCAATAAAGGACGAAAAACAAATTAGCTAATTCAGACAAATGACTAAAAACTTGTTTACAAAATAGTACATTCAAGAGCTGAAATCATTTTTGCAACGACAATATATTGCAATAGCAAAGTAAAGTTTATTGCAATGACAATATATTACAATAGCGAAAAAAGTTTATCGTGATTAACCAGAAGAAGGTTTGAAATGACAAAACAACTATTCTAAATAGGGACATTTGAGCAAAAAATAGACCCACATCAAAACACGACTTTCTGCCGGAATTTTATTCGGTAGAGGCTGCTATTACATAAATAAAAATAAAAAATCAATATCCTAGTCCCTACCATAACTTTAATCTTAATCGAGGCATACTCAAAACCTAACTAAATTTTTAAAAATATAAAGCACCAATTCTTTGCTCAGTTATTCTCTTCATGGTTTTTATGTAACATAGCATCAGCCACTTTCATTTTATTTATCACCTTATTTAAGATTTTGATACTTAGGCAGAGACATTTACCACAACATCTTGAACTTGCTCTTGACTTGTAGCTGCAGTCAATTCTTCTCTAAGGGATTGGTTTTGTGCTATAAGAGCTTCCATTGCAGCATTGCTCGAAGTAGGACTATCATATTTTGATTTTGACTTAACAGCCACCAATAAACGATCTCTTTCTTGAAGCACATCGTTTAATCTATAAATCAAAACAACACTAAAAATAGACAAATCTTATTTTAAGAACCCTGTGCATAGTTGCATGAATGTTTCATCACAGGTAAGTACAATTTCAACCGGCTGGAAAGGAGATTTACAAGAATATTTTACTATCCCCAATGCTGCTTAGCCTTAATTCTCGCTTGCATATGCAAACAAAACTACTGATCTTGTTTAACTAATATTTATGCAATAGTCAAACGCGAGAATCAAAGTCAAGCCCAGAACCTCTAATCTTTCAAGTTCTGTCAGTATGTAAATGTGATGTGATAATCGTAATCAATCGATCATTGCTTAGGCTACCACTGAGTCAAAAGAAATAAATGTGCACTTGAACACAGCTGAAAAACATAACATCGGTATGTACGCTCCATGGGTAAAAAACTATCTTAAAAAAACTAGCTCTTGACAACTTCGTTTGGAAGTGCAAAATGAGTGATAGTTATTATTCGATCACAAAGAACATGCTTTTTACGGCTAGCATTCTAAAATACGTTTTTTCTTCCTGGCACTCTTGTCGTGAAAGAATTTCACGTATTTTTTAAATGCCCCTCGTATTTTAATAACTAACATCAATTTAATCCCAGCGGGGCATCATCAGATAAGTCTAAAACCAATCAGTGTATACTTTAAAACCAAAATCATAAAACCTAAACAGACTGTAACACCAATCAAATTGAAAATAAAGTGGACTCACAGTGAAATTATCAGAAATATAAATCTGTATATAATAAAACCTCTTCGGTAGTGCAAATTTATTAAAAACCTTGTTTTATCTAAACCACCAAACAACCACACCATCAAAAAAGAAAACTATGCAAAGAAGTTGTTAAAAATAATATACTCCTACAAAAAATTTAATTTGAAATATATTACTAAGCAACTAAAATAGTAAGCATGTCTCCAAAACCTTAAAATTTAAAAAAACTTAAAATTTTTTTTTTAAATACAGTAGGTGGAATTGGGAAAAAATACATTACAAAACTCATACTTTAGTTGGCAAATCCATAAGTAGGAAGAAAAGGACCTTAAATACTACCTCAGAGCTTTTGCAGAATATACTCCTAAAACTTTGATGAGATGGCAAACCAAAGAAAAATAGGCTTGGGCTTTTTTAGGTTCACGATTGAAAACCTGCTAAACTAAACCAATGGTACATGACAAAGCAAAGAACATCAACTGGCCTCATCATTTAACTCCTAAAAAGACAGCCAGACTCTGTCCCACTAGCTAACTACAGGGAGCAAAGTAGAAGAATCTCGCTAACTAGTCATCTTCACTACATCCAAACAAATCAGCTGATCAAAATTAAAACAACTCATTATACTAAAGTGAGAGCAAATGACGTAACAAAACCAATATCAGCCATCATAAAATCAAGCAAAATAGGTTTTGCGTAAATAGCTTATTCTCTTTATGGGCGTTACGTAATGCAACACTAGCCACTTCCAAGAGAAGCAAAAAAAAAATTCATAAATGGCCAAAACTTTGCCCATTGCAACATAAACAATAAAGCTCTATCTAACTGTGCTTTAATTTTGAGTTTGTGCAGGCTCATTTTTTGTTCATTTGAAGTTAGTTGTAGTTTTAACAAGTTCAAGTTCAGCTATGAGCCAGGAGATCTCAAAGCAACTCTCAACTAGGCCTCGCAGTGAAAAAGTAAAAGGCACACAGTGACAAGGAGATCCACACACCATAAGAAGACGCAAAAACCGATAACTAATACTGGTAGGAAGTGACCACTGACTAGTTTGCGGAAAACTTTCAAGCTTAATAAAATAAAGAAAAATGAGAAATACCGAACTGGTATTATTCCATGCATTTTTTATTGACATTTGTCTAGACCACCAGCCAGTTTTCAAATTCGAAAAAGCTACAGCACCAATCATTTCTTTTTGCACTTTGATTTGCTATCTCAGATCCCTTGCTCTTCGATTTGCAATTGGTATTTCTCAGGGTAGCATCACTGCCTAAACCTTCACTCTAATGCAAGGTTCTGAAAAAAAAGAATAAAAGAACGCAGTGCAAATTGACCAAATCATGAGATTTGCCAGGTGCCTTCAGCACGAATCCAACCTGATTGTACAACTTGGCAGACAAGTACCTTAACCACTAGCCTACACCCAGGGTTGAAAATATCGATTAGTAATTGATAATCAATACTTTATTCTTTGCTTTTCTGCTATCAATTATCGCAGATGCTTTGCTTTTAATTTTTTCTATCAATTATCGCCTTTTCTATGCTTTTTGCTTACATTTTATCGATTGGTAGAGTCTTTAAACTTTACTTTTATTCTTGTTGAGTCTGCCAAAGCTAACATTGTTTCGTTTCTCTTATGCTATATCTGATATTGCTCTTTATAAAATTATCCTAAAAGTGAATTTTTTTATCCTTGATAGTACCGATACTAATAGTTTTTCCACTCACAAGTTTGATTCAATGGTGAATATGGCAAAAATATTAGTGCATCCTCACGAAAATTAGAATAAAAATTTTTGTCTGCATTTCGGCATCGATTACTAGTCTTTGCTTTTTTTTCTGATATCTTTGCTTTTTGTTTCTTTACTTTACTCTTTGCTTTTTGTGTGAACTATCGATTCATCTTTGCTTTTAAACAGCATCGACTTCCAACCCTGCCTACACCACAGGGGCGACACTTCGAATGTGTCAAAGTGCCGTATTTAAGTTGAATCAATGAGAAAAAAGCAAGAGATCACAAAGACCAGCAGAGCAGCTTATTCATATTGGAAACCAAATCGGTGCTATAGACACTACCTTTTTAATTTGCATTTTTTAATGGTCAAGGTTAAGGTTTGAGTTCCAGTTAGTTAAAGTGTAAGGATTTGAGTTTGGTAGCGTCTACTGCACCGATCCGGTTTCTGATATCAAATTGCTGCAGCACCAGCAGCCTGTTGTATTTCTTTTTTCTCACTGATTCGAGTTAAATACGACACTTTGACGCATCAAACGTGAAGCTTAGGTGGTGTAGCGGTAAGCACGCTAGCCTGTCAAGCATAGCGTTTGAGTTTGATTCGCGCTAAGCATGCTTGGCAAGTCTCGTGAATAGGTATGGGATGATAGCACTGTGTTATTTTTTTCTTTTGCTTTAGAACCCTGCATAAGAGCTAGGGTTTAGGCAGCGATGCCAGCTTGAGAGATAGTAAATTGAAGTGCTAAAAGAAACGACTGGTGCAGCAGCGATTTTATGTTGGAAACAGTGTAAATGCTCAAGACACTTCCTTTGAATTTGGGTTGGATTTCGGTATGAATTAATAAAAAAGTAGGAAAAATTTTGCGGGAAAATGGCCTAGTTTTTTCCTAGTAAAGATTTGATGAAATGCAAAATGATATCGTGGCCTAAGTAAGCTATATTAAGTAGCCTATGGTAATTTATCAGTAAACCTAATCAATCTTACACTAACCAGATACAGTAGCCTAAACTGTAAAGTACACCGGCAATGCCTTTTGAGCATCTCAAATCAATGCAATCTTTGAGCACTTTAACAATGTAGAGGTTAATGTACACTTGCACAGAGCAAGTTAGTACCAGTAGGCTACTAGTTTAGCATTGGCTAATGGCCTACCGTCAGACCGTAGGCTCAGGGCTACTCTACCACATGAACTGATAAACATACTTTTTATGAAGCAGGCTTAATTCATCTTTCATCTCATTCTGTTCTTTCAAAGCATTGTTTTTTTCCAATTTGAGTTCTTCATTCTTGTTTTGCAACAATTTTATCACTTGCAAACATTTGTTTGGATCCAGAGAAGACATCACTTTATAATGGCAATCTCAGATTTACTAATCTAAAGTAATTGTAATTACACTTTATTCACCAAGTTGCCTTGGCCAGGAGACAGCGAAGGGACCTTTTGGTCTTCGAGTCAATCTGCCACCTGCCCACCTGTCTACCACACACGGTGGAGGCTTCACACAGTCCCTTTGATTGCTGAACGTCAAGCAGGAAAGCTGTGAATACCAATTTTTATAGTCTTTGGTTTGACCCGACCGGGAATCGAACCCCAGTCTACCGCTTCAGTAGCAGACGCTCTATCCACTCGACCACTGATCGATTTTTAAAGGTGGCCTACAGTATTGTAAATCTTCGGAGTAAATTGTAAAGGTGGCCTACTGTATTGTAAATCTTCGGAGTTACCGGTACCTCGCAAAAACCCACACCTTCAAACCAAAAAATTTCCTTTAGTATGTGGTTTACCAACCACTGCTAGCCACTACAATTAATGTCAGTCCGGAAACTTCAAACTTCAAATAGGCTACCCTGCGACGGAATTTTGAGCCAAGCTCTAACGACCCAAACCAGCACTCATTTATTTTTGCGCCACGCCGATTAAAGTGCAAAAAGCACCACCATTGAGAACGATAAAATTTGACGCAACCCCTACAGCTGAAGTAGCTGAACCCGAAGGATTTTTACAATATTTTGCAATGCAGGCCTATTTTCAATCCAATTTTTGCTTTTGAGAGACGTCGCACATTGGCAGCCTGCAGCTCGCGAAATTTTTTTTTCTACCATGGTTTTGCAGATTTATTACGTCACATCCTGTGTCCCAACCTTCAGTTTCGTACTCCGCTCTCAATTTTGACTTGATCCGCTCTATTCATAGGCAACTTGGTACGATGGTACTGGGCAAAGTTAGGCTACTCTTGAGTAGTGGTAAAATATCCTTGGCAGTGGTAGAACAGGCTTGGAAGAATATCACAAAGCACAAGCAGTTAGTCAATAAGCTTACGCTTACGTTTCATGATCAAGTCAAAATATTAAGACAAAATTTTTGATACTAACATTGTAACAAGTCAAAATAACCTAGTCCTCAGTAATGATCTTTTTTTAATTTTAGGGTTGAGCTGCTGAGTTTTTTGGAATTATTGCATTATAGATAGAATATCAGAGGGAAGCCTAAGGTCTTATATTTTATTAATTAATGCAGTTTCATTCAAGTTACTGTTGGCTATGTGTATAGGCCTATATTGCAAAAGCACCATCTGAGATCTGACCATGGTATTGGTAGGCCTACTACTGTACTACTAGCATATCTGAGATAGTGCAATTGGCTATAGGCACTGGTAAATGAGTAAAATCTAAAATGTAAACTGGTAAATTTGGAAAAGTAAAATGGCAAATCGAGAAAAGTGAAATGTCAAAGCGATTTTACTAATCTTAACCAAAGTTGTGAGTGGTTTCAATTTTAGTCTCAGAATAAACTAGACCTGTAGACAGATTCCATTAGACACTTACTGACTTTATCACTTATCTGCTCATACATATAGTGAATGAAATTAAAAGAAGTGTACTTGATATTAAACTGATAGATTGTTAAAACAGTTTAAATGAAAACTTGTGAAAATGTTTACTTAGGCTGCTAACCTTAGGACTTAGCAGCGATGCACAGTAGGCTACTGTACAGTAGCAGATACCATACAAGGTTTAAAGATCTGACACTAACAGATAAAAGTTAGAGACATAATGCAAGTTTTATACGATTATTTAACTGTTAGATTATACTCTGTTCTGGCAGTGTATTTGCTTAGGTCTATCTATAAAACATAAATAAGCATTATGAACTTTATTGATTTTATTTTCTATCCAATCTGTAGTTACAGTATTTTTTTTTGTATGCTTACAGTTAGAACAATTCTAATGTTGCCATGCATTTTCTTTACATGTTGACTGTGAGTTTTGTGTATGCACTGTACAAAGTGTACATATCTTTGCAACACTTTGTTTTAGTTTTGCATAAAATTTTTTATCATAGAAAGTAGCGGACTGAGAAAATCTAGAAGCTGCTTTTTTAACCTTAACTTGGTGAGGTGGCAGTAGACTTAGATGACCTTTCGGTCCTTCGCTGTCTCTTCACCAAGTGACTAAATATCGCTTTGACTCTGCAAGTTTGTGTGTTGGTTTTAAAGGACTTGCATATTTCGATGCTTTGGTGATAGACCTAGAGGAAGTTGCAGTTTTTTCTTGTGATATGACATCACTTGGTAAATAAATAAATATGATGATGATGATTATCTTATCAGTGATTGCAAATTGTTGATACATATTTTATATGCAGTGACTATTTCACAGAAATTTTTCAAGTTAATGAAAATAAGACAAAAATAAAAGATATTTATCCACGCTTCTGTCATTTGCTTTTCTATTTTTTAAGGGTTTAGATTAGGGTTTGAGTTAGGGTTTGGGTGAGGGTTAGATGTGGGGTTAGTTTTATTGTAAGGATTAGAATTTGGGTTAGAATTAGTAAAAAACTAGATACAAATTTTTGGTGAAATAGTCTCTATCGATTCTATAATTGTTTAAAATACAAAATTGCATTTCAGGCATAAAAGATAGCTTACTAAAGCCAGCTTGAAATCTGGTTGCTAGATATGGTTGCTTAATCAAACAGTTTCTGCTGTAGTGAATGATTGTCCAGACTACCAGTATACGGCATTGATTGGTTGATACCAACTTTTAAGCCATTGTGTTACCCAGGAAGACTGATTTGATGAATGAGGAATTACATTTTCAATGCACAGGGTAATGCATGCAAGGTAATCCACGATTTTCTGGCAATGCAACGAGAAGTTTTAAAAGATTTTTTGGATGAAAAAATGTAACAAGCATGACGTAGTGTCTGGGTACGTTATTCAAATAATCATTTGTAGGCAGTTTTGTGTGCAATGTTACAGTTAGTAGGTACATAAATCCAGGACTTAAGTTGTAAAATTTTACATGGGGGGACGCTTTTGCTGACTTGACTGAACCTTAGATTAGTGAAGATCAGGCGCATAGCCAGGATTTTGCAAGGGGGGAGGGGGGGGTTGGTTGGAAGTTTGATCCAACCGTAAAGTTTTGAATTGGATTGAGGTGATTTTTCAGTGAAAATTAGGTGATATTCACAAAAAAAAAGGTCTTTGCCCAAATTCAAAGGCTTTTTCTGGCCGAAATCAAAAATTTAACAGCTTTTTCCTGCCAAAAACAGGTGATCTCCAAAAAAAAGGTCTCCGGTTGAAGTGCTTTTTTGTCTACATCATTGTTCCCGCGGAATTTGGTGCTATATTCGACTGGACTTTGTATGTCTTTTTCCTCTCATCAACCAGCGCTCAAATTTGGATGGGGGGACGCCTAAATCTCGATGGGGAACGCTCAATCTCGATGGGGTTGCATCCCCCATCCCCCTACAATTTAAGTACTGCATATATCTGATATGAGATACAATTTTTGGTGCTGACTGCAGCCTCACTTGCAGCGAGATTCAACCAAATTAACACTGGTCAGTTGTTGAGCAGTAACGCATTTTTTCTTTAGTAATTGTAATTAGATTTTATTCACCAAGTTGCCTTGGCCAGGAGACAGCGAAGGGACCTTTCGGTCTTCGAGTCAAGCTGCCACCTGCCCATCTGTCTACCACACACGATGGAGGCTTCACACTGTCCCTTTAATTGCTCAACGTCAAGCAGGGAAGCTGTGAATACCAATTTTTATAGTCTTTGGTTTGACCCAACCAGGAATCGAACCCGTGTCTACCGCTTCAGTAGCAGACGCTCTATCCACTCGACCACTGATCGGTAAACGACTACTGATCGTTTAGTGGGAGGTCTGAGGTTTAAATTTGGGACCTGTCAAATTGGGCACATTGTTGCCAATAACTTGCCACTGCTGCAGCATTTTCTCAAAAGGTGCTGCGTTGCCTTGCCCTTCGCAATCGCGAGATTGCTGGTATGTTATATGCATTGGCTTAATACATTGAGTATAATGAAAAATTTGATTTGATGTACCGGTAGTCAAAAATTCACCAATGGAATACTATATAACGTATAAATTGGCAAAAGAATTTCTTTGTTTCGCTGATTATTTTTTGCATTCCCCTAAGCTTCTAATTTTGCTGAGTCGTGTTTTGAGTCTCATTATTGCAAGTGGGTCATTTCTACTTCTGTACTCAGTTGCTTGAGCAAGAAAATATTTTACATTAGGTATGTCTTATTTTTTTAGCGTTTGCTGCTTTTATTTTTGTGTCATTGTTTTTAGTATTTGCTGCTTATTTCTTTTAATGGTTTAGGAAAAATTTCTGGTTCTTCAAGGAGCATAATTCACTGCCTTAGAAAACCTGCACTGCTGCGACCACTCAGACTACCACCAGAATAGTGCAAACTGTGAAAGTAGAATTTCCCTGATTGCTTTTTGAATGGTGGAATTTCATTAACTACAAGACAACAGCATTCAAAAAGGTATACTTTAAAGTGTGCAAGGTGTTTTATACTGATAGTAAGCAACCACTTGCAGAGATGCTTCACATTGCTCTTTGTTTGATCTAAATGCACGTTTAAGTTCCAAGGCTTTTTAAATACTTTTTTTGTAATCTTTTAATTAACAATGGATCATGGGCTCAAGCTATTTAATCTAATTTGTTTTTTCTTTTTTAAAAGAGGTATTTTGAGGCAAAATTTGGTTTTAAGCAATGTTGTGGTTTATCTGGTGATAAATACTAGTCAATAGTTTTTCCAGTTAGAGTCATAGGCATAGCCAGGGAGGGTCTGGGTCCCCCCCAATTATAATTCCACCAATGATGAAAATGTGACAATAAAGCCTATTGTTTTTTCAGTTTCAGTTTCTTTAGTGTTTTTTGCTACAGTACATGCTAGGGATACAACTTTTTGATTTTTTTTTAAAACTCTTTTCCTGTAGCACCAATCGATGAACTTTTGCTTATTACTGCCCGGAATGATGTTTATTCTGTTAAGGTAACAAAAAGGGTCACGCACAAATCACTTCGAAAAATTGGCCATGTTATTGCAAGTTTTCATTTAGCAAACGACAAGGCTATGTTGTTAGTTTTCCGGCTAATGCATTAAAACACAAGCCCTAGTCAGCAAAGAAAATCCATAAGTTTCTCTTCAAGAAAGCAGCTGAATTGAATCAGCATTTGATTAGCACATTTTAGCTCGAGAATCGGAGCTTTTGTTTAGTTAATAAATGAATATAAGGCATTAAACATCAAGTTGTGGTTTTAAAACATTAAATAGAAACCAAGTTGACTGAGCTTCAAATAAAGCTTCAGTTGAAGCTGCGACCATTGCAAAAAAGAATTCAAGGTCTCGTGGACAACAAATATCTTCACTGGATAGAAAACAAAGGTCGTCATATTGAAAAGAATTTGAAACCCTGACCATGTATTTGATCGTATTTTTTACGTAGTTATGGACGATGAGCTGTGTGGCGCAACCAAATCTCCTAACATTGATTATTTCTTTATGAAGGAATTGGTAGGCAAAATTGATCAACTGAACAAAGCATTCAGCAGTGGAAAAGCTCAGATCTTTAAGAACACAAGCGGTTGGAGGGACAACATGAAATTTCTGTACCACCTTGCACATTTCTTTTGTCACTTTATTGAGAAACAAAATAGGAAGTTGTCTTTGTGACCTTCAACAGATTTCTAACATTTACAATGCACGCTAGATCTCGAGTGCCATCCTAGCCTTCCTTGCTCTTGCTAATGCCTAAAACTTAAATCAAGTTTCGTAAAGTCTGTTTATTTATTTTTTACCCATGGGATGATTATTATTTTAGCTCCAATTTTTCTGCGATGATGATTTTAATAAACTCGGGTTGGATACCCAAAAGGTCTGAAATCAGTGGTGTAGATATGGTGGGGGGGGGGGCGTGGCTTTTGATATGTGCAAACCTTAAACATTTTGCTACAAAAAGTCAGCAATGCCCCTAATCCCTTTGGAAGTAGAAAGGCAAACAATTTATGAGGTGCCAAAGTATGGAATCTAGATACGGTGCAAACCCGATGAAAATTGCAGTTTTTTTGAAGTGAAGACCTTGTTATTGTTTTTTGGCTTTACTCTTCACCATAAATCTGGTAAAAATTGCGCTTTTTCTGAATTTATTATCTTTTTTGATTGGTCGTTACATCAATTTCAAAAGATTGCCTGCCCCCAACCACCACAAAATCTTGCTTATGCCACTGTTTCCAATGCTTAAAAAGCAATCACCCATCATCGTTGCCTGATGAAACCAATGCAGTGAGGATTTGATAAAGACAACGCAAGAGTTGCTGGCGTTCTGCAGAAACAAGGACGATCCCTCTTCTCGCGTAGATTTATCTTATCTTTGACCAAATTACTATATTGTCTGTTTTCTGAACATCAATACTGCTGTATATGGGACTTGTGTAGTTTTTGTTCAAAACCGGAAAAGGTTTGGATGACCTCAAGAACTGTTCAAAAACTTAAAAATTAAATTACTTAAAATGATTTTGTGCGTGAGATTTTTACATCAAATCAACTTAAAAATTGGATTTTATTTGGTCTTTCGTAATAGTTCATCAAATTATGATGCAAGGATATAGTGTTCCAAAAAAGTTGTATCCCTAGTACACGCTTACAACAGTAATTAACAATAATATTGACGACCAGGGGCTCGGGCCCCCTCAATTCAATTTTTGCCCACCAATTTAAATGCATAGCCTTATTTACGTGACTGTGTGTATTTGCATGAATCGAAAATAAAATCAAAGAGTATAGTTTTACAGTTTACTTGTTTTTAGAAGTCTCGGACCATGGATTTCAGCCACAGAATGCACCGGCTAATTTGGAACGTTGGATCAACTGCTTTCATGACTCTGCATTATTTATATCTTTGGCAGTGCATTTGTGCATGCAGCGTTGCACCGTCAAAGTCAAACAATATCTGTAACTAAAAATTGTGCTTTTGCGCTTTGTTTACACCTTTGATTTGCAGCGTTTATGCAACCATACTGTTTGAATAGTTGGTAGTTCAGCTTGAATAAAATGCAGTGTATCAATTTTGTAAAATTTAAACGTGAACTGAAGGCAGCATCAATTAGAGTATCAAAAGTTAGGCCAATCGAGTTAGATTCGATTGGCGTTGACTTCATTCTTTTTTACTCAGCCGTTTCAAGATATTCTACTTCAAACACGACGTAGGGGTCTCCAAATTACAGTTTTTATTGGCAACCTTGACGTTTTAATGCAGTATCGTAGCAAACTGAGGTCTATATTAACCAAGCTATATATAGGCTAAAAGGCTTCTGTTGCTTAGTGTAATTGTGGCGTTGCCTTAGAATAGTACTTTGATGGCGTCGCGCATGTTATCAATCTCAGGGTTGCCAATAAAAATTATGATTAGAGAGGCCCTTATGTCGTCTTTGAAGTAGAATATCTCTGGAACGGCTGGGTCAAGAACGATGAAGTCAACGCCCATTTAATCTAATACTCTTGGCCTAACTCTAGATACCCCATTGATTTTGCTTTCAATCTTCGTTTAAGTTGAGATTAAAATTCAAATTTGCGGTTTGCACTTATTGGAGATGGATCAAAGTGCGTTATTATATATTATCAAAGGTGGCCAAAGCGCAGCTTTTGAGCCTTTATGATTCCATAAGTTGCGTTGCACTTTGATGTTTTTATTTTGAGATGTTGTGGAAGTTGCATTGCGGACTAAATTTGGAAGCGTAGCGCAATTAATTTTAACAGTACATTAAATGTACTGCTAAAATTAATTGCGCTACGCTTTCAAATTTTTTTCGGTTTGTAGCGCAATTTTATTCGATTAACTTCATTTTGTTTCATTTTAATCGTATTTTTGTCAAATGTCGGCCTTTTTAAATCGTAATGTTGTCGAACTTGCATTGCCTCTCTGACAAGAGGTTGGTTGCTTGACTGTATGATCGTAAGGTCTTTCGCAACTTTTCTGTCGCTTTCTTAAACGAATGCTAATTATTAATTTCTACGTCGCGATGTTACTGAGCGATAAAATAAATTTGTCTTGACATTAGCAAATTGCTTACTCTTTTTCCGACTAAAATTGTAAAACATGCGGAATTTGCATCGTGTTGTGTAATTTTAATTGCTGAAGTTGAGTTGCGCTTTGACTTGGTACGAGAATTTCGTTCCGCAATTGCGGAATTTGCGCTACGCTTCAGAGACAAAAGCTTTAAATTGCGCAACTTGCGCTTTGCTTCAAGTGATTTAGATAATCATAGCGCTGTGCGTTTGGTAAAATGCTACTCGTGCCACCTCCGTTTATTGTTATAACATCATAATAATTAACCATAGGCGTAGCCAGGATTTTTGATTGGGGGGGGGGAGCAAACCACATGCAATGACGTCATCAAAAATTTTCGAAAAAGAAAGTTTTTGTGAGGCAAAGATATCATAGAATGGAAGGTCTGAAGCTGTAGTCTGTTGGCACTTAACCAGAATTTTAATAAAGGGAGAGGGTGAAAACTAATCGTTAGAAATTATGCAAATGCCTAACTTAAAAAACGTGTTGAGTATGCTAGTGTACTCAAACGTACCACAGACGGGGATCTGGGGGCGGAGCCCCCAGCCGCCGGTGGCTATGGGGGTCTGGGGGCAAAGCCCCCAGCCGCTGGGCGAATTTTGTAAGTTTTTGGGAAAAAAGCAATTTTAATCCCATTGGATCACATTTCGCACGTGTTCACAGCCATTTGAAAGAACTAGATTTTTAACATTAAAAAGCCAATCGAAAAATTTTGATTGTTCAATCCTCCTTTTACGTGCAATTAAATTCCAAAACACGTTTAAAATCATGCATTACAGTGTAAAATTTTAATTGTGGGTGATTTGGTCCATGTAGGGGCTAGTAAGGCACATTGCCTCCTGCAATATTTTAGCAGTATATAATAATCCACTCCAAGATTTTCCTTAGAGATTTTTGTTCTGTCATGAAGTTAACCAGTTACAGGAGTACATGTACGGCCAGGACCCCTTAAATTCAATTTCAATAATTTGTTCAATGAGCATTTTCCCTAGCTATTTTATTAAAAGTATTTTGTTCGTAAAAACTGGCGAGATGAATCGTCGGTAAAATAGATAGTTATGCTTACTAAACATGTTATTCCCGGGCCGGATTTACATTGCGCGGCGCCCCTGGCACTTAGGGGATTTTTGCAACATCTTCCTGGCAAATATAAGTGAAGAACAAAAAAAGTCTTACCATCTGAGGGCGGGGCCCTGCCACTTAGCCATATGGCAAATACGGCGCTGGTTAATGGTTATTGCATTACGTTCATAAAAAGTTAAGATGAGGGCCTGAGGTTGCAATTAGCTTTATTTTTTTCAGTAATTCACGTTTCTGCTTTTGCAAATGTGGCAGTAAGTTACTTCACTCGGTAATTAGTGCATACCTTTTTTGGTTGATATTTTGGATTAATTTTCAAAAAAATTCAGGTCAGAAAATATAATTTAAAATTTTGTGGGAGACCTGCGTTTGCGAACTAAAACTGCTCGACGCACGCTCATTTTTTTATCATTATTATTAAGTCGATTGTTTGTTTGCTCTCTTGCATTGTTTTTGATGATTACTGCTTAATAAGCTACGATTTGATTACACACTGGCGCAAAGTAAAGCAAAATTGTATAGTTTTATCAAGAATCGAACCCTTACGTTTCACTAAAACCCAAGCGGCCACAGATGAGGAAGCGCCAATCGTTTCCATTTCCACTCTGCATTTCAGCAACTTGATAACGAAGTTTTCAAGTAGAATTTTTCTCTGAAAATTATTTTGGCAAGTATTTTTTTACGCAGTTTATGACGGAATCGTCGAAATGGTTTACGCTGTCATCATCTGACATAAAAGAATTAAATTGCGTTATTGGGTTTATCATTGCAGAGATCTACAGTTTTAGCATAGACCAAACCAGGAATGTGGATTGGAAGGATTCAAACGTCTAATCGAATGATAATTTTTACCTTATAATTACAAAGAGAAATTACTTGGGGTCCTGGGGCAAGGGTAGAACACCCAGCACTCAAAGAGTTTTGAAGAGTTGCAACGCAATACAATTGCATGGCAGTCAATCAAGGTGAACTAAAAACGTTACAAATATTTTGCATATACTGATTTAACAAACAATGCACTGCAGTTGTTTTCAACATTCGGTGTACACAGTTTAAGAGGAAGCGGTTCATTTTAACCGCTTTCACACCCATGATTGTGAAACTTAAAAAATAACACCATGGCAAAAACTAAAAAGGTTACCAACACCAAGTGCTTTGCCCTATTTGCAGTTCTACATGAGTGTATATTTTCAGTAAAGCTATCATAATTTACTCAGAGCGTAACATCTTGCAGTATCTATGCACAGAGCGAAGATATTATAGTAGAGCGTTTGTGTAGGTTTAGCTTACTTTTATTTCGTTTAAAGATTTTTTGTAATCGCAACTTTCTAGCAACACACGACGGTTATTAAATAGATAAGATTCTTACTAAATAAAAGCATATCAACCAATCACATTTTATTATCATAAATTGAAGAGAACTACAAGAACTTGAAAAACATTTCATACATGCGCGAAAAAACAAAGCTACGGTAACTACCGTAGATCTTATTTAAAAATATTTGAATAAAATCTAGATGTATCGCTATTTTACAGGGGCCCAATCAAGTAAAAACCATTGCTGCTTGGTTGATCCTCAAATTCGGCAATCTTTTATCAACCTATGCAGTATGCATCACCACAAACATGTTGGAGACTTGCTGAACAAAACATCAAACACTATTACAGTTGCTATAAACCATAAATTGCACGATATAAATTAAGTTTTTACTCTCGTGCTTCAATTATAGTTGTCAAATTTCAGATTTGTATACTGGGTTACCAAAAGCTCGAGCTGTAACTGTTTCGTATTTAGAAGAGTAAACTTTGTTTTTTCGACATAATATTCATTAACAAAATCAAAACCAGCTCACTCGCATTCTTTTTCAGACGTCTTAGTACTTAAACCTACTTTTGTTACTAGCAATTTTACACTAGCACTAAGCTAATGCATTTCGGGAATAATTACGGAGCGAATTTTCGTACCTAAATGCTTTTGCACCAGACTAACTGGCCGGACAAACAATTTTGTTGAAAGAGGTACTACTTGAAATCGGTTATATTGAACAAAGGAGAACTACTAGACGAAAAAAGAGGAGCCCCAAACCTTGTTCGACTATTCCTTTTGTCCACAAAAATAAATTTAACCTGTTCGACTCCGTACCATTGGCAACCCTGCGTTTCGAAATTTCATTACCTCATAAACGGATGACTCACAAAAAAAATTATGGAATAATGAACACAATGTTTACAGGAATAATAATCCAACATCGCGTTGCTTATTGCGCAAAAATTTTTTTAAGTCATCCATTGTTAATGTTACGAAATTTCAGAACGAAGGATTGTCAATGGTACGTAGTTAAATGCATTAAATCTTTTTGCAGATTAAGGGAATAGTGGAAAAAGTTAGCAGCACCTCTTCATTACCTCAAGTAGTTTTCATTTCTTCAATAAAACCGATCTCGACCAGTATCTCTAAAAGAATTGCAGTAAAAGCTAATTAATTGTCAGAGACAAAAGCGTTAATTAAGCTCGAAAAGCACAAATTGGCGTTCATACGGTTTGGCGGTCAAATCATAGACTCTTTATTTAGTAGACTAGAAACAGATGCACGGAGAAAAAGAGAAGAGGATTCAAGGAAAAAAGGTTGCTCTTGTTGCGAAGGTTTTTTGTGGTCACGCGTATTCGACTGATTTGATTCGGCATGTTCGACGAACAAGAGAAATGTGAAAAAAAAAAAACTAAATTGTCAGTTTTCAGTCTACTAATATAAAGTATATAGTCAGGACGTATCACAGACGAATTTGTTACCCGGAAAAGTACTCATTAAAATAACAAAATGCAGGCTGTCAAGCGGCCATTTAAAACACAAACAAAAAAAAGACGGCGTTTTCGAAAAAAAAGAACTTTGTAACAAATAAGAATAAAACATGAGTAACAAGTTAAGATATTCTAATCAAAACAAGAATCAATTTGGAGTATTGTTGTCAAAAAACAACTGCATACACAAAAGTTGCTAACAATTTTGATAGCACAACTCAATCTAGATGATCTAAGAACAGCAAGTACTCGTACACACAGAAAATCTTCAAAACAAATAGATATCATAGCGGAAAATGTCAGTTCTTGGTGGCACAAAAATCAGTTTTCAAACACTGTTTTTAACACTCGAAACAGTTCATCCATCGACTAGTTTGTTTTTACGGCAATTTGTTTTCCAGCTTTCTGATGCTGCTGCATAGCTGAATTAGCTTTTTTTAAGGTAGCAGTTGCAGTAGATACCACTTTTTTTGGCACTTCAAAAGCCGCCATGTCTTAACTTGCGATAGCTTATTCATAAGTTTCCGCATGCCTGTTCCAACATTTTTTTTTGTGATACAAGCAGATTCTATTGAGGTTTCACTTGTTTTTGCTGTATGTACTGTTCTTTTTTGTCCAGGAAACATATCCTGGAGAGAAATAAAGTACAAACCTTATCCATACATAACATGCACTAGAGTATAAAGAGCAAGTTGTACTTTTGAGAAAATCTACGTACTTTACTTCTGGTCTTATGGTCCGAAAAATCGATAATTAGACTAAAAATTAGTTTATAAACAATCTAATTCCGTAAAAAATACAAACGAAACAAATGACTAAGAAAATAAACAGAAAAAAATAAACAAAAAAATGAGCGCAATGAAATGGGAAAGCCAAATCCATAAAATGTGTTCCAAATTTGCCAGTGGGTGCTGGGCACTATATCATCTACAAAAATATGTTGATTGCAATACTTTAATGATGGTATAATATAGCATAATTCATTCTTATTTAAGCTACTGCATAAGCAGCTGGGAAAGTGCTTCGAAAACAACCTTAAATCCATTAGATATACCTCAAAATCGAGCAGTAAGAATCATAACACATAGCAAAGCTCACACCAAACCCTTATTTCATAAGTTACAGATACTAAAACTGCATGATTTGTACACACTTGAAATAGCTAAATTAATGTACAAACTTTACAACAATTCATTGAACATTTGCAATTTAAACAGAGATACAAACAAATTACTGGACGATACCCACTCATACCATACAAAAAGAAAACAAAGTAAAAATTATTTCATACCTCGGGTTAAAACAACACAATCACAAAATTCATTAACATATATAGGGCCCAAAGTATGGAACCAAATACCACTAAACGTCAAAAACATGAAACACATGAAACATAAATTAAAAAATGAACAGGAAAGGATGATGATATCTGTTTATACCATGTGATTCTTGGAATGATTAGATCGTTAAGATAAATCAGAGTAGAAAAAAAAGAGCTTTCAAATAATATCAAAACTTTGAACAAATTGGCACACGGGGGGTGCTTTTTTCCAATACACCATGACAAAAATTATTTGTAAAAGTGAAATTGAATGTCGTAAATTATAAAGTCAAAAAATTAAATTTTTGCTGTAAATACTCAAATTTGATAGTGATATGTTTGTGCTGTAAATAGACTTGCTTATTTCGTTTTGTTGTTGGGTTGCAAATGCTATCTTTACTGCATTATTGATTTTGTGACAGCTGACTTTGACGACTACAATAGTCTTTTTGCTGTTTAATAATAAATTGAATTGAATTGAAAAGCGCTTGACAGTCTGCAAAATGAAAAATATAATAAGAATGTTTCAAACAATAATACACAACTCATCGCAAATTTCAACAAGAAGTCTTAAAGATCGCATGCAAGTTCAGGAAAATTTGGTGTCATCTTAGTTTAGGGAGGAATATTTCTCGTAGAGTCTTCTTGTTCTTCTGATGACTGTTATCCACATAGGGTTATTTCTACTGTAGTTCTGCTGTTGCACATTTTTTAGAAATCCACAATTTATTCATTGTATGACATAAGTACATTTCAAGATTTTTTGTGAAGATAAAAACGCTGCATGTACACTTGCTAGTCTTTCACAAATGCACTGTCAACGATATAAATAAAGCAGAGTCACAAAAGCAGTTGATCCAATGTTGGGAAATAGTCGGTGCATTCTGTTGCTGAAATCCATGGTCCAAAACTTCTAAAAACAAGCAAACTGTGAAACTACGTATATACACTCTTTGATTTTGCATTTTCAATTAATGCAAATACATGCAGTGATTCAAATAGACTAATAAAGTATACATGACTAAAAAACGAACAAATTCGTAGTCTAACTAAGATGATTATTGACTAAAATTTATCACCAGATAAACCACAACATTACTCAACAAATTTTGCAACAAAATACCTCTCTTTAAAAAAAGAAAAAACAATTTACATTAACTGGCTTAAGTGCATGACCCATAAGTAATCAAAAGATTACAAAAAATTATTACAGAAACCTTGAAACTCAAATGTGCATTTAGATTGGACACAGAGCAATGTGAAGCATCTTTGCAAGTAATTGTTTACAACACTTGCAAAGACTGGCATACCACTGCAATGCTTCTAGTCTCAACCATATTGGTACACCCTCTACATTTTAAATTATACCTTTCTGAATGCATTGGTCTTGTAGTTAATGAAATTCCACCATTCAAAATCCAATCAGAGAAATTCCACTTTTATAGTTAGCAATATTCTGGTGGTAGTCTGAGTGGTCGCAGCAGCGTAGGTGATCTTTCTAAGGCAGTGAATTATGCTCCTTGAAGAACCAGAAATTTCTTTCCTAAACAATTAAAAGAAATTAGCAGCAAATACCGGTACCGGTACATCAAATCAAATTTTTCATTATACTCAATGTATTAAGCCAATGCATATAACATACCAGCAATCTCGCGATTGCGAAGGGCAAAGCAACGCAGCACCTTTTGAGAAAATGCTGCAGCAGTGGCAAGTTATTGGCAACAATGTGCCCAATTTGACAGGTCCCAAATTTAAACCTCAGACCTCCCACTAAACGATCAGTAGTCGTTTACCGATCAGTGGTCGAGTGGATAGAGCGTCTGCTACTGAAGCGGTAGACACGGGTTCGATTCCTGGTTGGGTCAAACCAAAGACTATAAAAATTGGTATTCACAGCTTCCCTGCTTGACGTTGAGCAATTAAAGGGACAGTGTGAAGCCTCCATCGTGTGTGGTAGACAGATGGGCAGGTGGCAGCTTGACTCGAAGACCGAAAGGTCCCTTCGCTGTCTCCTGGCCAAGGCAACTTGGTGAATAAAATCTAATTACAATTACTAAAGAAAAAACGCGTTACTGCTCAACAACTGACCAGTGTTAATTTGGTTGAATCTCGCTGCAAGTGAGGCTGCAGTCAGCACCAAAAATTGTATCTCATATCAGATATATGCAGTACTTAAATTGTAGGGGGATGGGGGATGCAACCCCATCGAGATTGAGCGTTCCCCATCGAGATTTAGGCATCCCCCCATCCAAATTTGAGCGCTGGTTGATGAGAGGAAAAAGACATACAAAGTCCAGTCGAATATAGCACCAAATTCCGCGGGAACAATGATGTAGACAAAAAAGCACTTCAACCGGAGACCTTTTTTTTGGAGATCACCTGTTTTTGGTAGGAAAAAGCTGTTAAATTTTTGATTTCGGCCAGAAAAAGCCTTTGAATTTGGGCAAAGACCTTTTTTTTTGTGAATATCACCTAATTTTCACTGAAAAATCACCTCAATCCAATTCAAAACTTTACGGTTGGATCAAACTTCCAACCAACCCCCCCCTCCCCCCTTGCAAAATCCTGGCTATGCGCCTGATCTTCACTAATCTAAGGTTCAGTCAAGTCAGCAAAAGCGTCCCCCCATGTAAAATTTTACAACTTAAGTCCTGGATTTATGTACCTACTAACTGTAACATTGCACACAAAACTGCCTACAAATGATTATTTGAATAACGTACCCAGACACTACGTCATGCTTGTTACATTTTTTCATCCAAAAAATCTTTTAAAACTTCTCGTTGCATTGCCAGAAAATCGTGGATTACCTTGCATGCATTACCCTGTGCATTGAAAATGTAATTCCTCATTCATCAAATCAGTCTTCCTGGGTAACACAATGGCTTAAAAGTTGGTATCAACCAATCAATGCCGTATACCGGTAGTCTGGACAATCATTCACTACAGCAGAAACTGTTTGATTAAGCAACCATATCTAGCAACCAGATTTCAAGCTGGCTTTAGTAAGCTATCTTTTATGCCTGAAATGCAATTTTGTATTTTAAACAATTATAGAATCGATAGAGACTATTTCACCAAAAATTTGTATCTAGTTTTTTACTAATTCTAACCCAAATTCTAATCCTTACAATAAAACTAACCCCACATCTAACCCTCACCCAAACCCTAACTCAAACCCTAATCTAAACCCTTAAAAAATAGAAAAGCAAATGACAGAAGCGTGGATAAATATCTTTTATTTTTGTCTTATTTTCATTAACTTGAAAAATTTCTGTGAAATAGTCACTGCATATAAAATATGTATCAACAATTTGCAATCACTGATAAGATAATCATCATCATCATCATCATATTTATTTATTTACCAAGTGATGTCATATCACAAGAAAAAACTGCAACTTCCTCTAGGTCTATCACCAAAGCATCGAAATATGCAATTCCTTTAAAACCAACACACAAACTTGCAGAGTCAAAGCGATATTTAGTCACTTGGTGAAGAGACAGCGAAGGACCGAAAGGTCATCTAAGTCTACTGCCACCTCACCAAGTTAAGGTTAAAAAAGCAGCTTCTAGATTTTTTCAGTCCGCTACTTTCTATGATAAAAAATTTTATGCAAAACTAAAACAAAGTGTTGCAAAGATATGTACACTTTGTACAGTGCATACACAAAACTCACAGTCAACATGTAAAGAAAATGCATGGCAACCTTAGAATTGTTCTAACTGTAAGCATACAAAAAAAAATACTGTAACTACAGATTGGATAGAAAATAAAATCAATAAAGTTCATAATGCTTATTTATGTTTTATAGATAGACCTAAGCAAATACACTGCCAGAACAGAGTATAATCTAACAGTTAAATAATCGTATAAAACTTGCATTATGTCTCTAACTTTTATCTGTTAGTGTCAGATCTTTAAACCTTGTATGGTATCTGCTACTGTACAGTAGCCTACTGTGCATCGCTGCTAAGTCCTAAGGTTAGCAGCCTAAGTAAACATTTTCACAAGTTTTCATTTAAACTGTTTTAACAATCTATCAGTTTAATATCAAGTACACTTCTTTTAATTTCATTCACTATATGTATGAGCAGATAAGTGATAAAGTCAGTAAGTGTCTAATGGAATCTGTCTACAGGTCTAGTTTATTCTGAGACTAAAATTGAAACCATTCACAACTTTGGTTAAGATTAGTAAAATCGCTTTGACATTTCACTTTTCTCGATTTGCCATTTTACTTTTCCAAATTTACCAGTTTACATTTTAGATTTTACTCATTTACCAGTGCCTATAGCCAATTGCACTATCTCAGATATGCTAGTAGTACAGTAGTAGGCCTACCAATACCATGGTCAGATCTCAGATGGTGCTTTTGCAATATAGGCCTATACACATAGCCAACAGTAACTTGAATGAAACTGCATTAATTAATAAAATATAAGACCTTAGGCTTCCCTCTGATATTCTATCTATAATGCAATAATTCCAAAAAACTCAGCAGCTCAACCCTAAAATTAAAAAAAGATCATTACTGAGGACTAGGTTATTTTGACTTGTTACAATGTTAGTATCAAAAATTTTGTCTTAATATTTTGACTTGATCATGAAACGTAAGCGTAAGCTTATTGACTAACTGCTTGTGCTTTGTGATATTCTTCCAAGCCTGTTCTACCACTGCCAAGGATATTTTACCACTACTCAAGAGTAGCCTAACTTTGCCCAGTACCATCGTACCAAGTTGCCTATGAATAGAGCGGATCAAGTCAAAATTGAGAGCGGAGTACGAAACTGAAGGTTGGGACACAGGATGTGACGTAATAAATCTGCAAAACCATGGTAGAAAAAAAAAATTCGCCTGCAGCTCCACATTACAAAAACATGTTTGAACTTAAGTAAAATTTTTTTATGAGCTGGCAGGGAGGGTGTTGAAGAAAATTTTTATTCAACCAATTACGAAAAACCGGTAGAAGTGAAATCAATCACGTGTGGACATAAAACTTGATAAGAGGAAACGGGACGGTTTTCTGAAGTAGAAGTGCTAAGTCACCAAATATAAAAATTGCCATAGGTAGGCAAGTTAATGGAAAACTTTAGTTTCGTTAACCATTAGTCCGTTAACAAACTTCATACCTCCATTAAAGTTAATTCGTTATTTTCTGCTTTAATTAACAGAAGTTAGTAAAGTCCTTTAATTTGTTAATATTTTGCGTGAAGTTTAAATTTTTTTTTTTTCACTCACTTCTAGAACACGTATATAGACAATGTTGAGCTGATTGTAAGGAAAAAATTTATTGCTATGATGGTCTTTTTGTCGTTTGGAAGTTACATTTTACAGTCTGAAAAAATTTCAAGATAAAAATAGATTCAAATGCACTAACGAAGCTGCGATCGGGACAGTGGCGTCGTTAAGGGGGGGCGGCAGAGGCAGTGCCGTCTCCAGAGCAAACGAAGTGAGGGGCACTAGCCGAAAGTGGTTGGGCACTAAAATAAACTGTACTTTTGCGTATAAAAACCGACTTTCAGGTCTTGTACGGCTACAAATTTGGCACAATTTTAAAAATTCTGTATTCACGTCTAGAAAAAATATTAGGCTGGCAACATTTCTTATATAGCTTGTTTCGTCTGCGGCTCACAATCGCCTGAAAAATCTATCTACAGCAGTGAATGCTTCTAGATACGCTACCAGAATTTTGCTAAGAGGGGTGAACCAAAAGTGTTTTTTTTTGCGCAAAAATTGTCTGATTTAGGCCCCGTGTTAAAGAAACTGATGCAACTCAAGCATGTCACAGACGGGGCATACTCACTAAATATGTAATGTCTGTGGACGGAGGTCTGGGGGTGGAGCCCCCAGCTGCTGGGCGATTTTTGTAATTTTCCTGCAAAAAATAGCAATTTTAACGCCATTTTACTCACGTTTTGCACTTTTTGAAACCATATGAATAACAAAATTGTTAAGATTCAAAAGTCATTTCAAAAAATTCAATTGCTTAGCTCCTTCAGCCCCCTTACTTCATGTTGTGTCTAAACGCTACGTATAAACGCTAGTCTGTTTAGATTAAATTTTCTAAGTGATTTATGCCCCTTTACCTAGGTTGCGCCAATGACTGCGACCTCAAAATCTTAAGTGTGCTCAAAAAACCAAAACTGCTGGTCTTTGAAAAGATTTTACACGTATTGTTTCATGTCATAATCACTACCGAACTACCGGTCACGATTCTGCATGCTTACGTCTCTCTTCCGCGACACATCCGTAAAGGCACGTTGATAACAGAGGTGGAGTCCTCGAGGACGTCCTTGGCCTCGAGGACACATTTTGAAGTCCTTGGCCTTGGCCTCGAAGCCTCAAGTCCTTGGCCTTGGCCTCGAAGCCTCAAGTCCTCAAAAATTGCCCTGTCCTCGGCTCGAGGACAGCACTATTTTTTGAACAGTTGAAATTTCGTTGGAAAACGCCAGAAACCTCGCGGAAAATTTGCGAACACCTTTTTTGTTTTCCTCAATTGGAGCATAGGCGTAGGCGAGGGGAGGGAGGCAGGCCCATCCCCCCAATTGTAATTTCACCAATGACAAAAATGTGACAAAAAAGCCTATTGTTTCTTCAATTCAGTTTCTTTCTAGCATTTTTCGCTGACAACAGTATAACTAATTAACAATATTGAAGACCAGGGGCGCCGGGTCCTACTCAATTCCTTATTTTGCCAGCCAATTTAAACGTATAACCCGGAGAAAATGGATAGTTTTTGTCTTAAAAGTTGCTATCTCAGGCCCACATCTAACCTTTTTGTGAACGTAATGCATTAATCAGGGCTGGATTTACCATAATATGACGCAATACCAGCTAGGGGCCCCGAGCTGAAATCGTAAGATTTTTGTGGTCTTCGACTTCAACTATAATTCCGAGAAAGATGCTGCGAAAATTTCCTAAGTGCCAGGGGCCTAGCGCGATGTAAATCCGGCCCAGCAATAACATGGTTAGTAGACGTAACCATCTATTGTACCATTTTTCAAAAACAATTCAGTATTTTACCTCCAACCTCGTCGGCTTTTACGTACAAAATTATTTTTTTAAAAATTAGCTCTGGAAAATGCTGATTGAACGAATCATTGAACTTCAATTGAGGATACTGGGCCCCTTGGCAAACAGGTACTCCTATAACTGGTTATTTTCATGACAAAGCAAAAATCTCTAAGGAAAATCTCCGAGTGGATTATTATTTACTGCTAAAATGCAGCCAGAGACAATGCACCTTACTTCCCCTATATGGACCAAATCACTAACAATTAAAATTTTTAACTCCAAAATGCAAGATGTTAAACGTGTTTTGGACTTAAATTGCAAGTAAAAGGAGGATTAAACAATTTGATTTTTTCAATTGGCTTTCAAATGTCAAAAATCTGGTGCTTTCAAATGGCTCTGAACACTTGCGAAATGTGATTCAGTGGCATCTAAATAGCTTTTTTCCAAAAAATTACAAAAAATCGCCCAACGGGTGGGGGCTTCGCCCCCAGAACCCCAAAGCCTCCGTCGACTGGGGGCCCCGCCCCCAAACCCCCGTCTGTGATGCATTTGAGTTACACTAGCTTTCTCAACACGTTCCCAAAGTTAGATATTTGCATTTTTCAACTATTAGTTTAAGCCCTCTCCCTTTGCAAAATCCTGGTTATGTGCAAACAGGCAACAACAATTTCAAATCTTTCATCCTACGATATCTTTGTCCCGCAAAAACTTCCTCTTTGGAAAAATTTTGATGACGTCATATCATGTGATTTGTAGTTTAGGCCTTCCTTAATCAAAAATTTTGGGTACGCCAATGAATTGGATAACGCCTGAAAAATATTTTTGAAGACCTTTTTTTTTAGGAGAACGCTTGTGCCTGTGTCCTCGGTCCTTGGCCTCGAGCATTCCTGTCCTTGGCCTCGAGAGGGTTTGTCCTCGGAAAGGCTGTCTTTGGCCTTGGACTCGGATTTTTTTTGTGTCCTTGGCTTTGGCCTCGAGCCTTGTGTCCTCGACTCCACCTCAGGTTAATAAGACAATGGATTATTTCCTCACATGCCTACTGAACAGCAGTTGGTTGCCAGCAAATCGAGAAAACGTCAAAGGAGAATTATGTTTAACGTAATTATTCCTTTTTCCATCAATGTATGTTGTCTTGCCGTTACGTAATGTTTCAAAAACTGTATTTTGAATAAACCAAAATGGGGAGCACAGGCAGTCGTTAGGGTGGGCACGGCACCCCCCACCCCCCGTAGCGACGGCACTGCGGAGCGGCCCGCTCCGGGTGTCACCATTTTGGGGTGACACCATTTTATGACACCAATTGAACAAAAAAAGAAAACAACATGTTTAACATTATTGGAAATGTTTAGCGCACTGGAATCGACTAAAAATTATTCAAAGCATCTTTTGAAACATTAATTTTGAAGGGGGCGTTAATTTTCCAAAAATATAACTCAAAAAGACAGTAAAAGCTTCGAAAAATCGCCAACACTAATCAATTAAATTCGCTTGCAGAAACATGCTGAATATAGTTTACATAAAAAAAAAACATAAACAGAGGAATAGAGGAGGAGGTGGTAGATATTCAGTATTAGTAAATTACCAACCACTTCGGCTCAAATACTCAAATATCGTTCCATTCGCCCCCTCACCAATTATAATTTTTCTTCAGTAAATATATATACGGAGAAGTTTACTCCTTTTCAGTTTCATTGAACTAATCAGAGTTTACGATTAACGGTACCAGCTTGCAGTAGCGTAGCTAGGGCGGGAGGGGGGGCTTGAGCCTCCCCCCCATTGGCCTGAAAAGTATGCAAAATCGCACGTTTTCAGTGCTTTTGAGGCCGATTTTTGCTCAAGAAATGAAAACAGCCCCCCCCCCCCCTGAAGGGATTTGGTGCCGAAGTTGTGAAGGAGTTGCCGTGATTCGGCCGGAAGAACCGTTTGAATTACCGATTTCGGCCGAAAAATCCGTCTCAATTTTGGATAAACCGTTTGAATGTGATTCAAGAACAATGAAAATTCGGGTCAAGGTCGCTTGCAGTTGTCTTACTCTTGCAAAAAAGCCCCCCTTTCCCCCTTTCCAAATCCTGGCTACGCGCCTGCCAGCTTGTAAATAAGAGAACTGAAGCTTTACCTTCAGCCACTTCCCACATAGCCATTGCTCATTTACGTAACCAGTTTAATCGCGCTTTTCATTGCCAATTTCTACGCCACATTTCAAAAGCAATAATTTTTATCAGAATAGGCCTAAAATTCAGTTATTTTTGCAAAAAAAAAAATACAAAGTTTTCAGCGCTGGGGGTTCCGCCCCCACGCCCCCGAAACAGTCCCCAACTTTGCAGATTTCTGGATACGCGCCTGAGTCTGATCATGTTTATGCACTGCTAATTTCTATGCCACCAGAGTTCTCCTTGATCAGAGGTGGAGTCCTCGAGGACGTCCTTGAGGACACGTTTTGATGTACTTGGCCTCAAAGCCTCAAGTCCTCGAAAATTGGTCTGTCCTCGGCTCGAGGACAGCACTATTTTTTGAGTTGTTAAAAGTTTGTGGAGCACCTGAAAAATATTTTGGAAAACGGTTTTTTCCGGAAATCGCCTAAAAATTTTTCAGAAGACCTTTTTTTGGAGAGCACTTGCGCTTGTGTCCTTGGTCCTTGGCCTAGAGCATTCCTGTCCTTGGCCTCGAGAGGGTCTGTCCTTGGCCTCGGATTTTTTTTGTGTCCTTGGCCTCGAGCCTCGTGTCCTCGACTCCACCTCTGTCCCTGATGCTATTTTGAAAAGCATTAATTTATCAAAATAAGCCAAGATTGGGTTATTTTTGTAAATAAAATTTTTTGATCGCTGGGGTCTCTGCTCCAGAACCGTAACACAGCCCCTCCCCTCACTAAAGATTTCTGGTTACGCACCTGATTCTAGACGTGTGCGGCTCATACCTCCAAGTTTTAGAATTTTACCATAAAAAGTTATTAAGCTAGCCAAAAAACAACCGCTATCTACTGTAATGATGTGGTACCGCTTTCTTTCAAATATAACCATTTGCAGCTAACTATACATCATGAAGGGCGACACCATGAAATTTGCCCCGAGTGACACCATTTCCAGCGATGCCTCTGGATCGGAAAATCTTTGAAAATTGCGAACAGCGATAATTGATAGACCTATGAGGCTGCAGCTTGTTATTTGCCACAAAAGGAGCTCTTTTTTTCGCTTTTTCTTCTATGAAACTCGTGCTAATACGTAACAAGTGTAAACTGGTTTGTACCGGTACGATGAATGAATGGTGCAAGATATTAACGATATAAACCTTAACGGAAGTTAATTTAGTCCAAAAAACTTTTTAACGAGTTAATGAAAAAGTTACTGTACCTTCGTTATTGACGGATTAACGGCTTTATGCCCACCTATGAAAATAGCCTATCCAAACCTTCATACATCAGCTTCAACTTTCTAATGAGGATTAAGCCTAGTTATCAATCCCTTTTTCATCAAGCGCCAGACCTAGATAGCAGACACTTGGCGACTATCACTTGACACATTCACTTCATAAACTAATGTAGAAACATCAATTATAGTCTAAAACTCTTGGATAGAGATGCTGTTACAATTCAAATCTTTTGAGGTTTCATCGAGACGAAATTTATTTCATATGATATAATGGAGCACAATTCGCACGAAAAACATATACTGTAATATTCAATATTCAAAAGGCCACTGAACTAAGACCATTTTAGCCAAACTGGCAAGCATTGTACAATAGACCTATAGCTATACTATCGACAGCAATCAAACCATCAAAAAGTAGGGTACCAAGAGAACGCTCAAATACGCTAAAAGCTTTAACTGGGGCTAAAAGTTATAGACAAACCTACAAGAAGCTTTGACCAGTTTCAACCTAGAGTGAAAGGAATAAAAATTTTACAAAAATGGAGGCCAATTTAACATTAAAATGGGATGCAGTGAGAAATTTGAATATTTTCCAGGCTCGAACCATTTTGACATTTTCCGTTTGAAAATGTATTCGTACGTCCGTAAGGTCCTAGTAAAGCTGTGTAGTAACATTTGTACCAGATCACACTATGCAATATTCATGAAAATTATGATCCAAACAAAATATATGGTGCAAGCATTGTATGAAACGTAGTCCACAATATTCATAGCAATAAGCCACAAGTTTTATCTTTTTGTGTAGAAACAACTATACCATTTTATCTGGCGCAAGACGGTCTGTGTTAATAGTTCGAACTTAAAAGTCCATGTGTTAGCAAATGCAAACGTCTGAATGATTTCTGCTCTACTACAGCGGATTGCAGAGCACTAAGTGCAAATTGCCAGAGGCAAAACCACAGCTCATAGGTATACAACGTTAATCAGAAAAAGCTTTTACAATCTATTTAATCAATCGGATTTTTAAAGTTATTACAATAACGTTGAGCGATCAGAAAATCGCCAGTACCGGGTACATTTCGTTTTTAAATAAACTAAAAAATAGCAGTAATAATCGATTATTAAAGAAAACCACAAGAACTGCTTTACAAAAATAACCTGCCAAGAAAAAATTTTGGAATTTTCAATCCGGAAAATTTTTATTTTTTAGATCAACCAGCATAAGACGCGTATCTCACAAATTGTAGAACTTTCGAAATAGAAAACATTGTTAAATTCGTAAGGCGTAATTTTGATTTATTTCATAGTTCAATTTCCAAATCGTATTTTTGAGCTTACGTTCTCGAAAGTTTTCAAAATCGGAAAAACAAAATTCTAAACGACAGCACCAATAATGCAATGATACAAAAGTACTTGTAGGAGAACTTCTGTACCAACTCCCTGCTTATCAGATGAAGGACGTTTTTAAACCGATTTTGTCAAAAGTGCTACAAACGGAAATAGCTTAAAACATGATCAAATTTTCAACTTGAATATAAAACACGATTATACTGCAAAAACTCGCAGCTTCACATTAAAATTGCAAAGACGGTTTTACACAATCGCTCGGGAGTTAGAGAATTCAACAAAAAAAAAAGAAACACTCCACTTACTTCATTATATTTTATTAAGTTTCTTAATTCATCACTTCTCTTATAGGATAGGCCGATATCGAATAGAATTTTCAGAACTATGGAGAATGCCCTTTTTACTTTATTAGTCTTGATTTTAGGCAATGTAATTTGCATTAATGGCTGACCTTTTACAATCATAAAATGACTTGCGTACAATCCAGAAATTAAAGCACTTTCAGTAGTTAACCAGAAGAAAAAAAAAAGGGCGTAATTTAACCATGTACTTAGCGACTTAAGTATTTCATGAGCCAATGAAAGTTATTTTCCTTTGCACTTTCTGCTTTATAAGCTAGAAAAGACTTTAAAAAAAAGCGATAAGAGGTTGTGTTAGTTACTGGGCTAAAGTTTTTAATCAATGAGTATAATATATAACAAAGCCAAGCAAAAAACACGAAAGAATGACCTTAACAAAGCAATGAAAAAGTACAAGCCCATTTAGCATCACTTCGACATCGTAAAAAAACAGCAGAAATTAGTAACGTTGTTTAATGTTCAAAGCCGTATCGCAGTTTGAGAGCTTCCAAGTTGCTTGACGTTTTACGTCTTGTCTTTGCAATATTCAAGAAATATAGAAAAAATTGTTCAAACAAAAGCATCTGCGTCATTCATTTCCAACTCTTCTGTCGAAGATCTTCGACTAATACTCCGAGATGCATTGCGAAAAAGCTCGTATACCGTATAACAATCCGACTTGAAGTCTTGATTCAAGGAGCATTATAATCGCGTGGATTTTCTCCGAATGTCGAAATTGTTGCCAGAAATTGTCATAAAGAGCTTTTTCCAGCCTTTCAGGGTGGCAGCTTGCGGTTTTGATGAAAACTTTCAGCGGACGATCGAGCAATTGATTGATAACTCCATAGTCGTAGTCATCGTACCTAAAAACAATCTGGTTAGATTCCAATCCCAAAAACTACCGATGAACGTAACTCAAAAAAGTTTGAGCAAGCACAACTCAATATAATCACTAAAATTAAAAATTAAGAATCAAGAACCAGTCGGTTGGTCGAGCGGTAACGCGTTCGTCTCTGGAGCGGGAGGTCTGAGGTTTAAATCTCCAGCCGGTCAAATCAGACACGGTGTTGCCAAGGGCTCGCTACCGCTGCGGCATTTCTTCGAAAATAGCTGTGTAGTTCGCAGGCGCAATGACGCGAAGATGGGCTCCGCAAACACGCTTCGGCACAATACACGAGTACGATAAAATTTGATTAAAAGAACCATGATAGCGTCAGTTTCGCCGAAAACAGAAAGATCTGTTGTGGATTTTTAGTTAAGATTTAAATGACCTTGATTATGCTAATTGCAAAATCACAGTTCGATTCCCGAACCGGTAATGCGTTGCTGAGGTCTTCGAAAGACACTTTGCGCGTATTTCCCAAAGGGATCAAGCAGCACTCCCCCATTGCGGTAGCCCATTCTGACATAAAACTTGCAAACATGACCCAAAAAGGGGTGCTCTTGCGTTGGTGTGGTTGACGGGCGCAAAGCAGAGTTGTAAGTCGGGCCGGGCTTTTTGGGTCGGGTTCGGGCCAAAAGTTAACAAAAATTCCGCGCTTAATTCAGGCCAGAGACGTACTTTTTGTCTTAGGTGCACAAAAATAAATTCAAAATAACTTGACAACATTGCTAAATTTTTCATAGCTAACTTTTAATTTACGGGTTTTTTCGGGCATGATTTGGGCTTCAAATTAGTTTTCGGGTTCGGGCCAGGTTCGGGCTTATGTTTTCGGGTTCGGGCCTGAACTAGTCGGCCCGTTTACAACTCTGGCGCAGAGTGCCAGGTTCATTAACACCCATACGAACTTATGGAGATAACTTAAGATATTTATATGGCTATGATTATTTGCGAAATTTCAATATCCGATTTCTCAACTTTCTTTTTCGCAAACCAATACGAAATATATTTTCAGTGTAGAAATGTGTATGCGAATAGTTAAATCTATACGTCTATTTCGTGGAACCCAATATACATCGGATTTAATGCTTTTAATTCCAGCAAATTTCGACAAAGGATTACAGTGATGAGCAGAAATAACTCCTGCTTCAAGCTCAGTATTTTTGAAATCTCAAACGAATGAGGACAGTGGATACTTTTAAAGTGCATTTCTTTCAAAGAATTTGAATGCAATTATCAGACAAACAAATTCGTTGAAGGGCAGATATCACATGTTCCGCTTAGACATATCATGCGTGCAAAGGAAACAGTTAAAACAACAAAACTACCGGCTTTTCGACATTAAATCAACTAAAAACTTCCTGTTAAAAATGCAGACAAAAAGACGTAAGATTGTTTAAATTAGTCGACGCAAAGTGCTAAATTTTAATATTTGTCAGACCAAAGTGCTAAATCTATTGCAAAACGAGGAAAATTTTCGTAAAGATTGGCAATTACAGTTGGTCAACGACATAATCTGCCGATCCAATATCAATGAAAACGACTAATTATAACTTCTCAATCATACAACTCTTAATTGCCACACTGCTAAACTATTCTGGTTGCTATTCTAACGCGGATGAAACTTGCATGTTACGCAATCCTTGAAAAGCTAACTGTAACAAGACAGTACGAACGTTTGAAAATTCGTAAAAGTTTTATTTGTGATGAACTTAAGAGCATTTATTTGCTTTTATCCAGCTCGTTGTCGAAACACTGAGCACTAAAGCAAGTTTAATATTTTCGGTTCACCATCATTTTTTGGTTCAATATTTAGTTTAAAGTAATATGTAATCACAATTGAAATAATAAGAGGCCCGTAAAATTTTTCTGCTATTTTTGACCGTTGCAGCAGCACTTTCAACTGTTGTGAGAGCATGGAAGCAAGTTAGGCTGGGAAGTTTTTCTTTTTTCAGCATTTGAAACAAATCTTTCATTAAACTCGCTGTATCACGCTAAAGCGTGTAACGACTTTGCGGTGTCCATCTCGCATTGTGCAGGGGCATCGTCAATTAGCTGCGGGCAACACAGCTGCTTTCGAAGAAATGTCGCAGCGGTGGCGAGCTTTTGGCAGCACTGGATTTACCAAATGGCAAAGTGGCACAGTGCCAGGGCCCCCCGCGCTTGAATAGAAGATCTTTTTTTGATCTTCACCTACATTTGTCGGAAAAATGTAGCAAATTTCTGGAAAACATCTTTTCTGGTACTGAATGCACGGCAGTTTTATTTAATTTGATTAAAAACAGATAAGCCTTATTTAAAATAGTAAAATTTCTAAACGTTTCGGATGTAGTTACGTCGATCATCAGTAAAAATGTCCATCATCAGTATTTGAGTAACATTTTTTTGTTTTTACTGATGATGGACGTAGCTAAGTGCGAAACGTTTAGAAATTTTACAATGTTTAAATAAGATCTTTTTACATTTGGCAAGAAATTGCAGCAAAAATCACAAAAGCGCCAGGGGGTCCCGCGTAATGTAAATCCAACCCTGGCCGTTGGCAACGCTGTGTCCAACTTGCCCAGCGTGAGATTTGAACCGAAGACCTTCTGCTCCCAGAGACCAAGGCTCTACCGCTCGACCACTGGTATTTGAATAAATCTAATGCACGTAATGAAAAAATGTCAATCTACAAAAATCCTATCAGTTATGGGTATCACACCTCCAAATAAGCGATGATATTCCTAGATTAATAATATTAACAGAAATGTAAGTAGCGCCCTTTCCTAAAGTGAATCAGATAAAAGTTTAGGTACGGAGCTTTTGGTTAAAGCTACGAACTTCATAGCGATCGTCCCTGGGTAATACAGTGTAACATTAAACTTACATGATTCCATACATGCAGTGAACATATTTCCATATTGCACGACGTAAAGACGTGGTGTCTACGTTTTCTTTCGACCCCAACCTGAATGCAAAAAAATAATTATGCAAGTCGTTGTTTTAATAGAATGAGTAGTGCGTACCAGAGGTGGAGTCGAGGACACAAGGCTCGAAGCCAAAGCCAAGAACACAAAAAATCCGAGTCCAAGCCCAAGAACAGCCTTTTCGAGAAAAGACCCTCTCGAGGCCAAGGACAGGAGTGCTCGAGGCCAAGGACACAGGCACAAGTGTTCTCCAAAAAAAAAGATCTTCAACAATTTTTCACGCAATATGCAATTGAGCAAAACAAAAAAAAGGTCTTCGCAAATTTTCTGCAAGGTTTCTGACGTTTTCCAACAAAATTTTAACGGTTAAAAAAATAGTGCTGTCCTGGAGCCGAGGACAGGGCAATTTTCGAGAACTTGAGGCGAGGCTTCGAGGCCAAGGCCAAAGACTTGACCTTCGAGGTTAAGGACTTCAAAATGTGTCCTCGAGGACTCCACGTCTGGTGCGTACACACACCATTGCATACTTGATTCAGCAAACGTGCTTCGTTGAGCAAATTGCCCAACAGTTTCGAAAAAAAAAAACAGCTAACGGCTGCAGATGCACTGTAAAATGACGTCAGCAGTTTGTCAGCTGTGCGGTCACGTGATCAGATATGCCGGTAATGGAAAAGTACTGAAACGTTATGCGCTCAAACCAAGTTTTTATGTTTTCAAGTATCCCGCTTGGAAGAACTCAAACTCGCTAGCAGAAAATGGAAGTGCATTCTGCGAAAAATAGAAAGGTGTTGCAAAAAATCCTAAAAAACGTTAATTTCCACAAAACTTTTATCGATAGCTAAAAATCGTTCAAGCAGTAATGCAAAACGCAAAATTTTCCACTAAACTGTCACATCATATTTTCTCAACAAAATTTGATGGTGAAACTAAAAAACCTCTTCAGATTTTACATCACAGCCCCATTGCCCAATCGAGATTACATTGCGAAACAGTAGAACAAAGACTAGCTGATTCTGGCTTTTTTCTTGTGAATTTCCACACTCGAGCCAAGGAGAATTTCCTATATTGTCACAATAATATATTCGCGTGTCAATTCCCATCCTTTGTTTCGACTGAGCACATTTTACGTCAGTTTTGCAAAGCATTGAGATTTCAAAGTCTTTCTCAGGCTAGGGGCCCTGACCTATACAGTTCATGTTGTATTGTCTAAGCTAAAGCAGCAAAAAACTTTCTTTCGCCGAAGTTGAAAAAGTGTGGCATTACAGCTAAATAGTTTCAAAAAATCAACAACTTTACTAGGGCTTTACCTAAAGAATTAAATTAGTTAATGCTTTAATAATATACATTACCAAAGCTTGGATTCTTGAAAGGGCATTCAAGTCAAGTTTTTGACTGTAGACTAAAATGTTGGTAAAAGCCTAAAAATGCACTCTCACCAAATTTGAACTTTCTACGTCCTGACGTTTTCAAGATATTGCAGTTCGGAGTTAACAATTTCCTCTTACTTCAGTGTTGCGAGTTTGCCAATATTGTGACAGAAGATTAAATTATGGAAAGTTGGCTTGAATTTACTTCAAAAGAAGCTAATTTATAATTCTGACCCTTTAGTTTGTTTTGACAACAACTTTGCCGAAAATACTTATTGAGAGTTACAAGCATGCAGTAACTTTTTTAAATTTGGTTTGTAGTTGGCAACCGTGGTAAAATTTCTACGAAAAAGCTTTTCGAAGGGAAAATTCAAACTGTCGTATCTCGGAAACGGGAGGTCGTAGAAAGCTCAAACTTGGTGAAGTTAGTCTCAAGATCTGTCAAAATTTTTTGAGAGAAAACCGAATAAAAAATTTTTTGATCTGAACACCCTTTTAAGCACCTTCCTACAAGCATGTTACAAAAATCTCAAAATTAAGCGTGATTTGAACATATTTTGATGATAGTCGAAAAAAGTTAAACTGGAATCTTTTTAAACTACTATACGGCACTGTTTTGATCCTGGCAAGGTACAAAAATTATGGCATTTAAATATCACAGCACACAATTTTACGCAACGCCAGACTGGCTGAGCTTACAACCTCAACTCTGAAGCACAAATTTCGGATTCAATTCCCAACCAGACCAAATCTATGTCACTAGAGGACTTTCGTGATTTGAAACAATAAAAGTTGTAGCAGTGATGCCGTCGAGGGTGGGCTCGGTTTGCCTAGTTATTTGGGCAGCGTAGGCTCCTGCCCTTTAAACCACGCGAGCACCTAACTTGTAACTCATTAACGAGGGTTCCACACCGAAATCTGGAGCATATTTTTGGCGAAGACCTTTTTCTGGACTTCACTAAATCTCGGTGGACACCGTTTTGGGGGGTGCTTCACCAATAATATTGCCGGATATGTCTTTGGGGGCCTACCCACAATCAAGCTTCCGGAGCCTGCCCACGAATTTGTTCATGACGACATATAGCACTGCGTTGTAGTCTTCTCAAAAAAGTGGCCCACTTTCTTTAGCACAATTGACGAGATAGCCACGCACAAATTTGCAACAGTGTGGTACACGATGTCGTTTTCCGTCAGAGTTTACACGTAGCAACGCTAATCAAAACCATTTGCAAGCAAAAAACAAACTCAAATCCATTTCTCAAACAGTCTCTACGACAAAATAGCGCAAGACATTCTGAAACACTTTGCGGAGAAATCAAAGCTCGAACCTATCTCCTAAACGAAGCTTTTCAGATAAATTGCGCAAGAAATATTGCGAAACACTCGAAAACGGAAAATTTTCAATTGACCATACATAGACAAAGAACCATATGACGTAGCCGGCGAAAGTCAGCTGATAAACGAGAAGGCAATAAAAATCGCTCAAGCGTGCAAAACACATATATATAATTATATATATACATATATCAAAATTGCATCACCCTAATGATGATGACGTAGGGCCAGCCACTTCCTCTTGACAGAGCTCGTTTTGCAAAAATTCTCGTTAGTTTACTCACGTCATATAGGTTAAAGAAGAGGCAAGATTAAATTTGTCGTCTAGAAAGTCGGCAACTTCGCTATGGTAGGTCTTCATGATTGAGTATGCATGGTCAGTCCAATTGAAGTCCTATGAAATAAACAAACGTGATAAACAAACTTTCAACATCACGCAGCAAGCGAATCGGTTCTTTTTCTATCCCAACAAAAACAATGGAGCGATCGGGTGTCATAACTCATACGACCTACTCTTCATGGAATTAAAAAAAAGCAAGTATGACTCGGCGAAAACAAAACCCAGTACATTCGCTTCGGGCTGTTTTTCGAAAATCCAGCTTTGGTATTTGTATTTTTCAAAAAAAAAAAATTAATCAAAACATTTTAGTGTTTCGCCGAGCTGAAGGCTCAACAGTATTTTGTATCATCTGACTACAGATTGCATCATATATTATGTTGTCACCCGAATAGATTTGCGGTCACAAAAATTGCGTCGTACACGTCATAAACACATCCATGTCAGCCGTTGCCGAAGCGCTGGGCTAATTAAAGGGCTCATAAGTGTAAAACAGCTCTTACGTCATCAGCAACGTATATGCGATCAAGTATACTGCGCGTGTGCTTGTGAAGCAGATAGTCCAAACTAGAAAACGCATTTATACTACCATTCCTAAACTCGATCAAAATTGGTATGCAGTGACTTCACAAATTGATCTTTTACAATTACAAGTGATGCAAAGTAACTTGAAAAAGAAAACGGTTTGAGAGAACACCAATTGATAGCCCACTGCAAAGACTTACTAGTCTACGCAAAAGAATGTTTCGACACAATTTCAAAACTCTAATGAAGCAAATTTACACGACACTGACAACTGTGCTTAGACAAAGCTCCCTCTACCACCACAGTTTTAATTACAATTAGACTTACCTGGGCCCGAAAAGTAGGGACATTAGATGGAGCATCCCGCTTAGCGAAATCCTGGTAGGCAAAGCCAGGATCATCAATGTAGGGTTTCAAACAGTCTTCGCTCGTTGATGAACGCACGTCTGAAAAGATTTTTGGCTTACAATTCAAGTCAAAACGTGCCATGACCACTCTTACATAACCAATCATTTTTCAGTTATAATTCGATATCCACAGGTCGCCACATATCCAAGAAATAACTTTATGCTTCACTAGAAGCGCACACAAGACCCCACTGGGGGCCGCAATACCGGTCATCAACTTATGATGGGTTCCAACTTGTGACATTCCAAAACGCAAAAGTGATAAAGAAGTGATCATAATGCAATAAATTCATTTTTAAGCGTATGTGATTTTGCACTGGTTGAACCAGTTAATTTTGGATTAAGGCTGGCTGTTCGTAAGTTTGAACGAATTTTCAGCCTCGTTTGTTCTTAGATTTGATTGAATAATTAAGCGACGCAAATTTATTTTTGCTTGGCTTGAAATTGTCTTTTGTTAATAATCATGATTCTTAAAATAGTCTTCAGATAGATTATCAATCGCAACAAAAAGACCAAGAAAGCTCTTCTGATTGCTTTAATGCACTCAGCCGGATCTGTTCTAAAAATTTGTTTCATGCCGACTTTCCGAGGCTTATTCTAAATTAGTTGTTAAATTCCGAGCAAAACTTAGTCTCGTGTTTTCATAAAACTGTTCTTATACAACAAAAAAAATTGCAATACCAATAAACACTTCGAATTATAAGTAATTAACCACTGCATAACAGTTTTGCAAATACAGTAATATATACTCATTGAACATAATCATGCACTTAGAGTAACATGTGGAAACACATAAAAAATGCATACCATTCGAAAAGAGTTCGAATCCATGAGAAGCTTCCTCTTTTTCAACTTCAAATCTTCTATCCATCTCTTCCCGCGTGACTTCGGATTGCGATTCTTCCTTTATCTTCTTCATAGTTTCCATGAGAGTTTCGAGATTGTTGGAAGTTCCCTGAAATGCGTCGGTCACCTTTAATATGTCCAGTTTTGTACACATTTGCAAGGCCTACGCGAGGGGGGGTTCAAGGGGTATATCGTACCCGGTTCCACAGAAGATCTTAATTGTTGACATGTTATTTTCTGTAAAACTTCTTAATAAAGTACTGATATTTTTTTTAGTACTTTGCCCTCCTCTTGCATTCAGGCCAAATCTAGTCCAAATTCCGACGAAAACCTTTCTTTTGTTTTGGTCTTTACTTAATATTGGACAAAAAACTGGTCGAAATTCCGGTAAAGACCTTTTTTTTGGTCTTGACCTAACATGCGGCGGAACACAATCGTAATTACCAGTTTTCGTACCCCATGAATAAATTTCTCTCCGAGATCCTGCACACTTGTGTTTATTTTTTCGAAGAAGGAAAAAAAGGCGCGAAAAAAAAGGAATGCATATTCAATTCATACATTGTTGCTCTATATCAACGATTACCAGAATTTAAGGAGCACGGTCGTAAAATAAAACTATATATACAAAATACACTGTATTGTGGAACTGAAACAACAAAACAACAGGAAGATAATGTCATAGAGCATTTCCTCTCATTTAAAACAAAATTGATGCATCTAACCAGGTGTGATGTAGCATTGCATCATCTATTATTGTGATAAGTGCAGCTCAGGCGTAATGAACTTATAGTACACAAGCTTCCTGTTTTTGTCAAGATCGTTCACTAATTGATTGCCCAGTCGAGTTTAAAAATTAAGATTTGACTGTTTTTAAAATTAGAAACCACTTTTAAAAAATCCAAGCAAGTTACTCGTACCCATATCCACTTGTTTTTTTGTTGTTATCCTCTTTTTGGAATGCCTGTCCTTTCTCAAAAAATAAAAAAAGAAGTACAAGTCGTGATGATGTGAAATCGAATATTTTTTAGTGAATTTTTTGACATTAAAAAAAGCAGTGATATGCCGCAGAAATATAACGCAATTTAACAAAATTATCTCTGACTTTTAAACACTTCAAAAAAAATCAGGAAACGGTTCGAAAAACTGGCCCAACTTGCAGTACTGGTTTCAACTTTAAAAATAAACAGTCAAAAATTGTTATTGTTACAATAAATAAGAATAAACTAAAACTAAATAAAGTTAATATTCTACTATAAACCGAATCGGAATCTCCTAATGAAGAACCTCGTTTAACAAGCATTAATTTACAGCCAGTAAGCCGGTATAAACGAACTGTTAGTCAGCTAGTTGTTTACGATAATAATCGAAATGGTTTGCAAATTCTAATACTTAACCGGTTTGCGAATTTTTAGTTAAATTTAAAACTACATGGAAAGTTAATAATTTGCATTGCGCAATGGGAATAAATCTTGCTTGGCTATCTGGCCCATGAAAAACCATACCATACGATGAATGCTTCTACCATACCAGTGCTACCAAGACCAATCCTTGCTCTCATAAAAATTTAAACAATTTAAGAACACGGTATTCGAAACGTACAATAAATATTAAATACTGCAATTTAGCCCTCTTTTCTTAAGCAAATGTCAAAAGTGTAGCTGTTGCCAACAACGTGCTAAAAATAAAATTTCAAAAATTACGTAAAGTTTAGGCCATTCTTTATCAAGTTGAGATTCAAAGCAAATAAAAACACAGGCTCTACGTGCAAAATGTAAGCTTGTAGGCAACTCTAGATGCTTTGAAATAAAAATTAACGACAGAAAAATATGTTTTCCAACCTAACAAAGACACAAGCAAACGGAAACTAAGCAAATCATTGAAGAATATTAATATTTGTCATTCTTATAATATTGGTTCCTCTACATCAAACGGATATATTTTCAATCAATGAAGAAAAATGTAGAGATATATACTGCTTCTATTTCAATACACACAAGAGTCTAAGCGACCGCTACTTTTCGATTAAAGAACAGATCAAGTTGTTATACATATTTCTAAAGTACCTATGCTATGTCAGATAAATCTATCGGTGATTCTCAATAGACATAAGTAACTGTTAGTAGGAACAACAGCTCATGAGACAAAATCTACGCTACTATAAGAACTCAAACGCAGCGGGAAAAAGGTTGGGGTTTTACCACGTTATCACCCGAAAAGATACCCGCTAACTAGCTCAAGTATCACAGTGTGTGCAAAGCACACATAAGCATTTGTGTTAACAGCTTACGTTTGCGCCATTTCCAGCTTCTTTCGCAGCAGCCTCATTAGGCGGACTAGTAGAGCGATTTTGACCTGACTTTCTGGTGTCAAGCACGTTGAAAAAGTCCTCCACTTGATGATCGATTTCAAGATTGATTCCAGCACCTTGGCAAAACAACGCAACGCTGTGGAAATGGCAGAGCAAAACAATAGCCTGCAGCAACTCGGGCATTTGCCAACGAGATCCACTGTCAAGCAAAGTCAGTTTCTGCAATGAAAAAAATTGTCTTCAGAAAAGGACAAAAAGCCGTTTCTACATCGTGTGCTACTGGACTGCCTCTCGGTTTGATTCCTGGCAATGCAATAAATACAACATTGTGTCCTTGGAAAAAACAGTGTACATGCAAAAATCAAATAAAAAATATAAAAAAACGAGAAAAAAACTACGAGGATCAGCGAAAAAATTAAAATCAGTCACTTCTCAAATGACATTAATGCACTTTCATGCTCAAAATCAATTCATCTAGCTTGCGTCATAATTACATTGGTACCCACAGCAGCAATTTGGCATGGGCGCAAATATTAAATTGCAGCAGATGTAACTATTCAAACAGCTCAAAATTGTTTATCACATTTTGTGATTTGAGCAAAAACAGGCTGTTGTGGCAAAAAAAGTTCTAAAATAATCACTCGTGACATACGAGTGCAAAAAAACCATTGAATTGTTTTTGTACTTGATGTATGGCACGTCACCAGAAAACGTAGCGTCATTAAAATTTAAAAAAATTAATACGCCGTTGTTTTTACCTTGATGTGTTTTGACGTTACAAGCCATGGTCTGTGGGCCAACAGCTTACTTAAATTGGAAAGAGATTGCAATTTATTTGGAGCATAAGCTATTCCTCGCAACCATTCTTTGTCACCTCCTTGCAACAGGAATTGGTCTTCAAACAGACGCACAAGATAGGAACATCTGTAACGTGCAACTGCCTGCAAATAAATACATGCAAAATTAGATTTAACGCTCTGCCATAGCCTTATGTTTACATAGAAACATGTTGACCATAAAGCTTGCAAGAGTGGTAGCGATCCTCAATTGAACGTTGTATCTGTATTGTTATTATTGGCGTAAGTAATGACGCATTAACGGTTTCAACCCTCGAGCTATTGTTGGAAAAATTGAGTCAAACCAACATCAACAAGATGAATTACGAGGTAAATTCAACGTGTAACAACCTATAAAATCACCAAACCCATTGACGATATTTTTTTCTAAAAATTACCAACACGAAGAAAAACTAATTCTGACAGCAAACATAAACATACAAAGATCGACCGAACAAAAAAAATTATTTAGTAATTAAAAAACAAAAAAACTCTGATCAAAAGTCTCAAATGGAAATTATTTGGGGAGTTTTAATGACACCAGATCAAATTTTAAAATTGCAGCCCTAGTAATAATAATTTTAGTATTTGCAACTGCATGGTCATTTCACTACTGCAGCATATTTAGTAGCATTTAACCCTAAATACATACCATAATTGCAATGTAACTTCTCCAATGATAAGGGATAGGACCATTAGATTGCAACAAAGCAGAATGCGTCATCAAAAAATGTTCAAGATATTGTGGATGCATAGCCATGACCATCACCATATGTTCCAAACGGCAATTGTAAATGAAGCTATCTAGGTAATGGGAGTAAGCCTGAAAAATACAGTACCTTTGATTATCATAAAAATGTTAAATTTGAGAGACAGCTTATTAATGTTTTCGAAAAATTAAATTATGAATAGGTATGTTTTTGATGTCTATGTAGTTGCAGTTTAATAATCATTTTAAGCTTTCAGGCCTAAACCAAAGTTGTTGCTGAGTCGATCTTTTCAAGGCTGCTGTGCTGGTAGTCCCTTAGGCTAAAAAGCATGCAACTGATTTCTAAAACAATCAATTCTTAATATAAGTTATTTTAGGTACGATAAGCTCCTAAATTTAAAAGCAATTCTTAGTTGACGAAAACTGGTGTATGAAAACTAATTTGACTAATCAAACCAACTTAAAACGCCAATTTCTTGAAATTTTAAAATTACATATATATAGCTCATGACAATGTTTCCTGCTAGGTTTTGGTGGGTAAGAATGTGCCGAAAACTGGTGAGTTTTCTACAGTAAACAATAAAAAATTTTAAAAGTTGACTTGTGCCAAAAAAACGCCGTATTGCTGAAAAAATCGACCTAATGATTATATAGAATGGCATCACATAAAGAGGCTTGTAGTTTGAAATTAATACCCAGCACATGTGACGCAAGTCAAAATTTATCATTCAACACAGCAGACATTACCAATCACTGACAGTGAGTGTGATTATAACTGATGAATTAACACCACAACTATGTGGTTGTTTTTTAAAATAAAATGTTTACCTGTTCATCCTCTGTATCAACTGCGACGATCTGTAACAAAATGTAATTTGTTAACAATGACAGGTTAATCAAGCAAAATTAATTCAACTATGCCGTTTATCAATTGCACACAGAAATTTGCCCTGTTTTTTGTGTTTTAAAATGCATAGTACAAAATAGCCATTACTTAGCTATGTTAAAATGAGCTTCTATGAAATGCAAGACGAAGAAGCTTTCTGGAAAAAAAACAAGATTTAGTAAGTATTTTAGAAAACAAAACGTTTATCCTCAGTGACCAATGTCTGCTTGCATCATTCTAAAACACACTGAAGGCAGCTAAGCTTTCAACTTAGATCTCTGCCACTATAGCATACTGACTTACCTTTTCTTGAGGTATAAATCTACTAACTTGGGAAGAAACAGCTGGAATGTAAACCCCAAGGTCCTAAATATTTTAATCAATATTAGCACTGGACAGATTAAAACCATAGGACCTATCTTAGCTAAGGTATTTGAAATTCATTGTACAATAGAATCCACTTAATACATCCACCACGGGCCAACCAATTTTGGATTAAATGCACAGCGAATTTAATAACCAAATTTTCTATAATGCAATCTAAACCACCCTCTGGAGGGTAAAATGCACTCAATTCAACAGTTCTATCAAACTTTTCAGCCATCGTTTTATCTCGTCTCAATTTCTTCATTCTATCCTAGATCCAGACAAAAACATACTTTTAACTGTTTTGGTTTAAACAAAATGTTTTAAAATTCTCATGATTTTTATTCCAAATTCGGTTTGTCTTGAAGACAATTGAACTATATATTGTTTTTCAATAATTCAGAATTGCTGTTTCTACGCACATTTTAAAGGAGGGCTTTATTTCACCGGAAATTTTTATCTATTTTTTTATTAATTCTGACTCAAATCTAACCCGAACTCTAATGCTTACTCTAAAACTATCCCCAAATCGAACCCTAACCCAAACCCTAACTTAAACCCTAATCTTAACCCGTAAAAAAGCAGATGAAAAAAGTGCGGATAAATATTTCTCATTTTCGTTTTGTTCTCTTTACCTTGAAAATTTTTGGTAAAATAGTCACTACCTATTTTAAAACACATTACCAACCATCATAATAAAAACTGGATTTATGAAGAACAGGCTGGGTTTATTAACTAAAGTTTTTTTTAATGGAAAAAGAGTATAAAAATTCCATTCCAAGCAATTTGGATGCAAAAAGCAGCTGTATTTATTAACCGTGGATGTATTATACAGATTCTACTGTATTAATATTATATTTTCAGTAGCCGAAGTCAGAAGCATTTAGCTAAATTTATCTTTCTTTAGTTTAAAATAATCAAAAAGGACTTGGAGCATTAGTTTATGGCTTCAAGAGAATGCTGCCACCTTTAGTGATTCGATTTCTGATTTGTCAACAAGAAAAACACCACTACCAATATTAAAATTTGAAAGTATAAGCTCTTAATAACTGAAGCAGCATTGATATAAAACCTGGCCATAATTTAACAATAATCACACATTAAATCAAATTTAGTAGCTCAACTGGTAGGGCATCTGCTTTTGCCAATATTCCACTAATTTAATTTTCTTGTGTCACTTAACATTGCAGCCTCAATAGAGATAATTAGTATATGCTTCAAGCATAGCTAATCAAAATGCTGGCGAAGTATCCACCATACTGGTTGAGCTACTAAACTTGATTAATTCGTATTTCTGGAGACAACAATCGCTACAATCATAATATACTTTTGTTATGACAACATTTGCAATGTGTAGCACCAATCAGTGGTCTAGTGAGAGCATCCAACATAAAACTGAAATGTAAGCAATACGTTTGCAAATTCTCCACTGGAAATGACAGCTTTGAAAAGATTAGAGTAAGGAGCTTTTAATGCGAATGACAGACAGATACAGGATAGGCAGGTGATACCACTAATAAATGAAATCATAATAATATAACTTATCAAAAGACAACAAAATATCAGATCCTATCTTTTCTGCTCTACTGCAGTATTTTATCTTACTGACCTGGAGCTTTGTCAGTATTTGTTCACATCTGTTTCTAACATCAGGAAAAGGACAACAAATATGAAAACGCGATAAAGATGCTAGTGCTTTTTGCATCAAAGTTGAAGTAATGTCCTTGTTTTCTTGCATTTCATCTTTAAAAATTGAATTTTCAGAGATGTTATTGTTTTCTGAAAGTACTTTATTTGATTTTTGTTTCGCTTTAAGGCAATTTTGCTTATTGGCCCACGTTAAGATTGCATTTTCCAATGCATCAATGCCTATTTCACGAGTGTGCTGATCATTTTGTGAAATTTGAGAAAATAACTTTTGTGCAACATCATAGTTGAATTCTTTAAGATTTTTGAAGTCAGAAGTGCAGTCATTGATATCCTTATTAAAAGTTGCTTCATGAGGATATCCAGCTTTGGCAGCATAACTGTTCAAGTGAAAATGCTTCGATAGAGATGATGATAAATGATTTGCTGCTAGCAAATCTTGCTGTTCCAAGGCTAATGATAATGATGATACACTGTTTTCAGTATCCATTTTGCAATTTTGTTGCTACTAATACCTGCACTAGGCTATAAAGTTCAGAGTAAGCAATACCAATATTAGAACCATAATCAATCATTCTTGAAAAGTAATAAACTGCAGCATCAGCAAACACATTTAACTTTTATTAAGTCATAATCATCACTTGTAAGTTTGACTAAACATAATTATAAAGATCTTTACATTCTAAGTTACTGCACTTGGTTTACATACCGGTATTTGTTTGCCAGCTCAGAGCTAAAGTTGAAGTTCAGTTTCGACGCATTAACTTTACAAAAGTTAACGACATAACAACAGGCCAATCAATCAGCAAGCAGGGTATTATTAAGCCTACTAAAGTCGGTTACAATTACTACCTAGGTGGACGTCATTAAGTATATGAGCTGTCCGACTTTTTTGGAAATCTTTTACCGGTACAACTTGTGTATGAGCGTGAACGCTGTCTCTTTTCTCATGCATGCACTCATAAGGGTTAGGGATAGATTTGGGGTATAGCTGAGATCGGAGAGAAGAGAGCGCACGCGCGCTCATACATGAGTTGTAAAGCTTCCGAAAAAAAGCAATGGCTCATACTTAGCAACACCCAACCTAGGTACCGGTACCATTACAATTACAAACAGTGAAGCCATAAAAGAAGGCCTAGTGTACTGTACACGATCAAATTAAATCTTTTATCATACTCGCTGTATTATGCCGAAGCGAGTAATGAGTTGGTGGGGCCCATTTATGCATCATTACACCCAGGCAACACAGCTCCTTTCGAAGAAATGTCACAGCAGTGGCGAGTCGTTGGCAACACTGCATCCGATTTGACCGACCCAAGATTTGAACCATGTACGTCCCACTTCAGAGACAAATGCGTAACCGCTCAACCAACTGGCCGGTTCTGTACTTGATCAGATCAATCAAACCTCTGGCCAGCACCAAAACCATTTTTGAGCAGATCTAAGATTGACAAAGAGTTAACATTTACTGATGTCAATAGGGAGATAAATCAGCATTATCGAAAGCACCTAGCAAGTTCGTAAGCTTGACTAGGCCTACTTATGTTCGTAAGTTTACTACAGTAGACAGTACAGGTATCAATATTACACTGGCAAAGTCGACTGCAACTCACGGACTCAGAACTAGTGTACTGCAAACTCTAAGCCTCATTTAGTCATTAGACTTAGCTAACCAGTTTTATCCTAAGTTTATAATATGTTCGCAGGTTAGTGTTCTTTTTTTTGCCCTAGAATAAAATATTTTAAAATGATACAGTATTTTAAGTTTTATAGAAGTCGATCGGCCCATTACTCTGTAGGCTACGCCTATCAGTATCAAACTATCAATCAGTAGCCTGTCACAAAGTTATCTCTATTTTTCTCGCAGTTATGAAACTAGATTCTAGCGATCTTCGCAGCTTTTCTAAATTCCATGCTGCAAACAGGCAAATCATAATGTTAATAAAACCGGCTACCAACAACGTGAAATGCTCGGTAACACACACTACGTCGAATCTATGGCATGATGCAACATTGCAAATCAACAGCAGCTGCTGCAGCAGTTGCAATATCTTAGTTCTGATTTTTTTTATTTTTTTTCATATAGGGTCTCAGAGCGACATCTTGCGTTTGTTTATTCAATTTGCAATTATCACCTGAGTGGCTAATTGGTGCGATTGGTGAGGCCAACGAAATCAATCTGTTTCTCTGCTATGTACTGGTATGCTACTGACTTGCACTCAGTAGCGTAGCCAGAGGGGGGGGCGGGGGGGCTCGAGCTTGTAAATTGGCTTGTGAATTGGCTTGTAAAGTATGCAAAATCGCACGTTTTTGTTGCTTATTAGGCATTGAAAACAGCCCCCCCTAAACAGGGGCGCCCGCAAGGGGGGGCAGGGGGGCACTTGCCCCCCCCCCCCTGGAAACTAAGATGTCAAGAATCTTTTATGTTTAAATTTGCAAAATAAGTCAAATATATCCATCTAAACTAAGAAAACAACCCTTTGTGGAGCTTTTTTACCTTTTTTGCCATGGTGCTGAGGGCGGGGGCAGGAGAAACAGGATTCCAATTGGTAATCACTATTTTACCGAAAATTTTCAAGTTGAAGATGATAAAACGGAAAAGAGAAATATTCATCCGCGCTTTTTTCGTTTGCTTTTTTAGTGGTTAAGATTAGGGTTTAAGTTAGGTTTAGAGTTCGAATTGGGAATAGTTTTAGAGTAAGCATTTGAGTTTGGGTTAGATTTGAGTGAGAATTAAAGGCGGTGAATCACCCAGCTATTTCCGGTGGTTTACGATAGCTAAAATTAAACTTTAATTTTTCATTTTTTTTGTTTTAATTTTGGGACTGCCGTTGCAAAGATATTCAACGAATACAAAAAGATGTCCCCCCGAAAAAAGTTTTTGGAAACTCTGAGTTTTGATCTTCCCGCCAAAACCACAGTAGGCCTAATGGTTTAGAGAACTGTGGTAGGCCTAATAGTTTAGAGATAGTTTATTTCCAAATAGTTTATTTCTAAATAGTTAAGACCTAATTAGGCTTAACTATCTCTAAACTACTAGGCCTAATAGTTTAGAGATAGTTAGGCCTAATAGTTTAACAAGATTACAGTAGGCTAATAGTTTAGAGAACTGTGGTTTTGGCGGGAAGATCAAAACTCAGAGTTTCCAAAAACTTTTTTCGGGGGGACATCTTTTTGTATTCGTTGAATATCTTTGCAACCGAAGCCCCAAAATTAAAACAAAAATATGAAAAATTAAAGTTTAAATTTAGCTATTGTAAACCACCGGAATTGGCTGGATGATTCACCGCCTTTAATAAAAAAGTAGATAAAAATTTCCGGCGAAATAAAGCCTTCCTTGCCGATTTTACGTAAATTATCATACAGCATTTTCTCGAAAGGGAGCGTAAGCAATGCTCCAGGATTAAGCATTAAACTGTTTGATAAAATAATCATCAATATCAAACGTTTCAGGTTTCTGTCAATGAGCTTTTATTTGGATCTAAATACGACAAAGTGTTTAATATTTCAAATTTACGCTGCGCTTATAAAAACACTAAAATCATAATTACTCCGCCATTAAATTAATCTTGCCCAGAAACCGAAATCAAAACCAAACTTGCAATCAGTAGCGTAGCCAGAGGGACTGTGCCCACCTGCATTGGCCTACTATAGACCAAAGTGCACGATAAGAAAAATGTCACAATTTTTGGCCTTCTGAGGCAGTCTTTGCACTAATATGGCCTCTAAAGTTGTTCAAAGCCACTTTTAAAGCATTTACTATTAACATTATTACCGGTATTCTTATTATAATCGTTTGTTTGTTTGTTTTTTTGGGGGGGTATTAACTTATTTATCAAAAATACAGCTAACAAATTAATCGATAAAAACTTCAAAACATTGCTAAAAACTTGCAGTCAAAATTGATTGCTTAATGCAAAATGCTTAACGTAAGCTTGATAAAAAAAAGAGTATGGGGGGGGGGGCTATTCAGCAGAGGTGGAGTCCTCGAGGACACATTTTGAAGTCCTTGGTCTTGGCCTCGAAGCCTCAAGTCCTCGAAAATTGCCCTGTCCTCGGCTCGAGGAGAGCACTATTTTTTGAATGATTAAAATTTTGTAGATCGGCTAAAAAATGTGTTTCTAGACCGTTTTTTTTTTTTGAGATCGACCGAAAAAACTTTATTAAGACCTTTTTTCTTAGGAAAACACTTGCATTTATGTCCTTGGTCCTTGGCCTCGAGCATTCCTGTCCTTGGCCTCGGATTTTTTTTGTGTCCTTGGCCTCGGGCCTTGTGTTCTCGACTCCACCTCTGCTATTCAGCATATAGTTTATTTATTTACAACGAGTTTTGGACTTGACCTATGAGTAACATGGGGGTTTGAAGGAGCTGAGCTATTTAATTATTTTAAATGGCTTTCAAAGTGTATCAATTAATTGTTTTTTTTTAATGGCTCTAAAAGGATGCGAAATTTGATTCGAATAGCGTTTAAATGGCTATTTTTTTTTTCTGAATTATCACCAAATTTGCCCAGCAGCTAGAGTTTTGCCCCAAGAGCCCGGTTTGTGATATGCTTTAGTTGCACCTATTTGCTCGGCACGCAGCCCAAATGAGGCATTTTGCAAAAAAAAAAATTCAATCTTTAGGTTAATCAACTCCCCCCACCCTAAACAAAATTCAGGTTGCAATCAGTGGGGCAAACAAGAAGGCTAAGGGAGCTTAGCATCCCCTTTTCCAAGTCACTTGGAAAACTTATCTCACATACAGTAGCGTAGTCGGGTTGGGAGGCTATAGCCCTCCCCCCAATTGGCCTGTCAACCAAAATGTAGATTATTGAAAATACCAGGTTTTTAGCTCTTTTAAAACTGTTTTAATCACTGGAATGGGCTAAAAAGTGATTTATAACACCTTTTAAACCATATGTTTAGAAGGGTTAATTTGTCAAAAATAAAACTCACAAATCTATAAAAACTTCGAAAAATGCCCAAAAAATAAGCAATCAGAGTTGATCGCAAGTGTGAAATCGCTGAACGTATACGTTTCATCAACAAATGTATTATAAACTCAGGAATAGAGAGAGGGGGGCTATTCAGGATTAGTTAATTACCAATCACTCTTCTCAAATATCTTTTCATTAGCCCTCCCCCCTCCCAATTATTTTGCTCTATAAAATATAGACAAAATAGATTACTCCGTGTGAGTTTTGTTGAACTATAGAATTTATGATTTACCAGCATGCAAAGAGAAGTAAAATTTTACCTTAGCCACATCTCACATAGACCATTTAAGCAACCAGTTTGATCATGTTTGCACTGCTAATTTCTATGCCACGTTTTAAAAGCAATATTTTTCATCAAAATAGCCCTAAAATTAAGTTATTTTTGCAAAAAAATGCAAAATTTTCGACGTTGGGGGCTCTGCTCCCAGACCTCCAGCCTCAGGCGGCTGGGGGCTTAGCTCCTGGACCTTTGATGGCTTTCGGCGGCTCCGCTCCCAGACTCCCAAAACAGCCCCCACATTGCGAATTTTTGGCTACAAACGTTTAAACGTGGTTTGAATTTGATCAGCAAATAAAGAGGGCTGAAAGGGCTGGGCAATTTAAGAATTTCAAGTAGATTTTTAATATCAGCATCTTTGTTCTATCCACTGGCCTTAAAAACGCTCGAAATGTGATTCAAATGACGTTAAAGTGGTTATTTTTTTCCAGAAATTGCGAAAATTGCCCAGCGACTGGGGGCTTTGCCCCCAGACCCCGTCCATAATGCACTTGAATTGCATCAGTTTGCTCAACATGCCGCTCAAATTTCAGCATTTTTTAAACTGGGTGATGTTAACTTTTGGTTCAAATCCCTTAGCAAAATCCTGGTTGCAGTTGTGTTTTTTTTTTATCCAGTAGATAATGGATACGTCGCTTGCCACGCCTGAAAAAATTTCTGCGGGCGCCTCTGCCCCCAAAGGAAATTGGGTGCCGAAGTCGTGAAGTAGAAGTAGATGCCGTGATTCGGTGTGAAAAAGCGTTTGAATTTCCGATTTTGGCCGAAAAATCAGACTCAATTTCGGCGAAGACCTGTTTTTTTTTTCGGAGACCACCTGTTTTTTGGCTGAAAAAACGTCTGAATTTCCGATTCTGGCCGAAAAATCAGACTCAATTTCGGTAAAGACCTTTTTTTTTTGGAGACCACCTGCTTTTGGGCTGAAAAAACGTCTGAATTTCCGATTTTGGCCGAAAAATCAGACTCAATTTCGGTGAAGACCTTTTTTTTTGGAGACCACCTGTTTTTGGGCGGAAAAAAGGTTTGAACTTCCGAGCTTTCCGAGAAATTCCGTCTCCATTTCCGGACAAACCGTGTGAAACTGATTCAAAAACAATAAAAATTCGGGTCAAGGTCGTTTGCACTTTTCTCACTCTTTCAAAAAAGCCCCCCCCCCCCTTTCCAAATCCTGGCTACGCGCCGGCTTGCACTTGCGGATAATGCAGCAGTACAGAATCAGACTCAAACTCGTAAGGGTGAATGTTTAATCTCTGGTTCAATACTATTATATCCACCGATAGATTTGGGGACATGTTGTTTGATTCTGTCCTGCAGCCTTTGGGAAGTACGGCCTACATACCGATTGTCACAGTGGCATAAGAATTGATAAATCACGTTGCTTTTCTGTAAAGCAGGCAGTACGTCCTTGTTGGTAGCGGGGAGAGTTCGTAGTGTTCTCTCCCCGCTACCAACAAGGACGTACTGCCTGCTTTACAGAAAAGCAACGTGATTTATCAATTCTTATGCCACTGTGACAGTCGGTAGGTAGGCCGTACTTCCCAAAGGCTGCAGGACAGAATCAAACAACATGTCCCCAAATCTATCCGTTCTTGCTCTTCTTCCCAAAAACGCTTACTTCCTGCTCGTCGGTGCAAATCTTTAACCCAGACTAATACCCAGTCTCTTGCTTCTGATTCAGCCATTGGACTTCATCTTTTACAAAATCCTACCTGCGCTCAACATTATGATGACAGCAGATTTTCTATTCTTGCCCAAGGCCGCTCACCTTTTCATCTATCTGCTCTTGAAGCCACTTTCATCAAAACTTCTAACCCCGCCCTCTGCCGACAAAAAGAATTCGTATACAGCTTAAAGATTGCACTAATGACGCTTTCTCATTGGTCCTTTTCCAGCCAATCACGGCTCGGCTTTTTCCTATAAATAGCCGCTCATTTTCCTGCGCTCTCCATTCTGACGATTCTTCTTGACAAGTTTGTCCAGTTCGGCCAAAAGTGTTGTCCAGCTGGGGAATACCTTCATCACTCAGAGTAGCTGTGGATGCTTGAAAAAGTGTCTGCAGCTCTCAATACTACTCCCATTACCATCCCACAAACTTCACACATATCCAACCCCCCCCCCCCCCCCGACGAAAAGCTTCGAAGATATAAACATTTTAATCAAGGCAATTCTCAACTTCTGTACCACCAACCAACTCTTCAAATTCATGTTACCAAAAATTTGCACAGCATATTTTTTCTAGAAATTTATTTCTACTGTAAAAACTACATTAACTGGAAAAATGATTTAGCCCAAATATTTATAATGTGTTTGAATCAGAGGTGGAGTAGAGGGCACAAGGCTTGAGGCCAAGGCCAAGGACCATGGACACAGGCGCAAGTGTTCTGCAAAAAAAAAGGTCTTCAAAAATTTTTTTCAGGCGAACCACAAAATTTTAACGATTCAAAAAACAGTGCTGTCTTCGAGCCGAGGACAAGGCAATTTTCGAGGACTTGAGGCTTCGAGGCCAAGGCCAAGGACTTCAAAATGTGTCCTCGAGGCCAACGACGTCCTCGAGGACTCCACCTCTGGTTTGAATTCTTGTGGCTTATTAACGTTATTGTATGGAACAACTAATGGGCTGAAAACAAATTTTGCTTAGTGTTCTAAATGGGTAAAAAATTTCTTTAAAGACTATTGTACAATGTTTTATGCAAGTCAACTGCGTGTAAATGTTCTCCTTTAAGTATGCAGCATCTTAAAGTAGCATACAAAGTTACTATGATGCTAACGGTATACTACATGGCTTAATTACCTCGCAACACGAGTGCTAAAGAACGTCAAATTCAGAATGATATTGTCACTTTTGATGCATTGCTTAGTAAATCTATGTTTCGTTTCATTGATCGATGCTGGAAATCGGATAACTTATTAGTAAGATTTACGGATAACAGCGATTATTTTCTAACCAGTGGATATTTTCGTCATTGTAATCAGCTACTCAGGGCCGTGCTTAGGTGGTTCGGCCCCCCCCCCCCCCCCCCCCCGAAAACTCAAGACGGGGCCCCCTCCGAAACGCTTAAATTTGGACATTTTTGCAATCGGCTTAAATATTCACTTAACTTTCACATATCTAAGACGCACTACTTTTCTAAAACCAGGATTGTAGATCAGCACGAAAATTTACAGTTAAATTTACATTAATGACATCCAAAATATAAAATAAACCAGTACAGCTGCAGCATACAAGTCAGGTTATTAACTGCCACTCCGTGTTAACTACAAAAATCGTTAGAATTATCGTTTGAGAGTGAGTTTTATTTAATTCTAAAGACCATTAATACTATATTGTTACGATGTTACGTGAAAAAATAACTTGGGTACTGGAGCTGTAATTATGAGTTAAAGATGTGATCCTTGTAAGCTGCTGTAGTGACATCAATGATATTCTTGCAAATGTTAAAAATTCTTTTTTCGAGCTTTTGCAGTGGCAAAAGCATCAATGATCCAGTGTTGTTGTTTTATCATTTGATAGCTTGGTAGTTAGTGTAGTGGTTACCATTGTTGATCTTTCAATGGGTGACCAAAGCTTAATCCGCATCTTAGTGGGCTTATTTTCACAGATTACAAATCGGGATCCTGTACACGGTCCGCAAAGGAGATTGCATATCCCGAAAATTGTTTGCCGATAATTATTTCATCATTACTGCCCCAGCCCTTAGCCCTCTTGTTTGTCCATTGTACTTTTTCATTTTCGGGTTAACATCCACTCGAGATCGTAGGCTGTCTGGATAAGGTGCAAATATTTTAGATCTGCCCGAGTGCTGAGCCTACTCATAGCTTACTATAACGATATAACTACTAATCAGAAATATAAAACTTGAGCAATCAAACAATATTTCGTCACAAAATTGTCAAGTAAGAAAAGACTTCCAAACCACTGCAGAAAATTTTCTCAACTATGCATAAGCCTAACAGAGGTGGAGTCGAGGACACAAGGCTCGAGGCCAAGAACACAAAAAAATCCGAGGCCAAGGCCAAGGACAGCCTTTCCGAGGACAGACCCTCTCGAGGCCAAGGACAGGAATGCTCGAGGCCAAGGCCAAGGAGCAAGGACACAGCCGCAAGTGCTCTCCAAAGAAAAAAAGATCTTCTCAAAAGTTTTTCAGGCAATCTCCAATTTATAGGCGTAGCCAGAATTTTCGATTGGGGAGGCTTAATCCACAAATTGCATGCAATGACGCCATCAAAAATTTTCCTGTTGGCGCTTAACCAGGATTTTGCAAAGAGAGAGGGCTTAAACCAGACGCGTAGCCAGGATTTGGAAAAGGGGGGGCTATTTTGTAAGAGTGAGAAGTGTGCAAACGACCTTGACTCGAATTTTCATTGACCTTGAATCAGTTTCAGACGGTTTGTCCGAAATTTGAAACGAAATGTCTCGGAAGAATCGGAAATTCAAAGGTTTTTTCCGCCCAAAAGTAGGTGATCTCAATAAAAAAAAAAAAAAAAAAAAAAAAAAAAAAAAAAAGGTCTTCTCCAAAATTCAGGGCAATTTTCCTCCCAATTTCGCAAGTTTAAACGTTTGAGGGGGGGCTCTTTTCCTATGGGGGGGGGCTATTTTCCATTTTTCACAGAAAATCGGCCTCAAAAGCACAAAAAACATGCGATTTTGCATACTTCACAAGCACAAAAAACACGCCCCCCCCTGGCTACGCTACTGGCTTAAACTAATATAGCTGAAAAGCGCAAATACGTAACTTTGGAGACGTTTTGAGAAAACCAGTGTTACTCAAACGTATCACAGACGGGTGGTCTGGGGGCGAAGCCCCCAGCTGTTGGGCAATTTTTTGTAATTTTTTGGAAAAAAAAGCTATTTTAATGCCATTGAATCACATTTCGCACATGTTTAGAGCCATTTGAAAGTACTAGATTTTTGACATTTGAAAACCAATTAAAAAAATTAAATTGTTTAATCCTTCTTCTAGTTGCAATTTAAGTCCAAAACACATTTAACATCTTGCATTTTGGTGTTAAAGTTTAATTGTACGTGATTTGGTCCAGGTAGGGGGACGTAAGGTGCATAGTCTCGTGCAACATTTGAGCAGTAAATGAAAACCCACTCGAAGATTTTCCTTAGAGATTTTCGTTTTGTCATGAAAATAACCAGTTATAGAAGTGCATGTTAGGCCAGGGGGCCCAGGATCCTCAATTGAAGTTCAACGATTTGTTCAATCAGCATTTTCCATGGCTTTTTTTTCAAAAGTATTTTGTGCGTAAAAACTGGCGAGGTGGAGGTGAATTAATGAATTGTTATTGAAAAATAGTACAATAGATGGTTACGCTTACTAACCATGTTATTGCCGGGCCGGATTTACATCGCGCTGGGCCCCTGGCACTTTGTGGATTTTCGCAACATCTTTCTGCCAAATGTAGGTGAAGACCAGAAAAAGTCAAAAGATTTGAGCGCAGGGCCCTTAGCTGATACTGCGCCATATTGTGGTAAATCCGGCCTTGGTTAATGCATTACGTTCATAAAAAGACTAGATGTGATCCTGAAATAGCAACTTTTAGGACAAAAACTATCCATTTCTTCCAGGTTTACGTTTAAATTGGCTGGCAAAAACTGATTTGAGGGGGTCCCAGGGGCCCCTGGTCTTCAGTATTGTTGCTCGCTGCTGGTGTAAGCGAAAAATCCTGAAAAGATACTGAAACTGAAGAAACAATAGGCTTTTTTGTCACATTTTTGTCATTGGTGAAATTTCAATAGGGGGGAAGCCCGCTTGGCTAAGCCTATGCTCCAATTGCGGAAAACAAAAAGATATTTGCAAATTTTCCGCGAGGTTTCTGGCGTTCTCCAACAAAATTTCAACGGTTCAAAAAATAATGCTGTCCTCGAGCCGAGGACAGAGCAATTTTCGGGGACCTAAGGCTTCGAGGTCAAGGCCAAGGACTTGAGGCTTCGAGGCCAAGGCCAAAGACTTCAAAATGTGTCCTCGAGGACTACACCTCTGAAGCCTAACGATTAACCACTTTAAGTAGTAGCAGAACCGAATCTTCTGAAGTAAATTTTAACTTGATTTGCTGACATCTGAAGGCAATCTGACTGTAACTATTACTAGACTGACTCATAGACGAGGCCAGGATTTTTGATTTGGGGGTCCAAACCACAAATCACATGCAACGACGTGATCAGAAACTTCGAAAAATGAATTTTTTGTGGGGGCAAAGATATCGTAGAATTGAAAATCATAAACCGTGGCCTGGTGTTGGCACGTAACTAGGAACTCGTTTAAGGGAGAGGGCTTAAACCGATAGTTAAAATGCGAAAATGTCTAAATTGGGGGACGTGTTTGAGTAAAGAAGTGTACTGTAATTCAAACGCATCACAGACGGGCGTCTGGGGGCTAAGCCCCCAGCCGTTGGGCGATTTTTTGTAATTTTTTGGAAAAAAAACTGTTTTAGCACTATTGGATCACATTTCGCACATATTCAGAGCCATTTGAAAGTGCTAAATTTTTAACATTTTAAAGCCAATTGAAAAAATTAAGTTGTTCAGTCTTTTTTTTGCTTGCAATGTAAGTCCAAAACTCGTTTAAAATCTTGTATTTTAGGGTAAAATTTTTTAATTGATTTGGCCCAGATAGGGGAAGTAAAGTACACTGCCTCCTACAACATTGTAGCAGCAAATAACAACCCAGTGGAATATTTTCCTCAGAGATTATTGTTTTGTCATGAAAACAACCAGTTATAGGTATACATACTCGTATACGGCCAGGGGGCCCAGAGGCCCTCTCAATTCAAAAATTTGTTCAATAGGCATTCCTCTTACTGAAGCTAATTTTTTTCAAAAGTATTTTGTTGCATAAAAACTGGCGAGGTTGAGGTGAATTAATGAATTGTTATTGAAAAATGTACGATAGATGGTTACGCCTACAAACCATGTTATTGCCTTGGCCGGATTTACCTCGAGTTGGGCCCATGGCACTTTGGGTTTTTCGCAATATTTTCCTGCTAAATACAAGTAAAGACCAAAAAAAAGTTTTATCTGAGCACGTAGCCCCTGGTACTGTGCCATATGTTATTATGTTAAATCCGTCCCTGGTTATTGCATTACGTTCATAAAAAGGTTAGATGAGGGCCTCAGTTACCAACTTTTAGGATAAAAACTCTTAATTTCACTCGGGTTATACGTTTAAGTTGGTTGGCCATAATTAAATTGAAGGGGCCCAGGCCCCCTGGATCAATATTGTTGTTGGAGGCCCATTCAAATTGGGGGCCATTTAAATATTATTGTAGGGGGCATTTTTAAATTGGTTGGCAAACATTAAATTCAAGGGGCCCGGGCCCCTTCAATTTAATTATGTTGGAGGCCCATTAAAATGTTATTGTAGGGGGCCCATTTAAATTGGTTGGCACAAATTAAATTGAGGGGGCCCGGGCCCCCTGGATCAATATCACTGTTGGGGGCCCATTTAAATTGGGGGTTATTTAAATTGGTTGGTAAAAATTAAATAGAGGGGGCCCGGGCCCCCTAGATCAATATTATTGTTAATTACTGTTGTACGCGTGTACTGTTGTACGCGAAGAAACGAAAAGAAACTGAAACTGAAAAAACAATAGTATTTTTTGTGATATTTTTTATCATTGGTTGCATTTCGATTGGGGGGGGGGCGCCCCCCTGGCTACGCCTATGGACTGACTCTGACTGGCTGTTGTGCAATCGACTGGTAAGCTGAACATCTGAGTCGATTAACTAGTTGTTTTTCTGCTAAGACAACGCAATTGTGATTCTATCACATCATAGATAATATTGCAACGCAGCAGCAGAAACATACAGGTACAGCGAGCGTATTTTCAGTATCTTGAATTGACAATACGCTTTAATTTTGTTCTAAATATTGCAAAAAATACTAGCACTGATCGACAATACCAGCTTTTAAAGTAGTAGCAGTAGTAAAGTAAAATGCGGGCCCCCATTTTGGCTGCCCCCCCCGACCATGGGGTTTGGGGTTGCCTTGGCACGGCCCTGCAGCTACTAACTACGTCTGGTTCAAGTGATTGGATTATTCAAGCTTACAACGAAAAAATGCACTAGTTCGAGCAGTGAAGTACGATATGTATGCGGAATAGCATCTAGTAGAAAATTGGGCTGATGTTGCATAGATAATTATGTTTCTGTTTGGTTACTTATTACACCATTATTACTCGTATTTTTTTGTGTTGTTGCTATGGACCTATGGCCCGAAATTAAAATAATAATAATAGTTTCGTTTATAGCCTAAGCATCTTCAGTAGAATGATTTTACGATCTAGTGCTCTTATAATGAAACGTTGCATGTTGGTTGCATACTGCGGCTACAACCCACCGTTGATTTCCAACGAAGTAAGCAAGAAGCAGGGCCTCAGAGGGCGGGGGTAAAGATAAAAAATAGGCTGTGGTGTTGAGTACAAAACTCCGGCATTCCGCTGCTTTTACAACTTCTGAACAAAAATGATTTCATTTTGAAATTACTGTACTAACTACCTTGTTCAAATTTTAAAGACATGTTTTTTAGCAGAGTAAAATATTCATATAAGCATAAAAGCAACTAAGGGCACACACTATTTCTATAGCCAATAGCCATCCCTTCCTGTGTTCTTGTACGCATGACCAGAAAAGGCAGCGTACACTGCATCATTATGAAATTAATTGGTTGGAAAATATCTGAAATACGTGCCTTAACTAACTGCTTGGTATGTCATGCTATTGCATTACAGACTGTTTTTGTTTCATCATTCAGTAAGAAAGGTATCGCACAACGCCTTCCAAAAACGTTCCGTGGATGCAGATCTTTTTTTAACCTTATTTGCGGCGTTAACATGGCGCACCCCCTACTTCCCTACACGTAATTGGATTGTGAAATAAAGCTGCCTTTTTCTGTTGTTTTAGATTTGTGAACTCCAGTTGGACAGTTTTCAAGGCATCAAAAATATTGGCTTGCTGGGTTAAAAAATATGATGTCTGCTCCACTCCAACCACGTGTCGTCAAGAGTGTCGTAGCCTTTTCCACGTTTATACCTCTTTTGTTCAAATTTCCCTAATTTCAACGCTTGTGTCATTTTTTAGTATTACACCGTGACCAAAAATGCAATGACCTAAATACGCTACTGCATATTCCATGTACTAGCCTGGCTTTTGGATTCGAAGATTTTACGTCATAGAGTAAGACGACCTACACGATTGTATTCCGTTTAGCAGGTTTGTGGCTGGAAGTGCAATCACAGGAAAAACGTTAACCTTATTACTAATTCATTATCTTTGAATCCATTTCAATCTGAGCAGTTTGATATTACAATCAGCTACAAATTTGACATATCAAAAATATTAATTTTGTTCTGCTCTTTGATTTCTAATTCAAAGCAGCAATAAGGCTGCACGAAGTGACGTGCAGGATTTCCTTATTTGGCAAACATGATGAAAGCATGGGCGGTGCTGTGAGCACAAAGCTGTTCGTATTTTTTGCATTTATGCGTGTTTTTTTGATGATGGTTAGCACAGTGTTGTAGCCGCAGTATAAGAAAAAATTATCGAGAATGCTTTTTCCGAAAAAACGAATTACTACAATCAATAAATTTCCAAATACAGGTTTTTGTTCTCAGTAGCACGTTTAGAATAAGCAGAAAAAGTTTCTAATCAACTTTGCATAACAATATTGATTGCTGAACGCCGGAGATCATAATCATGGACTGGACAAAAAATGAATAGCCATCTCCATGAAAGGAAAGTAAAAATGAAATTTATACAGGAGTTTTAACGTAGCTCGCAGGAAAGAAAAATTGGCTGAGGTTTTTATCTTCTAACTATGTTTAAAAGAATTGTATTAAGATACCAATGTTATCATTACAAGAATTATTAAAATATAGAGAAAAAAACTGTATGATAAAGAGTGTTTCAGTTTTAGTACAACTCGTATTTAAAATTCAGACGAAGTATTGAAGAGAAAGTACAAAATGTATGCTGCCAGCTGCTATAATCTCTGATCAATTTCAACAGAAAACATGTTGTAACTCAATTGGGGGGCAGTGTCTGCATGTTGTTGTTATGTACGTATATACTATGCAATAAAATATCAATCATTCAGTAGCATAAGTTTTAATCTCATTTAAAAATCCGATAGATAGAAATAGGCCGAAGATATGTTATTGTTTTTTTGTTTTTTCTTGTGCTTGAATAAATTCGTCAAAAACTCTGGAAGAATTTATATACTGTATAAAGGATAATAATTGTTGCTTGAATCTAGAAAGTCATGTTGTACCTATTTACAGTAGACCATAATGTCCCATGTTTTTCGACCAAGTTTAGATTTTTTTACTGCAACATTTGGCTGCAGTTGCTTCTATTTTAACATTGCCTTATTTATTTTTACACCAACTGAAAACGATAAAGGCCAGTTGGTTGAGCGGTAACGCTTATGTCTACGGAGCAAGAGGTCTGTAAGATTCAAATCTTGGGGCGATCTAATCAGTGCCTCTTTTAAGCTTTTGCGTTAGGGGGGGCAAATTCCTAAAGGTAACCTAACGTCTGGGGGGCAAAGCCCCCCAGACCCCCCTTTCAGAGTTGTTCGCGATTAGACTGTAATGTTTAATTGAGAAAAGTGTTAACGGTGCGTATTACCGTATTAGGGTACTGCAGAACACTGGGTATAAAAAGTTCCACAATTAGCTACAAACAAGCAAAAGTTGAAGAAACAACGAAATAAGGAAATATTGAGACAATCTCATTATAAAAACAACATATTCATTTTTTCGCTTTTTGGGTTGTTCGTTTTCAGCTTTTATTCAAAAAACCTTTGGATAAACTGTCGCTTGCTGTAAGTTTCGATGTGTGGAAACTTCTTTCTTCGTTCTTTCGAAAGAAACTGCATGACGACCGGTCTTGGGTCGTAATCGGCCGTAGCTACTCCGTTCCAATAAATGAGGAGCCTATCTATTAGGGTATCTTCAGAAGCACTTTGGCGGTGCTTAGCGTGAAGAAGATTGTATGTGGAAACGCACCTTTCTACCGTCATACTATGGGGACACACCACGCAAAAGGTGGACAAAAAATCTGTAAATGGAGGTTTGCTTTTTCTTAGCATGAAGTATAGCCATACTCCATAATCGTTTTTGGCTATTTCGTTCGGCGGCTTCATTTCATCAAAAGTTTCTAGCGTAGTGTCAATGAATTGACCTTGATCGTTGATAGCGGTCGAAGCAAAATATGGTTGGCAGGTGTTGATGAAAGCTCAGGTTCCTGCCGTACGGCAACCCTAACATATAACTAATAAAGTTCTGAACTAATGATGCACTGCATAAAAAAGTAATAACTTTCAAAGACTTCATTTAATTTCGCTCTAAGTCTTACGCTCACCAACTATTTAAAGACGTATAGCAAAATTATCCAACATCCAATAGTAATAGCAACAGTAAACCAATTCCAGAAAGAAAAAAAAAAAAGAATCAAAGCTCAAGTTTATTATACAGGCAAGTTTATCATCAAAGTTTATTATACAGGCATATCAAAGTGAAAAGGCGCTAATAAAAACAAAGGGTTTCATATCTGTTATCGCTCCGGATACCAGTACCGAAACTTTCTGTGACATTAGTTCACCTCCACGCGACCTCCGACTTGCAGGCTCCTGGCTACGCCAAACGAACCATGATACGGACATACAATGCCCCTTGCCCTTGCGACCCTATGCACATGATGAATAGAAGCGGGAATGTAGGACAATATCACATCACGATGCATAGCTACGTACTATAATCGAAAGCAAGCATTCAAGCAATGAATCCATTTGGCATTTAGAGTGCCTGAAAGCCCAGTTTCGCCAATATTTAGGAAAAAATATCTTAAAATTAAAAAAACAGCTCTTTTCTTAACGAAAAGTGCATTGCAACTGCTTTCAAAACAATTGCCCAACATGGGCAATTTTTTATTTTAGGGGGGCAAAAGGCTTTTAGGGGGGGAATTGCCCCCCCTAAAAGCCCATAAAAGAGGCCCTGGATCTAATCGAACGCAGTGTTTTAACAGCTCGCCACCGTTGCGACATTTCGGAAAGAACTATGTTGACTTTCTTCGAACGTAAGTGCAATGGCGCGGAGATGATTCCATCGAACTCGTTACACACCTTGCGTAATTCAGCTAGTATAATGAAGATTTGACTTGATGAAAACGAAAACCGTTTTGATCTACTGCAAAAAATATCCTGTAAAATGCCGCCCAAAAATGCGATTATGCTCGTGACTATGCAGCATTGGCTATCATTATTAAGTGCTAGCCAGTGGCACTTTGCAGTTGGTGAATAATGAGAGTTTCCTATACCGCACGATAAAGCATGACTGTTAACGCGAAAAGTGAAGTTATCGAGGAATTCGATTCCAAACGTTATTCCTTAGAGTTCTTCGGTTGAATATTTCTATTGTGCAGCTGAAAATTTCAAAAAAATTTGCCTTCCGTCTTTTTGTATTTCAAAAGATGGATTTTTTTGTCACAGTCCTGAGTTAACGGTTTGAGTCTTTTCAATTTTCATTATCATTCGGGGGACGAAAAAACAGCACTTTTAGTTCGTTAGAAAATGTTATAAAGTCACACGTCATCCTTGTAAAATAAGTCACTTGACAATAAATCAACTAACTCTCAAAACTTTTCTTTGCTTTTGCATTATATGCAATTCAACATTCAAAGTGCAATTGCTTGTAACTTGCCGTGGGCACTGGCCTAACCCAACTATTGATTCAAATTAGCTGCTGATTATCAGCTCATCGAATCTTGAAGAGCATATTGCTGTTAGGCTAAAGATGAAATTGGAAAAACATGACGTAATTTCCAGAGCACTACAGGTGCAAGATCATCAACGGCATATCAACCAAAAAGCAGCCTTTCCTTAACATATCGATGCAATCATTCGTGGAAGCGTTTCTTGCTGTTGTCCAAAATTTTACATATTGAAAAATGACGTCATAACCGGTCTCTGACAGCCGTTTGCGTGAAGCCACCGTGACAAACATGAAATATGATTTATCCTTCAATGTTTCGTACTAAGGAATTGGCAATGTCGTAATGATTTTTTTTCATTTTCAGCATATTTTAAATAGCATTTTCTTGGTCGCTTGAGATTTATAATTGCTACATTTTGCTAGTTTTGAAAACCTACTATTTTCAGATTAATTTTTGCAGCTTGTATTCAATACTCGTTTTTTATTCGCTTTATTAAAAGCAAGAATGTAAATTGCTCAGCCAAACAAATAATTACAAGTCTGAGTTGTTTTGTTGCGATTTCATTTTTACTAAATTCTTCAGCAAACAATTTAAATTATCAATGAACTGCGACGGTGCAGCTGCCTCAGTTTAAATTGCTCACAGAATTAATGTCAAATTCGTTCAATGTTGATTATGGGTGATGGTTTATTTTGAAACTTTCGGAACGTATCAGGATTTCGATACAAGCGACGATAAGCTTACTCTGCGAGGCGGTATCTTTTCTTCAGTAGGACCAGTGGATCTATTCAGCAGGCAATAAAACTTGATTTAATTTATTTTGTTCGGATCAATAATGTCGCGCTACCATATCGATTGTTCTGTGACGTACCGGTACTGTCACAGTGACGTATAGTCATTCCGCGCTGCAAAACAGTGTAAGGCCTACGGCTGCCGGTAGACAAATCTTTTAGGTTAGAAATAATTTGGAAATGCAATATTTTGTCTATTACGTAATCTATCGACGCCCACTTTACGCAAGTATGATCGTTTTAGTTACCACCGGAAATATCAAAAGAGCTCAAAGCGCCGACATGTACACTACAGCTAGAAAATTGCAGCTGTGATAAACCACGTTTCGAGTAACTAACTGAACGTAAAGAATAAAAGATGACTGTTATGACAGTAATGTGCACGTCATAGGGCACCCACCTAATCACCAAATATCTCAACGTATTGGATTTCTTGAAATTTCATAATAACGTCAGTCTTGTCAACGTTAGCTACTGCAAAATGTGAGTACGCTGTTATTAGAATACTTGATTAAAAAAATTTGTTGAATTTGAAAATGGAACACTGTTAGGGACAAATAGGGCACGAATTGAAACCGAGAAGTTTTATTTTTTATTTATTTTTTTGAACGATAGAGATACAGTATTAGATCGCTAATTTCTTTTCTTCACTTCTGCAGTTTAAGAAAAAGACGAGCTATTGCAGCTTATGAGTACGAGAATAAAATGAGAAAGATTACCAAGTCGTCCGTATAGTTTTGATTCCATTTGCTTCGCCTTTAGCCAATCAGTAGATGGCATCGAAATTTGACATTGCCGAATGGATGTTGATATACAAACAACTTCGCGGTACGTGGAACATGAAGACTTTTTTTATCAATGTTTTGGGAACAAGCAATAACTGCGCGTTCGTAGCCGCAAAATGAACCGAGAATCTGCAAGTAAAAACGGATTTATACAGTATCCGTTTTTCGTCTGCTTTTGTACGTTTGTTTACGTTTTGCTTCTCAATGAAAAAATATGCACTTTTTTTGTCCGCATTTTTATAAGTCCATATCCACACTTGATCGTGGACTGTTACATATTGATGAAAATTTTGTTCAAAATTTTGTGTAGGAATGGCGATAGCGATATTTCAAAATAGTACCCTTTGACAAAAATTTTTTTCGGACAACTTTTTTCCAGTATACGACGGTTTAGTTGCTGCGGATTTGAACTAATGAAAATGCGGACAAAAAAGAACATACTTTTTCATGGAAAAGAAAAAACGGACAGCGAGCGAAAAACGACTACTGTGTAAATTGTTAGTGTAAAGGAATTCTCAGTTGAAAGAAAGAGACTATTTCGATTGAAATTTTTAACTACTTTTTTATTAATTCAGACCTTAATCAAATCCAAATTCAGATCCTTACTCTAAAACTAACCCCTAATCTATTCCTAACCTAAACCCTATTTTTTACCCTTAAAAAGTATATGAATAATGTGCAGATTAATATTTTTCATTTTAGTTTCATGCTCTTTGACTTACAAAGTTTCGGTGAAATAGTCACTCCTCAGTTAACAATAGAAAGTTTGACAACGTGAAGGTGTTGAGTACATTTTAATTATTTTGAAATTCGGTGTTCAAATTTTCATTTATTGCAGTTGTAAATCAGCCGAAAACAGATGAAAGCAGTTCAAAATCTGTCGAAAAATAATTCAATGAATAATTGATAGGAGTCACATACGGTCGACCGACTTTTAAAGGCGTTTTATATGAGGAAGTGAATCTGGATTTTAACGTTGTAAAGCAGTTTAGCTACCAGTACCAACTATTGACCATCACTAGAAACAGAAAGTATAAAACCTTACGAACCAACGAAAATTTACGATTACTCAGTATCAACTGCACAACATCAGAATTTGCTTGCAGTAAAAACGAGATTTAAGCCAGAAGTGGAATCGTAAATTCTCTTGTCTAGGTCTAATTGCAGAATTGGCAAACTGAAAACATTCAGAAATCTCGAGTAAGAAGAACAGCTTAGCTCGCTTCGTAAGTACAGGATTAATTAAGTTTTGGAGGTTTTTTTCTTATCCGCTTGTCTGCTTCCTTCTTTGCTGCATTGGAAAGTAATGAGCTGCTCAATTGGCTTGTTTTACTTTTAACCAAGAAATTTTAAAATGTGCTAGGCATAAGGGTAGCCAGGATTTTTGATTGGGGGGGCAAACCGCAAATCAAATGCAATGACGTCATCAGAAAATTCCAAAAGAGGAACTTTTTGCGGGGGCAAAGATATCGTAGAAGGGAAGATCTGAAGCCGAGGTCTGTTGGCAGTTAACCGGGATTTCGCTAAAGGGAGACGGTGTAACCTAATAGTCCAAAAGTTAGTGTAAGTGCCCTAACTTAGGAGACGTGTCGAGTAAGCTAGTGTAATCCAAACGTATCACAGACGGGGGTCTGGGGGCGGAACCCCCAACCTACGGAGGATCTGGGGGTGTGGGGGTGAAGTCCCCAACCGCTGGGCAATTTTTGCAGATTTTTGGGAAAAGTAAGCTATTTTAATGCCATTGGATCACATTTCGCACTTGTTCGGAGCCATTTGAAAAAACTAGATTTTTAACATTTGAAAGTCAATTGAAAAAATTTATTTGTTTAAATGCTCAATCTTCCTTTTACTAGAATTTAAGTCCAAAACACGTTTAAAATTTTGCATTGTAAATGATTTGGCCAAGGTAGAGGAAGTAAGGTGGATTGCCTCCTGCAATATTTTAACAGTAAATAATAATCCTCTTCGAAGATTTTCATTTGGGATTTTTGCTTTGTCATGAAATTAACTAGTTATAGGAGTACATGTACGGCCAGGGAGCCCAGGCCCTCTCAATTAAAATTCAATAATTTGTTCAATGAGCATTTCCTAAGCTAATTTTTTTTTGAAGTATTTTGTGCATAAAAACTGGCCAAATGGAGGTTAATTGTTATTGAAAAATGGTACAATAGATGGTTAGGCTTACTAAGCATGTCATTCCCGAGCCGGGTTTACATTGCGCAGGGCACTTTGTGGATTTTCGCAACTTCTTCCTGCCAAATATAGGTGAAGACAAAAAAATGTCTTACCATCTGAGCGCAAGTCCCTGGCACTGTTCCATATGGTAAATCCGGCTCTGGTTATTGCATTACGTTCATAAAAAAGTTAGATGAGGGCCTGAGCTAGCAACTTTTAGGACAAAAACTCTTAATTTCACCCAAGTTATACATTTCAGATGGTTGAAAAAATTATTTGAGGGGGCCCGGCCCCCTGGTCGTCAATATTATTGTTATAATTACTACTGTACGCGTGTACTGTTGTACGCAAAGATGCTAATGAAACTAAAACTGAAGAATCAAGGCTTTCTTGTCAAGTGTTTTTGATTGGAGGGGTCAGGTCCCCTGCCCCCCCCCCCAGCTACGCCTATGGTGCTAGGTACAGAAAAACCGATGTTTTGAAGCTGTTCCAATGAAAAACGAGACTTGCTACTGAGGTGCTATTATTTAATGCCGTTGGTACTCCTTATAGGTCTCCATTGACCTTCACTAGCGCACATTGCTGCCCTACGTAAACTTTAGTTGTTACTTTTGAGGGAGGGTTCAAGCGCTAGAATAAAGAAGAGCCAAAAATCCAAATCCGATTTTATCCAAAACATATGGTTAAGGCTTTCTCTCCAGAGAAATCCAATTCTTTGGCCCACAAGTAAAGTGCTTGTCTTCTGATTGATACATCCTTACGTAATCTTCTCAAAAAGTATATCGTTACTAGAACGAAGAAATGTGTGTTTTTTAGGAGGGAAATCGCATTCCTTCGTAGTACACCACTTTAGTAGAATACAAATAGATTGGGGTGTACGACACATACGGTCTCACTACTACCGGGGCCTTGCTATCTTACGGAGACACTGCTCGAAATCTGTTTTGTTCTAGACAGGAGAACTACTTGAGGTAATAAAGAGGTGCCCCAAACCTTGTTCTACGCTATTCCTCTTATTCGCGAAGATAGATTTGATCCGTTTGAATCCGCACCATTGGCAACCCTGCGTTTCGAAATTTCGTTTCATCAGAAAAGGATGACTCTGCAAAATTTCTTGCAGATTAAGAACGCGATGTTCGTTATCTTATTCTGCAAGAAATTTTCTAAAGTCGTCGTTTTCTGTTGTCAGGAAATTTCGAAAGGTAGAGTTGCCGATGGCACGGAGTCAAACGGAATAAATCTATTTTCGCGAATAAGGGGAATAGTGATTAGTGAACACGGTTTAGGGCACCTCTTTATTACCTCATGTAGTTCTCATTTCTTCAACAAAACCGATCTCGAGCAGAATCTCTGTATATTAGGTATATATAAAGACGCATTGGCGTATTTAGTATTCACTTCTTTGTTCTTTTCCACTCAAAGAAACGTACTGTAGAAATAACAGTGCGGAAGCGTGGTCGGCCAATGATGATTCATTTAAATATTCTTGCTTTGGTTTGCATTATGATTCAAAGAATATAATGATTATGAAAAAGAATCGATATGTGCTGGCATCATGAGCAGCATAAAGTGACGCTAAAGTTGGCAGTGATAAAAAATAGGCGGCTTTGAGTTATGCTGGCGGGTACTAGGTGGGTGCCTGGGTGCATGGAGCTACCCAGTGGTGTACATATTATTTTGCCTAACAAAGCTGCTATATGATGTCCCTGAAAAGTACAGTATTTTAAAATGAAGATTTTTAAATTGATTAAAATGACGAACCGCCAACACAGATATGTATTATCGAAGCAATGACAACTCTTTGAAAGTTTTCTTATAGCGGGAGTAGTTTTATGACTTTGTATTTGTACGAGCTTTTGGATGATTTTCGCCCGGTTGCAAAAAAAGAATTTATTTTTTAAACATTTCCGGGATAGCATGGTAAACTTTAGAGCTGGGTATAGGGTAAGTGGGATCGGAACCTGAAGCCGAAGTGAAGAAATAGCCACTTTACTCAACTCTGAATTCGCTCCCTCGTTGGTACTGTATAGTTCCCACCTTCTACAATTTTTTTACTCTATATGTTGTCGCTGACTTCTAAAGCAAGAGAAGTTCCGGGCTAGGCCTACATTACGTCACTAAATTGCAAATTATTGCACATAATTTAGAATCTAGAAGAAAATGCATAGTGACTTTTACGTAGTTTCAATCTGTCTATTACCTTGAGGCTCTTATTTTTAGTTGAGTGGATTCAGACAGCTAAGAAGAGCACACTTACCGTCTCAAGTGTCCGGTAATAGTCAAATGATGTCATTTGTTATCATGTGTCTGATTCAAGAGCATGGCCTTAAAATAAGCGTCGCGACTTAAAACGTTGGAAGTACTTACTGTACTTTTATGGACAAAATCATTTATAGAAGCGTTGGATTTTTCTACTGCACGTAGGGGTCCTCTCGACTTCTCTGTAAGCATAAAACCTGTTCTTCTACTCACGTATTGGATTTTGTCAATTTTGCTCAAGAATCGCTTCGTTTTTAGAATTTTTTTTTTAATCGTGAGAGCTTCCTAACTTAAACTCTTGGTCACTCGTCGCGTAAATGTAATCGTATGTGTTTTTTGCTGGAGTTTAACATCTCGATCAATGTAGAGTAGCATGTAAACACGATTAAATTGATGTTTTGCCTTTGATTTAACGTCGCTGCTTTGTTTGATTTGCCGTTCTACCTCCAATTTCAATCGGACTCAATGTTTGCTTTTTCTGCTTTGCACTAAATTTGTGTTGCTGTGACCTCTGTTTCAATGAATTCCATTTGTGACTTAGTAGCAGCTCGTAGTTTGAGCACGGAAAGTTCACCGAGAAGCTTCGTTGTCCTCCCAATGTCGTTGGAATATTAAGTTACAATTTGGTGTTGAGCCTGAGGGTCTATAATGAACTGAAACAATATGATAATTTTATTAAACTCATCAGCAGATATCTGTTTCAAGGTATTACCTCTCATCAGAGCAGCTACAAATTAGGACCCACCAGCTTTCAGTTGCAGGGCTAATTTGTCGTTAATCCTATTTTGCAGGAGCTGTTTGACCTACGCATTTTACTCGGGGGTTGCCCCCTATCTAACTCCTAAATCAAGAGTCATGGGACCACCAAATTTGGCATGGGGGCTGGTGTTCAGCACAATTTTTGAGAAAAATTAGGCTTGAGTTAATGGTGTCGAGCCATATTTTCGAAAAATGACTTCATTTTTGCGATGACGTCTCAGGCGGTTCAAATTTTGTACATAGGTTTGATTTTTAATACTGAATTATAAATTACTTATCTCAAAGTGGTTACGTCGAAAAACGCCTTATGACTTCATTTATGTTAAATATTGGCTAAAAAATGCTCAGATTTCGGAAAGTGACTTCGGGAAACCTCAAAATAGGGGGAACTTCCCGTTACCTTAACAACTTCAAATTTTTAGGAGTTATTTGTGATAATATTTGACTCAAATTCAAGTTAATGTGAAGTAAAAATAATTGAAGGGATTTATCCCGAAAAAAACGAGAGGGCATTAATGCCCAAGTGTGTAAAATAAAGTTACGGCAAAACTGACTTCGATTTGGAAACTTCATATTTTTTAACCTTTTGCAACTTCTCAAAGCAATTTAAACAGATAGGCCTACACAGAGCTTCAGAGAGAAAATTTTTAAGAGGTAGGAAAACTGATAATTACAACAGAAATTAGGTGAAGACCACAAAAAAAGATCTTCGCCGGAATTTCGACTAGGTTTTTGCCAGAATGCAGGTGAAGGCCAAAACAAATAAAAGTATCACTGCCTTATTAAGAAGTTTTATAGAGCACATAACGCGTAAACTATTAGGATATTAAAATGTAGTTATTGTTTGAAGTATTCATGGAATGCCTGAAGTAGCTTCCGAATAAACTTATACGGGGTGGAATTCTCACCATGCTTTTTTATGTCATTAAAGAATAGGGGCATAAATACAACGTATTATCCCATAACAGTTACTGTTAAATAGCCTATTTCCATGGCTCTCTAATGACCAAGCTTTTCCGCTTATATAGGACAAACTTTGTTTATTGACAAAATTTATCTGTTTACTTCCAAAAATATGTTGAAAAAACGCCAAAAACGCGACGAAAAAACCCGAAATGCATCGTAGTTAAAGTTATGTGACGTAAAAACATGAGTAAAGGAAACAAAATTATAACATCAAAAATTATAATATCATGGTCACAACTGCTTTCAGGCATGGAGGTACGATGCAGTCGCTATTACATTGGTTGCTTCTTAGATACAATTGTATGAATAACGTGTTGTATGAATAATTGGGCAATGAGCATTATTGATATTGATGTAATACCGTAATACAATTCTCCTGTCGGGCTGGTTTTGGCCATTTGAATGGTAATATTGTTGGTAAAACTTGCATTTGAGAAGCCATGCAGTCTTGTCGGTAAAAACATAGATTCAATTGAGCATTATTTTACTCTCACCGAAAAGATTAAAAGTGTTTGCTAAGACTGAAATACAGTAGGTTATTTTTGTCAAGCCGTGCATTCGCGACGATACCTTGTATTTTTTGAGCTTCGTGACCAGTGAAAATAACTAAATATCGATTGCTCTCGTGGCTTGTTGTTAATTGCTTGTATAGCCGGAGTCGGATTTGTTTGCTCTATTTTGGTCTGTTCGTGGCTAATTGCAATTTTTGACATTTTAATTAACCAATTGTGGTACGGCCTTTAGCTTTTTACTACCGATGCATGCAGCTTGGTTCTGATTATGTTGTCTGTTTTTATTAATGATGTGTTTTTCAACAAACTCAATTTGGGCAATAAGATTAGGCGACTGGAACCAAAGTATTTAAAAATTCTCAAACAGCGCAATTGCGGAAAGGATAAATTTCAGTCCCTTCGATCTCTTCATTTTGCATTTCAGATCGTAGTTTCAGTGAACCAAGTTTCAGACGAATATTATTCAAGCCGGCATTTCCTAGAGCTGGTATAAAATTTGCATTTTATCAACGCAAGAACTATGTGAACTATTGAGAGAAAATACCACAATTGCACGAAATCTTTTAAGTTTGTAGCATTCACTTATTTAACGCAATGCATTGACTTTGCCAAACTTCATCATCGCTCTGACGTGAAATGTTTTCAGTGCGATTTAAATGCAAGCTTGTTGACATCTTTCCAATGAAATTTTGTCATCGACCTTCAGTTCAGTAAATATCTTTGGCACAGCACAAAGAGCTTCCAAATTATTTGTTGTATAGTTACACCTTCTCGATGACGATGGCAGAATTAAATAGCAATTTTATCAATGACCATATTTTCTGTTGCTGCAGTGAAACTCAATCTACTCAAATTTTAAATACCAAAATCCAAAAAGCAAATGAGCTTCATTGATAAAACGCCTTGATCATTCTGGTTGTGGTTAAACGTGCTGAAGTCCCACAAACTTAGCAACATTAAACGTACTATCAGAGGTGGAGTCGAGGACACAAGGCTCGAGGCCAAGGACACAAAAAAATCTGAGGCCAAGGACACAAAAAAATCTGAGGCCAAGGACAGCCCTTCCGAGGATAAACCCTCTTAAGGCCAAGGACAGGAATGCTCGAGGCCTAGGGCCAAGGACACATGCACAAGTGTTCTCAAAAAATAAAAGTTCTTCAAAATTTTTTTCAGGCGATCTACAAAATTTTAACGATTCAAAAAATAGTGCTGTCCTCGAGCCGAGAACATGGCAATTTTCGAGGACTTGAGGCCTCGATTCCAAGGACTTGACCTTCGAGGCCTAGGCCAAGGACTTCAAAATGTGTCCTCTAGGACGTCCTCGAGGACTCCGCCTCTGCTGATTATAACTCCATTCTCCACCAGTTGAAATGAATCTGATAGCTGTGCCGCTCGATCGATTAAAGTAGTAAGCAGTGCTAAATATCTAGGTGTTTTGATTGACCACTAACTAAATTTCCAAGAGCACATTAAAAATTTGGAGAAAAACTCCCGCGTTCAGTGGGAATTCTTAGCGAACTGAAATATTATTTACCTGAGCATGCATTGTTTAAACTATATTATACGTTGCTACATTCTCATTTAATTTATGGACTTGAAGTTTGGGAAAACATATATCCATCCTATCTCTTCAAATTAATTACACTTCAAAACTAAGGTCTATATATTGTTGCAGGAAGTGGATGGTGTCAAAATGCTTTGTCTCTTTATCAAAAGTTTAACTTGTTGAATCTACAAAATTTACATAAATTTGAGACTGCCAAATTAATCATTTAATCAATCAGCGTCTATCTCCAAATTTTGATAATTATTTTACCTTGACCAAATTCTCGCAGAGTCGGCAAACTCGTACAAACTGCATTCTCTAATTTAGTAATTCCTTACAAAATATAAAGAACACAACAATCTATTAAATATTCTGGTGCAAAAATTTGGAATTCCATTCCCAATGATATTAGAGACCTTTCAATTAGGAAGTTTTTGAAAGAAAGCAAACAAATTTAATTGAACTCTTCGGCTTTGGGATAATTTTCTGGTCTTTATATTTTGAATTGTAAAGTGCAGACGTCAATAACATTTGGGATATTACTCGTATATAACCTCCTAAATATTATAATTATCTAAATCACTAGACTAAAAATACTATATTTTAGTATCTCGTGTCCAACCTATTATTATTGTAGCTCTTGTTTTTTGTTTGTTTTTTGCTTTTTTGTTTTTTTTTACGTTAGTTCTTTGTCGCTCAAATAAAGATGACATATTTTATTATGGTTGCAGACTCGAAGATCTCACGGTCCATTTGCTGTCACTCAGGCACTGTTTCTTTTCTAACAATAACTCTATACGTACTCTTTCATCTGTTTTGTTTTTGTTTATTTAATGGCATCAATACACAAACTCAGAGTACTGTGGTAATCGGGCCGACTAGTTCAGGCCCAAACCCGAAAATTAATTTGAAGCCCAAATCATTCCCGAAAAACCCGAAAGTTAAGTTAGGTCTGAAAAATTTAGAAATGTTGCTGAGTTATTTTAATTATATTTTTGTGCAACTAAGACAAAAGGTACGTCTCCGGCCCGAATTAAACCCGATATTTTGTCAAGCTTGGGCCCGAACTCGGCCCGAACCCGACCTGAAAAGCCCGGCCCGACTTACAACTCTGAACAAACTTGTAACTTGCCGCCGGCACCAACTGTGGGTGCAGAAACGCGCTTGCCGTGGTTTGAGCGTTGGCAACGATAGATTTTAACTTTACACTGCTCAGAGCAGCTGAAGATGTCTGACAAGTGTCTGCAGAGCTTTTGAGCACTTAGATAATTTCCACAAACTCAACTACCTTTCACAAACTCCATAGAATGATACCCCCCTCCTCCCAAGACAAAAATTAGAACGAAACGGTTTCGTCTTGCTGTGACTTCATCCATACTATGTGCACTATATCAGTTTATGATCAGTTGTAACGTGAAAACCAGCTTAGCGTAGCTGAGTGAATTTCTTTCGTTGTTTAATTATAGCTCATTCACATTCAATTACGTAACACTCCCTTAAAACAATTCATCAACTTTTTTTGAATGCGTCTGATTGCAATGTAGCGGAATGATACTTTTTGTTTTTCTTTTCCAATACAAGAAACATTTAACTTATTAATTGTTAAGCGACTTTTCTTAACCTCCGGCAACTAGTAACACTATAATTTAGCAACATTTTTTTTAGATAATTGGAGAGTGATTAGTGTTGAATGAGTAGGTGAAGTGTGGTTGATCCAACACCGAAAAGATTGCGAAAAACTCGTGGAAGAATCAGAATCAATTGAACGATTTTATAAAAAGTCAAAATCAGAAAATTACAGTTTGCTCTTTAAATAGAATTGAAAATTAGTTTGAAACAATAAGAACTAATTAACATGGCACAAGTTGTTAGACCACCTCCAGCTGGTACAAAGGAAAATGCGGAAGTCAGCTCGTCGGTAAAAGTCAGCTCCATGAAGAGCATGTTCGAGAAATCCAAGAAATCAGAAGAAGAAAGTTCCGCTCCTCCACCCAGACGACGGCAGTTACGAGGCAACGATTGGGCCAACGGTAATGGCAATATCCCAGGTGCACGATTTATTTCAGTTATGCTATTTTTTTTAGCCATATTCAGTGACGGATTTGCCAACCGGAAACTCAAATTAGCCTGAGGGGGGCGCGAAAATTGTGCGATCTTGTACATACGCGGTCTAACAGTTGTTCTATTATGATTTATCCCGCAGTTTGTTCTAACCATTGGGAGATATTGAATTTTTGTCCACAGAAAAAATGGCCTCTAAGATAATGCAAAGACTTTTTGGTCTTCACTTATTTTCGACAAAAAAGTGTGCGATTTAAATTGCAATTCTGTGAAAAGGTATACACTAGTACTGCATATGTTGAGAAATCTTGTTGAAGTTCGAGTGTCAGGGACCAAATTTTGGAGGTGACCGGCTTTTGGTGTGAGCTATCCGTTTGACTGCACGTTCAGTTTCAAAGGGGCGCCATGCACAGGCGTAGCCAGGATTTTTGATTGGGGGGACCCAAACCACAAATCACTCGCAATGACGTCATCACAAATTTTCGAAAAAGTAGTTTTTTGTGGGGCAAAGATATCGCAGAATGGAAAATCTGAAGCCGTAGCCTGATGGCACTTTGCCAGGATTTTGGTAAAGGGAGAGGGCGAAAACTAATTGTTGAAAAGTGTAAAAGTCTAACTTGGAAGACGTGTTGAGTTAGCTAGTGTACTCAAACGTATCAAAGACGGGGGTCTGGGGGCAGAGCCCCCAGCCGCCGATGGCTATGGGGGTCTGGGGGCAAAGCCCCCAGCCGCTGGGCGATTTTTGTAAGTTTTTGGAAAAAAAAGCTATTTAAATCCCATTGGATCACATTTCGCACGAGTTCAGAGCCATTTCAAAGACCTAGATTTTTAACATTTCAAAGCCAATCGAAAAAATTTAGTTGTTCAATCCTCTTTTTGCAATTAAATCCCAAAACACGCTTAGAATCTTGCATTATGGTGTAAAATTTTAATTGTAAGTGATTTGGTCTATAGGGGGAAGTAACGAACATTGCCTCCTGCAATACTTTAGCAGTAAATAATTAAGTTTATAATAACGTTAAACGAGGGCCTGGGGTGGCAACTTTTAGGTCAAAACTCTTAGATTTCTCACAGGTTTTGCATATAAATTGTTAAAAATTTGCTTTAAGGGGCCCCTGGCCCGGGAACCTTGGTCGTCAGTCAGGGGCCCTTGGGCTCCCTGGTTGCCACTTACAGGCCCCGTAGCCCCTTGCTTGTCGGTTAGGAGCCCAGGCCCCCTGGTTGTTAATTAGGGGCCCTGGGGCTCCCTGGTCGTGAGTTAGGGGCCCCGGGGCCTCCTGGTCGTCAGTTAGGGACTCCAGGATCCCTTGGTTGTTGGTCAGGGGCCCTGGGGCCCCTTGGTCGTCAATTAGGAGGGCCCCGGGGCCCCTCGTTGTCGGTTAGGGGGCTCCTGGCCCCCTGGTTGTTGGTTAGGGGCCCCCTGGTTGTTAGTTATGGCCCTGGGGCTCCCTGGTTGTAAGTTAGGAGCCCCGGGACCCCGTGGTCGTCAGTTAGGCACTCCGGGGCTCCCTTGTTGTTGGTTAGGAGCCCTGGGGCCCCCTGGTTGTCGTTTAGGGGCCCCCTGGTTGTCGGTTAGGGGCCTGGGCCCCCCTGGTTGTCAGTTAAGGGGCCCCCTGGTTGTTGGTTAGGGTCCCTTGGTTGTTAGTTAGGGGCCCTGGGGCCCCTGGTCGTCAGTTATGGGCCTCCTGGTTTTCAGTTAGGGGTCCCGGACCCCCTGGTTGTCGGTTAAGGATTCCAGGGCCCCCTAGTTGTTAGTAAGGGCCCCCTGGTTGTTAGTTGGGGGCCCCGGGACTCACTTGTTGTCATTAATATTATTGTTAATTACTGTTATGTGCGTAATTACTGAAAAAAAACTGCAACTAAACATCGCCAGGCTATGTTATCATAACTTTTTGTCGTTAGTGGTATTTTGATTGGGGGGGTCCGGGCCCCCTGGCCCCCCCCCCTGGCTACGCCGATGGCGCCATGTGCCATGATGCAATCTTGCCAGGGTGCTTTTTAACGAAGTGTAGCCATATTGTTACAATCTACTGATTTTTTTCTGTTTGTTTTGAATTAAGTATGACATTTTGACAATTCGAATGCGTCGTTTCCGTGATCTAGTGGTAAAGGCGCGTATCTGATAAGTCTCGCACTTGAGTTCGATTCGCGCTGCGTTCTTTTTCTTCAGAACTTTGCATTAAAATTAGGGTTCGGGCAGCAATGCCAGCCTGACAAGACAAGACAAGAAATGTACTTCGTCGCTCAGTAATTGCACGAAGAAATTATAATCAGCATCGTTAAAAAAATTGAGTGATAGCAAATCAACGTGCAAAAAAAAAAGAGTAATGCGAAAATATGCTGCCGCCACCCCTCGTTTCGTTGTATCTGTTGTTGTTTCCGTTTTGGGCCACCAGCGGGGCATAGTACAGCCCTGATTTGCTGTTTGAGTGTATTTCCGAAGCCGAACGCTTGTGCTGATCCGCCACTGGTTATTTTTTGTTTAGCAATAACAACAATAACATCGTTGCAGGCATGTATGGTTTCTTTTGCTTCAAGCATCATTCTGTTGTTTGATCAACTTTCACATCTTTGCATTGTTCTAGAGCTACCGGTGTGCAGTTACAGCATCATGAATGTAATCACGTACTGTATGACGTGTACTGGTAATTAATCGTTTTATTTTCATCATGTCGTTGTTTTGAACGTTTTTCATTGTAGGCATGAATCCATATCGCCGTAACTGTTCTCTGCTTATGTGTTTTTGTACTGTTACACTAGTTCATTTCATTGTGAAAAACATGCGTCTCGTGGATTTTTTGGCGTCGAACCGAAACTTAGCGTTTGCAAAGTTTATTGTACTGTACCCAGTGATGCTATTTAGCCGGTTCGCTAATTAGAGAACCGATTGTTAAAATATGGTTGCAAAGATATCCTGCACTTTTGGCTCAACCGAATCGGTTGCTAAGTTTAGAGAACCGGTTACCACGGTTACGGTTCCCGCTAAATTTGAATAGCACCATTAACTGTATTAATAATGTAATGAGACCCACATAAAACTTAGCCTTGAAAAGTGAAAAACCGGTCAAGCTGCAACCATCGTTGGTGGGGAGGTACCTTACAGGAAGAATGACGTCACTATTCCTCCTTCGTAAAACACGATTCCAATTTGCGTTTGTTAATATTATAGTAATTTTTGTTTTGTAGCAAAAGATGGCAACCAGAAAGTGGTTAAGGAAGGATATTACGAAGAGAAAGAAGGTAAAGTTTGTGTGCAGATAAAAATCCTAAAATCAGTAAGGATTTTGCGCAATGTACCAAGATGATTTTCAAGCCCGTGTATCATTTAAAACTGTCTCAAAACTACAACTTTGTCGTTGATCATCTGCTAGCACCGCATGCATATATAGTCGTAATCAGCGTGATCTTAGTGTAACGTAATCGTTCTTGTTCACAGTGAAATTCAAGTTTTTCAATCTGGTGAACTTTTTGAATAATTGATAATGTTTGTTGAGTGCAGCTAAGCAATTTTTTCGGTCCGACTTACCGATAACGATCAATTTTATCATGATCCAATCCAATTCATATATTGTATTCCGAGTCGATGCCTGGAACATGCAAATTTTGAATGATTAACTAACTGTTTTTAATTTAAATACTGTTTCTAGTAACTTCAGCAATAAGAAGCCCAAAGGTGCAACCTAAACAGCACTGTCGTTTTACTTTGAAACCTTCGCGTAGTTTCTGGCGACACGCACATTTTGCGTATGACTGTGTAAACAGGTATATTATTCATCGCAAAAAAAGTATCTAACGTTTTATCGTGAATTTTAAACACGTTGATCACCAAATACGGGCAAAAAAATACGTTGCAGTTTGTCAATAGCACAAATTTTAACCACAGTTTTATGTTTAGGTGTTGTTCGCCCTCCGACCGCCGGCACAAAAGAGCGACCATCCTACAGTTTATCTGCTGGTTTTCTCAAAAATCGAGCCGCCATGTTTGATTCTCCTGCCCCGAAACAATACACTCCCAAAAACAAAGTAAACGCAAAACAAGACGGTGGTCCAAAAGTAAATCTTTTCTATTTATTTTGCAGATTTGTTTTATCACTAGTTCTTGGGCTAAGATATGATATTATCTGGGTTTAGTCCCTTCAAACATGTTGCTGGTTTACGATCAGATCAGGGTTGGTTTTTGAGACTTGATTTATGATATATAATAAGATTGAAAAGTGTCCCTAAAGGGCGAAAGAGATCCATAATTGCCAGGATTGTCTCAACGAAAAAGGGTTAAATTTTGCGCTTCATTTTAGCAAAAAGTGTTGAGTTTTGAGCATCACTTCAGCAAGATCGAAAGACAAATTTCACGACAATAGTAATAAATAATTGTTCAACGTTCATCAAAGTACGAAATGTCGAAAGCAAGTCATACTGTGGATTATGAGGAACTTCACAGCCGGCATTGGCCGACAAATGCATGTTCTCAAGGCTATGGTTGTCATAGAAAGTTATTGTCATTCATTGTAACGAAAAAACCTACTTGAGAAACACGAGAATTTCTTCTCGTATTTTACGTTGAATCAGTAAGATTTTCAAGTCCCTTGCGATTTCTGGTTGTTGACATCTTTGCGTTTCTTTTTGTATTTTACAGTGTTTAATTCAGTCCCTTGCGGATAATTAGTATTCTTGATAAATGAACAAGAAACTTATTAAAGCAAAACACAAGCCTACGCGATTAGTGTGTCCAAATGTTTTTAATGACTGAAGTAAAATATTTTGGTGACGTTGGTTAAAATGTCGCATATTTGCCTGTCAAGGTCAGAACTTATGCAAGTCCTAATTTTTCCAACCTTTATGAACTTAAGTTACAGACAAAAAGTTAAATCAAATGCACCTTGAAAGCTAAAAGAATATTCGTCGACCAGTTAAAAATAGCTTAATGAGTTCAGAATTGGAATAGGACCTTTAGTTTTGCTTTGAGTAAGGCCACGATATAAAAGCAGCTCATAGCATATTACGCCTTTTCCGAAATGGCTGGTGTTGGGCAGCATTAATCCAAATGCCTAGTTTCCTTGTTAAAATAGTAAATTGCTTATTATGGTTTTAACGTTTGTATCTGTGAAAGCCAACATCACCATTCGTTTTTTCAAAATATCAATATCATTTGGTTTGGATTTAACACCACTGGGGATGTGGCAATAGTCGAAGCATAATATAAAACCTCATATGTTGCAATGATTTCTTGAATGAGCCTAGACACTGAAAACTTTCAAATTTAGCCCACACTATATTCTATGTCATATTCTCATTTGGTTGTGGTATGGTAGAAATAAATCACACCTAAAACGCCTACATAAAAGCATCGTCAACTCATCGAAAGTCGTGGGCAAGAAGGATTGGGATCTGATTATTTCTTGAAAATCTTAATCACATTTTTAATTGAAAAACTCAGGGGATTGGCATTGTGAAAGATGCAACTGGAATGTTTGTTCATCAGTGCTTTGGGCCCACTTTTTTGATCGAAAGCACACTTTTTCGCACTCTAATTGGCCAAAAACAATCAAAAAGGCATGGAAAAGTTAGTAAGCGGATATTTGCTGCTGAAGCGGTAGACTCTGGTTCAATTCCCGATAGGGTCAAACCAAAGACTGTAAAAATTGATAATCATAGCTTCCTTACTTGACAAACAGCATCAAAAGGGACAATCTGAATCCGCAACCATGTTTAGTAGACAGGTGGTAGCTTGACTCGAAGACTCAAAGGTCCCTTCGCTGTCTCCTGGCAAAGGCAACTTGGTAAATAAAGATGTCATTACAATTACAAATTGTTCGGCCGTAGCCAGATATGCTATTTGGCGGGTTTAAACATGATATCCATAATTGCCATTTACAGCTAAAGTACTACTGAGTAAAATTCTTCCTGGCAAGATCGAGCTCCTTGCAACGGCTTCGGGCCATGTTGGACAAATGCAGTTTAAAAAAAATTAATATGTGTTATGTCATGAATTTCTGTAATTGTAGTGCTAGTTATGTGTTGATTGCTGATCGCTCCTGAAACATGAAATGATTTTGTTTTTAGGAAATTGTTAACGCCGAACCTACAGAATCCGATTTGAATTACCAATTATCTACGAGCTTGAACGACACAAAGAAAATGTTTGAAAACGGCACTTCTGAAACGTATGTGTTCATTTTTCCAACTGTATGCTATGGCGGTCTCGCATGGAAGCAGTCAGATTGACCTAGGACGTTCAGATACGATTACGAAGGAGATCCTGGTTTAGGTACCTGAGAGGAGAGGCGCAGTGCTAAGTACATATGCTTCCCAAGGGCAGAGTGATGAGGTGAACCCTTCAACCTAGCCGGCCGTACGCGATGATTGATACGTACCCAACCACATTTGCCGCCTGTGCGGTGATTGGGATCTCATTCTTTAGAAATGTCCAGTTTTTGTCCACCAATCTAGTTTCCCTTGGATCTTCAATACTATGGCGCTCAGTAACTTCCCAGGTTCGTTAGTACAACGCTGGGGATGTTGTGACATACTGACATGCTGCTACACCACGCTATCATCCACAGGAAAGAACCCTTTGTACCAACCACCAAATCAAGCTTCTCTGTCAGCTCTTATTAACATTATCATCGCATTCAAAACATAAAGTGCGCTTGACCTTCATGGCACCACATTCATTGTCGTTGCCTATGCTATTTTGCATTTTAAGCCCGTAGGCCGACAGCATTTTCTGATTTGTTCGTAATCTACTGTACCAGCTGTATATTATCCGCACGAAGTTAATAGCATTTTCTGATTTGTTCGTTATGTACCAGCTGTATGTTATCCGCACGAAGTTAATGATACCCATTTGCAAAATAAACCTGCTGAATAATTTATTGATATACGTATGCTTCAATGATGCATATTCCAAACGCTTCTGAAATTGAATCAATGACTAGAATGCGACTTCGCAACACCTATTCGGGGACTTCGCGACAGTGTCCAACTTTTACTGAACTATACTGTAAGATGGCATTCCAATTATGCTATCATCATGATTATCGTTTACTTTCCTCTTCATTAGTTTGAAACAATGGCGTTCCGTAGCGAAAAGAGCTGTAAAGACGATTGCTCACCCTCTCCTAAAAGCCATTTCAAGACGATGAAGATCTTTTTTGCCCGTTTACAATTTAGAATGGCCCCCCCAAAAAAATTTAAAAATTGATCATAGTTATAACTTTTCCTCCTTTCGATTTAATTTTCGACTTTTTAAAAAACTTTCGACTAGGTCCCTGGCTTTAGTTATTCTAAGATAGCAGTATTCCTATTTTACAAACTTTATTTTATTTAGAAAAGAGAATGCTCCAGCAGAATCTGAACCACAAGAATCGACGCAGGTAGCCTATGTTAGAGCTAATGTTGTTTAAACGGGATTGCAAAAAAATAAGGCCTCAAAGTTAACGTTGTAGGATGAAATCTTTTATTCAGTAGGTTAATTTGCATAAAAGCGAGTCAAATTTCACTTCTGGCTTTAGTAGTTGGTGTATGCCCAATTGCGCATTATTGTTCATTGACTACAATGTGCTTATCTCAAAACAACATTAACAATCGAATACTGCACATTTCCTTCAATACACAAAACTTGGTCCAAATTCCAGAAAAGCAATGTAAAAATTTGCTTATTCTGTAAATTTTTTCTTTATTTTCTAAGAACTGCAAAATTTTTCTTCGTTTTATAATTTTGGTTGTTGCTTTTCAGAGCGAAGAACCAGAACCCGAAGCTTCTTACGAAGAACCTCCTCAGCAGGAAGAAGAACCCCAGGTGGAAGAACCTTCTTATGAAGAACCCCAGCAGGAAGAGGAGGAGCCTCAACAAGCTGAAGAACCTGAATCTCAACAAGAGGAAGAGCCAGAGCCCCAGCAAGAAGCAGAGGAACCATATACTGATGAAGCAGTCCAAGCTGAAGAAGTAGCCACCCAACCAGAAGATGAAGTTCAATATTCTCCAGAAGAGGAAGCGCCAGAACCAGAAGAACAAGCTCCCGAACCCCAAGAAGAAGAAGTAGCAGAAGAGCATGTTGCTGAGGCGGAACCTCAGACAACACAGGTAAAATACTGATTCTCAGTTAATAATGATTTATCATGTACTGCCCTATTAAATGAATAAAAACTAAAAAGTAAATACTGAAAAATGATTTACATGCTGTACGTTAACATTAAATTGGCCTACATCTTCAGCCCTATTTACAGTAGCGTAGCCAGGGAGGTAGGACAACCCCCCCTATTTGCTTGTCGACCAAAATGCAGAATAAGAAAAATACCACGTTTTTAGCACTTCTGAGACTTTTTTTTTGCAGTAAAATGGACTAAAAAGTGATTTAAAGCATCCTTTGAAACATATATTTAGGGGGGGGGCTAATTTGTCAAAAATTTAACTTACAAATCAATGAAAACTTTTATAAATGGCCAAAAATAAACAATCAAATTTGATCGCTAGCGTAAAAATGCTGAACATAGGTTTCATCAACAAATATATTATAAACTCAGGAATAGGGAGGGGAGGGGGCTATCCAGTATTTGTTACTTATCAATCTCTTCTCTCAAATATTTTTACAGTAGACCCCCCCCCCAATTATTTGTCTTTAAAAAATATAGGCGAAATAGATTACTCCGTGTGAGTTTATTGAACTGTAGGATTTTATGATTTTCCAGCCTGTAAACAAGAGAACTAAAATTTTACCGTTAGCCACCTCCCACATAGCCCATTTATGCAACCAGTTTAATCACGTTTGCACTGCCAAGTTCTATGCCACGTTTTAAAATCATTATTTTTTATCAAAATATCCCTAATTAAGTTCATTTTGCAAAGAAATGCAAAGTTGTTGAGTGCTGGGGGCTCCGCCCCCCAGACCCTCGAGCCTCCGGCGGCTGGGGGCTTTGCCCCCTAACCCCCAAAGCAGCCCCCCATTGCGAATTTCTGGCTGAGCGCCTGCCTATTCGAATCTCTTTTGTGAGTGGATATTCATCCATTATAACAGTTTCTCCTATTTTGGAAGACTTGCCTAAATAAGCTTTATGAATCCTCTCGTAAAACCGATATATTTGTAAGTTCAAGAGATCCATTGAGCTCTGTGGATTTACTAGGCTATTGGACGACTAAGGTTTACTGTGCATTTTTTTCCTGAAATTAAATCCAAAACCCACAAGATATTTAGGACTTGGAAATGGAGTGTTGACCTGGTGCTTTTAAGAAATTATTCTAGCTATTTCGTAAAAATTTTGTTGATGATGACTGATAGCCGACACGTTGCATGTGCGATAATTCCTAAAAAGTTTTGGCCACTATACTTTGTCCATCATCACTAAAAACTACGAGCAAAAATTAGTAAAAACTTTATTCAAATTAATTTTGATGATGGGCGTAGTGCACTCTCCGAATCGTTTGTGAACTTTAAAGTTTTTACTAAGGCGGTAGGTATTATTTTGCAGTATGTTTTTCTGATATCGAAAAATTAATGAATTTACTATCTGTGAACTTCCACAAGTGATCTCATAAAACTTAGTAGGCTTATTTTCTATGGTAAGATGGTTGCAAAAACTTCTGAGGTACTAAACTATTAGTTGATTTTGAACGATCCACTATAGCTAATTTGTTATTTTTCTGCGAAGGAGGATCAAGAAGAAGCACCAGCAGAACCGTATGACGATGCTCCAGCCGAGGAACAGGAGGCAGTTCAGGAACCAAGCGAAGGTGATGATAATTCTGATTAGTTTCTATTTTAATGCTAGAGTTATGAAAACACTTGAAATTAAAGGTGTTTGTAGGACTCTTCATTTTTCAATGAAGAAGTTTCCGAAATTTCTTGTAAAGTTTAATTGAATAAACTTACCTAGAGTACTGTGTGTGTGCCTTTCGTATCGTATCTTTTTTCGCTTAATATCTTCAGGTTTTCGGAAAACGATGTCACGTTGATTTTTAAATGTTTTTGCTTGATTACACTATTTTTAAAAAATGCTCTGAGTGTCAGGGTTTGAGATATAGAGTACCCGGTCCGGGGTTTTTTTGGAGGCACGCAGTGATTGATGCACAAATTGAAGCTTGATTAGAAATAAATTTCGAGAACTGATGAGGAACGCAAGTCACTAACTTTAAATTCCTAAGAACCTCAGGCAAATTTTTTTCCTTTTTTTGGTCTTCAGTCAGACCCAAAATCAGTGAAAACTTTCCTTTGTTGGTCTTCATTCTAAATCCGTTGGAAAAAATAGATGCTCGGTAGAGAAGATCTTTTTTTCGTTTTGGTTCTGTACTCGGGCCCGGAATATCTCGAGCACAATTAAGGTTAGTATCTTTATTATTTAAAATATCATTAACATTTATCGGTGATAGACAGGGAATTTAAAGTCTCTCGCTTTCATTTTAGATCAAGAAACCAACTATCTGGAATAACCTGCTCAAAAAATCTTCAACGTCTTCAAGAAAATGCTGAAGAAAAACTATAACTAGCGACTTAAAGATATGACGCATGTTTTAGAAAATACATCATATGAACATTGCTACAAAATTTGGTCAGTGGTTTTGCTTTATGTGTAGTTTTCATAATTTTCATGTGTAGAGTGACCTAAGTTGACAAAAAACGTTTATTTCGTGTTTGTTCACACAATTACTTTTTCTTGATCAAAAAAATAGGGCCAAGTTAGGAAAAGAGTGCAAAAAAGAATAACTACTTCATTGTATTGTGACAAGAAAGTTCTTGTGTGTTTTGCTTCTGCGTTTATTTCATTTTGTTTGTATTTTACTTTCGTCTAAGCAACTTTGCAGCTTAAAAAAGTTTGTGTAGACACAAACAGTAATATTTTGTGTACTTTGCAACTAGCAAAAATAGAAGTTGCAATGTTGGGCAATTGAAGCTTGCTACAAGATATACAGGCGTCCTTTAGCGACCAGTGTTTACACGAAAAATTAAACATGCGTATTGATTTTGTCAATCATGTATTTGCAGTGTTGTAGTATTTTCGACTTTGTTGATACCAAGTACTAACAATGGTGTACATTATTCATTATCTAAACAATTTTTGTACGATTAGTTTAATGTATAATCAGTATTGCTTATACTACTGTACTGTAACATTTTGTTTGAAGAATGATGCCAGTTCCGGCAAAACAAACTTTGCATCCAATTGATTTTTGCGATGTACGTTTTCATTTTGAAAAAAATTATATTAAATACAGAAACTTTCTGTTTTTCGCCTGAAAATTTCAAATCCATCCAAATAGATCTAGAATTAAGGTTTCATCTGCAATTTGCATTTGACACGAAATCTTTTTTCATTCTTCCCGATTCCTTGTTATAAACAACTGCGCACAGCAACAATTTCACAAGTGCATTTTACTGCGAAGTACTGTGCGCCTGTTTGGTGCCGCAGTGTCCTTTCCCGGCTGATTGATCCAATTATCAACAACGCATTACGCGCTGTGACCGGATGCCTGCGTCCCGCACCAATGAATACCTACTTCAGTTCTTGCGAGCTTCCTATACCAGCTAAGCTTCGCCGCAGACAATCAACACTCTTCTTACTGTAATCCGCCGAGCCTCAAAGCCAAAACATTTGCTCTCCGTGCCGTCACCAGAGCAAACGATGTGAGTGAGCACTAGCCGAAAGTGAGCGGACAGTAAAATAAATTGAACTTTCACACATAAAAACTAGTGTTGTATGGCAACAAATTATGCGCAATTTTAAAAATTCTGTATTCATGTCTAAAAAAAAACATATAAGGCCGGCAGCCACGTTTCTTAGCCCGTTTCGTCTGCGGCCCATAATCGCTTGAGAAATCTATTTGCAGCAGTGCATGCGACCAGACACACAGCCATATATGAATAACTGGAACCTAAAGTAAATTTTTTTGTACGTACTAAAGTTTTCTAATTTAGGCCCTTTGCTGAAAAAAACTGATACAACTCAAGCGTGTAACAGACAAGGGCCTGGGGGCGGAGCTCCGAGCCGCTGGGCGATTTTTATGATTTTGCGGCAAAAAAACAAATTTTAAGTTTGAACGCCATTTTAATCACAATTCGCACGTTTTTAAAGCCACATGAATAACTAATTTGCTAAAATTCAGAAGTCGTTTGAAAGAATTAAATTGCCTAGCCCCTACAGCCCCCCTTTACTTCATGTCAAGTCAAAAACACGTTTAAATGCTCGTATTTTGAAGTTAAATTTTTAAGTGACTTGGCTAAGGGGGCCTAAGTCCCCTTACCCTTTCCTCCTGACTGCGATCTAAAAATCTTGAGTGTGCTCTAAAAACAAAACAGCTAGTCTTTGAAAAAAATTTTTCATCAATTCTTTCTGGTCATAACCAGTAACGAAGTACCGGTAACGATTCTGTTGCCTTACATCTCTCTTCCACGACACATCCGTAAAGGCGTGTAAATAAGACAGATTATTACGTCACATTTATGTACAGCCGTTGGTTGCCAGCAATTTCGCAAAGATTTGAGAAAACGTCAAACGAGAATTACTGTATGTTTAAACGTTATTATTTCTTTTTCCATCTCTTGTCGTTGCGTGATATTTCAAAAACAGTATTTTGAATCAACCGCAATGGGGGCACAAGCAGCTGTTAGAGGGGTGAACAAGCAGCCGTTAGGGGGGCACGGCTCCCCTGCCTTTTGTAGCAACGGCACTGCCTGCGCCTGCGGCTAAAAATCTAATGACAGACTTTGACCTACAAGACATTAAGGCAACAGACTGAGTGGAGCATTTTTGGAACACTAAATGGGGCAATCGCAACAGCAGAGTTCATCAGTTCATCCCCAACACTGATGCTTTGCCGTCAGGAATGTATCTTCCAAGACGCTCCTGGGCAGAGGCGTCGCTAAGAATGGTGGCACCCGAGGCGGGATTTCATGGTGGCACCCTTTATCGGCCAAAATATTGGTGAAGACCAAAAAAAAAAAAGGTCTTCGCTGCAAAACGAGTTTGTTTTCAGTCCGAAAGTATGTGATTTAAAAAAAAAAGGTCTTTGCCTACCAATCAGTGGGTTTTCGGTCTCAAAAGAAAAAAAAACAAATGGTGTCACCCCAAAATGGTGACACCCGGAGCGGGCCGCCCCCACCCCCCCCCCCCCCCCTAGCGACACCACTGCTCCTGGGCCCTGTTGAATAGTTTGCGCACTGATATTGGACGTTTTCGTTCTTCCCTCATTCCTAAGCAACTGAAGTATGGGTATGGCAACAACTGCAGCATGCGAATGCAGCGCTGACTGCTGAAAACCAAACGGCAGACCTCATTACAACTTACCCATCGTGGTACCCTAAAGTTTTGTCGAGTATTATCTTTTGTTTACATTTGTCTATCCTGAAAATTTTATGTGTCTAGCTTAAGCAATTAAAAAGTTCAAATTTTGGTGTCCTCGTTTGACGAGGACCCCCCATTGTAATACCTCCAAATTTTGGCATATGGTATATCTTTTACCATAGGTGGGCACAAGTCCGTTAATCGTTAATCCGTTTATAACGAAGCTAATTTTTTCATTAACTCGTTAATCCGTTAAAAAGTTTTTTAATGTTAATGGACTAAATTAACTTCCGTTAAGTTCTTTTAACGGACTAAATTAACTTCCGTTAAGTTTTGTTAACTTCCGTTAAGGGTTTATCGTTGATATCTTGCACCACTCATTCATCGTACCGGTATAAACTAGTTTGCACAGGTAACATTTGTTGCGTATTAGCACGAGTTTTATAGAAGAGAGGGAAGAAAGAAGCTCTTTTTTGTGACAAATAACAAGCTGCAGCTTCATAGGTCTATTAATTATCGCTGTTCACAATTTCCAAAGGTTTTCCGATCGCAGCTTCGTTAGTATTTGAACTTATTTTTATCTTAAAATTAGATTAGACTGTAAAATACAAAAAGACCACCACAGCAATAAATATTTCCTTACAATCAGCTCAACAGCGTCATTACGTGTTCTAGAAGCGAGTGAATATAAAGAAATGTAAAGTACACGCAAACTGTTAACGAATTAACGGACTTTATTAACTTCCGTTAATTAAAGCTGAAAATAACGGATTAACGTTAACGGAGGAGTGAAGTTTGTTAACGGACTAATGGTTAACGAAGCTAACGTTTTGCATTAACGTGCCCACCTATGTCTTTTACGTGTATTTACCTAATCTGAGAATTTTATTAGTCTAACGCGAGTGGTTAGAAAGTTTGAACTTTGGTGGCCCCGTTTGAGGGAGACCACCTCATTTTTGTATTCCCAAATTATGTCAAATTTTATCTTTTGTTTATATTTGCCTACCCAGAAAATTTCATGCGTCTAGCTCAAAAAGTTAAAAAGTTTAAATTTTGATGGCCTTGTTTAAAGGAGACCCCCTCATTTTAGTATCCCCAAATTTTGTCAAATTTCATCTTTCCCTTGTATTTGCTTACTTTAAAATTTCATTGGTCTAGCTTTGAAGATAAAAAAGTTCGAATTTTGTAGGGCCCGTTTGGGGAGGACCCCCCATTGTGGCACCCCCAATATCAGGCGGGTACCAGTACTTTGTGATATCTATAATAGCTCACAATATGATCCATGTACGTCTTGTGGTTTAAAAGTTGATAGTGATAGAAGAAAAAAAAAAAGAAAAAACAAAGAAAATTTCTTTCCATGGCAGAATAAATGAGTATGACCATAATAAAAGCCGCAAGTAGTAGGCTATGTTCAAAAAACACAAACTTTTTTCGTTAATATCGGTAGTTACCGAAATATACCGGTTTAAAATTGTCTGCTTTTTGCCGATTTTCGGCCTCTAAAATCGCGATCACGTTACTGGGCGCCCCCAAACTTAGTGCGCATACAGTCTCTATTTTCACCAAAATTGTGTTTAAATTTCAGCGTTCCACATTCAACAAATTTATAGCTATGAGCAAATTAATAAATTTTCGAGACAAAATTGGCAGTTTTTTTCAAATTTAGAGTTCCTAAACCACGAGCACGTGATCTAGGTTTCCCAAAATCGGCATACATGATGCTTTTAATTATATTGTCATGTTATATTCAAAATTCAACTATCTGTGTTTAACCGTTTTTTAGTTACAAGCAAATCATTAAATTTCGCAGCTCATCTATCAAAATGGCCGAGTAAAAACAATGATCCTACGCGCGCGCGCGCGAAGTCCCTATCAAAGTTGTACTCTATTTTAAAATTTCATATTATCCTGATCAATAGCGTAAGCAGGATTTTCGAAAGGGGGGGGGGGCAGGAAATTTAAGAATAATGAAGACTAAAAGAAAAATTTCTCCACTCAGAATCACTCCGTTTTTCAGTCCAAAATTAAGTGAAGACCAAAAAAAAAGGTCTTCACTCAAATGCAGTCCGGTATTTGGCCCCAAATTAGTTGAAGATAAAAAAAAAAAGATCTTCACTCAAATTTAGTCCGGTTTTTGGCCCGAAAAAACATCTTCACTCAGATTCTGTCCGTTAGTGTGCTTATACTTTCTGCCCAATTTACGAAGAGGAGGCCATGCCGCATTTTTGCATACTATTCTGTGCTAATTATACTATCCTGGCGACCCAAAGGGGGGGGGATGGCACCATGCTCCCCCCCCCCTTTTAAATACGCCCTTGATCCTGATTCTATTTAATTCTAGTTCGTGGCTTCTAAATTGCATCAATGCAGTTTTGTTAATTTTAAAAGTTTTGTTTATTTAAAAGTTGGTCTGATTTTGAGTTGAATAAAAAAGTCAATTGCTATGGGCAGCTGCTCCTTGAATGGTTTCCAGCCCCGGTGAGGTTTCATCTTCAGGGTGTTTTTTCTTTCCTCACCTTGCTTCGTTGAGCTAATCATAGTTTTGGGCCGGTTGCGCCATCCATTGACCACCTACGTAACCGTGCCTGGTCTTGCACTGGTCACTGTCCCTCTCTTTTCTGATTATCAATCACTCTAACAACTACTCCAGCAGGGGTTATTTAGTTAGGGGGGGGCCATTGGGCCAGGCCCCCCCCTCTTAGGTAGTCAGGATAGTATAATTAGCATAGAATAGTATGCAGAATTGCGGCATGCCCCCCCCCTTCCTTTGTACGTTGGACAGAAGCTTTGATCACACTAGTAGCGTAGCCAGGGGGGCTTAGCCCCCCCCCCAATTGGCATGTCAACCAAAATGCAGAATAAAAAAAAACACTACGTTTTTAGCACTTTTGAGACTGTTTTATGCACTGGAGTGGACTAAATAGTGATTTAAAGCATCTTTTGAAACATGCATTCAAGGGGGGGCTAATTTGTCAAAAATAAAACTAACAAATAAATGAAAACTTTGAAAAATGGTTAGAAATAAGCAATCAAATTTGATCGCAAGTGTAAAAATGCTAAACGTAGTTGTCATCAACAAATTTACTATAAACTAAGGAATAGAAAGGGGGCTATTCAGTATTAGTTAAATCTCTTTTCATTAGCCCTCCCCCCAATTATTTTTTTCTATAAAGTGTATACGAAATAGATTACTCCGTGTGAGTTTTATTGAACTATTCGATTTTATAATTTACCCGCATCAAACAAGAGAACTAACTTTTTACCATTAGCCACCTCCCAAATATCCCATTTATGGCACCAGTTTAATCATGTTTGCACTGCCAATTTCTAAGCCACGTTTTAAAAGCATTATTTTTAATCAAAATAGCCCTAAAATGAAGTCATTTTTGGAAAAAATACAAAGTTTTTGAGTGCTGGGGGCTTTGCCCCCCAAAAAACCTCCGGCGGTTGGGGGTTTCACCCCCAGACCCCCAAAACAGCCCCTTCCATAGCGAATTTCCGGCTACGCGCCTGGACCACACAAAGAGTATGTTTTATTCGTTTGTTGTAGGCCTACACCCAACTCTGAGCAAAAAATCGCATTAAGTTTGAGTGAAGACCTTTTTTTTTGCTCTTCACCTTATTTTGGGCAAAAAATCGGACTGTATTTGGGTGGAACAATTTCTTATTCTGATATTTGTTCTTCTCAAGTTTTCTGAAGTTCCTGGCCCCCCACCTTTTCAAAATGCTGCGTACGCTACTGTACTCCAGCCGTTAGTTTTACTTCCATCTTGTGTGCCTGCGTGTGTGTTGATGAGTGTGATTGATTAGGCCTACAATTTAATTAAGGTGATGTGACAGGTGTAGCAACCATGCAAATAAAAATCGCTTTTTTGTCTTCAATATCCTCTGCATGTCTTACCGCCTGACGTTGTGTCGCTACTTCCTTTTCCTGACTCTACGGGTTATTATTGTGTTACCATGCATTTGCTATTGTTGTGGTGGTCAAGAATAAAAACAGAATGAATGAATGAATTTATTATAAATTTACAAGAGGGAATTTAATGGAAATCGAGAAACATATCGGCATCGGCCCTAGAGAAGTTGTTGGCACAGTCAGGGCTCGGAGAGGAATCTTTTTAGGGGTTACGAAGACTGATATCCGACCCATTTTCCAACGCCAGGGCCGGAAATAAGGCAAAAACCGAACAAAAAGAAAAAAAGGTCTTCACTGGAAATTTGACTAGCTTTTGCCTCATGCACACAGAACTACGACCACTGGAGTGTCGTAGTAACTACTTGGGTGCACGTTAACTTATATGTCTTCCCGGGACCGGGTACAATGTACTCCCTGAACTCCTCTCGCAGGCCCTGTGGTCCGTAACTCCCTTCTTGGCAAGGAATTTCACACAAATCCCACAAAAGCTTTATGGTACTACGTTTTCGCGCCGCGCCAGTGTTATAGTTACGCTTTGGCGCCGAATTTCAGTGATACCATTGCTGTGCCGTAACCGTGCCATTGCCATCCAGACATACATGCCGTGTGTGGTTTCATCGGTTAGGTTTGCTTTGGTCGTCAGCTACCCCTAGGATATTGTCAGATTGTTGCCTAGTAAACTCCACCGAGAAAACTATTCTGAAACAAATTGATGAAAACAGTCAGAGCTATTATTTTGCTCATTGTGCTTTCGATTAGTTCATCTACTGGTACCAATGCAGTAAAATTGGCTGTTCATCCCAAACTTGACAAAAGAGCAATTCAAATTGGAAATCTGACATCCAACCTTCATGGACTATCTGTTACAGGCTATTACGTTTCTATACAAATCGGCACACCTGCTCAACATTTCAAAGTTGTCGTTGACACAGGAAGCAGTAATTTAGCAGTAAGTCAAGATTTATTGATTTAATGAAAGTTCGGCTTCTGGTACAGCGATCAGAACAATGCTAAAAGGCAGAAATAGGAAAAGGCGGAAATTGTGCTAAACTGTAGAAGGTAGGAAGTTGGAAGGGTTAGGGTTAGGTTTTTATTACATGTACCGGTACTTTCCCGCCTTTTAGCATGATTTTTGCCTTTTCCTACTTCTGCCGTTTAGTAGGCCTACAGTATTGTCCCAGTGATCCAACATACCAGTACTAGCCTACAGGGTAGTCTTACTATTTAGTATTCAAGTTATGCTAAATGTAATGCACCTGTGTGTACAAAAAGTATTGGCAGTGTCTGCTGCACGGGACCAGTTTCCAACATCAAATCGCTGCTGCACCGGTGGTGCCGGTTGTTTCTTTTTGCAGCTCAATTTACTATCTCTCAAGCTGGCATCGCTGCGCGAACCCTAACTCTAATCGTAAGGTTCTAGAGAAAAAAAATCGTAAGTTTCTCGAGTTATGTTGTGATATTGTTCTCTAGCACTATATTTGCCAAGCATGTTCAGCGCGAATCAATACCCCAACCCTCGGATTGGCAGGCAAGCGCGCTAATCACTACACTACCTGGTCTTCGCATTAGATGCGTCAAACTGCCGTATTAAACTGTTAAAGTCAAATCAATGGGAAAAAGCAATATAATAGGCTGCCGGTGCAGCAGCGATTAGATGTTGGAAGCCGGCGCCGGTTCCCTAGACACTACCAAAAATATTTTGTTTTTCTGAATAAAAAACTGCCAGTTATTTCATTTTAGGAGTGGTCTTGCTTGGTAAACAGTTCACAATAGTATACTGCACTGGTACACTGTATTTGGCACCAGTATGCAGACTTGGGCAAAATACTCTCTAAATGTACGGTATTTAAACACAAATACAAAATACTTTTCGGCAATACTGGTAACCACTAATACATATACTGTAACAATGTATTTAAATACATTTAAAAATACTTATCCGAAAAACAAACAATTATATACCTGTATCTAAAAGAAACTTGGCAAATACAATCAACACCAAAATAGTTTTTAATTTTTATGCTCTTAAAACGATCATTGCATTATTAATATCATTTGTTTATAAAAGAAAAAAAACATCATTGTAGAATAGACAAAGAATAGTTTGATTAATCATTTGAATGGAAATGTAGCAAATAAGTTGGTTTCGTCAAATTGATTCAGACTGTTTATCATTGTATCTCTTAGTTTAATTATTTTACAATCACTTTTTGTTTTACAATAAACAAATAAAGATAGGCCTACATTGATTTACATTTGAATTGATTATAGCAAGCCTGAAGACTAAACTCTTAAGAACACAGGATACGTACAAGAAAGCACCTCTATGCAAAACATACGGGGAGTTTCGTCTCTACATAATCTGGTAATGCAGCATTGAGATGTAGAAAGTACTTTTGACATTTGTGATGGTATGATAAAAAAAAAATCTTTATCAATTTATTATCCACTAATGCATATCAGCAGCTTCGCATTTATTCGCTTTTAGTAAGGTTAACTTTCCAACGTTCTTACCAGTCAATCTTCCCCTACTGCCCTATGTCGTTGTAAAACTTTTTTATTTTATTGTTGGCACGCTCGACGGATGCGCTGGCATTGTCAAAACACAAAGTGCCTTTTCAAACGTGTAAATTTTTGCAGGTTTTGCAATTCATACCATAAAGTAAACATTTTGTAGACTAGTCTAAACATGTGTAATTGCGCAACTAAGTAAATACACTGAAGTTATGAGAGATTTCTTTACAATTTTGCTTTAACAGTTAGGAACTTCCTTTGATCAGTGTTGCTTACATGTCCATTGTGTGGAACAAATGTTATTAAAATACAAAACGCAAATACTTGCTGTAGAAAGCGTTTAAATACAAATACAAAATACAGCATTTTGTATTTTAAATACGTATTTGTATGTTAAATTACAAATATATCCCAAGCATTTTTTGGCCAAGTTTTATTTTAAACTAAATTTTTTCAATAGACGTTTTTGTGACATAACCAGCTTGACGTAGGCATTTTGTGATTCAGTTTCAAATAACAAAGTTATGTATAAAATTTGAACTCTTTGTGATTTCATTGCAAAAATGACATCATTTTTAAAAAATATCGCCATGACCTTCTGACACGTAGCCAGAACAGAGTTTTGGGGGGGGCAAGCAAAAATTTTGGGGGACATGGGCTTCACGCTGGGGGCGATCTCAAAAAAAAAAAGGTCTTCTGTACAGAAAGCCACCATTTTCTGCAAGCTTTGTGGTAATTTAAAAAAAAAAGGTCTTCAGTTCGTAAAGCCACCATTTTCTGTGACTTTTGAATATCAAATCAAAAATAATACAGCACTTTTTCTTTCCATCCTAAAACTTATGGATTTAAATAAAATTTAAGAGGCAAACTAAAATTACGTGCCTGCTGATGACGTTATCATGATGATGTCATGAACTCAGAAACAGTGTTTCTAAAAAAATTTGGAGAACACCAACCCACATACCGAATTCAGTATTTCCATGACTTTTGGTTTAGGTGTTCGAAATGGGAGCATTTTTGCTCCCTGTGTAAAATGCCGTTGGTCAAATAACCTACCCTGTGAAATAGGTTTATTTCTTTTTTGGCAAAGAACACTCATTCAGCCACTGCACTTGAAGGCAGTGGAGTATTATCCTTGAATCAAATATAGAGATTTTTCAGCACATCACTGCACTTGAAGGCAGTGCAGTATTATATTTATATCAAATATACAGTTTTTGCAGCACATCATTCTGAAAGTTTGGCAATAGATAAACTAATTTGTATTTGAGGCTTTTGATTGCTGAAACTTTTTAAAAACTTTGTAGCACTGTCTCGGCAAGTGTTATTGCTTGTTTTGTGTAAAAAATCAAAAAGTTGGTCTGAATGTTCACTTTCGTTCAAATCACTGCTCTCATCAGAAGCATCTTGCGCTTCCAATATCTCTTGTAACAAATCAGTTACTTTGGCTTTGAATGTTTGCTGCATTCTTTTATGCACAAAGTTGTTTCATCAGTTTCTACATTAATCGAAATCATAGATGATTACGGAGCTGCAGATTTAGAGATGTTGCAATTACATAATAATTGTTGGCAAGAACACCTTGGGTCTTTCTTTGGAGTGAACCGTAACGATATATTTTGGAGTTGAAAATTTATTAGCTCTAATCCAAAGAGAGAGAGAGTTTGATTTTCAATCGATAAATGATGACAAAAAACTGAAAAAACCAAATACTTTTTCAAAAAAGTACCATGGTACCAGAATTTCGGTACCATTTTTGAAAATGTACCATCAGTACTGGTATTGGTACTAAAAAAGTACTGCGGCACCGGTACTTTTGTAGTCGGTACTGCCCACTTTTGTATTTCATCAATAGAAAGAGGAGGTCAAATTGTGTCATTGTTCAAATTGTGGCATTTTGAAATTGTGTCATTATTCAAGATGGCACAAAATCATTCATGCATGACCAAATTACAAAAAAAGGGTACACTTACACCACATATCATGGGCACCTTCACATCGATTTTGAGCTTGGTAACTCAAAACCCAGTAATTTATAAACATTTAAAATATAAAGGTCAAAATCTTAATAAATTTTTATGCTTGAGTGAACACGAAAATGGCAGTTTTTGGTGGGTCATAACTTTTGACCCCCTGAACCAAATTTGTTGATATGGGTATCATTTTGCTTAAACTAGCTTTATAATCTCACAAAGTTTCATCAAAATGTGAGGTGGTGGGTTACATGGCCTGGTCAAGTTGACAAAAATTACCCTAGGTCTCGAATTCAGAACTTTTTACAGTTTTTAGTGCTTATGACCAGAAAAAACTATAAAGTTGAATACTTTAAGGCAAGACCTTTTACATTTCCTAAAATTTTATGTTTTCTCAGTATGCAGTGACATTTAATTATGATTTTTCTTCGATGACATTGCAACAATTGATAATGATTTTTGTTCGCTTTTGGGATAAATGGATTTCAAGTCCAAAAATATGATTGCAGTGAAACCCAGGTTATGCCTAAACCGATAGGGCTGAAAAAAGAGTAATGTTATCAGGATGTAGCAATTTTAAGCCAATTTTTTAGAGGTAGACATTGATTGTATTGCATAAAAGCTTATTTATCGGAACATCAAATTTTAAGTTCATATTAAAATTGTTGCATCATTGTGACTACAGTTAGCGAATTGCGATTACACAATGAAGTTTCTTGTGAATTTCACAAAAAAAACATCTTTTTTCTTTGTATATGTGAGTGCTGTAACAAAATGCGCTGATTTTCTCACAACTAGGAAAAAGGTTATTTGGGTTGAATTGGTGAGTGTGAACTAGCTATTGGATTAATGTTAACATAAAGAACTGAAGATGTTAATGTGAAAATGTGAAATGACTTGTAATGTTGCAAGTGGTTGTGACAGTGAGGTTGAAGTATGCGTTAGGGACTGAAAATAAGGTAGTCGCTCTCTGGAAATTGGGTTGTCGGTTTACCAGGACTCTAATGAATGCAAAAATTTTGGTAGAAATTTAGCGCTATGAAAAAGTGTTTGCCAACTGCGGCTCCACTGTATTTGAATTGCAGCAGTATGATTGTAATAAAGCCTGAAATAGTGTGGTTTTTACTTTCCTTAGAGCAGTTTAAAGTTTTGCGTTTATTTAGGTAGCTGGAACTCCTGCATTTTCAACATCACATTTTTATGATAAAGATCTTTCAAACACAGCAGACCTCTCTCATTCATACAGTGTCGAAACAACATACACAGAAGGTTCTTGGAAAGGCTTGCTGTTGTATGATGTTGTGTCAATACCTACAGCTCAAGTAACAACTGCAGTACACATGCCAGTAACTGAAATAACTTCGGCCAAAAACTTTTTCATCAGTGATTCTGATTGGCAGGTTTGTTGTTTTCTCTTATTTTTTAAAGAAATTGCAAGAAAGATTTTAACTTTCATTCATTCATTTTGACTGAATTACAGTTTTTAATTATAATCTTTTTGACGTTAAGCAGGCCAGAGCTTTAGTGTTTAATTGTTTATATGCTTTCTGGCCTAAAAGCTACCAGGGTAAGAAGAGCCAGCAGAATAACGACTATCGGTGCCAAACTAGCATTCTGAAAAAGTTTTTTGTGATTGAGTTCTGAGTAGGAATTAAGATGATGGTGTAAGTTTATATTTAACCAAAGCAAGTCAAACCACTCTGCTGCACATTGCTGCTTAATTTTTTTTTTGAAGCATTGCAATTGCTCTTCTTGGCAAATGCCAAGCACTTTTAAGCAAAAATAAAATGTGGTCTAATCAATGTCATTTTGTGTCTTTGTCGTTGGCATCTCTGGTCTTGTCAGTAAGGTGTCGTTTTGTATATATCTTATTAACCGTTACACCACTAACAGCACTTGCACTGCATTTCTAAAGGATTTCAATGTGAAGTTTTGATCTAATAAAATCCTAAGACTAGTTTTGTTCTTAATCTCTATTTTTTTATTATGTGATTCTGCAAAAAACAATTTTTATGACTTCAAAATATATATACTTTTTGACATAAACAATGATCCAGGGTATGAACAAACTCAATACCAGTATTATTATTTTTTTCATCAGGGTATTTTAGGTTTGGGATATTCGACTTTAGTTCAGCCTATGGATAAAAACATTCCTTCGGTTATGAAATCAATTACAGCAGGATCAAACCTTCACAATATATTTGCAGTACAATTATGCTCAAATCCTCTCAATGAATCCACTAGTGGTTCATTGATAATAGGAAGCTTTGATACAAGGTTTGTTGTGGTTACCTCTCTAATTGTTTCTGGTCAGTTTTAACTGAGCTTTTTTCACAGTTAAATATTAGGCCTATACGCTTCAATAGTTTATGTCTAGTTTGTCTGTGTAAAAAATTGCCAAAATTTTGGATTTTTGCTTGTGATTTATTGTTTTTACAAATATTTTTACGTAGTTTGTTTAAGCTACGTACATTTTTAAGCATTTTTGAAACTTTTGTATTTCATAGCAAACATAAAGGTTTTGATAGAGCCAAAACGGCAGGGTAATTTTTATTTAAGATGTATGAACTAATGCGATTATCGTCCTGCGATTAAACCAAACGATTAGAAAAATGAAATTCTGGAGGGATTTCATTTTTTTCATACTGTAATTTTTTCATACTTTGTTCTAGCTCAACTGTAATTTTTATTTTTTGTAGTTTAAGTGTTGGTGAAATGCGCTGGACGAATATCGTTCGCGAATGGTATTATGAAGTAATTATCACCAGTATGATGGTTGGAGATGTGAAAATTGATGTTCCCTGTTCATCGTATAATCAAGACAAAACTATTGTTGACAGTGGCACAACGAACCTTCGATTTCCTACTGTTGTCTACCACAAGATAATAGCTTTGTTGAAGGTATTTCTACTTACTGTTAATCTAATCTTTTGTGCCTTTTCGTCAATTTACTGCTATTTTAACTTTCTTTTACAGGAGTGTGCAGAAATCGTTTTAAACTTGAAGAGGTACTATTCTCGACACCATTGTTGCCCAGATTTTAAGCTGCTTGCCACCCTTTTCTTTTTTTAAAAGAATATTATTTTGATTAGTTTCCTAGTTGCTGCTACTAATACAATTGCAAGCTCTCAAATCAACTATGTTACTCACTGCTATTTAAAATTATATTCGCTTTTTGTTTAGTTGAACCCATCAATTCAAAAGATTTTGAAATCTTTTAGGGCTTTAGTATTAGGTCTAGCGTAAATTCACAAACTGATTTTGTTTTTCAGAAACATGTGAAAGCATATGTCTTCGATGATGAATTTTACAATAAAACCAAACTTTATTGTACCACTGAAGTTCATGAGTTAGACAGCTGGTTTCCCACGTTAACCATCAATATGCCATCCACGTTTGAAGACAAAACCATATCTTTAATCGTATATCCATCAAGCTATATACAGGTAGTCTAACTGTTTCATTTAATTAAATCTTTGCTAGTAGTAATGAAAGAACATGCTAATGAGCTATCTTACGATATAGGGTCGAAATCACATGATCAGGTTTTTTGCACAGTTTTCTTGCATCAATGTTTTTTGAGCTATCACATGTAGATGCAATTTTCTAGTTAAGCTTCTTGCCAGACAGAAGCGTGTGAGTTTTTCAGCAAACAAATTGCCGAAGCTATTACACATATTTTTTGTGCTGTGAAAGCATTTACGCAGTATTTAAAGAATTTCTTTAAATTTGCGGCGGCGATAGTAATACTATGCAATTTGTCCATTCATTGTTATTTCTGGTTTGCCAAAATGATACGAGCACGTTCACAAAAGCAAAAAGCTGTACTAATTAATAGCTATTTGAGTTTTGCCTCAAATTGCGAGAATTTTTTTTTCGAATTGAAATGAAATAGATGAATGGAAAATGTCAAAATACCTTTGCTTGTGTGGAACTCTTTAGTGTATAGCGTAGCTTCTTCATGCTATGTTATCTATCACCTATAAATTTGCATAACATTGCATGATTGATGAAGTAATACTAAACCAGGTATGTTCTTTCCGGTAATTGCGGTTTCAGAGGACTCAATAATTGGATGTTAGGGTAACTTAAAACTTTATTGTTTTTAAATAAGAATAGGAGAGTTTTTGTTTGGTTTTTTACAAAATCAGAAATAGATGAAAAGTATCTACTGAAATTTATCTTAACTGCTTAAAAATGCAACTGGCTCTTTTGCTTGTGGACATGTCAAATTTTAACCAAAAAAATATTAAAATCATCACAAATTCGGCACTAGCGATAGCTGGGCCGGAAACTTTTCCGATCAGAAGGAAATTTTCAACATCTTAATTAAAACCAGATCACACATTAAATGCTTACTAAAGTTTAATTATTACAAATAGTGAGCAAAAGCTTATCTCTATTTGATCTCAATCTAAAACTTTCAAAACTTCGTTCCAAGCATCTGATTTTTTTACTCGATCCTTGTACTCGGGATTTAATATGTTCCATCAGCACTGCCTTTCTTCGATTACCCTAATTAAAAGTTCTATTTCATGAATTGACCACGATGGCACGTTGATAACTATACTGAATTCGGAAAAGGTCAAGCACAAGTTTGAAGTAGGAAGAATTTATTGAGACGCATTCGTTTTTTGCGTTGACTTCGACAGTATTTTTTGGTATTCTGCGGCTCCATATTTTCAAAGTCACGGCTAGAAGCTTAGTTTTCTTCATTGAGAACGGTAGCTTTTAGAAAACTTGGTGGCAAAATAGAGCTCAGTTTTATTTCCTCGCAAGAGCTCAGCAAGACTTTCTAGACACTGATTTTTATTCTCATTTGGCTGTGCGATAATATTGCCGACAGATGCTTACAATAGTGAGTCATAAACTTGCGCGATTTTTCACACGATTAATGTAAGAAAATTGTGCGAAAAACTTGATCGTGTGATTCCGGCCTAAGGGTTAAGCAGAAAATTAGTAGATGTGATAAATTTTTTAATCAAATCGTTCATTGTGCTCGCATTATCGCTTTTTGATCAAATCATATTTTTTGATATTATCCCAAAGTACATAAAGATAAAAAACGGAAATTGACCAATTAAGCAGGCTCAATAAAAGATTCCACCTAACCTTAAACATTGTTAAAACACTCGTTTAGGGTTATTTAGGCAACCTTAATCAGGTGTTTTAACAGACTCCTGTAAATAGTGCATGAGAAATTACTGTATATACTTTTGTAGTTTCATATTGCTATACTATTTTGTGCTTTCAGTTTTGTAGTTTTTATCACAGCATTCACAAGCTCATATTCCAAACACTAAAGTGAGATAAAGTTAGTAGTTTGTAGCCCTATTTATCTTTTTTCTACTTTTTTAGCAAGAAAAGTCTTATTTTTCGAAATTCTTTTTGTCACAATCTACGATACCATACTCTAATATTTAAAATTACATTTTGCTTTCTTTCAGATCGCTGGTACAGCTGGTAATGGAAAAACATGTTACCAGTTTACGATCCATCCTTCTACAACAGGCACCGTATTAGGAACTATTGTGATGGAACAATATTACGTTGTATTTGATCGAGAGAAGCAAAGAATAGGTTTTGCAAGATCTGCATGCACTTGGGTATAGTCGCTGAGATTGAATATTTGTTTCATTGAGAATTTTTGCGCTAAACTGACGGGGCAGTGAAAAATACAATGAAAATGTTGAACTTGTTTGCACTACTCGCTGTCAATGCAAACACTTTTATCTCATTATTGGGAGTCGCATAAATTAAGATTCGTAAAAGCGCAAGTGCATCCTTTGTTTATTTTAAACAAAAGTTCAGTACGCCTGGCGTATCACCTTACCAGCGCACAAACTACCTGTTGGTTAAAAGAAACTAAGGATACGCTCGTGTGCTCACAATTTTACGCGCAGCGTAGACTGGGCCTAAAAGATATGATTTGGTCAAATATACTCCTTTTTTGTTCTTTCTTTTTGCACTTGATCATTTTTCTCTATGGAATCTACGGTAATCTCACTCAACCGCTTTCGGGATGTTTTTCACAAAGATTACACTATTTCCTGAATGAAGTATTATTTTTTTGAGTTTGTTACAGCAAAAAAAAAATGATCAACTTCACTAGTAAAACTACCTATATCACTGTTTACAGATTGATGACAAATTGCCGGTTCTACAGGTAATCAGCGAATGGACCGATCCCAGTACTTGTCGCAATATCTCTAAGAAAAGCAATGTTTTATTGGTAAATCTGCTTATTGTAAATGTTTGATGTAGCCGCCTATTATGATTAGGAGTTGTAGCGAGGGTAGCCCAATCTTTGAGTAGTGTAGGAATCGAAAAAGTGGCGATTTCCACACTATTCAAAGATTTCACCACTTTATCGATTCCGAGTTTTCTAGCTAGTCCAGTACATCGAGTAAGTTATACGGCTTGACACTTTGTTGCACCTTGTCTTTTTCCACAAATAAAAGAGCCAGGAAATTTTAGCGCCCTATTACATGTAAAGCTGTTAACTTTTCAGAAATACTTAAAACTTGCAGATTACAAACTATTGTATTTTGAAATTTGTTATTTTTACCTACCTAAATAGTTTGTATTAGTCTGGTTGATATCAGAATTTCAAAAAGCACTCGATAACTTAACGTTAGAGCGCAGCAGATAGCCACAATTCTAGAACATTAAATAAAATTTATTTTTTGACGTTTTAGAACTACTGTAATCTGCTGAATGGATAACTCTTTGTTAACGAGCACTTTTTGAAGTTTTAGATTGAAAAAAAAGTTATCTGTCGAGGGCTGCCTGATGCCCAGATTTCAGGTTAGCGCTAGAGTTTGTATTTGAATGTTTGAAAATAATTAACAATAGCATTGTTTTTTAGATTGTCATGGGCATTTTCTTGTTTGTTCTTCTGATGGCTGCTGTTGCATTGGTATATATTGTGAAGAAGAATTCGAAAAATGGCTTCTGTTGTTGCAAGAAACTAAACCGCTATTCAGAACTGAGCAATTTATAGTTAGATTTAGAGATGGATGGCTGGGTAAAATGATTGATGGTTGCAGTAATTTTTTAGCTCCTATTTTCAGGAAGTTCTGTACTGTATTGGGTTAATGTTTTTCATATTATATCCCATTTTTGTCCAGTTTTTCATTTATGATTCTGTCAAGTCTTTTTTTTTCTTTAATCCATTTTTATTGCTTTTCAATGGCGCTTACCTGAACGAAAAGTGTTTTTCCTTTTTATTTCGTCGCTGTGCCCTCTTCCAATAGTGCTTTTGGATTTGCAACTCTAGCTCATGTATAAATTAAATGTTGGAGTACTGTATCAAGTGCAACCTTTAGTGCTGTAAATGTTATCGCGGAAATTTTGTCAGCTGACTTAGAATTAGGGTTTTGGAAGAATATTTTGTGACTTTTTTTATGATAGCATTTACGATTTACATATTGCGCTACATTGTACTTCGCGTTTTTTGCTAAGACTGCTGCATAATTGCGTAGCCAGTAATTTTTTTTCTTTAAGGCATTTTTTTGTTCAATTCTTTACCGAGTCCAATTCTGTCCAATTAACTGCGGTAGAATATTCCACTTTCTGATCATTGATATCACTGCATGCCATTTGATTCGGATCTTGACACCTACACTTCATTACACTTGCTGCAAACTATTGTTGATGCGTTTATTTTTGTTTTGTTTTAATCTTGTGTTTGCTTTTTTTAATTTCATCGGTTTTATTGTCTTTTTGACTTAAGGGTTTGCTTTTTTTTTGTAAACAGAAGAGATTTAGTGTGAGAATTTTCCCCGGCTATATATTTTTAGTTTAGTGTATTATTATCTTCGCTATACCAGCCTTATCTCGTTGCCGTGCTGCCGGATGGCGACATTGTCTTGTAAGCCCTTGGACTGCAGAGAAATGGCCAAAACAAGGCAATTGTATTACTGTAGCAAACCTACTGAAAAGTGGGAGAGCACATGATCGCTTTGTGGCGGGCTTAATTGTGGTGTGACCATCAATTTAATTTGGACCCGGGTTCTTTAACGGAGGGCCGGATTTCGAATGGTCATTTGCTTCACCGCGCTTCGCCATTTTCCTCGATCACATGCATCGTATTTCACTAGTCCGTTTATCTTCATTTCATCATCAACTTGTTTTTTCCACTTTTATGTTGCGTCTTGTTTCTCTACAACCCTGCTTTTTTGCATTCAAATTGTGATATTCAACGTTAAAAGTCATTTTCTCATTAATGATCGTTTGAAGTGTGATCGTTAATTCTTAAGATAAAGAAGCATCTGCAATATGCCGTTTTGTTTACTGTTTCTTTGTGGAATTTGGGGCAAGTTTGCGAACGTACAAATCGACGTGCCATGTAACAACGGATACGTTTTGAATTACGATAAACGAATCGAATAATTTCTGTGCGAAGTTGTATTTTGATAAATGCTTTTGTCCACAATAAGACTTCCTCCACAAGATAATTGGATCGTTTGACTGCATTTTTTTTCTTTTTTTTTTTTTGGTTAACTTAGTTTTGAATTTTTTTGCGTTATTGTCGTTTTTCTTTAACCAAATGCGGTCATGTTTTGGCTATGTAAGTTGCGCTCGTTTATTTTAAAAACAGTAAATTATGATATTAAAACTTCCCAAGCGATATGAGAAAATCTCATGCGACATAAAAGAATGGAGAGATTGATCATATACAAAAATATGTTTATGTTCTTACTTAATCACTAATCTACGTACTTAAGCATTTTTGTTTTGCTTTACGATTTTAAATTGTTTATTTTCGAAGGTTTGATATGTTTTTTAACCAAATTACTGAATACTTGGAAACCTCTCAATGTTTATATTGTTCAGAATAGTTACTAAAATGTTTCGACAAGCTGGGGCGTACATCATTTGACTAATACCTATCTCCGAATTCGAGTTCGCTGATGAACCTATCCGAGTTTCTCGTTGGCTAAGCGCGGGGAATAACCCCAGCTTGGTGCTTTTGTTAATTTTGACATTAAGTTTTGTGTACTAACGCTGATTTTACTTCGCTGTCAATCGTAGTTTTAAATACGGATCAATTTGAACCATTATTTTTTAATTTTTTGTTTTGTGATTTGTCAAGTGCAGTAAATTTGTTATAACTTTATAATATCCATTGGCTTCGTTCAGTAAATGACGCTCTTTTTCGCGTTATTAAATGCACGTTGCACCATTGAAGCAATTAATTGGTTTTAATGTCATATGACAGACAGCTTGTGTCTTTTGCCCAAGTTCCAAAATCATGAAGAGACTACACTTGAATTCGTAAACCATCATCAAAAAAATTTAAAAAAGTTACCGTCCATCTGAAATTGCTTAAATTAATGAATGATTGATATACTGTAAATTGGTGCTATGGTTGATCGTCATTGTACTTTAGATATTTTACCAAAAGTACAGTAAGTTCTAAACATTTTTGGTTTAACTTAACTGCCTCTTCACTAGAGCCAACGATTGTGAAGTAAGTGCCTGCCTCTTCACTTCACTAGCCCTCTCTAGCAAAGAGTTTGCCTCGTACCCCGAGCTGCGAACAATTTTTATTTTTCTCTTGGTCTTTATTTCCGTTTGGCCGAAAAAAACGGGCCACTGAAGCATTTTTGCGAAGTGTACCAATATTGTTACGATCTTTTTATCTCGAGTTAAATAGTTCGACAGCAACGGATCTGTCGTGTAAGACGCGTCCCTGACAAATATCGAGTTTCATTCGAGGTGAGTTTTTACTGTTTCTTGCATTACAGTTAGGGCTTGGGTAACATGCCAGCCTGAGCAGCAGAGAGTCAATGTACAAAAAGAAAGGGGGGTACGTAATATTTTGGCCTGAAAATGGGTACCAAGCGCTCGATTGGTATTTTTTCTTGAGGGGGTCTTTAGATCTATTACTGCGACAAAGCACCAAGAAGTGTAATTAATCTGCGAATAATGGTAGGCCTGCGTTGAAAAAATTGTCCTCTATTCCGGGCTAAAACGTCACTCTTGGTGTCGTGGAATATGTCCAAAAAAATGCCGTTGTGGAAAATACGTTTAGTTAAAGTACTGTACTGAAAATGGTATTTTGCGGCACGGAAAATTCGGATACTGTAAAATGCTGACACTCGGTGTTATTGCAATACATGTGGAGAGTTAATTTGGAGGTAATCTTTCATTTAGGGGTGATAAAATTTTTGATGATAAAATTCATTCACAGAATTCATAAAATTCACAGAGACTAATTTTTGATTGGCTACGCTAAAGATTGCCAGTTTCGGTATAGTTCCAAAAACAAGCTCTTCATCTTTTAAAAACTAATAATCTTGTGAACTGACAGTAACAAAATTACCTGAGAAAATAATTGTTTCAGTTTTTTCTGTGGCAAGGTTTATTGTTTTAGAGTAACGACAAAAACTTTCTCAGCGTCAAGAGTGATTGGTTGAAGGCCCCCTGGTTGCACCGCTTGGCTTCATCCTTTGACTCACGTCCGTGGTTTATTGAAATGCATCAGTTCATTCAGCTCGATCGAAATTTTTTTTAAATAAGAACTTTGAATAAACTTGAAGCTAGCAGGTTTTTTAATGATTTTTGACGAAAAAAATCGTTATTGGTTTGCCAAACTATGAAAAGAAATCTGTGATGCATGAATTTTTTAACATGCTGCTGGCAAAGTAGTCGCGTTTTATTTTGTTTTTTTAAATAGATAACGCAATTAAGCGTGTAGACTTAACAGAAAAAATTTGCATTTAAAATTCTGCCATTGCAAGCTTTCATGTTAAATGCATGCACATTCATACATAAAAGCAACATTATTCGTTTTATGAAATTCTAGCCAATAGTTCTATCATGAGACTTGACGTACGGAAATTAATTTTACTGCGGTTGCTGTTACAGGATGGGCCAAAGTTTAATGCAATATCATTGAGATAAAACTGCAATTTTAGTTTAAACACAAAGCCAAAGCTTTCATAAATTTGTCCAAGTCTTATTGCTAGTCTATGGTTACTGGAAAGAAATGTTTGACTGCATCTTCAGTAGAATTTTTCGAGGGATTCTTTTTTCACTTTTTTTTGTTTTCGAGCCTAAATTAGCCCTCAACTGGACTCGTGAAATACGTAAAACCTTTTCGTAAATTTGGAGTATTGAATATGTAAGACTTGTTTTGCAGTTCAATCTTAAGTGTGTAAAGTTTTCAAACATATTACAAAATATTCTGGCAACCAATTCGCCACTGTTCATGAAAGGTTGAAAACCATTGGTCTTGAGCATAACTTTCTTTGTCATTTCACGTTTTGTTTTAGCTTTTCACAGCACCAAAGGCCCAAAGCGAAACAAATCTTTTTTTCAATGCAACTTGAATTAAACCAAGTGCACTATTCTTAGCACCTTCATTTCGTACCGCTAATACATAATAATTAACCTAGCCAGTGCAGTTATTTGGGGAAACCATTGATCAGATACTGCGGCCATGAACAATATCTTGGTGTTTTATTGGGACACTTTGAATTTAATCAAAATCACGAGTTGTTTTTCCTACAAAAATTTGTTTCGTTTTATCATCAGGTCATGCTCACTAATGCTTAAAATAAATCTCCATTGCCTTTGGCAACTGTAGAGTCAAAACTATTCAAGTTATTGTTGTTATTTATCGCAAAATGGCGGCAATCGCAAAGTATCACTTTCCAAACATAGAAAAGTTCTTGTCACGATATAATTTTATCAAATTTGGAAAAATTGATGATGCTCGGTACAAAGTTGGAAACAACCATGAAAACAATTGGCAAAAAAAGGAAAATGTTCGATCCAGCCTTTTTTATTCTTGCGTCGGTGTTGTCAAAGCCAAGGGTCCGAATTTTATTTATCAAATTAATTTGCAGCATTTGTGACTTATTTTCCGTTTAAAGACTTCCGATGTACGTGTTTCTTTTTACGGTATTAAACAAACGTAAGTCTATAGGCATACTTAAAATTTTTTACTTTCAGTGCTTATTTTTTGTGGAAAAACAAGACAACAAAAATATCAGGATGGATTCCAAACTTGTCATTTTTTAGGCGGCGTGGCAATTTTTATTTTTAAGTTCGGCGTTCGATCTTATTTTTCAAGAAAAAGTTTACCTCATTTCCATTTCAACGTTTAGTTCAACATAAATGCGCCTGACTTCATGAAATTGCTGACTTTTTATCATTAAAAAAAAACAATTTTGCTTCAAAAATGTTAAATTAGGTAACACTGTTCTGACCCTTTTCGGGCCAGAAACACGAGAACATACGGAGGGTGCATCAATTTGCTGTCTTAGTTACACTTTGTTAGGGTTAACTCTTATTTTGGTGCGGATGCACTCGCTGACAATATAATAGAATTGCTCTCTTTACTCACTGGCAACAAAAAGTTCTATAACGATTATGTGCAAAATAACAGTAGAATGGTTTTGTTGTTCTCACCAGAGGTGGAGTCGAGGCCAAGGACACAAAAAAAGCCAAGGACAGCCTTTCCGAGGACAGACCCTCTCGAGGCCAAAGACAGAAATGCTCAAGACCAAGGACACAAGCGCAAGTGTTCTCAAAAAAAAAGGTCTTCAAAAATTTTTTCAGGCGTTCTCCAGTAAAAAGCGCCTTCTAAAATTTTTTTTTCAGGCGATCTACAAACTTTCAACAATTCAAAAAAAAGGTGCTGTCCTCGAGCCGAGGACAGCGGGCAATTTTCGAGGACTCGAGGCTAAGGCCAAAGACTTCAAATTGTGTCCTCGAGGACTCCACCTCTGGTTCTCACTAACGTAAAGTATACGAAAGCTAAAAAAATCAAAACAAATAATGCTTTTTGTTCACGTACTAGTCCATGTTAGTCAGTAGATGCGATGTTAAATCCACCAAAGATTAAGGAAAACATGTTTCAAATGTTGCAACGTTACGAAAACGTTTGTATTTAAACACGCGAATTTCTTATAGGTAAATTGCAATTGGCAAAAACATCAAATGGAATCACGCCAGTGCTAATAATTCTTCTTTAAGCCTCAACAAATTGCAAGAGTTCTGCGATTATCCGAAAGCAATATTTATGATTTACGACTCTAGCAAAAAATGCACAAACCTGCAAAAAATTGGCTTTGCTCGTCATCGGTGATCACTGTTATTCCGAACCAGGGGGTTGAAGCCTCTAAGCCAAATCAGAGATTTTAACCGATCTATGCAATATTTTAAACGTGTTTTATATAGGTGGAAAAGGGAACTGAAGTCTTTATATCTTCAAAATAGCTCCGAAAATGCGCAAAGTTTCTTTTCAGATGGCATTAAAACGGCGGTTTTCCCCCCGAGATATGACAAAAATTGTTCAGATGCCGGGGGTTTCACGATTTTCGGCGGCTGAAGATGAAGACTCCGTTTCAATACGCTAGCTAGTGCGATTTTGTTCAGAAATTCTTGTTAGAGCGAGCGAATATGCTAAAAGTGTGACATTATAAATGGCCACGACAATTGTGCTTTGCAGAGAGCAACTCTCCTCACCTGAGATAAGTTCAAGACGATTGGTGTGGAAGTTTTAATTTTTTAAGAACAGTGTACTGAGAAAATTAATAATAAGCTATCTTCAGTATCCAGAGTCGTATATGCACAATCTAACCTTTGATTAACAGCCTAGGTCATACTGTTTCGGAATCGACATTCGTCTTTTATTCCTCGTCATTATAGTTTAACTTGGCTGTACCTAACTGTATAACCAGTCTAAATGTTATAGTGATCGCGTTCCAAAATCTGCATTTAGTTTTTTCGAGTTGCGAATTTTACAGACGATATATCTCAAATGTTTGATATAATTACACATATGGAAAAACGCACTCGAACAGAAATAAACAACAAACACTTCATAAAAAAACTTAAAATAATCAGTTATAATAACGGATAAATTTTGTAAACCAAGATAAATTACAGATACAAGTGTCAAAGATGTCGCAATTAGCAATATTTTCGTGTTGTTTTTTTCTTGAATGCAAATTCGTGACGATAATGCATTTACCCTTGTGACGCTGACTTGCGTTACTAAAAATTGCAAAATAAAGAGCAATTAAAGCAGAGTTTAAAAATCAATTAACTTTTATCAAAGAATCATTTATAAATTCTAAGCTCTTAATACTGCGATTAAAATAAAGATGTAAAAATAAATTATTGAAAAAAGAAAAACAATAAAACCTGGAACAATGCCCCATTTTGCAAGGGAACACAGTTAAATCGAAAAATTGTTATTGGATGCAGGACTCGTCACATTAAACTTTAGCTTTGTAAAATGCGACTAAAAAGCAATCTTGAAAAATGGGCAAAAATAGTTTGTTTGATAATGAAGCTTGGAAAATAGTTTCGGTGACAAAGTTTTAAATTACTGTAATTATTTTGTCTCCCGGACAGTCTTCGGCCAATTTGCCCGCGATCTTTAGTCGCCGACAAGATAAAATCAAATTGCGTTCACCATTTGATCGCGCAGAAGTTCGCTTTTTTTTTTAATTTGCAGCGTACAGTAAAGAAAAAGATAATGAACGGAAATATCCACAGTTCAAAACCCAATGCTACCATTCTTTTTCATTGAGAACTCCATTTTGACAAGTAAAAGCAAGCAGCACTGAGAATCGATGATAAAGCTCAATAAACCAAATAGTGAAATAAAGTTATCAGATTGTACGCAAAAGTGTTACCAATTACATAATGTCGACAAGTAGCCCCAAATCAAAAGCGTATCATCCTTTTTGCAACAGCAGTTATGTACTGACTAAGTTGCACGGACTGCAGCGAGCTCAAACAAGCAAAGGATGCGCTTATGAATTACGCCGGGTGCAACGCATAAGAACTTAACGATTGCGACATAAAGACACAGACAAAAAGGCGCAAGAGCTTGTTTGCCTGCGCCCTATGTCGATTTTCGACTGGAAGTCATACGAGGCTTTTGAAGTTCGTTCAAAGGTGTCCACCAGTTTGCTAATGCGAAAATCTGTCGTGAGGGAGTCGCACAAAAATATCAACAAGCAAATAATAACAATACCGGTAACAAAAAATCGATCATTTTGAGCTCAGACGTGACCAACATCAGATGATCAAGATACGCTGCACTAACTGCAAAAGCGTAAAACCTCACATGAAATGTTATGCAATAAAAGTTTAAAACGGGGACTGCAATACAGGCGCTGCAACTATGCCAAAATTCCAAAATCAAAAAAACAAGTTTTTCAAAATAAACTTTTGGACCTATTCGTATTATATTCAACATATTTCAGCCAATTGAAGCTTTCTAACAGAGTTGCTACCAAAACAATGCTAGAAGTTCGGCAAACCAAATTTTAACGGTAACATTGCTTGAAAACCGAACTTGACATTGAACTGTGATGTGTGGGAAGAGTAAGTTGTATGAAGATTAAGTTTGGTAAATAAGTTTTAAGATTTTTTGCGGCAATTTAAACTAGAATGCAGTCCTCCTTTAACAAACTTTAGAGATTTACTTTTAACATTACGCCGACAAAGAAGCTACTTTTACATAATTTTATTATCAGTGCCTAATTGCCCCGGAGTTGTTTAGGAGATTGACAACATCGTGTTATAACGCGGAAGATAATGAAAACTACAGCAACACAAAATCATTTTAATAAAACGAAGATAGCAATGCCAGGCATTATGCTGTTTCCATTTACAGTCTCGTATAAATAAAAGCGATTAAGAGAAAAATCCAAAAATAAACTGCACCATGAAAAATAGCCACGATATTAGCATTTACGCACACATTATTTACATACGACGACAAAAGATAAAATATGTACTCGAAAGGTACAAAGAAAAAACGAACAAAGGTGAATTTTCGGAATCCATTACATGTAACCGAACAAGTGATAGCCATAATGGTTTTACAAAAGCTCGTATTCGGCAAAAACACGATTTGATACAGTATTTTGCAAAAAAACAAGACACTGTCCGAGACAGAGCTAACAAATCAAGTTTTTTTAGCCTTAATGAAAATGAAATTACCTTGGCACAGTAGCAAACGACCTCAATCTCGAGTAAAATGCAAATTTTGAAAAGGTTTGCCAATTTCGCCCAACTTTTAAACTTGCTTGATTACAACAGTTCATATTTTTTGGCAATTTGTTGATTAATTTACCCGCTTAATCAATTATCGGAGCAGGGTGACAAAACTAGCGAGAAAGTTGAAATTTTCCATTTACTGGAAATTCATTTTGCGTGAATTCAATTTCATTCTTTTTTTTTCGGAGTTTTTCACTAGCCGTTGGAAAAAACATGAAATTGGTATTGTGATTCTGCAATAACTTGAGAAACCATTTAAATAGAATTTCATAACGTGATCCTTAAATGCTTTTTCGGATTTGCTTGCGTAGTTCGGGCATAGAAAATTGCCGGAACGGACATTTGCCAGAAAATTTATTTCCGGTTAATGCCGCCAAAAAGGTATTATGGAAACCAAGAAGACTATAACCATTAATCACCATCCAAAATCAAGTAGAATCGCCCTAATACACGGTTAAACTTTGTTTTTCATTTTTTGGATGCAGTAAACTTTAAAAATGTCAAACTAGAAATTGTTGGGAAACAAATTTTAGGTCATTGAGAGTTCTACGGAGCTGACGCAAATTAATTATTAAGTGTTACTTGAACGAAGTGAGGTAAACCACAACACAGAGATGAAGGTCGTGTTTAAAGTAAATTAAAAATGAACTGCTTCGGGTCATAAAAGAGGCAAATCATCTCAGAAGTGCTATTTAGCAAATTGAAAACAGTAACCACTCTAACATCTATGCTTGGAATGCAAGCTGAAGGTTTGCGACTATGATAAGTTGAATTGTAGCCCCAAGCGAAAATCTGCGGCTTTAGTCCGCACGTAGATAATGCCGAAGCGGCTTGCTGTTCATATGTCAGAAGAAAAAGCCGTTTAGTTATATTCTAATGTTTGCTAGGAAAAAAGACAAAAAAACGATCTAGCACGTTTCTGTTCAGAAACTAAAGGACATCTTAAAGAGTCTCATCTCCATTTAAAACGAAACGTGTTAGGCGAATGCAGATGCTTTCAGCTTGTCTTTATTCTACTATTCAAACATTGATACACTGCCTTCTGCGTAACAAGGCACAAGTCTCCTGCCCAGTAGCACCCCTTTTTGTCATGGCTACTTCCAGCAAGCGAAATGCGATCCATCATCATCCCAAGTTCGTCAGCCAAGCCAAAACTTTTGTCTTATAGACTAAAATTGGGCGTTCGTAAATATAAATTTCAACAATTTTCATCTTGACATGAAACTTTAAAACAACCTTGAGTTTACCAAGTCGTGCTCGCCAGCCAAGAAGTAATTGAGTATCTATTTATTTAAGCCCATTGGATTCCTAATTACAATCGAATTGGAGCTTGCATTCACTCACTGCTCGACGACATGTTTAAAACACTGTACGACAAAGTGGTTAACTCGTTCGACAAGCTGGTTAACTCACTGTCCGAGAAGGTGGGTAACACAACAGTGCTTTGAAAAGCGAAATCAGCAGTCGACTCAAAAAACGTGTAGCCTTCCCATTTAAATAATTGACACATTTTTTGACTTTTCTAGACGTAGACAGAAAAAGCAAAATGGCAATGGCCCCATAAATCATAGCTTTAGTTAAGTGATAAACATGACAACCAGAAATAAAAATTAACTTAACTGAGTCACGACAACTCTGAGTGAACAACACAAACATGTTATCAAACTCCTGACTTGAAGTACAATCATATGAACCAATTTAGGCTAACATGCTATTTTGCTAAATTGTTCATGGTGATAGATTATCAGAGGTTCGTTGACCGCCCTTTGAGCGACCACTTTGTTAAATGGTTCATAGTTTTATTTCATGGAAATGGTTTAGCTAAATGGTTCAAGGTGATAGATTATCAGAGGTTCGTTGAGTGTCATGTGAGCGACCACTTTGGGTAGGTCACCTAAACTTTTGAGAATTTGGCAAGTGCTCACGAAATTTTATTTCATGGTTTTCAATTAACAAGATAGGAGTTCGCGCAAAAATGCAAATTTATCAGGTTGGATTGAGCAAATGACTTCTGTGTGATACTGACATGCATGAATATAAATGTATGCTGGGTCAAGTTTTTTGCCTGGAATTTTCGGCCAAATGTCCGAGAATTATGGAATACTTTTTCGGACATTTCAAAAAAATATAAGGTCATTTTTACAATTGCAAATGCATTTTTAAGACTCGTATGCAAAGAGTTTTCCAAAAATTTTCCTTCATTGTGGCCAAAATAGCTAATTTTTTCCGTTTTTTATAAGAATTTAGGTCAATAACCATTAAATGACCAAAAATAAACCTTGAATATTCGCGAAGTAGGCACACGGACGGAGCATTATTATGTAACAAGCACGAAAATTTCCTTATATCATGATTTATAATAATATCACTATTTAAAAAATTCGAGATGTATAATTATTACTCCTTATACCATTTTGCTTGAAACATTAACAATCACTCTTCTACAATCGACGGAACTAAGTATGTGTTTCAGCTTTTCATAAATACCGCTAATTAAACTAAATAACGAAAAGATCAAAAATAGGTTTAACGAATTACCGAAGGTATAATTCAAAAATGAAAACTGGCGACATATTTTTAGTTCATGATTAAAGAAAAAGTATGTTTCCTACAGAAATGACAACCCATTCTTTAGTAATTAGACCATATCAATGATGTAAGAATGGCAAAATCGTGAGAAGTATTTGTCTTTCGTTTACTGGAACAAGGTTTAAATGGCCAATCACAAGGCCGGGTGTGGGCGTTTAATTGGTTAACAGGTGCCATTGATGCCTAGGGGCACTCGTTGATTGTAAATCGTGACTAAGCGAAGTAGTTTTGATTACAGCAACATCAAAGATCAATTTACAGTACAGCAGTTGGTTAGTCAAACAATAGTAAAGAATTAGATACCTATTATCTTGATTTCGGCTACCGCTCGAAGAAAAAATCCAAGCTTTTCAGATAGAGCCTGATAAGCTCACAAAATTCGAAGTCGAATTTGATTGATGTTAAAAAAACTCAAGTTGGCATAAATCTAAACAAAACCATAGGATTTGTTTGTTCTGTAATTCGAAAAAGAGCTGGCGTGGTCAAAAAAAGCAAAAGTCGTGACCGTGTACTTCATCACACAAGCACGATTTCAACGAAACGCAATTACAGCAAACCCACATCACGTCCAATCCAGTGATATAAGTGGACTAAGCATGGCTTCGAGCAGGTTGACGGGTTATTAAAGTCTCATCCTATCACGAATAGCTTTGGGGATGAAAGCGTTTGCGTGCCACGCTAAAACCAACAATAAATAGCAGGACACAAAACCAATTTGTTTCCCCACGACCCAATACAAACAAAATGGAGGAAGCTTTCGATTTCGATTTACATACATAATGAGAATTGCTAGTCCGGCCAAATTTTTGAAGTTTCCTCAGAAATCTGATTGTTTACTTTTTGAAACATGATAAGCGTCTGTATTAAAAGCATACGCTCCAGTTTTGTACGTCAAAAATGCATCAAACTAACTATCACATAAGGCAGAATGTCAATTCTGGTCCCTCCAAACGCTAATACCGACCAATTTAGGCTATTTTTTAAAAAAACGCACAAAACAACTTATTTTTGACAATATCTTGCCATTGCTAATAATTTTTTGTTCAATGCCTCAGTTAATACGACGTAAAAATAGGGATATCTGTTTAAACACTCATGTGCAGTTGATATATACGACTCAAAAGCTTGTGTAGGTTGGGGGTGTTAATTATTAATGTTTTTTAATGTTGTAATCTGTTGTGTTTAAGCATTTTTAACCAATAAGGCTGGTGACTAGAATGTAGATAGAAAAAAAATTCAAGACCTTTCGCACTTTTCTGTTGCAATTTTAGTTAAAGCATGCTCTTTTAGTTTGGTTTTACAACGAAAAATAATATTCATTTTCTCGGCCGCCATGATTTAATAAATTTCGAGGTCAAACTAGTGGGCGTCTTGGCTCATCATATCATAGTCTCAAATTATCTCCGAAATTTGATACCTGCTTTGTCTATGTTCTGTTGTTGGAAAAAACTTGATTACCCCATTTAAAATAATCTTAGAACATTGAAAAATTTTGGGGGTTGCAGGTTAAGAAAATCAAGGTTAACAATGGAAGTCAAAAGCAAAAAATATGCAATGTCACCTAATTTGGATATGTAACAGCCGATTTGCAGCGATTAAGAAACCATTACGAACGAGAAAATGCTATTGAATGAAAGCTTTACAAAGCCGAATCAAAATCCCTACGTGCCGTTATGAAACGACTGGTACATTTGCATACAAGTTTCTCGCTTTATCAATTCACTTTCTAGCACGTAGCGCTATCGTGCTTGTCAGTTTTCAACAAAGTAACGCTCTCACAAGCGCTTGCAAAGTAAACAAGTTAATTAATAGAACGTTTATGCCTTCGAGGCTACTTAAATTGCACTAATAAACAACAGAGTTACCAACTCAGTTGGGCATAGAAATTCTTTAGTTTGCCGACAAAATTATGTCCTGTCATCGTTCGAAATTTGCTCATGCAATGAGTTGCAGGCATACGACTTTCACTTAGGAACACCGCCAATTCTACGCAGCAAAGCCAGAAAAAACCGCAGGTTTCAGCGAGTTTGGTGACTTTGGGAATAATGACTACCTCGTACTCGCTTTTAAGCATTTTTCGAAAGGCAACTGTTGTTTTAACCAGCGACCTTCAATTGCTCCCAAGGCACATTTTGACGAGTACATTTGGTTCTCTCACTTCTGGATGAGCACTCATCACCGCTTCAACAACGTGTTGTTGGAAGAGACTGCAGAGATTTCTGTACAAGTAATGTCGCGGATTATTCACGTTGCTCAAAGGCAGCTCGGACGATGGCATGTGCGCAGCTGGGCCAAGGGATTGAACATCTTGGACAAACGACGAGTTACTGTTGTAGTGAGACTGATGCAAATGCTGCTGAGGGTTTGGCGAGGAGTAGCCGCGTGGAGCGCGAGGCGGATAAGTTTTCGGCTCCGATCCGGTTGAGGAATTAGTTAAATTGTGATGTGACAAAGCGGGGGTTGGCACCGTCTTTTCTAGAGGTACAAAAGGGTAAGAATGGGACAGAGAAGAGCCATTTGATCCTGTGGACGAGTTGATTGGACCAACGTAATAAGAGGAAGATGAGAGCATTCCCGGATGTATTCCACCGTTGTCTTGACTGTGACTTACATTGTAATACACATGCTGATTCGTAGGGTATGCTGACTCGTTGTACCCAGCGGGGTAAATAGGGTGTGATGGGGCAGATGGGTAAGAAGAATGGTAACCTTGAACGGAAGGATACGAAGGATTAGCGTTCAATCGCTGGCGCTGCAAAACGGAATTGGCGCTGTTATTTCGGTCAATCATGCCCATATTAGCTGGAGGGGCATGCTGGTATTGCTGATTTATTACAGCACTTTTGTATTTAGCTTGGCTGTCAATGCGATAGTCGATGGGCCCGTTTTCGGCGCGAACGTACGAGTTGGACGGGAAACCAATACGAGAGGGGTCGTTTATTAGCGGGTAATGAGAATCGTAGCAAACCTGACCATTCGAGTGGGAGTTGGACATTTGTGAGTTGGGCTTCAGGCCATAGTGGTTTGTCAGCGACAAGCGTCTGAATGCGTCTGGCAAGTTCGCACCGTTAATCGGATATTGAGAATTGTGAGGGTACGAGTTGTCCCCAGGTGTCGGACCACTAACGATACGGCCACAGCCTTGATTCTGCGGAAACGTATTGTTGTCTTCGTGCATGTTTGTATTAGCCACTCTTCTAGACCTGGCGTTATCACCTTTCCAGCCGTTTGAAAGTGACCTACGTTCCTGACTTTGACTTGATCCGCAGTGCAAAGAAGGAGCTTGGCAATTCTAAAAACAAAAGTAACTTTGCGAAAATAGTAAATAAACTGCAATGTATTTACGTCTATCCTCATATTTCGCATCGAACAATGAACAATTCTAAACAGCGTTCAGCGAATTCAACAGAACATAAACGACCGCAAACTACAAGGCTGATAACTACCAACTGCGCAAAACTGTTGCATCTTAAAAAAATTAACCATCAACTTGTGTTAAAAAACAACAGTATCATCATACAGCACATCAAAAAGGCAAATAAACGAAACGCAAAGAGAAAACATACCGATTTGTCTCTTATGGTCAGTGATGGACTATGATCATCTCCAGCTTTAATTAATTGCAGGGCAAGTTCGACACTTTCTGTGGAAGCTCTGATGCGTTTTTCCGATTCTTCCTTCATTCGTTCCGAGACTGGCCGCGCAAACTCAGGATGAAAAAACTTGCATTTTTTGCCATAAGTGCATTTCTTGCCTGCATTAAACAAATGTTGACTTATAAAAACGTAAGACTACAATATTCTATTGAATCAAAGACCGCAAAGGTACCATGCTGTCCAAGACAACTTTTGCAATGAAGATGTAACTACAATTTACCTATTGTTTTTTTTTTTGTCACACAAAAATTGACGGACTAGTTTTTAAATACGTTCGATTAATTTATTTGCTTTGAAATAACAACTTCGGCATATTGCTCCATTAAATTTCGGAAACATAGCTTCAACTTTTCTCGTAATCCTATTTTATTAAAAATTGCTTTGCAGATTTTTAACTTAAACTTTTTACAACCGTGAAGTGACACTTCACCCTTATTTTATCGTTGACTAATTTAGAGCCAAAAACGGGGGAAATTTTAACCAATCATACAAAACATATTTTTCGGAATACCTTTCCATCAACCGCTATGCCAACCAATTCTGTTGCACCCCAATACTTATGGTAACCATTAACCCTTTCTCAGCTGTCAGCGTAAAAAATTTTCAGTTTTGCAGCAGTAATGGTATTAGAATTAGCATATCAATCCAAATTGAATTGTGTAAGCGCAACATACTTTGCTTCAAATTCTAATAAACAGAAATTGAACACCAAACGTTAAGCCCCTAGGATGAAAGCTTGGTTTCGCTGGTAAACAACGCAACTGAATTCAATCAAAGACTCGTAATCGCGGCTAATGGTAAACGGACGTAAATGTCCGAAATTTCAGAAACAAATGCATTCACAAAATATTTGCATACTAACCGTACGGACATTGCCGCTTGCTTTGCTCTTCATTTGCTGGCCTTTTTCGAAGAAAATTATTGATACTAGGGCCGTTTCTGCCTAATGGATCATCTGGAGGCATGAATCTGTCAGAAAAAACATTATATGTCAGTTAGTGAGTTGGTTATTTATTTGATCACACAAAACTAAAAAAATATTTGTTATATGCTTATGAATCGAAGCATTCTCTTATTGTGTCATCCAAGCTAATTAAAAGCTGTTGATAATTACTTTAAAATAATGACAAAGCGACGTGTCTTGCCAGTTTTAGCACTCAAAACTAGATTAGATATTCAAAAGTAATGAACGTTCTCAGAAAATATGCAAAATCGCAGAAGAGCGAAATCGCACGCACCTGTCACTGACAAAGGAAAACATCAGAAGTCGCTTTTCAACCAATTCTTTCCATTCTGGTTTTTCGTTTTGCAAATCGCGAAAATGGTCATTGCTGACTATGATGCCGTCAGTTTCTTCGGCAAGTCGCAAAATAAATCGATCGTCGTAGCATGTGACCCGCTTTCCGTTAATATGACGGGACGGAGTGTATACCAGTATCCGTTCGTCTTCCAATTTGTCGAGAATATGACGATCTAATGAAAAAAGACTCGTCACATCGGTCTACCCAATTTGCACCGTTTACCATAATCGTTTCGGACAAAAATTTAATGTTGTCGTAGCCTCGGCATGGTATGCCATCCACGGGCCAATATAACTGACCGCTAAAACTACTAATGGCGGTGAGAGCAACAGATCATAACGTACGTAACCACGCTGTGAACTATAGATGATTTAGAACAAATTAATCAAGTTCTACAGTAGAAAAAATAATAAACTATAAATACGTCCAAGTTTTTTTTACGATTCAGACTGTTTTTTGTTGTTGTGGTTGTTTTTTAGCGTTTTTTTTTTTTTTTTTTTGAGTTACAAAATGCAAAAAGTACGGTACTCTATTGCGAACCACGCATAGTCACTAGGCATCTTTGGAGCACTGTAGAACCTTAAATTTCGGGAAGTCCTTCCTGACTCGTATATTTTTGGAAAGAATCGAACCAGTAATCACAATCAGCAATATTGAAATTCTAATCATTTAATCTCTACAACACGATGGCTACATATTTCGAAATAAGCTATCTATACCAGTAACATCTGTGGCTAACCAAGTTTGGCCTAACTTACACCGCGCTTTAAAATCTTGAAGCCTGAAAAGGTAAGGGTCAAGAGCCAGCCCAACACGAAAAGTTTTAAAGTTTCGTAGTAATTAACTTTTATAATTCTAGCTCATCCAAGTAATATAGTAGGTTAAAGATAGCGAAAGCTACTCGCTATGTATACACGCATAGATCACAACCTTTACGTGGAAAAAATAAACATCCATTAAAATTTAATATGCAAATGTGATATTCTCACATAAACAGGATAACGATAACCTTTGTGTGGTAGCAGATAGGCCGACGGTACTGAATTATTACTCTTAGCGTGGCAGCATGTAACCGTGACTTCCGCCACTGCAAAATTTAGAGAACTATAAAAACAACCACCGTAATCACGCCTTAAAATAAAATGTTGCTACAACCTGTCACTTTCACTGGCAAAAAATCTTTTTTTAACAATGCAAAAAGTCTTTTTTAATCAACATATGATTGAAAAAAAAAATTAAAGACTAAAATTCGTACCTTTGATAGGGGCATCGGACCGTGGTAGTTCTTTTCTGTAGTTTGGCACAAAAACAGTTATATCTCGATGGCTACGATTTCGAAAATAATCCACTGCTAATAGAATTCCTTTACAGGAAAAGTATTGTTTGTTTCCGTGACTAAAAAGCAAAAGAATATGAATTTGTGTTGAGCGTGAAAAGTTGAACGTAGATTTCTATGATTGAATCTTTTACGATTTAATTGCTCTTATTTGCTCGCATTATAACTACAAATAAACCACAAACATTACGAAATCAACTTTTCGCTGTAATTACCATTTGCATACAAGGCTATAATCAGCGCGTACAGTCTCCACCAGCCTTTTCTAACCTCGATTACAAAAACTAGTATGCAAATCAAAACGTGTGTGGCTTTTCAAAGCAAGACAAAGCCCTGCGAACAGCGCCACGAGCTAAAGCACACACATGCAGCTTGCGCATAACACGAACATTCATTAAGTGTTTGAACAGACTTGGTTTCAAATAAATTTTTTCATCAGTTTTGGCCCAAAAAAGATGATTAGACTTAATTGAATTGGATATGCAGGATATAAGTCAATTTCCGCTTCAGTTATTCTTGCAACAAAGGTGCCTTCACAGATAGTAATTGAAAGAAAGGGTGTTTGTGCTACGCCAACCGTTAAGCTTTTCTCGTAACTTTTCATGAATGCAAACTGGTACAGAAATTATATAACTTTTTCTAAGTATGCAAATTTGCCGAAGTAATGAATACAAGGAACTGTTTCAAAACCATTATGCTCTTGTGCAAACAATAAGGGTGGAATGTACCTAAGAAGATTAAGATAATCCGGAGTTCATCAACTTTGCTACCATCTACACCCGAAAATTTAAGTTATCATTACCGTGTTAATACGAAATAAATTGAATTCATTTATAAGCTGAGTAAGAAAATCCTAAAATTGCTACTCATTTATGGCAATTTCTCTTTCCAAATTTTCTTCCAAAGTTATGCTAATCGCGAATTAGAGCAAATTGTATTGTGCATTTGACTCTTAAAAACCATTAATAGTTCAATTGGTTCAGAGCTCACATAGTAATAAAACGGTACATACCTCATAGCCACATTGCTACCATCAATGATGACGGGGCGAAGATTTTCACTTTCATCAACTACACACCTTCCACCGTTATTTTCTTTATTATCATTATCGACGCTTAGGGGACCATGGGATCGAAGGTCAGAATCATGGGTCAAGTTATTGTCTGCACCCTTGCTGATTAATTCACCAGCCCTCTCGCCTAAAGTGTCCACATCCACACTCATGGCAATCAGTTCACCTGACCTTTCACCCAAAGGCTGTAAACAAGTTTTGTCAAATTAGATTATGGTTTATCTAAAACAAAAAAACTGCAATATGATATGAAAAACTATTCAGAGAGTAAATCAAAAACCCTTAGAAAGTTAACTGTACTCAGGTACAGCAACTCTGTATTTAAACTACACAACACATTGAAACTAAAGGCAAAAAATTTACTTTTATTTTAATCTGACCTAATGCTCCAAAAGACTGTTTTTACATATGGGTGCACTTGTACAGCTCTGCATAAGATTCATGATTATTAAGCAAAATTTGCTGCATTTATTCATATAAATGGTGTTTATTCATATAAATGTTTTTACATATGGGTGCACTTGTACAGCTCTGCGTAAGATTCATGATTACTAAGCAAAATTTGCTGCATTTATTCATATAAATTGTCACGGGTATGAATAAAAGGTTAAAACTGTGTTTATGCTCTTGCAGCATATAAAAACCATGAACTACACAAATCTGAATTTTAGCATTCTAGTTGGCAAGTTGACAAGGTTTAGATTTCAAAGCTGTATTCTAATACCATCCAACATTTCAGCCGTATTTTGCAAGTAAATCTACATACGCTATAATGAGAATCTTCATGTGATGTCATCATACTAAGTTTGGTAGCTGGAATGACAGAAAGACTTTGTATTGTTGAAAGTTCTGCGAGGATGTCATTTTTGCTTGCTCGGTAGGTGAGCTTAGTGATTGCTGTCTTGATCTGAAACAATTGGAATTAGCAAATGACTTGATATGCCAAAAAAACAAGCACTGATAGTGGTGCAAACAATATTTGGAAAATTTACTCTGAAAATAGACTTTTACCATTAAAGGCCAATTTATATTATTTAGGTTCAGATCTAGTATCTCTTCCTTTTAATGCACTGGCCAACATAACCTTTTGTTGGTTAAGATTAAAAATTTTCAGAGAAATGCCTAGATTCCAAGAATTGTTTATACCTTCAGCATAAAAGCTGTTTTGCTGTTGTGGAAATGAGCTGAGCCGTTACCTTATGTCTCACACAGCAATCAAATATGCAAATAACTAGACGCTTTATGCAAATTGCCTATTGAATGCCAACCCATGTTTCAATAAATTTATTAATAGGAAAAACAAATAAACTGAATTTAAGCTAAAGATATACCAGCAGCATATGCAAATTACTCTAATTACCTGAGCAATCGTGTAACCAAACATCAAGCAAAATTCAATTTTGAGTGCAAGATCATGAACAGCAGTCTTCAACAACTGGTCCTCATTGGAATGATATGAACTTGTAGCTTTCATTGGTAAGTATGAGGTAACTGTTGTGTAGATGTGAGCCATTTCTTGAAAATTACAGTCAAGGTTTGTACTGTTAACCGCCGTTGTAGTCACATGATTAGTTTCAAAAAAGTCATAATTCGAATGTGTACACGTAGAACAAGATTTAATTGCACCATTATTTGACGTAACATATGAATTAGAGTGTTTAGCTGCTATGCTTTCAGAAGCAGAGACAACTTCTGACTGATGTCCAAGGTCATGAGCGGCACCATGTGATGCTGCAGTACAAGAATTTTTTCTTGAAACAATCTTAATCGTTGATATATAATCTCCAGAGTGATCAGAACTATGCAGTTCATCAGTTGAGGCTGCATTCTTCAAAGCTGCTTTTTCATAATCTGTGACAGAATCATCACCTTTGTGGTATCCACTTAAATCACTATGATATCCACTGTCCCCATTACTGTTACTTGATGACTTTCGCTCGTTTGCTTCCACAGGTGATTTTTTTGCCATAGTTGAAGATGAAGGCATGGAATCTAAAGAGTCACTTCCTTGGTTTGATTCCATATTGAAATTATTTCACAAAACAGCAACACCCAAATACCATATCACACAATTAAATTATTCACATAAGAAATATTGTACACCTGGAGAAAAATATCAATATTCTGAAATAAAACCAAGTGATTTTTGGCACTTCTAACGACATTGCTTTCACTGAACTGCACTACCAGATTACTGGCATGTAAATGATGATGTTTCAAACTTTTTCAGCTTTAGTTTTAAATGTGCTAGCATAAAATAAAAATACTCGACACAAAATGTGCCAGTGTAATCTTATCTATTATCAATGCTGGAGACTTACGATGGCTTTCAAGGTTTTAAAAGCATATCCAATAGAAAAACAAACAACAACTTTTTTTAATACAGTATTGGGGTAAAAATTATGTCACGGTTGTCATAAAAACTTTACAATTATCATTCAAACAACACCTTTACCCTCTCAATCACGATGATGACTGCCAAAATAAAAAGACACCAGTAGACATAGATTGTACAAGACACAAATAAACCTCAATGCAACAGTCAGGGTCACAACTAGGACTTTGCTGAAAAGTGAAGCAATACACCAAACTTAGAAGAGGAGGCAGCCAGTGGGAGCAATTTTTGTAATTTCTTTTTAAAAAATATTCATTTTATTGCCATTTTACTGAAGTGAGTAACTTGAAAGAATTAATTTGCTAAGATAAGAGGTGTTAACCTTTTTATTCCCCTACCTCTCAACCAGTACTCGCACTGGTCAAGACCATTAACATGTTCAAAATCTTGTATAGCCTACAAAATATGAGTGAAACTTTTGAACGACTTGGTAAAAGAGACTATTTTAGCCCTGAATACTATTGGGTATGTCAGTGATTTCTCAAAACACTACTGCATTTGTTGATCTAGTGAATAAACTGGGATAGCTGTTTTTATCCAAACTGGGCAAAACTGACATGATAGGCTTTAATTTAAAATAGGATATCAATAATAGATAAGTTTTAGTGCATGTTGCTAGTGATAAACAATAGTTTTCAGGTTTTAGTTGTAGCTCGCTTTCCACTAATTTATCTAAAACTTACAAGTGAGATCTTTTTATTTAATTTTCAAAGGTAAAGTTGCAGCAAAAGAAAATTAGCAAAACTTTTGCCAGCATATTTCATCTGTCTTAATCACCATATTTCTTTTAAAACTTTGATCACCGCAGTCTAAAAAAACGGAAGAGAGTATTTATTGAAAACTTCAACTTAAATCCTTACCTGTTTACTTCAAAACTATCCCCAAACCTAACCCAAATCTTAACCCTTAAAAAGCAAATAAAAAATATGCGAATGAATATTCCCCATTTTCATTTTACTCTCTTTAACTTAAAATTTTCTGGTTAAATAGTCATTCCCAAAAATAAGAGTGCTATGATTGCACAAACATTCAGCTCAGGCAATTTAACTTTCAAGCATGGCCCCAATCTACTGTCTAAGTCAACCCAACCGTAACTGATTGTCATCCAGTACAAGCCATGCACTTTTTTTTGCAAGCTCTGTGACCCGTTTTGAGTGCGCGTGCGCTACCATATCTCCTTCTCACCGATCCAAGCTATTCCCCAAATCTAGCCCCTACCCAAATCAGTGCACATATGAGAGGAGCGAGAGTGCGTGCATGTTCATCAACAAGTCGCAGAGGTTCCGAAAAAAAGCGAACAGCTTATGCTTAACAACATCTCCCCAACTCTTATCATTTATCACTTAGCCATTACCAAACAAAATAAATCATTCATACCAGAGCCTATGCATTTCAGATTTAAACTATTATGTGTGAGTTTGAACTAGTTTTGATAAATCACACAACAACTTTATTCATCGAAACTGGCCAATCAATCTTGGCTAAATTAATGAAAAAACTAGAACTTAAGATTGAAAGCTTTTAAGTCAGTATCAGGTATTTATCCCTAGTAGCATTGAACAAGGTTTATGACATAAGTAATCATTTGAATCCATTTTAAATGATATTGAAGTAGTTTTAAATCAGTAATAATTTTGGATCCATGGTCAGACCAGGCCTGCAGTACATCATGACAATTCAATTCATTTCAATTGGCATTTATCAATAGCCTATTTTTGTTTAGAAAGATGCATGAGATCTACCTTCTGACTAGTACTGGTACTACGACGAAGTAATTACTACCGGTAATAACGGTATGATATAGCATTAGCAGTGCTACAGTTATTGTCAACAAAAACTGCTATTGCTAAAGTGAACTTTCCAACAGTTCGCCTAGGACTAGCCTAGTCAGTAGTCTGCTAGAGTACCGGTAGTAGTAGCAGGCCAGAATCAGAATTCAACACGCCATCCTGCGCTTTATGCATCCTAGAAGGCTATATTAAAATCTTAAATTGTTTCTCTGCTCTTCTCCGTCAAACAATGTCTATTAATGTGACAATAAATTCAACAGTCTGACAGCTCTACCGTGCCCTACCTACAAGCTACACCTGACAGACATTGAAAAACCAACTGAAGAAAAAGTTTTGTAACTACGTCATCAAATGCGTCACGTATCAGAGTTGCCAAATTAGATTCTACGTAGCAAAACGACTACAAAGTTAAACATTTTGGTTCAAGTTTATTTATTTTTGCCACAAAATTCATATAATGTAAACAAACGATTAAAGTTAAAGAATTAATTTGGCAAAGGAGACTGCGAGTTTTCTTCTTGGTCTTCAAAGTCTGCAGCCACCCCGATTACAGTTGAAATGATACAAACTAATAAAAAACATATCGTTGTCATGAAGCATGTGACGAATTTAACCCAAATTGCAATACGAATGTTTTATACTGTACATTAAAGTTTTTGTAATACATACTAGTACACATTCAATAGATAATTTTTATATGATGCTTTAAAGCTTGTTTGATCTTAATGCTTGTCAGATTTTTGTTCCATATTTAAACATCTTGGTACCTGATGCTTTTTTGAAGTTTGATTGTTTCGTAAAGAGGATTGTATAGGGTAGAATTATTGGCAGTGCTTGATGATCGTGTACATTTTTGAGAAACTTGGTTAGTTTTAATGTAAAGATTTGACAGTAAAGGTGGTAGACGTTGATGGTAATGGTGGAATACAAGTTTGGCAACTTCATGTTTATAATTCAGAAAATTTTAGGATGTTTAGTTTAGAGTAAAATGATGTAGCATGCGTATATTTGCCGCCGCCAATGATTTTTACAGTAGAGGTGGAGTCGAGAACACAAGGCTCGAGGCCAAGGCTAAGGCTAAGAACACAAAAAAATTTCGAGGCCAAGGACAGAACCTCTCGAGGCCAAGGCCATGGACTAAGGACACAGACGCAAGTGTTCTCCAAAAAAAAAGATCTTCAAAAAATTCTTTCAGGCGATCTCAAAAAAAAAAAAAGGTGTTAAAAGATTTTTTTCAGGAGAAAAAGGTCTTCAAAATTTTTTTTTCAGGCGATTTTTTCGTGAGGAAAACAAAAAAAGGTGTTCGCAAGTTTTCCGCAAGGTTTCTTGCGTTTTTCAACAAAATTTTAACGGTTCAAGAAATAGTGCTGTCCTCAAGCCGAGGACAGGACAATTTTCGAGGACTTGAGGCTTCGAGGCCAAGGCCAAGACCAAGAACTTCAAAATTTGTCCTCGAGGACGTCCTCTAGGCCAAGCACGTCCTTAAGGACTCCACCTCTATTTTACATCTTTCTTTTAAAGTATTTGTAATTTTGGTAAGTAAGATTTGTGGGTACAACCCCAAATGGATAAACCATACAAGAAATGAGGATGAATAAAAGCACAGTAGGTCTATAGTTTGAAAAGTAAAGTAGAAGGAAGAAATTGTTTCAATTTTGAAAGAATGCCCACCGACCTAGCAACCTTATTTTCAACACATTTGATGTTGGAATAGAAGTTTAAGTGCGAATCAATAAAAACACCCAAACATTTTGCTTTATCACATGATGATATTGGTAAGTTATTTATAAACGAGGTGAAATGGGAACTTTGTATGTTTTGCTTGAGGGGAATAATAAGATGGTTTGATTTTGATGGGTTTAGACTTAATTTGTTAGCGATGCACTATTTGTAAACATTTGCTGAATCCTTATTCATTTCAGTTTCTAATGATGCTAGATTTGGGCTATCTATCATAAGGCAAGTTTTGTTAGCAAACAACCGTGGAAGACAATAGACGGAATTGTTTAGATCATTGATGAACAGAAGAAAAAGAAGTGAACCAAGTACTGACCTTGAGCTACACCGTAAGTTATAGATTCAACTTCAGATTGTATACCACCAACTGAAACGTATTGTTTTCGATACAAGAAAGAACAAATAAGTTCATGAGCGGGTCTTCCAAAGTCACAATGATTTAGTTTTTTTAGCAAAATATTACGTGAAACTGTAACAAAAGTTTTTTGAAGATCTAAAAAGATTAGTTCTCTATATTTTCTTTGATTGATATTATCAAGAGTAGTTGTTGCAATGTCAAAGCAGGCATGGTTAGTAGCTACGTGTTTTTAAAATCCGTATTGTGATTTATGAATAACCCTATGTTTTTTGAAAAATTCCAGAAATCTATTATGCATAAGACGTTCAAGAATTTTTGAAAAACAAGTTAGAATTGAAATGGGTCGATAGTTGCTGGGGTTTGTCTTATTTTCTTTTTTGTGAAGAGAATGATTTGAGCAAGTGAACAGTTAGTTTTCAGAAAATATGCCATTAAGAGAAAATTCAAAAAAGCATTGCAAGTATGGTGCGATGATTGTTGAAGCAACTTTTAGAAAAATAAGCAGAAATGTCATCATGACCAACAGCTTTGTTCGTGTTAGGTGATAGAATAACGTTTGATATTTCTATAGTGCTGGGTGATTTCAAAAAAATTAAATCAGAAACGCGATTGGATAAATAATTTGAGAAGTTTTGAGTGGTATCAGATTGAGGAATATTATCAGCAAGATTTTTGCGTATGGTGCTAAAGCACTTATTAAAGGTGCTTAGAATTGATTTTAGGTTCAGTGGGTGCTGTGTTAACAATTTTTTCTGTATTAAAACAATCTAAAAATAATGAACTGTTTTCTGATTTCGAGGGAAGCACTGATCTTATTATTTCCCTAATCTTTTTCTGGTTATTTTGGTTTTAGTTTGACTCCAAGAAATGATATAATTTTTTGGCAAGAGCGATTATTTTAGTAAGTTTGTTTGAATATTTTCGAAAAAAAAATTATTGGCCATTGTTGCCTAGTAGAAAATGGGATTATGCTTTAGAAAGGTTTACGGTTTGCTTTAGAAAAATTTACGAAAATGCTTGAGGCAGTTTAGCGCGATGTTTGGGATCTCAAATTCAATACACCGAAAAACAATTTAATGCAATATGAGCAGAGCCATCGCCACGCGTTTCAACCTTGCTCAAGGTTTTCATCAGGCGACAATAACACAATATTTACATCACTTAAACAAAATGTTGCCATATTATATTTAACTAGAGCTCTCCCTGTACTTTTCCAAGTACAGTCATAAGTGTTTGTCGTCTTAGAATTGTACATAGACTGAACAAATATTATACTGTAATAATTTTCTGCTTGAAATTCAACTCAATCGAACAATGTGTATATTTTGTGTAAGTGATGTATGTATTGTGTTATTGTCGCCTAATGAGACCCTTGAGCAAGGTCGAAACGCGTTATGATGACTCAGCTCATATTGCCTTGAATTGTTTTCAGTGTATTGCTTACGTTTTTGAATGTAACGCCGTGAAGATGATGTAAGACTGTGTCGCAACTAATCGCAACACATTAGAATCTTTAGTGTGAGATTCCAAATATCGAAGTAAACCTTTCCAAAAAGTATGGGGCGCCGTTTGGAAAAATATTATTTACTTTGTAACACCGCTTTTTTGAGCTTATTTACAATGAAATTTGTCCGATAGATATTTATACGACAAAATACACTCCAAGTTAGAACAAAAAAGCCTGCAAATTACATCGTAAATTTCCGATATATATCGGAAGTTTACACCATAAGTTAGAACAAAAAACGCCTACAAAATATGTCGAAAATTTTTGATATGGTTCATATGAACCAAGTCGGAAATCTAGCAGAGGTATCACGTGACTTTCGTGACATAATCTCGTGAGCAAAACAAATGGCGGGAAACCTGAAGTCTTGAACACGAAGGTAACCGCAAGCATGTCAACAATGCCAAGTCTGCCAGAGCTTCCACTACAGAAGAATATCGTTGACATGCTTGCGGTTACTTTTGTGTTTGCTCACGAGATTATGTCACGAAAGTCACGTGGTACCTCTGCTACATTTCCGACTTGTTTCATATGAACCATTTATCGGAAATATACGACATATATCAGAAATTTACGATATATTTTGTAGGCTTTTTTGTTCCAACTTGGAGTGTATTTTGTCGTATGTATATCGGAAACTTCCGATATGTATATATATATACGACAAAATACACTCTAAGTTGGAACAAAAAAGCCTACAAAATATATCGTAAATTTCCGATACATATCGTAAATTTCCGATATATATCGAACGTTTACACTTTAAGTTGAAACAAAACATGCCTACAAAATATGTCGAAAATTTTCGATATGGTTCATATGCATTGGCGGATCCAGAAAATTTTGGTGGGGGGGATAATAAAAATTTTAAGCACAAAACCTGAAAAATTCGAATGTGTTGTAACCAGGCGCGTAGCCAAAAATTTGCAATGGAGCGGCGGTTTTAGGGGTCTGGGGGCGGAGCCCCCAGCGGTTCAAAATTTTGCATTTTTTAAAAAATAATTGGAACGACCGACGCTCGCGTCGCGTGTTTTTCTGTTTTTACTTGGCCATTTTTCAACTAAAGTGTGCGAAATTTCAGACTTTTGCTTATAACTCAAAAACGGTTGGATCTAGCAACGTGAAATTTGGACAGCAGTTTGAGATTAATGAGTTGTACGTTTGTGCCAAATTTCGAGGCAATAGGTCACGTGACTTTGGTTTTACAACCCGAAAACCGCTCCGCAAGTTTGGCGTAAAAAGCGGTTTCAGTCAAAAACGGCTTAAGTACGGCAAAAAATATTTCACATGGTTGCATGTCTCAAGATACCCTTTTATCCCAAACAACCCACTTTTGGCCGCGATGAGGTTCATTTTTTTTTCCTTTTATTTTTCCTTTTTTTTCCTTTTTTTTCTTCCTAATTTTTGTACGCTCTTCTTCTCCGAAGCCATAACACACCGAAATCTATTTTTTGTGTAAAGTTGTTGAGCTGCAAATGCAATTTTTTCTCCCGAAATTTTTTGGGGCAACTCCGCCGGGAGCCCCCCCCAAAATGGACCCCCCAAAAATCAATTTTTTGAACGGCTCAAGGTAGAGTTCTACTTTTTTTTGATATCTGTAGATATTTAACAGACTAATATTTTGACATAGTTTGGGGGTGCCACCCCCCCGGGGACCCCCAAATGGACCCCCAAAAATCAATTTCTTGAATAGCTCAACTTGGGTGCCAGCCTGTTTTGATATCAGTAGATATTTAACAAACAAATATTTTGACATAGTTTGGGGGTGCCACTCCCCCAGGGACCCCCCAAATATACCCCCAAAATCAATTTTTGAACGACTCAAGCTAGGGTGCCAGTGTTTTATGATATCAGGAGATATTTAACTGACAAATATTTTGACTCTACTTTTCTGGAGGTTCCATAATCAGATATTTTTGAATAATTGCTGATTTTACGGTAGACAAAAAGTACTTTTGAGCGTCACAGCATTAGCTATGCGTCGGTTGTTCACTGGGTTTGCTGGCAAACTCCCATCTAGTTAATTTTAGAGCTAGTTTGATAAAATTAGGCTTTTAAAATGCGGCATAGCAATTGGCAGTGCAAACATGGTTCAACTGGTTGCATAAATGGCCTATGTGAGAGGTGGTTAATGGTAAAATTTTAGTTCTATTATTTGGATGCTGTTAAATCATAAGCATAAAATCTTATAGTTCAATAAAACTCACACAGAGTAATTTATTTCATCTATATTTTATAGAGAAAACTAATTGGAGAGGGGCTAATGGAAAGAGAATTGAGACAAGTTATTGGCATAGGTGGGCAAGTTAACGCAAAACGTTAGCTTCTTTAACCACTAGTCCGTTAACAAACTTCACACCTCCGTTAACGTTAATCCGTTATTTTCAGCTTTAATTAACGGAAGTTAATAAAGTCCGTTAATCCGTTAATATTGTGCGTGTAATTCACATTTCTTTTTATTCACTCGCTTCTAGAACACGTATTGACGCTGTTGAGCTGATTTTAAGGAAATATTTATTGCTATGGTGGTCTTTTTGTGTTTTGAAAGTTATATTTTACAGTCTAATCTAATTTCAAGATAAACACAAGTTCAAATGCACAACGAAGCTGCAAGATATTAACGATAAAAACCTTAACAGAAGTTAACAGAACTTAACGGAAGTTACTTTAGTCCGTTAACAGCACTTAACGGAAGTTAATTTAGTCCGTTAACATGAAAAAACTTTTTAACGGATTAACGAGTTAGTGAAAAAGTTAGCTTCGTTATTAACGGATTAACGATTAGCGGACTTGTGCCCACCTATGGTTATTGGTAATTAACCAATACTGAATAGCCTCTCCACCCCATTTCTGAGTTTAGGCCTCTATAACATATTTGTTGATAAAACCCGTGTTCAAGTTTTTTACTCTAGCAATCAAATTTTATTGCTTATTTTTGGTCATTTTTTAAAGTTTTTTTTGATTTGTGAGTTATATTTATGACAAATTAGCCTCCCTTTAGCATATGTTTCAAAAAATGCTTTAAATCACTTTTTGGTCATTTACAGTGCGAAAAACAGTCTTAAAAGTGCTAAAAACGTGATATTTTTTATTTTGCATTTTGGTTGACAGGCCAATGGAGAAGCTACAGCCCCCCCCCTCCGCCTACACTACTGCATACAGTCGCGTAGCCAGGGTTTCGCAAAGGTGGGGGGGCTTTTTTGGAAGTTTGATACAACCCTAGCCAAACTTGACCCAAATTTTCATTAGTCTTGAATTAGATTGAGGCGGTTTTGCTGTCAAAATTAGGTGATCTCTGATTTTCTGTCAAAAGAGCAGTCAAAATTAGATGAAAAAGGTCTTCAACGACTTTGGGTGGGCTCCAGAACCAAAAAACTCCACTATTCTGGTCCAAATAACCGCAAATTCTTCACAACTTCTGCTACCAAATCTCGTTGATGGGGGCTATTTTCATTTTTGGAGCAAAAATCGGCATCAAAAGCACAAAAAACGTGCTATTTTGCATACTTTTCGGGCCAATGGGGGGGAATCGAGCCCACCCCCAACCCCCCTGGCAACGCTACTGACTGCTTAGGATTAATGTTCTTGACCTCGCTTAATGCTCACTTTTTATAAGCCTAATATGTCTCTTACGAAATGATTTGCATTGTGTAGGCTTTATCGCTGAAAAGTGCAAGTTGTAAATTTTGCTAATTCGGCGCTTTCAAATCAATCGGACCCCTAAAAGACTAATTTCTGTTTTGTAAAAACTTCGCTGTAAAAATTACAGTTTTCCTTCCCTCCTCTTACAGGGCTGTAGAAATTATATCACAGTCACACGGCCTATCGAAAATTCACTGATTGCTTTTTTTCAAATAAGTTTAATATTCATATGCACGTTATGTTTACGCTGGTGGGGGATGTACCCCCCATCCGCCCTTATAACTCCGCCACTGGTTGTGCTCCTATGCCTTTATCGCTGAAAAGTGCAAGTTGTGAGTTTTGCTGATTTGGCGCCTTCAAATCAATCGGATCAGTAAAAGACTAATTTCTGTTTTGTAAAAACTTCGCTGCACAAATACTATTTTCTTGCACCCCCCTCCCCTTGGCTGTTCAAATTATATTACAGTCACACGGGCTAACGACTATTCACTGATTGCTTTTTTTAAATTGATTGATTGATTGATTGGTGCATCTTTATCCTCCTATCACGAGAAAGCGACAGTGCGCTATATTTTGGACGAATCCGCACCCGCTTAGGAGTTGACAATTTTCCAAGCTTTCCTGTTGACGTTTTGACGTTTTGACTTCTTCCCACGTAAATTTGCTGCTTGTTCGAAGCCACCAAGCAGAGATAATTATCGTAAAGTGTCTTATCCAAGGACGCAACAACGTGACCAGGGTGCGGGTTAAACTCATCATCCTGCGATCAGAGTCGTCGTAAAAACGACGCCTTTACCCATTCGGCCACGCTGCCGACTTTTAATATGTTAAATATGTTAAGTATTATTCATACACACGTTATGTTTAGGCTAGTGGGGGGGATGCATCCCCCATCCCCCCCCCTAAATCCGCCACTGTTCATATGAACCAAGTCGGAAATCTAGCAGAGGTATCACGTGACTTTCGCGACATTATCTTGTGAGCAAAACAAATGGCGGGAAACCTGAAGTCTTGAACACGAAGGTAACCGCAAGCATGTCAACAATGCCTAGTAAACTTCCGATTTATATCAGAAATTTACAATGTAATTTGCAGGCTTTTTTTATTCTAACTTGGAGTGTATGTTGTCGTATAAATATCTACCGGACAAATTTCATTGTAAATATGCTCAAAAAAGCGGTGTTACAAAATAAATAATATTTTTCCAAACGGCGCCCCATAAAAAAGATTTAACTTGAAGATTATGAATTAGGCAAAAAGATACTGCTCGAAATCAGTTTTATTAAAGAAATGAGAACTATTTAAGGTAATAAAGAGCGCTCCAAACCTTTTTTCACAACTCCACTTATTCGCGAAAATACGATTTAATCCGTTTAACTCCGTACCATTGGCAATCCTGCATTTCGCAGTTTTGTGACATCACAAAAGGCCTACGGTATATCAGTACTGGTAGTCTAAGTGTACAGTATTCTGTTGTTTTATTAGAACGACCGTCGCTCGCGTCGCGTGTTTCTTTGTTTTTAGTCGCCCATTTTCGAACTAATGAGTGCGAAGTTTCAGACTTTTGTTTTTACTCAAAAACGGTTTAGTCTAGCAGCATGAAATTTTGACAGCAGTTGGAGATTAATGAGTTGTATGTTTGTACAAAATTTCGAAGCAACTAGATACGAGTTTGCCAGCAAACCCAGTGAATGAACGATGCTTAGCAAATGCTGTGACGCTCAAAAGTACTTTTCGTCTAACGTGAAATCAACAATTATTAAAAAATATTTCATTTTGGAACCTCCAGAAAAACCGAAATCACAAACAACATCAAAAAATTTTACAAAAAGTTGCTTTCCACTGTATGTTCGGAAAGTTTGCTTTTCTAGGACTAGCGTTCGCAAAGTTTTTTTTCCTAAGCTGCACGTATGCAATCTCCAGTCCTCGGTCTCAAATTCTGAGGCGCATGGGCACAAGTTGCTTGTGTAAATGTGTAATCTTGGCACACGCAGCAAGCTGCATGACAATTCATACCCTATTTTTGGTCTACCTGAACCAAACAGGATTCGAACCTGCAGCCAAAGAATTCAAACGGTAATCCAAAGACTGCAGGTTTGAATTTTGTAGGAGGCTAACTTTTTTGCATTGCGTGTTTTAAGTAGCCGTCGTTCTGGTGACTCTTCTGTAGGCTTTTACACTGGCAGTCTTTTGGCCAGATAACATGCAAACGATTAAAATATTAAAAGCTCTGGCCAGCAAACGTCAAAAACATTGCAACTAAATAACTATTTTTTTCAGCAGAAGAGAGGTTTGCTGTTTTTTTGTTAAAAGCTTTGATGGTTTTTGAATTTGATATTTGTAAAGAAATTCCGCCGAATTTAATGCTACACTTAATGGCTAAGGGATGATTCCCAGGGGCGTATTTAGGGGGGGCCATTGGGCCATGGCCCCCCCCCTTTGGGTCGCTATGTCGCAGTTCCTGCTTCATCCAGTGGCGATGTGGAAAACTAGCAAGGAAGTAACCACAAACGAAAGATAATTGGAACCGATAGCTTTATAACTCAACAGATCACAACCGCTTATAGGTTGTACAACCGAGCCGGTTAACCGCAATCGGAGCGCGCTCTCTTCGCCACGGCTAGGATTGCAAAATTGCACAGTAAAGTGAGCAAAATTGAGGCATGGCCCCCCCCCTTTGTAAGTTGGGAATTAAGCTTTTGGCTGGAAATTTGAGTGAGTTCGGGTGAAAAACGGGACGGACCTTGAGGAAAGACCTTTTTTTTTTTTTTTTTGGAGATAACCTGATTTTGGGCAGAAAAAACCTTTGAATTTCGGATTTCGGCCGAAAAATCACTCTGAATTTTGGCGAAGACCTTTTTTTTTTTTTTTTTTGGAGATCACCTAATTTTGGGCGGAAAAAAACTTTGAATTTCCGAGCTTTCCGAGACATTTCGCCTCAAGTTTCGGACAAACCGTCTGAAACTGATTCAAGGTCAATGAAAATTCGAGTCAAGGTCGTTTGCACACTTCTCACTCTTTCAAAATAGCACCCCTTTTTCCAAATCCTGGCTACGCGCCTGGTGAAGACCTTTTTTTTTTGGCTCTTCACCTAATTTTGGGCAAGTTGGGCGGAACAATTTATGATTCAGACCTCTGCTCTTCTCAAATTTTCTGAAGTTTTTGGCCCCCCCCCCCTTTTCAAAATCCTGCGTACGCTACTGATGATTCCCTTTAGAGATGTTAGCCGCGCAGCGTACGCGCCCGTGTGCGCGGTAAAACCAACCGCGCCGCGCAGCGTGATGAATTCCAGTAGTTTTCCAGTGCTGTGCAGAGCGGCGTGAACGAGAATGAGATCCCTTCTTAGGATTAGGTCAGGAATCACTAATCAGCCACTGTTTAGTTGCGCTACCTCATTTGTTAAATTCAGTCTCCAATGTCTGATGTACATGTAGCCAGCCTAGGTCTGTTAGTTACCATGGTTTGCCAGTAGCCTAGGTTTATCCTTCAAATCTTAGGCCTACCATGCATATATATATATACCTACATCAAGAAAAAAAATGTGTCTAAGAACGTACACAAATAATATCCACTGCGGTTATTCACCAATGCGATGTAATATACACATTTAGTCGAATAAAAACATTTCTTTCTAGAAGTTTAAATAATTTGTTTTCAAACGTTTATGGAAAAACTAAGGAAGTGTCTACTGCACCGTCCCGGTTTCAGACATCAAATTGCTGGTGCACCAGCAGCCTAATAAATTGCGTTTTTCGCATTATTCGATTTAAATACAGCTCTTTGACTCATCGCATTCGAAGCCCTGATGGCGATAAGCGTGGCTGCAATGCCGAGGGTTGGGATAGCGTTACCCGCTGGACACGCTTTTTAAAAGTAGCGCTAGAGAGCTATTTCTCTAAGTAATCTTTTTATTCTCAAAAATCTTATTTTTAGAGTTAGGGTTTGGGCAGCGATGCCAGCTTGAGAGATAGTAAATTGAACAGCAAAAAAAAAACGACCCCCGCCGCCGATGCAGCAGCGATTAGATGTTGGAAACTGGGCCGGTGCAGTAGACACTACCAAAACTAAACATAATTATTTAATTCTGACGATCAGTTGCTATAAAGGGAAAAAGTAGAAAAAGTTGGCGTAATAAATAACGAAAACTGCTACATGGAAAGAAAGTAGGTTTATGTCACCGTTTCTGTTGATGCAATAAAAAAAAAACAAAAAAACTTAGGAAGTTGGTATAACGCGGAATTCCGCAAAAATTCTATGCGGAAAGTTGGAAAATTTGAGTATCGTGGTTTAACAATATTTTTGTCCACGGTTGTTTCTTTTTCCTCTTTCAGATGCGTGAATAAAAATGGTTGGAGCGCCGGCTAGGAGCATAGAAGAAATGACTCAAGAGCAAAAAAAAACTTGTAGTAGTGCCGTGTGCACCAATATTTTTTCCGGAGTATTTCTTTTCAAGTAAATTTATTTGCGTGGGAGCGCACTTACAAGAGAACAGAAGAAACACGTTTGGAATAAACTAGTGCCGTGTGCAAAATACAAAAAAGTTTTGCGGAAGATAATTCCACGTTTTGCCATGTGTGTTCGGCAAAAATTCTACGCGGCTCCAATGGATGATGTATTTTGGCGCGAATCCGTAGAAAAAATAGAAGCATGAAAGCAAGGCTTTTTTTACTGTAGAATTTTTGCGAAAATAAATTTCCGCGTTTTACCGTTTTTAGTCCGCAAAAATTCTATGGCCAGAAAACCATGGAAAAACTTCAGAAGCAGCAAAGGTCGTAAACTGCGAAGTTGTCATGGAACGGTTCTGGGTTGTGCTTGATGAAAGACAGTTACCAGTTAAAATAAAAATGTGCAGGCTGCAGCAGAACAGAACTAATAAAATAGGTTACTGTACTGTCTGCAATGGAAGATTGGGGGCTGTTGGCAAATTGGCCTGAAAACCATGGAAAAACTTCGGATGCAACAAAGGTCATAAACAGCTAAGTTGTCATAGAAGAGTTCTGAGTTACAGGTTATGCTTGATGAAGGATAGGCTAGTTACTACCGGTAGTTAGTACTAATCTTAATTCAAAAATAAAAATGCGCAGGCTGCCGCAGAACAGAGCAAATGAAATAGGTTACTGGGCAGTGTGATAGCTTTTTCAACAAGGGTTAACTGGTTAAGTTCCGGCGCCAACCGGTAGCTAGAAATCTGCAAATGGGTGTGGGGGCTTTTAAAAAAACATATATTACGCTATTATTTTGGTGCCTTTATATCTTCAATTCATTTTACTAATCTGTTGGACATTTTGTGGTTTGTAGGTATGTGTTTTGCTGTGGTGCTTTTGCACTGGATTGGCTTCTAATTATTATTATTATAAAAGGAACTTAATTTTAATCCTATTTTGATAGAAATTAATGCTTCGCTGTAGTAAAACGAGGCATAGAAATAAGCAGTGCATAAACATGATTAATGATTATACTGGTTCAGTAGGCTTAGTTGCATAGGCCTGTGAGACATGAGCTATTGCTAGAATTTCAGTTCTCTTATTTACATACTAGTACCAGTCAGTCATGAAAAAAGCTATGAACTTACTCATTGTTCAATAAAACTTTCAAGGAATAATAATAATCTATATATGCCAGAATGTGACAGTTCAAGTGATATTTGTGGACTTTGCTAAAGTGTTTAATTACTGAATGAAAGAACTTCATAGCGTTCCAATTATCTTAAGCGTGTTTATGATTGTTATTATGTTAATACTGTAATCTGATCTTAGCCAGTTAGCGGTTCTAAAACTTTAAATTTCTACAAAAACTAGGTTATCTATGAAATTTCACAACTCTGTTTAGTTCTTGTTTTAACTTTTAAGGAGTTTGTTAAACTTTCACTTACTGACAGCAGCGCAACTTGCAGTTGTTAAAAGTGCGGTTATAAATAAGGCAGAGGCTGCTGTTACGTTACCTAAGAATAAGAAAATTGCTATTCTAGCTCTTACCCAAACTCTAATCCTAGTTTCAACCCTAACTTAAAATCTAACCCAAACCCTTACGATAGTTTGAAAAATAGAAGAAAGTAAATAAGCACTCACTCTTTGCTTTGATATTCTCTGTGTGGGCATTATGTAACCCAATGCTAGCTGCATCCTGTAAACAAAACCCTCGTTAGAACAAATATTTTGACAGTAACCTTTCTTTCCAATTACATATAACAACAAAAATATGAACAAGTTCCACTACTGTAGTGTTTCTTAAAATTTAAGAACTGTAGATATTTTATGATCTCCATCTGTGATGACTATATTAAATGTAGTTGCTAGTGATGTACTGATATCAGATTTTGCCGGTTTCCGATACTGAAACCGAAGCCAAGCAAATTTACCAACCAAGCGAACTTCTTGATTTTATTTTTATTGGCAACTCTGTTGTTAATAACTGTGACACTGCCATTTGAGTGGTACCTAAAGATTACTATCTATCTTCAATAGGCATTTGTCTTGACTTGCAAATTAATTATGTAGTATATACGGTAGCTTTTAATTATGCAGATTGCAACATAGAGAAATAGCAGAACGAAGATGTAAGGAGTGCTAAGAATTATGCATAAATCATCGACAATATAGATTGCAAAGATATGGCAAAAGAAAAAGCTTTAGACTCAGGGGCGCTCCAGAAATTTTTTAAGGGGGGGTTGAATTTTTCAAAAAGCAACCAGTACTCAACTGTACTTAATTTAGTTATAGTCAAACAGGGTTTCGCAGTAATTATTACATCGATACAACATTTGTTTATTCAAAATCCTTGTAATAACAATTTTATAAGTTTTTGGGTGTAAAGATTGCGTGCAAGATAACAATTTACACCTACGGGGGCCTGGGGGCAAAGCCCCCAGCCGCTGGACAATTCCTGTAATTTTTCAGAAGAAAGTAGGCTTTTTAATGCCATTTGGATGATGTTTTGCTTATTTTTGGAGCAATTAGAAATAAGCTAAATTATTAAGATAGGGCCTGAGGGCGAAGCCCCCAGCCACTGGGCAATTCTTGCAATTTTTCAGAAAAAAAAATTTTAACATCATTTGGATGACATTTTGAACATTTTCAGAGCAATTAGAAAAAGCTAAATTACTAAGATTTGGAAGAGTTTCAAAGAATTTATTTTGCTCAATACAATCAGCCCCCGTACACTTACTGGTCAAGTTTAAAAAAATGTTAAAAGCTGCAAGATCGCAAATTTATATTAAAATTTTTTAAAATCAATATGTTTTTAGATTCAAAAAGCTTGTTAATGGCACAGAATTTCCAAAATGGCTTTCATTAGCATTGGAGCTATAATTTTCATTCTTTGAGTAATGGGTAGTCCTGAAAAAGGCTGATTTAGATCGAAGGTTTTCATTCATCTCTCTTCATGAATCTACCCTAAAATGAAGAAAAACAAAAATGCGATGGTATGAATAAAGGTTGATTACACTGAATTAGACAATGGGTTGTTATTATGACGTATGATGCTGCAAAATCACCTAAAATACTATAAGGTTAATGCAAAAATATAGAAAAAACAATTTGGAAATAATAGCTCTGATGCTATTAAAAGCTGCTTTTAAATTCCTGAATACATTTGTTGAATAAAAAACTCGAGGTTTGAACGTAATTTTGTTGTGGTTTTCGTCTTCAAACAGCGGATTTGTTTGCTTTTTTTTTGGCTTTATAGGTTTTTTTTACACAAGGACGACTATTTTCACTAATGGCGTCTGTCTTTTTTTAGTGTCAAGCTCTGTTCTGTTCAGAAGTTTTTGATTGGGTATAATATTAGCCATTATTCAATGGACATAGCGTAACAAATATACATAGTTAACAATATATCCGTCTTGTAGTTGAAACACTGTAGAAGCAATATTGTAGTTGAATGAAATGCAAAAATCTCAATTGCTTGGTAAATATCTTGCAGGATCAAACTAAAGCTCTAAAACAGCATTTTAAGTGATTAACAACAACTTCAGTGATTATTTAGTGAAAAGTAAATATGGCGAAGTGTTATAAAGTGCTTTATATCAACAAAATTAAGCTGTTTTTTGAGTTCCAAAAGGGGGGAGTTTCAACCCCCCCCCCCCCCGGGTGCACCATTGTTTGAGCAACAGTTTTTTTCATTGAATAGCTGCTAATTTTCAAATAGACTATTGAGAATCAGTTGAGAAAGATCATGAGAATCAGTTGAATTAAACGATAAGAGAATCAGCTGCGAATAAAAGATGATTTGTTTTTATGAAAAAACGAGAAATCAGTTAAATTTGATTAAAAAAGATAGCTAATTTAAAACACAAAAATTAACTGTGAAAAAGGCTGGGCATAATTTTTGTTAAACGATAAAGAAATTTAGTGAAATTTTATAACAAAGAATCAGCTGAAAGAAGATGAAATTCAGCTAATGGATAAAGATCTAATCTAAGAACAAAGCAGTTGCCAGAAAAAAAGTAAACATAGCAGTTTATTAGACATGTTTTATGTGATAAAGACTCAGCTGAGAAAAGGAATCCAAGTCATTTATATAAGCACATATATAAAGAGATCAACTGAGAAAGATTATAAGTCTGCTAAATGATGGAGAATCAGATGAGACGAGCAATAGAAGTTGGTTTTATTAAAAGATTGAGAATCAGCTCATAAAGAATACGAGTGTCATTTTTGATTGAAAATGGAGGCTCATCAGAGAAAGAAAATGAGAGGAAGCTAATTAATAGAGATCATATCAAAGAATTTTTCCAAAAAGAACAAAAGCCATTTTTTATGAAGAATTATTCATTAAAAGTTGAAAAAGATGATGAAAATACATATAAGATGGAAGTTGGTTAATTGATAGACATTTAGCTTAAAAAGGTCTCAAGTTGTTTTTACAAAAAAAAAGAGAGAATCCACCAAGAATGATTTTGTGAATCGGTTAAATGTTAAAGAATCAGATGAGAAGAGCAATAGAAGTTGGTTTTATCAAAAGCTAAAGAATCATCTGAGAAAGATTATGAGTATTATTTTTGATTAAACATGAAGAAACATCTGAAAAAGATTACGAGAAGAAGCTAATTAACAGGGATCATTACAAAAAATCAGTTGAAAAAAAATGAAAGCCATTTTGTAAAAAACTTATTCATTAAAAGCAGAGAAAGATAATGAAAATAAATTAAATTTACAGATATCAAACCAATTAAAAAAAATTAAACAATTGAAAGATTGTGTTCAGCTGAAAGAATTTATCTCATCAAGATCAAAAGATTAGAAATTAGTTTAAGAACAAGAAAAGCATCAGTTAAACATATTGAGTAGTTTAAAAACAGCCATTGACAATATGAGATTGATAATCGTGCTGCAAGGTACAGCACTATGCCTGATAGCAGCTTCACTCACTTTTAAATTTTTTTCTAGCGTTTATTTTTCATGTTTAAGTGTTTTGTATCTCTGCTTTGTTGTCATAAAAAGAATTGAGACTCAAACCAGGGCCAAGAAACTGAACATTACAAAAGCGAAATTTACAGTTTTTGTTTTTGACATATATTTATTTAAAATGTAGTTCTGGATTGTAGTCTTTAGTTTACACAATGTGTTTGCTTGTAGTAAGTTTCTTGTAAAAATCACATTTTTCAAGGAAACCTATTTTTATTAGCATCATTAATAATGTAATTCTTTGCTTTCGATTTGTGGATGTAACATTTTTTTTTCATTCTTTCAGGGATTACTTTTTATCTTGGCTTTTAATTTGTGGATGATACATTTTTTTTCATCCTTTCAGTGGTTACTGTATGTGAGTGTGAAGGCTAAAGGGAAATGTCATCGAGGTGAAATTATGACTTAAAACCAAGAATAATTTATAACTTACACACATACTGAAAGTTACATTGGATTTGATAGTTTACATGCTCTAAAACTTTACTGTTTTTCGTTGTGTCTAACTGAAATGTCTATTTTGAAAGTAATTGTTTGAAGAAAATTTTAGTGAAGACAGGGTTTACTTAGTCCTTTTTTTCGATTTGTAGTTATAATGGATTCATGCATATCAGTTTTATTGTCACCAGAAAATGACAGTAATTGGATCAATGTGCACCTATTTAAAAGTTAATTTTTTTTCCTACTTGTCCAGTTGATTTTTCTTTTTACCTTGTAAATTTGCTGCGTCTCTACAGCCACCAAATAGAAATGCTTTTTAAATTACCGTACCTTTTCCAGGAACGCAATAATGTGACCAGGATGCGAGTTAAACTACTCAGATCATGAAAGTAAGATAATTGTGAAAATGATACATAACCGTCGTGACAATGCTGTCAACAACTTCCAGCTAGATAATATTGTCCTTGAATTACCATATTTGATCAATTATTCGATAGAAGCTTTTCATTAATTTGTTTTATTTTGACAGATTTAATCTTAAATGAAATATAGTATTGATGCTAACTGCTTTATAAGAACTGTAGTTGAAATATGTGAAAAACCAAAGTACAAGAAGAAAACTTGTGAGAAGAAATTTAGGTTTATGTGTTTGAAGAAAGATCTACCAGCTGATTTCTGCGTTGCTGTATGGTATGGGGTATGTTTTTGTAACATGCTTGAATGTCTGGTATGTTTTCATAGGAGCTAGCACAATTCAATCAATTACCAAAATAATAGTATATATACATTTTAAGCTAATAAACAACATAAAGCTGATACAGTATATGAAGAAAAAATAAAAAAGTCGAAAAGTGTGTTGTTTTTACTTTTCAAGAAACTTCTTGTAATATTAACATTTCAAGATAGCTTATTTAAACATATTGCATACTGCTTTGCATCGAATTTTATTATGGTTTTTTATGCACCTTCATTATACTGTATATCATCCAAACAAAAACAGGTTATTGACAAGATAAAGCAAACAATCATATTTTATTTTGATTAAAGTGCATTTTTTACCAGCTTGCGATTACTTTTGAGCAAGAATAGAGAAATAACCAGTGATAAAAGTGTTGATGTATTGTGATGTTGTACAGAAGTTTTCAAATCTTTTTGCTGCGGCACAATCTTACTTCTGAATGTCAATGCGGCACTCTGCCTTACTTTTGTGCTACGCTTTCCAGTGGCTCTGCAGGACTTTTAAGACTGGGTCATAACCCAGAGGTTGATTACAAGTTAACAGTGTCCTCTTATACCTGTTGGCTAACTAGCAGGTGCCCAAATTGTTTCAAAACAATAGTGCCCAAACCTGTAAAAATGTCAATATGATATTAAAGTATATTACTGCAGTTCTTTGAATAATTATTTTGATCCTTTTGTGCGGATTTGATTCAAGGACAGGTTTTCATGAATAACGACTCGCATTATTTTTGGCAATCATGGCTACTAACACAGACCTTATAAGGGCATTCAGGTTGGAAATTTTTTAGCTAGCTCGGTTTTCTTTAAAAAAATTTTGTGGATCTGAAGACTAACTTCACCAAATTTGAGCTTTTTACCACCTTACTTTTGTGTGATATAACTAATTAGATTTCCCCTTAGAAAAACCTTTTTCTCCGTAGAAATTTTTGCTAGGGCTGCCAATTAGAACAAAAAATTAGACTAGTTACTGCATGTTCCTGATCTTCGATAAATGTTTTCTGGTAGAGTTATTGTAAGACATATAGAACTTAGAAATTGGCTGCTTTTCAATAAGTGTAAGCCATCAGCTTTCTAAACGATAATCTTTTGCTGAATACTGACAAAATGGCAACACTAAACTGATAGAAAAATTGTAAATTTTGAACTGCAATATCTTGAAAACGAAAAGGTGTAGAACCATCAAACTTGGTAAGAATGCATTGTAGGCTTATCTTGATATTTTGATCAAGAGTGAAAAATTTGACTTGAATGCCCGAGGTTTTAATACGTGTATTTATTTTAGAAAATAAAAATAAACCCACAACCTTGCGACTGGCTTAGTGAGTTTCTTGTAGAAGTCATATTTTTACAAATTCATTAACTTCTCAAATGCTATGGGAGTTGTATTGCCCAACATTTTTTACCCCTAATTTAACAAACTGCTGATTTGTTGAAAAAATAATCGGCTAATTGGAAACACTGCAAAATACTGGTCTGGGAGCAAACCGTCAAAGTTTTCAGAGATTTTCCAATTTTTGAATAATTACTCGAAGTTAAAACTGTTTTTGTTTAAATTTCTGATTCTAAACAGTATCAAACCTAAGATTGGAAATTAAGCTCTGAGCTTTTAACCGTGCTTTGCTACTTGCAAAATAAGCAAAACCGTTGTGCTGTTTTACTGCACACTAGTTTGTTTGATCTTGTCAGCAAAACAAATCTAAGTCAGAAATCAGATAGATTGTACTGTAGCCTAGCAATCTCATATAAAAGCTAAACTGTCTAATAGTGCATCAAACGTCTAAAAAACCTGAAGTTGGTTGAGCGGTATTGCTTTTGTCTCTGAAGCGAAAGGTTGGAGGTTCATATCTCAGGCTGGTCATATCGGACACATGTAGCCAACGGCTAGCAATCGCTGCAACATGTATTTGAAAGGAGCTGGGTTGCCCGGGCGTAATGATACAGAGATGAGCTCTGCCTACTTGTTAACATGCTTTGGAGTAATACAGCGAGTGCAGACTGGAGATGACTCCACGGTCCCTTCGCTGTCACTCTGGTGCTGCTTCCTTTTCTAATTATAAGTATGTGGATTGCATACTCTATTTCATATGTTGATTTTTTTTTATTTAGTGGCGTCAATAAACAAAGAACTTGGAAAACTTTATGTAGCTGGATCGCTCGCTAACCAGATGAATTTGATTTGAACATTCAGAAAGCACCAGTTGAGTTGATTAATGATGAACTGAGAATGAAAAAAATAAATCGGACAGGAATCGGTCATAAAACTGGAGAAAAAATTGCTTATTGGTAGTTGCAATGACCTTTTCTGTTGCCTATATATTTTCAGCATCGTTTAAAACATACCAAATTATTTCAAATTACTTGATTCTTTTGATGTCCTCTTGTTTTGATTGTTCAGATTTCCATATGTTACAGAGTGATATGATTTTCAATCCATATTCGTTACTTGTTTGCTACAGACAATAATTTGTAATTCATTTTATTTTCTGCTACTGGTAGTTTGTCATTTGCATATCTGATATGTTGTTTATGACTGAGTAAGTTTTAGCTGTTATAGTTTGAAGACAACTATCAGAGGTGGAGTGGGGGATTCAACGTTTAAGGCCAAGAACTGGATCAACTTTTTGAGGCCTAGGATCAAAGACACAAGCGCGCTAGAAACCGCACATTTCCTGCGAGATTAAAAAAAAAAAACTCATCGAGAAGAAAACCGAAGTTAAGGTTAATTATTGTTTGGTTATTTTCCTTTTTCACGAATCAAAAATTAATGCTGTCTTCGAGCCGAGGATAGAGCTTTTTCGAGGACTTGTAGCCTTTGAGGCCAAGGGCTTCAACATGTGACCTTGAGGACATCCTCGAAGCCAAGGACGTCCTCAAGTACTCCACCTCTGACAACCATGACAGAAATTGGTAAGCACTTTATAAAAGAGTTATGAAGAGATGCGGTAAACTTTTAGGCGAGTAAGAGTTGCTCAACATTAGTTCACTTATACGAAACTCATTTTATTATTATTTTACTATTGTAAACTATTTATATGTGGCGTAACTTATGGGGTGGTTCATTTATTTTTTGACCACTATTTTATGTAGTGTGTCAATTATTGTATCTTATAGAGACAGGTAATAAATCGTACTTGAACATCTAAACTTTCAAATTCAAAATGATTATTTACTATTTTGAGACACTAACTTCAACGCAGTCTTACCAAGCTATCTGATGGGGACTTCTCGGCATTGTCCAATTTTTACTGAACTTTATTAAGCTCTAAAATAGTGATCCAATTGCTTTGGATAAATTTGTAAAAAATATAGTCGTTAATAGTCAGATCAATAATTTAAATGCACCCCTTTCAAATTTTGTTTCACTAACTTAAATCGCTTTGTGGTTATTCGAGTTCAAAATTTAAATCTCTCAAAGTGATCAAAAATAATCGAGTAATGTCATTAAAAAAGCTTGCATAATAGGTTACAATACAACGTCAAATCTCAGCACTTTTTGCGGGTTCTTAAACATTTTTTCACTCCATTTGAAATAACATAAAACGGTCTTTAAAATTCCAGCGACTCACAAGCAAATTTCGTTACGTAAATGAAACCTACAGCCATGTATGATTCTGAAAACGCACTTTCGCATCAAAATTCAAGATATAGTATTGGTATATCGATTGTTTTGAAATTAAAGCCCCTTCCTCAACAGCATAAACTAAAATAAAAAAGTGCTAAAATTATGCAAATTAGAACAGGCATTTATTTAAGAGTTTTACTAAATCGTTTCTGTTTTTGCCACATAGCCTTCATTCTCGAGGGGTATAATTTGACAAATTAAAAAATAGGAGAATCAAAATTAATTTATCTAGTAAATGCTTCACTCGCAAGTTGTCACAGGTCAATCAGAATAACTTGGTAAACCATTGCAGTTTTCTATATGCCTTTAATTAACACGATCTTTCGGGCGAATAATTGTCCAACATGGCATTACCAAGTTTGACATGTTTTATCTTTTTCTAATATTAACCTACCGGTACTCTTTAAATTTGATATGTCTAGCTGGAGTACTTCGTATTCAAGATGTAAAAATTTTAGGGGGCCCATTTGGCATGGTCTCCTCAATGTGGCTCACCAAGTTTTGTTACCTACTTCTCCAATAGATTTAATTCGTTTAGATTTTGTGGTTAATGGGGGAGGTGTCAACATAATTGGAGGACCCCTGTAGGATAAGATCCTCAATATTTTTTCGTATTGTATTTTTACCTATCTTGAAAATTTTATTTGTCTAGCTGGAGTGGTTAAAGATTTTGAAGGACCCGCTAGTGGAGGACTACCTAATTGTGGTACCTAGTTATATTTTATTTACCTATTATGATTTTATTTTTCTTTTATGTTTACCTATTGTGGAAGTTTTATGTGTCTAGCTTAAATGGTTGAAAAGTTTGAATTTTGAAGGATCCAATTAAGGGACATGAAATTTGTTTCGTCTTTGCTTGATATTTGCCTATCCTTAAAATTTTGTGTGTCTAGCTGAAACAATAACAAAGTTTTAACTTGGCATTCCTATTTGAGGGAGACCCCCCATTGTGGTATCCCCAAATTTTGTCAAATTGTATATTTTCTTCCCACTTGCCTATCCTTAAAATTTCATGCGTCTAGCGTGAGTGGCTAGAAGGTGTGGATTTTGATGGTCCCGTTTGAGAGGGACACTTTCAATGTGGTGCCCCCAAATTTTGTCATATTTTATCTTTAACTTATATTTATCTATTTTGAAAATTTCATCTGTTTAGCCTGAGTGGTTACAAGTTTGAATTTTGGCTGCCCCGTTTCGGGAGATCCCCTTAATTTTGGTACCCCCAAATTTTGTCAACAAATATCGTATTTTTTTAATTGTCAACCTTAAAAATTTCGTTTGTCCAATGTGTATGGTTAAAAAGTTTAGAATTTTGGCGGCCTCGTTTGGGGTGGACCTCCCATTTTGGAACCCCCAGATTTGGTCAAATTTTATTTTTTATATTTAGTTCCTTAAAAATTTCATGTGTCCAGCTTAAAAGGTTAAAAAGTGTGAATTTCGGAGGCCTCTATTTGGGTGAAACCCTCATTTTGGAACCCCCATTTTTTGTTAGATTTAGTTTATCTTTCATATCTTCCTATCCCGAAAATTTAATCCATGTAGCTCTAACGGTTTAAAAGTTTAACATTTTACAAAAAAACATAGGGGATAGATCCATCACTCCATACATAAACGCCTGAGAAGGGAAGAGAGAGTAACCGATTTCAGGCGAATTTAAGGCTGGATGAACTGGGACCAGTGCAGTTAGGTATGGAGAAGGATATAATGACCTTGGTTGGGGTCCAGGGGGGGTTGTAGGCAGGGTGTCGAACCGAACCGTAAACCCGAATGAACCGTTCTATTTTGGTGAACCCGAACCAAACCTGAACCCTCAAAATTGTGCTCAAGTGAACCCAAACCGAACCTGAACCCCTAACAAAAGTAAGAATATATTTTTCCATATCCGGATGCCTCTGGCGCTGGTACACGCACAATAAGAACAGTGGTGATCATCAACAGGATCAGCAATTTCTTCTTTTTTTTTCTGGATTCATGTTAACTTGCTGAACTGATTTTTTTCTGGACGAAACAAGTAACGACGGTTAAATTTTAAGTCAATGAACCTAAACCAGCCATATTTTACTTGAGTGAACCTGAACCTCGAAAATGGTGCTCAAGTGAACCCGAAGCAAACCTGAACCGCTAAAATATTTTGAGCAGGAGCTAAACCTGAACCCGAACCGTTATTTGAAACGGTTCGACATCCTGGTTGGAGGGCACAGAATGAAAGATTTGCGTAAGGGTGTGAGGTTACTTCCGTAGATTAGCAAAAAGTTCTTCAGGAGGGTTTCTTCTTAAGGCGGCTGATCACAGGTTTTAAGGCGAGGTCGCTGAGGCTAGATGATTCGGAGGGGGGAGGCGCAGGACTTGTTTAAAGTGTGCAACTATTTGGTATTCCGAAGTTGTTTTTGGCAAAGAAAGTTGGGCCTCCAAAAGAAGCGGTGGAGGAAATGCCTGGCAACTATCTTTCGATGCAGAAGTTGAATAATTTTGAAACTAGCCTCAAAAAATGTAAATTAATTTTGTAGTATTAGTTTAATTATAAGAGGCTGCAGACTTGACAACGTTGCCAGTCGCTTGGGATTGACTCTTTGAAATCTGTCGCAGCCTTCCATAAGGTAACAGCATCTAGACTTTTATATACATCTAATTCGCTTTCGTACTTTGCCAAGGACTGAATAAAAAACAACGAAATGTCAAGGCCAAGGACACAATTTTGCAAGTGTTTTTGAAAAAAAAGATCATCGCGCGGGAAACGCTCATTTTCAGCGAAATTTCAGATAATGTCAAAAAAAAAAATCGTCGAGCTGGAAACCGAAGTTATGGTTAAGTTTTCTTTGGTTATTTTCCTTTTTCACGAATCAAAAAATAGTAGAGCATTTTTAAGGACGTCTAGGCTTCGAGGCCAAAGCCAAGGACTTCAAACTGTGTTTTCGTGGGCTGCACTTCTTTAAAATGTTGGTTAGAAACTTAAGATACCTTAATGATATTCCTGCAATTCTCTTTTCAGCTTTAAATTGCGAAATGAGCTTCGATTAGTTTTTGTATTCAGTTCATTGTATTGATTTTGCGTAACAGTATAAAACTAATTGCTGTGTTTTGTGCTCTAATATTTAATTTATTTCTGCGATGATTATAGTTAGAACTTAATCGCAAAATATTGGAAGATCGACTTGTAAGATTTTTGAAGGTAAGGTGCTGAATATTTACTTATTTTCCATTAAGCTAATATTGTCTGTATTGCTCAAACCTTTGAAACAACTTTTGAATATTTAGATTGATGAAGATCTGTCTGTTTCCAAGCAATTGTTTGCTTTTCAACGTTTGCTGCTTTTGAAATAATGACAATGAACGTAACTACCCTATAGTTAATGCTCGTTGTTTTACGATGTTTAATTAAACTGTTGTGTTTGACTCTTTTTGACCAGGAAATTTTTTGATCTGTTTTAACCAGAATTTGGTAAATGTTTTTAGTCAAAGAAAAGTAAAAATTAATACGTTGTTTACTTGAATTTGATAGCGGAGTACGAGCCCACACTAAGAGAATTTGAATGTAAAGCAGAATTTAACTAAATTGTTTTGTAATTTTGAATTTTCAGAAAATTATATTTTTTGATTTTGTATTATTTATTTTAGAGCAAAGTTTTTGTCAAAAAAAATTGATCGTTTGTCGGGAAGTTTTTACGCTGTTTAGTGTCGAAAAATTTGCACATCGATAAACCTTTGTGATGATTTGAGGACATGGTTGATCCCTTCCGTCTTTTTTTGTGATTATCATTCCTAAAGCAAAAGTTAATGCTTTGACGTGGTTAATTGCGTTACGATATACGAGTGTAAAGTGTCAATAGTGCGGTCTAGTGTTTATCATCTTGGGGAAGCTTCATACTCTTACCTTAAATGTTGATTGTAAAGCTGTGCGTGCAATATTTTCCGATTTGACCCGACTGGGAATCAAACCCGTGGCAACCAACCCGATTGATCTCTCCCACGCTGAAGCCAAACTAGGCTTATTCGTTTCTCAATACGTGCTATATCCCTGTTCTTACTGGATTAGAATCTACCTAGTTATTCTGTAGCTTATGATTCTGAAAAAAAAACTTGGTGGATTGCAAAGTTTAGGTTAAACCAATGTAATGGAAACCGTGCATTTTTAGTTACTATGTAATAGCATTGGCGAGAATCTGTATCGAAACTGTACCGCAGAAAAAGTAAACGAGACGAATTTATCTTATCGCTCAGTAACAGCACAAAGTAGAAATTTATTACCGTTCGTTTAAGAAGACGACAGGAAAGTTGCGAAAGATGACCCTACTATCATCGAGTCAAGCAACCACTCTTGTCTGATACGAAATTTTATCCAGTATCGTGCTAGATGATTGTATTATACTTTGTTTAACTAAGGCAGGTGGTGGCTTGAGACCCTACGAAACATTAACGATTTGGTTAAAATTTGATGGTGACGGTCCTCACTGGCAATAATTTCTCTTGCTTGTATAGGTCCGGGCGAGGCATTCAACAGTGGTGGTGTCCTGGAGGACGTCCTTGGCCTCAAAGGGTGTGTCCTCGGCTCCACCTCGGCATTCAAGTTCTCAAAAAAGACGAAATTTTACCAACTCGAGGTCTGGGTAATTATTACCTCGCAAGCGCGCAACCGACGTTTCGCTAAAAGTCTGTCTGAAGCAAGTGCTACATTCATATTTACACAAAATGTACTTTATTCCTTGACGTAACAGGCGGATCACAAACTGGGGTCTGAGACTCTAGTCATATTTGTGATTTGTTTAGGAAAAAACAGTGATTTTTAACCCTATTTTAAAGAAATTAATTTTTATTGGACTTAAAATGAGTTAAATTCCGTATTTCGATAGGTTTTTTAAACCTTTCAGCTCCCAAATTTACGACTCAAGATGCGGGCCTGGGTAAAACTCTGAGTTCCGCAAAAACCCTTCGCGGAAAATTCGACTAGAGCAAATGCAAGGTTTGCAAAATTTTAAACGTGACCGACCTTTTTATAGGCTCGAAAATGCATGAAAATGATTTGGCGAAAGTGCACCCAACAGGAGCATAGAAGTATCTAGAAAAATTCTACGGCTTGTTAAAGCGTCTGAGCATACGAGCATTCATCTTTTTTTTTTATAGATTTTTTCATTCTACGGCATGGTAAAAGGGCTGGATATTTTGTATTGCTTTCAGTCGTTCTGTTTTGCTGGCGAAAGCAAAACAAAATTTCTCGCTACCTTACAATGCAGTCTTTTATCACGCCGTAAATCTTTTGCAGAATTCCGCAATTTTTGCCATAAAATGAAAAGTTTCATCAAGAAAAAAATGCTAATACTTTAATGCTTCCACCGTTTTACCATGCCGTTGAATTTTTAGTCACGCCGTAGAATTTTTCAATGAACAAACGTCCCCGCTCTTTTTGCCGTAGAAGTTTTGAGTCACGCTGTTGCTGTAGAATTTTTGTCACGCCGTAGAATTTTTTAATGAACAAACGTTCCCGCCCTTTTTGCCGTAGAATTTTTGAGTCATGCTGTTGCTGTAGAATTTTTTGTCATGCCGTAGAATTTTTCGACGAACAAACGTTCGCGCCCTTTTTGCCGTAGAATTTTTGAGTCACGCTGTTGCTGTAGAATTTTTGTCACGCCGTAGAATTTTTAATGAACAAACGTTCGCGCCCTTTTTGCCGTAGAATTTTTGAGTCACGCTGTTGCTGTAGAATTTTTGTCACGCCGTAGAATTTTTTAATGAACAAACGTTCGCGCCCTTTTTGCCGTAGAATTTTTGAGTCATGCTGTTGCTGTAGAATTTTTTGTCATGCCGTAGAATTTTTCGACGAACAAACGTTCGCGCCCTTTTTGCCGTAGAATTTTTGAGTCACGCTGTTGCTGTAGAATTTTTGTCACGCCGTAGAATTTTAGATGAACAAAACGTTCGCGCCCTTTTTGCCGTAGAATTTTTGAGTCACGCTGTTGCTGTAGAATTTTTGTCACGCCGTAGAATTTTTTAATGAACAAACGTTCGCGCCCTTTTTGCCGTAGAATTTTTGAGTCACGCTGTTGCTGTAGAATTTTTGTCACGCCGTAGAATTTTTCGACGAACAAACGTTCGCGCCCTTTTTGCCGTAGAATTTTTGAGTCACGCTGTTGCTGTAGAATTTTTGTCACGCCGTAGAATTTTAGATGAACAAAACGTTCGCGCCCTTTTTGCCGTAGAATTTTTGAGTCACGCTGTTGCTGTAGAATTTTTGTCACGCCGTAGAATTTTTTAATGAACAAACGTTCGCGCCCTTTTTGCCGTAGAATTTTTGAGTCACGCTGTTGCTGTAGAATTTTTGTCACGCCGTAGAATTTTTCGACGAACCAACGTTCGCGCCCTTTTTGCCGTAGAATTTTTTCAGGTGTTTCTTTTATGCTCCTGTATGGCGCGCTCCCGCCAAATAATTTTCACGCATTTTAGAGCATAAAAGAAACACCCGTGGACAAAATTTTTCTACGCCTTGCATTTGTCGCGGACGAATTTTCCGCGTAGAATTTTTGCGGAATTCCGCGTTTTACCCACATCCAAAAACTTATGACACTTGTGAAGGTAAAAAAAACAAAAAAAACACTGAAATATAAATTACATGCCAATCAGGTTATGTTACTTGTAATATGCTTGACAATGAAGAAAAATATATAATATTACTAAACTGCTACAGCACTACAGTTCACAGTGGTTAGTCACAGGTCAGTATTAGAAAAACAAAAAAAAAACACACACACATTAAAGCCCAACATCAAAGATGCAATGATACGTAAAAAAAACAAAAAAAACAGAGCTATGGTGTTCATTTTAGATAGGATTTTAAATAGCAAGCACATTCCTGAATGCGTTTCAACAGCAAAGTCATAAAACTTTTATCACAACTGTGATTCAGAAGTATAGCCTAGTGCAGAAATCCTGCACATGCATATTAGGGAAACAGTTTCTGCTTCACCTATCCTTTCTCTGAGCTGATGGGCAGCATCACTAGGTATACTCAAAGGGCCTTTGCATTAAAATAAAATATGGCACATGGTTTGGTCACTTTCACCGCAACCGCATAAAGGCGTACTGTAAACATCAGGAAATATATCAAATAAAAAGGAGTTCAGCAAATTATTTGGATAAAAAAAGCTTAAACATAAAGTCTCAGTTTTTCAGTTAACAAAAGAATCAAAAGAGAGTACCTCACATGACACTATAGGTGCCACTGAATAGCCATTTAGTAGCCACTGAATGTCTACACTACTTTGCCATTTAGATTTGACATAACAATTGATCATATGCTTTGTATATGAGCAGCAGCCTACCATGCAATCTAACTGGTTAGGGTAATGCAGTCTTGCTGACCGGTAAGCTGGGCTGGATGAGTAGGTTTCTGAATTAGCAGATTAGTGAATGGTACTGGTAGTGGGTAATTCTGTAGACTAGACTACCAATGGTAATTACCATAGGTGGGCAAGTTAATGCAAAACGTTAGCTTCGTTAACCATTAGTCCGTTAACAAACTTCACACCTCCGTTAACGTTAATCCGTTAGTTTCAGACGTAATTAACGGAAGTTAATAAAGTCCGTTAATCCGTTAACATTTTGCGTGTAATTTACATTTCCTTTTATTCACTCGCTTCTAGTACACGTTTTGACGCTGTTGAGCTGATTGTAAGGATATATTTATTGCTATGGTGGTCTTTTTGTGTTTTGGAAGATACATTTTACAGTCTAATCTAATTTCAAGATTAAGAATAAGTTCAAATGCACAACAAAGCTGCAAGATATTAACGATAAAAACCTTAACGGAAGTTAACAGAACTTAACGGAAGTTAATTTAGTCCGTTAACAGCACTTAACGGAAGTTAATTAAGTCCGTTAACATGAAAAAACTTTTTAACGGATTAACGAGTTAGGGTGCGTTTAGACTGGACGCGAAGCAACGCGAAGCAACCAAAATTTGACGTCATCGACAGCTCGCGAAAGGTTGTGACCCGATTTCAACCTTTCGCGAGCTGTCGATGACGTCAAATTTTGGTTGCTTCGCGTTGCTTCGCGTCCAGTCTAAACGCACCCTTACTGAAAAAGTTAGCTTCGTTATTAACGATTAACGGACTTGTGCCCACCTATGGTAATTACCAGAGGTGGAGTCGAGGACACAAGGCTCGAGGCCAAGGCCAAGGCCAAGGACACAAAAAAAACCCGAGGCCAAGGCCAAGGCCAAGGACAGCCTTTCCGAGGACAGACACTCTCGAGGCCAAGGACAGGAATGCTCGAGGCCAAGGCCAAGGACCAAGGACACAGGCGCAAGTGTTCTCCAAAAAAAAGTCTTCAAAAATTTTTTTCAGGCGATCTCCAATTTATTGGCGTACCCAGAATTTTTGATTTGGGGAGGCCTAAACCACAAATCACATGCAATGACGTCATCAAAATTTTTCCAAAGAAGAAGTTTTTGTTTGACAAAGATATCGTAGGAAGGAAGATCTAAAATCGTTGCCTGTTGGCACGTAACCCGGATTTTGCAAAGGGAGAGGGCTTAAACTAATACCTGAAAAACGCAAATATTTAACTTTGGAAGCGTGTTGAGAAAGCTGGTGTAACTCAAAGGTATCACAAACGGGGGTCTGGGGGTGGGGGCCCCCATCCGCCGGAGGCTTTGGGGGGTCTGGGGGCGAAGCCCCAAGCCGTTGGGCAATTTTTTGTAGTTTTTTGGAAAAAAAGCTATTTTAATGCCATTGAATCACATGTCGCAAGTGTTCAGAGCCATTTAAAAGCACTAAATTTTTGCCATTTGAAAGCCAATTGAAAAAATCAAATTGTTTAATACTCCTTCTACTTGCAATTTAAGTCCAAAACACGTTTAACATCTTGCATTTTGGAGTTAAATTTAATAGTAAGTGATTTGGTCCAGGTAGGGGAAAGCAAGGTGCATTGTCTCTTGCAGCATTTTAGCAGTAAATAATAATCCCTGGAAGATTTTCCTTAGAGATTTAGTTTTGTCATGAAAATAACTAGTTAAAGCAGTACATGTTCGGCCAGCCCCCTCAATTGAAGTTCAATGATTCGTTCACTCAGCATTTTTGATGACTAATTTTTTTAAAAAGTATTTTGTACATAAAAAGCGGCGAGGTTGGAGGTGAATTACTGAATTGTTATTGAAAATTGGTACGATAGATGGTTACGTCTACTAACCATGTTATTGCCGGCAGGATTTACTTCGCGCTAGGCCCATGGCACTTTGGAGATTTTCGCAACATCTTTCTGCCAAATATAGGTGAAGAACAAAAAAAGTCTTACGATTTTAGCTCGGGGACCCTAGCTGGTACTCAGACGCGTAGCCAGAAATTCACAATGGGGGGGCTGTTTTGGGGGTCTGGGGGCGGAGCCTCCAGCGCTCGAAACTTTTGCATTTTTTCGCAAAATGAACTTGATTTTAGAGCTATTTTAATAAAAAATATTGCTTTTAAAACGTGGCGTAGAAATTGGCAGCGCAACATAATTCAACTGGTTGCATTAATGGGCAATATGGGGAGTGGCTACTGGCTAATGATAACATTGCAGTTCTCTTGTTTACTTGCTGGTAAATCATAAAATCCTATTATTCAATAAAACTCACTCGGTGTAATCTATTTCGTCTATATTTTATAAAAAAAATAATTGGGAAAAGGGCTAATGGAAAGATATTTGAGAGAAGTGACTATGATAATTAACTAACACTGAATAGCCCCCCTCCTCTTATTCTTGAGTTTATAATATATTTGTTGATAAAACCTATGTTGGGCGTTTTTACATCAACGATCAAATTTGATTGCTTATTTTCAGCGATTTTTTCAAAGTTTTCATTGATTTGTGACTTTTATTTTTGACAATTAGCCCCCCCCCTGAATATATGTTTTCAATGATACTTTAAATCACTTTTTAGTCATTTCCAGCGCAAAAACAGTCCCAAAAAAGCTAAAAACGTGATATTTTTCTTATTCTGCATTTTGGTTGACAGGCCAATGGAGGGGGTTATAGCCCCCGCCTCCCCCATGGCTACGCTACTGCTGGTACTGCGTCATATTATGGTAAATCTGGCCCTGATTAATGCATTACGTTCACAAAAAGGCTAGATGTGGGCCTGAGATAGCAACTTGTAGGACAAAAACTCTCCATTTTCTTCGGGTTGTACGTTTAAATTGGCTGGCAAAAATAGAATTGAGGGGGACCCAGCGCCCCTGGCCTTCAATATTGTTGTTATAGTTATACTGTTGTAAACGAAAAATGCTAAAAAGAAACTGAAACTGAAGGAACTACAGAATTTTTTGTCACAGTTTTGTCATTGGTGAAATTTCAATTGGGAAGGGGGCGGACCCCCTGCCATCCTCCTCTTGGCTACGTCTATGCTCCAAGTGAGGAAAACAAAAAAGTGCTCGCAAATTTTCCGCGAGGTTTCTGGCGCTTTCCAACGAAATTTCAACTGTTTAAAAAAGAGTGCTGTCCTCGAGCCGAGGACAGGCCAATTTTCGAGGACTTGAGGCTTCGAGGCCAAGGCCAAGGCCAAGGACTTGACCTTCGAGGCCAAGGCCAAGGCCAAGGACTTCAAAATGTGTCCTCGAGGACGTCCTCGAGGCCAAGGACGTCCTCGAGGACTCCACCTCTGGTAATTACCCTTGGAATCTTGGATACTGTATAGTGCTACGTTAGTACGTAACAGTTAACACCAGACACCAACGGATGAGATAAGCTTAAGGTAATATTAGTCTGTTACTTGTTAGTGTTAGTCAAGCTCTGAGCAGGTACCGTACCGATACTTGTAAGCTTAGTTAAACCAAATTTAGGCTACTGTTTAAGTGTTTTAAGCTTAGCGATATTTTGATGTCAGTGCAAAGTGTATCTACCGGTATCTTTTTTTCCCAATACCAAATCAATATACAATACCATACTGTAGGTCGGGTAATTTGGGCAACTTTCTTACTTATTTTTAATTTTCAGAAAACACTGACTCTTTTTGAACTCCATCTACGCAGTATTTCATTTGCGGCTTTTTTCAAACCAACATCGAGATACTATGATGTCATGCTCACTAGCTATATAATAATAATAATAATAATAACATGGTATTTGTAAACCCCTTAAGATAATACTGGAAGTCACCAGCATATCTGCCAAAGGGGCACTGTAAAAAAAAAGCAAAACAGCACGGTAAAAAAGCAAAAGTACAAGAAATCAATGCAAAAAAGCACTAAGCTGCTGATTGAAGAGTACTGTTGCGACAAACAAGAATAGCCTTGGCAAGCAAAACATGCTATACAACAGTAATGAAATGCGTAGCCTGGAGACACTGTGACCAGGTAGTCTGCAGTGGTAACATGAAGTAGTAAAAGCAAAAACACTGAAATGAAATAAAACAGGCAAAAAAAAACAAACAAACTGCAAAACCAAGCTCTTTTCTTTCTTTTTTCAAAAAAAAAAAAAAAAAAACACTCTGGAAGAGACATCTATACTCTAAAAAGCCATACTGATACTCTGTTAAAGGCAGACAGGCAGTAAAATTCACTGTAACTCAAAAACATAGAAAGAAACCAACCAGGAAAAAAAAAAATCACACCTCAAACATTAGACCAAGACTCACCATTCCAACCCAAAACCCACTACACCAATAACCCTCAAACTTGATTCAAGTGTTAATGTTTAAATCATGTTCAAAGGTCATCAACATCGCAAAACGCCAGGCTGAAATAGTGACTCTTAAGACGACATTTGAACTGAGAAACACTGTCACTATGTCTAACAGATAAAGGCAATACGTTCCATACTTCCGGAGCTGCAAAACAAAACATACCCTGTGATTTCACAAAATTCAATCCTTGTTTAGGTTCAAGTTTCAAATGATCAGTATTACTCCTAACATTATGTGATACAATTGGCTGATGAAATCTCAACAAATGTTTAATATAAGCAGGAGCAAGATTATGAAAGCATTTGTATGTCATTAAAGCAATTTTGAACATAATGCGAAATTTCATTGGCAAAATGACGTAATAAGGGTTGCCAAAATTTCTGGTAAAACCGGAAATTCCGGCAAGCAAATAAATTGTGTTTGTTTTTTGCTCTAATTATCTCAGCTGCTTATTTACTGTTAAATTTGGTTAAATCGAATAAAATTTCTGCAGGTTTTTGACTAATTCGAACAAAATATGCTGCTCAGCTAGGCTCAAAGACTCAAAAAAGGGAGCAAATATGATTTATGATTCTACTTGCAATAGACCAAACAAAATTAAAATCTTGGAGCATAACGGTCGGAGTTTCTGCTTAATCTAAGAACAAAAATGATTGCCAATATAGAACTAAGCATAACAATTTATTAGACGCGTTTCGCTTTAACTTAAAGCATCATCAGTTGAATGAATTTGCAAAGTAAGAAGCATGAATTTATACACAATAGCCACCCATTAATACAGGTAGCCACGGCAGGGCTTAAGATTTGTCATAATTGAATAAAAGAGCAACAGGTTATTGGTTTAAACACACAAGAAAACACAGCCAATAGCGACGACATTTTTAAACAACAATTTAAAACAATTAAGCATTGAAAAGATACAGGGGCAAAGATTGATTGTCGACATTCAGTTGCGGTTCTGTTTTGGAAATAAGTAAGGTTTCTTTCATGCGTAATTTAGTCATGTGATTACTTCTGTCCAAAATTTTGGGTGAGTCAAAATTAATTTCGTGGTTGGGATTATTGAGCAAATGTTTGCAGACTTCAGAGTCTTCACACGTGCGATGTTCATTGAGGCGAGTAATTAGGTTCCGTTTGGTTTGGCCAATATAGTTTTGACCACAACTACAAGTTAATTGATACACAACACCTGACAAATGTAATAATGACTGATGATCTTTATACGGAAATAGTTTGCCAATAGTAAAGTTATGATGAGACATTATCAATTTGATATCATACGCACATAAAAATTCACGAATTTCTTCTTCAATTTGCATAGAAATATGATCAATAAACTGCAATTTAAAAAAGACACAATGCTGTGTAGACGGTTGTTGGTTAGGGTGGAGTTAGGCATTTCATTTTTGATTTTTGTTTATAGCTTTGCGAATAGCATTTCAAATAGTTTTGGTAGGATACCCATTTTGTTGCAACATTTTGGTAATTTTCTCATACTCATGAAACAATAATTGTCGATTGCTGCAAACTTTAATAGCTCTATTGACTAATGATCTAATCAAATTTAGTTTGTATTTGGTGGGAGCCAAACTACTCCACTTATTATACAGCCCAATGTGTGTTGGCTTTCCATAAATGGATAACTCTAATTTTTCTTTTGAATTGTCAACATTGACGTCCAGGAAGGGCAGCTGTTTATTGTTTTCAAGTTCGTAGGTAAATTTAACATTACTGTGAATTTGGTTTAATTTTCTATAAAACAACATAGCACTGTCAAAATCTGGAAACACTGCAAAACAATCATCCACATATGAAAAAACACGTTCGGTTGCACATTAAACTCTTTTGTTTTTTCAACCACATAGTTTATAAAACTGTCAGCAAAAGCCGAAGCGATTGGAGATCCTATACCTACGCCATCAATTTGTTCATTTAAAACTACCATTAAAATTTGGAGTAGTGCATTTCGTAGTCCACACCAGAAGGTTCTTGAATTGTCGCTCAGTCAAACTGTAAACTTTTTTTGTCAAATCACTGCCTTAAATTTCTTTTAAAATTTCGTCAATTACGAAGTCCACTGGAATATTGGTGAACAGGCTTTTTACATCAAATGACACACACCATAACCGAATTGTTTTTGAACTTTACTTGCTGCATTCGATCTACAAACTCAAAAGTGTCCTTAAGATTTGTTGGATGTTGTCTTAGCGAGCTCAAAATTTCACTGAGCCATGATGCGCACTCATAAGTGTAGCAGTCAGTTGAAGCCAAAACTGGGCGGCAAGGACAGTCCTCTTTATGAATTTTTGGCAGTCCATATAGAGTTGGAGTTATGCAGCTGATGGCCTGATGCGATCATGAATTTCTTGTTCTAGGCGACCTTTTTGTTTCAAATAGTATAAGCACTTTTGAAAATCGTCCAAATTATGAATATTATTGTCATAATTAACCTGTTTAAACCGTTTCGTGTCCGATAAAACGCAGTTTATTTTATTGATATAATCTAACTTGTTGAGTAGAGCTACCACGTTACCTTTGTCAGCTTTACGAATGATTATGGATTTGTCTTTTTTCAGAGAATTGAGGGCTTCCATTTCTTCTGGAGAAATGTCATTATTTCCGTGTTGTTTGTCAAAGAAATGAGTAGATTTGTTTTTAGTACTTGTTATATAGATTGATTAATTTGGTTTAATCAATCTGTATAACTAGTACTAAAAACAAATTAGATTATATCAATAAAATAAACTGCGTTTTATCGGACACAAAACGGTTTAAACAGGTTAATTATGACAATAATATTCATAATTTGGACGAATTTCAAAAGTGCTTATACTATTTGAAACGAAAAAGCCGCTTAGAACAAGAAATTCATGATCGCATCAGGTTATCAGCAGCAGTAACTCCAACTCCATATGGACTGCCAAAAATTCATAAAGAGGACTGTCCTTGCCGCCCAGTTTTGGCTTCAACTGACTGCTACACTTATGAGTGCGCATCATGGCTCAGTGAAATTTTGAGCTCGCTAAGACAACATCCAACAAATCTTAAGGACACTTTTGAGTTTGTAGATCGAATGCAGCAAGTAAAGTTCAAAAACAATTCGGTTATGGTGTCATTTGATGTAAAAAGCCTGTTCACCAATATTTCAGTGGACTTCGTAATTGACGAAATTTTAAAAGAAATTTAAGGCAGTGATTTGACAAAAAAAGTTTACGGTTTGACTGAGCGACAATTCAAGAACCTTCTGGTGTGGACTACGAAATGCACTACTCCAAATTTTAATGGTAGTTTTTATATGAACAAATTGATGGCGTAGGTATGGGATCTCCAATCGCTTCGGCTTTTGCTGACAGTTTTATAAACTATGTGGTTGAAAAAACAAAAGAGTTTAATGTGCAACCGAACGTGTTTTTTCGATATGAGGATGATTGTTCTGCAGTGTTTCCAGATTTTGACAGTGCTATGTTGTTTTATATAAAATTAACCCTTTAAGCGCTGAAATTTTTTTACAGAAAATAATTTTTACCACCCATCTTTAAACAATTCTGTAAACTTAACCTTTTATTGTATACCCAAACAATGTATATAACATTTGTAGCATATAAGTAGGACTATCAAACAATGTTGTAAAATTTGATCACAATCACTAAATTTAGGCTCAGAATACTCTGGTTCATTCCATAAATCGCTATCAACTGCAACCATTTCGAATGTTTAGTTAAGAGTGTAATAATTCTTATCCATTTCCAATCACTAACTTCAACCGCAGATATTAGCAATAACTTCAATAGCAACCTATAGAACACAATAGCTCATTGGAAAGCTGGTTTTCTAACAAAAAAAATAATATCTAACATGGGGGATTCCCGCTTTCGATACTAAAGCAATGTTGTTTGATATTTGGAAGGTAGCCTTGTTGCAAAATTGCGACAGCCGCGCTCAAAGGGTTAAACCAAATTCACTGTAATGTTAAATTTACCTACGAACTTGAAAACAATAAACAGCTGCCCTTCCTGGACGTCAATGTTGACAATTCAAAAGAAAAATTAGAGTTATCCATTTATGGAAAGCCAACACACATTGGGCTGTATAATAAGTGGAGTAGTTTGGCTCCCACCAAATACAAACTAAATTTGATTAGATCATTAGTCAATAGAGCTATTAAAGTTTGCAGTAATCAACAATTATTGTTTCGTGAGCATGAGAAAATTACCAAAATGTTGCAACAAAATGGGTATCCTACCAAAACTATTTGAAATGCTATTCGCAAAGCTATAAACAAAAATCAAAAATGAAATGCCTAACTCCACCCTAACCAACAACCGTCTACACAGCATTGTGTCTTTTTTAAATTGCAGTTTATTGATCATATTTCTATGCAAATTGAAGAAGAAATTCGTGAATTTTTATGTGCGTATGATATCAAATTGATAATGTCTCATCATAACTTTACTATTGGCAAACTATTTCCGTATAAAGATCATCAGTCATTATTACATTTGTCAGGTGTTGTGTATCAATTAACTTGTAGTTGTGGTCAAAACTATATTGGCCAAACCAAACGGAACCTAATTACTCGCCTCAATGAACATCGCACGTGTGAAGACTCTGAAGTCTGCAAACATTTGCTCAATAATCCCAACCACGAAATTAATTTTGACTCACCCAAAATTTTGGACAGAAGTAATCACATGACTAAATTACGCATGAAAGAAACCTTATTTCCAAAACAGAACCGCAACTGAATGTCGACAATCAATCTTTGCCCCTGTATCTTTTCAATGCTTAATTGTTTTAAATTGTTGTTTAAAAATGTCGTCGCTATTGGCTGTGTTTTCTTGTGTGTTTAAACCAATAACCTGTTGCTCTTTTATTCAATTATGACAAATCTTAAGCCCTGCCGTGGCTACCTGTATTAATGGGTGGCTATTGTGTATAAATTCATGCTTCTTACTTTGCAAATTCATTCAACTGATGATGCTTTAAGTTAAAGCGAAACGCGTCTAATAAATTGTTATGCTTAGTTCTATATTGGCAATCATTTTTGTTCTTAAAAATTAAAATCCATTTCGCAAAATATCACAAATTCTTGTTTTTATTAAGTTTTCTAATCACAATTGCATTCTCTAAAAGTTTTCTGAATTCAATTTGAATTTTTATTAAATAAACAAGTTTTTAATTCTTACAATTTATTTTAACGTTGCAAAACTTCTGCTTTTGATGCTTTTAGAATAGAGGAAGAGATTATTTTTAACAAATCCGTTTTCAGCTCGCATAATAACAAACATCGTCAAGTGCTAACAGCAACAAAGTTAGGCTACAGCACAGCCTAGAAAGGTAGCAACAGAGCAAACGTTTCCAAACGTTATTAAAAGTTTGATTATATCATTAACCGAAATATTGTAGCTGCGAGAAAAGAACATGCAGAGGTCTTCAAAGATTGTCAATGTTTTGCAGAATATTAGGTAACAGGAAATATTAAAACCATTTTTAAAAATCTTACCGGTATACCGTAACTTCTAGAAAGACCTGCCAGCATCAAACCTTAAATTTTCACACCTGCCGAAATTTTCAGTTGCCGAAATTACCCGACTTCACCCTAGTTGATAGTATTGCTTCTAACATTGCTTTAAATTCAACATGTCAATGCTTATTGACTGATGCGTATTGGTGCAAAAGCACTAGCTTAAGTTCTTAAACCACCTTTTTCATGTAATTGTTAGTATTCCCATATCATATGTCGGACTATGTGATACCAGCAACAAAAACTACCTTAAGATGTTACCGGTATGATTAAAATTACTTTTGCATAACAATTTTTCCCTTAATCTAAAGAAACTTTGAACTATAATTGTTTATTTCGATATGCAATTACAAGAGAAGTTATAGAATTTTAAGAGATACTGTAGATTCTGAATTGATATGAAACTAAAGATGTACTAGAAATATATGCTTGTCTGATAATATTGCTTCTGACATTGCTTTAAACTCAACATGTCAATGCTTATTGACTGATACGTGATGGTGCAAAAGCACTAGCCTAAGTGCTTAAACCACCTTTTTCATGTAATTGTTAGATTTCCCATATCATATGTGATACCAGCAACAAAAACTAAGATGTTACCGGTATGATTAAAATTACTTTTGCTTAACAATTTTTCCCTTAATCTAAAGAACTTTGGACTAAAGTCATTGAACTATTCCAGTATCCCCAGAACTGTCTTGTCCTAACCCTCACTTTTTGGTGAAATCACTGTGACTAAATCACTTTGTGACGAGTTCATTGGTAACAGTTGGTGTTATTTTAGGGCTGTTATAGCCTAGTAGACAATACAGAATAGCCTACAACAGTTGGCATACAGGCGTCGATTTTGTGTTGAAGAAAGCAAATTCCAAGGAACAAAAAGTTTCTGTTGGAGATGTTTTTTGAATGTGTTTTTGCTACAGTAACAAATGTGTTCTTTTTGTCCTTCCAACAAACCTATTGTCCCACGTTTAGTCGAATTTTAATTATGGTGTCTGTCCGTACCTAGCATTTCGATATTTTCGTGTTGACGTTTAGCGTAATCATATGTTTTTTATTTGTTCAGTGTTTGTTCATAATTAAATTGATCTAGTCAATAATGCTACAATGTTGCTTTTGTGTGATAATGCCCTTCATTATTCATACCCAAGTATTTTTAGGGCAGAGGCTGCTGTTATGTTGCGTAAGAATAAAAAAATTGCTATCCTAGCTCTAACTCCAACCCAAACTCTAACCATAGCTCTAATCCTAATGTTAATTCTATCCTAACTCAAAATCTTACCCAAACCCTAACAATGATTTAAAAAATTAAGAAGAGTAAATGAGCAAATGAGCGCTCACTCTTTATCAGCATTATGTAACGTAACACTAGCCACTTCCTATTTTTAATTATTGCAATATGGAGAACTCAGTCTACAATCCAAACTGTGCGTAAAATCCTTAGGGAACAAGCGTATCCCTAGATTTAGATTTTATATTTTAACCAACTGGCAACTTGTGCACTGGTAAAGCATTGTATCATGCGTACCAAATCTCTGTTTAAAATAAACTAAAACGATGCTTGTACGCTCACAATTTTACGTGTAGTAGCCTACAGAGTAAAGACCAGGCTTAAGCGAGGCAGTCAGTTTTTTCTGGAGAACCACTGGATAGCTGCAAAGTGCCTAGCATGAAAACCTCAACAAAAATTTTAAATACTTTTGCCAAGTTGTTATGCACACAAAAGCTTGTCATATTTGAAAATTCTCATCATTCAGCACTATAATTAAACCAAGTTGCTGAGATAAAAACTATAAAAATTGATTTTACAAAACATCTCTTAGAACTCAGATTTGTTGAACATTGAATCGGAAAGCCTAATCTGTAGAGTCAAATTCAAAGGAACATTTTTGATTTTATTTTTAAAACAAAGTTGCCCGCTACAGGTTTGTTAAGTAACGAGACGTTTTTGAAAAGGTGTTTTTGAAAAGTAACGAGACTGTGCACGCTGCACGAACAACTTTTATCGCAGAGGAAAAAGCATTGCTTTCTATGATGTTTCAATATCTTATAATTTTAAAAACCAAATTTCAGCATTCTGTAACAGCTACATTCTTTTTCGCGTGTTTTTCTGTCAAGGCACCTTCTTTGTGGCCGTTTTGTGAAAATTTGATAAAATTAAGAATTTTTGGCTTTTTTTTGCTTTGGAATGAAGGATGAGCGTTGAACAAGGAATTTCTTGTACCGGTACGTCTTGGAAAAACTCCTACTGAAGCACTAAAGTTGCTTCAAGAAGTCTATGGTGATGACACAATGTCAAGAACTTGTCTGTTTGATTGGCACAGGAGGTTCAAAGAGGGAAGAGAGGAGGTGGAAGATGATCACAGGAGTGGGAGGCCATCCACAAGTGGAACAGATGAAAATGTTGAGCGTGTGAGACAAAAGGTTCAGAGTGATTGCTGTCATATTGTTAGAATGATAGCAGATGAGCTGGGTATGAATAGTGAGAGGGTATGGAGGATCATTACGGAAGATCTGGGGATGAGGAACTTCTGTGCAAAAATGGTACCAAGGTTGCTGAATGAAGGACAAAAGAGCAGCTTGTGCAAGTGTATCAAGACATTTTGCAGCAACTCGAAACTGAGCCCAACTTGCTGAAAAGAGTTGTTACTGGCGATGAGTCATGGATCTTTGAGTACGATCCACTCACCAAACGGCAGAGCCTTGAATGGAAGAGCGCATTGTTACCAAGACCCAAAAAGGCAAGGGTGTTCAAGTCCAAAACCAAGGTGATGCTGATTGCTTTTTTTAATGTCCATGGAATTGTCCACGCAAAATTCTTGCCACTAGGCCAAACTAGTAATTAGCACGTCTACAAAAACATCTTGCGACGTCTGATGTGCTCAGTGAGGGAGAAAAGAAGAGAACTGTGGGAAACTAGGTATGGCTGCTTCATCATGACAATGCTCCAGCTCATAATGCCTTAAAAATTCGGGAGTTTCTTGCCAAAAATAACATTGCTGTACTGGAGCAACCACCCTATTCTCCAAATCTTGCTCCTTGTGACTTCTTTTTGTTTCCCAAACTCAAGGAAGTCATCAAAAGAACTCATTTTCAAGATTCAGAAGCCATTAAAACAGCCGTGACAAGAGAGCTCCGAGCGATTCCAAGGGAATCTTTTCAGGAGTGCGTGGAAGCGTGTCAGAGGAGATTGGAAAAGTGCATTCGAGCCCAAAGAGATTACTTTGAATGCGACACGTAAAATTTACTTGTCAAATAAAATAAAACATTTATAGAGCCAGTCCCGTTACTTTTCAACCATGCCTTGTACACTTCGTGTACAAATTGTCGAGTACAAACTTATGCTTTGTTTCAATCATATAGCAAGTTTGCAAGTGGCATGGCTGGTGTATTAAGTTTCAGTTCAAACATTGGATAAAATCGCATGTTCCAAATCACAAATTTGCACCAAGTATAAGGCACTGTCTACTAAGGCAAGTCGATTTTATCTTTTTTCGAGAAATTTGCAGTGAATAATGTACTGATAGTTGAAAAATGCCCAAAAACTCACTTCCCTACAATTTCAGCGATATTGATTAACAAACTGCTTGCGGAAATGCATTTTTAATTTTTCTTGCTTTAAAGATCTTTTTTCATTACCGCTAGATGGCGCGCGACGGCGAAGGTTAAGTTATCGTCTTTTCATTCTCTAATAAGTCAACTATAAACTCTTACGCGGTAAATGTTTATTCGAATTCATGTAATTCGAATTGAAGCAAAGAATAGTGAGAAATATAAGCGTTAACAGTTGTTATATTATGTAAAATTCAAATACAAAGTTTGAATTAAATAAAGTTCTTGAATCAATCACAGCTCAGGTAGCTCTTCAAAACAGAGTTGATAATAACTCTTAGACGAAAATGAGGGTCGCATATTTTGGCCAAGGACTTTGGCAACAATTGTTTTGTGACGACTTTCAAGACCGTATGAGACATGGGAGGCTTCTGAAACAAGCTTCACAGATCTCTCCACACTTTGTAAGTGGGAAGAAAGACTGGGAATATCCGGTTTCAAATCATTGTTAAGACATGATTTGATCTCCGTGTTTAAAAGTTCTAGTGTGAGTGGCGGATTGGCGTTCTGAAGAGCATTCAGAGGTACCATTTCGTGCCACTTGTCTGCATTTTCGTTGATTGGTGGTATTTTCTTTGTTGCCTTGGCCGCGCTAAAAAATAATTACATTATTGTAAAAAGTATAATTGAATAAGTCAAATGAGCTGTTTTGTTACACTATCACTTTACCATAACGTAAAATTAACGCTTATAAACAAATAAGTTTCTGCTGTGATGTAAATGAGTGATATTCTTTTAAAGTTGAAAACTATGATTTTAAACCGCTATCCAGTATGTAATTAGTAGTTACCCACCCTTTTCGAGAAGCAAGAATAAATTTTAGGGCAATGTTTCATATTGTTGGCTCATCATCTTTGATCATCGCGTAAACAAAATTATCCTGTAAAAGAAAAAAAGTGTTTCTTTGAATTTTTCCGAGAGGGGTACGATTGATATCTTCGAACGGTAGTTGCTTTATTCGTTGAATGCAGTCAAATAAAATTTTGGGCGATTCATGAAATTTAGAAGACTTCTTAATTTTGAACCATGTAGGAGCATAAACTTGTACAATAAAATACACCAATTGTTTTAAGGTTGGAGTTGGTTTTGTCTCCCGAGAATAGACGCATAGAATTCTAATCGCAAGAGTTAACCACCGCGCATGATTTAATGGGCCAATCTTCCAAGAAGCCCATTGTTCGTCAACTCTGCCCGATCCAATTCCCTTGCAGTACTCAAACAAACGTCTCTGATCGGAGGTCAAATCATTCAATACTGCAGCAGAAATGTAGCCTTCTCCTATTGGGTTTCAACCTTATTAAACGACACTTGGGGAAGCTCATGATTATTTTCTTTACATTTTTGCCCAAGTATTCCACTGAAGCTTCTTGGTCCAGTTGTTCCTCCATCTAGTTTTTTAAAAATTGCTTTAAATGGAAGCTCGTTTTGGTGTAAAGTGCATCCAATCATATGGAGTTTCCGATTCAGTAGCTCTTCTAGCTTAACTACAAGACCTCCTTTCAATCCAGTATTGACAGAGGTATTGTCTACCAATAATGCCTTCAGCGAGTCTCTACTTTTATACTCTTCAATAACGCTCAAAGTTTCGTTGGCTAAAGCTTGACCAGTGGCCCCCACCACTGGTATTGTTCTGTGCGTCAAATATTCACCGGATGAAAATCCATTTTCATAAGTGAATGTCAAGTGATGCTCAGCCTTCTTGGTTTTTCGCAAAACTGTGGAGCCATCATCTGATTGCACTTCCTCATAGGTCAAAGTATTTTCGTCTATTTTACTGTCCACACCAAGGCAAATACAGTTGGATTTTTTAGCAGCTTGTAATTTGTCGCCAATCATTTTAATTTTTGCTTTGGCGCTATCAAATTTTGCCTTATCCATTACAATGTGACGAAGATCGACGTCGGGTTTTAAAAGATGTCTGATATCGTGTAACAATGCATTGCCAAGAGCTGCACCCAATGATGAGAAGCAATCGCCTCTGACAGCTCCAGAGCGAAACATGAGAATTTTACGGTGCGGTATTCGGATGTCGGTTTCGATGTAGGCTCCCACACTCGCTCGTCCTAAAGTATTAAAACATATTGATCTTTTGCTCGTATTAAAATAGTAATAAAACATATCGATATCTTGCTCGTATTACAATAATTTCTCCAAAAAAATAATAATAATAAAAAATACTAATGCTATATTGCCCGTTGAAATGCGAAACCGTACCAGTTAGGTTTTTGTTTAAACGTAGAATAAGCTCAGTAATAATTATATTGTACGAAACAAAATTTAATGTTTTTTTCGGTATGCAAAAAATCTGAATTAAGTCCCATTCGACTTACCTCGTGTATCGACAAACTTGAGCTACTGGAAATGCTTTCCGGATATTCTAATTGTTTTGGCGAAACAGTTCTCTCTTCACAAGCACCTTGGTCATGCTTTCGTAGCCTCTTTTCGGCAGCTAGTGCTTTTTTAGCTGCTGCCCGGTCAACAGATGCCATTTGAAAGGTTTCTTGGGTCCAATTTTTAATCTCTAGTCTCTTTGGTAAGCTCTTTCTTCAGGCGGAACTTTTGCGTTAGTCGCGCTAATGCAAAGAAAGTGATCTTGAATGCAATTTGATGCTGTGCATTTAACTCGAACATCATTTCATGGTACCATTTCCAACGAACAAGAGCTTGCGGATATATCAAAAAGTTTGTCTAATTTATCATCCAAATTAGATTTTGCTTGTACCTTAGCGTGCTTGCGATTTATGTCTTTCACCAAATTTAGCAAATCTTTGACTTTTCTCTGAATAGCTTTATCGGAAATTAAAGGTAATCTGGGATTTACAGCTTGCCAAATAGAAATTAAATCCTCACTGATTCGCAATACAATATCTCATAGTTTAATCCAACTCCAACAACACTCAGATGATAGTAATACTGAATTATTTGCTTATAGGTGCTGGAGTCGGTCTTTAAAAGATCGCATGGGCCACCTCCGTATCGCTGTTTACTTTGCTTTCACGTTAAACGTAGTTTTTCTTTCAACATTTTTCACTATATATGTTATATAAAAACAATTGTATGATAATGAATACTGAAATAGTTTTGCAAAAAAAGAGGTGAAAAGAAACTTGATATTGATTAACGTTAGCAATAACACAGTAATGCCTTTTTTGATTTTATGAAAAAATTCTCTTGCTCATAATATCTTGTTACAATTGTGTGGAGTGTCATGTATTTGTTAACTTAAGAATTAACAATGCCATTGCTATGTCCTACAAACTGCAATGACACTGCCATTTGATTTTGCACTAACTAAGACAGAACTTAACTTACTAACTTAGCAGCCTAACCAATTACAATATTGAACTGAGCAGTGAACAACAGTAGATCATATGACTGCAGTTACTTGTAATCATTGCAGCCGTAAGGAGAAAGTACCTCTCGCGTACACGATTGCCATAGCAATAAGCACTAACGGCGCTAATTACTCACCATTTTCTAATAACTTGTCAGGGACTGAGGAGCCGCGATAAAAACGTATTTCCGCAAGCCGTTGCATAAATAGGAAAAAAAAAATTTTAGTGTATGCATCGTTTCAGACCAATTTGCAACTATCATCACCTTATTCAATATCAATTTTTAAAATCGACCTGCCTTACTGTCTACACTGTGCATAAAATCGTGAGCAAACGAGCGTAATTTTAGTTTATTTTTAACAGAAATTTGATATGCCTGGTGTACAGCCTTATCGGCGTTCAAGCTGCCGTGTTGGTTTTAGTAAACTAAGGATACACGTGTACGTTCACGATTTTACACGCAGTGTAGACTGGGTCTAAACCTTATATTCGCAATCTTTTTGAGGTTATGTGGGAATCAAAACCAGGTTATGCAAAAACGCTTATTCATATCTAAACTCTAAAGTTAAAACACATAAAGACAAAACAAGATAAAACACATAATTATACGTATGGTACTGTAGCATTGTTAATAGTCAATAGAGATGCATAAACATAATATTTAGGCTTGGTCAACATGTACTTGCATATAATACGTCATTGTTATTCGACAAACTAAATTCATTTGAAACATCGAGTGCATAAACTGCAAATGCCAGAATAACATTGTTTCAAAAATGTGAGAACGCTATAAAAAAGAATTCATTGGATTAATCAATGTTTTTTGTGTAAGCAGAAGTATATGTGTAATTGTGAACAATTCAAATAAACCTACCTGACTGTTAATCTACTTTTGAATAACACGAAAAGCTGGTTTTCATTCTTTAAATAAATAAATAGCGTCAATTCGTTATTCTATCAGCATTAAAAATTACTGTAGTCGAGTTTTCTTTATCATTCTATGCTCTTTCAGTTTTGGCAAACACAGTCCAACTTTGATCATTTCAACTTTTTTGCCATTATATTATAAATTGTGCGATCTGCTAATTGCAAATTGCTTTGCATGCATTCTTTTAGTACGCTTTTGAATGATAAGCTTGAATTTTTAGACTACAATGTATTACTAATATTCGTTCAATTAAGAGTTGTTTGATTATAATTTTGTCAACAGAACAATTATGACCATTGACGAATTTGTTTAAATTTGCAGCGTTTGTTGAGGAGGCCATAAGAAATGTATGTACCAAGTTTTATCAATGTTGATTGAGTAGTTTTTTGAGTTATTGATTACACATATAATTGCACATTATCCACTTGGTGGCGCAGTATTTTATATTTTGAAGATTATTTAATTAGCCATTTGATAGATTTCAATGAAATTTTTCCGGAAAGTTTTCTCCCATTACTTTGCATGTATTTTTCAAGTTTGGTGCCAATCAATGAAATTTTCACGAAAGTTTTCTTCCATTACTTAGCACATATTTTTCAAGTTTGGTGCCAATATCTTGAAAGGGAAACTAGTTATGTTTGTGCATTAGACCTGTTCATATTTGAACTTTTTTTGATTTTGATATGGCTTCGCAGCGTTTTTGAAGCAGATTTTTATACTGATCCCAAATCTAGAACATTTTTTTGTTTGGGTGAACGGTTTCCATGTTACGCCATGATTTCCGACCCAACTTTAAAAAAAAAAGTGTGTTTTACACTAGAGGGCGCTGTTTTTAAAATATCCCTAATACAGTAATTCAACTAAATGCCCCTCTGCATTTTACATCTTTTAAAATCAAAAACTAAGCAAATTGGACCTGTGGTTCAGTAGTTATGACCATTTTTATAATATTTGCAAAACTCCCTCTGGTGGCCAAAATGTAATTTCTTTATTTTTTGATAATTTTTTAAAAACTTTGTGTCTATTTACTGAAAGAGAATCACTTCAATTTTGAAGTTGAGATTTTGCTGCAGTGAAATTAAAGGGAGTAATTTGCTATTTATTTTAATATTGTGTATTGATGACAGTTATACACACCACTTAAGTTGACGCCACAACAAAATTTGACGAAACTAGATGGGAGTTTGTCAGCAAACCCAGTAAATGAGTGACGGGTAGTTAATGCTGTGACGCTCAAAAGTACTTTTCGTCTACTGTAAAATCAGCAATTATTTAAAAATATCTGATTATGGAACCTCCAGAAAAGTAGAAATCCCCAAACAATGTCAAAAAATATCAATGTCATTGTTTCTGATTCTAAAAAAAATAACCCGTCAGGTTAAGCCAGCGTTTCTCAAAGCATAGATCGCGACCCAAATGTAGGTTGAACAAATAGAAAAATCTTGATAGAGCAGTGAAAATCCTATCATATCAAACTACGTGCTAAACCAACATCTTGAGTGATTAACAACAATTTGTCTGTTAAAGCTTCCACCGTCAGTACTATAAAAAGATATATCAAAGCTCAAGCGTAAATTCAAAATGTGTACAAAGCCATTGTGTAATGTCTAGTACATATGATATATTTACGTAAGACACTCTGCGTTGTATTGGTCCCAAATTTATGTTTTTGCCTAAATAACAACAATTCTAAACTTCTATCTCAAACAGACGACTATTTGTTGTTTTAATTCTTTGTTGTACAAATATCAACTAAAAACCTGTTTTGGCTTAAATGAAAAGTAAAGATTTATGAAATCTATGTATTTGGGGGTTCCCGGGGAGGGGTGTCACCTCTTAACCATGCCAAAATATTTATTGTTTACAGACTTAATATTAAAAACAATTAGCTCTCTAACAAGTGATTTAAAGAAATTGATTTAGGTGGGGTCCAATTTTCGGTTTCCTGAAGGGGTGGTACCCTTAAACTATGTCAAAATATTTGTTTAATATTTAATAATATTAAAAACAATTAGCCTCCCAGCTTTAGTTATTCAAAAAATTGAATTTTGGGGGGGTTATTTGGGGTAGGGGGGTTCTTGGAGAGGTACCCCCAAACTATGTCAAAATATTTGTCCATTAAAAATCTGATATAAAACACTGGCACCCTAAGTCAAGCCGTTCAAAAATTTCATTTTTGGGGGGTGCATTTGGGGGGATCTTCGGGGTAGGGGTGGCACCCCCACACTACGCGAAAATATTTGTCTGTTAAATATCTGCTGATATCAATACAAACTGGCTTCCTAGCTTGAGCTGTTCAAAAATTGATTTTTGGGGGGTCTGTTTGGTGCAGTCCCTGGGGGGTGGCACCCCCAAACTATGTCAAAATATTTGTTTGTTAAATATCTGCTTATATCATAAAACACTGGCACTCTAAATTAAGCCCTTCAAAAACTTGATTTTGGGAGGGCCATTTGGGGGGATTCTCGGGGGGTGGCACCCGCAAACTAGGTCAAAATATTTGTCCATTAACGATCTGCTGATATAAAACTTTGGCACCCTAGCTTGAGCCGTTCAAAAAATTGATTTTTAGAGGGTCCATTTGGGGGGGTCTCCAGGGGGGAAGGGGGTGGCACCCCCAAACTACGCCATAATATTTGTTTGTTAAATATCTGCAGATATCAAATCAATTTGGCACCCTAAGTTGAGTCGTTCAAAAAATTGATTTTTAAGAGGTCCCCAGAGGGATGTGGTCCCCCCAAACTATGTCAAAATATTTGTCTGTTAAGTATCTGCTGATATCAAAACAAACTGGCACCCTAGTTTAAGCCATTCAAAACATTGATTTTTGGGGGGGTCTTCGAGGGGAGGGGTGGCACCCCCAAACTATGTCAAAATGTTTGTCCGTTAAGTATCTGCTTAAAGTAAAACAAACTGGCATCCTAGTTTAAGCCGTCAAAAAAATTGGTTTTTGGGGGGGATGGGGGGTGGCACCCCCAAACTATGTCAAACTTTTTATCTGTTAAGTATTTGCTGATATCAAAAAAAAGTAGCACCTTAGCTTGAGCCATTAAAAAAATTGATTTTTGGGGGGTTCCCGGGATAGTTGCCCCAAAAAATTGCGTTTACAGCTCAACAACTTGATACTAAAATTAAATTTCGATGTTATGTGGTTTAGGAGAAGAAGAGCGTTCAGAATTTAGGAAGAAAAAAAGAAAAAATTAGAAGAAAATGGAAAAAAAAGGAAAAGAAAGGTTAAAAAAAGAAAAATATCTCATTGCGGCCAAAAGTGGGTTGGTTGGGATGAAAGGATGTCTTAAGACATATAACCACGTAAAATATTTTTTGCCGTACTTAAACCGTTTTTGACTGAGACCGCTTTTTATGCTAAACTTGTGTGGCGGCTTTCAGGTTCTAAAACCAAAGTCACGTGACCGATTGCCTCGAAATTTGGTACAAACATAGAACTCATTAATCTGAAACTGCGGTCAAAATTTCATGAAGCTAGACGGAACTGTTCTCGAGTTATAAGCCAAAGTCTGAAATTTCGCACTCGTTAGTTGGAAAATGACAAGTAAAAACAAAGGAACACGCGACGCGAGCGTCGGTTGTTCCAATTATGACACTGCGCGATTTTTTTAGTTTATGTTTAAATATCGACCTAGATCATGGGGAAAAAGCTAGCATTTAATGCAAAAATGCAGCAACAACACATACTGTTTGCAGCATAAATACAACTACTGTACACTTGTACAGTACTGTAATATTAGGGCAGACCCTTTTGGGGTCATTTTTTAATTTCAACTTGCATGGGTGTTAGATTTTTGCAGGTGCATCTTTGCTGAAACATTATGCTCTGGTAACACTTAAAAGACAACGGCCGTGGGAATGGTGTCACCTATCTTGCTCACTAAAAAAGATATTTAGTGTTGCATGAGCCTCCATTAATCAAAAGCTGTACAGATATCGAGCAATTCGTTAAGCAACCACTTCGCCTAAACTGTCTAAATCATACACAGTCTGTGGAACGTGCTGTGAAGATGACAACAACAGCAAGAGGATGAATTGCTGGCTCAAAAAAGTAGATTAGTGAAGCACTGTGTACTATTGCTGGAAAAAAAAAGCAATGGATTGGTAAAAAAAATATTGTGTCACAAGAATAGCTGCTCATGCTAGTCAATAAAATCAACGCTATCATTGCTGTTTGCATTGCATTAACTGTATTTTTTCGGTAATACATCATTCATGCAAACAGTTGTGTTACAACTTGAAAAAAAATGTTAAAAAAGTAAAGCACTTGTGAAAAACGTAAGTTGTAATAAAAATTTAAAAAATTAAAAGTAACTCGAATGCTAAATTAAAGATTACCATTGTCTTCCTTTCTGAAAAACAATAAAAATGAGTACCAACATTGTGTATCTAGCACTAATAATACCAATTTTATGAGTATTCTAAGATTTAAGGGGGCACGATTCAAAAAAGCCCAGGGGGCAGTATCTAAACGGGGTCCAATTTCAAAAACATTTTGGATTTCCCATTTTTTTGGCTCAATGCAAAAATCTAACACCCATGCAAGTTGAAATTAAAAAATGACCCCAAAAAGGTCTTCCCTACTGTAATATATTGACTTAAATTTACAATGACCGCCCAGCAATTTTAACAAGGTTGAAAAGCTCCTTTGATCAACAAATAATACAATTCAAACCAATACTTGCAGATTGTTATATTAGAACCAAACAGAGTTGCCAAACTTCAGCAAATTTCAAAAGTTTTTAAACTAATTTAAAACAAAAAAAATCAGATATTTTTTGAAAAGGTTTGTTGTGATAGTAAAAGTTCTGTGTGTTTTTTGTACAACCTGAAGTATGCTTTGTCGTTGTTGTAAAAATTTTGTTTCTTGTTAAAATGTTATTATAGTCACTGTCAAATTGAACTGAACGCCCAGCTGCATCATTGATAACTTCCAATCCTGAAACAAACTGGTTGATTTGTAGAAAAGAAGAATTTACTTTCCAGCATACTACTGAATCAATTCTTAAAAAGGTTGGTTCAATTCCAATTACTGGTTGATCAAAAAATAGCCACGATTCATTATTGATGAATCCATGCAGAGTGCTGTCTTCATATACTTGTGTAGTTTTGGCTTACCTATTCGGAAATCTGTTTTGGGATATTTCAACACGGTAGTAGCGGTGGCTTTCTTCGTTTCACCACCAACTAAATTTGAAAATAGTGCAAGAGGTATGTATCTTAGTGGCAGATACCAAGTATGCAAGTTGACTTTGTGATTGTAAGCTGAACATAGAGCTTTATCTCTCACCGACCACTCATTTGTAGCTTTCCGAAGCATTAGTGTCAAATGGGGAGCATCTGCAGCAACCGTCAAGGCAAACCAATATCATTCATCAATCACCAAGGCACATACCATTTGCAGTATCTTCAAATATAATTAGTGATGAAATCAAGAAAGCCATTGCTACTACCTTGTTGAAATATTTTAAAACAGATGTAGATGAACCAGAACTACCAAAAGTATATGAAGACAGTGCTCTGCATGGGTTCATCAATAATGAATCATAAATGTGTAATTTTTTGATCTAATTGAAATCGAACCAACGTTAAAGAGATACTGCTCGAATCGATTTTGTAGAAGAATTGAGGACTTCTTGCGCTAATGAATAGGTGCTCCAAATCTTTTTCCACAATTTCCTTTATTGACAAAAACACAATATAATCCATTTTACTCCGTACCATTTGTAACCCTGCATTTTTGCAGAAAATGAGAAACACGATTGCAAATGGTAGCAGTGAGTAAGTCTATCACCAAATCTGAAAACTTGGCTACTACTCCTGAAATATGTAGACCTAGGCTACCAGTATTGCTCTACAGAAGGTCCTTTGTGGTGCTACATACTTGCAAAATGCAGGGTTGCCAATGGCACAGGGTTAAATGGATTAAAACATTATTTTGCGATGTCACGAATAATAATTTTGAATGCCTGATATATGATTATTTGCTGTATTTTACTGCGTACGTGACTGATTTACTACTTTTGCCGCTTTTTTTTGATTTAGAATATTTGGGATATTCTGGATAATTCCTTTCTAGTATTTTCTACTGTCTTCTATTAGTCACCGGAATTGTTAGTTGTTTACTTGTCTTAATTGCTATATTTAGACTTGAAGTTTGTGACGTCATAATCATGTTGAAATCTTATCATAAGCTCATGTATTTTTTCTATTGTGACGTATCATGAATTGTTCTGGGGTATTCGATAGCTTTTACTTTAGTATAAATTGGAGGGTCGTTTTTCATTCTATTATTGTAATATTCTGAAAGTGGATGATTTTTAGGTATTAGTTTCGTAGGCATTTAAGCCGAGTTTATGTATCTGGGGTTGGCTCGTATAGCCGTTTAGTAAGAGGTGTGAGTGGAGCGATTTTGCTCAGTTAGTTAGTTTGTGTTTTAATCGTAAAATAGAAGTTTTAATTTAAGATTGTGTGCTGCTTTCTTGAGATTCAAGAAGCTCAAGGAACTATCAACTGCCATTTTCGATTCGTCAATTAACATCTCAGTCGTTCTCTGGTTTCAGCCGACATGGGCAATTTTAGAGATTAAAGGTTGTACTCTAGCCAAGTATCAACGATCGCGACATGCGAATTAAGGGAATTGTGGAAAAAGGTTTGGAACACCTTTTTATTAACTCAAGTAGTTCTCATTTTTTCCATAATACCGATTTCGAGCAGTTATTTCTTTAAGTATGGATTCAGTAGTATACTGGAAAGAAAATTCTTCTTTTCTACAAATCAACCAGTTTGTTTCAGGATTGGAAGTTATCAATGATGCAGCTGGGCATTCAGTTTAATTTGACAGTGACTATAATGACATTTTAACAATAAACGAAATTTTTACAACAACGACAAAGCATACTTCAGGTTGTACAAAAAACACACAGAACTTTTACTAACACAACAAACCTTTTCAAAAAATATCTGATTTTTTTTGTTTTAAATTAGTTTAAAAACTTTTGAAATTTGCTGAAGTTTGGCAACTCTGTTTGGTTCTAATATAACAATCTGCAAGTATTGGTTTAAATTGTATTATTTGTTGATCAAAGGAGCTTTTCAACCTTGTTAAAATTGCTGGGCGGTCATTGTAAATTTAAGTCAATATATTACAGTACTGTACAAACAAACAGTAATTCTATTTATGCTGCAAACAGTATGTGTTGTTGTGGCATTTTTGCATTAAATGCTAGCTTTTACCCCATGATCTAGGTCGATATTTAAAAATAAACTAAAAAAATCGCGCTGTGTTATAGTTTATTCAAATTTTGCTGTGGCATTAACTTAAGTGGTGTGTATAACTGTCATCAATACACAATTTTAAAATAAATAGCAAATTACTCCCTTTAATTTCACTGCAGCAAAATCTCAACTTCAAAATTGAAGTGATTCTCTTTCAGTAAATAGACACAAAGTTTTTAAAAAATTATCAAAAAATAAAGAAATTACATTTTGGCCACCAGAGGGAGTTTTGCAAATATTATAAAAATGGTCATAACTACTGAACCACAGGTCCAATTTGCTTAGTTTTTGATTTTAAAAGATGTAAAATGCAGAGGGGCATTTAGTTGAATTACTGTATTAGGGATATTTTAAAAACAGCGCCCTCTAGTGTAAAACACACTTTTTTTCAAAAGTGGGGGTTGGAAATCATGGCGTAACGTAGAAACCGTTCACCCAAACAAAAAAAATGTTCTAGATTTGGGATCAGTATAAAAATCTGCTTCAAAAATGCTGCGAAGCCACATCAAAATCAAAAAAAGTTCAAATATGAACAGGTCTTGCGATACCAATATTTCAAAAACATATCAATTTTTTTTTTTTTGTTTAACTGCACATTCAATCTTTACTTTGTGCTGTTTCATTATGATTTTCATGGATATTTAGTGACATCATGGTAATTTTAATTGTTCTTTTACTGAACTCAACTTTTAAAACATTGTCTATTCAAACAAATTTTATAGACTGCATATATCATGTTCATTGTTCAAATCAGATAATAGTAACCAATAAATGTAACAACTCTGTGAATGCCTAATAAGTTGATAGTAATTTAATTGCAATGTTTTGATGTTTGCAAGCCAGAATTTTAATGTTTAATCGTTTACATGCTTTTTAGCCTAAAGGCTATCAGCAAGAAAGCCTAGGGAAGAGCCACCGGATCAGTAACGACTTGAAAGAAGCAATGCAAAAAAGTTATCCTTTAATAGGATTTGAGCCTGCAACCTTTGGATTACCAGTCCACTGCTCTACCACTTGAACTAGAAAGGATCTTGGTTGCCGATCTGGTGGCCCTTTTCTAGGCTTTCACGCTGATAGCATTTTGGCCAGAAAGCATGCAAACGATTAAACATTAAAACACTCACCTGCAAATATCAAAACATTCCAATTAAATCTTATCAACATCATAGTAAAAGCAAGTTGCTGTGTTTAAATAGCCAAAATGAAGCATGCAAGGAGACATCCTCTCTAGTTTAAGTGGTAAAGCAGTGGACCGGTAATCCAAAGGCTGCAAGTTTTAATCCTGTGGGACATTAACTTTTTTACATTGCTTGTTTGAAGTAGTCGCCAATCTGGTGGCTCTTGTCTAAGCTTCTGTGCTGGTAGCCTTTCGACCAGAAAGCATGCAAATGATTCAAGTAATAAGTTGTTGAATGAGATTCTTAGCTAAAGCTCTGTGTACTATTTTGTATACATTAGCCCTAGGCGAGACACATTAACAAGTTGGGTTTGTCTATCAAAAATATCAACTAATACCAATAGTCTGGTACCAAATTTTTCACCAAAGCAAACCTTTCAGATTTTTTTGTTTATCAACCCAGTATAAAAATCTCATAACAATCTGCTGTAGAACCTGAATAAATATGTACCTACAACTGAAAATTAGAGCAATCAATTGCTCCATGTTAGTGAGGCAAAACACGTATGAGTATTACATTTGCACTGCATGTGTTGCAAAAATTAAAAATAGGGATTGATTCATTGTAAGTTTATTAGTTTAACAACTGACTAAAGTTTAAAATGCTGAAATGTTTTGCAGTCGGTTTGTTTAAACATTTTCAGGTAAGAGTTTAAATCAGTAAAAATCTTGAAAATGTGCAACTGCAAGTTGCCAAGTACAATGCTACAAAACTTAACAGTTCAAATAAAAGTACTTTTACACAATGCGTACCAGCTTATGAGCAAAGCTAGAGGAGCATCTCGAATCTCACACCTAAAGCTGCTAAACCATTTTTTTTAAAGAATTCATACTTTTACAAATACCACAATAATTATGTTTTCCACATAATTTGGAAATATTTTGCTTTGTCTTTTCTCTAAACCTCAAGATTTCACTCTCAGTTTGATTAGATTGATAAACATTATCATGGCTACTACACTCACAGTTTTGAAATAAAATTTCTCCGATGCATCAAGCCATTGTTTGAGAACTTTCTAAATTTGCATAGGAAGGTATTAAAAATCCAAATGAATAATTACTTGCCTTCAAACCAACTACCAAATTGTGATGTTTGTATTTGTCATGTGTTTTAAAGAAAGAGGGAACAGAATATTGGAGTCTTGCTGAAACTGCATATTTTATGAAAATATTTGGTTGTTGCACACAGGCTAGTTGCCTTTCATTGACATTTTAATGAACTGATATTCTGTTTATTTAATAGGAGGTGAAGTATATATGTAAGCGTATTTGTAGCATTGTTAGACATAATACAAAACTTTACAATGAAAACCTAAAATGTAAAGAAACTGTGCTTTTTCTTGCAGTCTCACTACATATAATACAAATCTTAGCATTCTATACTGAATAAACTCAAGCTTGACTAGCATAGGACCACTGTTAATAAATGCAAAACTAACAATTTGATTTGAAACATGCTTTTAATTTTTCTGAATAAGGTCTTTCAAAATTTAAAAAATAGTTTATCTAAAATATTTAGGTAACTAACCCTTTTGAAGATTAAACTATGTTATGTTGCAATACTCATTATAATTTTTTTTTGTAGCAAGTTCTTATAATCAAAAATGTAATTCTAATTAAAAAAAATTTTAATGATAATGTCATTAAAATTTTTTTAATGATTAGAATTTCATTGCTGATTATGCATTGATTGTGAACTACATTTTTCTTGCATAATCTTTTTATTTCAACCTGAAAGGCAATGTTTTGAAATTTATGAATAAAGCAAACTTCACTGATTCTGAAAAACTAAGTTTCAGACTTCTATGTTAAGAAATGAAAAAGTTATTAAGAAAAATCTAAAAAAATGTGCCACCACATGGTCAAAATGTTTCAAATTTCAATTACGCATAACTTAATGGCCTTGTTTTTTTTTTTTTCATGTTATAGACCTACAAGTCTTCAATTTCAGAAAATTTAAGCAAAATCTGAGATTATGATTTTCACTTTTTTTAACTTACCTATTTATTATGAAATGACTCAATATTATGAAAGACTAGTCCAGTTAAAGTGTGTAATTTAAGGTTGGGGACCTAAATTTTTTTTTTTTTTGCAATACATAAAAAAGCACATCACCAACAAGCCACATTCGTTACTTTTGCAACACTCGTCTAAAAGTTGTATTTTACTAACCCGTTGGATTGCTTTTTAACAAAAATATTTGATCCCATAAACAAAGCAAGTTACTTGAAACGTTTTTATTATTTATACACTAAATTGGTTTGAAAATAACTTCTGATATTTTAACACGCTTGCGCAGCACTCTAAACATTCAGCAAAACTGAGTGGGGAGATGCATTTCACCCTCTTGAGTACCAGACCCAAGAGGGCACCGCCACCTGTCCCCCCTGCAATTGATGCTAGTGAGTAGGCTTATTTAATTTGGACTTCCTTCAGATCTAGGCTACTTGTACTGATCCACAGTATGATTGTTTTTGGCTTCAAATTTTATATTATTTGTGGGCTAAAAACATCACCAAAGTTGGTCTAACTTTAGTACAACAGATAATATCTCTCAAATAATGCCACTGATGAGTTTAGTTTGAATTAGAATCGCTGTTTGAAGCAGAATCTTTTCATATTCCTCATCGAATATTGTGTTCTGCCAACTCATGCTTGTTGTGATGTCATAAATTGCTGCGTAGTCAAACAAAGTAAATTATATTTTTGCAAATAAGGGAAATTGGGGAGAAATGTTTGGGGGCACCGCTTTCTTACCTTAAGTAGTTCTCATTTCTTTAGTAAAACCAATTTTGAGCACTATATCTTTGATTAGCTTAATGTTGGCTGGTTAAGGTTTGGAATACGGTAGGCTAGGTTTTGAGTTTAGGTTAAGATCAAGTCAAGTTAAAGTTACAGGTTAGGTAGTTAGAATTAGCGTTTTAGATTTGAGTTATGGTTGGTTTTGGGTTGGGGTTAAAGCTAGGACAGTAAGATATGATTTCTTCTCACGTAATAGCAGCTTACCGGTATCTGCTTCCGCCAAAAATTTTCTGCAGTAAACAGATAAGAGCTTGCTCGATTAAGCACAGAGCTGGACAGCGCTGTTTTGAGCTTTTAGCTCTCATCGGCAGCCCTCAGCTATCTTTTTCAAAGGTATTCCCAGCTGAACAAACATCTTGGCCTAACTGGCAAACCTAATGGGCTTGCACAGAGGCAGATGGTTAGTAGGGAATAAACGATTTTTTCACTTGTGGTACTTTAGAAACAAGTGAAAAAATTGCTGGATCCTTGTAGTAAGGACAGCCATAGGCTATCCCTACTACAAGGACTCCCCTCTGCGTGACCACGGAAATCAAAACTGCAATATCTTGATGTCCTTCATGGTCGACTCCTGGGAAGCCATGTCAACTTCCACTGGCAGTTAGGTGGCCATAACAACCACCAACCCTGCAGCTCCAATGATATTTCACATTGTAGCTCAAGTCAATTAAGCACAGAGCTGGACAGCGCTGTTTCGAGCTTTTAGCTCTCACTACAAGGATCCAGCAATTTTTCCACTTGTTTCTAAAGTACCACAAGTGAAAAATCGTTTATTTCCTACTAAGCATCTGCCTCTGTGCAAGCCCATAAGGTTTGCCAGTTAGGCCAAGATGTTTGTTCAGCTGGGAATACCTTTGAAAAAGATAGCTGAGGGCTGCCGATGAGAGCTAAAAGCTCAAAACAGCGCTGTCCAGCTCTGTGCTTAATTGACTTGAGCTACAATGTGAAATATCATTGGAGCTGCAGGGTTGGTGGTTGTTATGGCCACCTAACTGCCAGTGGAAGTTGACATGGCTTCCCAGGAGTCGACCATGAAGGACATCAAGATATTGCAGCTTGCTCGATGGTAACTTTAAATTGTTACCCAGTATTTTACTTATCGGAGCATACTTTAGTTACATGATTGAATTGTTTCAACTCTGGAACAATGGAAATCATCCTTAGTTAGGTTAGCATCTTGGTACTCAGGTTGGAAAGTTTAATTTTGTAATTACACTGTGCCGGATTTTTGCACCAACCTAAAACATCCATATGATTAGTGCACCAGGCCAATCAAAGTGAGAGAAGCATGCTGATTTGGACAAATAGAATTTGCTTCAAAAATTTTTGTGTTCTTTTTCTGCAACTTGACCTCCAAAAAAAGCACTCCTGTTTTTCAAAAAGGTCTTCATTTTCTGTACCAATTTGGTGCAATATTTTGTAATGCGGATTTTCCAGCTAATCATGCGAACTTTCAAATGAAGCTTGTTTGTACTAGTACTGTACGGAGCAGCATAAGTCCAATTCTATGTTTTAGATCTGAGATAAGATTTAGGCTACTTCAAACCTTGTTGTCTGAGTATCAGGTTTAGAAACACTGTTTTGTTTATTCAGCATCAATTATTGTGTCAGATGTGCTACCAGTACTGCACCAGTAATTCATCCAATGTTATAATGCGTCAGATTTTCAACCACTTGATCATAGTTATTCTTTCTATATTTTTGGTTGGATTAATAACTTGTTCAATTGGTATCGGTAAGTGAAAATTAATGAATTTTACTTATATCACTGGTCAGTAATCATGATTAATGTCATCTCAGGTCTTTTTAGCAATAGTTTAGAAAATATTATTGTACTTGTCCTCATAGGCGTCGATTTTTTGTTGGTTAAGCAAATTTCAAGGGGGCAAAATGTTTTAGCAAAGTTTGGTTCAACCTAATAATTCTATTTCAGTTCGGAATTTTGCCCATGAAGTCAGGTGAAGACCAAAAAAAAAAAAGGTCCTCGCCGCATTCTGGTTCTATCTCAGTTTGGAATTTCGGATTTCTTGTTGCCAAGTGGGTATTACTTGCCAAAAAACCGAGGGGGCGAGACTTATTTTGCCCCCTTCAGTGTTAGACCTGAGGGGCGTTGCCCCCGGCCCCCCCAAAATCAACGCCTGTGCTTGTCCTAACTTTTTTTCTGGTTTAGTATTCCAGTTAAGTGATTTTTAGCTTTTAAAGCAAATCAACTTTGCCTTTTCATTTAGCTTATTATTTCTAATCCAATATATACTGGTATGCCTTTTAATTTAATCAGTCTCTTTGACGTGTTGATAGATTAGCATTAATAGGGAGTTGTTAGAACCTTAAAAATTGCTCTATTTACGCAGCTGGATAACAAAGCTTCTATTCTAGATAACAACCTTCTCTTTTAGCAGCTAGATAGCAAACCTTCATTTGTCGTGCCTTTTTGTTTAATTTGATTATCAGCTGTTGCAGTTTTGTGACTCAAGACAAGAGCACTTGGGATATTGTTTCACAAAATGAATAATAATTTAATGACAATAAATGGATTTGAGCTGTCGCGACGCGTTTCGTCCTTGCTCAAAGGACTCTTCAGGCGAC